>JAUAME010000003.1:5410000-6871250 GCA_030820535.1 Quercus parvula | reverse complement strand
GATAATTGTGAGAAGTCTCAATTTTGGAGAGAGAGATGCCACACTAATTGACTTTCTATTTGAGGAGAATTCCAAATTAGCTCCTAAAGCCTGTTTAAGAAACTCTTTATCCGGATTCAGCTCATCATATACCGGCAGTATGGAGAGTATTGGCCGGTTAATGTGTAAAATTTCCGCCAAGTACATTGATGTTACTGAGAAACTCTTTCCTCTAACCCAACACTTTATCTCTTCTCCGTTAACAATGGCATTGGCATAGAACTCTTTAACCATGTTCTTGTATGCATCCTCTAGAGTTGAGAGTAGAAAGCTCCAATCCTTTGTGGCAAACCATATGGGAATATTTGTGTCATGGAGAGATGGTTGATCAACGGCCCTTTCAACTAGCAATGGAGCATCTCGAAAATAGTTCCTATAGGTCTGAAATGCAGCATACAATTTGAACAGGTTAGGGTCATGCACTTCCGTTGAAAACCGAGTCCGCTTTGACCTTGGTGATGATTCATCAACATCAATTATAGGCTCTTTCCCTTTGCTACTACCTCCTTTCACTGCTGAGCTTTTAAATAGAGACATCTACACAAATGAACACAGAGCAGACAAGAAGCATGTGCAAAAACACAAAACACAACACAATAAACTTGATTAGCTTCTCATTAGATCAACTTAAAGGAAAAACAACCTAAAACATAGCAGAACAATTCAAAACAGAGTAGATAAACACAAAACACAAAACTAAAGATGATAAACCATGTAATTAGACAGACAATGCAAGAAAACAAAAGAGTGTGTCAGAATGTGAATAGGCTATGCATTTGTGGATGCTAGTGTGTGCATCTGGAGGTGCATGAGGTGTGCCTAGAGATGCCTAAAGTGTGCATAGTGTGTGCCTAGAGATGCCTAAAGTGTGCATAGTGTGTGCAAGGCATGGCATTTGAGAACAAAGCGAGTTAAAGACAACCAAAGCATGTGTAACAAGATCAAACAAAGGAAACTCAAGTAAAGAAACTCATTTGAGTTCAATACAACCAAAGAATGTTACTTGGACATTCTGTCGAACACCTAACATGCAACAGTTTATAAAAACAATATAAAATGCATGAACATGATGAAAAATGCCTCAATACAAGTTCAAATTGCCACAAGGGGCCAACACAGATGCACAGACACCAAATGGGACTCAGCCCAATCAAAGAATTGAAAAAATTTTCACAAAAAATAAAAATCCAACCCAATTTTCAAAAATCCCCAATTTTTAAAACCCTAAGCACAGATTCTGTATAATTCGAAAATAAATGATGAAAAAAGTGTTAGAAACACATACCTTAAGAGGACTTTGCAGAAATTTTGCTTGAAAAGGATGGGATTTGAATGAAATAGTGATTTGGGTTGAATAGGGTTCGAAGAGAGTTAGTGCGAGGGAAAGTTTAAGTGTTTGAAAAACTGTCACATTTGCTATATAAAACTAAAACATGCGTTTTTCGCGGGTTAGGCAGTAGCGACACAGTCCCGAGGTACTCACGAGAGAGACCTCTGAAGCACAAAATCTTTTGCGAGAAGATGTAAGTCACGAGATAGTAGTGATACAACCGCGATAGCTTCTGTCTGAATTTGGAAAAATCCAATTTTGGCCAAACAGCATTTCGCGAGAAGCTGTTAGTCGCAATCTAGTCGCGAGACAGTTGCAGAAGATTCTGTGTGAATTGTCAAAAAATTTATTTCCCTTAAGCACTAATGGGAAGCTCTAAGTCGTGAGCTTCTCATGAAACAACCTCTGAACTTGTTTTTGAAGAAAGACACAACAATGTATTTTGAACAAAAAAACTAAAAGCACGAAAGTATAAAAACACTTTCAAAGACAAATAAAACACTCAAAAATCTTTTTGGGTTTGATCGTCAAATATTTGAGCATACACATCACATTTGAAAATGTATAATCACACAAATGAGATAAGAATTCATTGAATAAAAGACTTGTGTGTTGTGGGTGAGTGTCAAGTGTGGAATAGTCCTTAGATCGGAGTGAAGCTTCAATGATCAATTCAATCAAGTCATACACAACTGATACAAAATCAAGTAGTCTATCTCAATTATAGAAATAAGCATATATGACCTCTCACAAGAGGATGATTACAAAACTTAGAAGTTTTTCATTTGGCTTCTACATAAATCATAACATTTGATCTTTTTTGGACAATACATCTCTTTTTGAGATCGGTGCTTGGAATTTTTGATATTTCAACAATGAGAGTTAGCCTTTGGCTTTTTGAGCACCATACATTTCAATACAAAAGTCACTTTCCCTTTTTCCTAGTCAAATACTAGTATGTGCAACAGGGTTTTGCAGCTTAATATCTCTTTTTCACTTTGAGATTTACATTTGGTAAGCTCTTTTGCAAAAACATAAAAATAAAATAGGGAAGAGACATAGGCACAAGTCTATGCAAGTATCAAGACCAACAAGACTATTGACCAATCATTCATGACAAGCGTGAAGATCTATTTACAACAATCGCACATAGATTTCAAGATTTCTCCCACAAAGACATATGTGCATATAAGAACAAGCCAAGCTCGTAAATGCACTACGCCATTAATACGAAGGTACTAGGCCAAACTCACATGAGACATAAACAAAAACAAGCGATCAAACTTTTTGAAGATTTTTCAATTTTTATGGGTTTTTGAACTTTTCAACACACTTAAAAACAGAACATGAAACGAAAATCAACCAAAAAAAACGAACAAAGCAAAAGTTAGTGAAAGAAACATGAACAAGCAAAAACACATGAGACCTATGCAACAGGTATGCAACAAAGAGCAAAAAGGTTCACACACAAGATAGAGTTCAAGGAATGATACCGACACCGATGGTCTTATGCAAGGTCTCAAACTTCAGGCCATCAAGAGGTTTAGTAAATATGTCTGCCTTCTGGTTGTCAGTGGTGATGAACTCTAAATACATAGTCTTTTCCTCCACCGGATCTCAAATATGTCTGCCTTCAATTTCAAGTGTTGGAGAGGATTTTTTGACAAATTTATGGCACTTGTATTATCACAGAACACACACATAGTGTCTTGACTAATTCCATAATCATGTAGAAGCTTCTTCATCCATAATAATTGTGCACAACAACTCGCCACTGCAATGTATTCAGCTTCAACCATTGAAAGAGAGACTAAATTCTGCTTTTTTCTCATCCATGACACCAAGTTATTTCCAAGATAAAAACACCCGCTGGAAGTGCTTTTCCTATCATCAATACACCCGGCCCAATCAGCATCAGAATATCCAGCGAGGCACTGGTTCGAGTCTCTTGAATACCAAATTCCATAATCAGACGTGCCATTTATGTAGCGGATAATTCGTTTGACCGCAGTCAAGTGTGATCCTTTTGGTGCTGCCTGGAATCTGGCACAAACTCCAACACTGAAAGCGATATCTAGTTTGCATACTGATCATGCTTCGATAGAGCGTTGGATCCAATTCTATACCTGCTGCATCGCGACTCAACTTTGCTGAGGAACTCATGGGAGTGGAGGTGTGCTTCTTGGAGTCTAGGCCAAAACGCTTTACAAGATTTTTGGCATATTTCTCTGGAGAGATGAATATCCCATCTTTTCGTTGTTTGACCTAAAGCCCTAGGAAATAGTTCAACTCTCCCACCATGCTCATCTTAAACTCCCTTTTCATTTCCTCAGAAAATTCATAAGCTAGATGACCAATTGTGGATCCAAAGACAATATCATCCACATATACCTGAGCATAAAGGAGAAAGTTTTCACCTCTTTTGACAAACAAAGTTCGATCAGCTTGACCTCTCTTGAAACCATGATCTAAAAGGTATGTGGTGAGGCGATCATACCCAGCTCTTGGTGCTTGTTTCAGCCCATATAATGCCTTCTTCGGCCTTAACACATGGTTAGGAAAGTGAAGGTCTTGAAACCCCTTTGGTTGCTCAACACTTCTTCGTTTAAAAATCTATTCAAGAAAGCACTCTTCACATCCATTTGATACAACTTGAAGTTCATAATACATGCTATGGAGAGAAGAATTCGGATTGACTCTAGTCTTGCAACTGGAGCAAAAGATTCATCAAAATCTATGCCTTCAACTTGAGTATATCCTTGAGCCACCAATCTCGACTCGTTTCGGATAACTTCACCATCTTCATCAGTTTTGTTCTAATATATCCACTTAGTGTCGATAACATGTGTATCCTTGGGCCTTGGTAACAGCTTCCATACATCATTTCTAACAAACTGGTGCAACTCTTGGTGCATGGACTCTACCCAATTCTCATCCTTCAATGCTTCCTCCACTTTCTTTGGTTCAAACTGAGCAAGATAGCAGTTGTATGTCACATGATTCACACTATATGCTGGTCCTTTCCTCAATCGAAGTCCTTCATCTAACTCACCGATGACATTGCTGGGGGGATGATTGAGAATTACCCTTGATGATGGTCTTTTGGAATTAGACGGTTCCTCATCACGAGAGATTGGAGGTTGAACTTCTGGAGGAGTGAGTGGACTAGGAGATCCTAGAGTTGATCTAGTCACCCTTCTTGGTATAGGAGATATAAACTCCTCTTCCGATGATTCTTTCTTAGCATCCTCACAGTGAGACATGTTATCATCGTCCTCATTCTTCTTAAGAATTTGTCCTTCACCATCATTATCAATATCTTTTCAGAGATAGTGTCATCGATGACCACATTTATCAATTCCATCACCGTCTTAATGCGCTTTTTATACACTCTATATGCCCGGCTATTTGTGGAGTAACCTAGGAATATCCCTTCATCACTTCTGTGGAATGTTTTTGTTGAGTAACATTACACTTGTTATTTCTTGGGTCACCCGGTTTTTTCTTTCAACCACCCCATTCTGTTGTGGAGTTTTTGTAGCTGAAAATTCCTTCTTAATGCCGTGTTCATTACAGAATACTTCAAACTTTGCATTTTCAAACTCCTTCTCATGATTCTGATTCTAACAATGGGAACTCCTTTTTCATTCTATAGCCTCTTGCATATCCTTTCCATCTTGTCACATGCTTCTGATTTTTCCCTAAGGAAGTCCACCCAAGAATATCTTGAGAAATCATTAACAACCACCATTATATAGCGCTTTCCACCCATGCATTCTGTTCTAGTTGGACCCATTAAATCCACATGTAGTAACTCCAAAGGGCGAGAAGTAGCAACTACGTTTACTTTAGGATGACTTGACTTTGTTTGTTTTCCCAATTGGCATGGACCACAAACATTCTTCTCAACTTTTCCAAACTTTGGTAAACCAATCACAGCTTCAAGTTTCGAGACTTTTGCCACTTGTTTGTAATTAGCATGTCCAAGTCGTTGATGCCACAACTCCTAAAGATTCACTTCTACATGTTATACTTGGTTTGGGGATGACCCTATAACAATTGTCGGTGGTCCGTAGTCCTTTCAATATTTGAAATCCTTCTTCATTTAGAATTAGACATCTTTTCTTTGAAAATTGGACTAAGAAGTCTTTATCACAAATCTGAGTGATACTCAGCAAGTTCACTTTCAATCCCTTAATGTACAGCACATCAATTAACAAAGGCAGTCCTAGTATATCCACGATTCCCTTGCCAAGAACTTGTGAGTGACTACCATCTCCAAATGTCACGAAACCATCTTCCTTTTCTTTGAGAGTTTTGAACAGAGACATATCTCCTATCGTATGCCTTGAACAACCGCTATCAAGATACCACAAACATGAATTAAATACTTTCAATGTGGTCTGAACAAAAAGACAAGCATGAGAGAGACATTCTTGACCATCAAAGCACATCTCATTTTTATTTACTTCATTCACAGATGAGTGTAACTTACTTTTCAGAAAATTAATTTTATCACACAAATGTCTATTTCTTCTCTTATATTCTTCAATTAAGGAATTTGACTCACACAAGCTGTTATGAATATCATGATTCCTATGAACTAAAGATTTCAACATGTGTACAAAACTTCTAGCATGTTTCTTGGCTTTGAATAACTCTAAAAGCTCATTAGTAGAACAGTCTTCAGAAATGCTCATAGAGTCATTTTCACAAACACCTTTACTATGCTTCATGTTGGTCTTTACCAAATCACTTTTCATAGCACACCGAGGGGTCTAGGAACACATTCAGGTATTTAAATCACAAAGAGTGCACCCGCTCTGATACCAATTGAAAGCTCGAAAATGTGTTGAAAACACAAGAGCTATTTAGACCCCCAAATTAAAGTTACGGCTCGATTGATTTTGCACTAACTTATTACTACGTGTGAAATAGTGTAAATGCGAGCGGATAAACAAACAAGCTACTCTAACACGTATTCATAAAATCACAGCAGTAAATTGAAATGTAAATGAGTAGGGAAGACAGATGCAAACACAGATAACACGCCGATGTGTTATCGAAGAGGAAACAGAAGAACTCGGCGAAAAACCTCTCCGCTGCCCTCCAAGCGGTAATCGATCCACTAGACAATCAGTTGGGATACATGGGTAAACAAGAGACCCTCAAAGCCTAATTTACCTTCTGTACCTAAACCCTCTAAGCTCCTACTTCAACAAGATTTCTCGAAACCGTGTCTTGTCTAACTCTCTAGATCCCGCAACAAGATTCATGTTGCATCTGCCATCCTTGGCTTCTTCCAATGCTTCCCAGAAGCACCAAAGATCACTTGACACTCTCAAAGGGTGTGGTAAGTGTTTGGGCTATCAACTTCTCAATAATATGGAAATGGAGATGTAGGAGATGAGGAAATTCCCAAAACAAATGTGTAGAGAATTGTAGGTATGAAAATCTCTAACTCTCAAGTTATTTGGCTAGGGTTTTCTTTCAGAAGCTCTCCTTAACATTTGTGGGTAATGTGGGTATAAATAGTGTAGGTACAGAAAGTGTGAATCAGACTGGAAAGGCTGGCAGAACAGAATGTCTCGCGGGTGTCTCGCAGGAAGGCCTTACCCGCGAGATACTCGCGAGACACAATTGTTTCCATCTGGCCTGACTCTTCGCTTTCCAGTCATGTGCAAGGCACATGCTTCCTTTCGTGGGATGCTTAGTCACGTGCTACTCGCGAAATCTCTTCAGTTTTCAGTTGGTTGAGTCTTTATACTCTCTCTCCCTAACACACAACCCTTACAATGAAATCCCATAATAAATACAAGATACAAAAGATTGAACAACATTACAATCAAATTTGGCGCAGAATATAAGCCAACAAAACACAATGTTGTAAATAACAACTTTACAATATTTAATACCATTATATAAATATAATTGCACTCTAAACCTTATTAATAAATTATATCCCAAGACTTTATTATACATGCAACTCTTTCATAAAATATTCGTAATAATATAAAGTCATGAATGTAAATTGCCACTTTGAAGATTACTACATCTTAATCCTTGAGTGCCCGGTTTAATCCTTTAAGTTATTCATCATATATTTATGAAATCCAATTTCATAAATATATACTTTAGTAACCTCTTACTAAAGTGGTTAGGCTTAACATTCTGAATAACCAAACTCATCAAACTTATCTCAAGGGAATATTTTATATCTCCGTTAAGAGATTATAAATTCCATCTTGAGAGAAACATGATATAAACCTAAAAATAATGAAAAAAAAAAAAAGAAGAAGAATAGGTTGACAAAAAATGAAGAGAGAAACATAATATACATATTACATGGTGAAATGGAGGGCCTCAAAATTGAAATGTAATGTGGTTTGGTTTTTAGATTTGGTAAAGAAAGACGTTCAAGATTTTTAAGATTGGACTTGGATTTGATCGAGGTCGAACCGTAATAATATCATATATAACTAATTTAGTAATTAATTAATATGAAATAAATAAAATAAATATATAGAAAATAATGATCTTCATTTAAAATTTAAAATATTCGAAGAAATTCAAGTATAAAGGAGGCTTAAAAGCAAAATGATATTTCTAGCAATTTATTATAGACTTTAAATAAATATTTATCATTTGAAATTTTTTTTTTAGTACAATAGTCCATATAAAAATATCTTTAAAATCGAATATGAGTATGACCTTATGCCATTAAATATTTGAACTCTTTACCACTGGCAAGTGACAAGTAAGACTACAAACAAATAAAAAATAAAATTTAAATAGCTTAGCTGTAAACCATTTTGACTGTAGCCTTTAAGACCATTGGGATAAAACCAAAAATTCATACCCTCGCCTCTTTCTCATGAACAAACAGCCCATGTTCTACAGAACTCACTATCTCTGACCAAAAACACAAGGTAAAGCATGACCTGGTCCATGGTATATGATTATGTGGCTTGTGGAATCCTTTGTGAGTCGTGACCATCTTTGCAACACCAATAATTCATCACTTTTATGGAAAAAACAAATGGAGATTTGTATTGGAGCGGCACATGAGTTTTTTTTTTTTTTGATGTTCACATTTCCAAACTATTCATTTAACTGGACAATGTCCAAATCAGATACATCTTTTGACACTTGAAATTCAATACAGGGAGGGATGTCCTCAACCCAAACAATGCTCTCCCTAACAAACTGAGCATTCCTAGCAAGCAAATGGGCAGCCTTATTACAATTCCTACTAACCCAACTAACTTCCCAGGCCAAAGCATTATGCTTCTGTCCCATAATACCATCTGTGATCATCTTAATAGAGAGAGGAGGAGAGCAGCAGCCCCTAAGCACATCAGTTACTGCCTTAGCATCCCCTTCCAGCACCACTTGTCTTAGTCCCAAGTCCCTAGCTAGGATCAAGCCTTCCTCAAAAGCCTTTGCTTCCACTTCCAAAGCACCAAGCGGGAACTCCAATTTTTGCACATCGCGCCCATAAGCTCTCCCCTTCCGTTCCTAATTACAATCCCTATACCACAGCTGCTAGACTCTTTGAAAACTGCCCCATCAACATTTATCTTATACCAATCATCACGCGGCGGAGACCAAGTTCCAGTTCTCTGAGGAGCAGATTGTAATGGGACCCCTGGCAGCAGACCAAACTCCTCCACAAGAGCATTAGCTTCCGCCACAATACTCCTCGCATCTTTGCCTTTACCCCCAAATTTTACAACATTTCGATTTTTCCAAATACCCCAAGCTAGGCACGCCAACCTCTCTAATTCTCCCTCCATTTGTTTTTCCCATACATACCAGACCACATCAGCGAAGTCCCAGAGAGGAAGACAGCCCCCCTTCACCGAGAACTTTGCTTCCTTCCATACAGCTTCTACCGTACCACACTCCCACAAAACATGACCCGAGGATTCAACCAAACCACATATCCCGCACCTTTTATCTTTAGACACCTTTCTAAGCCAAAGACTAAGGTTGGTGGGGAGTATGTTCTTGCAAACCCTCCATAAGAAATGTCTAACCTTACCTGGACATTTTAAGCTCCAAATAGAGGTCCAGAATTTCTTTTTCTTCTGTCTATTAGATTCCTCGCCCCCAGTCCCCAAATTCATTTCCTCAGAGAGCCACCCGAGAGCCACATGATAGGCACTTTTAACCGAGAAAGTGCCTTTCTTCGTCCAAGCCCAAATCCTCGCGTCATCCGGCAGATTTTGGCTGATCGGGATACTTAGAATAGTTGATGCTTCGTGTGGAAGGAAGCTGTTTCTCACAGCATCAGAATTCCACTGACCCAACTCACGGTCAATAAGGGTCTCCACAAGCACATTTTCAGCATTTTGTGGCCGAGGGCTAACAACCATAAACGAGTTCGGGGTTGGGATCCACCTGTCTGTCCAAATCTTCGCTTTCCGCCCATTTCCAATGTTCCATCTTAGGCCCCTCTGAAGGACACCCCTTGCTGCCACTAAGCTCCTTCAAGTGAAAGAGGGGTTTTCCCCAACTTCGCTTCCAAAAACTCCGAATCCGAGAAATATTTTGCCTTAAGAACTCGATGGGCTAAAGAATCTGAATCATGAGAAATCTTCCATCCTTGTTTCGTGAGCAGAGCTAGATTAAAAGCTTTAAGATCCTTGAATCCCATCCCGCCTTCATTCTTGGGTTTACACATCTTCTCCCAAGCTAACCAAGCCATCTTCCTTTCCTTGTCCCGTTGACCCCACCAAAAGTTTCTCATCTTCGCATTCAACTCGTTACATAAAGAATCGGGGAGCTTAAAGCAATTCATCGTATACATGGGAGTGGCTTGAGCTACGGCCTTTATTAGGATTTCTCGGCCAGCCATTGACAAAAGCTTTCCTTTCCAACCCGCAACTTTCCGACCCACTTGATCTACAATACGGTGGAAAGCTTTCTTCTTTCCTCTCCCTACCAAAGTGGGTAAGCCCAAATAACGCTCGTGCTGCTGTATGACTTGTGCCCCGAACATTTCTTTTATCTCATCCTTAACCTCACCTCGAGTGTTCTTGCTAAAAAAGAGAGAAGTCTTCTCTCTATTAAGCATTTGCCCCGACTCCTTTTCATACACCTCAAGAATCCTAAGAATTCTGGATCCCTCCTCCTTTGAAGCTTTTCCAAACACAATACAGTCATCGGCAAAAAGAAGGTGTGAAACTAAAGGTGCTTGCCTACAAACCACAATACCTCTTGGAATTCCCCCATTTTCAACCTTTCTAAGCATAGCTGAGAGACCCTCCGTACACAAAAGGAAGAGGTATGGTGAAATCGGATCCCCTTGCCTAAGGCCCCGGGTTGGAACAATCCTTCCCTTTGGTTCCCCATTAATAAGCACTGAATAAGACACCGAAGAAACGCACATCATCATCAAATGAATCCACCTTTCATTAAAGCCTAATCTACCCATCATTGCCTCCAAATATGCCCACTCTACCCGGTCGTAAGCCTTGCTCATGTCGAGCTTTATTGCCATCAACCCCTTCTTCCCTTTTCTCCTCTGATTTATACAATGCATCACCTTAAATGCAACTAACACATTGTCTGTAATCTGCCTTCCCGGAACAAAGGCGCTTTGAGCATCATTAATAACATCAGGGAGAATTTTCTTTAACCTATTGGCTAACACTTTTGAAACAAGCTTGTACACGACATTACATAAACTAATAGGTCTGAACTCCGTCATCTTTTGGGGGCAATTAACTTTTGGGATTAGACAAATAAAAGTGTCATTTAAGCCATTAGGAATAACACCTGTTCTAAGAATATTCAGAACACACCCTATCACATTTGGACCCACAATATCCCAATATTTTTGGAAGAAAACAGGGGACATACCATCCGGGCCCGGCGATTTTGTAGGATGCATCTGCTTTAGCGCCCTTCGAATCTCCTCTGCTCTGAACTCCAACAGAAGGTCTTCATTCATTGAATCCGAGATCTTACTGTCAACAGCCCCAAGGCTAGCCCCGAAATCCGCTGGGAAACTTGTACTAAATATATCCCTGAAGTAATCTAGGATAATTCCCTCCACCTCATCCCTATCCTCACACCATCTACCTCCCATGTCATACAGGCCATCAATTCTATTTTTCCGGCGTCTGTTACTTGCCGTTGCATGGAAGAATTTCGTGTTTTGATCCCCACATTTAACCCAAACAGCCCTTGACCTCTGGTTCCACATCATTTCTTCCCGGATCATTGTCTCATTTATCTCCTTTCTTAGTACTTTAATCTCTTCAGCAGACTCATGAAGTAAGTTTAATTCTTCCAAATGCTGCAGCCGACTTTGTTTCTGTTTCAAAATCTTGTTTACGTTCCCAAACTCCCTCAGATTCCAAGCTTGCAGATGATCTTGACAGCTTTTAATCCTATCACTAATCTGCATATTTGGATTAGCATTCAACGGATCCCAGGCCGATTCAATCACCTCTCTACAGCCCTCCTCCCTAGTCCACATAGCCTCAAACATAAATCGCTTCCCTTTTCCCCTTCTTTGCACTCTTTTCCTTAAGGAAAGGTTAAGCATACAATGGTCCGAAGCAGCCATAGCCTTGTGGAAGACTTTTGCCTCAGGGAACATCCTCAGCCACTTCTCATTAGCCACTATTCTGTCCAACTTTACTAAGGTTCGGTGCTCACCCATCCTACCATTACACCAAGTATAACGCTGCCCCACAAAACCCAAATCGGTAAGACCACAATCAGTTAGACACTCCCTGAAAATCTCCATTTGACTAGCATCCCTCTCTAACCAACCCAACTTCTCATCCGAATTCACAATCTCATTGAAATCTCCAAAGACTAGCCACGGCATGTCACACTGCCGTTTAAGCAAATCAAGTAATTTCCAAGAAGAGTGTCTCATACCTGCATCCGGGTGACCATAGAACCCCGTTGCCCTCCACGGTTGAGCGCCGGCCCCCTCGCAGACCACCACATCAATGTGCCCATTCGAACAGCTTTTAAAACTAACATCCGTCCCTTCCTTCCACAGCATCGCCAATCCCCCGCTCCTACCATCGCTCGGCACTGTAATACCTTGTGTAAAGTTAAGCTTCCTTTGAATCCCTTTGATTCTGTTCAAACTTGCCTTGGTCTCCGAAAGAAAAACCAAAACCGGGTCAAGAAAACTCACCACATCGGTGAGCGAGCGCACCGCCGGAGCTGACCCAAGACCCCGGCAGTTCCACGCCAGAAGACTCATTTGGCTCGGCGGAGCTGCATCGCAGCCTCCGCCACACCGCCATCCCTTAAGACCTCATCCTCACACACGATACTCCCCTGTATTTCAGTTCTCTGTTTCTTTGTTTCTCTCTGATTCTGGTCCGACTTGGTTTGATAAGCAGGGGAATTTCTTTTTTTCTTTACTGGGCTAAGTTCCTTTGCTTTTCCGCTGGGCTGCCCTTCCCTTATTTTCCTCTTCCAATGCCCACTAGCTGGGCCCAAAGTCTCAGCTACCCATCCCTGGTCCATATCATAAGACATAGCAATTGGGCCCTCCACTTCCTTATCTACTTTCAAGCCCAAATTAATACCCAGCTCTTCAGCATTCCGCACCGCCTCAAACTTAAATTTTGCCACGTCACCTGGACTTGTCTCTGTCACCCCATGCTCACTTACCACAGCCACTGGATTTTTGTCCGCATTACCCACACTTTCATTCACATCAAAGGCATTATTTGTCTCAGAGAGCACGTTGTTGGAAATGACCCGCCCCATCTCCTGAAAATTCTCCCCACTGCCATCACTGTCCCCATTATTCAGTGGCGTGCACTCCAGCTTTTTTTCCTCGATACACGGCACCACAGACGCCCCCTTGTCAGTCTCCACCTCTTTCCTCGACGTCTGCACCCTCAGCGCTTGAGAACTTTCTTCCGGTAAGCTCCCTCGCATGCTCATCCCCTCGTTCCTTTTCGGAAAAGATGATTCCCATACCCCTTTCCTCGCCGGCTCCCCCCTCATCCAAGCACCATATTGGAGCTCTCCCCTGTTTCCATTTGCATCCGCTCCGTTTTCTTGAGTGCAATCCTTCAAGTCATGCTCCAGAAGACCACACCGATAGCAAAAGTTAGGAAGGCGCTCGTATTTGAACCGCACCCACCAGTCCTCCCCCTCTTCACCTAGAATCCTTTTTCCTCTTATGAGCTTGCGTGAAACATCCAGACTTACACGCACCAGGAGACATTTTCCCCATTGGACTCCCGAATCAGCTACGTCCACTTCCAACACTTCTCCCAAGCTAGCCCCGATGGCCATCCCCGTTTCTCTAGTTCTATGATTCAGAGGTAGATTGTAGATTTGAACCCAAAATGGAGACCACCTCAGTACAATATCCTTTGGGTCTCGTTTTCCATCAAACTCCTGGAGTAACACCAGTTGTTTTTCATAGTGCCACGGCCTTATCTCAAGGACACGCCTCTTGTCCCGTTCATCATCAAATTCAACTAAGAACATTTCATCCCCAATGACCGAGATTCCCATACTCTTGTTTGGCTTCCATAACATCCTAAAGTTCTTCCTTAGAGCATCAAGCATAACTCCCCTGCGTGAAAGTACCTTCATCACTAGACAATTTTTCCCTCTTTCTTTAGCTGCCTTAGTACAATCTCTTCCTAACGTTACACTCTTTTCTTCCTCTTTCGTAACCCTTAGCTTCTGCCATAAAACCTCCAACTCTTCTGCCATTTTTCCGACCGAGCACACCTACCCTGATCCCACCACCCAACGGAGGGAGATCACTTTACACCCACAAGCACCTGCTGGACTTAACCTGCTTCTACGTGCCAAAGGCTCGAGAGCACCCTGAGAGAGAATATTGAGGAGAGGTGAGAGTGAGCGGCACATGAGTTGAACTACCTTCATACAAGCAGAGTACATAATCATTCAACGTAATGTGAAGACCACAAACATTTTACTGAATGAGGAATGGACGGCAAAGGTGTGTGATTTTGGGTTATCAAAATTAGGCCCTACTAGCTAATAATTTGCCCCTGCTTTTGCCCAGTTAAATTTGTAATCAAAGTATTAACCCCAAAGTTTTACATCGGTATCTAAGATGTGATACATCGTGTCTTACTCTTACAGGCTGATTGAAATATTTTAACTATATTCAATTATTTTTAATTAACTTTCAATTTTGATCATTCTGAAAAAATATATTAAAATAAGTAAAAAATTAAAAATGAAATAATAAAAAGTTAGCCATAAAAGTTGTTACTCCTGAGTCCCGCCATTATGCTGGTCCGTTGCTTTTGCCCCTCAAATTTGTAATCAAAGTAGTGAAAATACTTTAAACATATATTTACACCCACGTCTGAAATATGATAGGACCAGACCTCATATGGCCTACATCTGGTGCAATGATTTCAATCCACCTCCAGTGTATAATTTGAATTTAAAGAGCTCTTCGTTCGATAAGGTTACAGAATAATGTAAATTTGAAGAGCTCTTCATTCAATAGTGATAGAATACTGATGACACAGGATCCAGAGGATAAGAGATGTGTGGATATGGTGATAAGAAAATAGGGTAGGATGATGCGTTCGAATTTTTATTTGATATTTTATTTTTCTTTCAATCTTCAAAAGAATCACGCCAATGAGTAATGACACTTTTGTAAGGATTTAAAATGTCTTTTGACCTTTCACTCTCTCTGTCATAACTTTCTAAATTGTACCGACACAATGAAGACAGAAACTTGTGATGTGAAAGGTCGGGCCAAAATTATTACTGTCTGTTTAGTACGGAAGAGGAAATTGGATAATATTATTTGTAATTTTTTGAAATATATATAATATAAAAGTTTGTAAAAATATATGGGGTATTGTTTAAAAATTAAAAATATATTATTAAAATATTCTATCAAATGAATCCTTAATATTTTATTACTGTTTAAAATATAATTAGCAACGTTTTATTTTATTTTATTTTTTTAACTCGAATTCCATAAAATATGACACAATGCCACAGGGAACTGTATGCCATGCATGAGAGTATCCATGGAACATATATATATATATGATATTTTTATTGCTCGCAATATTTAGTGCTCAATAATTGTGGCTGAAGGTCATGTGTAATGCTTAATCTTATAAGGTTGCGTTGATGTCACCTGTAGAAGAAATTGAAAAATCGTATGCAATAACGACAAAATGTAGATTGTGTAAATAGAAATAGAAGAAATAGTAAGTAATGTATAAAATACAGCAAATGGTCGTTGTATAGTTTTCCATTACATGAAGATGCAAGAAGTAAGATATTATGAAACTCTTTCTTACATAAACTCAAGTACCACAAGGAACCCGAGTTTCTTAAACTTAAGTTTCGCATGGATTTTTTTAATTAAAATAATCCACGTTAGTAGCATTTTTTATGGAATTTGAGTTTTTGAAACTCGAGTTCCATGCTAAATTTAAATATTAAAAAAGTGGCACATAGTTAAATATTTTTCAAACATTGATAAAACACTAATAATTTTGATCAACAGTGGGATTTGGCCATTTTGGCCTATGAAGTTGGGGTTACATCTAGTTTGGTTTGATGAGTGAAAAATTGGAGAGATAAAAAAAAAAAAAAAGGAAGGTATGAAAAAAATTAAGAGAATAAAAAATATTTAATTCTCTCTTAAATGTGTTTGATTGAGAAGATATTAAAAAGTAAGAAGATGAAAAACTCATTTGTTAGATAAAAATAAAATTGAACAAATGAAAAGTAAAATTGGCAAAAATTTACGATCATGTTCCTATTAAATAAAACAAAAACTAATACTTTTTTTTTCTTAAAAAGTTGTATATAAATATGACTTCATATATATATATATATATGATAAAATACTATTTTGGTCCCTAAACTTTAATAAAAACTTGTTTTTTGTCCCTAAATTTTAAAAAGTAATTTTTTCATCCCCAAACTTTGTAAATAGTTTTTTTCAATAGTTTAGAAACAAAAATAGGGATAAAAAAGAGCTTTTTTCAATTTTTTGTATTTTTGACAAAGGTATTACCGAAATTGGTAGGAGAGTTTATCTTGGATTTTTTTTTTTTTTTTAAGATAAAATTATCTTGGACTTTTATTAGTCTTTCTTACATGCAAGACATTTTTATGCAAACCGTTATTAACTTATTATAGATGTTAATCTTTTTTTTTTAATAAAAGTTATAAATGTTGATCTTTTTTCTTTTTCTTTTTTGTTTTTTTTTTGTTTTATATATGTAAATGTTAATCTTTATTGTCTATGCCTCATGATAGTCGGCCACCTATTGCAGCGACGCTCGTGTCTATATGTCGGTAGCTAAGTTTAGGTGTTGTGGAAGGGTGTTAGAAAAAAGGGTAACCTCTAATGTGTGACTGAATTGAGTTAGTTTTAATCTATTATTACCAAAGTTAGTGAAGTCGCCACCAATCATTAGGTTTTTTCTAAGGTGTGATTGGTTACTTGATTCTATTTGATTTTATTATCAGTCTTAGGTTAAGAAAAATGGTCATTTTTCCAAATCTAATATGGATGGTAAAAAATCTTAATTCTTGAGTTCGGAAGTCTGGTTACGTATGGAGAAGGAGTTCAAAAGTCTGGTCATTTTTCTTTTTTTTTCCTACTGCCACTACCGCCTCTAGTTTTCTCTGGGCATGAGGACAAATCTCTAACACAAGCTTTATTGAAACACTATTCTTCCTCTACCAAGTCAATAAACAATAATAATATATTAGAAAGAAGTTGATGTTCGTTCTTTGCGTCAAGCAGTTATTTATTTATTTATTTTTTTTCCTCCATCAATCCGGTTCAATCCCCAAATCTAAGTTTCCTAGAACACACCCACATGGCCAAGGCTAAAGAAAGTCTCATTGTTGGCCAAAATACTCACATAAGAAAATACTCTAATTCTAAATAAAACTTAGATTTGACAAGAAAGGAATTCTTAAGCTCTTGCCTCAATTATGCAATCAAACCTTCTCTATTGGAGTAATTTCAGTAGTCTCCTCTTTCAAAATATCTCTTCATATACGTTGACATAATAAGCTTATATATAGCTAGGGTTTCAACCTTATTTTCTAAAAACCCCTTAGAAATATTAGTTATAAAAATGACCCCATAAACAAATTTACTTAAATAACCTTACTTTTATTTTATTTTTTTTCCTGGTATTACAATCTCCCCCACTTATAAGAATTTAGTCCTTTGAATTCATTGCAAGCTAAACGAATTATCATGCTTCCACTGCGCTATTCGAAAGCCATAATTGTATCGATCAATACAAATTTATCACTCATCACCGTAGTTCAAAACTATTTCACAACATATGCGTAGACTTTCCTTCTTAAGATTTGTAAGATAAAAATTTCCAAAGCAAGTGGAACCATGATGTTTCCACTGCATAATACAATACCACTATAAAATCTCTTAATCAATTACCCGTAGTTTAAGAACAACCATATTACACAAGTTATAAGATTCTTTTAAGATATACATATCTCTAGTCTAAATAGCTCTCTAAGTTCCTTTCAATGTGAATAAAAGTTCCAATGCCCATTCGTTTAGATTAACCAAAATAACTGATTTTCCATCAATTATTAATTTCAACAAAATTTCAAGGCCTAAGTAGTCTCCAAAAATTACAACAAGGGAAATCCTCAATTTTGAGATTCACTATAGACCATTGAATGCTAGCATCCGTTTAATTCTATACCTCAAAATTAAGTAGTGCATCCAAGGTTCCAATTGTACCTAAGTTCAAAACTAATTTACAACATATGTGTGTATCACCATATCTTTTCTTCCTCAAGTTTTGTAAGAAAAAGAAATTCCAAAATCTCCATAAATAATCAATTGAGCATTGATATAAGGTTTTTCATAGAACCTCTATCTTAACCATAAATTATCTTCTCAAATAAGCAACATTTATTCAGCTTTAATCTCCAAATGATACTTGGGCCGGAACTCATTGAAGAGCTGGGTTCCTTATAATTACATGACCTATTATGAAAACAAATCTTTAAGTATACATTGACTAGAAGGGAATAATAGTCCATGAAGTATCTTAACCCCTTTTTTTTAGCTTGCAAATAATAGTCCCAGTAGTCTAGAACTTTAGAGTACACTGCAATTTATAATCACTAACCATCTGCCAATATAAAACAAAAAGTACAACAAATGACTATAATTCAAATTGTAATAGTCTTTCAAAATAAACTCTCTTGCCACCCCAACTCCTTCAATATCCAATCAAAAATATGGTTCACTAGTCTAATTCAATACTACCACACACTTGTGTTCTATCCATTTCATTTTCTATTGGGCCAATCCATTAACTCTTATTAGTTAAGTTCAAAGACTTACATTTCTAGCATCAAAACTTATTTCCCCAAGATATTAAACAATCCTCCAAGTCCACAGAAAAGAAATTGCGGACCTCAAACTTCTAAGTAACAAAACATGTCCCAAAAACATTTGGGGACGACCTCACACATAAATTAGGTTATGGTAATCCATGTAGGTCAACCCTAACAAGAACAACGATCTCAAAAGTCGGTCCTTAACATAAGAATCCAGAGACGTCACCGATATATTACTGAATTCTATAAACACCCTCAGAATTTATATAATAACATATAATATAATCTGAACTACAATAACCACAAATTGATTTTCCTTCACACTACAAACTTTCCGTTAATTTCCTTACTCCATATAAACTAAAATCAAGGAATCATAGCTCTAACATCAAACCAACCCCTAAACAAAGTTATGAAATTTCCAATTCCCTAAAAGCACTCCAAATTCTGAATAGGGCATAGTAAACTATCATTCAACAATTAAACCTATGAGAATCTCCTACAGATCAAACTAACCATAGGTAGGTCAACTACATTAGGCAAAACTACCAAATGAATTTTCAAAAGATCAGTCACAAAACAGCAGGAAGATTTCCTTTGCTTGTTCTTTTCTCACTCTCTTTTCCTTTTAATAAGAAAAAAAGTTTTAATAACCAATCTGATCAATTACAAAATTTTCAAGAAAAAAATACACCCGCTTAATACCTAGTATAAGATCATAGAAGTATATCAATTAAATCCTCCCTTTTGTGTTTATAAGTCACGTATGCATAACCACATAGACATAAATATCAAATCCTTCAAATATGACCTAAAAATTCATCATATGATGGAGCCTCATTTACTCTTCTCATCAAGTCATCAAAAGAACACTATCTATGACCTAATAACCTTCATAAACAATAACTAGAATTGTAATGCCTAGTGCGCAGATTTCATTCTAAATCAAAACCTAGCATAAAGTCTACAAGATCATAACCTAAGTTCTGATAGCATTAAAGTTGTCACACCTCGAACCCAACTATAAAGATAGGCACCTGACAACCACCGCACACTTATAAAGTAAGCCCCTTACAAGTGTGCAAGGCCTTCTTAGTAACTAAAATTTATCCTAAAAAATTAAATCAATTAAATCCAAAATACCTCAACAATTTCTTTATGAATATATCTCCAATAATTTAATAGGAACAAAATCCAAACCTTATGTACAAAATGCCAATTGGCCAATAAATATAAAACTATTCGAAGACCATTCAATCCCAAAATCACTAAGCTTCTTTTCCTGCTCACAACACAACATCAGAACTCCTAAAACTTGTCATTCTTCATAATCTGAAATAGGAGGGGAAAAAAAGGGGTGAGTTGACAACTCAATATGTAACCAAAATCTTAATAAGTTCTATCAAGCAATAGATCTATAAAGTAATAAGCTGTAATATGAGCCTTCAAAAGTTATAATATGCTATGGGTTTTCAAAAATAACTAAAGAAGTTTCATAGTCTTAAAATAATAAGTTGCAAATAGATCACATACTTTAATCTTACAAATATATTATAAATGGTTTAGAAAGTAGTCAGTTTTTCATATATCAAAAGCTATAACTTACAATAGATTCTAAAAATACATAGGCAGTTTTAATGACTCAAAGTAGTTCAAATATACTCAAACATTTTCAAAATCACATATGTAAATTTTAAGGACTCAAAATTGTTCAAAAGTAATTCATATTCTTAACAATCTTATAACTATGGTCACACTATATCCCTGTGACTGGGCATCAGAGTACCAATGAATAACCCTCATTAGTTTGGGTATTAGAGTACCAATGAATAACCCCCTTTGGATTGGGTATCAGAATACCAATGAATAACCCCCATTGGCTAGGTATCAGAGTACCAATGAATAACCCCCATTATAGAGAACATGGAGAACATCTTCAGATTAATGACCACCGAACTTCGCAGGATGGCTTCAAGGGCTTTTGAGCCGGAAACCCCAAAGATTCCTAAGTCAAGCTTTAGCAGAATAAGAGGATCGAAACCTTGGATAGTAGGAACAATAGCGGTTCCCTCCTGAACTGATGATGAAGCTGGCCCTGCGACTGTAGGTATTGCAAGAACTAGAGAAGTGAATCCTTCGATGGTTGGCGGGGCTTGCCCTTTTCCTGAATCTGATGACCCTAAATTCGCAAGTGATTCTATAATCTCCTCAATGACTATTGAAGAGGATGGCACTAAATTGACCTTACCATGGCGTTTCTGTAGATATTCATCCCAATCTTTCCTTAACCTAACTGATATAGCATTCTAGCTGGTTCCTAACTGGGTAGCTAGCGGACATAGGCTAGTTGCCATGCAATCACCTCTTCGCACAATTTCTCTTTTGATCCAAATAATACCATGATCGATGAGACTCTAAACCTGTGCTCGAAGCACTTTACTGTTAGGATTAGTGCCCTTAAATCCTATTGTATGATGCTATGAATGTTATTATGTATGACATTATGTATGACTTAATGTTGTGATTAATAAAGTTTCTTTATTATTATTATCTAAAATAATGGTAACATGAATATTTGGACATTATCATATAGTCCATGAGATGCATAGTATGTGATTTATGTGATTTAGTCACAGAAGATATAGATCACAAGTTCTTTGTAAACTCATAATTTTGGTTCGTAGTCGGTGATGAAATTGGGCATTTTATCTGCGAAGACTATAATATATCAACTAAGATGATTTGTCTTGATCATGGAAGTGGAGACTTCTAGTTGATATGTTGATATGTTTTAAGAGTTGAGACATATTGAACTGGACCGTTGTGAGATTTATTATTCTCCTAACGACTGTCAAATGAATAATAAATCTCACGACTCCTATTTGCATGAACTCTTAATCCTGAGAGAATAATGGACTTGATCATGAGGTGTAGGTTGCTTTGATATATCAGGAGTGAGATCTAAAGGCACGATCAAAACCTCAGTATGTTGGGCAACCACATTTAGTGTTGATGGAACATATATTCTCAAGATGGAATTCATAGTCTCTTAACGGAGATATAAAATATTCCCTTGAGATAAGTTTAATGGTTTTGGTTATTCAGAGAGTTAGGCCTAACCATTTTAGTAAGAAATTACTAAAGTATATATTTATGAAATTGGATTTCATAAATATATGATGAATAACTTAAAATGATTAAACCGGGTACTCAAGGATTAAGATGTAGTAATTTTCAAAGTGGCAGTCTACATTCATGACTTTGTATTACTACGAATATTTTATGAAGGGGTTGTGTGTATAATAAAGTCTTGGGATATAATTTATAAATAAGACCTAGAGTGCAATTATATTTATATAGTGGTATTAAATATAATTAATGGTAACTTTGGACTTGTCAAGAGTTGACAGAAAAGCCCAAGGCCCATTGGAGCTAGTGTCTTATTAGTCCCTTTTGGTCCCACTCCAAGCCACACATTAAAGCCCAATTGGAAAGGCCCAATAGGCCGGCCCAATTAGATAATCAGTTAGTTATAAAAGGGAGAAACATGCAGAAATTTATTTTAAGAGAATCATAATTGTGAAGTGGTGTGTATGTGCAAGTGAAACCACTCAATTATTCTCCCTTAGAAACTGATTGAGAGACCACACTTCTTGGGCGAAAAGTGGAATTGGAGTGAAGATTAAAAGTGTTCCCAAGAACTTCTAGTCTTTTGTTTTGAATTTCACCGCACCAAGGTACGCTATCTTGTTCTCAAATTCTCAAAATCACATAGTGCATGTTATCAATCATGAATGAAATAGATCCATGAATGTCGCTTCCGTTGTGAGTTTTGTATGGGATACAAAACCAGATTTTCCTGCAATTGGTATCAGAGCCAGGTTTTCATATCATGATTGTATAGCATGTGATTGGATTTTAGAATAAAAGAAAAATGGTTTCTTGATGATATCGGGTTCCCACCAAGAATGCATATTCTCTTGGTTTGTTCAAAGTGGCCTACGATTATAAAGTAATGGTGTCGTGTCTTTATATGTAATTGTCGGCCATTAAAAGATGATAGTTATTGTCCGTTGACAATAACTACCCTTGAAGGTAGTTATTGTCAATGAACAATAACTACCATCAAAGGTAGTTATTGTCAATGAACAATAACTACCATTGAAGGTAGTTATTTCCGTTGACAATAACTACCCTTGAAGGTAGTTATTGTCAATAAACAATAACTACCGTTGAAGGTAGTTATTGCCTTAATGGGCATCTTGCATGCATATTGATTTGTCATATTGATTCGCATGCCTATTTGATTCATATGCATATAACTCTCATGCCAAGTTGAATGTATGAGATATACATATTGATTCTCTTCTTATATTAATTGACTTTCGCACCAAGTTGAATATATATGATATATATTGATCCGTATATTATATATAATGTAATAATCATATATTATATATAATAATCCATATATTATATTAGTTATAATGTAATATGGATTTGTAATATAATATGGGTTTATATTACATTATATATATATATTAATGCTAGGGTTATGAAATTTATTCCTAATGAGATTAAGATTATGTTTTCAAAGTTTCTAGCATTAATATGGTTCTTGATCATAAAAACCTTTAATTTAAAATATCTAGTGGGAGAGAGATACAAGGGTTGGATCTCACGGCCTCCATTATCAATTCATAGTAGTGTGGGGTAAGCACCTCGTCTTGGCGTATATGCCTTGCGATCCCAAAGGAGGGTGTTAACTTCATAGTACTACAAGATTGAATGAACCTGTTTAAAGTAGTGTGGACAAGCACCTTGTCTTGGCGTATATGCCTCGCGATCCCAAAGGAGGGTGTTTTGTTCCATGATACTACAAGTTTAAACATTATAAGGGAGATGAAATGTGGCTACACATGATTCTAGATAATGGTGTACACTAGACTAAGTATAATGTTAACCTCCCAAAGGAGCTATGTCATTATTACTTAGAGGCTAAAGGTAATACGGCATATTATTAGTGTATGATAAGAGTTATCATGATAGCACTAATAATGAGAATAGTTCTCAATCAATTAATGTGTTTATAATAAACTTGCTACCAAGGAATTATAGACATGGATTGGTTTGTCGTTGCATATATTATTTTATGGTTTTATGAGGTTCCATATTATATACTTATATGCTAAATTGATAATGTCCAGTTTACTTATTATATTCATGTTTGTTATTTTCAGATTTAATATCATGGCATCATTTAGCCCACTTGTTGCTATTCTTAATCAAAACAAACTGACTGGATCCAATTATGTTGACTGGAAAAGAAATTTGGATATTGTTCTTACTGCTGAAGAGCACAAATATGTGCTTACTCAACCATGTCCTAGCTTTCCATCATTAGATGCTCCTCTTGAGGAAAAACAGCGATATGATCGTTCGCAGAAATCTAATGAGATGGCCAAATGCTACATCCTAGCATCTATTTCAAATGTTCTACAGCATCAAATGCAGGATGTAGAATTAGCTTCAGACATTATGCTAAGTCTGAAGGAGATGTTTGGTGAGCAAGGCTGTTTTGCAAGGCAAGAAACTATGAGGCAGATTTATAATACCAAAATGGCTGAAGGTACTTCAGTGAGGGAGCATTGTCTTCGGATGATCTCTAATCTGAATACATTGGAAGTTTTAGGTGCCGATATTGATGGAGAATCCCAAGTGGATATGATACTCCAGTCACTACCAGAATCATTCAAGGAATTCAGACTTAACTATAATATGAACAAAAAGATTTATTCCTTGTCTGAATTAATGAATGAGTTGGTAGCGGCGGAAGGCATCCTTGGTACTTCTAGTGTTGATGCCTACATGGCGGAAGCTTCTACTTCTCAACCTAAGTCGAAAGGCAAGGGTAAGAAGAAGAAGAAGAAGAACTTCGCCAAGCAAGGTGGTAAACAAGTTGCCTTAGGAGTTGCCAACAAAGGAAAGAAAACCAAAGGAAAGTGTTTCCATTGTGGTGAGAAAGGACATTGGAAGAGGAATTGTCCAATATTTAAAGCTGCCAAGAATAAAGGTATGAAAAGTACATTCCTTCTTGAAACATGTTTAGTACAGAATCCCACAGATTCCTGGTGTGTGGATTCAGGTTGTACTAATCATATCTGCAATTCTTTGCAGGGGTTTCAGGAGACCAGAAAGCTGAATGAAGGAGAAATGTTTCTTACCTTGGCTGATGGGAGCAGGATTCCAGTTGTAGCTATTGGAGTGTGTAATTTATGTTTTGAATCTAGAGTTTTAATATTGGAAGACTGTTTGTATGTACCTAATGTTCGTAGGAATTTAATTTATGCAACTTATTTAGGTAAACATGGATATTATGTTATCCTAAAAGACAATGTTGTAATAAAGAAGGATAAAGTGTTTATCTGTTCTGGCAATATTGTGGATGGTCTTTATATTTTAACTCCTGATAAGCATGAATTATATAATTCTGAATTAGATCATAACTCTCATGTAAAATCATTAAAGAGAAAGTTTCCTTCTACTAATGAAGCATATCTTTGGCACTTGCGTTTGGGTCATATTAATCCAAACAGAATTCAAAGACTGATCAAAGATGGACTCTTAGAGCCATTGAACTTTGATGAATTTCCAGTTTGTGAATCTTGTTTGGAAGGTAAAATGACCAAACGACCTTTTAATGCAAAAGGTAGAAGAGCCCAAGAATTACTTGAATTAGTTCATACGGATGTATGTGGTCCTATGTCAACCCAAGCAAAAAGAGGTTATGAGTACTTTATCACTTTTACCGATGATTACTCAAGATATGGTTATGTGTACCTAATGAGACGGAAGTCCGAAGCCTTTGAAAAGTTCAAAGAGTTTAGGGCTGAAGTTGAGAATCAATTAGGTAAACGCATAAAGGCCATTCGATCTGATCGTGGTGGCGAATACCTTCTTGGGGATTTCAAGGATTACTTAACTCAAAATGGGATTGTATCCCAATTGACTGCACCTGGAACTCCCCAACAAAATGGTGTAGCAGAAAGAAGGAATAGGACTCTTTTGGAAATGGTTAGGTCCATGATGAGTTACTCAACTTTACCAGTTTCTTTTTGGGGATATGCACTAAAAACTGCTATGCATATTTTGAATTTAGTTCCATCAAAATCTGTTCCCAACACACCTAAGGAATTGTGGAGTGAGCGTAAGCCTAGTATGAGATACCTCCACATTTGGGGATGTCCGGCACATGTGTTGAAAAGGAAGTCTGATAAGTTGGAAGCTAAAACCGAAGTATGCATGTTTTTAGGGTATTCAAAGGAAACAAAGGGTTATTTATTCTATAATCATAAAGATAACAAAGTGTTTGTTAGCACACATGCCAAATTTTTGGAGGATGATTATGTGAATAATTTTGATCCTAGAAACAAAGTTGTTTTGGCTGAAATGAATGAACCTGTAAATGAACAACCAATGGATGAAACTAGGGATGATGTGGCTATATTAGATACACCACAAGATATTACTCATGAGATGACTAGTACACAGGTGCCTCGTCGTAGTGGGAGAATTGTTCGGCCTCCTATAAGATTTATAGGTTTGGGAGAAACTTATGAAGCTATCCCAGAAGAGGCTGAATCGGATCCCTACACTTATGAGGAGGCAATGAATGATATAGATGCACATCATTGGATCAAAGCTATGAAATCTGAATTAGATTCTATGTATTCCAATCAAGTTTGGGATATTGTAAAGGCGCCTAATGGCATTAAACCTGTTGGTTGCAAATGGGTTTACAAAAGGAAGAGAGGGGTAGATGGAAAGGTTGAAACCTTTAAAGCAAGGCTAGTGGCGAAAGGGTATACACAAAAAGAAGGCATTGACTATGATGAAACTTTTTCGCCAGTAGCCATGCTTAAATCTATCAGAATTCTCTTATCCATTGCCGCTTATTATGATTATGAGATTTGGCAAATGGATGTCAAGACTGCATTTCTTAATGGCAATCTTGAAGAAGAAATCTATATGTTGCAACCGGAAGGTTTCATAGCAAAGAACCAAGAGCATATGGTATGCAAGTTGAAAAGGTCCATTTATGGACTTAAGCAAGCATCTAGGTCATGGAACATCAGATTTGATCAAGCAATCAAGTCATTTGGTTTTGAACAAAATCTTGATGAACCATGTGTGTACAAAAGACATCAAGATAAAGTAGTAATGTTCCTAGTGCTTTATGTTGATGATATTCTACTCATTGGAAATGATGTAGGGGTAATGTCATCAGTAAAGGTTTGGTTGTCAAGCCAATTTGATATGAAGGACTTGGGTGAGGCTAATTTTATTCTAGGGATCAAGCTTTGGCGAGATCGCAAGAATAAGATGTTAGGCTTATCACAAGCTGGATATATAGATAAGGTTCTAGAACGGTTTAGCATGCAAAACTCCAAGAAAGGTTTACTTCCTTTCAGACATGGAGTTCCTCTGTCTGATGACCAAAGGCCTAAGACTCAAGAGGAAGTAGATATGATGAGACAAGTTCCTTATGCTTCTGCAGTGGGAAGTCTTATGTATGCCATGCTTTGTACTAGACCAGATATTTGTTATTCAGTTGGCATGGTCAGCCGATATCAATCAAATCCAGGACCAAAACATTGGCAAGCTGTAAAGCATATTCTCAAGTATCATCGGAGAACGAGAGATTATATGCTTGTTTATCGGTGTGAGGATTTGATTCCCATTGGTTATACAGATTCAGATTTTCAATCAGATTTAGATTTCAGAAAGTCCACATCAGGATGTGTTTTCACCTTGGGAGGTGGAGCCATAACATGGAGGAGTGTCAAGCAATCTTGTATTACGGACTCCACCATGGAAGCAGAATATGTTGCTGCTTGTGAAGCAGCAAAAGAAGCTGTATGGCTCAAGAAATTCCTTTCTGACCTTGGTGTAGTGAGAACTGAGCAAGTTCCCATTACTTTGTTTTGCGACAATAGTGGAGCAGTTGCACAATCAAAAGATCCAAGGAATCACAAGAAAGGAAAGCACATTGAGAGAAAGTATCACATCATTAGAGATATTATTGCTCGTGGAGATGTGGTGGTAGCAAAGATTGAAAGTGCAAATAATCTAGCAGATCCCTTTACCAAAGCCTTGCCTCAAAGGACCTTCGAGTCACATTTGGAGGGAATGGGAGTTAGATTAGTACACAATAGTCTTTAGGGCAAGTGGGAGATTGTTAGGATTAGTGCCCTTAAATCCTATTGTATGATGCTATGAATGTTATTATGTATGACATTATGTATGACTTAATGTTGTGATTAATAAAGTTTCTTTATTATTATTATCTAAAATAATGGTAACATGAATATTTGGACATTATCATATAGTCCATGAGATGCATAGTATGTGATTTATGTGATTTAGTCACAGAAGATATAGATCACAAATTCTTTGTAAACTCATAATTTTGGTTCGTAGTCGGTGATGAAATTGGGCATTTCATCTGCGAAGACTATAACATATCAACTAAGATGATTTGTCTTGATCATGGAAGTGGAGACTTCTAGTTGATATGTTGATATGTTTTAAGAGTTAAGACATATTGAACTGGACCGTTGTGAGATTTATTATTCTCCTAACGACTGTCAAATGAATAATAAATCTCACGACTCCTATTTGCATGAACTCTTAATCCTGAGAGAATAATGGACTTGATCATGAGGTGTAGGTTGCTTTGATATATCAGGAGTGAGATCTAAAGGCACGATCAAAACCTCAGTATGTTGGGCAACCACATTTAGTGTTGATGGAACATATATTCTCAAGATGGAATTCATAGTCTCTTAACGGAGATATAAAATATTCCCTTGAGATAAGTTTAATGGTTTTGGTTATTCAGAGAGTTAGGCCTAACCATTTTAGTAAGAAATTACTAAAGTATATATTTATGAAATTGGATTTCATAAATATATGATGAATAATTTAAAATGATTAAACCGGGTACTCAAGGATTAAGATGTAGTAATTTTCAAAGTGGCAGTCTACATTCATGACTTTGTATTACTACGAATATTTTATGAAGGGGTTGTGTGTATAATAAAGTCTTGAGATATAATTTATAAATAAGACCTAGAGTGCAATTATATTTATATAGTGGTATTAAATATAATTAATGGTAACTTTGGACTTGTCAAGAGTTGACAGAAAAGCCCAAGGCCCATTGGAGTTAGTGTCTTATTAGTCCCTTTTGGTCCCACTCCAAGCCACACATTAAAGCCCAATTGGAAAGGCCCAATAGGCCGGCCCAATTAGATAATCAGTTAGTTATAAAAGGGAGAAACATGCAGAAATTTATTTTAAGAGAATCATAATTGTGAAGTGGTGTGTATGTGCAAGTGAAACCACTCAATTATTCTCCCTTAGAAACTGATTGAGAGACCACACTTCTTGGGCGAAAAGTGGAATTGGAGTGAAGATTAAAAGTGTTCCCAAGAACTTCTAGTCTTTTGTTTTGAATTTCACCGCACCAAGGTACGCTATCTTGTTCTCAAATTCTCAAAATCACATAGTGCATGTTATCAATCATGAATGAAATAGATCCATGAATGTCGCTTCCGTTGTGAGTTTTGTATGGGATACAAAACCAGATTTTCCTGCATTTACAATCAAACAAGGCATGCCTGTTTTCATTGTCAGAAAATGAGTAGAAATCTGGAACCCTTTCTTCCACTATGATGATGGAATTCATATTCCCTTCTTGATAGGGAGGCAAAGGGTTGGTGATGATATTCGGAGCAGCTGCATTATCGAACTGTATCAACTTGTTGTCTATGAGATCCTAGACAAGGTCCTTCAAATGGTAACATTCTTTAAGGGTATGCCCCTTGGCCCTAAGATGGTGTTCACACTTCTTGGACGGATTAAAACCAAGTGATGAAGGGCCTTTTATGGGCCTGGAAAACATTGAGGTCACTAGCTTCCTTTCCAGCAGGTAAGCATAGAGATCTACCAAGGGCATGGGTAACGAAGTGTACTTCCAGTTTTCCCTTCTCAGGGGACGATGTGGGTCTGGCCTCTCTTACTGATTAAAAGCTCGATTAGGTGCTTGAGTAGACTGAACCTGTTGCCGATAAGGTCTAGCAGCTAGGGTTGCATAAGCAAAAGTAATACCCCTAGGCCTTTCTGATGCATTGTTAACAATATGAAGATAAGATTCCTTAGCCTTGCGGCCAGTCATTTTCTTAACTTATTACTCGACCATGGAACTCAAAGACTCGGGATCCATGATCTTCTTGCTCCTAATACCCTCATCAATACGCTCCCCAATAGGGATGAGGCTAGGAAAACGAGTGACTTGTGTATTGATCATCTTCTCATAGTAAGGAGGCTTAAGGTTGTTAATGAACCATCTGATCATCTTATTTTCCATCATGGGGGGTTGCACTTATGTGACTAGCTCACGCCACCTCTAGGCATATTCTTGGAAAGACACCCCACTCTTCTTCTCCATTCTCATAAAAACCCTACGGTTGGGAGCTATCTCAGTGTTGAACCTATAGTATTCCAAGAAAGAGTTGGCCATTTCCCTCCAGCTAAAGGTCTTTTCCAATCTTGCATACTATGTGGCCATAAGGCCAGTCAAACTATCAGGGAAAATCTGGTAAAGCAGAGGGTGATTATCTTCATAGGGAGCCATCTTCCTACAAAACATGCACAAATGCGTGCAATGGTCTCCAATACCATCATACTTGACGAACTTTGGCGCCTTGAACTCTGTAGGCATAATGACCCGAGAGAAGTTGCTCAGATTGTCTAGATCAACACTTCCATGGGCATTGGAGCCCTCTATGAGTCGAAGTTTCCATTTGGCTCTTGACTTGGTCATACTCGGATTCAAGGGTCTTATCCTTAGAAGGATCCATTTCTTGGTCGCTGCCTTAGGGTGGTATATGATGGCCCTGATCCTGTTCTAGTGGGGGTTGATTTTCATTCTCGGTTTGGGGAACTCCTTGACTATGACCAGAAGAGTTTTGTCCTCCTCCTACAACTAGCTGTTGTACCATATGCATCAATTCCGACATTTGCTCTTTCATCTGAGTGAACTTAGTAGGACTTACTTTGGGAGTCAAAGGCCCACTAGTAGACATCTCTCTTGCACGGGACCTAGTGATGATGGGATCACGATGTGGTGGTAGCTTACACTATTTCCTTTCAGCAATTTTTAGGAACCTTTTGATACTAAGAATGAATGGGATTGGATAGAAAAGGAGTGCATTTAACAATGTGCAAACACAACACCAAAATCAAGTTAGTTTACATCTTTGTTATTTAACATGCACCTACCAATTTTAGAAAAAAGTTGGCTTTGCACCTTTGATCGGGTATTTATCATGGTGAGTTTCTACTATGATGCAAGATTAATGCACGAGATTGGCATGTGATCGAAACTTTCATGATATGCTTGGTAATGAAGGACCCTTCTTTTGATTGTATGGTTGTACAAGATTTTCTTTTACAACGCAGGGTTCATCGGCTCTAACGGTGGGCCTTTTACAATACAAGGAAATGCAATTATGAGGAAAAGCTCGGCTTCTAATAATGTGGACTTCTCGGGGAAACTCTTGGACACTTGGATCTCTTGGTAACTTGGACAGCTTGGATCCCATGGACCTTTGGATCTCTTGGGGGAGCCCTTGGATTCTTGACATCTAGGACCTTTGGCAATTTTGACATCTTGGCAATTTGGATCTCTTGGCAATTTGGATCTTGGGCCCTCTTGGCCACTTTGACATCTTGTGATCTCTTTGATGATTTAAGCTTCTAGGCAATCTTTTTGGATTTTTTTCTAGTAAAGCTCTTGAACTCTTGATGCTTTGGAATTTTTGACAGCTTTTCAGTAGCGTTTCCTCCTAGGGAGTTTTAGCTACTTGTCACAATCGGGGTTGCTTTTCCTAGGGGTTTAATCATGGATGCTGTGCAAGCAATATAGAAAGAACTAGAGTAGTGCATAATTTCTTTAGCGCAAGCAAAAAAGGCACACCTGTTACAAGACACTTTCCCTTGACCTTTAGTCCTAGAAGGGTATCCTTTCCTAGGCTTGGATGTTCAATCTTTGGGCTTCACCCAATCCTCTTGGGCTCTAGGCTTGATCTAGCCCTTATAGGTTCAACATAACTAGGCCAACAATATGCAAAGGCTTAACTAGTAGGTTGTTCCTCTCCTAGGGGGAGTCAATTGCCATACCCCTCCCTTCATGGAAGTTGTGGGGCAGGAAGGATCGAGGGGGCCTTTTCAGCTTCTCCTGTCCATCCATGGATCCAGAAGCGCCAACAAAGTCAGCCCTAGATCTAACTATGGGTAACACTATTGATGTTTGTGTCTGGGCATCTACATATAGGGTGATGAAATCCCCAAAGAGATGTGACTACGCCAGTAGTGCAGAGCCTGGGTTCAGATTAAAAAAGGGTGTATATGTCATGCAATCCTTAATAAAGGGGAAAGATTTTTTCAAAGCACAGTAAATATATATATATATATATATATATATATATATGAAAGTAGATAAAGGTGTAGTGAAAATTAAGTTTTGCTACACTATGTTCGCATGTGAAAGAAAGCTATAAAGCCTGTGAGGAAAGTGGTAAAGCATGTGACAATAGCTGTAAAGCCCCATGAAAATACCTCACCCCTTTTTGAAAAAGGTTTTTTTTTGCTCTTGTGAAAATAGTCTACTAAGATATAGTAGAAGACTTTTTCAAAAAGGAAAGCCTCGGAGGTTAATGCCAATTTTTGTGTTTTTAAAAGCCAATGTCCAAAGATTATGGTTTTATCAAAAGCTCTATAGGCTAAACTCTCATCGATCCCCAGTGGAGTTGCCAGTCTATCGATGCCTGGCCTCGATTGGAACAGAAAACCGCCGTTATGGGCCTTCGTTCGACCACCTGTCGTGGCGACACCCCCATGCGCGTGGGGCTCGTTGGAGGCCCTTCTCAATGATTGCGTGTAGAGTGGCTCACACGGTGCTTTAGGTTCTCTCTCTCTCTCTCTCTTGGTGGAGGAAGGTATTTGTCTACCTTTGGAGGCATGGCAGGAATCTTGGCCAATTTTTAAGGGATTACCAAAGGTAGGTGAAGTTGCCACCAATCATTAGGTTTTTCTAAGGTGTGATTGGTCACTTATTTCTAGTTAATTTTATTACCAATCCTAGGCTAATAAAAAATGCATTTTTCCTAATCTAATGTGTGTTAGGACATATGTGGATATTGTTAGAGACATATGTTATGTAAATTGGCTAATCCTTTGACAAAACACACTTATAATTGGGTAGATTTAGGATTGGTTTAGTACTTCAAAGAACAAGAGCTCAAGTCTAGTATTGAAGCCATGCAGATAATATCCATCGAGGTTTAATGCCTGATGCTCGACAGCTCTCGACAGCAGTTGTATATGTCGAGAATTACAAAATTCAGATTTCTAGATTTGTTTTCACTCATATCCAAGTGTGTTTATGTAAGGTTTCTTTTCTCACAACCCTAAACATATACAAGGATTATTTTAGGAGCCGTCAAAGGTGATGCAAAGGTTGTTGCAATTGTTGTTACACGCATATTGTGACTAGAGACAGAATTGCCCTAGTTCATCATATTCCCTGTGGAAGCTACTGCATCTTTGCGCCAAGGGTTTTGTAACCAATGAGCTTCTTGATCTTCATCAGTTGGATGAACTTAAGAACTTTGCAACCAACATCTTCCTCAAGTTGGTGTGTTAGTACTTGGATCCATGCATCGATTGGTTAGTCACATACTAGGAGCCGTGTATTGAAATGAGAGATTATCACTACATTACAAGTTCAACTGGGTATTGGGGTAAGGTTTCAACTGTAGGTTGGTATTAGGTACTGGGATTCCTTTTACTTGTAACCACTTGTTTTGATAATAATAGATTATCAAGAGTGGTGACCTTAAATTCACCTGGTGGGGTTTTGCCTTGGTGGTTTTCCCCATTCGTAAACAAATCACCCGTGTCAAATTTCATTTCCGCTGCATTTAGTTATTTGATGATTTGTTTATGCTACCACGCTTATTGCATGAAATTGAATCTAATTAATCTCACTTGGCTAATTAATTGATTAAGTTACCAAAAGGGTTAATACATTTTTGGCCTATCAAGTGGTATCCGAGCGGGCACACTCTGATTAGGGTTAATCTTTACTGTGTGATCCATTAACCCCTATTTGTCATGGATAAAGGACAATCTTTAATTATACCTTCTTTATTTGATGGTACTAACTATGCATACTAGAAAGTACGCATGAGAGCTTTCTTGCAGTCTTTAAATGAGAAGATGTGGCCAGTTGCGGAGATAGGCTAGACTAAGCCAAAGGAAGCGTTTGTTGATTGGGATGATGCCAAGATCAAAGCAGAAAACTTCAACAGTTGAGCATTGAAGGCTTTATTCAATGTAGTCACTAATAAGGATTTTAAGAAGATATCCTTCACTAAAACTACTAAGGAAGCATGGACTATTCTCCAAGCAACCTATGAAGGGACTAAGGCTGTCAAGGATTCAAAGCTTCAAAGGCTTACCACGAGCTTTGAAGAAATTAAGATGGAAGAGGATGAGCTGTTTAATGAGTTATATGCCAAGCTGAAGGACATAGTAAACTCTGCCTTTAATCCTGAGGAAACTATTCTCGAACTCAAGGTTGTATGAAAGGTGCTCAGATCTCTACCAGAGAAATTTCAAGCCAAGATCACCGCCATTAAGGAATCAAAGGACATTGAAAAAATTCCTTTGACAGAGCTGGTTGGTAACTTGCAAACCTATGAATTAGGTTTGACTAGGATCGAGAAATCGAGCAAGAGCAAGAGCATGGCACTGAAGGCCAAAAGCAGTGATACAGATGAGTCCTCTGATGATGAAGATTCCAAAATGAAATCCTACATCACTAGGAAATTCAAGAAGTTTATGAAAAATGCCAATGCAAAAGGATTTGAAAAGGACTGTAACTAATCCAGTTCTTCACAGTTTAAGAGACAAGACAGAGGAAAGAAGGATGCTAAGGATGGTGGTCAGTACACTGTTCCCTCCAGACCAAAGTGCTTTGGATGTTAAGCTTTTGGTCATATGAAACAAGAATGTCCAACATATCTCAAGACTATTGGGAAAAGCAAAGCCCTTGTTGCTACCTTAAGTGACACCGAGCCTAATGATGACTCAGAAGACAATGATGACGAGGGAATCTTGAATGCCTTCACTGCCACAGTAAATCCTACTGAAGGGATTGTTGAAGAGGTAGATGAAGAAGTGGACTTAGTGGAGTCTAAGTTTGAGAAGATGGATGAGTAGGATGACATCTATACAGCCTATGCAACATTGTACAAGGTCTTTAAAAAGCATGAAAAATTGTATAGGCTGGCCACTATGAAGCTGACTAAAGTGGAACTTGACCGAGAAGAGCTCTTAACAAAGTTTGATGAAGCTAATCAGATCATTGGAGCACTATGGTTTAAGAACAAATTCTTGGCTGAAAGGACCAAGAAGCTTGAAGCGGAGATGTTTCAAGTCAAAGCTCAATTAGAGAGGACTTCCAATGCAAAGCTTGATGAAATGCATACCTCTCAGAAATCTGCTTTTGATAGAACTGGTATGGGGAATGACTTTTCTTCTCCTAATATTGCTTCTTCTATTACTACTATTCTTGTCTCACTTGCTAATAATGTTAAGTCTGAGAACAATGAATGTAAATTTGTCTCACCTGCTAAAGATTATAAATTTGCTTTTATTTGTGTTAGTTTTGATGCAGTAATCAAATGCTTTGTGTTGGTTTGGTGCCATTACCAAGTTTAATTAGTAAATATGTTGTTATTTGTGTTAGTAATCTTATAAATTTTCTATTCTAATGCTTATTTTTAAAATAAATAAATGTCTAATCTACATGTTCAACCCAATCTATGTGGGTTGGGTTAGACCCCTGTCATGGGTGGGTTGGATTGAGTTTTCTTCAACCTAACCATGTTGGATTAGATTGAAAACCTCCCTCAACTCGACCTATGCACACCTCTTTGTCCTAGTCTTTAATGGGCCCTAAAGGTTTTTCTAACTATATTGTTTAGCCACATCATTAGGCCCAGTATTGGAAGGCCTTTTAATGATTATTAAGCCAGGTTCTTATGAATTTCACACACTTGTGGCCTACGGGCCCATATATGACTGAAATCGAGTTCCATGATCATTGGAATGCAAACTCATCCACTACAATTTTTCAAAAATTCAAAATCATATTTAAGAGAAGGTTGGAAATTAAGATAAGAACTAGTCGCTTACCCGTGCAATGTACGGGAAAATTATTGACTATGAAAAAAATCCAACAATGAATGAATAATTTAAGTTATCACTTATGCAATGTTGTTGACGGTGCTAAACAGTCTTAAAAATCTTAGACAAACCCATGGAATGGATTTGAAATTTGTTCACAAAGAAAGAAAGCCTTACGTGAAAAAATATATTAATTAGTAGGCCAAAATGCAAAACTCACCCTTTAAGTTTCACAACTTCTCATTTTAGTCCTTTAAGTTTTCATTCTGTCATTTTAGTCCTCTAAGTTTTCATTCTGTCATTTTAGTCCTCTAAGTTTCAATCCTCCTCAATTCAGCCCTCCATTAACATTCCATCCATTCTTGCCGTTAGTTTTGACCCTAATTTAATATTTATTTCTTAATTTTAAAAAAATGTTAAAAAATCCATAAATTAAAATGATCATGGTGGTAGGGTGGACAAAAGAGGTATCCACATTCAAATGCTCTATAGTAGACATCGGGCAAACATTCAAGGCTAATCAATTGTCAATTAGTACTCTGGAGACAATCATATCTTCACACTTCACCATAATGTGCATGGGCAGAGTATGCTTTCTACCTTCTGGTGGTAGCTCATCATTTGTAAAGGAAATTTGGTTGGTGGCCAACACCGTTGAGACCATACCTTCAAAGGATGATTCTGTGACACTTGTAGGAACACATGTCTCTTTCAAGCCTTTCAAGAGAGCCTTGCGATGGACATCAGAAGGTAGCAATAGTGCCAAGATGGACATCAGAAGTCAGCCCTAGATCTAACTATGGGTAACATTGCTGATGTTTGTGTCTGGGCATCTACAGATGGGGTGATGAAATCTCCAAAGAGATGTGACTACGCCAGTACTGCGGAGCCCTGGTTTTGCTTAAAAAAAGGGCTAATATGTCATGCAATCCTTAATGAAAGGGAAAGATTTTTTCAAAGCACAACAAATATATATATATATATATATATATATGAAAGTAGATAAAGGTGTAGCGAAATTTAAGTTTTGCTACCCTTTGTTTACATGTGAAAGAAAGCTATAAAGCTTGTGAGGAAAGTGGTAAAGCATGTGAGAACAGTTGTAAAGCCCCATGAAAATACCTCACCCCTTTTTGAAAAACGTTTTTTTTTTTTTTTTTTTTTTGCTCTTTTGAAAATAGTCTACTAAGATATAGTAGAAGCCTTTTTTCAAATAGGAAAGCCTCGGAGGCTAATGCCAATTTTTGTGTTTTTGAAAGCCAATGTCCAAAGATTATGGTTTTATCAAAAGTTCTAAAGGCTAAACTCTCATTGATCCCCAGTGGACTTGCTAGTCTGTTGATGCTTGGCCTCGATCGGAACAGAAAACCGCCGTTGTAGGCCTTTGTTCGACCACCCATCGTGGCAACACCCCCATACGCGTGGGGCCCGTTGGAGGCCCTTCTCGATGATTGCGTGTAGAGTGGTTCACGCGGTGCTTCATGTGCTCTCTCTCTCTCTCTCGGTAGAGGAAGGTAATTGTCTACCTTTGGAGGTATGGCAGGAATCTTAGCTAATTTTTAAGGGATTACCAAAGGTAGGTAAAGTCGCCACCAATCATTAGGTTTTTCTAAGCTGTGATTGATCACTTATTTCTAGTTGATTTTATTACCAATCCTATGCTAGGTAGATGTAGGATGGGTTTAGTACTTCAAGGAATAAGAGCTTAAGTCTAGTATTGAAGCCATGCAAATTTGTCCAAAAAACAATTGAAGAAGTGTTGTTCATTAAAACTCGACAGATAATATCTATTGAGATTTAATGCCTGATGCTCAACAGCTCCCGACAGAAGTTGTATCTGTTGAGAATTAGAAAATTTAGATTTCTAGATCTGTTTTCACACATATCCAAGTGTGTTTATGTAAGGTTTCTTTTCTTACAACCCTAGACATATATAAGGATTATTTTAGGAGCTGTCAAAGGTGATGCAAAGGTTGTTGCAATTGTTGTTACACACATATTATGACTGGAGACAGAATTGCCCTAGTTCATCATATTCCTTGTAGAAGCTATTGCGTCTTTGCGCCAAGAGTTTTGTAACCAATGAGCTTCTTGATCTTCATCGGTTGGATGAACTTATAAACTTTGTAACCAACATCTTCCTCAAGTTGGTGTGTTGGTACTTGGATCCATAGATCGATTGGTTAGTCATATATTGGGAGTCATGCATTGAAATGAGAGATTATCACTACATTACAAGTCCAATTGGGTATTGGGGTAAGGTTTCAACTATAGGTTGGTATTAGGTACTGGGATTCTTTTTACTTGTAACTGTTTGTTTTGATAATAATGGACTCTCGGGAGTGGTGACCTTAAATTCACCTGGTGGGGTTTTGTCTCGGTGGTTTTTCGCATTCATAAACAAATCACCCGTGTCAAATTTAATTTCCGCTGCATTTAGTTATTTGGTGATTTGTTTATGCTACCATGCTTATTGCATGAAATTGAATCTAATTAATTTCACTTGGCTAATTAATTGATTAAGTTACCAAAAGGGTCAATATATTCTTGGCCTATCAAGTGGTATCAGAGTGGGCACACTCTGATTAGGGTTAATATTAACTGTGTGATGCATTAACCCTTATTTATAGTGGATAGAGGATAATCTTTAATTATACCTTCTTTATTTGATGGCAATAACTATGCATACTGGAAAGTATGCATGAGAGCTTTATTGCAATCTTTAGATGAGAAGATGTGGCCAACTGCGGAGATTGGCTAGACTAAGCCAAAGGAAGCGCTGGCTGATTGGGATGATGCCAAGATCAAAGCAGAAAACTTCAACAGCTGACCATTGAATGCTTTATTCAATGTAGTCACTAATGACGAGTTTAAGAAGATATCCTTCACTGAAACTATTAAGGAAGCATGGACTATTCTCTAAACAACCTATGAAGGGACTAAGGCTGTCAAGGATTCAAAGCTTCAAAGGCTTACCACGAGCTTTGAAGAAATTAAGATGGAAGAGGATGAATTGTTTAATGAGTTATATGCCAAGCTGAAGGATATAGTCAACTCCGCCTTTAATCATAAGGAAACTATTCCCGAACACAAGGTTGTATGAAAGGTGCTCAGATCTCTACCAGAGAGATTTCAAGCCAAGAGCATCGCCGTTAAGGAATCAAAGGACATTGACAAAATTCCTTTGACAGAGTTGGTTGGTAACTTGCAAACCTATGAATTAGGTTTAACTAGGATCGAGAAATCGAGTAAGGGCAAAAGCAAGAGCATGGCACTGAAGGCCAAAAGCAGTGATACAGATGAGTCCTCTAATGATGAAGATTCCAAAATGAAATCCTACATCACTAGGAAATTCAAGAAGTTTATGAAGAATGCCAATGTAAAAGGATTCGACAAGGACTGTAAGCAATCCAGTTCTTCATAGTTCAAGAGCCAAGACAGAGAAAAGAAGGATGCTAAGGATAGCGGTCAGTACACTGTTCCCTCCGAATCAAAGTGCTTTAGATGTCAAGGTTTTGAACATATGAAACAAAAATGTCCAACATATCTTAAGACTATTGGGAAAAGCAAAGCCCTTGCTGCTACCTTGAGTGACACTAAGCCTAATGATGACTCAAAAGACAATGATGAGGAGGGAATCTTGAATGCCTTCACTGCCACAGTAAATCCTACTGAGGGGATTATTGAAGCGGTAGATGAAGAAGTGGACTTAGTGGAGTCTAAGTTTGAGAAGATGGATGAGTAGGATGACATCTATACAGCCTATGTAAAATTGTACAAGGTCTCTAAAAAGCATGAAAAATTGTATAGGCTGGCCACTAAGAAGCTGAGTGAAGTGGAACTTGACCATTGGAGCTAATCAGACCAATGGAGCACTATAGTTTAAGAACAATTTCTTGGCTGAAAGGACCAAGAAGCTTGAAGCAGAGATATTTCAAGTCAAAGCTCAATTGGAGAGGACTTCCAGTGCAAAGCTTGATGAGATGCATAACTCTCAGAAATCTGCTTCTGATAGAACGGTATGGGGAATGATTTCTCTTTTCCTAATATTGCTTCTTCTAGTACTACTGTGCTTGTCTCACCTGCTAATAATGTTAAGTCTAAGAACAATGAATGTAAAACTGATGTAGCATGTGAGAACATAGGCAAGGGAAAATCTATTTTAGGTGCACCCCCTAAGATTGAACAGAAAGAGACTAGAAACCCTAAGACTAAGAAGGTCAATAACAAAAAGTCTAAGCTGAAAAAGCCGCATCTCTTTTATCACTATGGAGCTTCAGGGCATACTCGTCCAAATTGCTACTAGTGGTTAAACATTCAACAAAACAACAATATGATCTCATCTAGAAACCAAAATTAGTTTCCATCCTCTTTTGCTCATAATAGAGATCTTCTCAAAGCCCTTATGTTCCTTTCGAATTTGAACGGTTTCAACTCTTCCCCCTACCACCGGACCATGGGTTCACCAAATGGAAAGGTTCTTCCGAGGTGTGGAAGGAAAAAAGCTCAAAGTGATTTAGTCACTTTTTCTCTCTCTCACTCCTTTTTGTTTATGCATTACTTATGTGTTTTGCTTTTTTGTTTTTGAGTCAATCTAGTTTTATGCTATACTTTGTTTAACATGTTTTTGTTTGTTTGTTTTCAGTTTTGTTTTATTCTTGTTTTTCATAAAAATAAAAATAAAAATTGAAAAATCAGAAAAATACAAAAACATTGTGTATTTTGTGTACATTGGTACTTGTGTACCTTGGAAGACCATTGAAACAAAGTTTTCTAAATTTTGTATCTTTTTTAACTTAGATGTGTTAGGATTAGTGCCTCAAATCCTATTGTATGACGTTATGTATGATATTATGTAAGACATTATGTATGACTTAATGTTGTGATTAATAAAATTATTTTATTATTATCTAAAATAATGGTAACATGAATATTTGGACATTATCATATAGTCAAGGAGATGCATAGTATGTGAATTGGTCACAGAAGATATAAGTCACAAGTTCTTTGTAAATTCAGAATTTTAGTTCGTAGTCGGTGATGAAATTGGGCGTTTCATCTATAAAGATTATAACATATCAACTAAGATGATTTATCTTGATCATGAAAGTGGAAACTTCTAGTTGATATGTTGATATGTTTTAAAAGTTAAGACATTGAATTGGACTGCTGTGAGATTTATTATTCTCCTAACGACTGTCAAATGAATAATAAATCTCACGACTTCTATTTACATGAACTCTTAATCCTGAGAGAATAATGGACCTGATCATGAAGTGTAGGTTACTTTAATATATCAAGAGTGAGATCTAAAGTCATGGTTAAAATCTCAGTATGTTGAGCAGCCACATTTAGTGTTAATGAAACATATATTCTCAAGATGGAATTCAGAGTCTCTTAACGGAGATATAAAATATTCCCTTCAGATAAATTTAATGGGTTTGGTTATTCAAAATATTAAGCCTAACTATGTTAGTAAATAGTTACTAAAGTATATATTTATAAAATTGAATTTCATAAATATATGATGAATAACTTAAAGGATTAAATCGAGTACTCAAGGATTAAGATGTAGTAATCTTTAAAGTGGCAGTCTATATTCATGACTTTATATTACTACAAATATTTTATGAATGGGTTGCATGTACAATAAAGCCTTGAGATATAATTTATTAATAAGGTCTAAAGTGCAATTATATTTATATAGTGGTATTAAATATAATTAATGGTAATTTTAGACTTGTCAAGAGTTGACAGAAAAGCTAAGGACCATTAGAGCTAATACCTTATTTGTTCCCTTTTTGTCCCACTCCAAGCCATATATTAAAGCCCAATTGGAAAGGCCCAAAAGGCTAACCCAATTAGATAATCAGTTATAAGGAGAGAAACAAACAGAATTTTGTAAGAAGTGAATCAAATGGTTTGTATGTAAGTGTTAGACACTCTCTAATTTTCTCTTGAACATACACATATAACTAATTGAAAGACCGCACTTCTTAGGCATAAGTGGAATTGGGGTGAAGATTAAGAGTGTTTCCAAGTACTTCTAATCTTTGGTTTTGTATTTCACCACACCAAGGTACACTCTCTTGTTCTTATTTTTTGAAATTTACATAGTACATGTTATCAATTGCAAATGAAGTGGATCCGTTAATTTTTCGCTGCATATGTTTTGTATTCGATACAAACATGTATTTTTTCATCAAGGTGAGTATCTCAATGCACAACTAAGCAAGTGAGCTTTTTGGCTCATGTTTGTGATGAGTACGATTAAGTAATTTCTTGTACTTAACACTCATATCACTCTTTTTGACGTTAAGAATTAAAAAATCTTAAGAGAAATGCATAAATAACCATTTCACCACTAAAGCCCGCTAATCATGTATAACATCTGTATGCTTCAGCATAGCAAACTTGTGATGTTTAAAACTTAACATAATTGGGTACTTCTTTTCTCTCTCTTATATGCCCATGTATGATATGCTCAAAAGAAAAAAAATATGCAAAGAAAATCAAAAGCAAAAAGAATCAAAATGCTTTTAAATATGGTTGCAAGTGTGTTTCTAGGAGATGTGGAAGTTATAAGATGTACCTCGAAGATGATAGTCCCCATCAAGCAGTTATTACTGTGTGCGAGTATAATTGATTTTCTCATATCTCAAATCATCATAATATGAGACATTTATGCACTCTTGCGAAGTTCTCACACACAACACACAAATTCTTTGCTACTTTTGATATATGTACAAGTACAATGTGATTTGGCTATCACAAGGAATACATGTGTTAATGTATTCTCACTAAACTGTCTTAACTTGTTTTTGAAATATAAAATTGGTTAGACTTGTTGTGTGTGTGTGTGTGTGTGTGTGTGTGTGTGTGTGTGTTTTGGATCTATGAATGCTTTGCATTTTCTTGTTGAGAGATGTTTTTGAAAGCTTAAAATGTTGATTGGATCTATGGCTGAGTAGCTTACTTGTTGCATTCATCTTAATTGTTGAGAGATGTTTTGCTATTAATTCATATATAGTCTCATATAATTAAACAACTTAATTATTTATAACATGCCAATAAATTGGATTTTAGGGCATAAACCCCAACAATCTCCCACTTGCCCTCAAAGACAATTTACAATATATCCAAAAAGCCCGAACAATAAATTTGACTTGAACCCAGAACAGGAATGGACCTAGGCCCAAAGAGCCCGAACAATAAATTTGTAGAGAGTGGGAGAAAAAACTAGTCTGAATCTAGGATAAAGATATTGGTATATAGTATTAAAAGGAAAGAGTTACACGCACACACATACAAAAAGTATCCTCGGACATGCCCTAGTACTATGACCAAGAGTACTGAATTCTTCCTTTTTACTGTTGTATTTCTTCAACCTTTTGCTCTCTCTCTCTCTTTCTTTTCTCTAGTCTTTTTTTTTCCTGTCCCCCTTTTTCTTTGAATCTTTTTTCGTATTATATACTATGGTTTTTACACCATTTCCTCCATCCACGTGTGGGTCAGGTGTTAGGAGTCTTTTTTCTCTGTTCTCCCTTGCCTCTCCTTGAATCTTCCACTCTTAGCTGTAAGGCTGCTTGTTCACTGTTCAGGCATCACCTCCACATTAATGCGGCCAGAGAGTTAGCTAGGCAGCATTTAATGCAGGGGTAACAGTACTTCCAGATATTTGTTTTTCCTCATTCTTATCCTTTATCTGATATTTTCTCATCCCCTTTGTTGCAAAGTCCTTCCGAGACGTTACCTTAAGGGACTGAGAAGTCTATTGGCCACCTCGGACAAAGTTTTCGAGGTGGTCATTATCCTCGGATACGGTTAAATTCTACATAGGTATTCTTTACCTCTTTTTGGAGTGTAGTTTTCATCTCTTCCTTTACTGGTTGTCCTCAAATACTCTCTTATCCTCGGACTGGGTATTGGGCCCAGCCCTTTCTAATGCAATTTGTACATATGGGACTGGGTATTGGGCCCAGCCCTTTCCAATGCAATTTGTACATATGGGATTAATTGGCCCCCACAATAGCCCCTCAAAATCTTGCTTTTCAACTCTTTGGGAGAAAAGGAGGATTTTGATATCCTCGTCTGATCTTCCTTATGACTTGGCTTCATTAGGTCAAATTGTAACAATACGTGTCTATCTTCTTGTGACTCATCCCTGATGCTTCAGTGCCCAGGGCGTGCCTTCATTTAATTTTGGCAACTCCTTTGTCTCCCACGTTCAACGGTTAGATGAGAATCCAACGGCAGTTAAGCTTTCTGGGAATTTGAGCGGGCGAATTCCCGCTCCCAATTTCTACACCACTATAAATAGTCTTTCAAATCAGTTTCTTTTCACTTTAAACGATTGCGTTATTCTAGAACCCGTATTCTGAACCTGATATTTCCTTTCTTTCTCTCACTCCTCTGTGCATCTATAAATACCAAAATCCTGTCCGAGGACCATTTCACACACCTGTAAGTCTTCTTGAACTATCTCCAACTCTTATTCCTTTTATTGCGAAATTTCCCTTATAGAACTTCTTAGAAAATGGGTAGATTTAAGGAGTTAGTAGACACCGAGGAGGGAATGAGGAGTTTTAGGTCTAAATACAATATTCCCCCACATATGGGCGTTAGATACGCGGCTCAGGGTGAGTGGTATGATGAAAGGAAAACTAACGAGGTGGTCATCCCTATGATTGCCTTCATAGAAGGAGGTATGACCATTCCTATGGGTACCTTTACTAGGAATTATCTTAGGTACTTTAGGCTGTCTCATACACAATGCGCGCCGAATATGTTTAGGGTGTTAGGGTGTATAGAAGCTTTGAACGAGAGAATGAACCTAAACCTAACCCACCACGATATAAATTGGATTTACAATCTACAACACCTAAAAAAGTAGGGATATTATTTAAAATCCAGGCACGCCGAGGTTAGGTTGATTCAGTGTCTCCCTGTATCTAACAAGGGATTAAAAGAAGACTTTTTAATCTTCTCTGGGCGATGGCATGATGGCTTATCATGCCCAGTTAAAGAGGGTGAACCAATTGGGAAACTAACCATTTAGTTTTAACATTTAACTTTGCACAATTTTTGTATTCCCACTATTGTCTGCCGGTACTAAAATGGTTCCTCGTTGTTTCTATTGATATGGCAGATCCCCGTGCCACTACACCTTCACTCCGCTTAGTTAATAAAGCCAGCTTGGACAGGGTTCTTCAAGCTAAGATTTACGTCAACGAGTCAAACGGTCAGCTAAGGGCGGCACACCTCATCCTTGGCTACAACCCCATATCGCCTGCATTCCAAGCTCCATCGTGCGTGATAAGGGCCATGGATCCTCAGCTTCGTAGAATCAGTGTTGCCTACGAAGGGCTTGTAGTCCCTCAAGGCATTCCTCTCCCCAGATACTCCCTGCTCACAGAACCACTACCCGTTGCCAGCCTTATAGCAGCAACAACATCTTCCCCCTCCGTTTTCCAAGTAGAGGAGGAAGAGGAAGTTGAACGAGAGGAAGAAGGTTTTGTGGACCTCACCTCACTCACAAACGACTACGAAGTCTTTAATCAATCCTCTCCATCACCAAACATACCTGAAGACATGGGCATTCAGAGGAAACCCCAACGCAGCCTTCAAGAGTTGCTGGAGAGCCAGCCAGGAAGGGGGGAAGCTGGGAAGCCTGCCCAACCCAAACTTCCTCCTCCCCCATCTAAGTCTCCTTTTCGTGCCCTTCAGCCACCTCCCCCCTCCAGGACTGAACAACTTGACCCTAAGAGGAGAAGGGAGCCCAAGGGCAAGGAGGTAATGGAAACTGGAAGACCTCGTCCTTCCATCAAAGAAGAGGCCTACAGGCCAACCAAGCAACAGAGAGTCAGTCATGCCCCCAGCCGAGGACTAGAAAGGGGCGAGGTTCAACTGCCCAAACCTCAAGCATGGCTCCCAGCCCCAATGCTTGGTGGTGAGCCCTTGACTGATGACGCATCAATCAGAGACTATAATGGGGGTATAGGTTGCCACGTTGCCTCAGTACTGGAGGAAACTCTACTACTCCCCAAGGACATGGTAGAGCTACGAGGACTGAGGAGGATTGAAGTCTTCCTTCAAGCCAAACGGTTTTTGGGCATGGTATGTATTTTCCCCCCTCAATTTCTTTCTTTTCTTTTTATCTGGTATAACACTTATTTTTTTCTTCTTTTTTTTTTTTTTTTAAAAGGCTGTTCAAAGCACCTTCAAAATGGAGGAGATGTACCACTCAGTCTCACAGCAACTGGATGATGAAAGAAAAAGAAGGAGTACTGCTGTGCAGACACTAGCCATTGCTGAAGACAGCAATGCTGACCTCAGACAGAAGTTAAAGGCTGAGGAACAGGCCAGGAAGAGTGTTGACTCGGCCTTGAAGGGTGCCGAGACACAGGCCGAGAGCCAAAGAAAGCTAGCCAATGAGGTTAAGGGGCAGCTGGTTGCGTCTAAGGAGCAAGTGGCAACTTTGAAGCAGTAGCTAGAAGAGGCTAACAAACTTAAGGACTTGGCTGAAAAAGCCCAAATGCAGGCTGAGGAGGACAAGGTTAAAGTCGAGAAGGAGAGGGATGAGGCTGAGCAGCACGGCTACGACATCGGCGTAGCTGAGATCGAGGATGCTCTTCGGGCAGAGGTCCCCACTGTGTGCCATGCTTACTGTGCCCAGACCTGGGAAGAGGCTCTCAACCAGGCTGCGGTTGAAGCTTCATCTAAACTAAGGAAACCTGAAAGCATTATCTTTCCTTCAGCCCTGCAGATCCCTAAGCAGACTGAGATAGCCCCTCTCGCGGCCCAACCGGTTAATGAAGCCCCACCTCAGCATCCTTCTACCACTGACCAGCCAGAACAGGGTAAAGAGAAAGAGACCCAGAAGGGACCCTCCTCGAATAAAGTGACTGAGGCCCCTCAGCCAGGGACAGCTTCTCAGGATTTTGAGAAGCAGTTAGCTTTAATCACTTTACCTGCGCAGGAGTCTCTTAAGCGTAAAGAGAAAGAGATCACCCCTAAGGTGGCTGACCAGGCTCCCAAGCCCAAGCTTCAGATCAAGCTGAAACCCTAAGTTTTGTATTAGTTTTTTTTTTTTTTTTAATGATATTTATAATGGTTGTAACTTGGTTATTATTATTTTCTTTTCCTTTTTTTTTTTCTTATTGAAGGACAAATTTTTATAATACATGAGGCATTATTCTTTGTTCCTAATTATATTTGTCAGTAATACTGTTCTACTTGAATGTATGGTTTTCATTTTATCTCATTTCTTATGCTTTTTTCCATATAGGTCATTAAAGAGTGAAGTACATTGATAAAACATATCATCAAATCCCGTTAAAAAGTATATTTCTCTCTTTTTTGACCAAGCTCTTTAATAAGTCCTACCACCTCTAGGGAATATCTCAACACTTACATAATGAGCAAAACGTCAATATATTGAAATATACTGACCTTTAATTTGATAATTATAAGACTGACCTATGACTTATAAAATAAGACAACACTTGGCTTAAAAACTAACATTTTCCATTATGGATCACGTTCTAAAGGTTCTGATACAACTTGTATTTTATTGAATGTATCCCTTGAGATGGCAAGAATAACTACTTTTACAATGACTATGGTCTAAGGATGTGATACAAATGATTTTTCTCTTTTATATTCCAAGGAAAGTTTCTGAACACTCACTCTCAGCAAGCTGATGGTATGTGAACCCAGTACAAATCAACCTCTGTTTAATACTTCAAAGATGTTATACGATATTAATTTCTACTAAGTTTGTGGTCCGAGGACCTAACATAACTTAGTTTCTGTTTAATATTTCACTAGATGTCATAGGATATTAATTTCCACTAAGTTTGTGGTCCGAGGACCTGACATAACTTAGTTTTTGTTTAATATCTCAACAGATGTCATAGGATATTAATTTCCACTAAATTTGTGGCCCGAGGACCTGACATAACTTAGCTTCTGTTTAATATCTCAACAGATGTCATAGGATATTAATTTCCACTAAATTTGTGGTCCGAGAACCTGACATAACTTAGCTTCTGTTTAATATCTCAACAGATGTCATAGAATATTAATTTCCACTAAGTTTGTTGGTCCGAGGACCTAACATAACTTAGCTTCTGTTTAATATTCCAACGGATGTCATAGGATATTAATTTCCACTAAGTTTGTGGTCCGAGGACTTGACATAATTTAGTTTCTGTTTAATATTTCACTAGATGTCATAGGATATTAATTTCCACTAAGTTTGTGGTCTGAGGACCTGACATAACTTAGTTTATGTTTAATATTCCAACGGACAATTAAGATGAATAGAAGCAAAAGAAAACAAAGTATAACATTTCTTATCAATAGTAATACCTTTTCAGGTTATTTACATTCCAAGGATGAAGTACAGCTCTTTCATCTAAATCTTCTAAGTAGTATGCACCTATTCCTGCCTCCGACGTAATGCGATATGGTCCTTCCCAGTTGGGCCCCAATTTTCCCCAAGCAGGGTTTTTAGTGTTTCCAACAACTTTCCTTAACACCAAGTCCCCTGGGGCCAACGGTCTCAGCTTCACACTCATATCATAGCCTTGCTTCAACTTGTGTTGATAATAGGCTAACTGCACCCTAGCGTTTTCCCGTCGTTCTTCAATTAGATCCAAATTCCTTTTCAACAGTTCGTTATTTCCATCCAAGGTGAATGCGCTAGACCTCATGGTAGGGAAACCGCTTTCTAGAGGGATTACAGCTTCAACCCCATACGTCATTGAGAAGGGGGTCTCTCCAGTAGACTTCCGAGGTGTTGTCTTATATGTCCAAAGAACATTTGGTAACTCTTCAACCCATCTTCCTTTGGCGTCATCTAACCTCTTTTTAAGTCCGCTCATGATGACTTTATTAACAACCTCAGCTTGTCCATTTCCTTGCGGATAGGCTAGAGTGAAATACCTGTTCTTTATCCCCAGATCAGAACAGTACTTCCTAAAAGCCTTGCTGTCAAATTGAAGACCGTTATCTGAGATGAGGATTTTGGGAACCCCAAATTTTGTAACAATGTTCTACCAGATGAACCTTTTAACATCCACATCCCTGATATTGGCTAAAGGCTTAGTTTCGACCCACTTAGTGAAATAATCTGTGCAGACCAGGAGGTATTTTTTGTTCCCCACTACCTTGGGGAAAGGTCCCACAATATCTAGACCCCACTGAGCAAAAGGCCACGAACTAGAAAGAGGGTTAAGCACCCCTCCAGGCTGGTGAATATTGGGTGCAAACCTCTGGCATTGATCGCATTTCTTGACATATTCCTGCTCCTCGTTTTGCTTGTTTGGCCACCAATATCCTTGGGTAAGAGTTCTGTGAGACAGTGATCTTTCTCCTGTATGACTTCCACACCCCTTCATGTAATTCCTCTAGAAGTGATTCTGACGCTTCTAGGTGCACACACAGCAAATAAGGTCCAGAGAAAGAGTGCTTGTATAATTTTCTATCCTCGGAGAGCCAGAACCAAGGAGCTTTCCTTCGCACTTTATCAGCTTCAGACTTTTCGTCAGGCAATACATCTTTTTCTAGGAATAGTGATATAGAATCCATCCAACTCGGACCTAGCGTGATTTGATGGATCCGAGGAGCACCATGATGCACTGAAGTTTGCGTATATAGGTCCTCCACCAATACTACCCGAGGCAAATCCTGGGCCGAGGATGTGGCAAGGGTGGCCAACGAATTCGCATAGGTGTTCCCACTTCTAGGAACATGAGACAAGTCAAAAACTTCAAACTTTTCTTGTATACTCCTGACTTGACCTAAGTATTCCTGCATTCTTGAATCTCGTGCCTCTAGGTCACCTCTTACTTGTCCCACAACCAGTTTCGAGTCTGAAAAAACCCTTACTGCCTTTCCCCCCATTTTTTGAACCATCATCATCCCCCTCAACAATGCTTCATACTTTGCTTCATTATTCGTAGCTGAGAAATTCAGTCTTAAGGATTTCTCGATAGTAATCTTCTCAGGAGACACCAGTACTAGCCCCACTCCTGATCCCCGTTGATTAGCTGCTCCGTCAACATATAATTCCTAAGGCGGTAGGCCTTGAATAGAGGCCACGCCGACCAACCTTTCAACTAGTGCTTCACTTCCCATTTCCACCTCTTCAGGATATTCAGCAAATTCGGCCACCAGATCAGCGAGCACCTGCCCTTTTATAGAAGTACAAGGCATGTACTTTATATCAAAAGCTCCTAAAATCATACCCCACTTAGCTACTTTCCCTGTATAATCAGCGCTCGTAAGCACTGACTTGAGGGGGAGTTGAGTTAGCACGACCACAGTATGCGCCTAGAAGTAATGGGGAAGCTTCCTTGTGGCATGGACTACAGCCAATATCGCCTTTTCTAGTGGCAAATAGCTCACCTCAGCCTCGTTAAATGACTTGCTCACATAATAAACTGGCTGTTGTATACCATTGTCCATAATAAACTCACCTCAGCAACGGCGATGTAGGCAAAGAGAACTTCGTCCACCACTAGGCTAGACATTATGGGTGGATGGGATAGGTAGCGTTTAAGCTCTTGGAATGCTATGACACACTCCTCGGACCATCGAAACTCTTTCCATTTATGTAATAGAAGAAAGAAAGGTCTACATCTTTCTGCTGACCTAGATATGAACCGATTCAAAGCTGCCATCATTCCAGTAAGCTTTTGCACTTCCTTTGGATTCCGAGGTGGTTGCAAGCTATTAATTGCTCTAATCTGGTCTGGGTTTATCTTAATTCCCCTATGAGTCACCATATATCCTAGGAACTTCCCTGACCCTACTCCAAAAGAGCATTTAGACGCATTCAGACGCAACTTGTGCCTCCTCAGGATTTCAAAAATATTCGAAAGATCTGCTAAGTGCTCGGACACCAACTTGCTCTTCACAACCATATCATCGATATAGACCTCGACATTCTTTCCCAACTGTGGTTCAAACATTTTTGTCATCATCCGTTGATAAGTTGATCTTGCATTTTTCAGGCCAAAAGGCATTACTTTGTAGTGGTAGTTCCCCACAAGAGTGACAAAAGCTGTTTTTTCCTGATCGTCCATTGCCAATGGTATTTGATGATAACCTTGAAACGCATCCAAGAAACTTATCCGAGGATGGCCTACTGTTGCATCTACTAACTGATCTATCCTAGGCATAGGGAATGGGTTTTTAGGACAAGCCTTGTTAAGATCTGTAAAGTCCACACAGACACGCCATTTTCCTGTCTTCTTCTTGACCACCACGGTATTTGCCAGCCATTGAGGGTAGAATACCTTTTTAATAGCCCCTGCCTGTTTAAGTTTAACTACTTCACTCTTGATTGCCTCTGCGTGTTCATTAGAAGGGCGCCGAGGTGGCTGCTTTTTGGAGTGACTGAGGGGTCTACATTTAAATGATGACAAATGAATTTCGGATCTAAACCAAGGGCTTCGTAGGCATCCCATGCGAACACGTCTACGTTTCTTCTCAAAAGCTCAACTAACTCTTCCTTCTCCTATAGGGGGAGTCGAGCCCCAACCTGAAAGAATTTCTCCAGGTCATCCCCTATGGTCACCTTATCCAGGTCTTCACATTTCATCTCGTCGACTAGCCCACTGAGCAGTGACGACGGGGTTTTTAACTGCTATAAATCATTTTCTTTATTGGCTGAAGTGCCAGTCTCTAGTTTGTGTTGAATTGCCGCAATTAAACATTGCCTAGCCATAGATTGGCTTCCCACTATCTCTAGCATTTGACCTCCAGAAGGCTATTTTACCTTCTGATGAAGGGTGGAGGAAACAGCACCCAAGGAATGCAGCCAAGGCCTGCCCATAATGGCCGTATACGGGGAAAAAGCATCTACCACGATAAAATCTACCTCGACCACGTCTGATCCAGTTTGCACAGGCAATCTGATCTGGCCCTTAGGGACAACCATCTTACCCTCAAAACTCACCAAAGGTGAGCTATAGGTAGTCAAATCCTCAGGCTTTAAACCCATACCCTTAAAGAGATCAGGATACATAATTTCGCTGCACTTCCCTGGTCAATCATGACTCTCCTTACATCGTATCCACCAATTCTAAGGGTAACCACTAGAGTGTCATCATGTGGCTGTATGGTTCCCTGTTTGTCCGCCTCCGAAAAACTTAACACTAGAGGTACGTTCGTCTTGATCCTCTTCGGCACTGAATTAGGTTCATCATCGGAATAATGGGATACCGACATTATCCTAGAAGAGCAGGATCCAGTCCTCCCAGAGGCAGCAAATATGACATTTATGGTACCAAGAGGAGGCTTCGATGCAGGATTTCCCTGAAATGCTGAACCAGTCTGGCCTCCTCGGCCACTGGAATGGTGCAATAGATGCTTTAACCTCCCTTCTCGGACCAACTGCTCCAAATGATCCCACAAATTCCGGCAATCTTCAGTGGTATGACCATAATCCTGATGATAATGGTAGTATAGGTTTTGGTTACGATTGATTGGATCTCCTGCCATCTTATTTGGCCATTTAAAAAATGGCTCATTCCTTACTTTCTCTAAGACTTTCTGCATTGGTTCCCGAAACACAACGTTGACCGCCTGGAAGTTGGCAGATGCAGATTGCCCTGAAAAGTCTCTCCGAGGTCGATTGTTCTGCAACCGATCTAACTTGGAATCCCTCCTCTCCTGAGGGATCACCTTCGCTTTCCCCTTTCTCTGCAACTGATCTTCCTCAATCCTCCTGTACTTGTCAATCCTATCCATCAATGAGCGTACACTGGTGACAGGTTTGCCAGTGAGTGACTTTCTCAAATCATGCTCAGCCGGCAATCCAGCCTTAAATGTACTAATAGCCACATCGTCATAGCTCCCATTTATCTCATTGAACATTTCCTAGTATCTATCTGAGTAAGCCTTTAGAGTCTCTCCCTCTCGCATAGACATAGATAGCAAAGATCCTAAAGGTAACGGTACCCTACTACATGTGATAAAGCGGGTGCCAAAGGACTAGGTAAGTTTCTTGAAAGAGTCAATGGAATTTGCCCTTAGGCCATTAAACCATCTCATCACCATTGGACCCAAGCTAGACTGAAAGATCTTACACATTAAGGCCTCATCCTTTGAATGGACGGCCATTTTTTGATTAAAATGGCTAACATGCTCCACCAGATCTGTCCAACCATTATAAAGAGAGAAGGTTGGTTGATTAAATCGCCGAGGAAGGCTTGCACCCTCAATCCGACGCGTGAAAGGCGATTTAGCGACCTGATTTAATGCTTCATTCATGGCCTTGTTTCCTAAACCCTTGTGCGATGTACTTTTGCTCTTACGCCTATAACTACTATACTCCTCATCACCGGAGAAGGTTTCACTGGGCGGGGTTCTGGATCTTTGCCTATACGTGACATCCTCTGTATCACCAGAAGAAGATTCAGATTCAAATGATGATTGCCTTCGCCGTGCACGGCGTAACTTCTTCTTCAACTCATCAATTTCACGTTACATGTCTTTCTCATTCTTTGCATAGGACACATGACTTTTCCCATGCGATTGACTCCTATTAGTGTGCATGGTTTGCCCACTTTTCTCACGATCTCTCCTTTGTTGAGGGTTTACCTCCGATTGGCTATGTTGTGAACCTCCTAATTCTGCCTGGTACAGATTATCATTACCCTGATGTGGCCCTATCGTTGGTTGATGCGAACCTAACTCTTCCATTTTGTGCACTAAACCAAAATCTCTTTCTGATCAGATCATGCAAGTTCCCCACAGACGGCGCCAATTGTAAGGACCAAGTTTGACTTGAACCCAGAACAGGAATGGACCAAGGCCCAAAAAGCCCGAACAATAAATTTGTAGAGAGTGGGAAAAAAAGCTAGTCTGAATCTAGGATAAAGATATTAGTATATAGTATTAAAAGGAAAGAGTTACACGCGCACACATACAAAAAGTATCCTCGGACATGCCCTAGTACTATGACCAAGAGTACTGAATTCTTCCTTTTTACTGTTGTATTTCTTCAACCTTTTGCTCTCTCTCTCTCTTTCTTTTCTCTAGTCTTTTTTTTTCCTATCCCCCTTTTTCTTTAAATCCTTTTTCGTATTATATACTATGGTTTTTACACCATTTCCTCCATTCACGTGTGGGTCAGGTGTTGGGAGTCCTTTTTCTCTGTTCTCCCTTGCCTCTCCTTGAACCTTCCACTCTTAGCTGGAAGGCTGCTTGTTCACTGTTCAGGCATCACCTCCACATTAATGTGGCTAGAGAGTTAGCTGGGCAGCATTTAATGCGGGGGTAACAGTACTTCCAGATATTTGTTTTTCCTCATTCTTATCCTTTATCTGATATTTTCTCATCCCTTTTGTTGCAAAGTCCTTCAGAGCCGTTACCTTAAGGGACTGAGAAGTCTACTGGCCACCTCGGACAAAGGTTTCGAGGTGGTCATTATCCTCGGATACGGTTAAATTCTACATAGGTATTCTTTACCTCTTTTTGGAGTGTAGTTTCATCTCTTCTTTTACTGGTCGTCCTCGGATACTCTCTTATCCTCGGACTGGGTATTGGACCCAGCCCTTTCTAATGCAATTTGTACATATGGGACTGGGTATTGGGCCCAGCCATTTCCAATGCAATTTGTACATATGGGATCAATTGGCCCCTACAAGAGTAATTCATAATCACTCTAAGGCAAGGTTTGGAAACAAGTTTCAGCCAGATTTTTTGCATAAATTATTTTTTCTACTACTACTTCACACGTACCTATATCTCTCTAATGAGATAATACTTACGCTTAATATGTATCTTCACCACCTAGGATGAACATATATCTTGAAGTCTAATTTCATGAATCACAATCAAACTACAAGTCAGTGTTTGTACATCCAGTATCTATCAAAACCTCACTTTTGTAGACAAGCATATAATTCCTTATTCTCCTAAGATATATGAGTATATGCTTTACTCCCACTTAATTAAGTGATCTCTTATTCAATTGATATTTGGTTAGCATGCCCACCGCAAAATAGATATTTAGCCTAGTATATAGCATAGCATAAAGACTTCCCTATATCCATGATATTAGGAACCATCTTGATATGCTCTTCCTTTTTATATATCTAAGGACCATAATCCTTTATAGAGAAACTTCAAAATTAAAAGGAAAAAATCCTTGCTTGAAGTATTACATGCTGTACTTGGCTAGAATCTAATCTATTTAAGCAGTTTGAGATAGACCTAACATCCTAATTTCTAAATTTTAACAAAGTTTTAATCTTAGGATGTTACTAGTCTTTCCCAAGTACTTTATATCAAGCTGGACTAGACAACAAAACTTTATTGATGACAACAACTCTACATCATTCTAAATGATAGAATTTCATCAACATACATTAAGAGATTTATTATTCTATATAGCTTTACACACCTAAGGCCTTTTAATACTTGATCAAAATCAAACAATTTGATTGCTTGATCAAAGATGATATTTTATGATTCATATGCTTGCTTTAGTCCATAAATGGAATTTAAGCAACTTACATACTAATCACTATTGGTTCTTTGCTATGTACAAGTCTAGATACATTATATAGATGTCTTCCTCAAGATTGCTACTAGATGAAGCTTTCTTGATATCCATTACCATATTTCATCCAAATGAAATATAATGGATAAGAGAATCTAGATAGAGCCAAACTTGACTATTAAGGAAAAAATCTTTTCATAGTTGAACCATTTCTTTCTGAAATAAATCTTTTCACTACTAGTCTTGACTTTGAAGGTTTGTACCTTCAAATCTATCAATCTCATTTCCTTGTAGTCCTATTTGAGAACAATAGGCTCAATGCCTTTAGGCGCCTCTACAAGTTCTAGACTTTAAATAGAATCTAATTCTATTCACATAACCTTGATCCAATAATTCATATTCATATTATCTATTGCCTCTATGTAGGACCGAGGATCAAATTCATATCCTTCTGGAATAACTTCAAAATTTTATCCCAAAAGTATGAATTTACAATCCTCCCACTACGATATTGTACCGGTGTACTAGCTATATATATATATATAGAATAATACCTTGTGGTGTATCTAATACAACCATCTCATTTCTAAATGTACTTTATAGTTGTCTTACAAAAAATCCTGACATTTTCTTCTAGAACAATTCTTTAAGATTATTCACATAGTTATCATCAAGAACTTTGTAATTGTACTTTACAAACATCTTGTAAGAACTTTGTATTTGTACTTTACAAACATTTTGTAATCTTTATGACTACCAAAATAATCTTATGCAATTCCTTTTGGATACCCATCATAAACACACATTTTTCTATCTTTTGATTTCAATTTGTTAGACTTCCTTTCTAGCATAAATGCTAGACATCTCCAAAAGTGGAAGTATCATATACTAGGTTTTCACCCAATCCACAATTTGACAAATGTCATAGGAACAAACTTTTGAAATCAATTTTAGAAAATGTATAGTAATTATTAGAGTATATCTCCAAAAGAAATAAGCAAATGGAAATACTTATCATGTACTTTACTATTTCTAAAAGAGTCTTATTCCTCCTTCATGTATGCACTAACTTAACACTATATTCCTTTACAATAAAGGAGTCCTAGGTCATATTATCCTCTAAATAGAATTCATAGATTGGGAATGTAACATAATAATGGTTCTAAAAGCCCATCTTTCACTAATCTTGAATATCATTTAGATTAATAAGATCTAGACATAAGTGCCAAAACATACAATACCAAAGGATGGAAACTTTCTCTTTAAAAAGTAAAACATGTAAATCTCCATCTAGAAAACAATCATGAACAAAGCTTAGTTTAACCAAACCAGAAACACTTTCCTTTGGTCATACTTTTGAGTCTAATTTCCTTTTGGCAACTACTAGGACAACTAACTTGTCCAGCTGTTTGGTATTATAATTCCTCTTCTTAACACCCTTACCTTTCGGTTTAGGCTAAGAATTCCTCTTCTTAGCCTTAGCTTTTAGGATGTCTTCCGTTGTGTAGCACTCACTCATCAATTCAGATAACATAAAAAAAAAATTATTTTCAAAACAACCTGAATTGATCAATGAATCTAACAAGGACTTGTGGATTATATCCATATGAGATTAACAATTAATCTCTACATCCAAGAATTCCAATTCATTTTAAAATTAAAATATTTTCATAAAATGATTTAGGATTGGAACTCCTTAAGCCTTTCATAGCACTCAATATGATTCATACCAAATATCTCATTTAGACTTAATATAAAGTCTAAGTCTAGTACTAACTCTTGCATCTCATGTAGTAGCACAATTGAGATAGAAGCCAATGTAAGATATTAGCATTTCAATGGAGACTATGATTACATCATAAGCTATCTTCCATAAATGCATCATATATTGGAAATTATGACAATGCCGAATCGAAACATAAATATGTACTTCAGCTCCTTTAAGCACCATGTCCAAATTTATTTCTTACTTAATGTGATTCAACTAAAATAGTAGCTAGAGAACAAAATTTATGACAACTTTATTTTGAGACAATGAACTTAAATACCAGGACATTATCATTTTGCATCCATAACCATATAATATGGAACCCATAAAACATATTATATTAGGTGCAACGACAACCTAATCCTGCAATTAATATTCCTCAGCATAGAGTGAATATCAACCACTATGATAAGGTGAGAATTATTCTCATTATTAATGCTATCATGGTAACTCTTACCAAACAAAAATAATTTGCCACTTTTTCTTTAGCCTCTAAGTAATAATAGTAAGAACTCAGCATAGAGGATACTATCAAACTTAGTCTAGTGTACACCATTGTCTAGAATCATGTGTAGCCACATTTCATCCCTTTAATAAGTTTATTTTGTAGTACCATGATAAAAACACCCTCCGCATGGAATGCAAAGCTCGAAGCTAAGACAAGGTGTTTGATCAAACCACTATAAACCAAGAAATTCAATCTTGTAGTACTATGAAATAAATATCTTCCGCATGGAATGCAAGGCTCGAGGCCAAGACGAGATGTTTACCTCACACCACTATGAACCGACAATAGAGGCCGTGAGATCCAACCCTTGTATCTCTCTCCCACTAGAAATTTTAAAACAAGTGGATTGTGTTGAAATCATTGTGATCTAATCACAATTTTAACCCTACACATTAAATGTGTTTAATTGTTTAAATTCAATGTGATGTAACTAAGTCACGTCACAATAGTGTAACGAACATTCGTGCAATCACAAAGAAGTTTAAACTTGTAATCCGTGAAGAAAATACCCTTTGCACGGAATGCAAGACTCAAAGTCAAGACAAGGTATCTATCCACATTACAATAAACTTAACAAAATGGTTATTTCAACACTCCCACTCATTATTTGGGTTTTTCTTTAAATAATTGTGATCCCATCACAACTAATAACCTTGCACTTGTTGAAGACTCTAATCTTATTAGAATCACTAACTAAAATGGAAGTCCTAAACTATTTAGGATTCCTTAAACACTAATGGATCAAAAATTAGTTTTATAGAACTCTATCCTTAACTTATTTGATTAAGAATTCTAATCTCATTAGAAACTATATACCTTTTAATTAAGCTTTAATCTTATTAAAACTTCTAATTAAAATAAATTAAGTTAAAGACTTTTAATCATACAACAATTCTAATCTCATTAGAATGTTTCTTAAAAGACAAGTCCCAAACTATTTAGGACTAAGAGTTCTATTTAACTAACACCTTTGATCTAATTAGGTCGTTTAGTTAGAACCATGTGTAATCTAACCACACATTGCATTGCTCTTTATACATGTGAAAACACTTAGAAAAAAATTCTGATTTTCTTTCTTTCGATCGATCCAATGTGCCCCTCGATCGATCGAAAAAATTAAAAAATTCAAACTCAACCTTCTGACTTGTTCGATCGATCGAAAGTGATTTCGATCGATCGAAAAACGTGAAACTTGAATTTCCATAATTTTTCTAAGGCAGTTTTCTTCGTTTTTCATGAACAAACATTCAACATATGAACATTACAGATAGAGATTGATGTCAAAACTGAATTCTATTGATGCTACAGCCTTAAGATTCAATTTAACATACTTAAATTTAAATTTAAACAACATCATTACATCAATTTTAGTTTTCATCAAATCATAGTTTCAACAACATGCAGAAAATTGAAAAACATAATCTTCTAACAATATGAAACTATCATCTCTAATTCTAAAATTCACAAAACATATTATACAGATTCGAAATTGAAGATCGCTCTGATACCATTTGTTGGAAAAATAGATGTGTGCAGCGGAAAAAAAACGGATCTACTTCATTAGAAAATGATAACATGTGCTACGTAAGTTTCAGAATTAGAGAACAAGAATGCGTACCTTGGTGCGGTGAAATTCAAAACCAAAGATCAGAAGTTCTTGGGAAGACTTTTAATCTTCACTCCAATTCCACTTGATGTCCAAGATGTGTGGTCTTTTAATCAGTTTCCAAGGAGGGAATAAAGAGTGTCCAATACTCACATAAAAACATTTCATTCCTTATGAGAACTCTCATGAAAAGACTTAATGAAAAGTCTCATGAAAAAGCCTTATGAAAATCTGTATGTTTCTCTCCTTATATATATAACTAATTATCTAATTGGACTAGCCTTTTGGGCTTTCCCAATTGGGCTTTAGTGTGTGGCTTGGAGTGGAACCAAAAGGGACCAATAAGACACTAGATCCAATGGGCCTTGGGCTTTTCTATCAACTCTTGACAAGTCCAAAGTTACCATTAACTATATTTAACACCACTATATAAATATAGTTGCACTCTAGGCCTTATTTATAAATTATATCTCAAGACTTTATTGTACATGCAACCCCTTCATTAAAATATTCGTAGTAATACAAAGTCATGAATATCGACTGCCACTTTGAAGATTACTACATTTTAATCCTTGTGTACCCGGTTTAATCCTTTATGTTATTCAATATATATTTATGAAATCCAATTTCATAAATATATATACTTTAGTAACTCCTTACTAAAGTGGTTGGGCCCAACACTCTGAATAACCAAACCTATTAAACTTATCTCAAGGGAATATTTTATATCTCCGTTAGGAAATTATGAATTCCATCTTGAAAATATATGTTCCATCAACACTAAATGCAGTTGCCCAACATACTGAGGTTTTGACCGTAATTTATAGATCCACTCCTGATATATCAAAGCAACCTATATCTCATGATCAGGTCCATTATTCACTCAGGATTTAGAGTTGATGTAAATAGAAGTCGTGAGATTTATTATTCATTTGACAGTCGTTAGGAGAATAATAAATCTCACAGCGGTCCAGTTCAATATGTTTTAACTCTTAAAACATATTAACATATCAACTAGAAGTCTCCACTTCCATGATCAAGAAAAATCATCTTAGTTGATATGTTATAGTCTTCGCAGATGAAATGCCCAATTTCATCACTGACTACGAACTAAAATTCTGAGTTTACAAAGAACTTGTGATTTATATCTTTCTGTGACTTTTCACATAAATCCTATACTATGCATCTCATGGACTAAGATAATTTCCTATTAGTTCATATATAGTCTCATATAATTAAACAACTTAATTATTTATAACATGCCAATCAATTGGATTTTAGGGCATAAACCCCAACAATGTCACCTTACTTTCGCGGCGGAAATTAGGCATCGCTTTGCCTTAGGTGACATGGACTATGAAAATCACATCGAAAGGGGTGAGCAAGTATATATATACATACATTATGCACAATATAGGCACACAGAGCAAGAAAGTAGATGCCTACATCCCTAGAGTATAGCCTAAAATATAAATGAAGGAAAGTAAACAGGGATCGTCATACTCTAAAAAGGAGGACGAATGGTACATGGCATGATATACCTAATACAACCCATCTAAGAGAGAAATGAGGGAGGAATGAAGGGGGTTTTAAAGAGTATATAAACAAATGGAAGAGGCTAGACTCCTAAAACTACTAAACATAGCCGCTTGGCTTATATCTGCATGCTTGCATCCTCGCCCTTTTTTCTTGCGCCTAGGAAACCCTGCCCTAACTCCAAGCATCCTCGCTCCATGTATGTATATGCAAAGGCAAAAACAAGAAACCAGCAGACAAGCAATGGAAGGAACAAATGCAAGAGCATATGAAAGAGGCATAAAACAAATAAACATGATAGCCATAGCAAGCGTAGCATTTGGCAGGAGACATGATGAGCCACAAGATAACAAACAAACAAGAGAGCAAAAAAGCAAACAGGCAAGCAAGCAAACTAGAAAGAAGATGATAGGCCAAAAACGAATTGACCCTTTGTGATTAAACTAATTGATTAATTAACCAAGCTTATTAATTAATCAAATTCACATGCAAAGCACGTGGTAGCATAAAAAAATCACCAATTAAACTAAGTACAGTAGAAATTAAATGGACACGGTGATTTGTTTACAGATGGGGAAAACTAACACGACAAAAACCCCACCGGGTGATTTTCAGGTCACTACTCTCGAAATTCCACTATTATCATAACAAGCGGTTACAAGTAAAGGAATCTTAGTACCTTATACCAACCTATAGTTGAACCCTTACCCCAATACCCAATTGGACTTGTTTTGTAGTGACAATTTCTTCTTTTGATGCACGGCTCCCAAGTACGTGACTAACCAATTATGCGGATCCCAGTACATGACTTTAATCACTAACTAGAGAAGGTTATTGGTTGCAAAGTTCTTCAATTCATCCACACGATGAAGATTCAGAAGATGCTTGGTTATAAAACCCTACAGTGCATAAACACAGCAACTTCTTTAGAAGAGATGAACTAGGGGCAAACTTTGTGTCTGGTCACAATTTGCTTGAATAGACTTTTTTCAAAGCTTGTACAACTTGTGAATTCTTTGACGACCCTTAACATAATCCTTTTATATGTCTAGGGTTAGGAGAAAAGAAGTCTTAAAGACACATTTGTGGATTCCAAGAAAACTGATCAAAATTTCTTTCTTTCTTAAACCTTGATAGATAGGAGGTGTTGAGCACATGGGCTGAACAGCTTTTTAAACCTTGACACATACTAGCTGTCGAGCTTTAATGAACTTGCACTTCTCAGCTTGTTTCTTGCACAGACTTGATGACTTCAACACTTGATCTTGAAACATAGTTTCTTGAAATATTAAAAACACCTAGATCTACCCAATTACAAGTAAAGTGCGTTTCGTCAAATAATTAGCCAATTACATAAAATAGTGACATATGTTCCTAACAAGTGAATCACATATGTCCTAACAATCTCCCCTTTTGGCAATCTGTGACAAAACCACAACAAAAAAATGAACACATGAGAGAAGTCATAAATCACTCAACTCATATTCACTTGTTAGATACAATAAAATCTATCTTAACACAAACTCTTGAAAATTTTTGCAAGAAGAGAGTTTATGGCAATTAGACTTTGACAACATGTATTTCTGAAACACTTTAAACAAAACACATCAAGGCATCTTTGTGTGAAACAGAAATAATAGATTACATACAAGTAATAAGAAGCATGTGCATAAAGAGAAAAAAGAAACAACACGTGTAAGAGGTAGGTGAAAGAAAAACATACGTCCACATATAGAGAAGAATAAGTACAATGTATGTCAATTAATGGTCACAAGACCTAAGGTACAAGAACAATGTATCTATAAAGGAAAGAAAACAAAAGATACATAAAATTTTCACTACATCCCTCAAGATATCAACACTCCCCCTAATAAAAAAAATGTCCTATACTAACTCTCCCCCTAAGTATGACTACTCTCATATACCAAAACTACTCTCCCTTTTTGTCATGAGTGACAAAGGGTAAGAGTGTCAAGTAAACATTTCATCGGTAGAGCTAGCATCTCTATCATCATCATCAAAAGCATCACCGTCATCACCATCATCATCATCCTCATCCTCAGAACCAAAATCAGAAGCTACTGGAGGAGGTGGAGGAGAAGCCTTAGGAGCAAAACCGCCATAATCGTCGGCCGTCTAGCAATGCGGCCAACACGAACGTTCACCTGATACAACTCTGTAGAGAGTGTGTCTAGACGAGCATCCATGTGCTAAAGCTGTTCCACGATGTCTCCTAGTGACACATAGCTCGTGGAAAAGGAGGGACCAGACGTGGATCGAGTAGATTGAGATGGAGCTAGATAGGTGGGAGCTACTGAATCCGTTTGTCGCAACTTGAACTGCGCCTCAATACGTTTAATGGTATCATAGACTATGGCACAAATGGCATGATATCCTCATAATAGTGGAAGGAAAGATAAGCTTATCACGGGACACCGAATCCAGATGAACATTTATAATGGAAAGAATAAAATAAGAAGGTAAATTAATAGTAAGATGCTCAAGGAGGGATAACAAAAACCGAGCATGAGGCTTTGTAATGAAGTTATAATAAGAGAGAGGATGGAGTACAGAGGTCATCATCATGTTCAAAAACCGAGGGCCTTTTGCAAAGCTCGAATAGTAGGTGAATTGGCACTCACCCTACTCGGAAGGACGCTCACAAAAAGTGGATTTGAGCTCATCCTTGGATACAGTCCGCAAACACTTATAACTAGGGTAGTCAGGAAACTTTACCCTAGGAACCTAAAGCACATCCGCAACAAGCTGCGGTGTGACAAGAATGCGCATACCTCGAACGCGAGTGAAGAAAAGAGGTACTGAACGATCAATCTCGTGCATGTTGGAGTAAAACTCCTGGATAAGCACGAGAGGACAAGTGACCGGGATGTCATATAGTGACTCCCATCCCCAACTGTGAATGACATCGGGAAGGTCGGTATCAGCGAAGTCTACCAAAATGACTGGGCATTCAGAATGAATGCTGCGTTTAGAAAAGTTCTCTAAGAATGCCTTGTGGGCATCATCATCACGGAACTGAAGAGAGATAGAAGTAGAATTAGAAGACGAAGATGTCCTGGAACGAAGAGGGTTCTGAGACGGAGTAGACTTACATTTTGGTGCCATAGACACTACTAACGTAAATAGAGAGAGAGAGGGAGAGAAAAAAGAGACAATCAGAAAAGCTCCAAAATAATTCAGATATAGCAAGTATATTGAAATGGAGTACGTATGCATGGGAAATGCATGAACATGTGACATGCAAAGTAAATTGCATCATGGGCTCAGCCCAATCCAATCCTACCAGCACACAATCAATTGCACACATCTAAAATACATGATAATACTGTTATGATGCTAATGTGATGCAATGCATGAGATTTTAAATTCAATTTAGCAAAACCCATACCAAAACTTCAACAAACACATCAATTTTGAAAAAACCCAAAATTTTTCAAAATCCCCAAAACCTAGGTTTCAAAACATGAAATGCATGAAGAATGAGAGATTAGAAGCTTACCAAGTGAAGAAACTCTTGAAAACGCTTGAAGAAACCTTAAGGAGAAGATTGGGAGTGAGATGAGAGTGTTTAGGAGATGAAGAGATAGAGCTATCAAGAGAGAGAGATCGAGAGAAATGAGGTTCGAATTGCACGAGGAAGAATATATAGAACCTCAGTAAAGCTCGAGACAGATGAAGGTGTCGAGAGGTGTCGAGCCAAGTGTCAATGATTTGGCCGTCGACAGATACAAGTGTTGAGAAAGTGTTGAGGTTCAAAAACATTAGTCACAAGAGATGAGGCTCATTCGATTCACCAGGTGTCGAGGAGGTGTTGAGATTGCAATAAGAAAAAGCTTGGAAGCTCGATAGATAGCCAGGTGTCGAGGAGGTGTCGAGCTAGCTTTTCAAAACAGTTTTTCAAGAAGAGAAAAACAGAGACATGAATGCAATCAAGCATGCAACTCAACCAATGATCCAAACATCATATCAACCTCTCAAAATCATCTCTCAACGGCAATTTTAAGCACATGAATCCCAAAACACACACACACACACACACACACACACACACACACACACTAAATAGGTCTAACCAATTTTATATTTCAAAAATAAGTCAAGACAGTTTAGTGAGCGCATACATTAACACATGTAAATCCTTGTGATGGCCAAATCACATTGTACCTGCATATGTATCAAAAGTAGCAAAGCATATTGCGTGTTGTATGTAAAAATATATCACAAGATTGTATAAGTATATACATGTTATGACGATTTAAGATATGAGAAAATCACTTTAACTCACACACAATCATAACTGTTTAATGGAGATTATCACATTCGAGGTACATCCTATAACTTCCACATCTCCTAGAATACACGCTTGCAATCATATTTAAAAGCATTTTGATCTTTTTGCTTTTTATTTTTCTTTGCATATTTTTCTTTTTAAGCAAATCGTGAATGGGCATATAAGAGATAGAAAAGAAATACCCAATTATGTTGAGCTTTTGACATTCCAATTTTGCTATGCCGAAGCTCACAAATGTCATTAACATTGTACTTTTGCTATGCCAAAGCATACAGATGTCATTTCATGATTGAAGGGCAACAATTGTGAGATGGTTATTTATGCCTTTCTCTTAGGATTTTCTAGTCCTTCCTATCAAGAAGAGTGATACGAGTGTTAAGTACAAGAGATAACTTAATCTTACTCATCACAAACAAGAGCCACAAAGCTCATTTGCTTAGTTGTGCATAGAGATGTTCATCTAGGCTACAAGAGATAATAAGTTTAGAAAACCTTGTTTTAATGGCTATCCAAGGTACACAAGTACCAATGTACACAAAACACACACTGTTTTTGTATTTTTCTAATTTTTCTAATTTTTTATTTTATTTTTATATGAAAAACAAAATAAAACAAAAAAAAAAACAAAAAAACAAAACAAAACAAAAACATGTTAAATATAGAAAAGTATAAAAACTAGTCTGACTCAAAACAAAAGCAAAACACATAAATTATGCAAAAACAAAAACAAGAAGAGAGAAAGAGAAAAGTGATAGAATCACTTGGAGTCTTTTTCTTCCATACCTTGAAAGAACCTTTCCTTTGATTAAACCCTTGAACCAGCGATGAGGGGGAAGAATTAAAATCGTTTAAGTTTGAAAGGAACATGAGGGTTTTGAGAAGATCTCCAAGAGGAGCAAAAGAGGATTGAAGTTGATTCTAGTTCCCAGATGCTATCATGCCGTTGCTCTGTTGAGTGGCTAACCACTTATAGCAATTTGGTCGAGTATGACCAGCAACTCCACAATGATGACAGAGATGCTGCTTCTTCTATTTAGACTTTTGAGAGTTAGCTTTCTTAATCCTAGGGTTCTTAGCTTCCTTCTTATCTTGCTTAAGGGGTGCTCCTAAGATAGATTTTCTCTTGTCTAAGTTCTCACTAGCTAAATCAGTTTTAACATCATGGTTCTCATATTCAACATTATTACTAGGAGGAACAAAAACAGTAGTACTAGTAGAAGCAATATTAGAAGAAGAGAAACCATACCCTAAACGGGTTATGTCACTTCGGGTGCTCCAGTGTCCAAACGGGTTGTGTCACATCATTTTGGATGTTCTCATGGTTCCATGGAGAGAAACTAATATTTTTAGATTTTTCGGGGTCCAGCACGCAAATTGAAAGCAGACAAAATATGATATTAACATCAGCAATATGGTGTTCCAAAATGATACTATTTTGCTAAATAGTTTGAAAAAAAATGTTATTTGACTACATGCATAATTAAAAAAAATTAAGGCTAAATTACCACTCTTTTTTTTCTTTTTTTGCAAACTATACATTGCTTAAGTGGACTTTATTTCCAACGTTATTATATTTATTGATGATTTTCAAATAAGTATGTGTTTGGATCCAGATGAAATAAAACTGCGTTTGGCTTCTTTTTTTTTTTTTTTTTTTTTTTTGTGTGCACGCGTTTCAGCTTTAAGGGACAAAGTGCACTGTTCATGCAGTGTTCACACACTGTTTATGCACTGCTCATGAAACCCACAATCACTTTGTAGGGTCACAATTTGTGCCCCAAGCCCAAATTATATGGGTTCTTGGTCCTATGAGCCCAATGCAATGAATTTGTAGAGAGTAGGTCAAAGAACTAGGCTCTAATGAATTGGACAACGACTAATATGGATGTGGAAGATGATTAAGCAAGAACAAGGAGCATAGAGCTGAGCAAATTCACTATTTGAGGACATAAGCGTTCATGTCCGAGAAGGTGATCGTTCATATAAACTGCCTAACATAATACAAGTGCAATTTAGATTGCTATAGAGTTCTTTTCTTTGTTTTTCCACCCCCATCTCTCTAGGGTCTTTACCATTATTTATACTATATCTCGTCCTTCATCTCTACCCTACACATGGACAGTCGATGGTTTATACTGATACTTGTCCCATCAACCCCTTCTAGAAGTCTTCTGGAATAGTTGAAAGACTGAAAAGCATGATTCAGTAAGCTGCAGCGCATTTAAATGACGCGATGCAGATCCAACAATTTGAGGGCTTCATTGGAATTTGAGCGGGATTCATCCCACCCGTAACTCTTCGTCTCCTTTTTTGAATTTCGTGAGGACTAGTTCCCACTGGACTTCGCCTTCTATATAAGGCGCCCAGGGTAATCGTTCTTTCTCATTTTGCAGATTCTTGAGTTCTCGAGAAATCCCGAGTTCTACATTTCTACAGGCCTTCTCAATGACCTCACTAGGATGATAGTCAAAGCCTTAGGAGTGGGATGACCAAGGATAAGGACAAGGGCAAAGAAACCAAGCACTCCCCAGAAATCAAGGATGCCGTCAAGTTCCAAGATGACACAGTTAAGGCGAAGGAGGCAGAGTCCAAAGACGTTCTTGCCTTTCAACCGAGTAAGGAGGAAGATCACGTCAGATTTTTGGTGCGACAAAGTTTGGGGCTCACCTTGATAGCAGAACATCTCGTAGTCAGGAGAAAAAGGGGCCCATCAAGCAATTCCGCCTCTTCTTCTTTCTCATCACTGATACCATCCATACTTGCTTGATTGCTGCTATAACAAGATTGTGAATTTACCATTCTGCCTCTTCTTCTTTCTCATCGCCAGTATCATCTATACTTGCTCGATTGCTGCTAGAACAAGATCATGAATCTACCATTCTAATGAACTTTCTCTTTTGTAGTTAGCTGTAAAACGAGCCTGCCTAGACCATTTTGTATTTGATGTACCTTTCCTTTATTTAATAAAAAGGACTGCACTTTTTAATTCATGAGTCTTTCTTTTCTCTACAATAATTATTTTATGAATGGAAATGTTGTTATTTTTCCCTCTGATGGGATTTAAAGTGTTGACGCTAATGAAAAGTTGTCACCCTAATCCTATCCAAGCCGACAGTAGCATACGGCTGCTAACTTAAACAAACTAGCTACGTAGAAATAATCAGGAAAATGACCATGTGCTAATGCTACGAATTGTACAGTCATCGAGGAATGTTGAATCTATAACAGGTGATCCGAGGGGACCGTCGTACTTAGCTTACATCCAACAGTGAATCTATATCTCTTCCACCATCTCTACCCTACACGTGGACAGTTGATGGTTTATACTAATACTTGTCTCATCAGCCCCCTCTAGAAGTCTTTTGGAGTAGTTGAAAGGCTGAAAAGCACGGTTTAGTAAGCTGCAGCGCATTTAATGCGATAGCAACTTTCTCCTAGATATTTTTAGGCCCTCCTTTGTCTTGTTCCTTATTAATACTTATCATGTTTTACGGAATGGTTCGGAGTATCGCTCTTAATGGCAAACCATACCTTTTCTCCTCTGCATTGCCTAGTCGAGGAGGGGTTCTTTCTCAAATCGCTCCCGAGATGATTCCGATTGGATTCCATTCCTTCACTTACTAACGCAGAGCCTTTCGGAAGTGTTTTTCTTGTCCTTAGGCTACCTTGAGTCCTCGGATTGGGCCCTTGGCCTAACATATGCATAGATTCGGGTTGCCAAGCCTTTCACCCTCACACACTTTATTCAGAAAAAAATATTAAAAATGGGTCTTACGGTACTATTCACATAATTAAAAATTATTTTGTTACGGTATTTTCAATTTTCAGTTTTTAGCAAAATAAATTGTATCCAAACTGACCCTAAATATATATTTCGATTTTCACGTGTCGCCAAAACCACAAAATAATAAGGGGGTGTTTGGTTTGTATTTTCAATTTTCAGTTCTTACTATTTCACAAATATTTTCAAACAACAATTTTCAATTTTTAAACACATATACCAAATAGGCACTAAAGGTTGGTAAGTATAGAGTATAGATCACGCATTCTCCTTTTCTTTTCTTTTCTTTTTTTTGGGTAAATGTAGATCACGCATTCATTCATTATTTCCAGTGTATTGAATGAACAGCACAACGAACAAAATCTAACTTCAATTAGGGTCCGTTTGGATTGAGTTTATTTTTGTTAAAATTGAAAACTGAAATTGAAAATACTATAGCGAAATAATTTTTAAATGTGTAAATAGTATCGTGGGACCCATTTTTAATGAAAAAGTTGCTAAAAAGTGAAGTTTGTGGGTCCCGTGCACTGTTCACAAGACCCACTAATGAGTTGAAAAGAGCTAAAAAGTCAAAATTTTCAACTACTGTTCATGCAGAGTACATAAACAGTAACCTTTATCTTCAATTACGCATGAAAAAAAAAAAAAAAAAAAAAAGGAGGAAAGATTCAACGGAAAACACTGAATCCAAACGGGCACAATGTTTTCATGCAAAAAGAAAAAAGAAAAAAAATCTCATTTTGATACCATGGGCGCCATCATTTGTCTTGTTCGGCAATCCATTGCCTCTCATCTAGCCAATCTTCTATTCGGCTTAGCAATGAAAGCATCCTTCTTCCAATCAACTTCAAGCATCTTTATATTTGGGATAATATATTGTATCAAACAGTTTATAACTTTATATCAATTGTACTCGATTCTCAAATATATATATATATATATATAACACTTGTACTCAAGTACTATATATCAAACTTATATATATATATATATATATATATATATATATATATATATATATATATTGGCTATATATATATATATAAAGGATATTCAAGGTTAATAGGATATACTGCCATTCAGCAAAAAAAAAAAAAAAAAAAGAGGAGATACTACTAGCGTTATTGCTGAATGGTGGGCTTTAAGGGATGGTCTCACTTTAGCTATTCAATTAGGGTGTCAGCAACTGGAGGTTGAACTTGATGCCAATGTGATTGTGGAGCTCTGGAAGTCTAACAATGCTTCTAATAGAGGTTACTTTCCTCTTTTGCATGATTGCAGGATGTTGCTAGACAAACTGCAGCAGGTCAGAGTAATACATGTGTTTAGGGAGGCTAACAAATGTGCAGACTTTTTGGCTAGAAGGGGCTGTTGTATGCAAGCTGATTTTGCCATTTTTTATCACCCTCCCTCTGCTGAATTTCTTCCTTTATTGTATTCGGATATGTATGGTGTGTCATTTTGTAGGCTGACAAGCCCATCTCTGGTGTCTATAAACAGTTAGTTGTTTTATAATATTTCCCTTTTAACCACAAAAAAAAAAAAAAAAAAAAAAAAAAAAAAAAAAACTTATTTCCCCGTATCAATTGAAAAGTGTGGCTGACCACTTGAGAAGTTCATATTCATCTTCATATTTCCGTGTCTTACTAATTATTTCTTTTATTTCATAATACGAGATCAACATAAAACTCTGTCCAAATTCAAGCTCTGTCCAATTTATAAAAGGCTATCTAATTTATCTATTATCACATTGATTCTATCTAAAATTATAGAATTTATTTTATGGATAAAAATTCCTATGCTTTCATGCTAAATATTATATAGGGTAATAGTGCCAAACATGGTCAATATTATTATATTTATATGCGGCATATGTCTATTAACATGATATACATCACCGCATACCCTTAGCATGATAGTCTCTCTACAAGTGTAAGTTCTTGTAAGATATTAGGCAAGAGTCTTGGTTCCAATCTCCATGAAAGAACTTTAAACATATATACATTTAAATTAGGCTAAAATGAGATTTCTATATTAGATTTAAAAATAGAAAACTATATACAATTTAATATACTACCAGGACTCTAATTTATTCTTATCATTAAATAAAATTAGATTAACATTATTTTTTTGTTTGTTATGATATATTTCTTAAATTAAGGGATAATATTTAACATACAAAAATTTAATTTAGATAAATATCATCTAATTAACATTATTATTTTTTATTTGTTAGGATATATTTCTTAAATTAAGGGATAATATTTAACATACAAAAATTTAATTAAAATAATATTTATCATCTAAATTTTCAAAATTTTAATTCTACTCTAATTAAAAGTCTATTTTAAAAAATTTCTAAATTTAAATCTCATTCCACGTTTTTGTTGTTTCTATTTTCCTCAAGTTGCAACTTAAATTTTATTAATTATTATTATTAAATTAACATTATTTTATCAAAATATCAAGTTACAAAACTTGATTATTGAGGAATAAACAAAATCCAAATTCTTCAAGAGGTGATTAATATAAATTTATCCCAAGAAACAGTATATATCTCCCTTAATTTTGTAATCTTTATCTATGCCAAAAAACAATATATATCTCCATTAATTTGATCATTTCTACGTTGATTACATTTAAAAAAAAAAAAAAAAAAATCTATCAGAATAAGAAGTCTGAGAAACAGCCTCTAAAGGAACATAAAAGGTTCGACTTGAAGAAGCTTTCATACGAGGAAAGGAAGGTCAAATTGATTAAGAGATTGAATGCTTTTAGCTCTGTAGCCGATGATGATGAGGATGATGAGTGAAAGTAGTATTAGATTCAGTGCTTAATATTTATTGATTATCTATGATACATTTTGTTTTTTTGTCAGCGCAACTAAGAACCTAGCCGTGTTTTTCTTTTTGTTAAATTTTTCATTTTTGCAAGTTGTTTTTCATCATCTAGATGTTTATATATATATCAACCACGGTCTCTTTCTCTCTCTTTTTTTTATTTTTTTTATTTTTATTTTTTATTACCATTACATTGATTCTTCATCTCAAAGATAAGGCTTCCATTGCTACTATGGACAGGTACGTATCTCATGCAAGCATATATGAACTTAAATTTCTTTCCAATATTTTGAATGTTTTATTATTTTGCTAGATGTGATTAGGCTCAAAAGTATATGCTTCATTATTTTTCTAGATCATTTAAATACACTAAAACTAAGTTAATAGGACTTATTTTATGTAATTTATCAAAAAAAAAAAAATGAAATAAATTTTGTCAAGTATGATTTATTCATGTTGTTCCCCTTTTACTTTTTATTTTTATTTTGAATATCATTATTTATTTATGTAAAGTGTGCATAGAATTATGTATCCGTTTGCAACATTAATTAATATTTTTTTTGCTAATTATTAGTATAATTTTCTATTCCCAACAAATTCTTCATTAATCTTTTTATATTTTTGGTTTTAAATTGCAAAATTTTGGACCATCATTATAAAATAGGTTTTTTTTTTTTTTTTTTTTTTTCTATAAAATTTTGGAAATTATTTGACTAAAGTAGTAAAATCAAAGAGGAAATGATAGCTCTTTATAGAAAAAAATTTATTTTAAAGCCTGGTGTTAAATGGTCATAGACTCATATGCAATTTTACAATCTATATGGTTCAATTTTTTTTTTTTTTAACTCGATTTAATTTTTTTCTTGATTTTGTTTTCCAGGTTTGTCATAAAAGATTCTAATCTAATTTTTTTTTTCATTTACACGTAGTGTCTCCCTAACAATTCAAACTATTCATTTTCTTTTTGTTTCTCAAATAAATTTCATATTATATGAATTTATGTATAAAATCGTGCAACATACAGGAAGCAAAAATTATGATAGGTTCTATAATTAGAACAAACTAAAGGTTATTATTTTTCGAATAGTTCTATCTCCTAAAAGTGGCCAATTTTTATAATACTATGTCTAAAGATTTTAATAAAGAACACTCTAAAAACATAGTGTACAAATAAGTATTCAAAGATTTTCCAAAGGAAAAAAATACTTCTAATATTTTTTAATTTTTGATATTATTTTTAACAATACTTCAAGTCACTAACAAATTAGTACTTATTTTGTTATAATAATTATTAAAATATATAATTATTTATACATATATTTTATAAGTTTTTTCATAAAACCGTGCAACGCACGGACCTATAACTAGTACATAAAATATATCCCTTCACATTGAGCAACGTGTTTTATTACCTATGCCACACATGGGAACCCCTCAACTTTTTATTAAAAAAAATATTTTTTATATATAATATTTTTTTTACCTGTTTAATCTATCATTGAAAATAGTTTTGCATACCGTGGCTTAAATCTTGCACACTTGATCACATGTTAACTTTATTTATTTTTCCTCAAATCACTAACTTTGTAACAAAAAATATTATAATGTGATAACAATACACATACATGTATCAAACCCTCTATATTCCCTAATTATTAAATTATATTAAGTTATATTATGTTTACACTATACATGTACATATTCACACATATCAAAATTCACACAAATTACTTTATAACAAAAAAATAATAATAATGCACATATTAGACACAAATGTACAACTAACAAACACTCACTTTTTACTCTTAGAATCAGAGATATCAAAATAGTCAAATAGAGAAGAGAGATGAGATGAGATTCATGAGATAAATTCAACCATTTGATTAATTAAGTAGACACTTGGTGTTTATAAGTGGTTTTAGCCACATTTTTAAAACACGGCTATAGGTTAAGTCTATAGCCGCATTCATAAACATGGCAATAGGTCCAGCCAAATATATATATATATATATATATATATATATATATATATATATTATTTTGAAGGAAAACCTATAGCCGTGTTTAAAAAACGCAGCTAATAATTGTCTGGACCTATAGTTGCATTTATGAACGTGGCTATAGGTATTTGATTTTCACATTATAACCAAAAAAAAAAAAAAAAACTTGTAATTAACATTAACAACTTGATTTTTACGGTATTTGATTTTAAATAAATTCCTTCCTTTGTTGCTTATATCAACTTCATCACAACTTTCATTAGGAGGATATACACATGGGGAGGAATTGATAATAAATTTTTTATCTACTTTTTTCCAAATATTTATTTTTTTTAATTTAATTATTTTGGATAAATATCAAATTTTTGGATTAAAAAAAAAGCTAATAACCTTAATTAACAACATGATTTTTATGGTATAACAGAAAATAAAAATTTGCAATTAACGTTAACAACTTGATTTTTAAGGTATTGGATTTTAATTTTGATTTTTTCTTTTTTTGCTTATATCAACTTTTTCACAGCTTAAAATTATTGTTTTAAATAGAAACAAATTCTTATCAACCATTTTTTTTTTTTTTTTGAAGTTTACTATGGTTGAAATTTTGTTTAAAGTAAAATGTTACTTTGTGTTAAAAAAATAGAGTAAAAGATTACTTTATTTTTATTATCAATTTTATTTTATTTAAAATATTTTTATTTTATTATCATTAATTTACACATGATTCTTAACTAAGCCGTGCATCGCACAAGCATAATACTAGTATTTATGTACAATTACACTAGTTTAGTGGTAAGACACGCATGTGATAATATTTTGCCTAGGTTCGAACCATAGTTAGAGCTTTTTTATTACTATCTCTACATTAGATATTAAATATTAATTTTTACAAATTATATCAAGAAAGTTCCGGGTATCCTAGCGGCAAGGACAAGCGCATTCCCACCAGTCAGCCTAGGTTCAGAGGGTATTTTAGTCATTTTTTAGGTTTCGGGAGTGTTTCAGTCATTATCTAGGTTTTAAGGGTATTTCGGTCATTTTTTAGGTTTCAGGGGATATTTCGGTCGTTTTAAGGCTTTATGGGTATTTTGGACATTTTTATGTTTAGGGGTATATTTTGGTCATTCTATTTGCCGCAATTTTTTTTTTTAAATCACATTTTATGTGGTTGTAATTTGAAGGGTGTATCGGTCATTTTTTATTAATCTATATCTATATATATATAATAGCAGAAATTGAGAGAAAGTGTGTTCCTACAATCAAGGCCATACTGACACGTATACAGGTTTAAGTTTAAAAATTCGCACGGTACACTGTTTCAGCATTTTAAGAAATTTAACATTTCCTCCTACGGCGTTTGAAAGTCTATCCGCTGTTCCCATTTGCTTTGCAAGAGTAAGCCCGTCTAATAGTAATAGTGTATATTTTAAAATAAAAAAGGGGTTAAAAATAAGATTAAAAAAAAAAACATCAGAACTAAAAAGATCTAGCCTTTCCACATTAGTCTTCTTAATATTTTCTCTCTCTCTCTCTAAAAAAAACCTAGTCAAACTGCAATAGAGAGAAAGAGTAGGAGAATAAAAAATCCAACGATCTTTTCACATCAATCTCTGCAAGGAGGGAAAAAAAAAAGAAAAAAATTGTGCTGCACTGGAGATTGTTTGGTGGACCATCACTATTCCCTTTTGAGTTTTCCAGGTACGTTCTTCTCATTCTCCCTCTCTTTCTCTCTATGATTTTTCGTTGTTTTGATTTGGTTTTGAAATTTCTCTGTGATTTCGGGATAAGTTTCCCTTGTTTCCGTAAATTTGCAGAATATTTTGGATCTGTTTTGCAATTAAAACCCTAGCGATCTCTTTTGTTCAGAGTCTTCGATTCTGTGAAATTTCGTACGGTCGGACACCGCCATACCCTGCCGGACTTGGACCATCACAGTCGGCATTCGTTTGGCCGACCATCACTATTCCCTTTTGAGTTTTCCAGGTATGTTCTACTCTCTCTCCCTCTCTGTCTCTCTATGGGTTTTTGTTGTTTTGATTCGTTTCTAAAACTTCTCTGTGATTTCGGGAGAAGTTCCCCCTGTTTCCGTGAATTTGCGGAATTTCCTAGATCTATTTTGCGATTAAATATATATAAAAGCAGAAGCCTCAACGAGGTGCTGCCACGTTAGGAAAAATGACCCCTTAAAATTCTACCACATATAAGTTAAAAAGCGATAAATTACAATGTTTCATTAGGTTAAAACACTGTTTGGAGCCCCTTGGTATAAAAGGAAAATAACCGCTTAAAACAAAACCCAATTATCTTCTAAAAACTAAAAGTGAAACCCGTTACTCCTCTTTCTTCTCAGAAACCCAAAAATCAAAGCGATATCCTTCTCCCAAAATCAAAATCCAAAACTTAGATGAGAAAGAAGAAAGAGATCAGAGTTGTGATTCTCACGCAATCTCTGATTCTCTCACACAATGGCCACCGATTCATCAGACCATCCCAACTTCAACCCTACTACTACTACAGAAAAACCCCTAAACAAACCCTAGACGATGACACTACTACTACTGCTGTCACACCCACTAGATCGCCTCGAAGAAGAAGAAGAGAAAGAACCAACCGAAGAGGCTTCCGATCAGCCTTCTGTAACCACCGTCGATTCCGATGCGAAGTACGGTGAGGATTCAAAAAGCACTGTAGCCGCTACCTGTAGCAGGGGATGTTGTTGACATGGCTCCCCGGCTTCCAATATTCAGAAGAAGATCCACCGTGTCGAGCGATTCAGCGTTTCTTTGCAACTGAGCGATTTGTCAAACCGGATCCGGTACATTTTTCTCCATTTTTTTTAGATTTGGACATGAAATACTTTATATTGAGTTTTATTGTTGGATAGGTTTAGATTTGATTTTGGTTTTGTTTCCTTTTTGTTTCGGGTTTTTGGGTTCTCCATGAAAATCTTAGTTTTCTCAATTTTTCTCAATTTTCTTTTGTTTTTTGTTTTTTGTTTTTTTACCCTATTTTGGATTACAGAAATCACTAAAGATATTGATCTTAATTTTGTACTTCCGTTTCTAATCTTAACAAAATAAAAAAAAACTGGAAAGGTCGTGACTTTAAAACATCAATCGTTTCAATTTCATTCTCTGAATTTTATTTCATTTTTTCCCCTTCTCTTATTTCTTTCTTTTATTTTCAATCCTTATATGATGGTTGCTGTTGAAAGGTAGAGACGGAGTTATGTTCTATTTTTTATTTTGGAAATTTAGGCATTAATTATGATTTACATGTGGGTATTATGGTTCAGTCGGTTATGATTTAGGCTTTTGGGTTAGGAATAGTTTTATTTTGGGTATTTTGGATGGGAATCGAATTTGTATATTTGGGTTGAACTGCAACTGCCATATGATTTGCTGCTCTGCCTCATCTCTTCTCTGCATCATTATTTTTTATAGGTCAGCATTCCTTTTTTTACGTCAAATAGTCTTTTTCCCTGAAACTTCTCACCACTGCATTTAGTTTACGAATTATCATATTAAATCTCCAATTTACATATGTTTCTGTTTTAATCTGTTTAAAATCTGAATTGTCAACCGTTGTTCTTTCACCCCTTTCAAAAAATAGATGGGTTCTGCCATTGTTTTTCCTACCATTTGGCATGAAATGTAAAAAATGTATGCATAAGGGGAGATAGGTGAGTTTTAATTTATTTATTTTTCCTTTCTTTGTTTTCTGATTTTAGTTAAATTTTAAAAAGAAAAAACCAAAATCTTGCAATAACTATGATTTATGTTTGGCAGTTTGGGTATTTGCTTTGTTTTGAGCTAGGCAGTTCAGTTATTTATGGTTTCGATAAAGGTTTTTCGGTTACAATTTGGTTTTTTCTTAGCGTTTTGTTTGTTTTGGATATTTGAAAGAATTCTGTTCCGCTTCTTCTTTGCAACACCATATACTTTAAATATTGAACAAAATGAGATAAATGAAGAGAGAGGGATATAGAAATATGAAGGTCAGCCCCTCTGTCAAGCCAGCTTCCTGCCAACGTGTACCCTCCCACCACTGACTCGCCAGGACTGCTAACAGCAAGTTTTCCTCTATTTTTAAATTTGTGCATTAAATATGATCTTTTTTCCCCCTAAATATGTTATTTGTTCTTTATGATATGCATATGTGTTGATTGTGTTTTTTATGTTGCAGAAGCCACTGAGAGTAGGAAATAATCCTTAAAATTGCTTCTAATATTGCCGCATTTGGATTATTTAAAAGTCATATAAGCATGGCTTTATGCATAAATTTGTAATGTTTCTTTTGCTACTTTTACGTGTTTAAGATTTTGACATCTTATTTTTAGATTAAATGATCTATGAGATTTTTCTCCTTCGTGTATGTGTGTGTTTTAATGTGCTGTATGTGTTCTATATACTTTTAGCCTCAACAATTTCATTCGAAGTACTGGCAATTGCAATTTGGAGAACTTAGTCTACCAAAGGATTTAGTTGCTGGGTTTTGAGTTGAATGTATTTGTAGGTAGTTCTTTGATATGATTACATGCAGCAGTGGTTGCAATAATAATGCATGATGTGTGTTTGATAAAATGCCTTCCTTGAAAAGATTATATTATGTGGAATATTTTGCTAAATGGTTTACTCATTGTTAGTGTTTAATTGGAAGAAAAACTAAGCTTGAAAAACTAAGCTATATGGTTATTTATATTTGAATAATTGGGGCATGTGAGGATTGATCTGAAAGTATGTATGTAATCAGCTATATGTTCTGATTCAACAATTACAGAGTGTGGCCTGCATGATTGAATTTATGGCCTATGGGACCAAGGTTAGAGTTAGATTTTGGCCATATTCCCAATGTTAACCATGCAATTCATTTTGTTATGAGTTTTCCTTGATAAGTTATTGATAGCATGGTCCTTAGAAATCTACTATTTTTAAATTTGTGATTACCCCTTCCTACTGCTTGCAGTTCATTTGTACGGCCATGTTGTAGTTTTTGAAAGTTTTTTAGCACCATGCTTGGTAGTCCCAAAAAAAAAAATCAATGTTATGCAGAAGGTAGAAGTGTTTAAGAGTATGAAACTGCCTTCAGTACTGTTTCTTTTTCAAGAATTTTGGTTAAGAAGGTCAATGCTAGGAGGGTTTAAACTTTTCTCTGCAATTAAGGCCATTGCAACATGTAAGAAAACTCCCCACTTAAAAATCTGCCACTTTGTTCCGTTTCTTCTTTCTCCTCTGGGTTTGTATTAGTTTGCTTTATATTTTCCTTTTGTTTTTATGTAATTAGTAATGTACTTCATTTATTATAATTTTTTTCTTAATTTTGTAATCACTATGAAATTTGAGGGTGGGGTTAAATATGATCTGTCATGATTTATTATTGCATAATATTCTCCTTGAGTTTGGCAAAGATTGGATTTGATTTGATGCAATGATTTTCTATGTTCGGGTTTTTACCAGAATGAGACTGATTTTCAGGATTTATGATGGCTGAACCAATGCTCATGATTGGTGGCAATAATGCTCAACTTAAGTTGCTGCATAACTCATGTTGGTGCTGCTGCTAGAGGCTAAAGTAGCTGCATAATTACTGGTGGTGTTGTTGCTTAAAGTCAAATTCTTTTTTCAGACACTATATGCTTAAAAGATTTACTCTGATTGTGATATTGCTTTAAGTCCTTTCTCTTTCAGGTTTGTTTTCTACTAATTTATCTCTATCTTTATCTTTTTTATAATTCTTTTGTTAGCATTGTATAGATTTTCATCATTAACATAATAAAGCATTGTATTAAAGTTACCTAATATATGTGTTAGATGAAGATGACGTTGCCAGTTTTATTTTTGTGCAGCAATTGGTTATATGATTATTTACTAAATTCAACTTTTGAATAGTGAAACTAGAGGAAGAGATTATTTAATTTATTAAGAGGAAATTTTATTTTCTATTTCTTTGAGGAAATTAATAAAGTTTTTTTTTTTTTTCCCCTGAAGGCGTGTGAGCTCTACACTTTTGGGAGCATATAAGTCACCATGGGAAAGTAAGAACTCTGCCAAGAGCTTGGAAACCACTTTTTATTATACTTTGAGACCACGATTTAACTTTGCCCTGTCTTGTGGTGAAAAAAGAGACTACAACATACGGATACAATAAATGATCACCGTCATTCATCACAAGTGGAAGCCATGTATAATCACTAATTAGATTAGTTTTATATTTATTGGGATGTGATATGAGTTTTCGTTATTAAAATTATTTCCTCATCTAGAAGGATTATATGGTATGGGGTAGCCAATGTTTCATATCAAAAAAGTTTTCTGGGAATAACATAAACTTGATGTTATGCAAAGACATAAATTGATGTACCAATTCAACACTACAATGTCATTAATATAATTGTCTTAAAGGATGAATGTCAGATGTGCCATGTGACCAACAGTTTTTCTGAGTTTTGACGCCCTTAACCTTTCTTATACAAGCTTTGATATTTTGACATGGTGGTAACGCATGCTTTAATATGTATAATTATTACAGTGTAATAATTTGTATAAAATGAAAATTATGGCATTTTGGCTCTTACTTATATCAAACTTCATTACTTTAATAATCTCATTCATTTCTTTTCTTTTTAGTTATATCAAACTTCATTACTTCAATAATATCCTTATTTTCTTTTTTCTTTTTCTTTTTTTTTTTCTATTTTTTAAGGCACATGCCTCATTTTGAATAATTAGAGAAAATACAATTGTGTGTATCATTTCAATAGCTTTCCCGTGCATAGCACGGGTTTGAGGCTAGTATATATTAATAACAGCATCATTTTAAGTTTTACTAAAATAATTTTTTAAATTAAATTAATCAAAAAATTTATGTATGTATATATATATATATATATTTTGATAAACTATAAATATAAGCCCAACTTGAATAAAAAAATAATTTATTGTGGACCTATATATAGTTATATAGAACCAAACTGAAACTGGCCTATATATATTATTATAGATAAATTACTTTAAATAAATGTATGTTGCCTTAATGGTTAGCACCTGTGTTTTTCAAGTTTCTGTCCCAAGTTCTAACCTTCAAAACAGCGTTTTCCCATTTTTTAAGTTTCTATTAATTTATATAAAACTAAACATCTAAAACTAAAACCATAGCATACCATAGCATCTCTTTCTCGTTTTTCCATTTTTTAAGTTTCTATTAATTTATATAAAACTAAACATCTAAAACTAAAACCATAGCATACCATAGCATCTCTTTCTCATTCAGCCGCCTTGTCCTCTATCTCTCACTCTCCCTCCCTCTTCACACACAGCCACCACCACCACCACCACCAAGCCCTCACATCACAACCACCACCAACAAAACCACAAGTTCCTAGAGTCCCATTACTATGTCAGTAGCTGGTGGAACTCCGATCGGCCACAGGACCCCAAGGTCGCCGAGCGCAGGCTCACCAAACCCTAGTACATCTTCTCTCTCTCTCTCTCTCTCTCTCTCTCTCTCTCTCTCTCTCTCTGTTTTTATCTTAAATTCTTTATTTTGTGTTTGGTTGCTAAGGAAATGTTCAAAAATGCGGGGGTGAGAATTGTGAAACTTATAAAGAAGGAAAATTCCCGACCTATCATAAGCTGACACATCGCACTACCAAGTCCGCAAAATACAGCCAATTACAAAATGCCACGTATTGCTGCTAGGTTTTGCTATCACTACTCAGAAATCAACAAAAATTTGCCAAGTGTCATGCAAAAAACCAATCACACATCTGCGCATGTAAGCGATGACACAAGCAGTCCAGCATGTGTAAGCGATGACACAAGCAATCTAACGCGTGTAAGAGATGACACAAGCAATCCAGCGTATGTAAGCGATGACATAGGTAGACCAATCAGGCTGTGACATGTGTCACCAATCAAACTCCGCCACGTGTCGCTCATCCACCCCCAAACTCCTATAAATAGAAGCCTTCCTAAGGCCTTTGGGGAGACCAAGATTCAGAAGTAAAAAAGCTCTGCAAGAATCAAGCCTCAAAGCCTTCAAGAACTTCAAGAACTTTAACCCCAAAATCGAAGAACATTCAAAGCAGAATCATCCAAACTATCTGCCTAGATCCTAAAGTTTACGGGAATCAAGCTCAAAGGTCCGAAAAACATCAACAAATCACAAATCAGTGAAGCTCTACAGATCCAAACTTCTAAAGCCCCGAAGAACTTCCACCACAAACCCTCGAAGATGAAGAACACACGAAGAACACGAAGAACGTGAAGAACAAAGGATTTCTAACAAGCTCATAGCCAGAGATTCATTGCAATTCCATTTCAGCAATCTTCGATCCATCCCTCAACCAAATTAAAGGATATTTTGTGCTCAAGTCAAAATCACATTACCACAAATCCAATCAATAAGTCTTGCAAGGAGATCAAATCAGAGGATCACTCTTTTGTAATTTCATAGAATTATACCACACAATCACCAATATAAATTCGCATTTGTGAAACTATTTTACTTGTTTGATTTATTTCGAACTAGAAATTTAGTCATTCAACAAATTATGGCACGCCCAGTGGGACCTATTTGCCTCTCATCTCTTTCTCCTTCAAAAGAAAAGAAATTCGACATCATTTCGTTACCAGCTTCAATGCCCTCTAGCAAGAATGTTCAAAAATCAGTGGTTGATGCTTCCAATGATGATGATTATATCGGCCCAATCACTCGCAGTCAATCCAAAGCTCTTGATCGACTTCAACCCCAACCAACCAAAGAAAGCCAACTTCATACTCTCATCTCTTTGGACTCTCTTGCAAATAGGAAAGCTACCACCAAGGATTCATCTACTTCGAAAGATTTGGAGATCAGTAATAAATCATCTCCAACAAAGACCTTTTCTATCAACTCTTCACCCGTGATGAGAAACTTAAGGAATGAAGTACCTTTGACTCATCTTGTTTCATCATTTTCTCCATCATATATAGAGGTTATGCCGGTGATGATGACTAACACCTCTACCATGGAAGAAAAGATGGCTGAAATGGAACAAATGGTCACCCTTCTCACAAAAGCACTTGAAGAAAAGGACGTCAAAATTGCAACCCTAACGAACAAGCTGGAGTTACAAGATTCGAATGAATCAAGTCTTGGCCCTGAGCACCCACCAGGCTTTACTTTGAAAGGAGAAAACACTAGGGTTGATAAGGGAAAATGAGGTGAAGTCACTTCTCAACACGGACATTCCTCCTCAATGGCCTTGATATCTGTCAAACAATTACAAGACATGATAACAAACACCATTCAAGCACAATATGGAGGTTCTTCTACAATTTCTCTCATGTATTCGAAGCCCTATACAAAGCGCATCGATAACATGAGAATGCCAAATGGGTATCAACCCCCCAATTTCTTATAATTCGATGGCAAAGGAAATCCTAAGCAACATGTTGCTCACTTTGTAGAAACTTGTGAGAATGCAGGGACTTAAGGAGGCCTCTTTGTAAAGCAGTTTGTCCGTTCACTAAAGGGGAATGTCTTTAATTGGTACACAGACTTAGAACCCGAGTCAATCGATAGTTGGGAATAATTTGAAAGGGAGTTTCTCAACCGATTCTATAGCACATGGCGCACAATAAGCATGATGGAGCTTACCAATACTAAATAATGGAAGGATGAGCCCATCGTTGATTATATCCATTGATGGCATTCTTTGAGTCTAGATTGCAAGGATAGACTTTCTGAAATATTTGCTGTAGAGATGTGCATCCAAGGTATGCATTGGGGACTTCTTTACAACCTTCAAGGGATAAAGCCTCGAACATTTGAAGAGTTGGCAACTCGTGTGCATGACATGGAATTGAGTATCTCTAGCCATGGAAATATGAAACCTCCCGTACCTGAGGAAAGGAAAGAAAGATAGGAAATGAGGAAAAATGATAGGAATGCAAAAAGTAATATCAAAGACTCAATGAATATTAACCCTGCTCTAGTCAAAATTTCTACAAGAAATGTGAAGGCTAATGAGAAGAGGCCCGAGGGAGGACAACAGCGTGAGACGCATCGCTTATCACTTAAGGAGTGGGAACAAAAGGTGTATCCTTTCTTAGATGTAGATATGCCTGAAATGCTAGAACAACTGCTCAAGTTGCAATTAATTGAATTGCCAGAATGCAAACGACCGGAAAAGATGGGAAAAGTTGATGACTCGAACTATTGTAAGTATCATTGCATCATAAGTCATCCAATCCAAAAATGCTTTGTTCTTAAAGAACTCATCATGAAGCTAGCCAAGGAAAGGAAAATCGACTTGAATTTTAATGATGTTGCTCAATCAAACCTTGCAAGATTTTCTTGCGGGTTACCTATTTGCATGTCTCCAACTACTAAGCAGGGGGCAAATACCACACTTATCCAGTTTGGTTCTCTAAAGCCTACTCAAATTCAGCTCTCACAAGAAGCATTTGATTATAATGATGATAAAAGGTCAACAATGGACGAAGAAGAGGGCTGGACGATGGTTTCTTGCAGGAGATGGAAAAAGAGACGAATATTCCCTCTTCATTTGATCACAAAAGAGTCCAAAAGAGCACAAAACCAGATTCAGTCCCGGTTAAGAAGAAGGAGTGATAAAAGGCAAGAAAGACTGGGAACAAAAATGTATGACGATTCGGCACAAACCCAAAAACTTCAAAATCTCATCACATTGGAAGAATTCTTCCCAAGAAAATTCTTTCAAAATGATTCAACCGAGGTTGTTCACACGGTCACTCGTTGCAAAATTCAGGACGAAAAGGAGGATGTTAACCGTGGTGGTCCAAATGAGACTTTGTCATCTTTGAAGGAACTCCAATCTCGAGTTGATGAAGTTGAACCCTCACAATCGTCCATTTCACCAAAAGAAGTGCTCACCCAAACTCTTGAAAAGCCAGAGATGTACACTCCTTCTATCGACATGCTTTAACAAACCCAGGAATGTTATGCATGCTCCACAGACTTAACTTTCATTGATGAGGATCTATTGTTAAGCTCTAAGCCCCACAATCGTCCGCTTTATGTCTCTGGTTATACTCATGAACAGAAGATTGATCATATTCTCATTGACAAAGGTTCAACTGTTAATATACTACCAAAAATGACAATGAGACAACTTGGCCTTACTATGGAGGAATTATCGCATAGTCGTTTAGTCATTCAAGGTTTTAACCAAGGAGGACAACGCGCAATCGGCATGATCCACCTAGAATTAATCATTGGAGAATTGACAAGTAACGTTTTGTTCCATGTCATTGATGCCAAGACAACCTACAACATGTTGTTAAGACGTCCATGGATCCATGGAAATGGAATTGTGCCATCAACTTTGCATCAATGTTTCAAGTACCTTCAAAATGGGATAAAGAAAGTCAATCCTGACTTGAAGCCTTTTACTAAGATTGAAGCTCACTTTGCTAACGCAAAATTTTATGTAGAAGATGACATTCCCAATGAAGTTCTCCTAGTTGAGATCTTATCCATGGAAAGCAAGTAGGGTGAAAAGGAGCATGTTAGACTCATCACTAGAAAGGATATCCTTGTCCCAAAGAAAGGTAAAAAATGTGGGAATGATCATTCTAGTGAATCTACTAGTAATTCAGTGAGAGGGAAAATTTCAATGCCCTCCAACAACCCTCAATTCCTCCGTTATGTACCATTGTCACACTGCAAGAAAGGACAATCACCATTCGCGGAATGCCTTCAATCTATAGCAGACATGGGAAGGCCTCTTACGAAGCTCACGATAGAGGATGTAGCCATATTGAAAGAAAATCATGCCATGCCTTTAACTTCATCCACAAATTCCTTGCCCTCGAAGCCGTTAAATGGATTCGTGAGGTCTTCACAATGTTTGACAGAGCATGGTATTCTACCAAGTGAACAAACGAAAGAATGGTTTGACCCAAAGGCATATAAGCTGTTGGCCAAAGCAGGCTACAATTTCTCAAAACAAGAAGACTTAGAGAAACTAATTCCAGAAGTCACCGGAGAAAAGATGCATGGCCTTAGCAAAACACAAAGCAAAATATGGCTTGAAGGGTATGAAATTCCTATCCCAAAGACTGAATTAGGTTATACTCCTGAACAACCAGCTCAAATATGGATCAAGAAGAGAAGCAATGCTTTAAGTTCCCAATACATAACAGTGGAGGTTGGCAAAAATTCAAATCAAAGAAAAGATCACTCTTCATCGCGCGTCTCGATGTTTGATCGCATTAAAGCCTCAACGTCACGAATCACAATGTTTGATAGGTTAAATACAACTCGCTTAACATAAAATCGCGACACTCTTGCTTGTAAATCTGTCTTTGATCAACTGGGGGCAACAAAAAGGTCTGTTGATAGTCATTCTCAAAATTCAATAAACTTTAAGGTTCAAGGGGAGAAGAAAGCTAATGATGAGATCCACAATAGCATTCCTTCACGCATGAAACGCGTAACTCTACCTTAGACATCAGCATTGAAGGATCACTCAAAGTTCAAAGGCAAACGATTGTACACACAAGTTAGCCACTCATCGACAATGAGCAAATTGAAGAGGTATCATCCTCGTTTCATATTACAATAGAAGAAGATACACTTTCAGATGCTGAAGCAACCAATGAAGAGGTCGATGAAGCTTCGCCAGCCTTGGAAGATGGAGTACAAGCTACAATTGATGAACTTAAAGAGATCAATTTAGGAACTATTGAAGAACCCCGATCAACTTTCATTAGTGCGCTTCTCACTCCTGAAGAACTAGAGGGATACCTCAAGCTCTTGGTAGAATATAAAGATGTATTTGCTTGGACTTATAAAGAAATGCTTGGGCTCAATCCAAATATTGCTCTACACCATTTGGCAATAAAGAAGGGTGTGCGCCCAGTCAAACAAGCCCAAAGACGCTTTTGGCCAGAACTTATCCCTCAAATAGAAACCGAGGTCAAAAGCTAATTGAGGCAGGCTTCATTCGTGAAGTACAATGCCCAGAGTGGATTGCTAAAATTGTCCCTGTCAAGAAGAAGAATGGACAAATTCAGGTATGCGTTGACTTCCGCGATTTGAATAATGCATGTCCCAAGGATGATTTTCCATTACCCATTACTGAGGTCATGGTAGACGTCACTATTGGTCATGAAGCTTTATCTTTCATGGATGGTTCTTCAAGATACAACCAAATTCGAATGAATCCTAAGGATGAAGAACTTACAGCTTTTCGTACCCCTAAGGGCATTTACTGTTACAAAATGATGCCTTTTGGACTAAAGAACGCCGGTGCTACTTATCAACGGATGATGCAAAAGATCTTTGATAATGTACTTCATAAATACGTGGAGTGTTATGTCAATGATCTGGTGGTTAAAACAAAAAGGAGGGAAGACCATCTAGTAGATCTATGATCCGTGTTCAACCGTTTAAGAAAGTATCAGCTTAAAATGAACCCTCGTAAATGCGCTTTTGGCATAACATCTGGGAAATTTCTTGGGTTCATTATGAGGCACCGCAATATTGAAATTGACCAGTCCAAAATTGAAGCTATCCAGAAAATGCCAGAGCCCAAGAATCTGCGAGAACTTAGAGGCTTGCAAGGAAAACTAGCCTACATACGACGATTTATCTCAAACTTGGCTGGTCGATGTCAACCTTTCAATAGATTGATGAAGAAGGATGTGCACTTTGAATGGAATGAGGCTTGTAGCAATGCTTTTGCACGCATCAAAAGATACTTGCTTAACCCTCCAATTTTAGGTGCTCCTATTCCAGGAAAGCCTTTGGTGTTGTACATCGCGGCACATGAAAAGTCTCTAGGTACATCGCGGCAAGGCACTGCTTAAAGAGATTTGACTACTCAATAGGATGATCAAAGGTCGTTGTAGTAGAAAATGAAGACTGTAAGGAGTTGACATTGCTTAACTTTCCTTGAAATGATGATGAACATAAGTTGATGCTTGGTTGTGGAGTAAAATAAAATCTCCAACTTCTTTTGCAAGAAATGAAGTCTTCATGGCATTGCCCATCTTCTATGGATATTCTCTCGTATTTCTGAAGTATGCTTTGCATCACTTATCTCCTGGGGGCATCTTCTTGTACCTTGCAAGTTTAAACCACATCATCTCCCTTCTGAGTGGTGTCGTTTCACATCATGTCTCTGAAATCTGGACGACGTTAACTTCCCCCAGAATAATGATAGATTATATATTCAAAGTTGATGTTGCATCATCTCTCTTCTAACGGCATGTTCGTGCAATCTCAAAATTCTTGGTGGCATGTTTCGACATCTTCAAAGTCTTCGCAACATACTTTGGCGTCTTCAAAGTATTGGCGTCATTTTTCCCAGCATCTTCAAGGTTTTGTTGGCATTTCCTTGCATCTTCAAAGCCTTGATAGGGACTCCTTGCATCTTCAACGTCTTGTTGGCATCTCTGAAATCTTGATGACTGGCTACAGTGCTATGCACCCTCGATGTCTGAGCTATGTTGCCTCTAAATATTGGTTCTGTTGTAGCTTTATTATAAAGGTCTGAGCTATGTGGAGTGTTGGTGTTGTTTGAGCTATGTGGAGTGTTGGTGCTGTTTGAGCTATGTAGAGTGTTGACATGGCTTCAAGACAAAGATGAATGTTGGCATGACTTCGATGCAAATGAAGTTTTGTCGTGGCTTCATGGCAAAGATGAATGTTGGCATGACTTCGGTGCAAATAAAGTGTTGACGTGGCTTCATGACAAAGATCAATGTTGACACGGCATCAATGCAAATGAAGTGTTGACGTAGCTTCATGGCAAAGATGGATGTTGGCATGACTTCTGTGCAAATGAAGTTTTGACGTGGCTTCATGAATGTTGGCATGGCTTCAGTGCAAATGAAGTATTGATGTGGTTTCATGGCAAAGATGAGTATTGGCATGACTTCAGTGCTAATATGAAGTGTTGACGTGGCATCATGACAAAGATGAACGTTGGCACGGCTTCAGTGCTAATGTGGAGTGTTGACATGGCTTTATGGCAAAGATGAATGATGACACGGCTTCAATATGAATGAAGTGTTGATGTGGCTTCATGACAAAGATGAATGTTGGCTCGGCTTCAATGCAAATGATGGTATGACTTCAGTACAAGTGCAAATGCTAATATGCAGTGTTGTTGTGGCTTCATGATGAAGATGAATGTTGACACAACTTCAGTATGAATAAAGTGTAGATATGGCCTCAATGCAAATAAAATGTCGAGGCAGCTTTATGGCAAAAGAAGAGTGTTAGTGCAGCTTCATTACAAAGGCAAATGATGGTGCGATTTCATAGCAGATGCGAGTGCAAATATTGCTTCATGGCAAAGATGTATGTTGGCTTAACTTCAATACAAGGACAAATGCTGGCACGACTTCATTGCAAAAAAAAAACTCTTGAGATGACTGTGTTAAAAGGACAAGTGTTGGTGCAGCTTAACTGCCAAGACAAAGGCCAGTACAACTTCAAAGTCAAGTACTAGTAATAGCATCATTGTATCAAGAATATCGGTGATAACATTGTTGCCTAGATGACTATTACTACGAGAATGTCAAGGATGGATAACACTAAGAGATTGTTCTTGCTGGGCAATAATTTGATAAAAGGAGACAAACATCGTCGTAAGAATGTTACGTTCAATGGAATATAAAGTCGCCAAATAAAGATGGATGTCATGCTAAAAATGTTGATGTAAAGCTTGATGCTAAAACCCAAAGAACAAGGAAGGCACGCTACATAACAAAAACAAGCAACAACAAAGAACTTGTCAAAAAAAATCTCATGGCACGTCTAAAGCATGTAAAAATTAAAAAAAGAAAAAAAGAAAAGAAAAGAAAAGAAGAGAGCTTCAATTGTAATCTCTAGCCTGTGAAAAAAAAAAGTTAGTACAAACTAAGCATGTAAAAATATATATATAATAAAAAATAAAAAATAAAAAAGAAGAAGAAAAAGCATAGGTCTCGTTTGGTACATGTGTTTAAAAAATGTAAATTGTTGTTTGAAAACATTTGTGGAAATACGTGTGGGTGAAAAAGTGTATAGAAATACGTGAAATATTGTTTAAAAACTGAAAATTGTTATTTAAAAACACAAATCAAACACCCCCATAATTTCTCTAGAGTATTATGCTACTCACGAAGACTCTGCTTGTGCAATTTAATGCATGCCCCAGAGGGCTTTATATAGAAAACTTCAGAGATAAAAGAAAAAAGAACAAAAAAAAAAGAGAAAAAATGCTGCCACCAAATAAATATTGTTTGGGGTCAGACTTTGCAACTCAAATACACTCGAAGTCAAAAAATACTGCACCCATAAAAGGATCATGCTGTCAAAAAGATACCATGGCACTAGACTTGGATGAAATTCTAGGCCGGCAGGGGGAAGTATCTTGTTTTACTGTGTCACCAACCCCTTGAGAATAGGAGAAACACTCAATGGTTACCCTGGAACCAATCCTTGTCTGGGTTGTCAAACATTGTCAAAATGGCCACCGCCAAAGTAGACCAAGGTAGCAACAAGTCCAACAATGCCTGCGGTCTCCCATTCCGGATTTCTAAAACTACTAACAATATTTCACAAAAAATCAACCCACTGAAATCTTCTAAGGACTTTGACGTACAAAACCCAAAAAGATCATCAACAACGGAGCCACCACGCATCGCCACGCACGGCCACAAATTCCCAACGACCTGCGGGTTTCTCATTTAAATTTGCATAAATCTAAGAAGAATTTTACAAAACCAATTCCACCACTAGATCCATCGGCTTCCGATCTACAAAACTTGAAAATTTCAGGCCCAAAAGTCTAGCCATGCGCCCCCAAGCGAAGCCACGATCTTTTAAACGACCCGCGGCCTAGTCCTTTAAATCTGTGCAATTCTGCCTACAATTTTAGAAAATCGACAATACCATGGTCTTCTACGGCCTTAGATTGACAAAACCCAAAAATTTCGGGACCCAAAAAAGCTACCACGCACCACCACGTGCTTCCAGAGTTGGCTAAACTTCGTAACCGGTGCAGACCTTCTCTGACTTGTCTCCTTCAGGATACAACAGTCCAACAAGAGTTGTATGGCTAGAACAACCTCTGCACAAAGTGTTCAAGCCCAAAACTCTACCAGAAAGAACACCCTTCCTTGCCAAGAATCTCTCTATTTTTTCTTCGCGTGTATTGTGTATTGTAGTAACTTGGATTGGGTCTGAATGAGTCTATTATAGGCTCAATGGGCCTCATGAAATTACTACCCAATTTATTTTGATTTAATTAGGTCCATTATTCTGATATAGTGGGTGTTATAAGATTAATTGTTAGATATTAATCTGATGGGCTGGAGTTACATAATTAATGGTGAGATAAGAAGTTTTCTGAAGAATGAATAGGCCCAAACGGAAAGTCCCTTAAGTGGGTTAATGGCTCTTTATTGTCCATAATAAAAATGGAGTATTAATTCGGGCCATTTACTCACCAACGGATAAGGTAATTTCTCTAAATGGACTGTCAAGGAAGAGGATCCAAGAAGCTGATTCATTTCCAATTTTGATACCTCCACTCTTCACCTCCCCCTTGCGCACGTATCTAGCCCAATATCTGAGACAATACATTTTAGCCCATTAATCACTACAATTAAAAAGAATAAAATAGCCTCTCACCTTTTCAGTGTGGGATTAAACATTTTCACTAACTCCTCATCTTCCATATTCACTCCCACATCTTTACATTTATGTTATAACATTTATTCATTTTAACTAATTAATATTAAAATGCTCCAACAATCCTCCACTCATTTTAATATTAAAATTTTTAGTTAAAGAGAGATTACCAGGCAAAGACGGGTCACTATGCATCATGAAGGTGTGCTCTGCATTGAACCTTCACTTAGTAAAACAGCAATCTCAACTCCAGAGTCGTAGTGGTCTCCGACTTGAACTAGGACTGCTTTAGGGAAATTAAGCGTCACTGCTTATACATAATAACTCAGGTGTTGACATGAGCTTTTATAGCTAGCACTTTACGACCGTGTGCTGATCCCGGTTTCATGAGTGTATTTGAGACAAAGTACAAATCTCATAGAAAGCGGCCCCACCCCCACACTCACATAGGTGAAATTTTGTCAAGGGTGCTCCTGTAATTCTGACACCCCACTCATACAAGCTACAAATTTCATTAAGAGTTTTTTAACTCATCCTCTCCACATTACAGGATAAATGCACTTACATCATAGGGATGAACAATTAAAAAATTATTTACAAAATAAATAATTAAAAAATAAATAAATTGTGCATTTCTTACGACCATTGTATGATTCGTTTTTCCTATTGAACCCAATTCTCAGGATCTCTGGTCCTTAGGTTGGGTATCCTCATACATGGCTTATGATTCTATGGACTTTAGTCCCATCCCCCTCAATGTATTCCAGACTCTATCTTTTGCCAAGGCCTTGGTAAATGGATCTGCAAGATTATCATTAGATTTAATAAAATCCACAGTTATGATGCCACCACTCAAATAAGATCGCACGGTATTATGCTTTCTTCTTATAGGTCTGGATTTACCATTGTAGTAACGGTTTTTAACTCTACTAATTGTGGCAATACTATCACAATGAATTAATATAGGTGGAATTGGCTTTTCCCAAAGTGGAATTTCATACAACAAATCTCTAAGCCAATTTGCCTCTTCACTAGCTGAAGCTAATGCTATTAATTCAGCTTCCATTGTTGAATTAGCAATTATTGTTTGCTTTTTAGATTTCCAACAAATAGCACCACTACCTAAGGTAAAAATATAACCAGTGGTAGAGAGAGAATCACTTGACAAAGTATTCCAATCAGCATCACTAAAACCTTCAATCACAGCAAGGTACTTTTTATAAAATAAGCCATAGCTTTTGGTACCAATTAAATATCTCATGACTCGCTCAATAGCTAGCCAATGATCTTTACTAGGCTTGCTAGTAAATCTGCTAAGCACTCCTACTGCATATGCAATGTCAGGCCTAGTACAATCAGTAGCATAACGCAAACTACCAATGATACCAGCATAATAAAAATCTCATCATCATTATTCACATGAAATAAATGAACACTAGAATCAAAAGGAGTAGCTACACTTTTGTGATCACGAAAATTATATTTTCTCAATATTTTCTCAATATAATGTGATTGATCAAGATATATTCCATTACATGCTTTTGTAATTTTCATGCCCAAAATAAAATTAGCCTCACCAAGATCTTTCATATCAAAATGGCTTTTAAGCATATTTTTTGTCTCATTTATAACATGCATATTTGAGCCAAAAATCAACATATCATCAACATAGAGGCTAATAATAACATATAAATTATTCCATGATTTAGAATAAATACATTTATCACATTCATTTGATTTATAACCATTCTCAATCATGCAAGAATCAAACTTTTCATGCCATTGCTTAGGTGCTTGTTTTAAGCCATATAGGGATTTAGTTAGCTTACATACCTTGCTTTCTTGTCCAGGCTCTACAAAGCCTTCGGGTTGATCCATATAAATCTTTTCCTCTAAGTCCCCATATAGAAAAGCAGTTTTTACATCCATTTGATGAATTTTCAAATCAAAAATTGCAACAATAGCAATGAACAATCTAATAGATGTAATTCTTGTTACCGGAGAAAAATTATCAAAGAAATCAAGATCAGCTTTTTGTTTAAAGCCTTTTGCAACAAGTCTAGCTTTAAACTTATCTATTGACCCATCCGGTTTCAACTTTTTTCTAAGGACCCATTTACAACCTATGGTCTTACAACCCGGTGGAAGATCTACTAATTTCCAAGTTCTATTAGAAATTAGAGATTCCATCTCATCATTTACAGCCTCTTTTCGAAATATAGCATCAGGTAATGTTAAAGCCTCTTTTAAATTTTGGGGATTTTCCTCAATGTTAAAAACATAATAATCAGGACCAAAATCCTTTCCTCAATGTGGGATTAAACATTTTCACTAACTTCTCATCTTCCATATTCACTCCCACATTTTTACATTTATGTTATAACATTTATTCATTTTAACTAATTAATATTAAAATGCTCCAACAATACACATCTTTTTCCTGCTTGATCTACCTTCATGAGATAATCTTGTAAAACCCAATTATTTGAAGTAGCCTACCCCAACGGCTTTCAAAATTCTTGGTAAAATTATAAAGCAAGAATACAAAATTTTCTAATCCTTAGTACCTCTCTATACATTATAATAAAGTGGTTAGTTTTATATCCAAAATAAAACTTAATTATTATTGATTCTTATGGCGAGTCTGATTGTAGAACTAAGTTGCAAGTGGGAAAAATTATTTTAATTGCCAGTATTAACTCACCGTTGAAGATCACATCTGAATATGGGTGACAACCAACAATGGATGATGAAGAAATGTTCACAAAATTTTTGAGTAAATATATAGTGAAGGTTATAAAAATTAGTTCAACAAGTATATCAGTTTGATTAATTTCTTATTTGACAAAATGTACATGAGGTTTTGCCAGGATGAGCAAATTACATTTGGCAATGCAGAAAGCAATTGGGTCATATCTTTCTTTCTTTTCTTTTTTTTTTTTTTTTCTTTTTTTTTTTTTTAATTTCCTCAATTGGGTAAAAAAAAAAGGGAGAATGTAGGGGTGTTTGGTCGTAGTAATTATCTTATCTTTTTTGTGGATTTGCCGCTCCTATAGTACAAACACATGAGATACTGCCTTGTTTGGTGGGCCATAGGAAATAAACTAATTTGTCTACAAATGAGTAGGAAATTTCTCTCAACAATGTAGAATTTTTTGGGCCCGTGCGCAGTAAGTTCAATTTCTTTTTTTCATTGAAAATAGAAAAGAACTGAAGTTATTAAAAAAGAAAAAACTTTGCGAAAACATTAGACAAGGGCATACGTTACTTATGAATTATTACAAGATAATGAAGTGACACAAGAATGTCTTTAAAGATAAGTAATCCGTTTTTGCCATGAATTAAAAATTTAATAGCAAATGTGCTTTTATATAGAACAGAGGTAACTGCTCACTAGCAGATTTTAGTGTAATTCACTTCTCTTGCGCAAGACCAATGAAAAACAGTGTACTTATTATGGACATGGCTTGTCTCTACAAAATATATTTTCTTATTTTGGTATGATCTCTGAATATATACATGATTTTGAGTTTTTTTTTTTTGTTTTTGCTTGGTGCTTGGTGGTTGGTGTTTGGATGCTGAGAAAATGTGGGAAAGCAAAGGTGGTATATAAAGATTTCATTTTTTTTCTTAATATAAATGTGGGATTTTTATTTTAAGGTTTTGGCAATGTTCGATGTCTAAACTTTTACTAATCAAGTTTTAAAATTTGATTATTACATGAGTTTGTTGTAGAAATTTTAATTGTCGGAGTTTTTTTTTTTTTTTTTTTTTTTTCTAATGCGGACATATGCAATATGCTAACTTTACAAGGAATTACATACATTGGAGAAAGTGTCTTAAAGTATGTTCAGTGTTAATCTTCTCATGTTGGCACTTTTTCACTAGATAATCACACCTGGCATGAAAAGATAGTAGGTGTTAAGTAAAAGCCCCATGGTTTCTAAGGTTTTATTTCTCATCTGTGATATAAATTTATTTTTGGGGCTTCTTATTTTTGTAATTATAATGAATTACTCAATTACTGTCAAACAGAGAAGATGTTTTAAATGAGTGCCTCTGTTTCATTTAAGTCCATCCCTTTTTGAAGCTACTGGTAAGGCAATGTTTCAGTCTTGCTCCAATGTGAAGTGGATGTGCCTTCGGTGTGCCATGAATCTCATGCAGGACTCACCCATGCATAACAAACAATGTGTTCAATGGGCCTTGCAAATATGTGAAGGCCTATTGGGATCCAAACTGGAACAGAATGAAGAAAAAAAAACTCCATTTTGTTTTGTTATGCCTCCCCCCTCCTCCTTCTCTCCCTTTTATCGGTAACTACTCAAGCACCAATGGGTGTTGAACTCACAATCTCACCATCCACCTTACTTTTACGAGGATGTCATTTGAGTTAGAAAGTTTTTATTTTTTATAATGCTATTTTTGGTGGTGATGATGCAAAATTGGTTTGAGTGTGTGTATATGTTTGTTTGTTTGTGTAATTATAAGTTTGTATTATGGTCTTATAAATTTTGTGGGTTTTGCTTGGCTACACGAGAAATTCTGAGCCTTAAGGACTGTTTGTTATGTTGGGCCTGTTTGTTTGTTTTTCATTATGCTAAATTTTTTTTCATTGGGTTTATTGAAAATCTTGAATTTTTATGTTATGGGGCTTCAAACCTATACCCACTGAAACCCCAAACTACATCTAGCAGAGAAATTTTTTTTTTTTTAAATGTGAATGTTTGTGCTCTACTTATATAATATGAGAAGAGTGCCAATATTCAGAACAAATGAATTTTTCCTATATTAATTCAATTTCTCATTGTTTTTTCTTTAACTAAGGGGGTTACAAGGTGCGTGAACGAAGGAGGAATTGGGTTTATGATGGCTCCAAGGTATCACCCAGCCATGAAGACTGTCAGCCCTGTTAGAAAAAGGCTAAAAGTGAAAACTGTGTTCAACATATTGGGCCCAATGTTGAATCCATCTAGGATACCTTTTGCTGTTGCTGGAGTATACAAGGAAGACTTGGTAAGTATTTGTATCAAGAATATTAAAATTGTCATCTACTCTCCTAAAACTATATATCTTGATGATTTAATTTCATTTAACTTCTTCCCCCACCAAAAATAAAAAAGATTTGAAACTAATTACATAACAAAAGCGATTGAATATTTCATTGTTTCAAATGTAGTCACTATTTTGCCAGGATGATTTCAATAGATATAAGGTTTTGACTAAATAGATAATTAATAGATTAATTGCTAGTAAGATTCAAAGGATTTTGAGTTTGATTTTGGGTCTTGCCTGAATTGTTGATTAATGTATAATTGACTGAAAACTTTTGAGTGTTATGTACTTGCTCTTTGGCTCAACATGGTGCTGGAGTATCTCAAATTGCAATCAAGTTAAAATGTTTTGTTTGCAGTAGAACTTAGACAACTTACAGTAGCAGAAATTAATCTCTATTGTTTCAGTTTGAGAGCATGTAACCAAACTAAAGCAACTATGTTAATGTTTCATATTTTTATTATTACAGTTATCACTTCACCATTGATTTCATTGTGTATTCTCTAATAATAGAAGGAAGCCGATACACAATTATTTACTGTTAATGGACTTGGGCTCACTTTTCAAGTAATTAGTTGCGTATATGTGATAATAGAATTTTTCTTAGTATATGTTCTATTTGTTGTTTAGGTCTTAAAATGGCTAAAGCATTGCAGCCTTTTGGCATGAAAAGAGCGCATTAGTTTGTTCACTCTGAGGGCTTAGATGAAATGGCCAAGAAAAATTAAAAAAAAAAAAAAACTATAGCCGCTTTTTGAAAACACGACTATAGCCAAATTCAAAAAAAAGGGTTATAGCCGCGTTTTTAAGATGTGGCTTATGTTATTCATTTTGAGTCGCCAAAAATGTTTCTTCTTTATATATATATATATATATATATATATATATATATATATATATATAGAGGGATGGCAATTTATGCCCGATCCATGGGTACCCAGTCCGGCCCAACCTTAATGGCTCGGGTTTTACCTGGTCCAATAAAGAATAAGGTCGGGTTTGGGTTAAAAAAAAAAAAAAAAAGGGTCCCGGTTGGGTTCGAATTTTAACAAAAACCTGGACCCGACCTGACCGGGTTAGCCTAAATATAAAAATACAAAAAAACCTACCTATATATATACATCACAACCCTAACCTAAAACTCATTTCTCCCCTCTCTCTCTCAACTCAGCCGCCTCCCTCACTGACTCTCACTCTCACTTGCATCTTAGCCGACCCTCACAGACAATGGACACTAGAATGTTCAAAGTTGCAATTGATGGAAATGATGGTTTTTTTGGTGAAGCTAGGGTTGTGAATCTAAATCTCAGGTAGGTGACAGCGGAAGGGAACTCTATTCTTCATGTGGTGGCAAAATCTGGAAATGCACAAATCACGAAAGGGTCCTCGTGATCGATTCACAACAATCACTTTTGTATATGAAAAATTGGAAAGGCAACACTGCACTACACATTGCAACGAGGTTAGGGCATTTCGACATGACAAAACTTCTTATAACTTGTGAAAATGATCGAGAAGTTGAAGAATACAGCACTGAATGAGGCTATAAATGATAAATGATAAATGGAGTTTTGTTCCTCCCTCAGTAGTTTTTGTTTTTGGGTATTTGTTTGAGGATTCAATATGTAAAAATTGGAGTGAATGTTGTGTTAATGTAGAAATCTGTCCATAAATGTAAAAATTTGAGTTTTTCTTCTTCCATAAATGATAAATGGAGTTTGAGGATTTAACTAATAACAATGTTGATTGATTTGTGTCTGTGTCTGGGTTTCGGTTTCGGTTTTTTTTTTTTGGACAGGGCCCACGGGGCCTGTAGAGACCCGATGGGCCGGGTTTGGGTCAAAAAAAGACTCATTTATTAAACGGGCCGGGTTCTGGTAATAGGGGAGGACCCGCGGGTCGGTTCGGGTATCAAAAAACGCAGCTTGAACCCAATCCGTTGCCATTCCTATAATATAATAGTCGTTTCTCTAACCTTTTCTAGAACAATCACATGACATCAAATGACATGGTAGATCAAATTCACAATCCCATGGTGGGCAGAGACAAATCTAGCCTTGGGCTGGGGGGGTTGGGGGGGGGCGGGGGGCGCCATGGCCCCCTTCAAATTTTGGAAAAAAAAAAAATTCTTAGTATGTGTGTACACAAAGAAAAATTTCAATTTGCCCCAAAATATGCAATCTTAGCCCCCTCCCTCCAAAAAACTTATAAATTGGCCCATGAAATCAAAAAGTATATGTTCTATTCTATCCCTTTTGCCCAGTTGCCTGAAGAATAATTACAATAACCTTTGGATAATAACCCAAAAAAATTAAAACACAAATTTGGTCCAAAGAAACCTAATTGCCCAAAAAATAATGTGTATTACAAAGACACCCAATTGCCCCAAAAATAAGATGAATTACCTGTAGACAAACTAATATTGACAACAAAAGTAAAGCACAAATTTGGCATTATCAAATGTATGAATTTTAGTTCACATGGTGTAAATTGTGAAGTGCTTAATGTTATATTTTTTATGTTACTTTTTAAAAAGTTTTTAGTTGTGGTTGCTGTAATAATAATGTTTATTTTTTATTAAAAAAATTATATAATGAGTTTGCTGTAATAAATTGTTTGGTAATGTTATTTTTTAAGAAATGAGAGAAATTTGTCAATCTTATGTCAAAATATTATTTAAATGGTTAGGTAGATGTAGGATAAATTCCTCATAATTAATTATTGTTGCCTTTTTTTTAAGGTCATGGAAAAATAATTTTCAATTTTGATTTTTTTTATATAGAAAAATTCAAAATAATTTAGAAGCTCATATTGAAAATGCAATATTGTCAACATCTAGTTTGATGTCCCAAATCCTAAAATCCATCAAATAATTTTTTGAAAAATCACCATATATAAAATTGGTAATAGTTCATTATAGAATAATCTTGAATTACCACGAATATATTATGATGTTAATTAACACAATGCAATTGAACAAGCTTATGCTAAGTTTGGTCTATAACTTTTTTTTTTCTTTACTTTGGCCCCCCTCATTTCCAAATCCTAATTCCGTCCCTGATAGCGAGTAAGAAACGTAGAAGTTAGTCTATTTATTTATTTATACTAGTTAAGACAACACGTGCAAGACATGTGCTTGCCATGGAATAAGAGTGATGATTAAGGTCAATTTTAAATTTTATTTATATCACAAAAAATATATATAAATCATTTAATTTTTAAAGCACATAGATATTTACATTAATCAAAAGAGACATTAATTATAAGAATTTTGATATTATGTCATAAAAAGTTAACATCATTCTTATAAGATTTTTTTTTTTAATAATTTTTGCATTAGAATTTTGATCACACACAATGTTAGAGCAACCATTTAACATATAAATATCTATTATATTATAATAGTTTTTTAGTACCTATAGGGTCATGGTTTGGAGCCCAAGCCTAAAAGGTATGAGATCCTGACCTAGTGAACCCAGTACAATAAATTTATAGAAAATTGGTCGAAGAACTAGGTATTAATGAAATGGATAACAGCTAATATGGATGAACTACCTGATTACAGAATCAAATATTTATGTCCGAGGAGACAAATGAGAATATAACCTTTTTAGAACAAAGTAACTGTGCAATGTTGATTGTACATGTCCTCTCTCTCCAATTTTTCACCGTCCCCTTCTATGGAAGATATTTCCCATTATATAGTCCTCTTAAACTATCCTCCCCCTATACTTGTTCATCATCTAAGCCACCACTTGAGTAGTTGTCCCATCAACTTTCTTCTTCAGCTTTTCTGAACGATAATCTCTCTGGAAACACTATTCAAAGGTCTACTCTACATAAATGTAGCCATAATGGTAGGTACAATGCATTTAATGCGGAGATTGCAGCCTTTCCATAGATATTTTGGAATCTCCCTTCTTCCCATGGTGGCTGTGAGGTATTTCTAAGTGGTCGGATCTTCTTGTAGTACCATTATATTGGTCCGAGTAAGCAATTTGAACCATATTCAATAGATCCAAGGAGGAATGTCTCGTCGGGAAGCTTTCTCGTTATTTCCCATGCCCAAAATTTTAGTGGACAAACCTTAATATTCTTTAATCTTTTAGTTTACCTCCTTGGAAATTCATGTTCATGGATAAGGATTAGAATTCAATACTTATCAATTTGAGCTATCACAAGCCCAAGGCCCAATATGCATGAATTTTGGACCTCCATCCCCACAATAGCCCCTTAAAACTTTGATTTTTCCTTTTTGTAGAAGGGGAAAAAACAGGATTTAGACTTTCATGACACATGTCCACACGCTTCTTCAATTCACATGTGTGGGAGGGGATAATTCATGCGCCTAAGACTTGCCATTGACACTTCGAGTTTCGCAAAGTGCTATTAAATGTCCCAGGCGACGTGCTGTCTCATACATCCAACGGTAAAGTGCATATCCAACGAACGGGCTTTTTCCTGCATAATCTCTTCTTGGTAGATTGTTATTGTATCGGTCCGACCTGAAATCCCTCCTCTCTTAAGGGATAACCTTAGCCTTCCTTTTTCCTTGCTATTGGTCATCTTCGATCCTTTTATACTTATCAACTCTGTCCATGAGCTGGCATAAACTGGTGACTGGTTTACCTGTCAAAGATTTCCTCAAATTGTGCTCGGCTGGTAGGCCGACTTTAAAAGTTTTAATGACAACTTCATCAAAGTCACCATCAAGTTCATTAAACATTTCCCAATATCTTTCAGAATACGCCTTTACGGACTCTCCCTCCTTCATTGACATGCACAATAAGGAGTCCAAAGGCTGAGGAACCCTACTGCATGTGATGAATCGGGAGCAGAATGATTGTGTGAGTTTCTTAAAGGAATTGATAGAATTTGTCCTTAACCCGTCAAACCATCTCATCGGCATCGGTCCCAAACTGGATGGAAATATTCGACACATCAAGGCCTCGTCTTGAGAATGGACAGCCATCTTTTGTTTGAACTGGCTTACGTGTTCTATAGGATTCGTTCGGCCATTATACATGACGAATGTTGGCTGGTGGAACTGTTTAGGAAGTTTTGCCTTTTCTATCCCCCGTGTAAAGAGTGATTTAGAAATTTGGCCTTTTACATAACGTCAGTTCCTACTCCTTTGCAATAAGGGCTTCTGCGTTTCCTTTTGTGAAGATGCTCTTTTTCACAGGAGAAGGATTCGCTTGATGGGGTTTTAGAACTCTGTCTATATATAGTATCCTCTTCATCATTAGAGAGACATCAGAGTTGGAAGGGGGTTGCTTCTGTTGTGCTCAACGAAGTTGCTTCTTTAAGTCATCAATTTCTCTTTGCATGACTTTATTATCATCTCGCTCGTGGGTTGTGTGACCTTTTCTTCGAAAACCGCTTCTACCCGTGTGGATGGTATGCACACTACCTTCTTGATAGTTCTCCCTATCTCTTTTACATTCCAGGTCGAGGAAATCATCCAGTTGATGAACATTCGCAGACTCTGCCTAATGTGGACTTGCTTGATGTGGACTTGATCCTGTCATATTGTTCGTTATACTTTACTGATACACAAGTTCTTCCCACAGACGGCGCCAATTGTAGAGTCACGGTTTGGAGCCCAAGCCCAAAAGGTATGAGATCATGACCCAGTGAACCCAGTACAATAAATTTATAGAGAATGGGTCGAAGAACTATGTATTAATAAAATGGATAACGGCTAATATGGATGAACTACCTGATTACATAATCAAATATTTACGTCCAAGGAGACAAATAAGAATATAACTTTTTTAGAACAAAGTAACTGTGCAACACTGATTGTTCATGTCCTCTCTCTCCAATTTTTCACTGTCCCCTTCTATGGAAGATATTTCCCATTATATAGTCCTCTTAAACTATCCTCCCCTTACACTTGTTCATCATCTAAGCCACCACTTGAGTAGTTGTCCCATCAACTTTCTTCTTCAACTTTTCTGAACGATAATCTCCCTGGAAACACTGTTCAGAGGTCTACTCCACATAAATGCTGCCATAATGGTAGGTATAATGCATTTAATGTGGAGGTTGTAGCCTTTCCATAGATATTTTGGAATCTCCCTTCTTCCCAAGGTGGCTATGAGGTATTTCTACGGGGTAGGATCTTCTTGTAGTACCATTATATTGGTCCGAGTAAGCAATTTGAACCATATTCAATAGATCCAAGGAGGAATGTCTCCTCGAGAAGCTTTCCTGTTATTTCCCATGCCCAAAATTTTAATGGACAAACCTTAATATTCTTTAATCTTTTAGTTTACCTCCTCAGCAATTCAAGTTCGTGGATAAGGATTAGAATTCAATACTTATTGATTTGGGCTATCACAAGCCCAAGGCCCAATATGCACGAATTTTGGACCTCCGTCCCCACAGTACCTATTTGATAAATATAATATATCCACTCAATAAAAACTTCTAAGAATAATAACAAATATTATCATCTTCCAACAATAAGCAATTGAGTTTTGCTAAGAAAAGGGGAAAAAAATAGAGATAACAAAAGGCATGTGTCATTGAATTTTCCATTAGATAAATTATAAGTTTTGACAATTTAAACCTAAAAAATCAATGTTCTTTAGATAACAAATAAAACACATTATATCATCATTCCAATTTTCCAAGCATTACTACCATCTAAAACTAAAAATACGTGAAGAAATTTTTTAAATGTTAAAATTTAGTGAGAGTATTTTAGACATTACACAATAAAATATTTTAAGAATCATAAGCTTTCATTAGGATTTAATTGAAAGAATCATAATATGACATATTTACTCATGCCTTGGACTCAAGCTTATAAGGCATGGGTGAGGCGCTTCTCTTGTCGATGTGGGACTGCACTCAAAGTCTTCCCATGTCACTTGAGAACAAAATCATGTGGGCTTGTCCCAAAGTGGACAAACTGCTTGTGCGGGCCGGGAACAAAAATCCTCCCCACATTAATATTTTTTTATTATTTTCTGAAATATTACAAATTGAAGAAACCAAAAATAATGTAGCAAAACTATGTAGCTTTCACATTCCAAAAAAAAAAAACAACCAGTAAAATAGTACAAATTTAAAAAACCTGAAATACTGTAGTGAAACTACTATAACTTTAAGGTATTCGCTCTTTTTATATATAGATAATATAATATAAAACAAAAACAAACTAATGTACTTTAGGAAAAAAAAAAAAAGTCCATCTCACCATATTGACCAAATACCTTGACTAAACCAAAACACTATTTCTAAAACTATTTCCAAGTATATTGACTGTTTTTATATTGTTAATAGATTTATTAAAGAAAAGCTAGTTTTATTGCAGTTTTGTAATATAAAAAGTAGGACAAGAAGCAAACGGGTTGTAAAGCTTCTAATTAACCAAACTGACACACGTAACTCATCGAGATAAGTTCAGATAACACTAGCATATGGATAACAGTTACTAAAGAAGAAAACATAACCAACAACAACCAACGTGTCTCTACGTTTCACCGGAAACCCCTGAACAAAGAAACGAAGAAAGCAGAGAGAAATTGATTGAGAGGAAAAGAAAGTTCTATTATTTCTGCAATGTAACCAACACAATACATCACTGAATACGTGTAAATACTAAATATAACAGCATTTAGGCCTTAATAACTGAATTAACAAAACGCTGCGTTTTACATGGAGTCATAAACAACCTAAGGTCAAACGACAGTGTTTTGAGTTTTAGTCATACGGTGCGTATGACTTCTTTTTACTTCGACCCCGTTTTCGATTTGCCTTTTTTAGGTTCTGTAGGTTCTTCACCTTCAACCCCAAACTCGTCCTTGAACTTCTCAAGCAGATCAAGGTCATCTTTAGTTACAGTTGGCTTATGTCTCTGTTTAACTTTATGAAAATCTGCTAATGTGATCTCTGGTACCTGGATCTGCAAGTCATCAATTTCCAGAAACACGAATGAATATGAAAATTCAAAGTGGACATAGGGGTCTTAAAAAATACTACTACAAACAAACTTGACCAAAAAAAAGAAAAGAAAAAGAATCAGCCCATGTTAATAGAAGAGAAAATCAACACCAAACATGAATCAATGCAATTGAGTGATACACGCTCTTTTTTCCTTTTCTTGCCAGTATACTAACACCCTCCCCTCTTTTGAATTTTTCTTAAAATCCTATTTTGGGCATTAAAAGTTCCACCCAAGGTTCGTATGTTTGTGTGGCGTGCTTGCTCCAATATTTTACCAACAAGAGAAAACTTGCATCGGAGGAAAGTTATGGTTGACCCACGGTGTGAGATTTGCTGTAAAAAACCAGAGTCTGTTGGCCATCTTTTGTGGGAGTGTCCTTTAGCAAGAAATGTATGGGCGATTTGCCAAGGTAAAATTCATAAATGTCCCAATGATGCTAGGGAATTCTTTGCTCTGTTCCGGATGCTTGTTGATCGGCTACCAGAGATGGAGTTGGATAGATGGGCAACAATATCCTGGGCGCTATGGAATGCTAGAAATAAATATTACTTTGAACATGTTCAGCAACATCCTAAAGTAATCCTGGAAGGGGCACTCGGTTTCCTGGCAGAGTATCAGAGGTTGCTGGCCGCAATGAATAATTCTTAGTCTCTGTTTTTTAACAGCTCTGTATTGTGGTGTTGTTTTTTGAAAGTTCTGTGTTCTGGTATGTGGGACTTGGGTGTTGTCTTTTGATAAACTTGTGGTGTTGTCTTTTGCCTTAGTTTTTTCTCTAACAGTGCTTTAGCGTGGTTTTCTCCATATTGTAAACCTGTGGCGCTGTGATATCTGGGTAGTTTGTCTTTTCTGCATATGGCTTTCTTTCCCTGGTGCTGGTGTGTAGCCCAGGTGGTGAACCTCTTATACTTTGTAATAAACAAAATTCTATCTCTTATCTCAAATATATATATATATATATATATATATATATATATATATATATATATATTTCGAACTTTTATTGACTTATATGTGCACATTTTGTGTCTATAAATGTAAATGTAAACCAAGAATTCTCTCTTTCCCATAAATTTACTTACAACTGAAGTAAAGGCAGTCTACGTATCTTCAAGAATTCTATCCATAATTAAGTTACTTATATTCAGCCAAAAACAAGATTTTTGGAAATGATTTCTTGTCTTGAACATCAGTTTCCTAGCTAGTCCATACCTCTGAATTTTGTCTGTCTTTCTGAAGTCCCGGCGATGATTTCTTGAAGAAATCAGCCCTAAGAGTTGGACGAATACACTGATAAAGTGCATCTTTGACCTAAAAAGTAACAGGTTTTAGTCATATAATCACTTAGGAGACATACTGACATCTAATGTCAAAATTGACACTCACGTAAGAGGATATATCTGAACCAGAGAAACCGTCTGTCTCTCCAGCTAATCTCTCTAAGTCATTTTCACCAATCCCACTAGGAGTTTCCCCAATCTCAACCTGCTCAAATAAAAAACTGGAGGATATTAAACAAGACAAAGTACAAAAGCATAAAGTACAGTGAGTTGCTTTGATTCTCCAAATTCATTGCATTACAAGAACTGAAGTACCTTAAATATGTGTTTCCTTGCCTTGGGATTTGGGAGAGGGATATAGATTCGCATATCAAAACGCCTCCTTATGGCCTACGTTAACTTTGCATTAGCCTCAACCCTAAAGCAATGTAGACCATAAAATCTTTTCTATCCATGGCCGTAAGTTAGAAGTATTTTATTTTTTACTTACCTTATCCAAATCATAAGGAGTATTTGTGGCTGCTAGAATCAGAACATGTTTCGCACCGTCGCATACACCCTGAAATGTATTGAAGAAAATTTCCATTTCAAGATTACATGTAGAGTAGAAGGAAACAACGTATGATAATGTCATGTATTAAATATTTGAGATTTAATTTTATAAGAATATAGTGTAAAACCATATTTTACACTCTTCAATATTAATTCCAATATACTACCGCACACCCTTAATACGATGGTCACTTCACAAATATAAATGCTTGTGGGGTGTGGGGGACAAGGACCGGGGTTCGAGTCTCTAGGAGAGAGTTTTACACACATATCACTTAGATTAGACTAGAGTAGAAATTCTATCTTATATAAAAAAATATATATTAATTCCAATATGACATAGTATCTTATTAAATATTAGAGAATAAGTACAATCATACACAATCAATTCTAATATCCATTTGAAAATTCAACCAAATTGAGAGTTTATTAAAAGGTTATTAGGTGTGATTGGATATATTAAATTTTAAGTAAAAATCTTATATGGCAAAATCTCTTATTAGATAGTGTAAAACATTGGTTTTACACCATATCCTTACCAAATTCAGACTCTAACTATTTAATAAGACATAAAGTTACTATGAACTGCATTGCAAACTACACTGCCATTAATTTTAAGGCCAACAAGGAAATGGTTGGTCATCTTCTCATCTATTTTATGTTAATAATTCCTTTTTTTAATTAATTAATAAATTTAATAATAAATAATGTACAACTCTAGTACAAGATATTTGTTAGAATTATGGTTAAGTGATTAAATTCATTATTTCCTAATAGTTTAAACTTTTTGGACAGCCAGTAATTAACATGGTATCAGAACAGGAGATCCTGGATTCAATCTCTGTCTTCATTCTACCTCTTAATTAAAATATTAAATTTCCCCTTATTGAGCCCCCACTTTTTATGGGGAATTTAGACCCACAAGTTACGGAAAGTGTTATAATTATGGTTAAATGATTAAATTCATATTTTTCTAATAGTTTAAACTTTTGGGATAATTGGTAATTAATAGGATGCATACAATAATAATAACAACAACAATAAAAAGGCCTTAGCCCCAATTTTTTTGGGGCCAACTATGGATCTTCAATAGATTAATCAAGGTCGGCTATATGTATTTTTTCCTCCATTTTATTTTATTCAAACTCATACTCTCTGTCACTTCCTTAATTGATGTCATTTTTTACTATTTCTACTGACGTTATTGTTTGTCTTCCTCTATTATTTTTCTTTACTTCAACTTGAATTGACCTCACTCTTTCCTATGAGTGCATTAGTTGCTCTCCTCTGAGTATGACCAAATCATATCAAGTTACTCTCCCTCATCTTTTCAACAATAAAGGTCACCTCAATCTTTTTGTGGATTTCTTCATTTCGAATCCTCTATTTCCACTTATCCATTTTAACCATCTCATTTTAGTTATACTTATTTTATGAATATGCTGCTTCTTAACAACCTAGCATTTAGCCCCATTGAGCATATCTAGTCTTATAACAATCTTATAAAACTTTTCCTTTAACTTTATAAGTATTCTACTATCACAATTTTTTGTTTTTCGTTTTTTTGTTTCTCCACTTCATCCACAATGCTCTTATCCTATAATTCACATCATCTTCAATCTCTCAATCTTTATGAATTATTTATCCAAGATATCAAGAGCTCTTATTCTTTAGTATCTCTTCATCATTGAATTTTATATCTCCTTCATCTATATTTATACTTTTACTAAACTTACATTCATATATTATGTTTTAGTTCAACTTAATCGAAAGCATTTAGATTCTAGAGCATCTCTCCAAATATATAATGATAGTTCATAGTATCTTACTTGTGATGCTTTCACTTATTCTCACACTACATACTTATAGCTCCATCAAACACTTAATCAACTAAATGTACTTGGAGGAAAGCCTTTCTTCTCCAAAACCCACTGCATAAACTCTCTAGAGACCGTATCATATGTTTTCTCTAGGTCAATAAAGACCGTATGAAGATCTTTACAAGCTTCTATATTTTTTCCATTAGATGTCTTCGTAAGAAAATAACTTCCATGGTAGATTGTCCTAGCATAAAACCAAATTAATTTTCTAATATTGTTGTTTTATGTCTTAACCTATATCTAATCACTCTTTTCCAAAGTTTCAAAGAGTGATTCATAAGTTTAATTTTATAGTAATTTGTACAATTTTGAATATCCTCATTGTTCTTGTAGATAGCTATTAAAGTACTTCTCCTTAACTCATTAGACATATATACAAGAATGCAAAACAAAAAGAAAAATTAAAACCTAAAATTCAAAAGAAAAAATAGCCTTTCTTTGGGCCACATACATGATTTGAAGTTACTTAAGCTTAAATACCTTCAGTTAGTTCAGCCATACTAAAAATTTCAGTTCAATTTTTCATCAAATCCCTCAAATTCCATTTTATAAGTATAAAATTATTCAATAAGATGCATTTCAACTAATATCATGAAATGAAAAAAATTCTTACTGAACAGAATAGTAATAAACTAAAATAAGTTATTGACAAACTACTTGTCCCCAATCTCAATCTAAGCATGTGAATTTTAATATATAAAAATGAAGCCTGGAGCAAATCACTCCAAATTTATTTCCAAGGAAAACAATATACCTGCATATGTACAAGAAGTTCTGATTTGATTCGTCGAGATGGTTCATTCTCATTGTTTTTACCTCGTGGGCCACATAAGGAATCAATTTCGTCAAGAAAAATAATGGAGGGAGCTTTTTTACGAGCCTCTTGAAAAAGATCTGAGACATGCTGTTCACTCTCTCCCATCCATTTAGACACAATCTCTGATGGAGAAATACTGTGTATAAACAGTACACATGTAAATGTGTTGGCAACATTCCATCTATATAAAATGATTGTAAAGCAAACACATCTACATCTATGGGAAATCTGTACATGAACTGTAATAAATGCACCCGAAAATAACTGGTTGGAAGAAGTAGAGAATAAAACAATCGGAAATGGGAATCAATTGAAGTTGAAGCATAATGGCGTAGATGATGAATTCAGAAATTCAACACATTCCAATAATGTGATAATTGTATTGAAAAAGCTTATAAAAGGAGCCAAAGGCCCAACCATATGAAGTAAGGAAACTAAATCAACAATATAAAATATTAAGAACTCAAGTCCACATTTGCTGAAACTCAAATATCTTAGATTTCAACAAGAATATTTAATCTATTAAATCCAAATTTAAAGACTTTTGTCCGTCATCTCAATTAATGGACATTGAAAACAAGAGATTTGAATGGTGTTTAGTGCATCAAAGATAAGAATCAAATAGTGTTAGTAAAAGAAGAAAAAAATAAAGAGAGATGGAAAATTTATTTGATAAACTTTTTAATGTAAAGCAATCTGGAAAACCCAATGGAGGATACAAATTGTACGTTTGTTCAAAGAATCAAGACTCTGAACACCTAGCCACCTTCGTCGCACACCACTTTGGACCCTAGCAGGGACGGACCCAGGATTTCAAGCTGGGGGGGGCCGGAGATAAGCGAATTTTTTTTTTTCAAATACGCATCCATATAGTATTAATAAACTATCGACCAAGACAAATACTCAAAAATCATTGTTTCATAATATATCAAGATCAACTTTTTGAAATTGTGTTTGAGAGATATGGTTATTTTCCGGAATTGGGATATTGGCATTTTCTGGAATTGGAGAATAAATATTTCTTAGGATTGGAACATCGACATTTTCCGGAATTAGGGAATGAATATTTTCTAGAATTGCAACATCCACATTTTTTGGAATTGGAATAGCAACATTAGTTGTTGGCAATCCCACGTTGACTTCGAAAGAATTTGAATATTTTCTTTTGAAAAAATCAAACATTGTAGTTGATTTTTTCATGATTTACAAATAAAATAAGAATCATATATATTATCTCACAAACAGTTGTTGTTACTAACTAAAAACAAATACTAGAATCTAGCTAATATGCATGATGCATTTAATTATAAATTTTCTAATATATTTTCTAGTCTTTACAAACTCTACTCTCTCACTTTCTCCGTCACAGCGTCACGGCGTGATGGGTCTCTCACTTTCTCTGTCTCACTCTCGCCTCTCCCTTTCTTTTCTTTTATTTTTTTCTTTTTTTCCTTCATTTTTGGCTTTTCTATTTGGTTTTGGGGTCTTACTGACTGCTAGGTTTTCTTCTTTTTTTTTTTCTTTTTTCTTTTTTACACACACACACACACACACACACATATATATATATATATATATATATATATATATATATATATATATATTTTTTTTAAGATTTTCATGGGCTCTTGAAAACTCCTGGGCTGGCTAGCTGGGATAGGGATGGGTGAGGTGAGGGGGGCCCAAGCTAAAAACCAAGGGGCCCAAGCTTTTTTTATGAAAATTTTATATACTAAAAAAAAAAATTTTTGGACCCAGGGGGGGCCCAGGCCCCCTTTGCCCTCTGCCTGGGTCCGTCCCTGGACCCTAGGTAATTCCACTTGTTGGGAAGATAATACCCTAAGGAGTTTCCAATTGAATAGTTAATATAATAATAGGAGCACTACTTGATCCAGAAGGCTTAAGCCTATGAGTTTATGTTAATAAAATGCCTAATGAGTGGAGGCTTCCATTACTATTTCTAAGAACAAGGGGGATATCCAAAACTGTACAAAGTACCATGAAATTAAACTTGAGTGAAACATTGGGAAAGAGTGATTGAACATAGGTTAAGAATGAAGCATTAGTATCAGAAAATCAATTTGGGTTTATGTTAGGACGATCTACCTTGGAAGCTATTCACTTACATAGACGTCTAATGGAAAAAAAAATAGAGAGACCTATGAAGATCTCCATATGGTTTTCATTGATCTTGAGAAACATCTAATAGAGTTCCTAAAGAGGTTATGAGGTGGGTATTGGCAAAGTAAAGAGTTCCTCTAAAGTATATTAAGTTTATTAAAGATATGTATGACGAAGTTGTAATTAGTGTGTAAAACAAGTTGAGGAATCACAAGTGCTCACTATAGGTTTGCATTAAGAGTCAACATTAAACCCATATATCTTTGCACTAGTGAGGGGTGAGCTCACTAAATCAATTCAAGAGGAAGCCCCTTGATGTATGGATTATGCAAATGATATAGGTATAGAGGATGAAACTAGAAGTGGAGTTAATGCAAAATTAGAAATTTTGCAAGACGCTCTAAATCTAAAGGCTTTCATTTAATAGAACTAAAACGGAGTACATGGAATACAAGTTCAATAAAAAAACATAAACATAAACAAAGGGATGATAAAACTTGATGGTCAACGGATACTAAAGAGAGAGAACTTTCGATACCTTGAATTAATAATTCATAAGAATAGAGAGATTGAGAGGATGTCAATCATAGGATAAGAGTAGGCTGGATGAAGTGCAGAGGTGCATTATGAGTATTATGTGATCAGAGAATACCTATTAAGATAAAGGGGAAATTTTATAAGACTAGTATACAACTAGCTATGCTCTATGGTACTGAATGTTGGACGATTTTAAAAAGCACATATCCATAAAATGAGTATAGCAGAAATGAAAATATTAAGATGAATAAATGGGAATACAGAAAAAGATAGAATTTGAAATAGGAAATCTGTTTAAAAATTGGAGTAGATTCTATTGATGAAAAGATGAGGGGGAGTTTAATATGGTTTGGTTATATTTTGGGGAGAGCGAGCAATGAATCGGTAAGTGTAATTAACAACATGTATTGCCATTTACACCTCATTTGGGAGGAGAGAATGGAATGAAAAGAATATTTTTAAAATATTCCTTCCATTCCCTTGTTTGGAAGTTTTAATCAAGGGAATACAAAATTCATTTTCTTATTTAGTAGTTTAAGTGGGAAATAATAAAATGGAAAGAATACTCATTCCTCTCTAGTCCCTCAAGAGCTCAATTTTTGTTTCCTGCAAAATTGAGAGTACTAAAAGGGGATGAAATTAAGTTTAATGAAATTTTAACTGAAACTTTCAAAATACTCCTATATATTCAATCATTTATTTTAAAATTGGGGTCTAATAGTAATATCATCATAAAATAATTTCATTTATCGCTCTCTATATTACTCTCAAATATAGTTACTTACCTTCCATTTCTTTTCATTTATTTATTTTAAAACATCCAAACAAGATTAATTAATTTCATTATATTCTATTATTTTCCATTCATTTCCCTTATTTAAAAACATTTTCCTTCCACTATATTCATTTCCATTCTTTTATGAATTCTTAGACAAAGTGTAACACTTGCTAGAAGATGAAAATTAGCTCTTTTATCTCTTTCCATGTATAATTCTTTCATCATCAGTTATTGTAATTCATTTGTTTGCTATGTATTGGCATTGGGTTTGGTAAAAATATAAAATGGAAAGTTACATTATAAGCACACAAGAGGTTGTAACACATTTGCAAAAAGCGTATAATATTTTTCACTTTTTGTAAATATGTACAACAATTTTCACTTTTTATGTGTCCATAACATAAGTTTATATTGGAAGTTCAATGCAAACATATAAAGTTCCATATAAATATTACCTAAAGAAATTAAATTTTGCTTGTGCTGCAATTGTCTTTGCTAGAAGGGTCTTCCCTGTTCCAGGTGGACCAAATAGTAATACAGCCCTCCATGGTTTTCGATTCCCTAACAGAGGATCAAAACCCAGCCATTCTCATTAGAATTGAAACTTAAGTATATCAAGATAAACTAACTAAAAGCAGAGATTAGAAAACCTAGAAGTTAAAATACAATGATGGAAAAGGAACTTACCAGTAAAAAATTTAGGATACATTGTAGGCCATAAGGCAGCTTCTATCAATACCTCTTTGCATTTCTTAAGTCCACCCACAGCATTCAACTCTGTATCACTCAACTTCACAACATGACTCAATTTCGGGCACGGGTCCGTAGGGAAAAACCCGACTTGTCCTACATCAGTTTTAGAGGATCCACAATTTTGTTCTTCTTCTATTTCTTTTACCCTGTCAAAATAGCGCTGAAATTTTTTCTCAAGTTCCTTTTTATAATGAGAATACTGCTCAATTGCCTCCTTATAATATTTAATAGCAAGCTCCCTGTGGCCACATCTGTCTTCGTTAGCTGCCTTTTGCAGAGTATTCAAAGATTTCTCGTAGAGCTCGGTCAGAAGGGGAGGCATCATCTATAACAGAGAGATATATATGTCAATTAGTTCACTCATACAGATAATCTGCAATAGATATATGCATGAGCAATAAATCTGATCAGCGTGTCTGATTTCCCCTGACCTCTCTTTATTCCTCTAATGGATGAGAGGGGATCGGAGGCCTGGGCCAACGAACCAATCATCACAATTTATATGGGTAGTAAACTATTTAGGAGAATAGCCTCGTGATAAAATCGTATTTTGAATATACAATTTTACTTAAAATCATGTTTTACAAACATAATTTCAATGTAAAATGTTGAAGTGTAAGGTTTTTTTTTTTTTTTTTCGGAGACGTTGAAGTGTAAGTTATTAAGTGCAATTATACCATTTAAATCAATTAAATCTTAAAATTTCAGTTTTACTAAAACCGTGTTTTAAAAACAATAGTTCAAGGCCAACCATGATTTTTACGATGAAGCTATTCTCCTAAATTATTATCCCAAAGTGCTATTTTTAATAACAAATAATAAAGTAATATTATTTTCGCAAAAAAAGAGGTTTTGGGGGGAGAAATTTTTTTTAAATTCTACTTAATTAAAAAAAAAATTATAATATTTTTAAAGATATAGTCTATTATGAAAATAAGGGTCACGTTGGTAATGGTCACGTTTGGTTTGTTTATGATATTGGAATAAAAATATGGAACTAATGATCTAGGAGGAGATAAATTAGATAATAAAAAAACTTATGATCAGGATCACGCCTAAATCAAGCACTCAAAGCCCGCTAATGACCATGAACGTAGCTCAAAAATATTAATCAGACCCAGTAACAGCTTTTTCCAAAGTCCAAATTAATTATTATAATAATAATAATAATTTTAAAAAATAAAAAATAAAAAAGCTGACGATACCTGCAGAACGCTGTTTGTTTTTACCTCCAAAAGATCGCCCGAGCTAAATCAAAGGTTCTGACAAAGATATTGTTTGTAATTGTGGTATGAGGGTGGGATTGTTACAAAGATGATACTTATAGTAATTTGTGTCGGTGGTTGTGTCGGTGGAATGTATTAGATGATTTCCAGCTGTTTGGGTTTATTTCCATCCAATTTCCAAGAGTAAGGTGCAGTTTCGATAGGAATTATTACGTTTGCGTTTTGTGTTCTGTGTTGTTTTTTTTTTTTTTTAAATATGCGTTTCAACTTTTTTTAAGAGACAAGAATTATTGTTTACATACTGTTTATCACTGTTCACGTACTAAAAAATATTAAAAATAGGTCTCACAATACTATTCATACATTTAAAAATTATTTTGCTGTAATGTTTTTAATTTTCAGTTTTCAGTTTTAACAAAAATAAGTTGTATTCAAACGGACTCTTAAGTATATGTTTGGATCTGCATCACATCTACTGCGTTTGCGTGTTTTGCTTTTTTTTTTTTTTTTTTAAGCATTTTGCTTTAGGCTAGGGGACAATTATCACTGTTCATGTATTGTAGCAATACTGTTTATGGGACCCACAACCACTTTATTAAAAAAATATTAAAAATGGGTCCCACAGTACTATTTACAAATTTTAAAATTTTTTTACTAAAGTATTTTCAGTTTCAGTAAAAATAAGTTGTATCTAAATTGAAAACACTGTAGCAAAATAATTTTTAAATATATAAATAGTACTGTATGACTCTTTTTTAATATTTTTTTTAATAAAGTAGTTGTAGATATCGTAAACAGTGTATGAACAGTATATAAACAGTGATGAATAGTGCTATTTGTCTCCAAAAAGCAAAAAACACATGAATAAAAAAAAAAAAAGGCAAAATGCCAGAAGCAAATAATTCCTATCCAAACATACACTAAGGGTTTGTTTTAGATACCACTTATTGCTGAAAACTAAAAACTAAAAATACTGTAGCAAAATAATTTTTAAAGGCATGAATAGTGTCATGTAACTAATTTTTAATGAAAATTTTGTTGAAAAAAGAGGTTTGTGGGTCCCGTGAACAGTGCACAGAACCTATTGACAGATGCAAACTTGCAACGCAAGCGTTGAAAATGCTATCCAAACTTCACCTAAAAGTTCATTTTGCTTACTCTTTCAAAAGTAGTTTCCACCCAACTCTCTGTCTATATTTTTTTTTCTCCATTTTATTTAAATATTAAAAAATTTAATCAATGTCTTAACCGTATTAATTTGTAGAATATTTTTAAAAATATTTTATGAGAAAAGAAGAAAACAACTTTTTTTTTTATAACTTCTTATATTTCCTTAAGAAAATGTTATAAAAAATTTATTAAAGTATTCTATTAATAAATTTCCTAAAAGCATCCACTAACAAGCATCTTTAAATAATTATTTCTTCATAATTTATTTATTCTTACATTTTATCTTCCTACGTTCAATTTTTAAATCTTTCTAACTTATATTTTATTTTGACTTCACCAATTTTTTATCTTTTCTTTTGCTAGTAAATAGTAACTCTTCAAACTAAGAAACTGACTACTCAAGGTCATTTTCTTTTTTGCATTTTAGAGAGACTGTAGAAGTTGTATTAAGGATTTACTCTTTAAAATAAAGATAATTTTGGTTTTAGTTAAGCTATTGGATAGCGGGAGCTCTAGGAAATTTTTCTAGGATATTTATTAAAAAACTTAAATTATATAAAATATTATCGCATACCTTTTGTACAATGGTTATTTCATAAATATAAGTACTTATGAGATGTGAGATAGTGGAGTCAATACCGTATTGTACTGGTCAGTATAGCCGGAATTTTTCGTACCGGCACCTCGACCGAAACAGAAACACAACTATTTCGTACTGCTTTTTGTATCGAAGCTTACCAGGTTGTACTGGCAAAATCGGGAAAAAAATCGGATACCGACTGAAAAAAGGATACCGAATGATAAAAGTAAAACAAGAAAAATGGAAATTAAGTGATTAACGGTAAAAGAAAATACCATGTAACCCATAATACCGCCATCGCCAGTATTGTTTCGAAAGTGACCAGCCATTCTTCTTCTTCTTCACGCCCATCCCTCCTCCATCCGCAATCACCAGCATCTCTTAGTTGTTTGTTTAGTTGTGATTTTTAGGGTCAGTTTGGATACAACTTAATTTACTAAAAATTGAAAATATTGTAATAAAATAAATTTTAAATGTGTGAATAATGCCGTGGGACTCGTGAATAGTGCACTTTATTTCTTGCATCGTAAATTAATGTGATGTTACTATTCATATGTGCTAAAAAAAAATGCAAACGTGAACCAATACGTGAATCGAAACACTCACTTAATACTAAAAAGCTAAAGATAAAGGAGGTTTGCTTTTTGTTTGTAACTTGTGGCAGTGTGCCCTCTAACACATTCACGTGACTTGACTCGTGAATAGTATATTTTATTTCCTGTATTGTAACAAAATAATTTTTAAATGTGTGAATAATACCATGGGACTCATGAATAGTGCACTTTATTTCCTGCATCGTAAATTAATGTGATGTTACTATTCATATGTGCTAAAAAAAAAAAAAAGCAAACGTGAACCAATACGTGAATCGAAACACTCATTTAATACTAAAAAGCTAAAGGTAAAGGAGGTTGCTTTTTGTTTGTAACTTGTGGCAGTGTGCCATCTGACACACCCACGTGAATTGTTATAAAATTTTGAGATTTCAAATTTTTTTTTTTTTTTCTAATGCAAAGAAGTTTCAAACGGCATTTTAACTTTTAACTTTTATTATTATTATTATTATTAAAAAAGTAGGAACATCAATTCCCTATTATTGTTAATATTACCTAGTTGAAATTTTAACTAGAGATTAACATACTAAATGTGATAAAGATTTATAAATTTAAACTTTTTAATAAATAATATAAATTTTGGTTTTATATATATATATATATATATATATATATATATATATATATAATAGTGGTAAATCCGAAATGGTATACCGGTATTGACCGGTACTGAAATATCTCGTTCCACTGGTCAAACCGGTATGATCTCCGGTAACCTTCGGTACGAAATTAACTCCATTGATGTGAGAGGGTAAGAGTTGAGGTTTAAGTCTCTAGAAGAGAGTTACACAGACATATACACTTTAATTAAATTAGAGTAGAATTTCTTTCTTATATAAAAAAAGAACTTTGATATATCAACATAAATAAATAAATAGCACGAAAATACATAAGATTTTACAATTTCCTTATACTAACAAAATTAAAAAGCAAAAAGAATCTAATAGTAGATAAAGTAAGAACTGAGAATACTAATATGAGAATAATAAAATAAGAAAGTATGAAATGATGAGAGAGAGAGACAGAGAGCGCAACAGATGATAACTACTATGAGTGCAAGTTACGATTATGAATGATTAGGAGTTTTATTTTTTATTTTTGAATAAGTTTATTGTTGAATGTTTTGTTCATTTGTTGTTGTTTGGGCTATTTTTACTGTTATTTGAGATAGTTTTTTTGTTCTTATTTGGGCTATTTTTTATTCTTTTAGGGACTGAGGATTATGTTTTGTGAACCAAAATTACTTTTATAAGTAATGCTATGGACACAACATTTCTAACTTAGTATGGCAAAAAAATTAAATTAGAGATTGTGGTGGATCCATGTATGAGTTGGCAACTTAATTTTAAAAAGTTATGATATTTTATTGTGTACATATAATTAATCTTTTTTTAATTATTGATCTCAAAATTTTGCAATTCTCAAGTGGGAGTGTTCAAATTATATTTTTGGTTAATGTAGAGAAAACAAATTAATTTAAAAATAATTATGTATATCAATATTTATATATATATATATATATATATATAATTTTTTCCCCCAAGTCAGCCAAGGTGTTTATACAAACGTTATGACTTTACTTTACGTCAACCCGCCAGTGCAATGTTGCAGAGCAATTTCCTTGTTGAACAAAAAGTGATCAACCAAGTCCTACTTATTTTCCACGCAAGAAGACCTGATCGGCTGACCCTTATGTTTTCGCTTTGGAAGGGAAGCACTGATTTGCGAGATTTTGTAGGTGGAATTAATATGAATGAGAATGATACTTGTAGAAATTTGAGTGTTCCATGAGTCCTACTTATTTTCCAAGCAGCAAGTAGCCAACCTTATTCTATTGTACCACCTAAACTTTGTCAGAATTATTCAAACATAGAATCTAAATAGCATATTTCATAGTTTTATTTTTTATTTTTTTTATTTTATTTCTATTTATTTATTTTTTTTAAGAAACAAACACATACAAGGGAGAGGGAAAAATGGTTTTAATAATGGTTTTAATACAAATGCACACTGCAACTCCACTCAAAAGTCTTGGTAACTTTTAAGTGAGAGTGAGATAAGTTATATTACACACAACACACTCTTTCAAGTAATGTAGGAAAAATACTCATTCTTTTTTTTTAAAAAAAAACAAACACACATATACACACAAGAGAGAGAGAAAGGGGTTCTAACACAAATGCGCACCATAACTCTACTTAAAAGTCATGGTAACTTTTAAGGTAGGATTGGGTAAGTTATATTACACACAACATACTCTCTTAAATAATGTAGGACAATTACCTTTTTTTTTTTTTTTTTTTTTTTTTTTTCTTTTTTTTGAGAAACAAATACACACACACACAAGGGAGAGAGAAAAGGGTTCTAACACAAAAACACGCCACAATTCCACTTAAAAGTCATGGTAACTTTTAAGGAAGGGTGAAGCAAGTTATATTACATACAACATACTCTCTTAAACAATATGAGACAATTACCCATTCTTCTTCTTCTTCTTCTTCTTTTTCTTTTTTTTTTTTTTTTTTTTTTTTTTTTTTTTTGTGAGAAACAAACACACACACACACACACACAAAGGAGAGCGAAAGAGTTTCTAACTTCTAACACATCACAACTCCACTCAAAAGCCATGGTAACTTTTAAGAAAGGATGAGACAAGTTATACTATATACAACATACTATCTTAAGTACTGTGGAACAATTACCCATTCTTATTAAAATTAAATAAATAGACCAGATTAAACAAGCAAGATCTATGACTAAGATTTAAGTGGGTACCATACCAAATAAATAAATAAATAAATAAATAGAGGATACAGTAAAATGACACCTACTTAGCATATCTCTAAGTAAGTTGCCGACCTCATTTTTCAATTTGAGTGGGAAGCACTCACCCACTCATTTGGATGTATACATCAAAAGGAACTTACTCATTTTTATGTTATACTAGCGTGGGTTGCACGTGCCTTTAGTGAAAAAATTAATATAGATTTTTTTTGTTGAAAAAGTATGAAGTCATGTACTTAAATTTAAAATAGCTATTTGAATATCTATGTACTATGGCAATTTCTTAGAACTTATTTACTAAATGTAATATCTACTCACCAAAAAATGTTACAAAGAATGATAATGAATGTCATAATCTTTCTACAATATTTAAATTTTCGCAATGAATGATAATATATGCTAAATTTTTTTTTAAGATCTTCACTAAATTAAATATTTGCAATCATCTACAATGAAGATTTTGTTATTCATATTTCATTCTTTATTATCTTATTTTATGAGTCTAACTACAATGTTTAGCTCACCTATTTTTAATTAATACCCTTTTAAGCAGGAAAACAAATTAAAAAAAGAACAAAATAACAAAAGAAATATGTCATCAAAATTTCTATTAGATAAAATTATAAGTGTAGAAGATTTAAACCTAATAAATTAGTGTTCTCTAGGTAATAAATAGAACACCATATATCATCAATCTAACTTTCCAAGCATGACTACCAGTCTACCACATAAAATTCAAAATACACAAAGAAATTTTTTGGGACATTAAAATTTACTAGGAGTATATTAGACATTGCACAATGGAATATTTTAGAAATTATAAGATTTTGTTAGGGTTTAACTAAGAGAGAAACAATAGGGGTATATGCTCATTTACAAAATATAAATGATGAAATTATTCAACTTTAGTTTAAGGGGGAAATGCAACTATCCCGAGCATAAAGGAGGAAAGTGTTACTTCGTCAATTTTTGTGTGTGTAAAACAATATGTGTGTTTGTGTGTGTGTTGTTATTTTTATTTTTATTTAAAAAAAAAAAAAACTTGAAACAATGTGTAAAAAAAAAAAAATTGACCTAAAAAAATTATGCATTAAACAATGAATTTTAGTTCAACAAATAAAATAAACCAAAAAAGAAGTCTAGAAACACAACAAAAAGATCACAATATTTTTACAATACCTTTATTTTTAGCTATGGTGGGTCCTAGTCTGATATTATTATTATTATTATTATTATTATTATTATTATTATTTGATGAGAGATATTTTATTATTTTATTTTAGAGTAATGTTACGTTCACAATATTTTCATAATAAATTTTAGATGGTAAATTGCTACAAGTTTTAAATTGGGTTTACCACTTTTAATCTTGCATTTAAAAATAAAATAAAAAGCCAACCAAAGAAAATTGTGCCTAAAAAAATGAGTTTTGGCTTACTAAATTTGACTAAACCAAAAAAGAAACCTAGGAACACAAAAAAATGTCACACAAAAAAGAAGTTTAGGAATATAATAAAATGTCATAACATTTTCATAATATTTTTTATTTCCAGTTATGGTAGGTCCCAGTTTGATATGTTATTATTTAAATTTTACATCCACAACATTTTCACAATAAATTTTAGGTAAAAAATTATTACTAGTTTTAAAATTATGCATAAAAATTATGCATTAAAAAAAAAAAACAAAAAGACAATGCAAGAAAATTATGCGTGAAATGTACGGTGAATTTTGGCTTACCCAATTTGACTATATATACTAAAAAAGAAGTCTAAGAATACAACAAAATATTAAAACATTTTCACAATACTTTTATTTTTTGGATCCGAATATATATATTTTTATTTTATTTGAGAGAAATGCTACATCCATAACATTTTTAGAATAAATTATAAATGACAAGTTGTTATTGGTTTTAATTTTTTTTTTTTTTTTTGAGAAAGTTATTGGTTTTAAATTGAATCCACTACTGATATCACTTTTTTATCCTTCAAAAATAACTTGTCAAATAAAATTTGTTACAAAATTATTGTGAAAATGTTATGGACATATTATTTATTTATTTATTTATTTTTTGATCTATAAGGAACTGAAATCTCGCGATTGTGAAAATATTGTGACAAGAAGAAGATGTTAAAACATTTTCATAATACATTTATTTTTGGTTGTGATTGATCTCAGTCTGTTATGTTATTATTTTATTTTGACCTTTAAAAAATTGACTCCTCAATAATGATGAAAATATTGTAAAAATTTGTTATGTCAGTGTAATTATGTATGCACATATAATATTTAAAAGCACAAGCAAAACCAGTGCATTGTTGAAAAAAAAAAAGGCCAATGAATAGCGCAAACTGTCAATAATTGTGAAAATATTGTAAGAATTTGTTAAGTTAGTGTAACTATACACACACACACACACATATATATATATATATATATATATATATATATATATAAAGAAAAGAAAAAAACAGCACAACCAAAACTGGCGTACTGTGGTTTGTGGAAAAAGAAAAAAAAGCCTAATAAACAATGTTGTGAAAGTGTTGCAAAAAATGTTGTGGATATAACACTTCTTTTTTCATAATACCTTTAATTTTAGTTGTGGATGATTCTAGTATGATATTTTATTTTAACCTATAAGGAATTAACATATCAACAATTGCAAAAATATTGTGACAATTTATTGTGTTAACTAACAACTTTTTATATATATATATATATATATATAAGTGTGGACAGGACGATATTATGCCGAAAAAAAAAAAGCAGAGAAAAAAAAAAAAAAAGCAGCGAAGAACAAGAAGAAAAAAAAAAAAAAAAAAAAAAGAAGGAAAAGAAAGCAGCAACAGTGCAGAGGTTGAAATCAAAGCACTGTGGCAACGGTTCAAAACTTAAAAATAATAAAAAGATAAAGAGATTCAATAAACCAAATGTATATTGTAAGGGCATTAGTGCTTTTTATATAGCTAATAGATAATAAATATTTTAGTAGTTAAACCCATACAATATGCAGGTAAAGTTATCGGAATCATTATATTTGAGTTAGAGGAGGTAACATTGTTTAGCTTACTTTTTATGTTATATAATAAATATATTAGAGTAAAAGTAATCTTTTCATTTTGTTTAGCTTACTTTTTCAAAAGTAGTTTTCAACTAACTTCCTGTTCATTTTTTCTCTATTCGACCTCTCCTTATTCTCTCTAAAAAGGTGTCATGGACTGCTTTTTAGTTTAGGATTCCCTTTCTATATTCAATTATTTATTGAGTCACATTATACATTTATTGTTGGTCTGACTGCTGGTTTAGCGATCCCTCTTAGCCACCACCTAGAGTGCTTCATTAATATATATATATATATATATATATATCTATATATAAGATGGGTTCAAGTTATACTTGATGTAACTTTAAAGAATTGCACATTTTTTAAACAATTAGATTTAAGTAGATCCAATAATTAAAAAAAAACTCTCATTATTATAAATATTTTTATTAAGATCTCATTAATAAATCTCGTTTACTTCCAAGAACCTTCATTACAATTTCCTTCTCCCTTCAGTGCAGTCAACCAAAGCTTGGGGTATGAATCACAAATGCTTATCATGTGGGCATAAATATAAGTCTATGAAGACAATAGGCCGCCCACAAACACTTTAAAGTCACTTCCAAGAAATTTCACTACAATTTCCTTCTCCCTTCAATGCAGTCAACCTAAGCTTGGGGTATGAATCACAGACGCTTATCATGTGGGCATGACTATAAGTCTATGAAGACAATAGGCCGCCCACAAACACTTTAAGGTCACTTCCAAGAAACTTCACTACAATTTCCTTCTTCCTTCAGTGCAGTCAACCTAAGCTTGGGGTATGAATCACAGATGCTTATCATGTGGGCATGACTATAAGTCTATGAAGACAATAGGCCGCCCACAAACACTTGAAGGTCACTTCCAAGAAACTTCACTACAATTTCCTTCTCCCTTCAATGCAGTCAACCTAAGCTTGGGGTATGAATCACAGACGCTTATCATGTGGGCATGACTATAAGTCTATGAAGACAATAGGCCGCCCACAAACACTTGAAGGTCACTTCCAAGAAACTTCACTACAATTTCCTTCTCCCTTCAGTGCAGTCAACCTAAGCTTGGGGTATGAATCACAGATGCTTATCATGTGGGCATGACTATAAGTCTATGAAGACAATAGGCCGCCCACAAACACTTTAAAGTCACTTCCAAGAAACTTCACTACAATTTCCTTCTCCCTTCAGTGCAGTCAACCAAAGCTTGGGAAAACAGGCAGATTCCTTGCAATTCCTGTAAAGAAATAAATAAACAAAGACAAAAATAAGCAGGCCAGCTTGATCCACATTTTTTATTTTTCCTGCCAGCAACCTATGGAGGTGGAACAATGGTAGAGGAGACAGAGAGAGAAACGGAGAGAAAGAGAGAGAGAGAGAGTCAGATGTCAAATGTTTTTGGGTTTAGAGATAGATTTAGAATGTAATAAATAAGGGCAATTAATAAGATCCTAATAAGAAATATTTGTAATAATGTGGGTTTTTTTTTAACTGTTGGATCTACTTAAATCCAACGGTTTAAAAAATGTGTAACTCTTAGGTGTAACTTGAACCCATTTATATATATATATATATATATAATAGCATTATGCCCATGCGATGCATGGCTTAATTAAATTCATATGTAAATAGTTTTTTTTATTAATTTACTTAAAATTAAATAATAGAATATATAATAAAAATAATTAAATATTTTAATTTTAAGTTATATAATAAATTCATATTGTGTGAAACTAAGGTATTATGAAATGCATATATATACATATCATATCATATACTATATAATAAAAGTTAGGTTTAAATACCGTGGTTGCGTCAAGTGGCTTCACCAAATTGCAAAATTTTTTTTAAATTTTTATATTTAAAAAATATATATAATTTTTCTTCTCCTATAGTCTCCAAGTTGATAAAAATCTTGATTTGATTATTACAATCCAAATTCTTCATATAATCCATCTCATCATTATTCTTCTTTTTTATCCCCCAATTTTTGATTTCTATGGTTTGTCAATTTGTTCAAATTAAACCTTCTTAGTTTGTGGACCAGCCTCATCATCCTCAAGGGCTATTTCATACTTCTTTGGCAAGAAGATGTTAAATCCAAAAATCAAGTTATTATGCCCTTCAAATAATTCCTTCACTCTGATCGTGACGTCAACATTGCCTACTCTGCAAGTAGAAAAAAATGGCACAATCCATTAGGTTATTAGATGCAATGGTCCATTATTCCAAGACAAAAACTGCATAAATGCAATAAGTGTACCTTCGAGCCTTAAAATCTATGATGACCTTAAGGAACATGTCATATTTCTCTCTTTTGTCTTGAAACGTTTCCTTCACTTCCATGTGATGAGATAGGTCCAGACATCATTCAGTGTTATTATTTTCCTTGGAGTACCACCACCACCACCACCATCAACTGGTACAATCCATTAGGTTTTTAGATGCAATGTTCCATTATTCCAAGACAAAATTAAAATGCATAAATGCAATGAGTGTACCTTTGAGCCATAAAATCTATGATGAACTAAAGGAACATGTCATATTTCTGTTAGGAATGCTATAAGCATATGGATAATAATTGTTGTATTGAGATTTAGTTAGTTAGTTAGTTACAATTCCAAGCATGTTAATAACATTTAACACATGTTGGAATTATTAGTGCACATGCTAGTTACAATTCCAAGCATGTTAATCACATTTAGCACATGTTGGAATTATTAGTGCACATGGGAAATAATAGAACCAATAGGATGAGGCTATGTGAGCCAATGAGATTAGAGCTAGTCTCCTATAAATACATGATTGTAATCCAACATGAGATATCAATGAAGAATAAACCAATTTCCTAGTGCATTAGTGTATCTCTCTCTCTCTCTTTTAATCTTTCTATTTCTCTATGGAGGGTGACTACCTCGAATTAAGTCGATTTCCCTACAATCCCCATCCATTCCCCTATGATTCCCATCAATCTCCATTAGGAACTACCGGGTTCCTAACAAGTGGTATCAGAGCCGTCGATCTTGAGACGGGTGAATATGATCGACAAGAAATCTTGAAAATGGTGAATGAAGTTTTAGAGAAGGTTAAGGCCTTGACAGAATCTCATGAGGCTATTTCAAAGAAATTCAAGGCTTTGGCTAAATCTAACAAGGCCATGAATGAAGAGCTCTCAAGATTGCAAGAGGATCTTGAGAACATGTCCGAAGAAGAGTTACAATCTCTTGATTCAATGGAACTCGAAGAACAAATCAAGTTCCAAGAATCCACTGATATTGTTGTAAGCCGGGACGATGATCTTTTTGTCAAAGTGGATGATGATATACATGTACACGCTGCCCTTGAAGTTCAGTCAAAAGAACCAACAAAGAAGATGATGATGATCTTCCAAAACCCAATTCTTGATGTACCAATGGAGGCTTCCATTCAAGAGTCTATGATTCAAGAATTGGCAATCCAAGTGTTGGTGATTCAAGAATCCAAGATACAAGCGCTAACAATTTTAATGGTTCTAGAATCATATGAGGTATTGAGAATACAAGAACATTTCAAGGTTCAAAGAACCAATGAGACCTTGAAGATTGAAGAACCATTGATGGCTCAAGAATTCGAGCAAAGTTTGAAGATCTACGAAGAAAAAACCTTCATGTGCACAGGACCACTTGTCCAAGAGAACTGCATGAAAATGGTGATCAAAATGTCACTACGGTATTGGTCCATTGGAAGATCTCCTTTGATGAAGATGCTATTTCACAACAACACCTTGTGGGCAAGGTGTTTTCAAGGGGAGGGAAATGTTAGGAATGCTATAAGCATATGGATAATAATTGTTGTATTGAGATTTAGTTAGTTAGTTAGTTACAATTCCAAGCATGTTAATAACATTTAACACATGTTGGAATTATTAGTGCACATGCTAGTTACAATTCCAAGCATGTTAATCACATTTAGCACATGTTGGAATTATTAGTGCACATGGGAAATAATAGAACCAATAGGATGAGGCTATGTGAGCCAATGAGATTAGAGCTAGTCTCCTATAAATACATGATTGTAATCCAACATGAGATATCAATGAAGAATAAACCAATTTCCTAGTGCATTAGTGTATCTCTCTCTCTCTCTTTTAATCTTTCTATTTCTCTATGGAGGGTGACTACCTCGAATTAAGTCGATTTCCCTACAATCCCCATCCATTCCCCTATGATTCCCATCAATCTCCATTAGGAACTACCGGGTTCCTAACAATTTCTCTCTTTTGTCTTGAAACGTTTCCTTCACTTCCATGAGATAGGTCCAGGCATCATTCAGTGTAATTATTTTCATTGGAGTACCACCACCACCACCCCCATTTGATCCACACACACACACACACACACACACACACACAAACAACAACAACAACAACAACAACAAGAATTAACGTTTAAATTAGACTATGTTAAATATTAGCATTGACACACCATGTTGAATATGCTAATATGAATGTGGAAGCGAAAGTATAAAGTATAGAATACAATAACACACGAGGGTTGCGTGGTTCAGCCTAATAGCCTACATCTACGGAGGAAACCCTAAAGCGCTACATCAATAATATATTATAGTGTAGTACAAATCCTATATTACAATGAATCATAACATGTGTATATATAGTAGACTAAACTCTAGACTAATAAACTTCTAGTACAAGTAGGAGACTTAGCTTGCACATAAAGTAGAATTATGTTTGGGTCTATGCTAATGGGCTAATATATTTCTAACAATGTCTGGTCATAATATTTGCACAACACCCTCTTAAACCTGCACCGCACCCTCTTAATATTTGCATAGCAAATGGTTCCACAATGTCTGGTCATAATATAGGTTCCGTTGCGACCTCCAATCTCTCGATTCCTAGAGTCTTTAATGTTTCTGACCTTTCTTATAATTTATTTTCTATGGGACAATTAGTTGAGTTGGATTATTGCATTATCTTTGATTATTCTTGGTGTATTGTGCAGGATCAGAGGATGGGACAAGAGCTTGGGATCGGTCCTAGAGTTAGGCGTATGTTTCTCATGGACAACCTTCGTCTTCCACTTATTGCTCCTATTTTCGTTGCTGCAGCTGCTAGAGTTTCTTCAATTCATTCCCTTGCACTTTGGCATGCTTGACTTGGTCATGTATCTTCCTCTCGAGTACAACAATTGGCTTCAAGAGGTTTGTTAGGTTTAGTGTCTACAGAAAATTTTGATTGTGTTTCATGTCAGTTAGGAAAACAACTAGCTTTGCCTTTCAATACTAGTGAATCAATATCCACTGACATCTTTGACTTTATTCATTCTGATGTTTGGGGGCCTTCCTCCATCTTTAGTATTGGTGGGTCTCGATATTTTGTTGTCTTTGTTGATGATTACTCTCGCTATAATTGGATTTTTAATATGAAACATCATTTTGAATTATTGGAAGTATATTGTAATTTTGCAAAAATGGTTGAAATTCAGTTTTCCAAACGCATCAAAATTTTTCGATCTGATAATGCTCTTAAATACACTCAATATGCTTTCTAAACTGTTTTGCATTTCTATGGCACTGTTTATCTATTAACTTGTCCAGGTACCTCTCAACAAAATGGTAAAGCCAAACGAAAACTTCGTCATATTCTTGACATTGTTCGTGCTTTCATTCTCTCTGCCAAAGTTCCTGCTCCTTTTTGGGGCGAAGTTGCTGTTCATGCTATTAATTGCATTCTAAGTCTTGTTATCCAAAATCAAACTCCATATAAGCGCCTTTTTGGGTCACCTCCAGATTATCATCACCTTCGCTCCTTCGGTTTTACTTGTTTCGTTCTTCTTCAGCCACATGAGCATAACAAACTTAAGCCTCGATCAAGGTTTTGTTGTTTTTTTGGCTATGACAAAACTCAAAAGGGGTATCGGTGTTATGATCCTGTCTCTCATCGTCTTCGTATCTCCCGTAATGTCGTCTTTTGGGAACATCGCCTCTTTGTCAAGCTCTCTTACTTCCGTGCCTCCCTATTTTCCTCCTCTATCTTAGAATTAGGTTTGGGCCTATACTAATGGGCTAATATATCTCTAACAGACTAAAAGTAAAATTGTTACTATATAAAAAAATTAATACAATACTTATTGTTACTTTATCCAAATAAGTTGATAAGAACAAATAGAATAAGAGTCTTACTTATACTTAAACTTGTTTGTTAAAAGGATTAGATGAAGAATTTGGATTGTACTCAAATTAAAATTTATATCAACTTAGAAATTATAAGAGAATAAAAATTATATATATATTTTTTTAAAATCTAAAAAAAAAAAAAAAAAAACTGCAATTAAAGATGCATTAAAGCCTGTAGTGTAGTAATTTCTTTTAAAAAAAGTTGTTACTTTTTTTTATTATAATACACTACACGTAACAAAATTTAAGAAAATCCCAAGAACCATATTCAAGCACATCAATAATCAACGGATTCAACACCTTCGGAATTAAAAAAAAAAAAAAAAAAGAAACCCCACCATCCAAATTTGTGAGTTTTGTAGAGCCTAGACTTTCAATAAACTTCATTCTATTAAATCATAAACAAACATTGTGTGGGCCAATTTTGCCCTGGGTTCCAACAGTGTAAAGGGAAAGGCCCGGCCCAATATCTCGTGTGAAGGGATACGAACATCCGAGGACGACCAGCCGAGGAATGGATAAAATTATCATCCGAGGAGAGGTGTAGCATGTTAGAAAGGAGTTGGGGCCGTGTCCGAGGACGATGGTCACCTCGGTACTTTTGTCCGAGGTGCCTGGTTAACTTGTTGATCATTCAGAACAGCGCCTAGGACAATCTTATAACGGCACAAAGGGGAAAATATCCAACAAAAAGTAATGGTAGAAAATGGCAAATATCTAGTGGTGCTGTCACCTCCGCATTAAATGTCTCCCAGCTAACCTTCTGGCCGCATTAATATGGAGGTGATACCTGAACAGTGAACGAGCAGCTTTCCAGCTAAGAATGGAAGATTCAAGAGAAGGCGAGGGGGATGACAAAGAAAAGGACGTTGAAAGTCAAATCCACACATGGATGAGGGAAAAAGGCAAAAAAGCTATGATATATAAGGCGAGGAAATACAGAAGGAAGGGGGATCGGAAATAGGAGGAGAGAAAAACAGAAAAAGGGAAATCATATCTTTAGAGCATGTCCGAAGAGGATTGAGGGTGAGATACCACGTTCGTACCTTAGACCTTTTTTACACTAAAACCCAATATTTTGGCCCAAGATCAGACTAGCTCTCTTTCCTGCGCTCTATAAATTCATTGTTTGGGCTACGTGGACTTGGATCCATTCCCGTTTTGGAGCCAAGTTAAATTGGGTCCTTACAAACATTATTGTAGCTTTTAGATTGAGGAAGATAGAAATTTACCTTGTAAATAATGAAAAAATTGAAGAGAGGGACTGCAGCATGCCTTGTATATAGAATGAAAGTGTGAAATTGATACTTCCTTCTCGCAATTTAATTTATAAGCTAGATCTAAATGACTACATTTCCTTCTCCTCCCCCCCCCCCCCACCCCCCCCAAAAAAAATGACTACATTCCCTTGTAGCAATGGAATTGATTTACGTATCATGATATCAAAATCCAATAACTAATCTACTTTAAATAGTGCTATATTCACATGTACTTGTAAGAGAAGTAGAGTTCCAGTTAAACTCTACTATATAAAATCCCATTAAGAAGATGATATTTGATTAGAAGAAAGAGATAATGTAACTTTAAAATATGTATTATAGGTAATTAAGTTGTATCAATTATTTAATTATTTTTTCTTTTTTAATTGTGTTTATCTAAATATTAAAAAAAAGAAAAGAAAAAAGAAGAAGAAAAAATTGACAAACCATAGGAATCAAAAAAATGGGAAAAAAGAAGAAGAATAATTTTTATATAAAAAAGAAGAAGAACAAATTGACAAACCGTAGAAATCAAAAATTGAGGGGGGGGGGGGAAGAAGAATATATATATATATATATTAATGGATGAGAAGAAGTTAAGTTGATATTAAATTATTAAGTTTTTGTGTGTATCAAACTTTATCCAAAGAACTAATTTCAAATTAAAATTTTTATCAACTTAGAAATTATAGGAGAAAAAGATAAGAAAAAAATTATATCTATTTTTAAAAACATCTATAAAAAATTGTGTTTATCTATATATATATATATATATATATATATATATATATAATATAATATAATATAATATAAAAAAGAAAAAAAGAAAAAAAAGAAGAAGAACAACAACAACAAATTGACAAACCGAAGAAATAAAAAATTGGGGGATAAAAAAGAAGAATAATGATGAGATGGATTATATGAAGAATCTGGATTGTAATAATCAAATTAATATTTTTATCAACTTAGAGATTATAGGAGAAGAAAAATTATATATTTTTTTTAAATCTAAAAATCTAAAAAAAAATTCCAATTTGGTGAAGTCACTTGCCGCAACCACGGTGTCTAAGCCCAACTTTAATTATATTAATAAAAAATATTTTGATAATATAATTAAATTTAATAACAAATAAAATGAAAAAAGAATTAATTCAAAATTTAAGATTAAAAAATAAATTGTACTTGTACACTTAAAAGAAATTTAATTTTTATTTCTTATTTTGATATTTAAATCATTTGTTTTAGTGTTGATTTTCATTCAAACAGTTATAAGTTATATCAACCTTAAACCAGAATATGTATCCATATGTAACATTCTAAATTAATAATAAATAAAAATATAATACTCTAACTTAATGTAACATTCTAACTTATTAATAAATAAATATAACACCCCGACTTAAAGTAATGTTTATAATTGTATTTTGTTTTAGCCTTTAAGAACACATATATTATTTTTTTTATCATAAAAAAAAAAAAACACAGATATTAACATTACACATGAAAAAAATAATGAATTCAATAATTGAAATAGCTGAAAAAAAAATTAAGCCAAAACCTCAATTCATTAATGAAAAAATATCCAAAATTTTGAACTAAAAAAGAAAAAGAAAAAAAGGGAGTTAAGTAAAGATAGACATCAAATTTTGCTTTTAATTAAAGAATATAGATTACATGGAACAAAGCACCAAAAAAAAGCCATAATAAATATATTGATGTCAACAACAAATAATCATGTAATAAGAAATTAAAAAATACAAATATATTGCTTGCTATATTGACTTCTAAAAAAAATACTAAAAGGTGTGATCAAACATAGAATTTTAGCCTATCTATAAAACTTGTTCATAAAAATCATATTATATATAATAAAAAGGTAACATATACACAAAATTTATTCAATTTGATGAAAGAAAAAAAAAATTACTTGCAAGGTTGTAGGTAGGACAAAGAAGAGAAAGGAAGAATATAGCAAATAATTGTAAAGTACGTAATAAAAATAATGAAACACAAAAAAATTGTGTATATATAGTAGAAATTTTAGGTTGTGAAGAAGATGATATGAACAAAAAGAAGTAGTTTAGGTAAAACTCAAATACTTTTTTTTTTATTTACTTTATTATTAGGAAAAGGATGACATAAGATGCAAATTTATCCCAAAAAAAAAAAAAAAAAAAAAAGAAAAAGAAAGAAACGTAGGAAAAAAAAAAATGCATGTTCTAGCAGCAAGCCCAAAAATAAAACATAAGAGTTTCCAGCATCAGAGGCAAAAGCAATGTAGTTGAGTTGCCTCTGGGAGAGAGGAGTTGTTCTCTGCCTAAAACAGCCGTGACAATTGCAAATTCCTTAGATGATGCTCATGAATTAATCATGGAGAGGCGGTTTGATCATGAATTAATCATGAAAGGAGACACGTAAGGCAATTCTAGAAAAAGTTAGAGAAAAACCTGCAGATGACAATTCTATCCGTAGCTAATTCTATTCTATTGATTTTAGACTTTATTGATAATATTTTAGATAGATACAATTATTATAGTTGTAAATCAAATATTATTTTCTTTCATTACTTGATTTGTCATATTTATCCAAAAAAATATGTATATATCTATTCTTAAAATCTAAAAATTTATTAAAATTTCTGCAATTTGGTGAAGCCACGGGGCACAACCTCGACATCTAAACCTAACTTTTATTATATACTAGTTGTAGGCCTGGGCGTTGCATGGTTTTGTGAAAAAGCTTATAAAATAAATGTATAAATAATTATATATTTTAATAGATTCAATAAAGATAAAAAAAAAAAATTATCAAGTGTAAATAATTATCTCACTAAAATAAGAAGTAAGATTTCTTACTACTAAATTAAATTGATAATTCCAAATTGAATTTTAAGTTGATAATTTTTTTTTTTTAAAAGTACTAAACAATTGATAAATCTAAAATTAATATAATCTTGATAATATTATAAATTAAAAATTAAAGGTGATAATTCAAGAATACACATGTAGAACATCTTAATAATTTGATGTAACATAAAATCAAATAAGAAAATTGTTAAAATTAATCTATTAATTCTAACACAATTTAATCATTAATTCTAAGACCCTAACCCTAAGCATATAAATTTGATCAAAGCTGAGAAAAATATGTATATATCTATTCTTAAAATCTAAAAATTTATTAAAATTTCTGCAATTTGGTGAAGCCACGTGGCACAACCTCGACATCTAAACCTAACTTTTATTATATACTAGTTGTAGGCCTGGGCGTTGCATGGTTTTGTGAAAAAGCTTATAAAATAAATGTATAAATAATTATATATTTTAATAGATTCAATAAAGATAAAAAAAAAAAATTATCAAGTGTAAATAATTATCTCACTAAAATAAGAAGTAAGATTTCTTACTACTAAATTAAATTGATAATTCCAAATTGAATTTTAAGTTGATAATTTTTTTTTTTTAAAAGTACTAAACAATTGATAAATCTAAAATTAATATAATCTTGATAATATTATAAATTAAAAATTAAAGGTGATAATTCAAGAATACACATGTAGAACATCTTAATAATTTGATGTAACATAAAATCAAATAAGAAAATTGTTAAAATTAATCTATTAATTCTAACACAATTTAATCATTAATTCTAAGACCCTAACCCTAAGCATATAAATTTGATCAAAGCTGAGAAAAATAGTTTAAACAAAAGGCAACCAATACACAAAACCTAATCAATTTAATAAAAAAAAATACAAAAATAAAGAAGGAGCCTTTAGAAACTTGAAAATGTTTTCGAATGTTTTGAATTCATCAATTAAAATCATATGAAGACAAAAAATAAATAATAACAGTAAAGAAAATAAACAAAATGAAAATGTGGATACCATTTTTGTGCAAGGCTAAAAGGTGCAGTTGTAACTAAGGCTCAGAGTCCCACATCGAAGGAAAACCCCCCCACTTGCTGCCTTATAAGCTGTGAAGCTAAGGGAGTAATGTACCACTAGAACACTTGAGGCTCAGAGTCCCATATCGAAGGAAAACTCCCCCACTTGCTACCTTATAAGCTGTAAAGCTAAGGGAGTAGTGTACCACCAGAACACTTTGAGAGTTCTAGTGGTATAATACTCCCTTAGTTTCACAGCTTATAAGGCAGCAAGTGGGGGGGTTTTCCTTTGATGTTGGACTCTGAGCCTCGGTTACAACTACACCTCTTGGCCTTGCGCAAAAATGGTCTCCACAGAAAATAATAATAATAAAAGAAAAAAGAATGCATACCTACATTGTCATGAAATTTAGGCATTCACATATTGAAATAAGCCTCACTCCAAAAGGGATATATAGGGTTATATATATTAGTAGAGTTCCATTTGAAATTTAATTCATTTAAATCTTATTGAAATTAAAGATATCTAATCAATGTGTTGTTTTTATCTCATAAAAATTGGAATTAAAAAACGGTCATATGAATAGAATGAATGGAAAAAAAAAAAAAAAAGATCAACAACATAACATAACATATAAAAAATTAAAAATTTAAAAAAAAAAAAGAAAAAAAAGAAGAGAAAGAGAACATGGTTGATAGCTATAAGGAATTTTGATATATATATATATATATATTAAATGTCATCAATGTAGAAATTATCAAATTAATGAAGATATATACTATTTTTTGGAATAGATAGAGATTATCAAATTATTGGAAATATATATTGTTTCTTGGGATAAATTTATATTAATCACCTCTTGAAGAATTTGGATTGTGCTTATCTCTTAATAATCAAGTTTTGTAGCTTGATATTTTGATAAAATAATATTAATTTAATGATATTAAAATTTTGTAAATTTTGATGATAAATATTATCTAAATTAAATTTTTGTATGTTAAATATTATCCCTTAATTTAAGATATATATCCTAACAAATAAAAAAATAAAGTTAATCTAATTTTATTTAATGATAAGAATGAATTAGAGTCCTGATAGTATACTATTCCCTTTTAGTTCTTTAAAAATCTAAAAATTTAATAAAATTTATGCAATTTGGTGAAGCCACATGGCGCAACCACGGCGTTTAAGCCTAATTTATATTAATCACCTCTTGAAGAATTTGGATTGTGCTTATCCCTTAATAATCAAGTTTTGTAGCTTGATATTATGATAAAATAATATTAATTTAATAATATTAAAATTTAGAAAATTGAGATGTTAAATATTATCTAAATTAAATTTTTGTATGTTATATATTATCCCCTAATTTAAGAAATATATCCTAACAAATAAAAAAATAACATTAATTTGATAATAAATATTATCCAAATTAAATGTTTGTATGTTCAATATTATCCCTTAATTTAAGAAATATATCCTAACGAATAAAAAAATAATGTTAATCTAATTTTATTTAATGACAAGAATGAATTAGAGTCCTGATAGTATACTATTCCCTTTTAGTTCTTTAAAAATCTAAAAATTTAATAAAATTTATGCAATTTGGTGAAGCCACGTGGCGCAATCACGGCATCTAAGCCCAATTTATATTAATCACCTCTTGAAGAATTTGGATTGTGCTTATCCCTTAATAATCAAGTTTTGTAGCTTGATATTATGATAAAATAATATTAATTTAATAATATTAAAATTTAGAAAATTTAGAGGTTAAATATTATCTAAATTAAATTTTTGTATGTTATATATTATCCCATAATTTAAGAAATATATCCTAACAAATAAAAAAATAACATTAATTTGATAATAAATATTATCTAAATTAAATGTTTGTATGTTCAATATTATCCCTTAATTTAAGAAATATATCCTAACGAATAAAAAAATAATGTTAATCTAAATTTAATTAATGAAAAGAATGAATTAGAGTCTTAATAGTATACTATTCATTTTTAGTTCTTTAAAAATTTAAAAATTTAATAAAATTCCTGCAATTTGATGAAGTCATGACGTCTAAACCCAACTTTTATTATATATATAATATAATATGATATGATATATAAAAAAAAAAAAAAAAAAAAAAAAGTTGACCGATGCCTGCAGCACCTAGTACCAGCTTTTTCCAGTCCATCCAAATTAATTATAATAATAATTAATTAATAAGAAACACCGAGCTAAATCAGAGGTTCTGACAAAGATATTGTTTGTAATTGTGGTATGGGGGTGGGATTGTTACAAATATGATACTTTGAGTCGGTGGAATGTATTAGATCGTTTCCAGCTGTTTAGGAATATTTCCATCCAATTTCCCAGAGTAAAAGTTCATTTCGCTTATTCTGTGTTCTTCCCCCCACCCCCCCCCCCCCCCCCCCCCCGGCCCTTCTCTATTCTATTTAAATATTGAAAAAGTTAATCGATATTTTAAGAGTATTAATTTATAAAATATTTTTTAAAATGTTTTATAAGAAAAGAAGAAAACAACTTATTTTTTGGATAACTTCTTAAATTTTGTTATGAAAGTGTTATACTAAAGCAGGATAATAGGAATAACTGTTATACTAAAGCAGGATAACAGCGCTGTCACAATAGGAATAACTGTTATACTAAAGCAGGATAATTAATAATGAAAAAACGTGCTAAATAAAGCTAAGACCGTGAACAAAATTAACAGCGCTTGAGCAAAGTAATCAAGCTTGTTGCTCAAAAAAAAAAAAAAAAAAAAAATTCACCATACACACATGCCTAGAGATCGATGTCAGGTTAAAGAGAGGATTATAATTTTTAAAATGAGAATAGCAAAATGTGATTTTCCAATTAATATGATCACACAGCTCAACCAGTGAGGATTATTAATTTCCTTGGAAGAGTTTGTGGAAACTAAAAATTTCTTCATTGCCAGTTTGCTAGAGGCTAGAGTGGTGTGGTTCGGCGCACACCCCTGAGGATACACACCATGTTGCTACCCAATTGTTGAAGAGATCTATGGGCTTGAAATAATAAAAAAAAAACTAGTCAAGCAAATACAAAGACCCGCAAACGGATATGAAGTCCCAAAAATGTGTGCAAAAAGCGGCCAAAATGGCCCAATACCACCATTTTTAGAAATTTTTAGCAAGAAAACACTGTTTCGGAAATAATTAGCAAAGTACCACTTTTTCTAGAACTCGAGTTTCAGAAACTCGAGTTCCTCATTAGTTTTCCACCGTGGCATTGCTGAGTTGGATTTATGTGATTAAAAATTTTTTTGTGGTACTCGAGCTTGGTAAACTCGAGTACCATTTGCACAGTACTCGAGTCTACCAGGCTCGAGTACCTTTTTCTTAAAAAAAAAAAAAAAAAAAAAAAAAAAAAAAAATTTACACAGTACTCGAGTTTGGTAAACTCGAGTACTGTGTAAATTTTTTTGTGAAGTTTTTTTTTTTTTTTTTTTTTTTTTTTTTTTTTTTTTTTTTTTTTTTTTTTTTTTCTTGTTTGGGGATAATAAAAAAATAAACATAAAGATAAAAATAAGTAGCTTTTTTATGTTTTTATTTATTTAAATAGAGGCATTGTAAAATATAGAGATTTTAATTTCGAAATATGAATTTAATTTCTACATTAATTAAAACTAGTGTATGACCCGCACAATGTGCGGGTTAATTAGTTTTTTTTATTTATTTTGAATTAGGATACTCTTATTTGTTATTTATGGTAAAATAAATAAAACTCTCTAATTTATAGGTATGGTATCTTAAAATTTTAAAGAAGCTCTATTAATATAGTATTACAATTTTCACTTATTTTATGAAGCTAACAAAATGAAAATGAAGTGACGATAATTACTTTAGAATACCTATCATCACTCACTTGAAGTGTCAATGCTAGGTTTGTAATGCCCTTGATAATAACAGCCTTCAATCTTCTATATGATCCAATCCTTAATACATATTGGGTTACACCTCACCCACATAAGTAATAACCACTAACCATATACTTAATAACCGCTAACCATATACAAAGTATATGGTAAACTTCATTCTCAAAAAAAAGAAAGTAAACTTAATAAATTTAATATTGTGTTTTATTTTTAGGACCCAATATATAATGATTGTTAATTTTTTAAGTGAAAGAAAAAATAAAAAGAGTGATTAGATTCTTATTAAAAATAAAAGCAAAAAAATTGTCCTAGTGTAAATAAAGATACATATTGGGTATTTTGTGAAGTATGAACCTTCGAAGAATGTTCCTATTCAATTACTTTTACTATTCCCAATCCCATCCATGATTGAGATTTATCTCACCTCTACTATTCCTATAAAGTTACTTTTCTTTTCCTTCATATTCTTCTTCAATTCTTTACTTCTTCCTCGTTAGTGAGCCTCTATGAACTCCCATCACATCTTTTTTTTTTCCCATTTTCACCATGCTTTTCTGCTAACATTTTTAAGTTTTAGTTTTTTCTTTTTTTAATAATCATTCAGTCTCATGAAAAATAGCACATGAAAATATTCTCACATTTCAACTAGCTGTACTAAATCCAACAACTTTCTTGCCATAGTAAATTATTCTTGCAGAGCGAACATTAATTCGAAACTTCTATCACTTTTTGTAGGGAAAAAATGGTTCAAAAGGTAAATATAAATCTGTTTAGAGGTTTTGAATGGAAGATGGCCGTTGTAGTTAATTTCGCAACTACCTAAGATCACGTTGTTTCGGATTTCTATTAATTGGCTGAAAGAGTTATGAGCGGTGTTTGTTGATAAAAGTTGGCAGACAATAGTCCGCTTAAGCATTTTTTAAATGTAACGGTTCCTAAAGCATTTTTCTTTCAATGGCGAAGGAGTGCAATGCTTGATTTTTTAAATCCTAAAGACATGAAAGGCACAACGTTTCGCTTTTTATTCCATGCTTTTGACTGGTAGTTTGGCAGATTTTTAAGTGGGATTTTTTCCTACATGTCACAACCTCCTCCTTAATTGCAGGGCAAGGTTTCTGCTATTATATATAGTAGCTAGTCGCTAACCCGGGATTATATAACTCTATCTAGTCGTAGTTGGTTAGGCATTGAGTTCTATGAATTTTACCATTTGAATAGAGCTAACCAGACCCTAGAGGTAAAATTTGAGTTGGTATATGACAAGATAATTCTTTGCCAAAAGCACATAGTTAGAGAAATACCATACCATATCATAAGCTTTTTAGAATCTAGCAGGCAAATCCATCATTGTTCGCTCTCTTTTTTGCAGAAATTATTTTCTGTTCACTATTTAAAAAATTGTTCACTGTTTTCTCATAAAACACCTAGTGAAATCGTGTTTTCTAAATTTAAACGCCAAATCTGAATTTTTTTTCATGTTTAAATTTCACAATAATCGAATTTGTTTTTCTGCATTGATAAAATCGGTTTCTACGTTAATAAAATTTGCTCTCTACACATCATGTTTACTGTATATTCGAATTTGCTTATTGCATTCATAAAATCTGTTTTTTTTATTAAGTAAAACTGTTCACTGTTTTCTCATAAAAATTGTTCACTGTACAGATCATCCAAATTGTTTTCTCATAAAAATTGTTCACTGTACAGATCATGAAAATTCAAATGAAAATTGAAGAACATAACAAATTGAGTAAACTTAATGGAAAATTAATTACATTAGATGTACAGATCATCCAAATTTGTTTCCAAATTTAAAGTCGTCAAATGTAAAAAATCATGAAAATTCAATTTAAAACTATGTACTAAGGTACTAATCATCCTGATTTGATGAAAATTTCAAAATTGTTGAACATACAAAATCGTGAAATCTTAATGGAAAATCAAAATTGTTGAACGTACCAAATTGTGAAAATTCAATGGAAAGTTGTGTACATTAGAAGTACAAATATTCTGGACTTGTTGAGAAATTTGATTTCGTTGAAAGTACAAAATCGTGAAAATTCAAGAGAAAATTGTGTACATTAGATGTACAGATCATTCGAATTTGAAAAAAACAAAATTTAGATGTACAGATCGTTCGAATTTGTTGATTGTATAAAATCTTGAAAGTACAAAACGTGTAGACATTAACAACAACGTCTAATGTTCAAAAGGTAGAAATTTTTGGAAATCATCATTACTTGAATCTAAGAAGTCTGAAATATCTCTTTCATCATCTAATGCAGAAACTTTATTAATAGACTTGAATATACAGTAAATATGATGTGCAGAGAGAAAATTTTATTAATGTAGAAACAGATTTTATCAATGCAGAAAAATATATTCGATTATTGTGAAATTTAACCATGAAAAAGCATTCAGATTTGGCGTTTAAATTTAGAAAACACGATTTCACTAGGTGTTTTGTGAGAAAACAGTGAACAATTTTTTAAATAGTGAACAGAAAATAATTTCAAAATTAAAATGTAGAAATTAAATTCATATTTCGAAATTAAAATCTCTATATTTTATAATGCTTCTATTTAAATAAATAAAAACATAAAAAAAAAAAAAGGAAACATATTTTTCATCAAATCAGGATGATTAGTACATTAGTACATAGTTTTAAATTGAATTTTCACGATTTTGTACATTTGATGACTTCAAATTTGGAAACAAATTTGGATGATCTGTACATCTAATGTAATTAATTTTCCATTAAGTTTACTCAATTTGTTATGTTCTTCAATTTTCATTTGAATTTTCACGATTTTACACAATCAACGAATTCAAATTTTTCAACAAATTCGTAGTATCTGTACATCTATACACAATTTTTCCTTGAGTTTTCACAGTTTTGTACATTCAACGAATTCAAATTTCTAAACAAATTCATACGATTTATACATTTAACGTACATACTTTTCCATTGAATTTTCATTATTTTGTACTTTCAATAAAATCAAATTTCTCAACAAGTCTAGACTATCTGTACATCTTATGTACACCTTCAAGATTTGGTACGTTCATTGATTTTCCATCGATTTTTCTAGAATTTCTACATTCAACTATTTCGAACTTTTTTATAAATTCGAATTTTTCGAGGCATTTACCATTAGGTGATTTATAAAAATAATTCATTTTTCTTTCATGAAGTTTGTCCATTATTCATATGGTTACATATTTAAAAAAACACAAAAACCAATTAAGTGCAATAATTGCGCCAATGCTAAAAACCGTTTATGCAGAAAACAGTGAACAATTTTTATGAGAAAACAGTGAACAGTTTTACTTAATAAAAAAAACAGATTTTATGAATGCAGTAAGCAAATTCGAATATACAGTAAACATGATGTGTAGAGAGCAAATTTTATTAACGTAGAAACCGATTTTATCAATGCAGAAAAACAAATTCGATTATTGTGAAATTTAAACATGAAAAAACATTTAGATTTGGCGTTTAAATTTAGAAAATAAGATTTCACTAGGTGTTTTATGAGAAAACAGTGAACAATTTTTTAAATAGTGAACAGAAAATAATTTCTGCAAAAAAGAGAGCGAACAATGATGGATTTGCCTGCTGGATTCTAAAAGGCTTATGATATGGTATGGTATTTCTCTAACTATGTGCTTTTGGCAAAGAATTATCTTGTCATATACCAACTCAAATTTTACCTCCAGTGTCTGGTTAGCTCTATTCAAATGGTAAAATTCATAGAACTCAATGCCTAACCAACTACGACTAGATAGATCCCGGGTTAGCGACTAGCTACTATATATAATAGCAGAAACCTTGCCCTGCAATTAAGGAGGAGGTTGTGACATGTAGGAAAAAATCCCACTTAAAAATCTGCCAAACTACCAGTCAAAAGCATGGAATAAAAAGCGAAACGTTGTGCCTTTCATGTCTTCAGGATTTAAAAAATCAAGCATTGCACTCCTTCGCCATTGAAAGAAAAATGCTTTAGGAACTGTTACATTTAAAAAATGCTTAAGCGGACTATTGTCTGCCAACTTTTATCAACAAACACCGCTCATAACTCTTTCAGCCAATTAATAGAAATCCGAAACAACGTGATCTTAGGTAGTTGCGAAATTAACTACAACGGCCATTTTCCATTCAAAACCTCTAAACAGATTTATATTTACCTTTTGAACCATTTTTTTCCCTACAAAAAGTGATAGAAGTTTCGAATTAATGTTCGCTCTGCAAGAATAATTTACTATGGCAAGAAAGTTGTTGGATTTAGTACAGCTAGTTGAAATGTGAGAATATTTTCATGTGCTATTTTTCATGAGACTGAATGATTATTAAAAAAAGAAAAAACTAAAACTTAAAAATGTTAGCAGAAAAGCATGGTGAAAATGGGGAAAAAAAAAAGATGTGATGGGAGTTCATAGAGGCTCACTAACGAGGAAGAAGTAAAGAACTGAAGAAGAATATGAAGGAAAAGAAAAGTAACTTTATAGGAATAGTAGAGGTGAGATAAATCTCAATCATGGATGGGATTGGGAATAGTAAAAGTAATTGAATAGGAACATTCTTCGAAGGCTCATACTTCACAAAATACCCAATATGTATCTTTATTTACACTAGGACAATTTTTTTGCTTTTATTTTTAATAAGAATCTAATCACTCTTTTTATTTTTTCTTTCACTTAAAAAATTAACAATCATTATATATTGGGTCCTAAAAATAAAACACAATTTAAATTTATTAAGTTTACTTTCTTTTTTTTGAGAATGAAGTTTACCATATACTTTGTATATGGTTAGCGGTTATTAAGTATATGGTTAGTGGTTATTACTTATATGGGTGAGGTGTAACCCAATATGTATTAAGGATTGGATCATATAGAAGATTGAAGGCTGTTATTATCAAGGGCATTACAAACCTAGCATTGACACTTCAAGTGAGTGATGATAGGTATTCTAAAATAATTATCGTCACTTCATTTTCAATTTGTTAGCTTCATAAAATAAGTGAAAATTGTAATACCATATTAATAGAGCTTCTTTAAAATTTTAAGATACCATACCTATAAATTAGAGAGTTTTATTTATTTTACCATAAATAAAAATTAAGAGTATCCTAATTCAAAATAAATAAATAAAACTAATTAACCCGCACATTGTGTGGGTCATACACTAGTTTTAATTAATGTAGAAATTAAATTCATATTTCGAAATTAAAATCTCTATATTTTACAATGCCTCTATTTAAATAAATAAAAAAATAAAAAAAACTACTTATTTTTATCTTTATGTTTTTTTTTTTATTATCCCCAAACAAGAAAAAAAAAAAAAAAAAAAAAAAAAAACTTCACAAAAAAATTTACACAGTACTCGAGTTTACCAAACTCGAGTACTGTGTAAATTTTTTTTTTTTTTTTTTTTTTAAGAAAAAGGTACTCGAGCCTGGTAGACTCGAGTACTGTGTAAATGGTACTCGAGTTTACCAAGCTCGAGTACCACAAAAAATTTTTTAACCACATAAATCCAACTCAGCAATGCCACGGTGGAAAACTAATGAGGAACTCGAGTTTCTGAAACTCGAGTTCTAGAAAAAGTGGTACTTTGCTAATTATTTCCGAAATAGTGTTTTCTTGCTAAAAATTTCTACAAATGGTGGTATTGGGCCATTTTGGCCTGCAAAAAGCTATAAATGAAAAGGCCCATATAAGAGGCTACAATAGAGCCGAAAGAAACTCATGAATGGGTGTAAAGGTCCATAAAGTGCTTAATTTCCAAAAGCATTAACCACAGGGTGGAAACATTTACAATTTCACCGAAAAGGGATGCAAATTACAAAATACCTATTGTATTCCTAACCGGACTTATTTGGGACCTTAATTTAAGCTTAATGAAAAAAAATCTACTTCTAAATTCATCAGAAATGGTTTCTTTAAATAAAAAAAAGTATCAACACACAAGCCAAAACGCATGTATATATATATATATATATATATACATATGAGTTTAAGGCATCATCTGAAGCCTTTGTTGTTAAAGATGATAATCCATATTATTCCTATGATCAGACTCTTTTTGAGCATAACTCAGTTGCAACTCCATCCTTAGTTGAAGACCGGTTTCCTATTTCAACTCTATAATTGCAAAAGATGATATTGTTGGCACATATCGACGAAATTGCTAAAACCACTTCTTACATCACTATTGTCGGCACATTCCAACAAAGTTGTTGAAAACCTACATGAATAGAAAAAAAAGTCAAATTTACTATTAACAATTCACTATTCACTATTCCATTAATATCTAATTTTGCCTATGAAAAATCCACTTCCCTTCACTTGTAATTAGAACTCAATTTTCTAAGTTTTTATATTCTCCGTAGATTCCCTTTACTTTCCCGGTTTTTAATCTTGTAACCTCCGTCCATTCCTACTTGGGAAAACTTGCTTCTACCTATATTTGCCTGTAAGTATTTATTTAAATAACTTGTGATGTCCTACTATGTTTGGTATCAAGATGTTTTCATCTCTAAAGTTATGCTTCGCAATGATAGTCTAAAACCTTATTGGAAAGAAAAGTTCATTGATGGTCTGCCTCATCTTTTTGCTCATAAGGTATAAGAATAATTAATGAGTACAACTGGTATAATCAATTATGAAATATTGATGACATCCTTCTCTACTTAGTCTATTGATGAACATTGAAAACATCTATATTCGTTTCTTGATTTTATTAAACATAATGGTCTCATTGTTTCTGCTAAGATAATCAAGCTATTTCAAACAAAAATTTGTTTCCTTGGTTATGAGAAGGATAAATCCGTCCTAGTGATAGAGCCATCTCATTTGCTGATCAATTTTCTAATATTATCACAAATAAAACACAAATATATATATATATATATATATATATATTTATATATATCGACAATCGATTTCTATTGGTAGTATACCACTACAATCAATGTTTTTCCCTAATGAAAATTAAACGATATTCATACATCTAATTCTACTCTAAAGTCTTAAAACAAATAAAATACAAAATTGAAAATCATTGATGACGAAAATGATATGAGTACATTTGGTACACTGAATGAGAATTACGACAGAAATTGTAATATTTATTACTAGTAATAAACTGTGTCATAATGTAATAACTAAACATATTCATTAGTTTAATTGTGAGTTATAACTTTAGAATAAAACTTAATATTTATTTTAGGAAATATCTTACTCATACAATTATATCTCTTTAAAAATTGTTATTTTTAAATTTAAGAGAGATATGTGTTATTTTTTATGATTTTTTTTTTTTATATAATTGTTAGATGTATATGTAAAGTTCATTTATTTGGAAATATATTAAAATTTGAAATTATTGCACTTACTTAGGCATAGATAATACAACCTTTTAAAAAGGAATGATTATTCCTCATTTTGAAGAATAGTTATTCATAATGAATAACCATTCCTTATAATAAAAATATAATCAAACTAAAAAATAACTAAATCATAAGAATAACTATTACATTACAGCGCTTTTTACAGTCTACCAAACATGCCTCTTAGTATGAACAAGAAGTGTATTAACTTACCCACAAACTCAAATCCCATGATCAAAGAGGACGTGAAGTTTTGAACAAAGTAGCAACCTTAAGAGTTTGAAAAATAATCTAAGGGTCCGTTTGAATTGAACTTATTTTTACTGAAACTGAAAACTGAAAACATTGTAGCAAAATAATTTTTAAAAGTGTAAATAGTACTGTGGGACCCATTTTTAATTTTTTTTGGAATAATGTGGTTGTGGGTCCCATAAACAGTGTGTGAATAGTGTTGCTACAGTGCATGAACAGTGATGATACAGTTATGAACAGTAAATTTTGTCTCCCTGAAATGCGTGAAAAAAAAAATAAATAAAAAGAGAAAAACGCTGAAATGAAAACGCAAATGCCGAATCCAAACCGGCATTAAGTCTTTCCGAGCGATGCTTTGTTGCCACGACCGAGTGATGCATCATCAAGTAACGCGGTATAATAAAAAATAAATTCAAGAGGAAGGTTTACTCAGTGCGACAAAAATAATGAAGGAAGATGCAATGTGTGCGAGATAAAATTGCACATAAATAGTAATATAGAGAAATATCTAATTGCAACAACTTTTGCACTTCAATTTTTTATTATAAGATTTCTTTGTTTACTCAATCCTCCAAACTATGATATCAACAAAAATTACGGCTACAACTTTACTATCCCACCAAATGGGAATTTTCAGGAGAGAGAGAGAGAGAGAGAGTAGCAATTTTCATTTTCTGAACATCACCTACTAAAGTTAGCATACACAAATTTGTACATCATTGAAAAAAATAATAATAGAATAAGAAAACAAATAATATGGACACATCAAGCAGAACCAAAAACAAATAATGCTACAATATTGTCAAAGCTCTGAGAGAATGGCAGGGATGTATTGAGATAACTCTGAATGAGGGACTAAAATCCATTCACAAGCTGTGTGTGGAATTCCTGGTCTTCTTCTCCAATCAATCTGAAGTGTATCAAGATCAAGGCAAAATAGCTAAGGAGCTAGAGCAGAGGAAGCAAGACTCAACTGATGTGATTGAAGTTCAAGAGGCTATATCTGATGCACTTGTAGTTTAGCATTTGTGTATACGACTTGTAGTTTCCAGTTTTCTGTTATTGGCATTTGCACGTGAGTTGTTAAGTGAGTCTCACGTGAAGTAGTTAGTATTCTATTAGTCTAGTTGTATTCTGTTAGTCTAGCTGGTTAGTTTGGTTAGCTCTGTTTCTATCATTGGTTGAACCTGATGTTGTATATAAGGAACAAACTAATTTTATTCAATATAATTTCAATTTGCCCAATTCTATCATTTCTCATATGGTATCAAAGCTCTCTAAAAGCTTCAAGTTCTAGTGTTTGACAGATTTGGGAATTTTCTTTTCTTGTCCACCATTGTTGTTTCCTTTCAAGCTTTCTCAAAATCTTTAAAGCTTTTCACTTTCCTTTAATGGCTTGCACAGCAATAGCTAACACTTCCACCACTGAATCTTCATCTTCTTCGCAAGATTCATACAATCTCAACGATCCATTGTTTTTACATCCTGGAGAAAATCCAGGGGCTATTCTTACTTCTCAGCATTTAATTCGGGAAGAGAACTATTCTGCTTGGGCAAGATCAGTGAGGAAGTATTTGATTGGCAAAACCAAACTTGGTTTTATAGATGGTTCTATAACCATTTCTTCTCCGTTAGTGAATTCTCCAACAGCTATTCAAGCATGGATTCGTGTTGATAACATAGTTGGTACTTGGATTATCAACTCAGTTTCACCAAAACTTCAAGGTAGTATCATCTACAGAGATACTGCATTTGAGATTTGGACTGAGCTTCGAGACACATTCAGTCAAGGAAATGGCACCAAGGTTTTCAATATCCAGAAGCAAATTGCTGAGATTCATTAGGGAGAACAATCACTTACTGATTACTTCACTCAGCTTAAAGTCTTGTGGGATCAGCTTCAGAATCTTAATCTATTTACTCAATGCACTTGTGGTAAGTGTGTATGTAATATCAATTAGAGGTTGAAGGATCTTCAAGCCAAAGAAGCCACAATGAAGTTTCTCATGGGAGTCAATGATGTGTTTTCTCAATTCAGAACACAAATCTTGCTTATGGATCCATTGCCTTCTATCAATAAAGCTCATTCTTTGTTCATCCAAGAGGAAACGCAAAGATCCTTCACCAATTCTATTAGAGTTGAGTCTACTATTTTGGCAACCAAGAGCTCAAGCAACAATCCAAAAGGGAAGGAAAGACCTTTATACACTCACTGTGGAAAGTTGGGTCACACTGTGGATAAATGTTATAAACTTCATGGTTTTCCACCAGGTTACAAATTTAAGAATAGGAATATGATGGCTCATCAAGTTTCAACTGTTGCAAATCAATTCCAAAGTCATTACTTAGCTTCAAATACTAGGGCTGTCCACAGGTCGATCCGGGTCGGGTTTATGCCCAACCTGGAACCGACCCGCTGGAATCGGGTGAACGGCTTAATGACCCACCACTGACTGTCGACAACCTCGGGTCGAGTCGGATTAGTCTTCGGTCGGTTGGCTTCGGTCTGAGTTTGAATCATCGGATCAAGCTCAAAATCACCACATCAAGCCCAGATTTAGGCGAAAATCACCATATCTAAGCAAAAATCAAAGAAAAACCACAACATCAAGCTTAGATTTGAGCGAAAATCACCGGATCTAAACAAAAATCGAAGCAAAAACCCCCACATCAAGTTCAGATTTGAGCGAAAATTTCTTCTCATCGCCGGATCTAAGAAAAATCGAAGCAAAAACACGCGCAAATCCGAGCAAAATCTTCATCTCACTATTGGATCTTAGCAAGAAAACCTAGATCTTCACCGGATCTAACCAAAAACTACCAAACCTTCATCGGAATACTGATGAATCTGAACGGATCTAGGAACTCTGGCCTTCTTTCATGGGTTTTGTCGGTCGGATCGGGTATATCAGGTTTTGATGAAGAAAACGAGCAATCCGACCCGTCTAATTCAGTTTTTGGTGGCGGAGACCCGTCTTCGACCATCACCGGCATCGGGTCGGCCCAAGCGGGTGGGTCGGTTCTCGGGTTCCTGTGGACACCCCTACCAAATACTAATCATAATCCTGTTACAACTCAGTTTCAAGGTCATTGCTTGGATTCAAATGCTAATCATAATCATGTTGTCACTGCTCAAGCACCTGAATTTACTCCTGATCAGTACCAACAACTTCTGTCTTTGATTGGAGTTCACCAGACTTCGACAGTTCAAGAAACTCACATGGTTAATGCTGTTTCTTTGCCATCCAATGCAGTTGGAGGTACTATTTCTTGTTCACCACATTCAGTCTTTTCAGCTAAGGTTGTGAATAGAAAGGCTTTTGGTGTTGAAACTTGGGTTATAGATACTGGTGCTACAGATCACATAGTTTGTTCAATGCATTTATTAACTTCCTTTACTGCCATTTCACACACTGTGGTTGAATTGCCTAATGGGGAGGCTGCTCTTGTGACTCATGTTGGTACAATTAAGCTTTCCTCACATATTACCCTAACAAATGTCCTTTGTGTGCCTTCTTTTTCATTCAACTTGATATCTGTTAGTGCCTTAACTCATTCTCATCCTTTTTGTCTTGTATTTCTTTCCAATTACTGTTTTATACAAGACCTTACCTATTGGAACACGATTGGAATGGGCAAAATGCATGATGGACTCTATCTGTTACAAGGATTTAGTCTTTCTAAAGCTTCCAAGTCTCTTGATGATTTTCTTCTTAGACATAAGTTCAGCTCCTTTACTGCTTTTTCTTCTTCTGTTTCTCATGACAACTTGTATTCTCTATGGAATTCTAGATTAGGACATCCATCTGATATGAAACTTCACTTTTTAGGTCATCTTTTTCCTTTTTTACAAAATTGTTGTACTAAAGTCTGCAATGTATGTCCTTTGGCAAAGCAAAAGAGACTACCCTTTCCTTTTGATAATAAAAGAGCTGTTCATTCATTTAATCTTATTCACATGGATGTTTGGGGGCCATTTTCCATTCCTACTACTACTAGACATAGATATTTTCTCACCATTGTCGATGAAGAATCAAGGGCTACTTGGGTTTTTCTTTTAAAGGCTAAATCAGAAGTAAGGACCTTGATTGTTTCATTTTACAATATGGTACATAATCAATTCAATACTTCTATCAAATCAATTAGAACTGATAATGCCTTGGAATTCAATATAGTTGATTTCTATAATTCTAAGGGCATCATTCATCAACAAAGCTGTGTGTATACTCCACAACAAAATTCAATTGTGGAGAGAAAACACCAGCACATTTTGGCTACTGTTAGAGCCTTACAAATTCAATCCAATCTTCCTATTGTTTTTTGGGGCGATTGTGTTCTAATAGCTGTTTATTTGATTAATAGACTTCCTACTCCTTTCCTACAACATAAATCTTCTTATGAGGTCCTTTTTCACCAAATTCCTTCTTATTCTCACTTAAGGACTTTTGGCTGCCTTTGCGTTGCTACTGATGTTACTCCACATAGACACAAGTTTACTCCTAGAGCTAGAAAATTAGTTTTCTTAGGATATCCTTTCAATATTAAAGGTTACAAGTTGTTTGATCTTCAAACTCACTCCATTTTCATCTCTAGGGATGTAGTGTTTCATGAGAAGGTTTTCCTTTTTGCTTCACATTCTTCCCTTCCTTCCACTGATCTAATTCCTTTGCCCAATATTCCTTCCATTCCATCTGTCTTTCTTGATCATACTTCATCTGTCACTGCTGATTCTATTTTACAGATTCATCATGATCTTGATTCAGATGATCAAGCTTTTCCTGATGCTATTGATCATGTTGTTTCTGATGCTCTTGATCATGATGTCTCTCTTGATCCAGCCATGCTTCCTGATGTTCCTAGAAGGTCTACTAGGATTTCTAAGCCTCCCTCTTATCTTAAGGCTTACCATTGTAACCAGGTCTCCTCAGCATCCATTTCCAATCAATCCCAACCAAGTACTTCTCATCCTCTTTCTTCTTTTCTCTCTTATGCCAATTTGTCACCTGCCTACAAATCCTATTGTTGTTCCATTAGCACTACCACAGAACCTACAAGTTTCTCACAAGCAGTTTCTGACCCTAAATGGCAAGCTACCATGGATGCTGAAATTGCTGCTTTGGAAGCCAATAACACTTGGACTGTCACTATTTTGCCTCCTACTAAACATCCTATAGGGTGCAAGTGGGTCTATAGGATTAAGTACAAGGCAAATGGGTCTATTGAGAGGTATAAGGTTAGGTTGGTTGCCAAAGGATTTACTTAAAAGGAGGGTTTGGACTACCTTGAAACTTTCAGCCCTGTTGCTAAAATGGTGTCTGTCAAGTGTGTTCTTGCAGTGGCTGCTGTGAAAGGATGGTTCCTTAGTCAACTTGATGTCAATAATGCATTTCTTCATGGTGACTTACATGAAGAAGTGTATATGGCCCTTCCACCTGGCTTTCACAACAAGGGGGAGCATGGAGGGTAGCTTGTATGCAAGTTAAACAAGTCCCTTTATGGCCTTAAACAGGCTTCCAGACGATGGTTCTCCAAATTCTCAACAACACTTATCCATCTTGGTTTCACTCAATCTAAAGCAGACTACTCTCTCTTTACCAGGCAGCAAGGGACTTCTTTCATTGTCTTGTTGGTGTATGTAGATGATGTTCTCATTGCCAGTAATGATAAAGAGCAGGTTGTTCAGTTTAAGGTGCTATAGAATCAGAAATTTAAGTTGAAGGACTTGGGTGAGTTGAGGTATTTCTTTGGCTTGGAGGTAGCAAGAACAGATAAAGGTATTTCCTTGTGTCAAAGGAAATATGCCCTTGAGATTTTGGAGGATGCAGGACTTCTTGATTGCAAACCTGTCAAAGTTCCCATGGATTAGAACTTGAAGCTTAGTAAACATGAAGGTTCATTGCTTGATGATCTAGGGCAGCATAGAAGATTGGTGGGAAGATTATTATATCTGAGCATCACAAGGTCAGATATTACTTATGCAGTGCATAAGTTAAGTCAATACATGGCTAAACCAAGAAAACCACACCTTGAGGCAGCACTTAAGGTTCTTCAATACTTGAAGAATGAACCTGGAAAAGGAATTTTCTTCTCAACAAGTTCAAAGCTGCATGTGAAAGGATTTATTGATTCTGATTGGGCTGCATGTCCAAATACTAGAAGGTCTATTACTGGATATTGTATATTCATTGGGATTCACTAGTTTCATGGAAATCAAAGAAACAATCTACTGTTTCTAGGTCCTCAGCGGAAGCAGAGTATAGGACAATGGCTATTTCCACTTGTGAAATTGTTTGGATTCTAAATTTGTTAAAAGATCTTCAAGTTGATCACAATAGGGAAGCATTGCTGTTTTGTGACAGCCAAGCAGCCCTTCGCATAGGTTCCAATCCTGTTTTTCATGAAAGGTCAAAGCATATAGAGATAGATTGTCATGTTGTGAGGGATAAGGTGTTGGAGAAAGTTATCAAGCTTAACCATGTCAGAACTCAGTCACAATTGGCTGATTTGCTCACCAAAGCATTAGGCCACAAGCAATTTTCTGCACTTCTGTCCAAGATGGAACTTATCAACATTTATCAACCTAAAGTCCATCTTGTGGGGGAGTATCAAGATCAAGGCAAAATAGCTAAGGAGTTGGAGCAGAGGAAGCAAGACTCAACTGATGTGATTAAAGTTCAAGAGGCTATATCTGATGCACTTGTAGTTTAGCATTTGTGTGTATGACTTGTAGTTTCCAGTTTTCTGTTATTGGCATTTGCACGTGAGTTGTTAAGTGAGTCTCACGTGAAGTAGTTAATATTCTGTTAGTCTAGTTGTATTCTATTAGTCTAGCTGGTTAGTTTGGTTAGCTCTGTTTCTATCATTGGTTGAACCTGATGTTGTATATAAGGAACAAACTAATTTTATTCAATATAATTTTAGTTTTCCCAATTCAAGGAGTGCAGCAATTAGTTGCTGCAATTCCTGTGAACGCAGCCTCGTTGCAGGCTCACCAGACAGGAAGGCCGTACAAACACTTAGGACTCCACTGTTCACCTGCACATGTAGTTGGCCAAGAGCAATTAGAAAATAATAAGCAACGCCATAAGTTTGATTACAGCGCATTTCCAAAAAGAATGGGCATAAGGTAATTCTAAATACTCAGAATCTGGAAGTCAGCAATATATATTATTAAAACTGACAATACAGAAAACAGAAATTAAAAACCGAACTTAACAACTTACTTGAACAGCAACACTGCCTTGAAGAATTCTCTGTAGACTCTGGAGACGAGGGAGTTGATCGCCTTCAGAACTGCGAGGCTCTTCAAGCTCATTTCGTAGTGCAGCTGTCCGAGTTTCAATCATTCCAATTGCATTTTCTACTGGGGAGAACTCAAATCATTCAGATTTAATTACCAAGAGCCTATTCACAAGGGCAGGGAAGGAGCCCTCAGTCTGAAGCACACTTCGCCTCTTCCATTGGTCTTCCAATCCACCCTGGGTCTTGCCATTTTTTGTAATGTGTGACATTTAGCCAGCTGCCCATAGGCCCTCCTGCTTTTATAAACTGGAATTACAAGCTCAAGAATGCTAGCACAGAAGTGATAAGAGCTCAGCTTGAGAGAAAAGCTTATTAGCAAGCTGAAGGTACTTCACTGCAGAGTCAACTGTGAGCTTTGAAGCACCATATCCCTCTACCTTAGCAGCAGAAGCCTCTGATGTGATCTCATTGCTCAACATTGGGAAAATTTTACGAAGAGCAGTTACATGATCCTTGCTCCAAACACCATCATTTCTAGCCACAAGGGCCTGCAGTAAATTTAATTAGACATATGAGCAAAAGGAAATTAATATTTAAGCAACAACAAGCAAATCATGAAGTCAATTTTACAGCTCTGCATTGTACAAGGTGAGAAAATGGGGAAATAGTTAGGCAGATTTTCTAAGGTCAACTTTCCATATAAGGATTGAGGGTGTTTGAACCACAAGCCCCAATAACAGTTTACTACCTGCATCACAACACCAGCAACAGCCAAGCACACTGGGCAGCTTCAGCCCTAGACTGCATTTCCTGATGTGCATCACATAAATGTAGCAACTTGGACGGGCGAAAATGCCATTGCAAGTTTGTAGACTTTCAGCAGCTGCATATTTATCCATAGTCATCACAGATCCCTGTGAGAGAAGGGGGAAAATGACAGTCTTATTTTTGCTAGTTCAATAACATTTACTCATCAGGACAAGAAAGTAGGAAAGTAATGGCCACATTCAGAATTGGAAAAATTCCTTCAATCCCATTTGTCAAATATGCGCAAATTTCCTTAAGAGTAATGGTAACAAAGATATGTCTCTGTGTGTATGAAGCTCCTCTCTTTCTTATCAACCCAATATCCCACAGCATCCACTCGATGGCAGTTGTCAAATATATTGTATTTGTAATAGTAACTTACCTCGTGTTTCAAAAGCACTCCATCAAACATCCACATAAATTTGACTAAACGCTATTGGGTTGCCACTGCAAAGACCCTACCTTGACCTTAACCCTATTCCCAAAATCTATATCTGCCACTTGCCCAAATAAAATACCATCCCTGTGCCAATAGGGAGTAGAGAATCAGGTCACCTCTTTAAGGTGGGAAGTGCGGGGTAAGGAGTGGTGAGGGAAGGGGCTCCCTATCAGTTTATAGAAAGGATTTTTAAGAATATTTAAGTTTGTTTCAAGTACATGTAAATTGTCAAAGTTAATAGTACTTCTAGGAAATGTGTCCTACTTTACATGTGTCTGTAGATTACTTTGACTTTGATGAAAGAAGACATAACTCTGCCAAAGCAAAAATACTTATACTATAACCTACTGATAAAATTACAGATAAGTAATATATGGAAATAAGCAGCTCTATAAGACTTATCTCCCACCATGAAGTAGAAGCAATGTTAAATGTCCACACAAGATGTGCCAGTTACAATGAAAGCAACAATGTAAAACAAAAGTTTAAAAAAGATGCCAGTCTTGTCTTAGGATGTGAGGTATCAACCCTTAACCCTGATTAGTGCAACATTCCTATCCTAATAGGGTGAAGGCGTAGTGTTTGTTAATTGAGTAATTATTCTGACTGTTTCTCAAACTCAAAGCTGATGCAAATATTGCTAAAAACTTACCAATAGTGCATGCTCCAAGCTTCCATCAAGGGCAAGAAGAAGACTGTCAGAGAGATATTTCACCTCTGACCAGGACCAGCTGTTCTCTTCCGATCTTTCTGGAATTGTTACCAGAGCACTATCAGAAAGTCCACACTCCCTCAACAGGTTGGGGCTTTTAGCTTCATCTGACATTTCCTCCAAAGATTTTCTAAGCCGTCGTGCTTCACCACTTTCCTCTAGCGTTCCGTCAGGCTTCATCTGAGTCACTTGCACATCAGACATCAGCTCCGATAATGTGATAATCAGCATGACCCTTAACCTTGCTGTCTGCATGAAGCAATAGAAGGAACTCTGCAGAACATATAAATAAAATAATGTAAGTTAAGAACAAAGGCAGCAATCTATGAACTTCAAAGGTCATACCTTCACGAGTATCTGGAGCCCAATAACAGCCCTTTTCCTGACGCTTTCATTTCGGAAAACTGCAAGTCGAAGTAGATGGAAAGTCACTTGCTTTAAGAAACGATCATTTTCCCTTGCCATTAGAGTTCCTCCATGAAGATCAAAGACATTGTTGAAGACAGGAAACAAAGCTTTCCAGAAAGACAGAGGTTGATTTCGGGAAAAGAAGCTCATTAATATGGCTGTGATACAATCAAGTTTTCCATAGTCAGTAGAGATGCTATGGGAGGCAGCCATCATGGAAAATTTCTCTGTTATTTCCAAAACCTGGAGATTGACAGAAGCACTCAAGTTTTCTTCCCAAAGCTCCTGAAGTGAATGTGAAATTATCAGTGGCCTAAAATAGCTACAATAAATGTAAAACAAAAATAATAGTCATTTATTGGAGTAAATGGTGCTGTTGCAGCAATCAAACAAGCAATCGATTTTTCTATCCAAAACTGTACCAATTTTTGTCTCAATATCGGGTGCAAAGATTCTCGAAGTGCTTGTGCAGAAGCTCCAATCCTAGAAGACTGTGCCTGAGCCAGAGCTTCTCTCAAGGAATATGGCTGGCTAGGGGAGCTTAATTGGGAATTCACTCTCTGCCATAAATAACCATTTTCAGGTGTCCCCTGAGGCTGCATTAGAGTTTCAATGCATATTAAGGATACAATGAATATGTTCTATATCATAAATATAAATAAATTGCACAAAGAATAACCAAGAAACTACTGACCGATGAAGGTAAATATTCAATGGATGTAAAGTCAACATTACAATCAATGAATGAATAACAAAAGGCAAATAATAGACAAAAAACACCAAAACAATGATTTTCAGAACTTTAACAGTAAAACTAACTTACTCTGACTTCTTGTCTTGATGCCTCAGATAGATAATTGTTAACTGCAGGAGAAAGTCTATCAGAGTACTTGGGGGAAGCAGGCCCATCCCCAACTGGGCTGCGAGAACTACAGCCCATGAGCATGCCATCAGCAGGTTTTCTATGCTGTAAAAGTACATAATCAACAATTAGTTTTAAGGGTAATGTAATTAGAGCAGGAGCCAGAACAACAAAATGTGATACAAAATGCAACTTCAATAAGGACTCGTACAAAAACATATATCAATTGTGAAGGGCCCAAAAAAAAAAGAGTTTCAAAAATATTTTGCCCATGAAAGAGACAATAAGAGCCTGTTTGGACAAACAATTTCCACAACTCAATTCTCAATTTCTATAACTCATAACTCAAAAATGGTGAGACCCATAGTAAAAAGGTTGTTTGGCCAAACGATAACTCTGTTTCCATAACTCTGTTTCCATCACTCAATTCTCTGATTTTTGAGTTATGAGTTATGGAAACTGAAAACAATTTTTGGCTGTTTTCAGTTTCCATAACTCATAACTCAATGGCAATATTGTAATTAAACACACATAAGGGATCCACAGCCGCAACTTTTGACCACCTTTTTTTTTTTTTTTTTTTTTTTTTCTGGGTTGGCGTTGGCTGTGTTTTTTTTCTTTTTCTTTTTCTTTCCCTGGGTTGGCGTTGGCTGTTTGTGTTTTTTTTTTTTTTTTCTTTTCTTTTCTTTTCTTTTCCTGGGTTGGCCGTTCATTTTTTTTTTTTTTTTTGTTCTTTCTGGGTTGGCGTTGGCTGTTGGGTTTTTTTTTTTTTTTTTCCTCTTCCTTTCCTGGGTTGGCGTTGGCTGTTTGTGTTTTTTTTTTTTTCTTTTCTTTTCTTTTCTTTTCCTGGGTTGGCCGTTCTGTTTTTTTTTTTTTAAATAATATTAGCTTCGGTGGTTGGGTACTGAAAAAAAAATAAAATAAAAAAAACATTGTACCGGCTGACAAGTGTGGGACCCATGAATAGTGTGAAAAAATTGAGTGATGAAAATAAAAGTGATGTTGCCAAATGAGTGTGAAAAAATGAGTGATGAGTGATGAGTGATGAAAATTGAGTGACGAAAATTGAGTGATCATTTTTTGTTGGCCATACAGGCTCTAAAGTACATAATTTCCAAAAGCATTAACCGCAGGGTGGAAACAGTTACGATTTTACCAAAAAGGGATTCAAAATACCTGTACTATGTGGACTTCTTTGAGACCCAAAAAAGCTTAATGAAAAACATCTACCCTCTAACTTCTTCAAGATAAGTTTTAAAATTGGAAAAAGTAGCAACACACAAGCCAGGAGGAACATACATATATATATATATATATATAAAATTATGTCCACACAGACAATTGCTGTTAGTAGTCGACCACTACAATTTGTTGGAAGTAACTCTATTATCTTCAATGTTTTGCCTTAATGAAATCAGACAATATTCATGCTTCTAATTTAACTTTAAAGTCTTAAAACAAATAAAATATAGACTTAAATATAAAATTAAAAATCAATGATGATGAAAATGATAAAGAGTATCAATGTTGCTATGCAATCACCAAAACAAGAAGTAAAATTAACTGGCAGACAAACTCAAATCACATCATCAAAGAGGAAGTAAAGTTTTGAACAAAGTAGCAACCTCAAAAAGAACTAAGCATTCCTCCAAGAGTTTGAAAAATAATCTAGTCCGAGCGATGCTTTGTTGCCACGCTTTTACAAGTGATGCATCATCAAGATTGCGCACAATTTGCAAAATAACAATTAAAACTTCACGCTTTTCAACGGCATTTAGGTTGTAAAAGACAGGCATTTCATCTAGGATCTGCATAGACCACAGGATCATTAATTAACAAAATTTAATAGGAAGAATCACAATCCAAAATTGATAACATGAATAATATAATGTAATGGAACCACCTTAATCAACCCATGACATTAAAAAATATAACCAAGTCTTAGTCCAAAATTTTGGAGTCTACTATGGATCCTCAACAAATTAATTAGGGTCGGCCACATGTATTCTTTTCTGCCATTTTATTACATCCAAAATTATACTCTTTGGTACCTCCCTAATTGACAAGTAATTTTTTACTACTTGTACTGTTATTTTTTTTATTAGTACTTCTAATATTGTTATTTTAAGTCTTCCTCTATCTTTTTTTCATTCCCACAACTTAAATCAACTTAATCGCTCTCCTCTGCACAAGACTAAACAATCTCAAGCAACTCTCCCTCATCATCAATACAGCAACCCCTATCTTTAAACTCCTATTTTTAAACGAATTTTCTCATTTTGAATCTTATTTTTATTTGTATTTCCACTAATCAATCTTAACATTCTCTTTGCAGCCACTCATTTTATAAACATGTTTCTTAACAACCCAACTTTGGTACCAAATAGTAGAGCTAGTCTTATAACAATCTTAAAAAGATTTTCTTTTAACTTAATAGGTATTTACAATCACACAAAAATATTGATGCATTTAACAATATAAATTTTAAAGAATTGTTGGGTGAATCAAGATATTTAGCAAACTTGGAAGTCATGCCATACATACTAGAGGCTAGCAAATCAATATATTCAGCAAATTTGGGAGTCATTGCATGGTCACATGGGTTAATTTGTAGAGTTTATCCCTATGCCACCATAGTAATGAGATAGAACCCTATTTTTATTTGCAGGTTCCAATAAGCTTGCTGATAACGTTCCTGTACTCACTAGTGTATTGCATCTTCAGACATCACTCTTCAAGGGAATGAAAGGGATTTCAACTGTTTTCCTTTTCCTTCGTCCTTTGACTCCGGATTCATGTGACTTGAGGTCTTAATTATTAGGCATTTCTTGTAAATTTATTTTAAATAAAGTTTCCTAATATAAATAAAAAGAAAAAACATTCCAGGCTGATCTCCTCATCTTGATTCTGCAAGCATGTGCTGACACTATAGACTATTTAATTCTGTTCATAACTTATCTCGACATACTTTAACTGACTTATGCTCAGCTACAATTAAATTAGATTAGTTCAACAAAAGCAACTACCCAAAATTGTTTCATTTTTGCTATAACTGCATAGTCTATGACCATGAATTGGTACACATAATTTTGCATTGGCATTATTACTTATAATTTAATATTTTTATTTGGGTGGTGAAAAGAGATTGGTTTTAAGGTTAGAAAATCTACAGCTTTGATAAAGAGCCTTGAGGTGCTTTTTATTTTCATATATGCAAACATATTTCCTATACCAAAACAGAGAGGAACCTTAATATTCCCAGCTAGTGGTACAATCACAACTGCATAATTTACCTTAAAAACTTAGTGAATGCAAGCTGAGATCTTGAATGGGAATATATTCAATAGAAATAAAAAAGAAATGAATAAATAAACTGCTTCAAAAATTTAACAATATGCACCTGTACAATGAGTGGAAAATATAACTGTGCAATATATAGCTTATCTTCAGGCTTTCGGTATCGAGCATCAAACTCATGCTTGCACAAGAGGACTACTAATATTCTGGCCGCCTACACACAGGAAAGCAAGTATTACAACAAAATAATAATAAGTGCATGTTTTCCACAGTAGTATACAGTACATACCTAAAAATGAATAACAGTCACATTTATGCAAATTGTGCAGGACTTTATACATCTACCCTCTCAAACGATATATATATATATATATATCAAATGAAATTAAGGTCAATGCAAGAAATCTAAATTAAGATTTACCTTTGCCCGCAGAGATAAATCGTCATCATGATCCCAAGTAAGGAAAATCTCCTGTATCAAGACAGACGAAAGGTAGTTCCTACTACATGAACATGCATTTAAGTCAAGCACACATCACAGACCACCTGAAGTAGCTGAGCCAAATTGATTGAAATCTTAAAAAGTAATGAAAATTAAGATTTAAAAAAAAAAAAAAAATAGGAAAATAAAATTGTGAAGACATTCCATTCTTCTCAGAAGCATAAGCATGCCAGCTGTAAACACTAGAGGTGATGTATCGTCAGCTATCCCATAATATCTAACACAAATTGTAATTCAAAATGGAAGAGTCACACCTTTTGGAAATGTATTATAAAGGAACAGTATTCTGGATATTGCATGGGAATACATCTATCAGTAAGGCAAGAGTCAAGTTTTTTCAACCTTCATTGTAACAATAAATGGATTTTAACCAAAAAAAAAATCAAATTAATTAATTTTCAACATCTATGATAAGGATAGCAACACGTCTGAGAAATAATTAACATGCATGTGAAATCATAACAATTATTATTTATTTCCAGCTTCTGTACAAAATGCAGCATTATACTCCAACGTATTTTGTTAAACCTTCGTTCCTTAATAGGATGTCTGCAAACATGTCCATTTTCTGCAGACTATTTTATGGCCTTTTCTATATTACCCTTACTTTTTGAAATAAAATACAATAATACTAGATGAACACAATAAGTGTATAATAAGTCAATAAAAAGAAAATGTATAAAAACAATGAACTCAATAAGTCAAATGCCCCCCGTTTTAATACTAAAATTCAATCTTGTCAAATTTTGGAGCTTATTAGCATTACAAATATGCTTATAGCCAAACAACTCTAGATGTTCTAGTATGATCAAACCAAAGGCTCCAACTAGTAGTGGCATGATGTGGTTTCAGCGATTTTGGAGAAAAGCAGCAGGCATCCTTGGATGGATCAATTAAATAAGCAGAATATCATCAATTCCAATGTCAAAGTTTGGTTTGATATTATTTTACAGAAATTATATGCTTACAGAGAACACTATACCACAAAACAATATCAAATAAGCAAGTTACACACAGAAATTTGAGCTACTTTGAGATGCTAAATTCACCTAGAATTCCACTGTTACCTATATAAAAAGTGATGAAGTACCAAAGAAGAAGTGTCACATTGATGAATTACCTATCTGAAGGGTCTCTCCCAGGCATTTCCACAAAAGGTCATGATCACATATAATCTGCAAAAATGTAAGCTTGCAGTCATGCAGAACCATTCGGCACACCCCAGAAAACTTGTCAAGGTACAAGGAAACCTGCAACATACAGAAGAAACTGTGTAAAGAGGATATAGAAAAAGGGCAACAACAAAGTCCACCACTTTCAGGCCAATAGAGCCCTACTGCTTTAATATGGCTGTACAAATCACATTGTGCATTCCCCTACAACTAAGGTTTGTTTCTTTATCAATGTTAATAAGTTGGTGTCGTTTGTTAACTCAAAAGGTCACCATGCTTATTGGTCTTCACCTCATCCTAGTAGCTAGCAGAGAGAAAAATAGACAAATATACGAACAGAAAACCCAAAACAAAACAAAATAAAGAGGATTGATAAGGCATGTCTCAAACATTCAATTAAACATCCCAAAAGCTAATCATCAGCCGTATAAGCACAACCTCATAAATACATTCAAGTTGCCCCTATTAAAACAATGTCTTATACAGTAGCAATTTGGAATTCAGCCACAATTTAAATACAGCAACCAAAACCACCAAGTAAAATATGGAGGTGAAATAATGCCAGCACCAGCAAAACAAAGTATTTTGCACTGCAATTCACACCGAATTGTAACGATCAGTAATACAAGGAACATATCCAGTGGTGTCATTTGACCCAAGCTACAATGTCTGTCTTGCATCAACTTTTAGAACAAGACTGCTGGTGCATTCCTTTAGCATGGTAATCCATTTTATGAGAAGATTGTGACTCTTTCCCTCTCCCTCTCTCCCATTTATTACCGAAAAGTGGATGATAAATTGGCCATGCTTAAATTCTCCCGAAGTTACTCTTTTATCTAATTCTAATTTTCTAAATAATGAACAAAACTTCCGAGTATTTTTTTTTATAAGTCACCATGTTTATCATCAAAAAGAGTTCTCAAAATATAGCAGGGCACATTCAGCATTCTTGGTCTACGGTAGATTCAAAAGGACCAATCGAAAATTCTTACAAATACATATGTGCAACATTAAATAAGCATTGGCTTTCGGGGCTTTGCATGCATGGAGGCTTTGAGGTTTGGCCTTTGAATGGATGTGGTCTCAATCTATTCTTTCCTAAGGCATCTGGGCAAAGTACCAAATTTTCACAGCGAAAATCCGGCGACATATCACCTTACTTTCATGGCGGAAATTAGGCATCGCTTTGCCTTAGGTGACATGAACTGTAACAATCACACCGAAAGGGGCAAGCAGGTATATATATACATACATCATGCATAACGCAAGCACACAGAGCAGGAAAGTAAATGCCTACATCCCTAGAGCATGGCCTAAAATATATGTGTAAGAAAGTAAACAGGGGTTGCCATACTCTAGAGATGAGGACGAATGGTACATGGCATGATATACCTAATACAAACCATCTAAGAGAGAAAGGAGGGATGAAGGAAGGGGGTTTAATAGAGTACATAATCAAATGGGAGAAGCTAGACCCCTAAATCTACCAAACATGGCCGCTTGGCTTATATTGACAAGCTTATACCCTCGCCCTTTTTGCTTGCGCCTGGGAGACTGTGCCTTAGCTCCACGCGTCCTTGCTCCGTGTGTGTACATGTAAAGGCAAGAACAAGAAACCAGCAGACAAGTAATGGAAGGAAAAAGATACTAAGAGCATGTGAAAGAGACATAAAGCAAAAAAGCATGATAGACATAGCAAGCATAGCATAGCATATGACAAGAGACATGATGAGCCACAAGATAAATGAACAAGCAAGAAAATAAGAAGGTAAACAAGCAAAAGGCAAACAAAAGGTGATGTCCATGGGAGACAAATGTAGGTTTGGATCGGGTGTCCATATCTTCATTGTGTTAAAGCATGGACGACACACTAGCAAGCAAGATTCATGCATGGACATGTAAGCAAGCATGTAATGATGTATAAAAAGCCAACGGGTGGCGCAAACAAGCATGGTAAGCATATCATCGCACGAAGTAGAAAAAGGGAAGGGTATGCAAGGAGTAACCCGACATCTGGAGATACCTCCCAAATGGTTACACCCAAACAAAGCCTCATGGGCATCGGATGTAACCGCACAACCACAAACCCACTATGGGCATCAAATGTGGCATAGCCTAAAAGTAGAGAGGCTAACATGGAAGATAAAGCATAGAAGCAAGCAAACGTAGACATGCAAATAAGGACAATCCAAATCCTTTGATGTGGGCCTTGGTGTGTGGACGATGACAAAGACCATAGGGTCTAGATCGGGTTCTAACCATTAGGGCAAGACAAAATAAAAAGACATAAAAGTGACAAAAGAGCCACAATAGCACATGGCGTGACAAACATAGCCTAGGTCTAGGCACACAACATGGCATAGAGCGCACAAGCACATGGCAAAAAGTATAAAGCATGTAGAGAACATATATCTAAGCATGTGGGCATGTGAAAACATAGATCTAGACATATAGGCATAGAAACATGCACGTAAACATGTAGAGCCAAGCAAGGCATGACCAAAATATCATACATGCATGTAAGTATGTAACCCTAACATTAACATAGAACAAACAAAGGAACAAAGCACAGGAAAACATGGCATAAAGCATAAAGCATGTAGATCAAGACACTTTTTTTTTTTTTCGATGAACCAGAAATTTTATTCAAAGAGAAAACAAACTACACAGGCAAACGAGCCTCACCCTGAATAACGGAAACAAAAGCATGGGGGCTGTTACTAACATCAAAAGAACCAAAAAACTTACAAGCTAAAGACCACTTTGCTAAAGAGTGAGGAGCCATATTGCACAACCTGGGCACCTAACAAACAGAGACCTTAGAAGAAGATGCCAAGAGAATTTGAGAGTCATCACAAATGGACTTTATTCTCCAAGGGGGGTAGCTTCCAGATCAAAAAGGAGATTGGAACAAACTTGAGAGTCTGATTCTATGATAATTGCCTCAAACTCCAAGTTAGCTGCCAAGGTTAGAGCCCATTTAATAGCTTCAGCTTCTGCTTGAAGAAGGAGGATGGTATTCACTCTCTTAGAACAAGCAAAAACCAGCTCCCCTCTCCAGTCTCTGGTGATAGATGCAATGGAAGAACAATGAGGGCCAACAGCAACATCCACATTAATCTTGATTGAAGAAATGGGGGGAGGGGTCCACTGATGTGAAAGAGCCAAGATGGCCTGGCTTGAGACAAAGGGCCTAGCGGACTTGTGTTCAAGAAATAATTTAGAGATTCTAGAGGATAGCTCTTTAACCTTTATAGCAACACCTTCAAAAAGAGAAAGATTTCTTTGCTTCCAGATAACATCATATAAGATAGCTCCAAAAAGTAAGAAGTCTTTCCTTTGGCACTTAGTAAGCTCCTCGGCAAAAGGAGGAGAAAAGAGAAAATTAATGAGGTCATGAATGGAGGCAAGGCCAAGTGAGTCAGTGCTCCCACCCCACTGACTGCGAAACCAAAGAGACTTAGCAATAGGGCAAAGTGCAAAAAAGTGGAGAGACGATTCATCGGACAAGTTACAAAGAGGACACCCCACCTCAAAATTGGCAAATTGACTGATGACATCTTTGGTAGGTAGAACATTTGCAGCAATTCTCCATAAGTGCATTTTCAACCTTTCATGCAACCTAGACTTCCACACTTGGCCTCAAGAGAGGTCCAACATCAACAAAGGGGAAGAAATTCTGCCCAACCAATAAGGTGATTTGATTGTGAGTTTCCCTGAATTTGTGAGGGTCCAAGACCAACAATCAGCACTAGGGAAAGAGGGCAAAGGTACCTACATGATAATGTCCACCACCGAAGACTCAAAGAAATTCCAAAGTTTAGCAATATCCCAACCACTGTGGTCTTGATGTAGATCAAGACATATAGACATCTAACCAAGCGTAGAAACATGGATCTAAGCTAAGAACATGCTAGGAGCAAGATAAGCAAGAATCATGCTAGATAAGGCCATAGATCATGTTATTAAGTCAAAAAGAGCAAGATAAATGTTAGAAAAAAATTTAGGAGGTTAGGGCTGTGGATAGTAGCTAAAAAACTATATCCACACCCCTAAACCCTAAATTCAAGGTGTAGAAACAAGGAAAAGAAGATTGGGTATAAGAAAAATGCCTTGTATTTTAGGTGAAGAAGGAAGAATTAAGTGGCTTTAATGTGTCTTTTTGTGTGTTTGGAAGAGAGGAAAAATGCTTAGAAAACATTCAGCAGAGAGCAGGCAGCTAGGGATTCCTTCCTTTTGTTGGTTTAGGGGGTGCCTAGAGCTATTTATAGCCCTGGCACGCTTTTCGAGGCGGCAGCCTTTCAAGGGCCGCCACCTTTAAGTGGCCTTGATTGGGTTGATCTTGACACCATTAGAAATATCTTGACTTCCTGTTTCTGAAAAGGTATGGAACTTGAAAATCCAATAGTCGGGTCAAAAGTTATGGCTCTGGAAGTTAGCGATGCATCGATCGGTGCGTTAACATGGTTTTCATGATATCTTGGCTGTTCTAACTCCGATTTCAACCTATGAATAGTCGTTGGACTGAGAATTTGATAATCTTTGCAATGACATTGATTTCAACTTGTTCTGACGACCAGATCAAAATTAGGATTTTTAGGGCCCATCGAGAGTCAACTCTGGGTCAAACTTGGTCAAAGTTGCCTAAAGTCTTCGAGGAGTTCGGGTTTGATATAAAACCATGAAAAATGTTGTTTTGTGAGGATTTCGACCTTATTTGACCTTCGGTCAACCCAGAATTGACCAAGGGCATTTTGGTCATTTTGGTTGAAAGAGGCACTTTGGGTGCTCTGGTGTCTGAACGGGTTACACCATGTCATTTTGGATGTTCTCGCGGCCTCATGGAGAGAAAATAACATTTTTATATTTTTCAGGGTCCAGCACGCAAATTGAGGGCAGACAAAATATGGTATCAACACCCACTACCACGAAACCCACCCGAGCCATCGCCACGAACACACCCATAGCCACCCCCACAAACCAAAGCCAACGAACCCACATGAACACATCCACCCACCCACACAGACACCGAACCCAATGACCGACCCACACTGATCTACCCATACAGACACTGTACCAAACCCAATGACCCACCCACGAACCACACTGACCCACCACCATGATCCCACCCACGAGAAGGAGATGAGGGAGGCACTAGAGAGAGAGAGAGAAGGAAAAAATAAAAGGGAGACTAGAGAGAAAAGAGTGAAAAGAGAAAATATTTTTTTAATGAGAGGAGAGAGAGAAAAGAATAAACAATGTGTTTTTTTATGCCTTCTTGCTACAATAAACAACTACTCTTGGCTATTTACTGTAGTAAGAAGGCAAAAAAATTTGCCTTTAGCTCCACCAATGTTGGGCAATAATTGGAGGCCGTGGTGCTAAAAATAGCAATATAACTTTTTAGTACCATCAATACTAATGCTCTAAGTGTACGTTTGGGAAGTGCTTAAAGTTGTAACTTATTGTTGATTTTAGCTTATTTTTGCTATTATTCATGGGTTCCACTGTACTTTTTTATACTGTTCATAGGTCTTACTATACTATTCAGCTTATTTTTTAAAAAAACTTTTTTCTACTCTCAGCAAAAAGTTTTCAACTTCAGCTAAATAAGTTGTTCCCAAACGGACACTAAAAATAACGATAATAGTAGAAAAAGTTGGTAAGATGTAGTAATTAGGCCTTGGCTCAAACGGTAGAGGGATGAGACATCAGGTAGTAGTTAGCTACAAATCACGCTTAACAAACATATGCCGAGATGATCGCTATATTCCTCTAGCATCAGATTTTTAGTTCCAAGCTACCACCTAGGAATCAAAGCAAATACAAATTAGTAACAACAACATGCTTGACATGGGTGCAATAAGTTGTCTACCAAAGTTGGGGCACATGCAAGCATGCACACACACACACACACACACACACACACACACACATTGATACAAACATATTTGTTTATGAAATGTTCACATGTGAAAGTCATTTAATCTTATCCATAGAAGATTGAAAGAAGCAATAAAAGATATTTCAAGATACACAACACCATTATCTTACTGCATCAAGAAAACACATGCTCTCCAAACTACAAACAACACGAACTCCCAAGTCTAGCAACACATTTAATGCATTAACAAATTGTAAACTTTATGTAGATGCAGCATCACGGTAAAGAGTAGCATCTTCAATGTGCCCTGATATCCAAAGACAAAGGTGAATAAATAATATTAGAATATATCAGCTAAATGTTGGACAAAAGTAATCACATGTCAAGTTAATCCCATTACTAATTCAAAGCAATTGCAATATTGAACTCTACCCAATGCCTCTCAAAGGCAAATACAAATAAGAAACATCAAAATAGAAATGCATTCAAATACAGGCATATTAAGAAAAAGGGGTAATAAAACTAAATTCACCTATGGCTTGGCTCAAATTTACATTGCCTACCTGTGATTTGAAAAGTGTCACTTTACCCACTTGAAATTCACTTCGTTTAACTTCCATAACCCATCTCTGTTAAAAATAAGGGTAAATTTGTATTTTTCTTCCATTTTATATCTCTCTCCTCCCAAAACCAGAAAAAAAAAAAGGAAAAAAAAAAGTGAGGGGTTTTGTAAAATTAGTATTTGGAACTCATGTTCAAAACTCCTAGCAACAATTACAAGAATGCAACAAAATCAAACAATTTTTGCTCCCATTCTTGGGAAAGTTGTTTGGTAAGATGATTTTTGTTAACTGATAAATATTTGATCCAAAAATTTCAAAATAGCTTAAGAAACTTAGAAGGGGAAGATGAGTTAAACATAAAGCCAGAGGCATAACTATAACTAGATCCACTAAAAGTAGGAAGCCAAAACAAATTTATGAAGGCCATAAAGGACCAAACGATAATGATCCTGATTCATACATTAAGTGTGCGTTTGGGATGAGCTAAAATTTTCAATTTATCTCTACTTTCAGCTTATTTTTGCTACTATTCATGGATCCTGCTGCACTTTGTAATATAATTCATGGTTCTTACTGCAATTTTTTATACTATTCATGGGTCCCATTGTACTATTCAACTTATTTTTAAATCTTTTTTCTACACTTTCTGTAGAAAACTTTTTGTAGAGATTTTTATTTTTTGAAATCACTTGAAGCTTTTGGTCCGCCTCTTGCTTTTGTGAAAAGAGCAAGGAAGCATATCTAAAGGACTATGATGATATGGATTTGGCCAGTAGCCAATGGAGTAGTATGGTTGAAACTTACTTAGAGAGAGAGAGAGAGAGAGTGTGTGTGTGAGAGAGAGATTAAAAAAAAGGGTCTATCCATCACTCTTCATGTTTAGCTAATCTTCAATTCTCCAAAAGCACTCTCTTGTTCTCTTTCGTTTTCAAATCAAGCATGCAACTTCTCCTTTAGGATGTATTTCCACATTGGTTGTTGTTGTTGTTGCTTCTTTTTTTTTGGGTGGTGGTGGCTAGTTTGAAGATGGGTGTAAAACATTGGTGAGGATGGATGAGAGGGAGGAGGTGGCTGTGAAAGCCATTTTTGAGAGATAGCATAGATAATTGGAAATTTCATGCGTATTGTAATTGTTCATTCATTTTTGCAAAAAAGTTCAAACCCTAACCTTTTGATTCGTTTTATGTTTTATTTTCATATAAAATGGTGTTTTTCTAACGGAAGTATCAAAGGTGGGTTACAGTGTCTAATGGAGCTAGCCTTAGATGGATAAAGTGACAACTTTTAAACCATAGGTATGCAACTTAAATTCGGACCAAACCACAGGTGGGCAATCTGTAATTAACCCTAAGAAAAAAGAAAACTACTTTTTAGCGAAACAAAAGCTATGTCAGTGATCAGTAAACCCTCATTAGACTAGTGCTTATGCCTTTAGTAATGTGCCTAGTAAGGATATCAAATTAGACACACATAGAGAGTGTTGAAGGCATTATTACTTCGGGATAAAATTTGTTCTAGTTATAACTTATTAGGCATAGTTTGTTTCACAACCTTCAACACATTTTGACCTTAAACTTTGTGGTGTCTTCAACTTGAAACACAAATTCATTTAGATTCCTTATAATTGGTCCTTTTTGAAAAAGACTAAACCCTGTAGCCTAAGTGTCTACTCTATTTTCCAAGGAAAATAACAAATGGACACTAAGAAGGCAACATCACAAACCTCTAACATATGCGGGTTAGACTTAAATCAGGCTACATATATCCCAACTCTAATCAAGCAACTTAGAATGTTCTTCATAAAATTAGAGAGCAATATATTTTACAAAAATGTTTTATATAGACAATTCAAAGAATGATTTAAAAATCTGAGACCAAGAACTTAATTTCTACAGAATAAAATAGCTTTCACCTAATGCGATAGATAACATGGGTTGACAAATTGCAAATGGATTTTCATATTGGCTATCTCAAAGATAGGTGTGGACACCACATTTTGTACCGCTTACAACTCGGGCCCCCATTCCCTGATGATGCTCAAACTTTAAGGGCAAAGGCCAATTTAGAGACCAATCAGATATCAAACTGACTTGAAGAATGTTAAAATAGAAAATATAACTTTTTAATTGAGCAAAAATCTATTTTTGGAAATAAAATGACCAAAGTGGCCCTTAGCCTACATATGCGGGTCGCAGCCTGCGTACGCAAGCCAAAGCATACGCACGCAAGTACATTTCTGCGTACGCAACTAAGGTTTCAAAAGTATAAGAAATGCAAGTTTTCTGTAATAATGGTTGAGGTTTGAAATGAATCCTACATTGTTTGGGAGCCATTCCAAACCCCATTTTCTCCACTATAAAAAGCCTTACATGGTACATTTTCAAAACACACAAAAAACTCACTATAAAAACCTAAGATTCACTAGAAAATAGTGAATCAAAAAGGATTTTTTTCACAAAACATCCTCAAGTCAATTTTATTTGATTCGGATTTTTTCTAGCCCTAATCTTTTTAGTTCAACATTGCTAATCACTCTCTTATTGGTTTGTGAATAGATTTGACTGAGGGGAACAGTCAAAATCAAGCTTGGAAATCTTTTGTTTGAGGTATTGAGTCTAACCCTTCTTTTTATTTTTCTTCCTTTTCTGTTTTTTTTTTTTTTTTTTTTTTTTTTTTTTGTGTTTTAATCCTGTTTTCTTGTTTAGTTTATGTTTGTACGTTAGGTTGTTAGTTTGTTGTTTTAAAGTTCTGTTCTGTTTCTATGTTTTTAGGTTTTCCGGGTAAGGATCTGCGTACGCATGATCTAGCTTGCGCATATAAGCTTAATTCTACATACGCAGACCTATTCTAGTGTGCGTGATGCCATTGCCCAAAAAATCCTAATTTTTTATTTGTTTTGTTTTTGCTTTCATATGTTTGTTCTGTGTAACCTCTTTTTATATATGTTTAAGCCCCATAATTGTTTGTTCACCTTTTAACACATTTTTTTATGTCACATGTTTAGATTAGGGTTTCTTAGCTTTAATGTCATTCATTCACATGCTCATGCATTATTAATGCCATAGGTACTGAGTTGCTGTAAGGTAAGTGAGATACGTTATGCATTCACATTCCCATGCATCTTTGAATAGGATTTCGCCTTGATGATGGAGATAAACATGTTTGATTGGTTGAAGTGTAGATGCCAACACATGTTTGTTTGGATGTTTCTATGCCTATATGCTACTTTGGATATAATATGTATGATAGTAATATGCTAGAGTTTCCTTGATATGTTGGGTTTTCTTTTATTTGGATGGATAGATAAGTGTGTTTTGTTTGGGATAAAAGATGCCATGTTGTATGCTTAGATGTATGCTAGTGTGTGTGTGAGTCTAGATGCAAGTGTTGAACATGCTTTTAATGAGGTTAAGACGTAAGACACAATGATGGGAGGCCAACCTTAGGGTTGGGCGGTTTTAGGTGCCTAACACCTTCCCAAGAACGTACCTAAACTCTGAACCCATATTTTGGTAGTAAGATCAATGGTTCTTCCTTGAAAGGATGCTATATTCATGGTTCCCAGACCATATAACTAGGTGGCGACTCCAACACTCTTTCCCTTGTGTCCACAACAGGGAACATGAATTGGCTTGTGTATATGCTTGTTAGACACTGAGCTTGAGTTCAAGCTAATGAGTGTCTATTTAATTGATGAAAGGGGGAAAGACCATACCAAGGTGAGTCTTTTAGCTTTTCTTGTCCATGCTAGCTCCTACTTTCACATAAACATTAAAACTGGGGGGCGGGGGGGACTATAAGATAAAAAATAAATTGATATAAAATTGAAGAAAGAAGAAAATGGCATACTAAATAATTGGCTAAAAAAAAGGGGCCCTTACCACTGTAGGAAGAAATATACATGTCCACGTATTAGACCCATAAAATGGAAAATTTTACAAAGTTAGATTCTAGAAAAAGAATAAAACATTCAGGTATTTTATCAAACAATTTTCATGCATGTAATAAAAAGTTTCGTTAGTTAAGTCCACCTTAGCAACAACATTTTTGCTAGACTGTTGGGGACATTTTTGTGACAAGGGCCAAAAATGCAAGAACGGCCGAAATCTCCCCTTGGGTTCTTTAGAGGTGTTTATTGTGGAGAATCAAGCTCAAAATTCCAAATGTATAATGAACAAAAGGCTAACGATGCTTTGACAAAAGAGAATCAAAATACTAATAACAAAAGTGCAAAAAAAGCATAAAAACATAATAGGTCTGAAACTTCGACCTACAGTCACCGAGAAAAGGAAATTGAGAGAGGTTGCGAGGAAGAGATAGAAGGTTCCCCTATACCCATATTTCCACCCCTAAGGCTTAGAATTGTGAGAATGTTTCCTGACTCAGTGGGATTTTGCTCTCAAGTTTCAGCTCTATGGGAAAAACGTGGTTCAACAGGTTTGAAACTTTGACCCTTAGTCACCGAGAAGAGGAAATTAAGAGAGGTTGTAAGGAAGAGAGGGAAGATTCTCCTGTACCCATATTTCCACCCCCCAAGCTTCAGAATTGTGAGATTGTTGACTGGCTGAATGGGCTTTTGCTCTGAAGTTTTAGGTATTTGGGTAGAACGTGGTTAGTTGATTTTGAATCTAATTAGGGCCTTTTGTTTTGAACTTGGGGTGCTCTAAGTGACTATTTTTTATCAATATAATAGGCTTTGAACCCTAAGGTATAAATCAAAAATGTTATGGTCAAATTTGATTTAATTAGGTAAGAGGGATGCCTTGCTTTTTATATGATTTTGGAAACAAAGTTGTTTCCTCTTCATGGCTACTATCTTTGGTCTTTACAGGCCTTGGAAAACTACATTTGGGTGGTTGAGTGGGCTAGGCTGTTCAGCCTTTTTCTTAGAGTTAGCTGTGTTTTGGTGTGGAAAAAAAAGCTAGGCTGAAAATTAGGGGCACAGTCACCCAGAGTATAAAAGCTCTTTTGAGGTGGAAATTTTGGGTACAAGACCTCCTCTATGAGCCTAAGGTGCTACCAGTTTCCCTTGCCCACTTGGTAGCACGCATGGGTTGGGCTTATGCAAAAGATTCAGAAGGAACCGACCCATACCCTCCAAACACACTCCCTCAATTTCTCCAATATGTTGCATGAACTTGGGCCATGCTTAAAAGAATAAAAATAATAATATAATACATGAATTGGGCCTATAATGAGGTCAGGCTTATAGAGAACGTGTCATGAAAAAGGGTATCAACATTAGCCCCCTGAGCACGCATGGTGCTTGTGGCATGTGTGTGAGTAGTTGATGTTTCCCATTGCTTGTAAATGTTGCGGGTTTAGGAATTAGTCCATCCGAATGCTTCATTTTTTGTTGAGAATGTACAAGTTGATGAAGCTCGCTTGTAGAAATGTCATGCGTCATGACACCCACTTGTAAGAAAAATCGTAGGTCATAGAAACCCATTTGTTGAAATGTTGTGGTCACGAGTCCAAGAAAATCGAGTTGTAACCAAGTGATAGGTCCAACCCGAAACGGTCCTTTCTTTTCATGTCCCACATGTAACTTAATTTCTCTTCATAGGATGGCTTAAGTGGCCTTCATGCTACCATGAGGAATTTTAACATTTCTTCATTGGATGACTAGGTGGTTTAAGTCTTTACACCACTTGTTTTGTAACATACATGCATACTCGGCCTTGGAATCTTCAAGCTCATTCCCTTAGCATTCCTGTAACTTGTCTTTCAATAAAAATTGGCTTCTTTAATTTCTAGCTGCTTTGTCTTGTGATAGTATGCCATGCTAACTCCTCTAATTTCACCTTCTGTAGCCAACTTTTAAAAACAAAACTCCTTAATATCAAATTGTAGAGAATTCCTTAGATTTGCAAAGGCCCCACGCCACTTTTGCTTTACCACATTATGGCCTTTGACTTTTCTTTTCAAGTTGCTTTCTTTTAGTCACCTGCAGGTAGCATTAGATTTCCTCCACCCACTTGCTTTTAGCTTTTAGGCAAAAAGCTTCACTTTCTGCTTAGATAAAACTAACATACCATTCCATTCTTTCATTAATTTTGCTTTGGCCAACACACTTCCTTCTCTTGTAACAATATTGCATGAGTTGCCTAAGGGGTTTCACTTCCTGTAGCCTTTATGTCAAAGGCATTCATATCACCTCCATGCCGTCTTCACTTTGTGATATAATCACTATAACTTTGCTTTTTTCTTTGGCTTTTCAGGTTCTTGGCATAGATCACTTCTCCAAGAGCTTCAGAATTCCATTTCGCAAAACTCTTGGAATCAGGCTCTTGTAAATCTTTTATATTTTAAAATCCCTTAAGCTCATCAGATTTTTCCAAAGCCTTTTTGTATCCACCTTCAATCTTGCACCTATGAGGCCAAACCCCAAGGAGGATGGTGAGATATTGGTTGCAAAATGAAGGAGATAAGAGCAATGGCGTTCCACCACCATAATCAAAGAAGTATAAAGATGCTCATTGTAAGATCTAGATGGAACAAAGTGTCACTACCGAAGAAGAGAGAGATAACCCATCGGCGAGTAGCAAGGTTGTTTTGTCGACAATGTTTAAATGGGCTTGCAGTAGCTCACCGCCCATGGTTGCAGGACCATCTATTCCGATTTTGGCTAAGCAATTTTTTTTTGCGAAGAGGAATGAACCTTCGTCATTAAGGAGTAAGGTTTTTGTTGTAAGAGATTGATGTAAAATGCGGCGACAAGATGTTGTAGTTGTTCTTTGTGCAAACCCAATAAAGTCGGATGTGACGCTTACCATGGTGAGTTAATTTTTTTTTTTTGGCCGATCTCTCAAATGTATCATCTTATGAAGTTGAGCCATGGCTCTCATTGAAGTCAAAGCTCATGTCGAGGACGATTCCCATTGATCCTGATAGTCACAAGGCATAGAAATTAGTTTGCAATGCGACTATATGATGTGCATGAAATATATACAATAAAGTACTCACATATCTACATATTTAGCCTTACTTTTATGTTATTTTGTAACTGATTATATAATATCTTTGTGTTGTAGGTAACAAAGGCTTTATATGCAAAGTGGGGCTAGGCCAATTGAATCAAGCCAACTTAAATTCAGCTAGGCATGAATTCAAGAGAAGACCAACCCAATCAAATTTTAGTCCAATTGGAGCAAGGAATCAAAGGAAATTTGCACCAAATCCAAGTCCAATTCGGATTAGGATTCCAGCCTGCACATCAGTTAGTATTTTCGATATAACTTTTGGGTCAGATGTCCAATCGAGGTGATTCAAGTTGGGCTGGAAAGTTAACTTAAAGGCCTACAACTTTGTAGTTTACCAAAAGTCCGAATTCTGAAGCTAAATGGGCCAAAACCGTCGGTTAAGTGAAGCCTAAAAATCTGGGATTTTCTCCAAACGGGAATTCAACTTGTAATAGGATTCCTTTACCTATTTAAAGGCTCTTTAGGGCAAAATTCAAGGAGGCTAGTGCTAGGGCTGAGGGCTGAATGTATAGAGAGCAGCGGCTACCTCTTCCATGACAGTTAGTTTTATTTTATTTGTCTAGTTTAATGTTTAGTATTTTATTTTTATGTTTTCTTTCAATTACTATGAGTAGCTAAATATATAATTAGGGTTGAGGATGAAACCTTGTTAAGGATTATCAGTAATATTTATGTGATTTGATTTTTCCCACAATAGTTGTTCTTTAATGATTAAATTGTTCTTGCTTCATATCGATTGACTAAGATGGGATTCTAGATATGAGTTCAATCATGTTTTTCTCATGATTTAGGATTTGTCTTAATTAATTGAATGCTTGGTTTATTAATTATTGATTATAAAATTGGATATCGCTTGTGATTTGTTGGTCAATGGATACAATTTATGATTTGATTTTTAGAATTGGATATATCTTGTGATTTGTTTGGCTACAGATACAATTGATGATTTGGTTTTATACTTAGGAAGCGAAGAAGAACATGCTTTAGATTTTTTTAACATAAGTTTTAATGATGATATTTTCCATGATAGCAAGATTGATTTCTAGATTATCATGTAGTGAGTTGGGGAAAATTAATGATCATAAATATATGCTGATATGACTTACAAGGCGGATTCCAAAACCTTAATTCCTTTCTCTAGATTGTTTACATCCTTTTACTGCTTTATATTATATCTTTGCTTAGTTTAATTAATTTTTTTAGTTTATTTAATTTCAAAACAACCAATTTTTATTAAACTAGATTAGGATTAATTTGGTTAAGATTTGATTTAATTTTCCTACGTTCATTCAAGTCCCTGTGGGTTCGACCTCGTTCTTGTCCAACTATACTTCGGTACGGTTCGTACACTTGCGAGTATTTTAAAATTTCACAACAAGTTTTTGAAATAATAAAATAAAATAAATTTTAACTACAGCTAGTAGAAGGAAAAATTCAATTAAGACCTAATTTATTTTCCTAACCAAGTCCCCGGCAACGGCGCCAAAAACTTGTTGTGAAATTTTAAAATACTCGCAAGTGTACGAACCGTACCGAAGTATAGTTGGACAAGAACGAGGTCGAACCCACAGGGACTTGAATGAACGTAGGAAAATTAAATCAAATCTTAACCAAATTAATCCTAATCTAGTTTAATAAAAATTGGTTGTTTTGAAATTAAATAAACTAAAAAAATTAATTAAACTAAGCAAAGATATAATATAAAGCAGTAAAAGGATGTAAACAATCTAGAGAAAGGAATTAAGGTTTTGGAATCCGCCTTGTAAGTTATATCAGCATATATTTATGATCATTAATTTTCCCCAACTCACTACATGATAATCTAGAAATCAATCTTGCTATCATGGAAAATATCATCATTAAAACTTATGTTAAAAAAATCTAAAGCATGTTCTTCTTCGCTTCCTAAGTATAAAACCAAATCATCAATTGTATCTGTAGCCAAACAAATCACAAGATATATCCAATTCTAAAAATCAAATCATAAATTGTATCCATTGACCAAAAAATCACAAGCGATATCCAATTTTATAATCAATAATTAATAAACCAAGCATTCAATTAATTAAGACAAATCCTAAATCATGAGAAAAACATGATTAAACTCATATCTAGAATCCCATCTTAGTCAATCGATATGAAGCAAGAACAATTTAATCATTAAAGAACAACTATTGTGGGAAAAATAAAATCACATAAATATTACTGATAATCCTTAACAAGGTTTCATCCTCAACCCTAATTATATATTTAGCTACTCATAGTAATTGAAAGAAAACATAAAAATAAAATACTAAACATTAAACGAGACAAATAAAATAAAACTAACTGTCATGGAAGAGGTAGCCGCTGCTCTCTATACATTCAGCCCTCAGCCCTAGCACTAGCCTCCTTGAATTTTGCCCTAAAGAGCCTTTAAATAGGTAAAGGAATCCTATTACAAGTTGAATTCCCGTTTGGAGAAAATCCCAGATTTTTAGGCTTCACTTTACCGACGGTTTTGGCCCATTTAGCTTCAAAATTCGGACTTTTGGTAAACTACAAAGTTGTAGGCCTTTAAGTTAACTTTCCAGCCGAACTTGAATCACCTCGATTGGACATCTGACCCAAAAGTTATGTCGAAAATACTAACTGATGTGCAGGCTGGAATCCTAATCCGAATTGGACTTGGATTTGGTGCAAATTTCCTTTGATTCCTTGCTCCAATTGAACTAAAATTTGATTGGGTTGGTCTTCTCTTGAATTCATGCCTAGCTGAATTTAAATTGGCTTGATTCAATTGGCCTAGCCCCACTTTGCATATAAAGCCTTTGTTACCTACAACACAAAGATATTATATAATCAGTTACAAAATAACATAAAAGTAAGGCTAAATATGTAGATATGTGAGTACTTTATTGTATATATTTCATGCACATCACTATACTTGACTTTGAGTTGGTCATCGTGTTGGAAGCAGAATGAGTAGATAATTGAATATAATTTTAACTTGGGTCTATAAGAGAAAATGATGATGAATGAGAGGCTATCTTGAATAATTGGGCCATATTGGGGATGCTATAATTTTTTAGTTACTTGCTTATTGGTCAATTTGGCAAGATTGTGTTTGCCAAGATTAGTTTCGATGAAGTTGTAGCCATGAGTGATACTGTTGGCGTCCTTGGGACAACTCATTTGAGATGAAAAGGAGTGAAGGTATCACTTGGCAATGTAGTATAAGAGTGTGAAATAGCTGCTATATGTGCTGGTACTGACAGCCCCCTATATCGCGTCCTTGTGACAAATGCAAGTAGAAGATAGGGCCACAAGTTGTTGCTACATGCTTGTTGTAATGATGAGGAAATGTTGGTTGAGACACCATTGGGATGGGCGTTAACAATAAGACACTGAAGGTGTTACTGATTATGCAACGTAGAAGACAAGGTCGTTGGTGACTGTAAAAGGGTCGAAGGGGCACGCCCAGCGGCTTTCCCTTTCTTCACTCCAAGCATTACTTATTAAGACATGACCTTTTTAAAGCTGAAGAAGATAGTCGAGTGTTGAAAAAGCATAGGCTTACTCATATGCAAGAAATTTCATGCTTAAAGTATTATTGCTTGTTTGGCCACTTGATAATTGTAAAGCATCAAGTGTTAAGACCATTGAGTAAAAAATGTGTTCCATAGCTTCATTACTAGAGAGTGTTGGTGTCAAGATTGGTGATTTCATAGAGCATCTATCGTTTGATTACGACACTGTCCGTCCGATATGGAGATGCTTATGTTTGTGGGAATGTTACAAACACTATTCCTTTTATGCAATTGTCGATGCACAAACAGCAATTCCGTTTGTTTGAGAATGAAGCTGCGATTTTTTTGGCAAGTTAAAATTTGTTGTGGCAAGTCAAAATTCGTTGCCAACCCCTTTTCATGCCAATAGGAATTGTTGAGTATGTTGTAGCATAATTTCTTGTAAGATGACTTTAGCATAGACAATCATGATGCTGTTGTTGGCACTTTCATTCTCGAGGCCAATCCCATTGCCAATGTATCATTTTCTAAGGTGAAAGCCACCGCAGGTAGCAACGTAGAAATAAAGAAGAGAGTGACTGCAAGCCAAGGTCCCAAAGATGGCGACGTTGGATGGGGACTACAACTTTGCTTCAACTTTTTCCTTCGCCTCCTTTCTTGCTTTCCTTTTTTTTTTTTTAATCTGATTGTCTTGTATTGAGCCCCAAGCTTTGAAATTTCAAACTAGTTGAATTGTGTAATATGGGCTAATGCCTTGGAGGTAATTTCTTTTGTATTTCACCCCTGTGGACAACCCATTTATGTGTAGAGCAACTCCTATCTAGTTGTATTGGTGCCACTTTGAGTTTGTACTGTCATAGTTAGTAGACACAATTTGCATTTTGTACAAAGTAAACATATATGACATTTAGATGTAAATTTTGTATTTTGGAATGAAAAAATGATTTGTATCTCAAGGATGCATATGACTTTATATCTTTCTTTGATAGGTTATCAAAATAGCCTTTATACGGTTATGAATGCTTTGATATGTTGAGGAAAACTTGCTTGAAAAGACCTTGCATACCTTGTAGTTGAGCAGCATAGTTTTGATAGATTGTACACACTTAGTCTCTTGAGAATGACTTGTGCTTGATTGGATATGTTGTAAATTTGATTTTACCTTTGCAAGGGCAAGTCAATAGACATGTCGCTTGGTTGAAATGCCTTGCAGACAAGCTTTGGCTAAGCACACGTCTCGATGGCTATGCACTATTTTTTAGTGCTTTATTGATAAGTGGTTTCATAAATAGCAGCTCATGTATAATGAAACTTGGCTGGCCGCTTGGTAGCTGACTTATACTTGACATATATTAGGTTGCTACTTCATTAGTTTCAAGAAGCCCCCACATATGGGCTGTGTTTTCATGCATTACAACTCATGGTGCACTTGTTTGTCACCATTTCATTGAGGTTGATTGTGTTCTCACAGACAGCGGCTTGGATAAAGCTTGTATTGTTGTCATCTTTTGAGGATATCACATTCTTGCATACAGAGACTTGTAGAATAACAATTTTGCTATTTTCTTGAGGAGTTTTATCCTTGCATAAAGTGAATTACCATATGGTAATGAGGTAATGGTTCATTGGCTTCCTTGCCGCTTTATGAGGTTTACGCATCGGCTTTCTCAACCTTTTAAGGGCTGGCTATGTCCTCGCATGTAGCAGATCACTGTGCTTGAATTTTAAGATATTATGTTGGCTTCCCTATTGCTTTGTGAGGCTTGCCGTTAAGAAAATGTTGATTTTCCCTACCTTGTTAAGGGCGTTGCATCCTCGCAAATAGGGGTCTTGCCGCATATGAATGATATGACATCTTGTCGGCTTCCTAATAATTCGATAGGGTTTACCTTTGAGGATGTATTGGCTTTCCTACCTTGTCGAGAGCCAATCGCACCTTCACAAGTAAGGGTATCGCCATAATGAAACATCTCGCTGACTTTGGCTTTCCTTATTTTATTGAGAGGTTTTTTTTTTTTTTTTTTTTTTTTTTTTTTTTAAATTTCTTTTTTTTACCCTTGCATGTAGAGGTTTTGCTGTAAGAGTAATTTGCTAGCTTTCTTGCCGCTTCGCAAGGTTTTGCATTAGGAGAAAGCATTGGTTTTTCCTACCTTATTAAAGGCATTACACCTTCGCATGTAGGGGTCTCATCATGCTTGGATAATATGATAGTTTGTCGGCTTCCTAATGTTTTATAGGGCTTGCCTCCAAAAATTGGTATGAGTGAGATATATTGTTGTCACTTATGATGTTGTGCAAGATGTCAAAGCGACGAACGATATGCTCCTCGATGGAGTTGGCTAAACCATTGCCATTGCATTTATTGAGTGGAATTGCTTCCACCCATTTAGTGAATTACTTAGTGCTACAAAGACTTGAATGCACCCATTCAAAGGCGGATAAATAAGTCCATCAAGATCAAGCCCCCAAATGTGGAATGCTTTGGGACATTCATGTCGTGAAAATTTATAGGATATGCCAAGATTTGTTGGTGGGATTTCTTCCTCCCTTAGCATTCTCCATATGACTCAAAGATAATTTCTGAAAATGGAGGTTCTCCTATATTCTATAGGATAGAATGTGATTCTTCTTTGTCAAAGATTTGTTGTGCCGCAAACAGGGACTCCATACTTCACTGACTTGACTTCGAATTTTGGGACAATGATAGGCTAAGCATTGGAGATGTCAGTATAGTCTTGTTTCATCTCAGTGCAACAGCTTCTCTCTTGCACTTCAATTAACCTCTTTGTCGAAGACAAATGGTACCGTAGACAGAGGCTTCATATTTGGCTTGCTTGACTTCTAACTTTGGGATAATGGTAGGCTAAGCATTAAAGATTTCAGTGTAGGGTTGTTGCATCCCTAGCACAAAAATTTCTCTCGTTTGCTTTCCTGCCACTTATTCTAAGCTTCCACATTATACTAAGATTCCACTCAAAGATCTTTGGAATGGATTTCTGGCAACTAGCATGTGATTTTTGAGTTTTTTGACTTCAATATATAGACCGAGGTCTAGCAAAGAATTCTTCAAAGGCGCGCGCGCAAACCCTTCTTATTAGTTGGCTTAGTTATGGACTTCATTTGCAAGAGTTAAGTGAAAATAATGATTTTCTTAAGGATGGCAACATTGGTGCTTCCCTCTTCAAGAATAATCTTGAATTCAAGAATGATTAAGGCGTTGGTATGGCTTGGAATACATGCGCTTATCGTGACTTGAGATATATGAACATGTCATCGCTTAGCGTGCGCAAATCGACCGTGATTTTGGATGCGTGAGCTTGTCATGGCTTAGAGTGCATGAACGTGTCACGACTTCAATGAGAGGAAATCGAGTCTGGCTTTCCTTCTTTGTTGGATGCTTCGAGAATGTTTTTGCTTTGTCCCCTAGTGTAGTTATGATTTATATTAGTAAATGATAGTCATGGCTAAGCATTAGCACAAACAACTTGTAGAAAATATTTTGATAAAAAAAAAAAAACTTGAAGGATTGAAATGGTTTAAGCGATATATAAAAAAGATGAATTAGTAAAGAGAAAGCTTGAGAGTCTTAGCTTAAGTGTGCTCTGACAATAGCATATCACTCGTATGACTTCATGACTTGGTTTATGAAATGTCACTACTTAAAGACTTGGTGTGTCGAATATCTAGCGACTTGTGGTGGGCTTAGCTATGAGCTTTAGCTATTTGGTGAAGACTTCGTTTAGTGGTTACACCAAAAATATTTAGCTGCGAAGGGTCACACACACAACAACAATTATTATTGTGCTAAAATGAGTTAATCACCTATGGCAGCCTCCATATGCTCGATGCTAACTCAGCAACAATATAACTCAACAATAAAGGACACGTGTTGAGAGGATGTTGAGGATGAGCTTTTAGCTGTTGTCATTAGGGTTCTTGGTTTTGAAATTGATGTTTAGAGCTTTGCATTGTTGATTATTAGTTGGAGCTGTCATTCCCTTTGCGATTGGACTTGTGGCTCACCATTTTTGCATTTTCAAGCTACAAAAAAAAAAAAAAAAATGTTCACAAATATTATATAAAACAAGAGATGTAGGATAATTCATCGATAAGAATGATAGCTAAAAAATAATATAGATGAATGGAAGAAAATTTTTCCCTTGAATAAGAAGATTGATTCTTTCTCCATCCTCACATCTTGGATGGCTTCCAGAGGTTGGAGCTATTTTGTCGCACAATTTAGATCATCTCCAGTAGCTCAATGAGCTAAGGATAGAACTTTTTTAAGCTCAACTTCACAATGCTCCTCTTGCACGACAAAGCATCATATGGTTTCTCTTGGAACGACAAGTTGGTGTGAGAAACACCATCCTTTTGCTAGTTTCACGTCTTAGCATACATGATTTCTCTTGTTTCAACTACTTGACTCCCTAGCAGAGTCGCCAAAATGTCAATTGTGACAAGGGCCGAAAATGCGAGAACGGCCCAAATCTCCCATTGGGTTCTTTAGAGGTGTTTATTGTGGAAAATCAAGCCCAAAATTCCAAATGTATAATGAACAAAAGGCTAATGGTGTTTTAACAAAAGAGAATAAAAATGCTAATAACAAAAGTATAGAAAAAGCATAAAAACATAATAGGTCTGAAACTTTGACTCACAGTTACTAAGAAGAGGAAATTGAGAAAGGTTGTGAGGAAGAGAGGGAAGGTCCCCCTGTACCCATATTTCCACCCCTAGGGTTCAAAATTATGAGAATGTTTCCTGGCTTAGTGGATTTTTGCTCTTAAGTTTCAGCTCTATGGGGAAAACGTGGTTCAACAGGTTTAAAACTTCGACCCACAGTCATTGAGAAGAAGAAATTGAGAGAGGTTGTGAGGAAGAGAGGGAAGGTTCCCCTGTACCCATATTTCCACCCCCAAGCTTGGGAATTGTGAGATTGTTAACTGGCTTAATGGGCTTTTGCTCTGAAATTTCAGGTATTTGGGTAGAATGTGGTTAGTTGATTTTGAATATGATTAAAGCCTTTTGTATTGAACTTGGGGTGCTATAAGTGACTGTTTTTGGTCAATAGAAGAGGTTTTGAACCCTAAGGTATGAATCAAAGAAGTTATGGTCAAATTTGATTTAATTGGGTAAGAGAGATGCCTTGCTTTTTATATGATTTTGGAAACAAAGTTGTTTCCTCTTCATGGCTACTGTCTCTGGTCTTTGTAGGCCTTGGAAAACTACATTTGGGTGGTGGAGTGGGCTAGGTTGTTCATCCATTTTCTTAGAGTTAACTGTGTTTTGGTGTGGAAAAAGGAGCTGGGCTGAAAATTAGGGGCACAATCACCTAGAGCATAAAAGCTCTTTTGAGATGGAAATTTAGGGTACAAGACCTCTTTCATGAGCCTGAGGTGCTACCAGTATCCCTTGCCCACTTGGTAGTACGCATGAGTTGGGCTCATGCAAAAGATCTGGAAGGAACCAACTCATACCCTTTAAACTACATTCCCTCAATTTCCCCAATATGTTGCATGGGCTTGGGCCATGCTTAAAAGAATAAAAAATAATATAATACATAAATTGGGCCCATAATGAGGTCGGGCTTATAGAGAATGTGTTGCGAAAATGGGTATCAATAGTGACCAAAACATGCTCTGATTGGGTTAGGCAAAGATTAGGGAAAATAACTGCGAGAAGGAGATAAAATGCTCAAAGCAGAATGGCATTGAAGGAGGAGTAAAATGCTTGAATGAGATGTATAATTGGCTGAAAGGATAAGGAAAAGTGACTAGATTGAAGGCCAAAACACCAAAAACTGAAATCTCTTAAGCTTCTACATTTATCACTTCAAATAATCACCAAATCTAGATCGGAAACCATTGTTTTCAAAGAAGTTGAAGAGTGTCTGTACTCTATAGTTTGAGGGCAAGGTCTTTGCTGAGGGAAAGGACTTTGCTTACTTCTACTTGTGGGGGAGGCTTGGGCTTTCAAATAATCTGTAATATAATAAGTGGCCTTGGACTTTTTAAAAACTTTTGTCTAATTTTCAAGGACAAGCCGTTTTTTGGAAAACAGTGAAAAGGTTTTAATGTGAAGACTAGATGCAAGATTAGAACGCTACTTGGCAGAGTCTCATACTCTCTCGCATGAGGTCTTTGCTTTTATCTATATTTATTGATTGATTGATGAATAAGGGTGTCAATGTTTGATCCAACCCGTGAACATGACATGGACACAACACAAGTTTTTATGGATTAGGGTTAGAGCATAGCGGGTTTGAGTCATAAATGGGTCGACCCGAATGTGACACAATAAGAAACATGTCACAAGCGGGTCAACCCGCATGACCCGTAATAGACTTGTTTAACACGCCAATTTATTTATGTTAACTTGAAGTGACCTATTTAACACAACTCTTTTAACTCGCATAACAAATAAATATTCATTTTATTTTAAATTTGTCAAATACCTTTTATATCCAACCTATATTTTAAACTAAAAAAAAAAAAGTAAGTAATTACAAAAACTTAGAAGTGATATAATGTAAACTAATAAATAGATTTCTAAGAAACTGATGTTCAGAGGTATGGTTTAGCCAGGAAACTAAAATGTTCAACACAAGAAATCATTCCAATAAATCATCTTTGTGGTTGAGTATTAATTAGTAACTAATAAATAGATTTCTTGAACATGTGTAGACTGTCTTTACTTTAACTTTGATTGTTTCGGCGATATTGTTTTCAAGAAAATTCCAAAACATATCTAATATTATATATAAAGTCAGAAGTTTTTCCTTATCATTAAGGTTGTGCTACTACATAGGAAGAAACAAGCCATCTAACTTTTAACCACATTCACAATTAAAAAGCAAAAAATTATATTGTTTCACAATCTTGAGACTGTTTGAAAGTTTCTCAGTAAAATATATATATATATATATATATATATATATATATATATATATATATAACCGGTTAAAATACAATCAAAATGCCTGAGACTCTTTTCATAAAAATAAATAAATAAATAAATAAAAACCTGAGACAATATCTTTTTTCTCAAAAAAGGCCTGGGACACGGAGATAGAGAAAGGGGCAGAGTTCGTAAGGATCTAAACCAACGTACCAGTCAAAAATTCCATTGAATGCAATTGTAAAAGAGAATGACACTCACAACTACAACGTCTGGTTTTCTTTTTCTATATTATCAATTTTTATAATTTTTTCCGTCATTTTACAGGGCTCAAGAGATCTCTGGGGTTTTTGCAAGAAAGGATACTAAATCCCGTAGGATAGCATAATTTTTTCTATGTTGTTTTTGTTTTTATATGAAATCTCTTCTTCGTTTGTTAATGCTTGATAAAAAATAAAAAAATAAAAAAATAAAAAGTGTATTGGAAGATGCCGAAAACAAAAGTCATAGTGTTAGTAAATTTAGAGAAAGTTGTTAAGATTGAGGAATACACCGAAAGTGTGAATGCTATAACAAACAACAAAGAGATAAGGGACAAATTTTTGAAAGAGAAAGTCTTCAAAATAAGATTTTAAGAACCGAACTATTAATGAAAATAGATTTTAGAAAAACGCAGAGTACTATCAAGGTTCTAAACAACAGCACCAAATTTAACTTCAAGAAACTTGTTCTTATCAGTGGCCGTTGGTCTGAAGGTTGTGGCTGGCATAAAGTGCAGGAGTACAACCGGCGACGAATTCTCAGGTCTCCGTGTCTCGCGAAGAGTTAACTCTTTTTCTATTTCTTAATTCTTTTCTTCTTTCATTTACTTTTAATATTGTTTCATGTCTTTTTACTTAACTTTGTTTTCTCCGTCCATTACTCACACCTTTAATTTTCATTCTTCTTTAATTTGCTCATTGTTCTCCACGTATCTCCCAACATCATTTTTTAAAGTATTTGTCGGATTCCACTTGCTTCTTTCTAACAATTCTCATTCTTTTGTTTTTTGAGTATGATAGGCAAAAAAACGTATTGTCCTGTTATGATGAATTAATTGATTAATTAGTTAAATTTATCAATTAATCAAATTAACATGCAAAGCGTGTGACAGCACAAATAAATCACCAATAACTAAAGAATACAGCGGAAAATAAATTAACACAATGATTTATTTACGAATGGGGAAAACCTACACGGTAAAAATCTTTTTAGGTGATTTTAAGGTTACTACTCCCGAGAATCCACTATTATCAAAACAAACAGTTATAAGTAAAGAAATCCAAGTACCTTATACCAACCTACAGTTGAACTTTTATCCCAATATCCAGTTGGACTTGTTCTGTAGTGACAATCTCTCTTTGTAATGCACAGCTCTCAGTACGTAACTAACCAATTGTGCGAATCCCAGTACGCGACTTCAATCACCAACTAGAGAAGGTTGTTGGCTGCAAAGTTCTTCTGTTCATCACTCGATGAAGATCATAAAGTTGCTTGGTCACAAAACTCAACGGTGTACAAAACACAATAGCTTCTTGAAGAAAATGAAGAACTAGGACATATTAGGTTTCCAGTTACACTCTTTTTCACACTTGTGCAATTTTCTCTTGTGCAATTGTGCGTAACCTTTTACGGCCCTTAAAATAATCCTTATATGTATTTAGGATTGTGAAAAAAGAAAGCCCAAATATATACCCACAGATTGGATGAAAAACATAACAGAAAATCTGAATTTCATAAATCTCGATTGATAGCTATCTATTGAGCTAGCTGTCAAGGCACGGGTTTCATAGCTTTTTAAACCTCGATAGAAACTATCTGTCAAGCTAGCTGTCGACTTTTAAAATGCACTTTTTGGCTTGATTCTTGGATAGACTTGTATGGCTTTAACACTTGAACTTGAAACCTTATTTCTTGAAGCATTAAACACATCCTAGATCTACCCAATTATAAGTAAAGTGCGTTTTGTCAAATGATTAGCCAATTACATAAAATAGTGACATATGTTCCTAAATGTGAAACGCATATGTCCTAACAATCCTCTCCTTTAGCAATCCGTGACAAAGCTACAACAAACAAATGAGATATGAGAGAAGTCATAAATCATTCAACTCATATTCACTTGTTAAATACAATAAAATCTATCCTAACACAAACTCTTGAAAATTTTTGCAAGAAGAGAGTTTATGGCAAGTAGACTTTGACAACCTGTATTTCTGAAACATTTTAAACAAAACTCATAATGTCATCTTAGTGTGAAACAGAAATAAAAGATTGCATACATTTATATAAGAAACATGTGTATAAAGATAGAAAAGAAACAACACATGGAGAGATAGGTAAAAGAACATACAACAATATATATATATATATATATATATATATATATGAAAACCAAATATAAGTACAATGTATGTCAAAATGGCCACAAGACCAATATACAAGATGTAATATATCTAAAATGGAAAAAAATACATCAAATCCTCACTACATCTCTCAAAATATGAACACTCCCCTGTCTCCTAAACTATCCCTCCCCCTATGAGTATGACTACTCTTATCTCAAAACTACTCCCCCTTTTTGTCACGAGTGTCAAAGGGGTAAGTACATTAAGTAGACATCTCATCATCACTCGGCGAGCCATCATCATCATCCTCAGCATCATCAGCACTGCCAGAGCCATCATTCTCATCCTCAGATGCCACGGGAGAGGAAGCCATCTTGTAACCACCCATCTCAGCTTGTTGTCATGCAATACGACCGACACAGGTGTTCACCTGACACAATTCATTGGTAAGAGTGTCAAGGCGAGCATCCATGCGCACAAGCTGTGCTATGATGGCCTCAAGTGTGACTCCACCCGCGGAAGAAGAAGGCGTAGTGGTGGATGGAGCGATAGAAGCCGAAGGAGTGACCGTCTGTGATTGGGGCTGCAGCAGAACCCCACTAAACGTAGCGGCGTCAATGGCACAAATAAAAGAAAAATGGGGAGACTCATGATAGGAGACAGAAAAGTGGCGAAGAAGCCTCGTGATAGCAGAAGGAAAGATGAGCTTATCATGAGTCGTCATGTCCTTATAGATATCTATAAGAGAGAGTATAAAGTGTGAGGAGAAATCAATAATGAGACCCTTAATAAGAGACAACAAAAATCGAGCACGAGGCTCTATAATAGTATTATAGTGAGACAATGGATGAAGAATAAATGTCATCACCATGTTTAGGAATCTCGAACATTTTACAAAGGCCGAGCATGAGGTGTTTTAATGGTCACCTCATAAAGAATGTGTCACAAAATAGAGACGAGAGTTCGTCATTGGACACAGTTCTTAGACTTTGAAAGCTAGGGTAGTTAGGATGCGCTACCCTAGGCACATGTAGTACCTCAGAGACAATCTTCGAAGTAACTACCATGTGTATACCCCGAAGTAGAAAACTGGGATATAGAGTAATCAAATTTGTGCATATTGGAGTAGAACTCCAGTATGATCATGAAAAGGCATGTGACCGAGGTGCCATATAGTGACTCCCAACCCCTACTGTAGATGACAGTGGGTAGGTCAGTGTCACAAAAGTCTGACAGAATGACTTGGCGTTCCGAATTAATGCTGCGTTGTGAAAAGTTCTCAAAAAAGTCTAATTTGGCCTTTTCATCAAGGAACCGGACATGAGAGGGTGTGGGGTCAAAGGGAGAAGAAGAAGAAGATGCCCCAGAACAAAGAGGGTTCTAGGATGGAGTAGACTTATGCTTAGGTGCCATGATGCAACTAACATAAGTGGGAGAGAAAGAAAGAAAGAGAGAGAGAATTGAAGGTATGTATGCATGAGAATGCATAAACATGTGACATGCAAAAATAAATTCATCATGGGCTCAGCCCAATCTAAACCTACTAGCACACAACGTTGCACAAAATAAACACACATCTAAAATACATGAAACATTGTTATAATGCACATGTGATGCAATGCATGAAGTTTAAAGATCATTTAAACAAAAACCCATCCCAAAAATTTAACAAAAACTCAAGAATTTTGAAAAATTTCAACCAATTTCAAAAAACCCCAAAAGTTAGGTCAAAGATCATGAATATGCATGATAAAGATGAAGAAATTATCATACCAAAAGAGAAACAAGGATCTTGAGACTGAAAACAAAGTGAGGAATGTGAGGGGTTTGAGTTTGAGGTGTTTGGGAGTGAGAGAAGAGAGAATCTGTCAAGAGAGATCAAAGGAAATGAGTGAGAAATCGCGATGGCTCCTTTTTATAGAAAACTTATAAAGCTCGATCAATCGAGTGCTATCGAGCTTTAAAAACGTGCTTTTTAGCTGTCGAACCAGCTAACAAGGAGCTATCAAGGATCAATCCAAGGGATTTCAACACAAAGAAGCTCGATAAATCTAGACAGCTATCGTGAAGCTATCAAGGAGACAAAAATTTTCTCGATTGATCGAACTAGCTATTGAGAGCTATCGAGATTGCGATAAAAGCAGCTAAAGAGTCTCGATGGATAGCTTATCTGTCGCGAGCTATCGAGATTGCTTAAAAACAGTTTTTCAAAGGAGAGAAAAACATAGATATGAATGCAATCAAACATGCTCCTTAAACAAAGATCCAAACAACAGTTCAAGCTCTCAAAAACATCTCTCAACACTAAAAATGATGGGCATTTTGATCCAAAACACACACACACACACACACAACAATTCTAACCAATTTTATATTTCAAAAACAAGTTAAGACAGTTTAGTAAACATACATCAACACATGTATTCCTTATGATGGTCAAATCACATTGTACTTACACATGTATCAAAAGTAACTAAGAATACTGTGTGGAGTCTGTGAAAGACATTGCAACTTTGCGTAAGTGTTTACAGGTTATGACAATTTGAGATATGAGAAAATCACTTTAACTCATACACAATCATAACTGTTTGATGGGGACTATCACCTTTGAGGTACCTCCTATAACTCCCACATCTCTTAGAATATACACTTGCAATCATATATAAAGCATTTTGATCTTTTTGCTTTTATTTTTCTTTGCATATTTTTCTTTTTGAGCAAACCATGCATAGGCAGAATAGAAATACCCAATTATGTTAAGCATTTGACATTCCACTTTTGTTATGCCAAGACATACAAATGTTATTTCATGATTGGTAGGCAACAGTAGTGAGATGGTTATTTATACCTTTCTCTTAAGATCTTCTAGTCATTCCGTCAAAAAGAGTGATACGAGTGTTAAGTATAAGAGATCACCTAATCTTATTTATCACAAACACAAGCCACAAAGCTCACTTGTTTAGTTGTGCATAGAGATGCTCATCTAAGCTATAAAAGATACAAAGTTTAAAAAAAATTTGTTTCAATAGCCATCTAAGGTACACAAGTGCCAATGTACACATACACACACTGTTTTTGTACTTTTCAATTTCTCAATTTTTTTTTTAAATTTTTAGGTGAAAAAAAAAATAAAGCAAAAGTGAAAAGAAAACAAACAAAAACAAAGTAATGCATAAAACTATATGCAAATGCATGAGGAAGAAAGAAGAGAGAAAGAGATCAATCCATGGAGATGACACCAATGTTTTGATGAAAGAATTCAAACCATTTACTCTCAAAAGGTTTGGTAAATAAATCAGCCTTCTGATCATCAGTGTGAATAAACTCAAGAGTAAGATTACCATCTTCAACAAGTTCCCTAATGAAATGATGTCGAATCTCTATGTGTTTAGTTCGAGAATATTGAACTGGATTCTTAGAAATGTTGATGGCACTGGTATTGTCATAGTAGATGGTAAGATGCTCTTGACAAATATCATAATCATGGAAGAGTTTTTGCATCCATAGGAGTTGGGTGCAACAGCTACCGGTAGCGATATACTCAGCTTCTGTAGTGGATAATGAGATGGAGTTCTGCTTTTTGCTCATCCAGGGGACAAGATTATTACCCACATAGAAACAACCACCTGATATACTCTTCCTATCATCGGCATTCCTAGCCCAATCAGCGTTAGAGTACCTAACCAAGACAACATTTGTGTCCTTGCTGTACTACTCACCAAAGTCAGCAGTAGTTTTGACATACTTTGTGATTCTTTTCAAAGCAATCATATGAGACTCTTTGGGATTAGCCTGATCTCTAGCACACACTCCCACACTATAACTAATGTTAGGTCTACTAGCAGTGAGGTAAAGAAGACTACCTATCATGCTTCTATAAAGAGATGAATCAACACTTTTTCCTAATAAGTCAACAGTGAGTTTAACATTTGGGCTCATAGGGGTTCTAATAGAATTAACAGATTCTAAACTAAACTTTTTCACAAGATTATTAGCATATTTAGATTGAGATAGGAATATATCTGAATCTTGTTGACGAATCTGCAATCCAAGGAAGTGAGTAAGCTCTCCAATCATGCTTATCTCGAACTCAGCCTGCATGAGTTTTGAGAAGCTATGGGCAAGTTCATCCTTAGTTGATCCGAAGACGATATCATCAACGTAGACTTGAGCAACAATCAACTCGCTGTCTTGCATTTTTATGAAGAGAGTTTGATCAGCTTTTCCTCTTGTGAACCCATATGACACCAAGTATTGTGTAAGCCGATCATACCAAGCTCTAGGAGCTTGCTTTAAACTATAAAGTGCCTTCTTGAGGTACAACACATAATCCAGAAAGTGTGGATCAATGAATCCTTTTGATTGAGCCACATAGACATCTTCTTTACGGAGCCCATTCAAGAAAATAGTCTTTACATCCATTTGGTAAAGCTTGAACTTTAAGTGACATGTTAGGGCTAGGAGAATTCTGATGGACTCCATAAGGGCAACTGGGGCAAATGTCTCATCGTAGTCTATTCCTTCCATTTGTGAGTATCCTTGTGCTAGAAGACGAGCCTTTTTGCTGATAACATTACCCTCCTTATCAGTCTTATTGCGGAATATCCACTTTGTGCTCACTCTCCGGTTTAGGTACTAGAGTCCAGACATTATTCCTCTGAAACTAAAGCAGTTCATCATGCATTGCTCCGACCCAACTTTCATCCTGAAGAGCTTCCTCAACTTTAGTGGGTTCAACCAGTGACAAATAACCAAAATAAGACATAAAGTTAGCAACGTATTTATCAACTATACGCTTCCTTAATGTGAGTTCATTCATGTTTCCCACAATAACTTCAGGATGATGATTTAATATAATCCTGGAAGAAGGTCCTTTCTCTTCATGGGATTTAGAATCTGGTGAAGTAGTTATATCTGCAGAATCTTCCAAAACACTTGGAGTATCAGGAGTACTTGGAGATGTGGGCTCTTATTCAACAATTTCTTGAACTTCCTTTGGCTTGAGAGGAAGAATTTCTTTGGGGAATTCATCACTAACTTTCTCAAAACCAAAATCTAAAGATTCATCAATAACAACATTCATTGTTTCCATTACCTTCATGTTTCTTTTGTTGTATACTCGATAAGCTTTGCTTGTAGAGAAGTATCCCAGAAATATTCCTTCATCGCTTCGGGAGTAAAATTTTCCCACATTCTCTCTATCCTTGAGAATGAAACAAGTACTTCTAAAGATTATGAAATACTTCATATTTGGCTTTCTTCCTTTCCACAACTCATATGGAGTCTTCTTGGTACTAGGTCTAAAGTACACCCTATTAACCGTATGACATGTAGTGTTAACGGCTTCTCCCCACGAGTTTCTAGCCACATCCTTATTGTGCAACATGGCTCTAGCCATCTCTTGAATAATCCTGTTCTCTCTTTCTACTACACCATTCTGCTGAGGAGTAATAGGAGCAGATAATTCTTGAGATATACTTGATCTTGTGCAAAAGGACTCCATATATGAGTTCTCGAATTTTTTACCATAATCACTTCGAATTTGATCAATCTTCAGGCTCTTTTCATTCTGCAATCTTGTACACAAGGCTTTAATGTGCTCAGGAGCATCAGACTTGGTTCGTAGGAGGATAACCTAAGTGTACCTAGTAAAGTCGTCTATCACAACCATGATGTATCTCTTACCACCAAGAGACTCAGTTCTAGTTGGACCCATAAGATCCAGATGTAAAAGCTCCAATGGTCTAGATGTAGTAGATGTCTGGGTGCCCAAATGTTTAGCTTTCATCTGTTTCCCAAGCTGACATGGTCCATACACCACATTGCTCACTCTACTAAGTTTTGGTATCCCCAAGCCTGATTCATGCTTAGATACAATTGAAAGATGTTTGTAACTAGCATGTCCCATCCTTTGGTGCCATAGATCTTCATTTGGTAAACGAATGTTATTACACACAATATCAGCATCAGGAATCAATCCATAACAATTGTCTAGAGTGCAAACACCATGACAAGGCACTTTCCTTTCGAGAATAGTACCATGAAATCTTGATCACATATCTGACTTATGAGTTTCTTTCCGGACTCATCCATGACAAGGCATTTTCCTTTCGAGAATAGTACCATGAAATCTCGATCACATATCTAACTTATGCTCAACAAGTTCACTCTTAGACCTTCTACATATAGAACATTTGCAATGTCTGGTAGTCCAGGTAAAGAGATGATTCATTTTCCTTTAATCTGTGATTTGCTCCCATCACCAAAAGTGACATTGCCACCTTTCTTAGACTCAAAAACCTTGAAGAGAGATTGGTCTCTAGTCATATGTCTTGAGCAACTGCTGTCAAGGTACCACAAACACATATCCATAACTTGAAATGCAGACTTCATAATGAAGCACACTTCGTGCTTAAATGACAAATCAATGGGAATGGTGTTTTCTCTTATTTGCCTTTTATGAACTAAACCTTTAATCTTTAGTCTTCTCAAACGAACTCCTTTGCACATTTTCATTCTGAGACAGTCTAGTTTATTCTTTGTCAACCTGAGATCTTTACCAATATTCATCATAATAGCATTCAAATAACTTTTAAACTTGTATTTTCTGATACACTTAAATAAGTAGAAATTAGAAAAACAAGATGTATTTGAAAACAAAGATCTCTTCATGCCAGTTGTAGCCATGACAACAGGAGTTAATGGATCACACAGCAAAGATTAACCCTAATCAGAGTGTGCCTGCTCTAATACCACTTGATAGGCCAAAAATGTACTGACCTCTTGTGATAAATTATTGATTAATTAGCTAAGTTTATCAATTAATCAAATTAACATGCAAAGCGTGTGGTAGCACAAAAAAATCACTAATAACTAAAGAATGCAGTGGAAAATAAATTAACATGGTGATTTATTTACAAATGAGGAAAACCTACACGACAAAAACCCCACCGGGTAATTTTAAGGTCACCACTCCCAAAAATCCACTATTATCAAAATAAGCGGTTACAAGTAAAGGAATTCCAGTACTTTATACTAACCTACAGTTGAACCCTTACCCCAATACCCAATTGGACTTGTTCTGTAGTGACAATCTCTCCTTGTAATGCACAGCTCCTAGTACGTGACTAATCAATTGCGCGGATCCCAATACACGATTTCAATCACCAACTAAAGAAGATTGTTGGCTGCAAAATTCTTCTGTTCATCACTCGAAGAAGATCATGAAGTTACTTGGTCACAAAACCTAACGGAGTACAAAACATAGCATCTTCTTGAAGAAAATGAAGAACTAGGGCAAACTAGGTTTCCGGTTACACTCTTCTTCACACTAGTGCAATTTTCTCTTGTGCAATTGTGCGTAACCTTTTACAGTACTTAAAATAATCCTTATATATATTTAGGGTTGTGAGAAAAGAAAGTCCAAACACATATCCACAAATTGGATAAAAACAGAGCAGGAAATCTGAATTTCATAAACCTCGATAGATAGCCATCTATCGAGCTAGCTGTCGAGGCACGGGCTTCACAGCTTTTTAAACCTCGATAGAAACTATCTGTTGAACTTTAAAATCCTGCACTTTCTGACTTAATTCTTGGACAGACTTGCATGGTTTTAACACTTGAACTTGAAACCTTGTTTCTTGAATCATTAAAGACATCTTAGATCTACCTAATTACAAGCAAAGTGCGTTTTGTCAAAGGATTAGCTAATTACATAAAATAGTAATATATGTTCTTAACATGTGAAACACATATGTCCTAACAGAGTTGTAGCCATTTTTTTTTTTTTTTTGGGGTAATATTTGACGGCTTGACCCCATTTGACAATATTGTAACTCAGATATCTCATAAATATACTGTCCTTCTACAAAGCCGAGTAATCTAACTTTATAGAGAGAGTGAATATATCCTATCCTTTCTTTTTTAATAATATATCCAATCTCATTAGACCACAGCATTGTCAATTTTTTTTTTTTTTTTTTTTTTTTTAATTTACATACTCAAAAACAGGGTGGTATTGCAAAGAGGTGCTAGATGGCGTGTGGGAAATGGAGATTCAATAAAAATCTGGCAGCACTCTTGGTTGCCTAAGGAAACACCCTCCACAGTTACTATCCCATCCTAGCTCTTTTATGGAAAATGCTAAGGTGGCAATGTTGATAGATGGAAGCACAAGGCAGTGGAACGAGGAGCTAATTGGTGGCATCCTTGCAAGTGATGAAGTGGCCATTATTAAAAACATACCTCTTGGCCGAATAGCATTAGAGGACGTTTTGATATGGCCACATTCTAGCAATGGCAGATACTCATGCAAGTCAGGCTACAGGTTTTTGAAAGAGGAGGCTGAACTGTCCTACAAACAACAACCCTCAGCCCCGGACACTCACCTTTGGAAAAATTTGTGGTCTCTCCAGGTACCCAACAAAGTCAGAAACTTGCTGTGGCACGCTTGTCGCGATGCCATACCAACGAAAGCCAACGTAGTGCGAAGAAAAATCATCGAAGACCCACTCTGTGACCGCTGTCATGAAACTCATGAAACTCCTTTACATGCTCTATGGTTGTGTAAGGAGATAGACATTGTTTGGGAGGACAGTGAGTCGTGGGCTTATCGGAGACAACTTCAGGTTTTGAGCTTCAAAGAACTGCTATCGTGGATGATTGTGCAGAAACAGAATGTTGACTTCTCTCCATGACGATGTGGCTAATCTGGTCTCAGAGAAACTAGATCTGGTTGAACCACACAACCACAGCACTCCACCAAATCCCTCAAAGTGCTAGAGAGTGGCTTACCGAGTTCACAGCATGCCAAGCCACACAGCCAGCACGAACTGACAGCCCAGGACGGACACATAGATTCTAGACAGCACCTTCATCAGACCTGGTGAAGATCAATTTCGACGGAGCAGTTTTTAGCGGAGAAAATAAATCGGGCATCAGAGTGGTTATCAGAGATTGCTCAGGTTCAGTGTTGGCTTCTTCCTCCAAGAAATTACCACGTGCTCTCACGGGTTCAGAGGCTGAAGCATTAGCAGTAGTCACGTTAGCAGTAGTCACGGCGTTGTCTTTCGCTACCGAGCTAGGCATCAATAAAGTAGTTTTGGAAGGTGAATGGAGGTTATCCAAGCACTCACTCAAACAAAGAGAACACTGTCTTCAATAGGCCCTTGGATAGATGACTCAAAGGTGCTAGCAACTAATTTTGTTCAATTACACTACTTTCATCTAAGAAGAGAATGCAATTGACATATCAAACTTTCTTGTGTGGATCCACTACAGTTTGCAATTGTTTTACAAGTTGATTTAGCCAATTTAATTTAAAGTATTTCGAGTTTTTACCCTCAAAAATAAAATATTAATAAAATTATAATAATTGATAAATATATAAATATGAAAAAACGAAAATTAAATGTGATTCAACTATTTCTCAATAGATTTTCTTTCTACATGTAAGGTTTTATTTGTTTTAATAAATTGATTGTTAATGTATTGCCATTTTTTATTTTATTTTATTTCAGTTAATGTGTTGTATTTTGAAAATAGGTTAATGTTAAATGTTGCTGAAAAGCAGAATCGAAAGACATTGCTCCATTAACTTCTCAACTATTGCCTCAACAAATTGTAAATTATTTTTTACAGTGTTTCTAATGTAGTGAATTTTTATACAATTTTTAATGTAAAAACAAGAGTTGTTACAATGATTTATCATCTATCAACTTCTTCATAATATCTTATATAAATAATTGTACATGCAATTTTAAATAATTTATAATTTATTTGATGCTCAAAATTATGCTAATATATAAATTATATTGCAATTACACCAAAGGCACTAATTATGCGTCACTATTTTATTGGAAAAATGCATTAATAATAAATAAATAAATAAATAAATAAAAAAGCATGAAGAATTGATTACAATAAGGACAAACGAATGGATGTGTAATATTACCTGATGAATTTTAATGTATTGTTATTTGAACTTGATTGGATTTAAAATATGTGAAATGTTCTCGTGCAATACTAGTTTTTTTTTCTATAAAACTCTCCTAGTAACATATCCCAACTTCCAAAAAAAGAAAAGAAAATAAAGGTCAGATTTTTGTGTCCCACTTCGCCCACCTACCCAACCATTCCCCACCACACGTTCTCACTATCTCTTTTCTCTCTTGGCCAGCCATCACTTCTTTATTCTCTTTTTCTTTTTTCATTTTCTCACAAATACACCAATGCTCCTCTCACTCCCTCACACTCTCCCACTAGTACCCACTCCACACCACAATGTCCACCATCATTTTTCAGGTAAAATCACCGAAAAATCCTTACGAACCTCTAAGTATCTTCATCCCTTTTATTTGAGGTAAAATTTTTTAATCTTTTTAATAGGTGTTATACTTTTTATTGAAGTTCTTTTAATTTAAGCTTTGATAATGATATTTATGTGATTTATGAAATTTGGAAGTGATATTCTTGTATTTATATGTATGGGTTTTTTCTTAGTGGATTTATTTGATGAGTGGGTTTATGGTTGTATTAATGGTGGTTATTTAAGGTTTATTTGTGATGGAAATTTAGATGTTTTGAGTTATAACATGTGATAGTTGGTAAATCTAATTTTTCCATTGCTATTGGGTTTATTTGGAGTTAGCTGAAGTTCTAAATTGCTTGTCTTGGAGGATATTATGATTTTGGTGTCATGTGTCCCTTGATGATGTTATATAAATCTTGTGGAAACTACTAATTATAAAGGGTTGAGGTTTTGATGTTAGAGATAATACCTTAAATGATTTATAAGTATAATGGGTTAATTTTATAAATTGGAGCCTATTCCTTGTGAGTTAATTTGTTGAGAAACTTTGGAAGTGGAATACATTATTTGTGAGGTTAAATACTAGGCTTGCCTAATTAATTGCTTATTTGGTAATTTCTAATTTGTAGCTAGATACAATTTCATGTTTTATGTTTATTGTGATAGGTTTGCTTAATATTGTTTATGTTTTAGTTAATCTCTTTTAGGGAATTAGACTTTTTGTGGGTTGTAAGATAAGTAACTTTTTAATGGGATTTTTCGAAAATAACCATGTTGCATAAACGTTATTTTTGGGTTAAACATATTTTGGAAAATTATTTGTGGAATTATGTTTTTCTAAAAAGTGTTGTGCTGTGACCCTATTATATATGATTATATATGAAAAGCGCATCATGTTTAATATTACATATGGGGTAATGCATGAATTGTTGACATGGAAAATATGAGCATCTTTGATTTAATCTTTGATAAGGAATTCATAGATTTTATGGTATTTTGGAAAATTTAAAGGTGCTTATCTTGTCTTGTATTATTTCCAAAATTGATAGAAAATCTTTTTGACAAAGAACGAGGTTAAAAACCTTACAAACATTACGGAAATTTCGATTGTTTAACATTTTTCTAAAACTACCTGGATATAAACTATGTATTTGAAAGTACATGTAACCTGTGAGTTTTATGTTGTTTTAACTCCATGCCATGTGTGATTTTTCGATGATCACCCGATTTGATTTCCAGAGTCTTTATGACAATGGTGTCAGATCCAAGTCAATATCCTTTCACTTTGGATGACACGTTCTTTCCTGTTGCTCATAGGGGGAAGAGGTTCCTTGATAGAAAATCTTTTTGACAAAGAATGAAGTTGAAAACCTTACAAACATTATGGAAATTTAGATTGTTTAACATTTTTCGAAAACTGCCTGGATATAAACTATGTACTTGAAAGTACATGTAACCTGTGAGTTTTATGTAGTTTTAACTCCATGCCATGTGCGATTTCTCGATAATCACCCGATTTGATTTCCAAAGTCTTTATGACAATGGTGTCAGGTCCAAGTCAATATCCTTTCACTTCGGATGACACGTTCTTCCCCGTTGCCCATAGGAGGAAGATGTTCCTTGATTATGTGTGGGTGAGACTGCTACCCATGGGGTCAAAAGACCACAAGCAAAAGATGTCATATTTGACGCATTCTCCCTACTACCCATGAGAAAGGAGACAAAATTTTGAGGGTATAGGTGAAACTGCTGCCCATGGGGCCAAGAGACTACATACCAGAAATGACAATATCATGCCAATTGCGAATGAGAGGCTCCCCTGACTGGTCTATATGGTAGTGTGGTATTTTTATGATAATTTACCTTTTGTTAGATTTTAGGACTTTGGAAATTATATTGTTAGTGCTCACAGATCATAATATATAGTTTCATGGTATTTATTTTGAGAAGCTTTACATTTCATTACTTAATCATTCTTGTCATCATATTATTATTGAAAATGATCTTGTAGTATTCAGTTAGAATTTCCCAAACTTTGTAAACTGTATATCATCATGAAACTTGCATTTCCTCTACCTTCATTAATTATGCTATTTACTAGGTTCTATCTCATCTCATTTTTTTACAAACATTTTTCAGAGTAGGCAACGATCATTTTATGACAGGTGTTTGTGGCTAGTAGTAGTTAGACTAACTACTGATGAAAGCTGGACTTTGTAATTGTGATATTTAAATAATGTACATCCTAGAGTAAACTTGACTCGTTCTTTTGTATCTAATAGTGGTTATGACTCTATTTCCACTGAAAGGATAAGTTAATGATATGTAATTATATTTATTTAGACCTCCATTATTTTGTAATCAATGGTCCTTGTAATTATTGCATAGATTTTTGACTTACTTTGGGAGAATTTTTAATGAAATAATTATGAAAAATTCTTAATGTTGATACTTGGTATGAATTGTTTGGGTTGAATTTTTAAAAATGAAAAATTTATAGGTACCTTTGGGATGTATTTCTCATGCTTTGGACCCTTTTGGGTTTGGGGCATGACACTCATTTTCCTATGTTTGGTAGCAAACTTAAATAAGTTGAAAAACAATCACCTAATTTAATGGAAAACAATTTCTAAAAATAAGCCATACTTTTTTTGTTCACCAAAGATAGTTTTCCTTTTACTTATTTTTTCTAATATTACTAAAGACTGAAAAACATAGAAAACTATTTTTACACAAAGTTTTCTATTGAAACAAATAGAGCATAGCGTTAGTTAATTTATGAAAAATAGGATTGAAGAAAAATGCAAGAGAGAGGAGGGATTATCCAAAAATAGTTTTTTTTTTTTTTTACTCATTTTCTGATGCTACCAAACATTGAAAAATTATCTTTGCATAAGATTTTCCATCGAAATAAACAGATTGTAGCATTAATTAATTTATGGAAAACAGGATCGAAGAAAGACGCAAAAGAGGGGAGGGGTTAGTGTACTGAAGAAAAAAAAATGTCTCATTCAATTACATTGATTCATGTTCGGTGTTGATTTTCTCTTCCATTATCATAGGCGGATTCTTTATTTTTTTAAAGTTCGTTTGTAGCAGTATCTTTTTAGACCCCTATGTCATACTTTGAATTTTCATATTCCTGTCTCTGGGAATTGATGACTTGCAGATCCAGCTACCATCCAACACAAAAGCAGATTTTGATAATGTGCTTGCTACACAAAAGCCTACTGTAAGTAAAGCTGACCTGAAAGTGTACGAGAAATTCACCAAGGAGTATGTGCTTTACGGTTAAGGGCTAAAATGTAGAGGCACGTATTATTATTTCTGTGGTTTCTCCCTATTGTGTTTCTAATTATGGTTTTTTTTTTTGGTTAAAAGTATTTGTTATCCATATGCTAGCAGTGTTATCAATGTATCTGGTTAGACATGTGTCAGTTTGGTTAGAAGCTCTCCAGCCCTTCTGCTTTTTGTCTAATTTTTTATTTTAGACTGTATTTGTTTAGAGGTGAAATAAGATGGATGGAAAACTTCAGAGAAAAAATGAGAAAAAAAACTTTTTTGAAATGTGTTTGGTTGAGTGAAGAGAAAGGAAAATAAATTGTGGGGTTCAGGTGTTTTTTCCCTAGACCTATCAAAAAAATTTCTCCACAAAATGGAGAGAAAACTGAGAGGGGGAAGCTCATGAAATAAACTTCCAAAAACACCCCTCATGTTGGACTTCACCTCCAACGTTTTGTTTTGTTTTTTTTTTTCTTTGTTTACTAACGTGCTTGGCTTCCTTTCTTCTTCTTTTTTTCTCCTCTTTCTTTGATTTTTTCTAGAGGTGTTAGCTTCCTTCTTTTGGGTACTCATATGTTTATTTTCTCATTAATTTTCATTGGCTTTTTTTGTTTTTTTGTTTTTGTTTTTTAGAAAATAGTTTTGGGTTAATTTTTTATGCTATTTTTTTTTTTTTTTACTTTAATGAAGTGTCTATTTATACACAATTTTTTAAAAGTATAATGTGTGACTTTTTGTTTTATTTAATAGGGACATAATGGTAAATTTATACAAATTTTATTTTCAATCAAACAAAAAAGTTTTTCATCCCTCCATTTTTCCACCCTCCCAATTAAACACAAATGAGGGAAACTAAAATATTTTCTATCCTCCCACTTTTCCATTCTCTCAACCAAACGGACCCTTAATAAAAAGGCAATAAAACTAGCTTTTTTCCAACCCAAAAAAATGTAAACTTTTTATCTTTTTCAATTTTGACTCACTTTTGACATATAAGAAACTATGAAAAGCCATAGTTGAGTTTCATGAATATGATCAGTGTTGTGAAATTTATAAGTACTCGCAAGTACACGAATTGTACCGAAACATAGTTTGGCAAGAACAAGGTCGAATTTAGAGGAACTTGTATGAATGTAGGAAAATTAATTAAACTTTAATAAAATAAATCCTAATCTAGTTTAATAAAAATGGTTGTTTTGAAATTAAATAAAGTAAATAAATAATTAATCCAATCAAAGATATTATTAAAGCAGTAAAAGATGTAAACAAACAAGATAAAGAAATTAAAGTTTCAAAATCTGCTTTGTTAATTCATATCAGTATATATTCATGATCATTAATTTTTTCCAGCCCATTGCAAGATAATCTAGAAGTTAATCTTACTATTATGGAAAATATTATCATTAAAACTCTTATTTTAAAAATATAAAACATGCTCTTCTTCGCTTCCTAAGTATAAAATTAAAGCATCAACTGTATAAGTTAACAAACAAATCACAAAAGATATCTAATTTTAAAATCAAACGATTATAAACCAAGCATTCAATTAATTAAGATAAATCCAAAATCAGGAGAAAAACATGATTATATTGAACTCATATTAAGAATCATATCATAGCCAATTAGAATGAAGCAAGAACAATTTGAATCATTAAAGAACAACTATTGTGGAAAAAATTAAATTACATAAATAATACTGATAATCTTAACCCTAATTGAAAATTAAGCTACTCATGTTTGTTGAAATAAAACACAAAAATAAAATACTAAGAATTAAGCTAGACAAATAAAATATTGAAAGAAATAATCACAATACAGTCCTAGCCCTTTTTTTTTCTTTTTTCTTTTTTCTTTTCCCTGGTTAACGTACAAACTGACCTAGGGACTTATATAAGAAAAGAGCCACTTGACACACTATAATCCTAATACAAGTAGAACAAGGAATTCATATATTTCCAAGCCACGCACATGCAAGGGATTCCTTGCTTTAAACGCTGACTCCTATTTCTTTTGTGACACGCCCCATTGCTTGATTTTAAGAGGTTATTTCCTTGCAAACTTCATCCATGTTGAATTGAATCTTGGGCTTCTTCTTTTTTTTTTTTCTTTCTTTGTTTTTGGTTTTCTCTTGAATTCACGCCAGGCTGAATGTTTACTTTGGGCTGAATCTTTACTTCATGCTTCACACCTGGGTCTTAACTTAGCTTGAAAATTCGCCTATAAACAAAGACAAGTTATAATCAATCACAAAATAGCATAAAAGTGAGGCTAAAATACAAATATAAGAGTATTTTTTGTATATATTTCGTGCACATCAATCTTCCATGTCATGTGATGCCATGGGACTGTTCCAGAAAATGTTAGAGAAACAATAAGTAACGTATATGGAATCATTGGATGACATGAAGTCTATAGATACAGATATGAAAAGGTATTTAGGAATTTAGGATGGAAAGATTTTTGGTGACTCAAAATGAATAACGTAAGGCAACACCATTGAGAAAAAGAGAGGGAAAAACAAATTCCATATATCTCAATACTATATATCCATGTATTCAGCTGTGTCAAAATGACGGGTAACGAGTCCCTAAAATGCAGGCCTTAGAATACTAGAAATAGTATTTGTTCTTAATTTTCCACTCAGGATCTTTTTCACGTTACTTGTAAGCTATATTCCCAAGTTCATGATGGGAGAAAACACGTTGATGGTGTATTTAATTAATCAGAAATGAAACATAAACAGCTGTATAGTGAACATACTATCATCATCCGTAACTCATTCTTTTTTTTTTTTCTCTTTTTTTTTTTTTTTTCTTCTGTTTTTATATGCTGAAAGCAATTTTTATCATCATCCGCTTACAAAATCTTGTGACTACCAACTACAGAATTTGCACTAGTGGTAAAATTATTTCAAGTAAGGCAACCACGAAAAGTCAATTAAAGAAAAGGTTTAACCATTCTAATTCCTTCACGTTTACAACATACAATACATATATATATATATATATATGTGTGTGCGCGCGCGCACGCGCATAATTCTTTTATATCTCTTGCCATGTATAATTCTTTCATCATCAATTATTGTAATCCAATTTCTTGCTATGCATTGGTATTGGTTTTGGTAAAAATATATGCATATATATTACCTAAAGAAAGTTTATTTTGCTTCTGCTGCAATTGCCTTTGCTACAAGGTTCTTCCCTGTTGCAGGTGGACCATATAGTAATACAACCCTCCATGGTTTTCGATTCCCTAAACAGGCGAACAAATGATTATTTTATCCAAAACAACAATATAAAATCCACATGGACCACATTAGTGGTCACGATAAGTTCAACAATTCTTATTAGCATTGAAACTAAGAATATACAGATAAACTATCTAAAAGCAGAGATTAGAAAACCCAAAAGTTAAATACAATGATGGTTGATGGAGGAGGAACTTACTTGTAAAAAATTGAGGACACTTTTTAGGCTATATGGTAGCTTCTATCAAAACCTCTTTGCAAGTCTCAAGTCCGCCCACATCATTCAACTTCAGGAACAAGTCCGTAAGGTGAAGCCCGAATTCTGCTGTACGAGTTATAGAGGATTAAGGAACTTTTATAATGGAAAAGAAATTTCTTCTCAAAACTGCTCAAAATGCCTTCAAATAAAGTTCATAAGACTCTTGTTTATCTTCGTCGTTACTGTTTTCATCTGCCTTAACTGCCCTAGGCAGTTTGCAATGAAACTATTCTCTTAAATTATTCTCCCAAAGGCCAAAGCGTCATTTTTAACAATAAATAATAAAAATAATACTATTTTTTGCAAAAAAAAGGTTTGTGGATTATTTTTTTTAAATCCTTTATATTATTTTTAAAGATATAGTCTATGAAAATAAGTTTGGCCAAAAAAAAAAAAAAAAATTCATAGTTACGCCCTGTGACATTGGAAATGATCATATTTGGTATGTTTATGATCTTAATTAGAATAAAGTATGGAAGCTTCGAAGAAAAAGTATGGAACTAATGGTGTAAGAGAAGGTAAACTAGGTAAATTTAGCAAAAAAGAGGAGATAAATTAGATAATAACAAAATTATGATCAAAATCACACCTACATCAAGCACTCAACGCGCACTAAAGACCATGAACATAGCTCAAAAATATTAAACAGACCCACCTACCAGCTTTTTGCAAAGTGAGTCCAAATTAGTTATTTTAATAATAATAATTAAAAAAATTTAAAAAGGTGATGGCCTGCATAACACTATTTGTTTTTAGTTCCAAAAAAGCGCAGTGCTGAGTCAAAGGTTTTTGACAAAGGTATCGTCTATAAGGAAAAATTTAAGTATAATATTTAAGTGTTGTTTTATAGATTTATCTTTTAAAATTCAGTCATGTGGTTATTTAACTAAAAATACACTCCCATCCCATAAGAAAAAAGTCATATAACTGAATTTTAGGAAAGATTTCTATGAAACAGCACCTAAGGTATTATGCCTAAATTTTGTTCATTTGTAATTGTGATGTGGGGTGGGATTGTTATTACTTTTTAGGAACAAAACTATAATTTTACTAAGAAAAACCGGCTATATCAACCTAAATTACAAAAGAAAGTTGTGAAAGAACATCTTCCATCCACACAACACATTCTGAGCTAGTTATAACATACCTAGTCAAAATATAAGCAACTTTATTACCTTCTCTCCTAGTATGAGGGTAAAGCAATAGAGTAAATGCTTGCATCGTGAACCAAAAGATCATAGGGAGTACCCTTCTCAACTAAAGCCTTCATTATCACTTCCGAATCCCCTTCCAAAATGGATTGAGCAAACTCAAGAACCCGAGCAATTGCCAAAGCCTCAATTTCCATAGCTTGAAAAGGTTGAGGAACCTATTAAGATAGAGATGCTATGACCATACCTTGATTATCCCTAATGATCACACCAATGCCCGATTTATTTTCAACTTGGAAAATGACGTCATCAAAGTTTATTTTATATAAGTAAGCTAGGGGATGTTGCCACTGGACATGAGGCTTAGGAGGCAAAGGGAGTGGGGGAGGCTGGATTGCTATGAATTCATCATACCTTTCCTTTGAAACCCGAGCAATCTGATCAATGCTACAACTAGGTTGGTGTAATCTAACCTGGTTTCTTAATTTGAGTCCAAATTGACCATGCTATCATAGTAAACCATTCTAAGTTCTTTACTTCTGCATAATCCAGGAGACCAATTTGTCGAAGTTCGAAAAGCAAGTGGAGATGCAAAATTCCCAGGAGTTAGAGGTGTTCCACACATCATCTAACATAGGACAGGACCAAAGTGCACGAAGTGGAGCTTCTAGGGCTGAGTTACATCGGTCACAAGATGGACTATCAATCACCATTCTATGAACCAGGTTAGCCTTGGTTGGCATAGAATTTCGGCAAGCTCTCCAAATAAGATTCTTCACCTTGTTCGGAGAATGTAAAGCCCATATATTCTTCCAAAGTCTAGTATCATGTGTATGAGGATCCACTCTATGGTCAAGCTCTGTCTCCATCTAAGAAAATAATAGCCAGACTTACAAGAGTAATTCCCATCTTGTGCCAAATGCCTAAAGAAAGAATTGGATGTTGTATGGTATGCTAAGGGTATTTTCTTGATAGCTTCAGCCTCCTGTGGAACAAAGATGTCATCAATCATATCAGTGTTCTATTGTCTCATAGAGGGATCAATTAACAAGTCAACTGTAGCCTCCTACAAAGATTCCACAACAAGGGAAGACAACATAGTAGGATGCTTAACTAGCAACCAGAGATGTTTCCAGATTTTCACTGACTTACCATCACCAATCCACCAACAAGCACCCCATGCAATGACATCCATACCTTTTAATATACTTTTCCAAGAATAAGAGCCCCTCCTTGAATCTTTAGCCTCCATTATTGAGCCATTTGGAAAAAATCTTGCCTTAAAGACACTATAAAACAAAGAGTCCCTATTATGCAAAAGCCTTCAAGCTTTTTTAGCCAACAAAGAATCATTAAAAATGGCTAAATCTCTAAAACCCATACCATTCACCATTTTAGATTTTGCCATCTCATCCTACTTGAGCCAATGAATTTTTCTCCTATCACCACATTGTCCCCACCACTCACCATTTTAGGAAAGGAAGTTTGAAGTAATCCATGGCATGTGTTGGAATAGCTTCAATGAAAGCTTTAAGCAAAACCTCCCGCCCTACTTCAAATAACAACTTGCCCTCCTAGCCTTATTGATTCCTCCAAACTCTCTCAATGTAATTGAAGCTTGCTTTCTTCCCCTTACCCATCAGATATGGAAGACTGAAATATTTCTCATATTGTTTAATCTCTTGGACCCCTAAAATACCTTTGATAATTTGTCTCGTAGCCTTTGAAGTAGACTTGCTAAAGAAGATGACAATATTATTTTGATTCACTTTCTAGCTAGAGGCACCCTCCTAAGTAGATAACATATCCAGGACTTAATCACACTCTTCAATTTTGAGGTTGCCTTGCCAAAAAAAAAAAAAAAAAAAGGCTATCATCTGCAAAAAACAGATGTGTTAGTCTTGGTCCCCTTTTGCATAGAGAGAAAACTTTTTTTAGGTTCTAAAATCTTAGAACAATTGGCAAACCGTGAACACAATCTTGTCTAAATATAGATTCCTAAGTCTATAGGTTTGATTAGAAAATGCCCAAGGTGTTGCAAGTCTAAATATAAGAATATGCAAGCTGTAGAAAAGAAGAAGTCAATTTTTGAAGAGTTTAACTAATCGAAAAATTGGTTCGACCAATCGAAATTCTTAGACATGAAATTTCTGCAAAATTCTATTTCGGCCCAAACTCTGCTTTAAATTTAATTTTCAAGTGAAACACTTCTATTATATAAAGAAAACCCTAAGGCACGTTTTAGAGAGATTTTGAGAGAGAGAAGAGTGCATCTTATGCCTCATATTATAGATCTAGGGTTTTTGTACCCAAAGCTCTCTTAATTCTTCTACAATGTTATTCCTTGAAGAAACTCAAGATCCAGTGTTGTACTACTTGCTACCATAACATGATAAAATACTGTTGATGATCTAAACCTATGAGTGGGATCTCAAAGTCACAAATGTGGGTGTTTGTGTATTACAAATTCAAGATAGAAGAGTCCATGGATTTGGAGTTGCATGTGATCGTGTGAGTAAATTCTAGAAGAGGTAGCTTTAGATTTTAGGGAGAAATTCTATTGTACTTCCATTCTATCATAGTGAATTTGTTTACCTTGAGGATAGTTAGGTTAAATCCTCTGCAAATTTTTTACCTTAAAACTGGATTGTTTCATTGGTTTTCATGGGTAATCATATTGTTGGCTTCTTCATTTTTCCACACTGCATGATATGATTTGCTACTTAACCTAGATCTGATAATTAACCTAAGTAACTACTTGGCTAATTCACTAGGGTTAACCAATCTGTTTTAAGGGGTCTAAACACACACAAAACTTTAATCTCACCCCTTCTAGCTACTTGTTTAATGATCCCATGCAAACTTTCAGTACACAAGAGAAAAATAAAAGAACATAATGGATCTCCTTGTATTATTCCCCTTGATGGATGAAATTAACCTTTGGGCTCTCCATTAACAAGGATCAAATAAGTAACTGTTTTCAAACACAACATAATGAGATTTATCTAGTGGTCATTGAAACCCATTCTCCTCATAAGATTCTCAAGGAAAGCCCACTCGACTCTATCATAGGCCTTACTCATATCTAGTTTAAGTGCCATACAACCAGATTTGCTTGAATTGTGAGTCTTCATGCAATGCAAAGTCTCAAAAATAGCAAGAATGTTATAAAAAAATGAGACGCTCTTTCAAAAAATCCAAATGGTGCTCTGTGATGACCCCTTGGTAAAGCCTTCTTTAATCTATAAGCTAACACTTTTGAAAAAAAAAAAATCTTATACAATGTGGGCGCCATCGAGTTGGGCGGTAGTGGTTTTCTCATAGAAAGGTATGCCTCAGCCTAGTGTGGACCGAGTGGAGGGTGTAAATGTAGTTGCCACCTAGATTAAGTCTAGAAACCATCTATATAGCACTCTTGTGGAAGGCTAATCTTTACCAAAGCACGTGTCCGAAGTTTAAATATGGGGATAGGAAGGTATTAGGCACCCAAACCCCCCCAACATGTGGGTCGGCCTCCAGTCATTGTGTTCCAAATCCTAATCTTATAAGGTCTCCTAACATAGTATTTTAAACACACACACACACACACACACACACACACACACACACACACACACACACTAATATCCATCTAGAGCATTTAACATGGCAAATCATCCCCAAACCCTAAACATTCATTTATCATGGCATTTGAAAGTATATTCAAATGGCAACAAGCATGTCACAAGGCAGTAGCATCAACAAGGCAATAATCAAGAATTATCACATGCATATTCATCATGACAAACATGTCCAATCACTTAAGCATGGCATCCTCATATCCAATCATGCCATCATTCAAAAGATGCATGTTCATATTCATATACATGACTTACCTCATTGCATCACAGCACCTATGCATCAATGCATGTTCATGTTCTATGCATGACATGTTATTTTGCAAGTCCTAATGCTAAATATGTGAAAACTAGGCTAAATAGAACCTAAACATACGATTTAAAATAGACAAAATTCGAAGAAACCTGAATCTGGGTTTCTGGGCATGAATATGCTTGTGCATACATGGGGAGTGCGTGCGTATCCCATGTTTATGCGCACGCATACTACGAGTATGTGTACATGTGGATGAAGCATGCACATGCATACATGCCAAAAACACAAACCTAGGAACACAACACAGATAATTTGAAACGGGAAATCTAGCAAACAATCATGCTTATAACACAAACACTAAACAAGCTAAACTAAAGACAGAGGAAATAAAGCAATAAAACAAAAAAGAAAGCAAATAAAAAACAAGAAAATGAAGAGATGAAGTTTGAACATTTATCTCAACACTTGAACTCTTTAGAGTTTTGATTTGATCGTTTCTCTCAGTCAATCTAATCAAGAACAAAACCAAGAAGGTTAGTGCTTAAAACTCGAAGATTTAGACCAAAATAGGTCCTAGCCAATTAAAATTTTACTTGAGGATGTTTTAATATAAAAACTCCCTCTTTAATTCACTTGTTTCTAGTGAATTCAGCACATATTGTGTATATTTGGTAAAAGAGCCTTTGGGGCTTTTTATAGTGATTATAGAGGGGTGTAGGGTGGCTCCCAAATGATGTGGGATTCATTCTACATGAATTTATGTCCAAAAAATTTCCTTACAAGTATTCTAAAACTCTAAACACATGTGCATACTGGGGGCATGCATGCGCATGCTCTGTGTATTCATACGCATACTTTGAGGGTGCGTGTGCATACGTGTGTATACATACGCACGCTTAGGCTTTTTTCTGCACATTTCTTTACCAAATCATCCTTCAAGTCAAAGTTTTACAAGATTGGGCTCTAAATCAACCTTGGGCCTCCGAGTGATGTCTTCATTAGGAAACGAGAGCTCGAGTCATAAGAGGTATAAAATAAGGTGTCTACATAGAGGACATTACACAAACTGATGGGGAGATATTCATGAACATGCTCGGGATTTTTGTTCTAGGTATAAGAGTAATGAAAGTGTGGTTCATAGGGTGAGGAATGATACCTGTGTTCAGCCATGAGAGAACAGATTGAGTGACATCTTGGTCCAAAAATTGCCAGCAATGTTGATAAAAGAGAGGTGGCATTCCATCCAAGCTAAGAGCTTTGAATGGGGCCTTTTATTTTAAAGCAATTGCCACCCCACACTTACGAAATTTTGGGGGTGGGATTGATATAAATGATACTTATAGCAACTTGTGTCGGTGGCATATATTAAAGTATCATATATTCATCCAATTTCCAGATCAAAAGTTATTTTTTTTCATTTTGTTTGCTTACTTTTTCAAAAATACCTTCTAACCGACTCTCTATTTTCTCAATCCTATTTAAATATTATTTCTTTATTCTTACTTTATTCTTCCTTGGTTCTTTTTTATAATCTTTCTCCATTCTCAAAAGAATAGAGGAAATAAAAACAAATATTTTTTTTACTTCAGCAATGTTAATGAACAGTAACTCTACAAACTAAGAGAGTGACTATTCATAAGCAAAAAACATTTTGCATTTTTGAGAGACGATTAGAGCACTAGCATTGAAAAATGTCAATGCTATTCTATTTTACCATTCTAAAACACTACTTTATTAATATACCATACCATTTTACAATTCCTCTACATCGAAAAACTCTATTTTTATTAAAATATTATTTTTTAACCCATTCTTTATTATTTCTTTCCACCCAACCGTTCAGCCTCATTTTCCTGGGCTTTTCAACAGCCAATTTTTATTCCTCCCTCCCAGCACCGGTTCAACACACAACACACACCCATTATACACCGAACAACCTATCCAAACCCATCACCACACCCACACACACAAACACATACATCAACCCAGCAACAAAGCCACACACAAACACAACCCAGCAACAAAGCCAAGCCACACACACAAACACAAACCCATTCAAAAACCGGGCCACTGATCAAAAACCCAGGCCAGGCCACCGATCCACGCCGTCGATCAACCAATCCACGCCGCCGATTTGAAACCCAAGCCACCGATCAAAAACTGGAGCAAACCCATTCAAAAAAAATCATCATAGGAGCAAACCCATTCAAACCCATTCAAACCCATTCAAAAAACTTCATCACCAGAGCCACCGGAGCAAACCCATTCAAAAAAATCATCACCGGAGCAAACCCTTGAGTGTCGGTTTGAAGAGAGAGTGATAGAGTGAAGAGTTAAATGGGTACTATCTAGAGTCTTGGGTTTATGAGACGAGTGAGGGTGAGGCTGAATCGGTAAAGGGATTTGGAGATGGGTCTGAGATGAGACGCCGTGTGAAGCTTCGGCAATGGAGAGGGTGAGGGTGAATCGGTTAAGCTTCAGCAATGGAGGATGGTGTGTGATGTTGATGTTGATGTTGGGAGGAGTTTGGGTCTGAAGAGAGGATAGAGCAGATGGAGATACGGAGAACAAAGGGAGAGAAGGGAACTGAAGTACCAGACAGAGCAGAGAATAAAATATATATTTTTTTTTTTTAGAATTGTGCTACAGTGCAATTCTAAAGTTAGAATTGTACTGTAGCACTATTGTAAAAAATTTTACAATAGTGGTGTTTACAATTCTTTGATGCAGACATTTTTGACTCATAAAATGTTAAAAAACCCTTAGATATGGCATTAGCATTTTTCAATGCTAGTGCTCTTAGAGTTGTATTTTAAGAGCATTTACATCAGCCTCACCAATTTAAGTATGCATTAGTCTCGCGCAAAGTTAACAAAAGTTTTAACGATGCACAATATCCTCACTACTTGTAGTGAGGCAGTACTGACCATCGCTACATTAAAAAAAAATATTTTTTATTCAATTCAAGACTCTCTCTCTCTCTCTCTCTCTCTCTCTCTCTAAATGGTGGGTGAGGTAGTGGATCAATGATGGTGCGATTTGGTCTAGTGGTAGTGCGGTGGTGTTTTTGGTGCGGCGATGGATTGATGGTGTTGTGATTTGGTTTGTCTCTCTTCTCCTCTCTCATCATCAGACAATCAATATAAAGCATGACATTAGACTCAAGTATATATTTTCTTTTATTAAATTGTATATATATATTTTTTATTTATATCTGAGATAGAAATCTCATTCTAGCCTAATTTAAATGTATATGAGTGTGAAGCTCTCGTGGAGACTTGAACCCCGACATTTGCTCCTTACCTTACAAGATGTAGAGAGACTATCATGTAAAGGGTACGTAATGATGTATATCATGTTAATAGACATATGCCACATATAAATATAATAATATTGACTATGTTTAGCAATATTACCCTATATAATATTTAAAATGAAACCATAGAATTTTTAATCCATCAAATAAATTCTATAATTTTAGATAGAATCAATATGATAATAGATATATTAGATAGTACAATTACTAATTGTTAGAGAAAACTTACACTGTTTTACGTCACACAAATAACCTTTGGGTTTGAAAGACACAATGAAAACAAGTACCTTTTATAAATTGGACAGAGTTTTATGTTGATCACGTATTATGAAATAAAAGAAATAATACACGGAAATATGAAGATGAATATGAACTTCTCAAGTGGTCATCAACACTTTTCAATTGATGCAAGGATATAAGTTTGATATATAGCACTTGAGTACAAGTGATATATATATATATATATATATATATATATATATATTGAGAATCCAGTACAATTGATATAAACTACTTGATACAATATATTATATATCCCAAATATAAAGACGCTTGAAGTTGATTGGAAGAAGGGTGCTTTCATTGCTAAGCCAATAGAAGATGGCTAGATGAGAGGCAATTGATTGCCGAACAAGACAAATGGTGTCGCCCATGATATCGTGATAAGACTTTTTTTATTTTTTTTCTTTCTTTTTTTCTTTTTGCATGAAAACATTATTAAAAATGATTACCAAATATAAAGACGCTTGAAGTTGATTGGAAGAAGGGTGCTCTCATTGCTAAGCCAATAGAAGATGGCTAGATGAGAGGCAATTGATTGCCGAACAAGACAAATGGTGTCGCCCATGATATCGTGATAAGATTTTTTTTTATTTTTTTTCTTTCTTTTTTTCTTTTTGCATGAAAACATTATTAAAAATGGTTACCAATTATATATTGCCCTACAATGGTTGCGTCTCTCTCTTCTCCCAGTCATACGTCACATTACCGCACGTCACATTGGGTAATAAAAACTGTGATTTGATCTATTCAATTAGTGAGGAAAGACATTGAACAAAGAAAATGGAAAAAACAAAAGTAGTACTTTTAAGATAATTGTTAAGGGTATGTTAACGGTAAGTGCCACTTAAGCAATTTTAGAGAAAATAGAGTCAATAAAGTTAATTATTTAAGTTTTATTTATCATTTCAATACTATTTTTAATCAACTCATCAATTTATACTGGTTCTTTATTAGATGAACGTCACGATAAATCATTCTTATCAGGTACTATAACATTTTCCAACTGTTAATAGAGTTTCATATTTTATTTGGGGCATATGTGACTAAACCATGTTAAGAAAATTTTTTATAGGAAAACAAAAAAAGTGATTAACTTTTTTTTAATATTTTTTTATTTTTTCATAAAAATTTTTGTAAAATAAATAATTAATTTGTGCCTTAAAGACATACATTAAATAGTTATTAAAAAAACAATTACTTTTATCTTTTTTAATAAAAAGTTCATAAAAATATATTCTAAACTAATGGTTTAAAACTTTCATTAAGTGTGCATTTGATTCCATCTTAAAAAGCCAATTTGTTTTACTATTTAGCTTATTTTTGCTACTATTTATGAACTTTATTATACTTTTTAATACTATTCATGAGTATCACAGTAGTATTTCAATTAACTTTTACCTTTATTTATAATACTTTTAACAAAATAAGTAGATTCTAAATAGATCCTAGCTTTAAAAAATTATTAAAAAATAATTATTTTTATTTTTACATTAAAAAATTTTAAAAATAATTTTTAAATCTGGTACATTAGTTATCTTTTCCCAAAAAGCAACGAAAAATAAATAAAATAAGAATTCTTCTGTAGCAGAGACAGGAAATCTATATGTTAATGTTTCGTTAAAAGCCTCTTTCCATAGTCCCCAAATTATAGACTGCCTACAATGTCCCACCATCCACTTCCACATGTACAGCTATCCGGAAGGCATAACTAGATGACAAATAAACTGTGACGGTGGGAGTAGTACTCCCACCGTCACAGTTTATTTGTCATCTATTTTATTTTAGGATGTTTTAAAATATTATCTTATTTCTAAAAATAAAAGTCATTAATTTACTAATGTTCCTATTATATCCCTAGTTTATTTTCAAAACAATTTGAAAAGAAAACTAACAAATATTTTTATAAAAAAAAAAAAAAATCAATCTAATTAAGACACCTTTTTAGTTGCCTCATTAAGAATAAATTTTTTTTTTAAAAGTTGATAAATTTATTTAAGGGTAGTTTTGTAAACTTATACATTTTTATAAGGAAGACAAAATAATAAATGATGTTCCCTTAAAAAGTCTAACTTTTCAAACATGACAAACAAATTAAAACAGGTGGAGTAAATTTTTTTTTTTTCTTGGGTTATGCTAACGACTCATTAGTATTTCCCTTTTTTATTTGGCTGAATTGAAGGTAACAAAACAATGCTGACGGAGAATTCCTAGATAGCAATCACTTTTGGTAGGTGCAACACATGTAATAAAACATGTGGCTTAATGCGGAGGTATATATTTTATGTATTTGTGCTCTTAAGGTATTTGTTAGTAGGTCATTTTAAGGAAGTTTTAATACTATTTTTAGAGTAAATATAAAAAAATTATCAAAAAAAATTAGTTACTTTTTTTATAAAAAATTTCTAAAAACAGTTCCTAAACTAATATGAAATCCCTTAACATATATTATAATAATTTCATATTATAATAATGTCATATTATAATACTATTATATCTTATTACGAGTAGGTTAATGTGTTCTTTTAGAAAAATTATTAATAAATTATTTTTAAAAAGTTTTTAATATCACTTTTTAATATCATTTTTTTCTAAATTAATATCTTTATGGTTGTTTGGTTGACATAATTTGAACATTTGAATTTGGATTTAGGTGATTGAAATTCAAATATCTTTTTGGACCGTTTAAAAATTGTCAAAAATTTAGATTTGACAAATCTACTAAGAATTTTAAACTTTTAAAATGCTTGAATTTAAAATAACTCCTAAAATCAATGAATTTGAAATCAAGGCATTTCAAATCTATTAATTTAAAATCCAAATCCAAATCCAAATCCAAATCCAAATCCAAATCTAAATCCAAGTTTCCAAACACAACCTTAAGATATTTGTTACAAAATTCTATCATTATTATGGAAAAAAAGCATTTCTTTTATGTTAGGGAGTATGTTACAATTTTTCTCCTAAAATTTAAAATCAAACAATTTTATCCTTTTGGGAAATAAGCAAATATTTTCATTTAGTTACAACCTTTTGTCTATCTTTCCCACAATTTTACAAATGCACTTTTCCAAACAAAATAGGTTGACCATTTCCAAACTTAGCTACCCCTGCTCTCAGGTCTTAGCCAATTATTGCCCACCTTATACTTAGTGGTGAGGACTTTAATACATAATCTATTTTTCCAAGACAAACACAAAACCCTCCATGTAAGCTTCCCTAACAAAACAAAGTTACCAAAATTTTTAAACCCCAATTTTCCTTCATTCATTGGTCCACAATGCTCAGACCTGGCTGTATGAGTATAAAAAACTACCCTTATAGAGAGCATCAATGGGGTGTCGGCCAAAAACCCTCCAAAAGTTAAGTTAATAATAAAAGAATCTCCAATAACTCAAAAGTGCAAGAGTTAGGAAAATTCATGTACCGTCAAGAAGAGGAGACTTTGTCACGACCCAAATCCATGGAGTAATTGAGAGACGCTTAGAGTTGTATTCTAAACCCAACCAAAGTAAGTGTGCATCAGTCTCACTAAGTTAACAAAATTTTTAACGATGCACAATATCCTCGCTACTTGTAGTGAGGCACTGACCATCACTACATTAAAAATAGATATTTTTTATTCAATTCCAGTCTCTCTCTCTCTCTCTCTCTCTCTCTCTCTCTCTCTCTCTCTCTCTCTCTCTCTCTCTCTCTCTCTCTCTCTGTATGGTGGGTGGGCAGTGGATCAATGATGGTGCGATCTAGTCTGGTGGTAGTGCAGTGGAGTTTTTGGTGGGTGCGGCAATGGATTAATGGTGGTGTGATTTGGTTTGTCTCTCTTATCCTCTCTCATCGTCAATCAATCAATATAAAGCATGACATTAGACACACGTATGTATTTTCTTTTATTAAATTGTATATAATTTTCTGATAGAAATCTCATTCTAATCTAATCTAAATATATATATATATATATGTGTGTGTGTGTGTGTGAATCTCTCTCATGAAGACCTGAACTTCGACTTTTGCCCCCTACCTTACAAGAACTTACACTTATAGAGAGACTATCATGCTAAGGGTACGCGGTGATGTATATCATGTTAATGGACATATGCCACATATAAATATAATAATATTGACTATGTTTAGCAATATTACCCTATATAATATTTAGCATGAAACCATAAGATTTTTAATCCATTAAATAAATTCTATAATTCTAGATAGAATCAATGCAAAAATAGATAAATTAGATAGTACAATTGCTAATTCTTGGAGAAAACTTACATTGTGTTATATGTCATACACATAACCTTTGGCTTTGAAAGACACGATGAAAATAACTACCTTTTATAAATTGGACAGAGCTTGAATTTGGACAAAGTTTTATGTTGATAACGATATTATGAAATAAAAGAAATAATATAAAAACTGTGATTTGATCTATGCAATTATTGAGAAAAGACATTGAACAAAGAAAATGGAAAAAAAACAAAAGTAGTACTTTTAAGATAATTGCTAAGGATATGTTAACGGTAAGGTGCCACCTAAGTAATTTGAGAGAGTATAGAGTTAATAAAGTTAATTTTTTGAGCTGTATTTATCATTTTAATACTATTTTTAACCACCTCAACAATTTATACAAATTTTTTATTAGGTGGACATCACAATAAATCATTTTTAATAGGCACTATAACATTTTCCAATTGTTAATAGAGTTTCATATTTTACTTAGGGCACATGTTACTAAATCATTTTAAGAAAAAATTTTATGGGAAAACAAAAAAGTAATTAACTTTTTTGATATGTTTTCAATTTTTCATAAAAAAATCTGTAAAATGAATAATTAAATAGTTATTAAAATTACTATTATTTTTACTTCTTTTTTCATAAAAATTTTATAAAAATATATTTTTCTTAAAACTTTCATTAACTTTTAATAATAATAATAATAATAATTTGTATTTTTACATAAAAAATTTTAAAAATAATTTTTAAATATGGTATATTAGTTAACTTTTCCCAAAAAGCAACTAAAAAATAAATAAAATAGGAATTCTTCTAGAGCAATGATAGGATATCTATATTAATGTCTTGTTAAAAGGTTTGGCTTACCTCACTGGAGATTCTTTTTTTTCTTTTTTTTTTCCTTTTTTAATGAGAAACTGCCATATCATTCACTAATGAAATAAAATGTGGAAATTAAAATTCACTACCATTTGTCATAGTGTATTAAAAAAAAAATTCTAATTAAAAAAGGTACCTTGTTAAAAGCCTCTTTCCATATTCCCCCAATTATAAACTGCCTACAATGATCCACCATCCATTTCCACATGTATAGCTATCTGGAAGGCATAACTAGTATTTTTTTATTTGGCTGAATTGAAGGTAACAATCATGGTTTTAAAAAGCGGACCGGACCGGCCAGTCTGATCGGGAACCGGCCTTCAATCCGGTCCGATTATGGCCAAAAACCGAAAATAGCTTAAAAATCGAGAAATAGTGAAAACCGACCGGTTAAATCGGAGAATCAAAAACCGGTGTGGCGGAACTGGTTACTGACCGGTTGGTTTTTTTTGTCCTTTCCTAACCTAAAACTACGTCGTTTTGGCTAAAAACTAACCCTAAAGACTACTAAACACTCTCATCTCACGCCTGACGCCTAACTCTCTAAATCACTCAATCTCTGTGCTCCCAAACCTACCAATCATAGCAATTCCATCGCCAATTTCTCTAAGGTTCTATGACTGGCTCTTCGAGTGCCATGGGTTCTAGCACAACGTGGCTCTCATTGTTCCAAACCTTCTCTTCATCTTATACTTGTCGTTTCAAGCAAAGAAGAGCTTCTCCAAGCTCACTCATGGCCGCTCTTATGTGATCATCGCTTACTATGCCTCCTCTAGCTTGCTAGCTTGCTCAATTTGATCTGGTGCTCTTTTTAGGTTCTGGGTTTTCTTTTCTTTTTTTCTTTATGATTTTTTGGATTTGTGTGATGGGTTATTGTAAATTTGAGTTCTTTTTTGTTTTTGGGTTCTTGAAATTTTGGGTTTTTGTAGCTTAGTTTAGTGGCTAAACTTTGTCTTTTGTGTTTTTGTTTGGGTTTCGGGAATTAGTGGTTGAATTGAATTTGTGGTGATGGGTTGCTTTCTGGGTTGTTAAATTTAGTAGCATATGCCTTGGTGATTTCCTTTTTGGGCTTCTTCAATTGAGGTGGTTGCTATATGGGGGTATTAATGGTTGAATTTGTTTTTGATTTTGGCTTTTGGCTCTTGCCTTTTGTTTGTGATTTCTAAATTTGGAATTCTTGTTCTTGGATTTAGTAACTGAACTAAAGATGATTGTCCAAAAATATGTTTGATTCTTGTTCAATAGTTGGGATTTTTAAAATCACAAAAATATGTTGGATTCTTGTTCAATAGTTGGGATTTTTGAAATGTTAGTCACTGGCACAACTGGAAGAGGAAGTGTGGGATAAGGAACAACCTTATATTTTAAAGGAAACATATTTATTACTATTGGTTTGTTAGTATTAGTGTATTAAAAAATTATTAATTATTTATATAATTTAAATAAATAATAATTAAATTATTTATGACATCACCGGTTCGACCATAAAACCAATAATTAGCTTCTTTTCCAATTCTTTCACCGTACCGGTTTTTAAAGCCATAGTAACAATAGCGCTTGCTGAACGAGAATTCCTAGATGGAAATCACCTTTTGTAGTGCACCACAGCTAATAAAACACGTGGCTCAATGCGGAGGGATATATTTTATGTATTTGGTACTCTTAAAATATTTATTAATAGATTATTTTAAAAATGTTTTAATACCATTTTTATAGAAGATATAAAAAAAATTATCAAAATAATTAGTTACTTTTTTCCATAATTTTTTTTAAAAAATAGTTTCTAAACTAATATGAAATCCATTAACATATATTATAATAATGTTATATTATAATACTATTATATCTTATTATGAGCAAGTTAATGTGTTTTTTTAGAAAAATTATTAATAAATTATTTTTTTAAAATTTTTAATATCACCTTTTAATATCATTTTTTTCTAAATTATTTTCTAAATTAATATCTTTTGGATTTAGGTAATTGAAATTCAAATATCTTTTGGGACAGTTTAAAAATTGTCAAGAATTTGAATTTGACAAATCTACTAAGAATTTTAAACCTTTAAAATGCTTGAATTTAAAATAACTCCTAAAATCAGTGAATTTGAAATCAAGACATTTCAAATCTATTAATTTAAAATTCAAATCCAAATCTAAATCCAAGTTTCCAAACACAACCTTAGGATATTTGTTACAAAATTCTATCATTATTATGGGGAAAAAAGCATTTCTTTTATGTTTGGGAGTATGTTACAATTTTTCTCCTAAAATTTAAAATCAAACAATTTTCTCCTTTTTGGAAATAAGCAAATATTTTTATTTATGCTCTGTTTGTTTCAATGTAAAATATTTTTAGAAAAATATTTTCCAATTTTACCGTGTTTGTTTTGCAGTAAAATATTTAGTCAAAAGTAAAATATTTTCAGTCAACCAAAACAACCTAAGCAAATTTATGTAAAATATTTTACACTTAAAATTTTGGGAAAACATTTTACATTTGCTCAATCCTTCACACCCCGATACTTATCACTCCTGCACTTTTGCGCTAAACCTCTCCCTCTCGTATATTTCTCAAAAAAATCTAACCACCCTCTCAGATTTCTCTCCAAAAAACCCAGCCACCTTCGGTCCCCTCTCCCGCCAATCTCTGACTCCAAGGTCCAAGACACCACTGGCCAGCTCCAACTTCCGTCGGCGCCGCCCAACACTGGCAAAACCAAGTACTTCTCTGCCTTTTTAGATTAGATTTCTCCTTTTCTTTTCGTTTTTCTTCATCTCTAACCCTTCTCTGGTTTTTCTTAGGTTTGATCTGTTGTTTATTATTATTATTGTTATATATCTGTGGGTGTCGTATGGTTTTGTTTTAGAGTAATAGAGAGATGGTAAGTAGATTGATGAGGGATATGTCATTATTTTGAACTTATATAAGTAGATTCAACCTTAGTCATTGGTGGTGATGTCTTTGTACAATTTTAAATTTTTACCATTTTTTTTTTTAATTTTCATTTTACGTTGTGCCAAACACTGGAAAATATTTCCTTGTAAATATTTTACAGGTAAAATATTTTACTTTTGCAAATATTTTACATCAAAACAAACAGAACGTTAGTTACAACCTTTTGTCTATCTTTCCCACAATTTTACAAATGCTCTTTTCCAAACAAAACAAGTTGACCATTTCCAAACTTAGCTACCCTTGCTCTCAGCCAATTATTGCCCACCTTATACTTAGAGGTGAGGACTTTAATACATAATCTATTTTTCCAGGACAAACACAAAACCCTCCATGTAAGCTTCCCTAACAAAACAAAGTTACCAAAAATTTTAAACCCCAATTTTCCTTCATTCATCGGTCCACAATGCTCAGACCTGGCTGTATGAGTATAAAAACTACCTTTATAGAGAGCATCAATGGGGTGCCAGCCAAAAACCTTCTAAAAGTTAAGCTAATAATAGAAGAACCTCCAATAATTTAGAAGTGTAAGAGTTAGGAAAATTCACATACCGTGGAGAAGAGGATACTTGGTACTTACATATGGGTGTAGGGTTGACGAAGATCCTATAAACGTAGGATTTTTTCTTGTAAAAATATATGAGAGGATATAAATATGTAAAATGATCTTTAGATATGGTGTGCAAGTTCTTTCCATATATGAATGTATGAGTGAAGAACACGCAAATGGCATGAGACTAACTGTGATCTATCGTCGGTATTGGATAACCCGAAGGATACTTTCTTACCTGACGGTGAATGTTAGTGGAGAACATGGCCAATGTGTCATAATCAACCTGAAAGGAACCTAATACCCAAAGGGTAAAAGGACGTTGAAGGGCATTTGTATCCGAAGGGTAAAGGAGTCAGAAATATTCTCAGCCAAAATAGTCCTTATCATGGATTGTCTAGACTAGCTGCAATAAGTGCTGAGGCCGTGCATGAGTGAATTAACCTCCACCATTTTGGCCTTACAATTAAAATAAAATAACATCGTCCCTATAAAATAGCTTGCTAATTTTTGGAGCACTCACAGCAACTTTAAGCCACCTTTAACTAGCTTGGTCTTTTGACCACATAGCTTCAAAGCGAAAAAGTTTGACACCTACGTTCCTCATCATTTACCTATCTAATAAAATAGGATTGTGATATGAAGTGGGTGCAATAATCATGTCTCACCCCAGCTTTAGGGAAAAGCCTCGCCAATCCATGTTACAAAGCCCTCAATCTAATCTTTCCATTATATTTTCCCAACCTGATCTTCTATTTGACCAAACCCCCAAGCAATCGCAAGAGTTTTAATCGAAGAAGAAAAAAATTGGTAATGCCTTTAATTGGTATAGGATCTCAATTTTTGTAATAATTAAATGTGAAGATGATTATATAATAAATGTTTATTATATTGTTTTCAATTATTATGATTTAAAAATTTTGAGTCTATGGTAACTAAAATAATAGAAATTTACACACAAAAAAAACTACGGTTTGTATTTATTGAACTAGTAAAAATCATTAAATTCATACTTTAATGTTAGTAATCGACCATGAAAAATTGCAAAATTGAATATTCATGTAATAAAAACCCTAATAGATCAACGTAATAGAAAGAATATGCTATCTTTTTTGGGTTTTTTCTACATTAAAATATCACTTAGTCTTTAAATAATTAATTTTTAATTTTTCAAATTGATCTAAAATACTATATATATATATATATATATATATTCACATCCACCTGCATAAATGTGTGTATCATATATATTAATTTTGCCGAACAAAGTTTAGCTACAAAATTAGTTGTAACCTTAGATTACAACCTTACTCAATATCTTTTTATTTGAGATGAATTTTGACAAAGTTACCGTGGGATGACATCTTCTTCTTATATTCTACATGCTTGTAAAATTTCTAGAAAATTAAATATCAATAGCTATGTCATAAAAAAATTGTTCAAACTGAACGCTTTTGTAGTTTAAAATTATGCATAAAATATAAGCTAATAAATCATATAATAAATAATATCCGATTGACGTAAAATTTGATATGTATATTAAAAGTATAAAGAACATGCAATTCAACGATTAAATTTTTAAAATATGTAGTAATTTTTATTTTATTGAGTAAGATTGTAGTCTTAGGCTACAACCAATTTTGCAGTTAAACTTTGTCAAATTTTACCCATTTCTCAAGTCAAATTGGGACTCTGTTTGGGCATTCTTAACAAAAACCAACATAAAAATAATCAGATTGTGATTCATTTTATCTTCTTTGCTATTTTATGTGCCACAAAAAAAATGATGACAATGTCACTGCTCTCTCCTCTGTCCTCTTGTGGAAGTTCTGGGTTTTGTAAAACCATTGGAAAATGGAAATGGAGAAATCCTCGTTGTTGATTCCCCTTTCAGGTTTTTCAAACTTTCAAGAAAAATATCATTAAGCAAAATTAAAGTAGGAAAAAAGTAGTGGGGTTTATCATGCTAAGTTTTGCCTTTTAAGTTGACAAATGTACCAGCTACTTTTATGGATTTAATGAACAGAGTATTTCAGCTTTACTTAGACCAGTTTGTTGTGATATTCATCGATGACATTTTGATTTTAATATACTCTAAGAGTCAAGAAGATCATGAGAAGCATTTGCAAACTGTATTGCAAACTTTAAGGTAAAAGCAACTCTGTGCCAAACTAAAAAATTGTGAATTTTGGCTGCCACAAATTTCTTTCTTAGGGCATGTAAGAGCATTACCATTAGGTATGCTATACCAAATGTCATTATACCACATCAAAATCTACTTTATCAATTTTAACACATCATTTTACAATTTACCGTTCATCATATCTTCTATTTTTTAATTCTATACATTAAAATAATATATACAAATATTAAAATAACATTAAAAAAACCAATCATATAAACTCAGTTTTTCCACCATCACTTTCACCAACTCACTGCCACGGTGCCATCCCCACCACAACCCACCACTAATACAAACCCACTACCATAGCCCACCATTGTTACAAATCCATCACCACCAATCAAAATCAACTTCAACGGAGGCTTCAAGCTAGATCAGCTTCAGCAGCTTGAGGTGGTTTTAGGCGAGATCGGCTTCAGGTGGCGTTAGGCAAGATCGGTTTTAGTGGCTTGAGGATGAGAGAGGAAGAGAATGAGAGAGAAGAGGGAGTTATGGAGGACAATCTAGACGAATATGGCAGCGAGATCGACGACGAGTCAATGGCTTTAGCAAGATCAGTGGCTTTGGTGAGATCCGTGAGAGAGAAGAAATGGTGGGCAAAGAGAAGAAGTTCCATATGAGAGAAAAGAGAGAGAGAGTCTGAGTGAATGAGAGAGAAAGATGAATAAAATATAATAAACTCGTGTGCTATATTGTTCTGTACCATGCTAAATTTATCAACGTACTGTAGCATGTTGCAAAATTTTGACATATTTGAAACGCCTCATGAGGCTTGAATAGTGGTGTTTGGTGTGTCAAATGCCAAATACACCTGATGGTAGTGCTCTAATACTAAGGGCTAGAATTTCTATGTTCTTTTTTTGGCTTTTCTTTCTTTGAGAATGGCTAGAAATTTTTTTGATCCAAAAAAGATTGAAGCTATAGTGAATTGGGAAAGACTAAAGAATGTCAAAGAGATTCGTAATTTCTCAGGCTTGGCTAATTATTTTTTTGGGGGGGGGGGGGGGAATTCGTGACTTGAGAGACAATTATATGAGAAGGAAAATAATTTTATTACTTATAAATTATGTATAATGATTAGCACTTATCAAAAAAATAAAAATAACAAAAAGCAAAATACAAGGATAAATTTTGACCATAAACTTAGTTGTATTCTAAAATTACAAATCTAACTAAAAAAAAATTAACACGTTTATATACTTTGAAAATATAACCGTTAAATTACATATTATTTATGTTTTTAACACAATTGTCAATTTTCTTGCTAATTAGATGTTATTTACTATTCAATTTATAAACTTATTTTTTATGTATAATTTTAGATTACAAAAACTTGAAAATTTAAACATTTAATTGATAATATAAGTATTAATTTTTGATGTTGTAGAAATTTTGCAAGCATATATACAAGATATAAAAGATATATATAATGGTAGATTTGCAAAATTCACATTTAATAAGAATATATTTTCTATAAAAAAAAGACTACTTTATAAATAAATACATAAAAAGGGATGGTAAAGTCTAGAAAAACGCATAATTACAAATCGTACTAAAAAAATAAACACATTTATATATTTTGAAAATATAACCGCTAAATTGCATATTATTTATGTTTTTAATCCAAATGTCAATTTTTTTGTTAATTGGATATTATTTACTATTCAATTTATAAACTTATTTTTTATGTATAATTTTATATTACGAAAACAAAAAAACAAAAAAAAAATTAAACATTTGATTGATAATATAAGTATTAATTTTTTATATTTTAAAATTTTTGCAAGCATATATAAAAGATATAAAGAAAAATATAATGGTAGATTTGTAAATTTCACATTTAATGAAAATAATTTTCTATTAAAAAAAAAGAAGACTGCTTTATAAATAAATAAAAACGTAAAAAAGGACTGTGTGTGAAGTCTAGAATAACGCACACGTACTGTTGCGTCATGGGTGTGATTGCATGCCATATTTACATTTACATTTTAGTACGAAAAAAAAAAAAAACATACATGGCTTGCGGGGGGACGCCAAAGACCTCACCCTAGCACCTCAAGAGAGCCAGAGTGTGAACGCAATGCAACATTCTACACTTTAACTCAATCCAACATTCCCTAATGGGGGGTGTCTCTATTAGGTCACGTCCTTGGGGTAAGTCACATATGATCGCCCCGCCCCCTCTTTCGGTTCATCCAAAAAAAAAAAAAAACACTGAAGTCTAGAAAAAGACACAGAAGCCTACAGAGAAATAGTATGGATGATATATTGGTGAAGTTTGGGAATGGGCAAAACATTTTCTTATTGTAGCCGGGACCACCTACCACACAACGGTTACTGAGGCAACCATAAAAAGCATGGCTTGGTGGCTATTTGAGAGCAGACGACCTTCACCTCCACCTCTACCTCCACTTACATTTTCAAAATCCAAATATTTCACCATGTTTGCCAACACCAACATCATCGCACCCCCACCTCCACCCTGCCCACCATTTCCACCCCCCACTCTGCCTCCACCCTTCCCCCCATTTTCCCCCTTTACTCCACCACCGCCTTCGCCAGCATCTGAGTTTCCTCCACTCCCACCTTTTCCGCCATTGCCCGATTTGCCGCCTTTCAGTGCATCATCACCACCACCACTACCACCACCACCACCACCACCCAAACCTCTATCACCACCAGACAACACATGGCCACCACCAAGTCAACCACAACCACTACTCGTGGTTTTCGTTCTGGGGTGTATCTTGGCTCTATCAGTTTTAACCACCATCGTCACAATGAGTATTTACAATTCTCTTCAAAACCCGCCTCAGAGAGAGGCTGACCAGACACAAAGCAACCCGAATCCTATAGAGGACCCACACCATATACCGTTGCCTGCACGGAGACAGGCACAGGTGGAGGCGTATAAGGGTGCCGGACTCGATCACATATTGACCACCATATATAGTGACTGGTGAAGGTAATTTTAAAATTTTTTTCCAATCTGCTTGGATTTTTTTTTTCCCCAGTTTTTACCATTTGGTCCAATCTGAATATCAGAGAATTTGGGTGTTAGGAGGTTCTGTAATGGCTTTTTTTTTTTTTTTTTTTTTTTTTTCTTTTTGGAGTGCTTGCGTATTTGACTATCTGGGTGAAATGTTTCTTTATATGAGTGTTTGACAAGGCGTGGAGAAGTTGGATCGTCTTTTGTGTCATAGAGTGGGTTCTTTGACTTTCCCAGGAATTACTCTCGTATATGCAATTAGGTTCTTTTAAGCGCTTAACTCAATTTAAAATTCTTTCATTAAATGGATGGAGATTGGAGTAGCCCTTGGCAAGCTGGAAGAAACAGTCTCTGTGTTTGTGGTAGGCTTACTTTTATTAAGAGTACATACTTATGAATAAGTATTCCGTTTAATAACAGAATATTAAAAACTTAATAAAACTGATGGGATGTAACTTGTACCATATAGTGTCGGAGTCAAAAATTTCAATTCATCAAATTTCAATTTTATATATATATATATATATATATATATATATATATATATATATAATTACCCTTAAAAATATTAATTGAAAAAAAAAATAAATAATTGTAATAACAATTTCATATAAAATCTAATATAATCATAAGTTGTAATATATTTTTTTTCATACCTAATTCAATTTACTCAACAATTTTTGGTACACATGATTTATTCATTCCCAATTGTTTGAACCCATTATTATGCTCATGTTTCTCCATAATCTCAATTAACGATAAGTGTATGTTTTATATCATTAAATAAAGAAACAAAAATAACCAATTCATAATTATTAACAATCAAAGTAAGAGATTAATCCAAATTTCATATTTTGTGTTTAAATTTTTTAATATTAAATGTAATGGCACATCACTTAAAATTTGCCACATCATAGTTCCACATTGAGACTAACATCTATTAATAGAATACCAATTAGCAAACTTTAGAATCAATAATGCTTAATTAGCAAATTTTAGAGACCAATATTATTGTTTTACCGTTTGCCTTTTTCTATGTCGGCGTCTGTATCTTAAAGTTGGAACTAGGAAGTGTCTTTTCACTTTTTTTCTATGTCAATGAGGGGAAAGTAGGTTCACATAATCACAATACAAGTATCTATGAAAATCCCCTCAATTCTCACTTAAACATGTGACCTATTGCTTTTGGTAAAAGGTGCTTGCCATCATACCAAGACCCAACCTCTAATGTTGATAAAACTTATAATATACTATATTCACTCATCTGTTTCCTATTGTACTTTGACAAATCAAATTAACTTGAAGATGCTAGAGAATGCCAGGAGAGTTTTTTAAGGTGTTGTACCATAGGTCCATAAACCTTTTGGTCCAGTAAATTCCTGTACGTAAACCAAAAATGCTAGTGAATCTGCAGCTTCATGATGCTGATATTGCCAAAAAGATCATCTCTATGCCAATTTCGATTCATGCTGGTTTCACTGATGAAACCATTTGGCCTTACACAACATATGGGCTTTTTCCTTTTAGAAAGTTAGAGCACTTGTAGCAATGGAGCGAAATAGCTATATAGCTATTTTAGCTCCACCAAAACACAAAAATCAATCATCCAAAAGTGGAGCTAAAGGTATTTTTTTTTTTACCTTTATTGCTACAATGCACAGCTATCTATGGCTGTGTACTATAGCTAAAAGCTAAAAATAAAAAATAAAAAAATTATTCCTAGCCCGAATTAAAAAACATAAAACGCAACAAATGAAACTCACGCAAAGCACAACCACTCAATTTGATTTCCACAGCTCCACCACTCTCCACATCAATTCAAACAAGCTCCAGCCAACAATTCAAACCGCAACAACAAAATCCACACCGATTCAAAATGCAAAACTCAACAACTGAAACCCAAGCAAAATGCAACCACCAATTTGATCTCCATGGCTCCACCACTCTCACCGATTCAAACAAGCTCCAGCCACTGAAACTGATTCAAAAACCCACCACCAATTCAGCAACCCACAACGATTCAGCAACCCACGCCGATTCAACCCACCTCTGAAACCTAGCCACCAATTCAACTTCAATACTGGAATTGAAACCCAAACAACACACCTTTGAAACCTAGCCGATTCAAACCACCTTTGAAACCCACGCCGATTCAAGCCACCGATTCAACCCACCTCTGGAACCTAGCCGATTCAAACCACCACTTTAAACCCAGTAAACACCAATTCAACCCAACCAAAAACAATCGAGTGAAGAGAAAAAAAAAATAGAGAGAAAAGGAGAGTTAGAGAAATAGAAAGATAGTTAGAGAAAAGGGAGAGTCAGAGAAGAAAGGGAGAGATAGAATAAAATATTAGATGATTGAGATGATAATAAACTATCACGACGATTGAGAAATTTTTTTTAGTCAAAAGATAAATTTGTATATACATAATTTGGGGTTAAATCAAAATATTATTGTTACTCTAGTTTCTTATTTGCTATCATGATGATTGAGAAATTGTTTTAGTAAAAAAAAAAAAAAAAAAAGTATATGTATAATTTGGGGTTAAAAAAATCACTTGTTAACACTAGACGATTATTTGCTATCATGTGGCGGCAGCGGCGACAGCAGTGGAAGAGTCGGTGGCGGCGGCGGCGGCGGCAGCGGCAGCAGCAACGATGGCGGTGGAAGAGTCGGTGACGGTAGCGGTGGCATTGGCGGTGGAAGAGTCGATGGCAGCGGCGGTAGTGGTAGAGGTAGCGATTGCGGTGGCGGTGGAAGAGTCGATGGCGGTAGCGGTAGCGGTTGTGGGTGGTTGTGATTGTTGTTTATTGTAGTGAATGTATTATTTTATTGTGATATTTATATTATTTTATTGTGTTGAAAGCTAAAATAGATCTACTGCTGCAACATGAGAGTAGGTAAAATAGATAAAGTAACTTTTTTGTGGTACTAAATAGCTAAATTTTTAGCTCCACTACTATGAATGCTCTTAGCAGAGGGAACCCAATTCCAAGAAAGGAAAGAAAAAGAAATGGAGGGAAGGAAGAGAATCTAATTTGAATAATAGTACACTTACAAATTATTTTACAATATTTTTATAAACTATTGTCATCATCAAATCTTATTTATTCTCATTTGAGTCCACTACTAACATTACTTTTTTACTAGTAAAGTTACAATCACAAACTACTTTACAACATTTTTACTAACTATTGATGTAGCAAATTCTTACTAGTTCTCATTTGAGATCATCACTAAGATCTTTTTTTTTTTTTTTTTTTTTACTTTACAATAACCAATTAATACATCAACAATTTATAAAATAGTTTATGACTTTAGCATTTTTCATTTAGTAAATAATTTTGAGCTACAAGACAGTAGTACTTGTTATGATCCTTACGGACAATGTTGATATCCTTCAACTGTTTGTGCAACTATTAAATCTCTGTCTGAATGATTTTTGGAGTCCATTTTAAAACATCAGCAATAGGACTCCACATAGAGCTTCTGACAATTAGCATGTGGTTTTAATTGTGAGCTCAAACAAGGAGTTCTCTGTCTGTCTTTTTTCACCTTGCAATCATAACTAACACAATTTTTTTAATTAAAAAAAAGGGTTAATCTAACACCATTTCTATAAGCCTAACAGTGATTATTATACTAAAAGACTTATATCACATTGGATCATATATCTCAAACTAGTAAACTCCACGAATAGGAATTCATAGATATATTTGTGTGTGTGAACAAAACCTGGAAGTTCTTTTGTTATTTAACAATAAGGATTAGTATTGTTAACTTGCCATTGGATATGTATTTGACTATTCTCTGTTTGGAGCTACTTTGTTGATTTTTTTTTTCTACTAGATGTTACATGATAAAATGCTCGAACTACATGATAATCTATTAATCGAACATCAGCAATTTGATTCTTTTTGGTTAGTAAAATGCAATCACATTTCCATTTTAGTTTATTAGGCTTCGTATTTGTTTCAGGCACAGGAGAATGTGGTATAGCTTCTAATGCTCCATTATTTTGGTTTTGTTATCTAGATAGATAACAAGAAAAATCAGAGCAGCAGGTATGTATTATGGAACAATGTTTTAAGTGTTTTGGATGATTATGTATTAAAACTTGGATGGTGTCTTATGTGGTAGCAAAATGCGAATTATAATGTTGGAATTTCAGTTGTATAGACCGACATTCCTTAATGTCATTTAAGGTTTTTTTTTTCATCCCCCTTTGTTTATTTAATAGTTGTGTTGTGCGAGTGTTTGAGTCTTAGATGGGAATCATAAATGTGTTTGACAATGATAGTTGTGGAATTTGAACTGTGTTGCTTTTTCCCAACTAGATGAAGCTGGATGAAACCCTGTTTCTCAACTTGATTTGCATTCACTAGTTTCTTTCTTTAGCTTATGTTTTAGCTTGCCTCTATAGATGAAGATGTGTTATGTTTTATGATTTGGTCCAGCATAAAACTGTTGATTGCTTTCCAGACTTCCAGTTAATAGTAACAGGCTTGACTGCACTGTGTGAGAGATGCCTTCTTCAATACCTCACGTACTTGAGCATTCCTTGCATACTAAACATCTCCGTGTACATTCGCAACTTATATGCAGTTACTCGTAAATTCCTATGTTATTAACCATTAAAACCAACAATCGGCTGTTGTGGAGATCAAACCAATGTTAAGTCTTTTTTGTTGCTAGGCGAATGCATTGTCCCAAGCTCAGCCAAAAAGTAAGTATGCCAAACTTATGCGTACAGTTTGTGTACACTCATAAAATAAACTAGCCACAGACTCACATGATGCGTGGGAATATATAAATATTACAATTATGTAATGGGATGTAATGTATAAAGTAACAATTACTTCAAATCTTGTCTATTTTGTTTAAAAAAGATTTCTACAACTTTTTTTTTTTTTTTTGTCTTTTTATTTCTAAAAATATATCATTCTAATTTTTTATTAATATTTTTTTAAGATAACCATATTCTTCTAACTTCTGTCGTAATATGTTATATTTGTCCAATATACAACTAAATTTTATAACTTTCAAATTTATTATTCAAATTTCTCATCTCTTAATGAATAAAAAGATTATTATAATAATTAGAGCTCATCAAAAAATTACAATGTTATTTTAATCAAAATTAAAATGAAACTTAAATAATAAAAGATACTCCCTCCGTCCCACTTTGTTTGTCCTCTATTCCATTTTAGGATGTCCCAAAATATTGTCCTGTTTCTAAAAATAAAAGTTATTAGTTTACTAATGTTCCTATTATACCCTTACATCTCATTAAGAATAACTTTTTAAAAAAAAAACTAATAAATTTATTTAAGGGTAGTTTTGTAAATTTATACATTTTTATAAGATGGACAAGACAATAAATGATGTTCCCTTAAAATATTTGACTTTTCAAACAGGACAAACAAAGTGGGACGGAGGGAGTAGATTTTATGATAATTTATTATTCAAACAATTGGCAAGCATATTCAAATTCATAGCCATATAGATTGTGTTTTAATATAATCTCAAATTCCTATTTCCAATTTTCACTTAAATTTTTTCCCCTAGAAATTAAGAGAAATATTATGTCTACAGTAATTTCACAATACTTACACAAAAAATCCTCCTTCAACACCCCAAATTCTCCTTTAACACCCCAAATTCTTCCAAGTTCCCCAGAATCAATGCCTATTGCATAACGTGTTTCTCCTGAAATGGCAATTTCCTGCAAACAACAACTCATCTTACAAAACCACAACAACCCCACAAAAGAAAAATACATAAAAGTAAAAAAGCAAACTCTTTCACCTATCTATTTCTCTCTTCATCCATACATTGCAAGCTTCTGGCATTTATATGAGTCCCGGATATCCTTACATATTAACCCATGAACAGCCTCAAATTTTCCAATCAATTTACAGAAATCAGGCACCCTCATTCCATAAACAACACGTCTCTTCATTTCAGAAGATATATCATTTAAAGACGCTGAACCGGGCTTTTTAATTGCAGCCTCAACCTTTTCTTCTTCTTCTTGTTCATCGTTATCTCTGCCAGCATTGATGCCCTTTTGATAAAAGGGTTGGAGAGTCAAGGATTGAGCTTGTTTGAGTAGTGGGCATCACTTAACATGCCAATTGAGATTTTCTATGAGCACAGAGCTATTGAATTCACACAAATACCATGCTTAGAGTAAAAAAAAAAAACTTTCAGCAGAGAATGAAAGTAAGAGGAGGAAGAAGAAGGGAAGAGAGATATTACAGAGAAGGGTCAAGTGGGCATGGAATCCACTAGCCATTGGAACTGGGGTTGTGATTGCCACAGAACCTGCATAGACAATTTGATTAAGCAAGAATTTGAGAAATCAAAGATAGAACAGAACAGCCATTAGCAGAACCCTCATTACACCTCTAATTATTTTATAATAGAAAAATGTAGTAATCTCAAATTATTATGAAGTCAAATTACTAACTGTTATCCCAAAAAATAAAAATAGAAGAGCTTCATGCGCATATTTATGGGCTAATTTTATCTAAGAATGACAGATCATAAAAACCTTTAGTAAAATTTACCCTTATTGTTTTTAGCAAGAAAATGTAGTTTATCAAGTTTAGTTTTATTAGTAACGTCTATGTGATAAGGGTGCTATATCAGGGAAAAATGAGAGAGAATCCTATGAACACGATTCAATCACATTTCCAGCCTTTGTAATGCATCCTATAATGAAAAGAGATACTACAACTGCCCACCAACAAAATTAATCCAAAAAACTTGAAAAAAAAAAAGAAAAAAAAAAAAGAAAACTCACTTTAGAGGAATTTTCCAAATTTATAGAAGTGAAGTAGAGCAATTTCAAATATATTTATAGACAACAAATTGTTCGGGGGCCATTTTCGGTTGCCCATCCATGTGTGGTTCGTTAGAGGGATGACCTTACTAGGCCCAGGTTCTTTTTGGGGAGTTACCTTCGGAACTCAACATTGGGCCATGTAATCCAATGGCTACCGGCGTATTTTTAAGCCTATAAAACCATTAAAACCAAAGTCTAAGAATCATGACAATAGTCGAATAAATATATAATATGCATTTGATATGATAACTTTGATTTGTAGTTGTAATAACAATTGAAATAAGGTGGTATTTATTTAGAGGTATAGTAATCATGTACTTAATGATGTAAATTTAAAGATATGGAAGTAAAGTCACTTATCTTTGTATAGTTTATAGCTCCAGCTATATAACATCAATGAGTTGATAGGATTCCAGCAGAATGCCAGCGGTAGAGGCTAGTTAAGCTTGCCCTACTTATCATGCATTTAAATGAGTTTAAGTCTTGGTTAATAATTGTAATAGTAGAGGGAATAAAGCAATATGTATTTAAATGTGAAGTAATCATGTACTCAACGATATAAATTTAAAGATATGGAAGCAGAGTCACTTATCTTTGATGGTTTGCAACCCCAGCTATGCAACATCAGTGAGCTGATAAGATTCCAACGGAATGACGCCAGTGGTAGAGAGACAGTTTGCCATGATAACTTCATAATTGAAGGGGAAAAATGGGTGCAACTGCAGGGAGAGAGGGTATGCCTAGCTGTGTGTAGGGGCTGGTTAAGCTTGCTCATCTTATCATGCACTTAAATGAGTTTTCTCTTGATAATGCCCTTTTAATTGTTGTGAAGTTATGAATAGTGTTGCCTTCCATGAGAAGGGCTTTTGTATGGATTATTAGTGCCTTCTAAGAGAAGGGCTTTAATATGAGATCTCGGTGCCTTCTAGGAGAAGGGCTTTTAGTATGAGTGTTTGATATCTCTTGAGAAGTGTAGAGATGGTAAAAGATATAGATGTGTTGTGGGGTGTAGTATTTGTAATATGTGTGATATATGAAAGTATGAGAGATATGGAGATTAAAGATAGTAAAAATATGAGATTATAATTGTTGGAGAAGTTGTAGAGATTGCTTTCCAAGAGGAAAGATTTTGTAAGAGAAGAGTATGGAAATGTGTTTAGGTATTTGGAGATAGGAGCAGTAAGATAGGTGTATTTTCTAAATATGGAGAGTGAGAAAATGAGTATAAGAGAGTAATAATGTTGTAGTGTGTTTAGCAAAGCCGTTGGAATTTTCAACTGGGATGTATAAGGGCTTATGAATGACATTTATGAGTTAAGGGCTGAAGAGTTTAGTTCCTAATTTGGGAACTAAAAAACCCAGAAGCTCAGTATTTTATTAAGAGCTTAGGAAGATAATTAAAGGGAGAAAGAATAGAAAAGTTTATGAGAGAGTTCTCCTTCATTGGTGTCCCCCCCCCCCCCCCCCCCCAATTGAGGTGTTGATGAAGGGTTCCCTTTAGAGCTGAGTTAAAGGGGATATTTTTGCAAAAAGTATTAGCCAAAATATGTCCCATATAACAATGAATCTTTAGAAAATCCATCTTAAGATTTGGCAAAAAATTGTATGTTTAGCTTTAAGGTGTTCTTGCTATTTTCGGTAAGAGCTGGTAAGGAAAAAGTAGCAGAAAATGAAGGTATTTTAGCAAGAGAGAGGTAGTTTCTTTAGTTGGTTTTGGTTTTGGTTTTAGCCAAATGTGGAAAAATCAGTAATCCTCAGGCTGCTGAGTTAGTTGTTACATCTATTCTGAAAAAGCTGTCCCAGCTATCATGAGACAGCTGTCATAGCTGTCATAAGACAGTTGTTGCTTTGGGCAGAAGCAGATGAGGTCAACTAGGTGATTTCTGATAGTTGGAGAGGTTATTTCATGGATTTGGCTGAAAAATGGTAAGATCTCTTTCAAGGGTATCTTGCTATTTTGGGTATAGCAGCTAATTGCTGGGATTTCAGCATTAAATGATTGGTGACATCAGTTTCAACAAGGTGTCGAGTGCTAAATACACTACTGGAGTACTGTTGGAAATGTTTCCTTTTTTGGGTGTTTGTGTTTTTGGTCGAAGGTTCCATTACAACAAATTTTTAGCAAGTAATAGAAGGATTGGTTGTAAGTTAATGAAGCTTTAGAGATCTAGTTAAGGTCTCATTATGTTGGACTTAATCTTGATGAGTAAGAAGAGCATTTAATGCTCTGCTCTGGTAACTGGCAGAGAAATATATGGTCTGATTATGGCAGACAACAGCTAGGTATGAGAGATATCATGAATATTTTATATATTTGGAGATAGCCAATCAGATTACGCCATGTGTTTAAGTTGGATTTTAGTTGAAAGTAGTAATGTAGTTTATGTAGAATAATATAATGAAGTTTCTAAATTTGTATAGCAATAGCTGAGGATTGAATGAATAGTTATTTTCTCAGCAATTAGATGGCTAAAGATATTGAGTATTTGTCACATGATGAATATTAAGTTTTAGGAAAAGAGTAATGGGGAATTTTATCATCTAAAGTGCTATGTGATAAGAGATGCTTACCATATGTTACCCGCTACACACGAACTCGTCAAAATTCAGGGAGTCAGAGAAGACATGCCAAGCAACATGTCTCTTTTATCAACTTTAAACTGTTGGAGCTTTACTAAACATACTTCTTGGCCTTTCAAACCACGATTCCCAAAGTTTTCCCAAAGAGACTTATGAGATTGGATCATAAGCCGAAGATGAGATGACGTACCTCGGGTTTTGTTGTCATTTTGTGTAAATATGGGCTCTTGTTGAAGAAGCCGCTTACCATGAGTGTAAGAAAGGTAATATGGGCCGTGAGTTTTGATTCATTGCTTAAAATCGATCCATATGTTGATGTTGATGATATCATAGGTTATGATCCCAATTGATGAAAAGGAAATTAGACCATAAATCTGCCTCTTGAAGTTAGGATCTCACGGGCCATGTGAGCCCAATCCATGTAGGTGAATGAGATATGAGCTTATTTTGAGCTTTAAAGAGATTTATCCAAAAAAATCAATAATATGTTGATGTGGCATGCGTTGCCAATGAAGTAATACCATGTGGGCTGAAAAAAGAGTCCTCAATATTTAGCCCCCCAAGTGCATAGGCTTGTACTGCAAGGGCATGCACGAGTAATGGGTTTGCTTGAAGACTTTTTCAAATGAGCCAGTCTGAAATTGTTGACTACTGGAGATGATACTACTAGATTAAAGGTAGCAAGGTAATGTTGCAACTAGATTTGGTACTACTGGGTTGAGGGTAGCAAGGTGATGTTGTAGCTGGTCAGGATTGCAGCTGGATGTGGTGCTGCTGGATTAAGGGCAGCAAGGTAATATTGCAACTGGTTAGGATTACAATTGGGTGTTGTGCTGCTTTGATCATGATTGAGTTGGTTGAAGTTGATGCATTTGGAGTTGACTTCATTCTTGTAGATGTAACCGTGGTTGGTCCATTTAGAAATATTTTGAACAGAACTTTTGATGCTACGGCTAGGGAGGATACTGCTCCTAATCCAATGGAGCTAAAGCATTGAAGCTGTTGCTACTGAAAGTCTGAATACTAAATTTATTGTTGGAGTAGTCTAGAATGTAGTTTGATATCATAGCAGATGAATATTTCGCTAATATTGTTGATTGTAGCCGATTCTTGAAGAAATTTGTTAGAGATGGCTAAGATAATATGAGCTTTCCATTGAGATCCCATCCTTGTTGGAAGAGCTGCTTAGGAAGCATAGAGATTGAATGGCCACTTGTAGGACTGGCTACATGATCATGATTGTATTGATAGTGTCATAAGTGATGATCATATTGCTGAATTTGATAGTATTGCTGGGGTAACAAAATAGGTGTTGCTAGGCGTGTGCAGATTCAATACAACAGAAAGTTCCATAACTGGAGCAGTAGCTTTGATTTAATTGGTAAAGTGACTGGTCTTTATGTAGATCTATGTGTAGTCTTCTCAAATAGATAGTGAGAGACCAAGCCCCAAGTGTAAGATGACGTTTTGCAAAGATCCCAACAATGTGATGCATAAGACCACTATGATTCCAATAGTGTAGTAAGTGAGACTACCATGGCTTTGAAGAGGGTGCGTGGGATTGCCATGGCTTGATATAATAGTACCTCAATGGATAGAGCTCCATTTGTTGCTTGTAATTTTTAAGAGTGCGAATTGATGAGTAATGTGTTCTTGAAAAAAGTTGGCCACTGCTGGACCAATAGACATGTATAATGGAAATGCCTCCATTGATATTGTTGTGATAAATATCCAATTGCAACCCTTAGAGGTGGAACCTTTGGATTGATAAGACCAAACCCCCAAGTGTAGAAAGACCTTTGATAAGCATATATTAGCAAGTAAGGAGTACCTTGACAAATTCAGCGGTGAAATTGGCACTTTCCCACTTGAAATAGTGTAGGTACTTGTGGTAGCGATATTGTGTGATGATCGCTTTATTTCAGTATGCTAGATCAATAAGCCTGTCTGCTGGAGGCAGCTATATAGATTGATGGATCTGCTGGAATTCTGAATATGAGTAGCTGGAGTTGTTCTGTCTGCCTAGGCAAGCTGCTGGGTGTGTGTCAGTTTACTGCTGGAGTAATCTTTTCTTGATTTGAATAGGCAATTCATCATTCTAGATGACTTTCTAATTTGCTAAATGTAATGACCGTTAAGCAGATGATAATGATTGAAAATATTTGATCTCTCTATGAAGGAAATAGTATTGGCAGCCTCTAGGAAACTATGGCTGGCATAAGTTCTAGCAATAAGATAGGAAATGCTAGGTTGATGGTGATGGTCTGGATCCAGCAATAGAATAGTATAGTGGTAGCTTTCCCCTTGTGTTTAGGAAGTAAGTTCAGCTGAACCTCTTGTTGCCCTTAAGTAAGAATCAAGGGTGTCACTTGACAATGTTGGTAGATGATTCTTTGTTGGACTTAGATAGTTTGGAGACTACTTCATCTTTCCCAGTGGTAGGTGGATTCTTGTTAGGTTGTTGGCCATTGGCTTCTTGCATTTTTCACCATTCGCTGGGTTATGTTCAAAAGTAACAAGGACTGTGGGGTACTCATCTTTCCTCCCAACAGTGCAAGGATTTTACTGATGCAGTAACTTTTCAGACCTTTGCAGCAGCTGGGTAGATTGTGTAATGTGAAGATACAGCAGTAGGTGGTTTGGAATAGTGCCATAAGATTGCTAGATGGATTCAAGTAAGACTTGGATTTGATTTTTGCTTGTGGAGGGTGTCGGGGCACAAAAAGTTTCCTTCCCAGCAAATAAGATTTAAGGTGGGTCGGAGGGTCTAAACCGAAACCCGACGATAGGCTTGGTGCGTGGCCCAAAGGCTATCAGTGAAGATTCAAGAAGTCCACTATATTTTATGCCTTGGGCTTAGATTGGAACTAACAAGAATGGCCCATCAACAATTCCTATAGCAAACACGTCATCATGGTTGAAAAACATGTTGCAAGGGATAACCCAGCAGTAAAGTATGTCTGCAGGAGACAACCCAGCGGTAAAAAATGTTTCTACAGAAAAAGGCCCAACTATTAAGGTGTTTCTGCAGAAAATAGCCCAGCAATAAAGTAAAACGAAACAAAATAAGCCTCCAGCCGTTACTTACTTTACAAACTAAGAGAAACGTCTATGTTTTCAGACTCATAATCCGTTAGCTCGAGAGAGGAGTCTTTTAATACAAGAATATGGGGGAAAAACTTTATAGTAACGGTCACATCATAACCATTGATAGTAAATGAGTAGATAAATATCATAGGTTCCATAATAACAAATAATAGAGAAGACTTAGTGTGAGATGAAGGGAGAAAGAGAGATCCCAGCTAGCGCAGCAAGATCATTATGGTGCCATAGCATGCTCATGAATATAATATATGTAGTGAGTAGAGAGAATCATTTGTGAGTAGTATGAGTAATGAGTGAGAGTGTATAGTAGTACTGTTGGAATATTCTGCTAGGGCAAGTAAGTGTTTATGAGTAGAGCTATGAGAAAGTATTTGTGAGTTAGGGGTTGGGGAACTTAGCTTCCATACTTGAAACTAAGAACTTAGAGGCTTTTTCAGAGCTTAGAGATAGCTTAAGCAGAGAGGCCAAGGCAAAAACTTTTCTGGTGTAAGTCTTAGTGTCTTGTTGGTGGTTGTTGAAGCATTAATAGGGAGATCTATTTATAGTAGGATTTTCAAGGGGTGATTAGCAAATAATCTTTGCTAAATCCTCCCCAATCTTCAGAAAATCCTTAGAGAAACGTTCTTAAGATTTTAGCTAAAAGTAGTAAGCTTAACTTTAGAAGTTTTCTGCTGTTTTGGGCAATCACAACTAGGTTTCTGGCTTTAGCATTAAATGCTGATTAGCCTTGGCTGATGGATTAGAGCATGCTTTAGGCTAATGATCTTGGATATGCTGCAACTAGAATCAGAGTTCCCCAGGGTAGATTGGACCACCCCAAGTTAGGTGTCAACCTTAGAGCCCTTGCTAAGAACTCTGCTGGGATCCCCTTTGGTGCCCTCCAAACCACATTTCCCTAAGTTTCCCCATTTGGGGTTCATGTGCTTGGTCCATGAACCAGAAAATACATATTTTTAGTATGAAAATGAGCTGATTTTATGTCATTTCAAGAGCTTCATTGGTCTGGTTATGGCAGCTTTGTTTTCTTGACTGAATGAGCTAAAGGAGAAAGAAGTAACAGCTGGTTGAAGCTTTCCCAGCTTTCCCAGCTTTCTGTCATATCACTTTCAACTTTATGTCACTTGAGAGATGATGGGATTTCAGCTTGTGGAGGAAGGATTCATCCCCTGATGGACACGTGTCTGTCTTTTGATTTGATTAGACATAGTGGGACCTGATGGGAAGGAGCTCTAGCTATATAAACATTGTTGAAATTTGACTAACCAATCACGTGTTCCTCAATTGCTAAGATTTGTTTATGGGCTGGGCTGACCCGGCTGGGCTTTGTTGATAAGCTTGCCTGGGCTTTGTTAATCTTGTAAAATGATTAGCCTTGCCATGGGTGATATTCATGGGCTTTATAGTTTGATTATGGAAATAATAGACATAGTTCCCATAAAATTTTGTCAAAAATATATTCTTTTGAGAAATGAATAATTTGTATTTCCCATGAGTTGGGGATTTAACAAATGTAAAAATAATATTTGAATTTAGTGAATCTGTGCCAAAATAGCGTTTGGGCGTCATGAAATAGTTGCCAAAAGATTATTTGGGCTTTGCAAAAATAAGTGCCAAATTAACATTTGGGCTATGAGTATAAAGTAATTGTTTTTGCCAAAATGTCATTTTGGGCTTTGTAAGATAATTGCTGGAATGGTTTTAGGTTTTGTAAAATGGATGCCAAATTAGCATTTGGGCTTTTATAAAAATAGCGTAAAGATAATCGCCAAATAGGAATTTGCGCTTTGTAAAAATGATTTTGAGATTTTGTAAAGTATTTTCGCATAACAACGGGCTTTGTAAATAGTGCCGCATCGTAGCAGGCTTTGTAAATAGTGTCGCATCATAGCAAGCTTTGAATTTGCCATGTCGTAGTGGGACATCGAATTAGCCACATCGTAGTGGGACTTTGGAATTAGCCATATCATAGTGGGACTTTTGGAATTAGCCACATCGTAGTAGGACTTTTGAATTTTGGGCTTTCTTTGAGTTTTGCCCACAAGCCAAATGATGTTGGGCTTTGTATGGGGATAGTGTAATTTGTGGCCCAATTTTGGTAGTGATATGATGAGCATATTTTGTGGAGAATTTGGATGATATGTGGGATATAATAGGTGTTAGGTTCTAAAAGACTTAGGTTTTATGTATTTAGAATCCTAATGTGTATTGTTGGCAAACCCTAATCAAAACAATGTATTTAAGTTTTTTTAGAAGTGCTCAAAGTTGGTTCTTTGTTGTAAAGTTGGAATAAATTACTAAGCTAATTAAAAAAACTGGTTAAGTACATTTCAATCGATCGAAGCTTAGGCTCGATCAATCGAAAATTGTACCTGACGTTTTTTAATTAGATTTTCCAACTCAACCTTAAAGTGTTTTAATTGGTTTAAGTTTCTAATTTACCCTAGGTATATAAGGGAAACCCTAGCCACGTTTTTGTGTTGCTCATATTGCGGTTTATGTGAATCTCTTGTGAGATCTATGAGGAGCTTTCCTTTACATAAACTTAGGGTTTTCAAAGAGAATATTTTTCTACACCTTGATAATCATTCCAGTTGCTGCCATTGAAGCTTAAAGAAAACACAAGCAGTGTTCTTGTATTTGGTGAAGAATCCAAGAAAGAAGGAGTTCGTGGATTCGGGGCTTGCACGTGGCCGTGTCAGTAAGTTCTACTGGTGGGTAGCAATAAGAAGTCGAGCGTGGGAGCTTGTAAGTTTTATTGTATGAACTTCGATTCTTTCAAGATAGTGAATTCAAGTTTACCTTCAGGATAGCTAGGTTAAATCCTCCCCAGGTTTTTACCGGTTTGGTTTCCTGGGTGATCATATCTTTGTATTATTTATATTTCCGCTGCTTTACTTGATATGATTATTTGATTGTGTTAACCTAGATTTAATTAATTTGACTAAGTAACAACTTGGCTAAATTTCTAGGTTAATCCAATTGTGTTTTAAGGGGTCTAAAAACTAACAATAAGTAATATTTGTGAGAGGGCCCATGGCAATTTATGGGCTTGGGTATGGAGTATTTGTGAAGGCCCAATAATATGGAAAATATTTGGTTGATATATGTGAGAAATATTTATGTGGGATTAAATAATGTGTGGGCTCATGTGGGTATTTTGTGAGTGGGCCAATAAAATCAAGGCCCAAAAATTTGTACCTCAACAAAGGGCAGCAAGAGTGATCCTTAATTCTTCATGAGAACATTTCAAAGATTCCCCATGTAGCAATGGAAGTAGGTTGAATAGTGATGTAGCAAAATGTTGGCATGATCCAAGATGGATTAAGAAAGTTCCCTTGCAAAGTTCTTCACTTCTTGAATGTAGGCCTCGAATGATAACCTGTATGTTAGTGAAATAGAGATAATTGCCATGAGATTTTAGTAAAATGAAGACAATTGCCATGAGATTTACCATGGACTTTGATAAGTAATTGCCATGGGCTTGAACCATGGGCTTTTAATATGGGATTGAATTCCATTAATAAAATAGTTTTGCCATGGACTTAAATCATGGGTTTTTGAAATATATTGTTGCCAAAGTATTAACTTTGGGCTTTGAGCATAATATAATATTAGTTGCCAAATAATATTTGGGCTTTTATGAAATAATTATTTGTGAAAAAAAAGTAGTAGTTTTGGGTTATTGATAAGATGTTGCCAAAATAGTATTGGACTTTTGTAAAATATTGTCAATGATAGAATTTGGGCTTTTGATAGCATTTGGGTTTTTGTAAAATTTTGCCAAAATATTATTTGCGCTTTCGATAAAATATTGCCAAGGATAGTACTTGGGCTTTTGAGTATTTTTAAAATTTGTCAAACTAGTATTTGGGCTTTTGATAGAGTATTGCCAAGGATAGTACTTGGACTTTTGAGTATTTGAGTTTTTTTGTAAATAGTGGCCAAAATAATATTGGGCCTTTAGAAAGAGTTGCCAAAATAATTTGAGTTTTGTAAAATAGATGTCAAATTAGTATTTGAGTTTTATAAAATAGGTGTCAAATTAGCATTTGGGTTTTGTAAAATAAGTGCTAAATTAGTATTTAAACTTTGTAAAATAGGTGCCAAATTAGCATTTGAGCTTTGTAGGATTTTATAAAAAATATCGCCGTATCATAACAGGCTTTAGAGGTGCCGTATCGTAATAGACTTTAGAGGCGTCGTATCGTAACGGGCTTTAGAGGTGTCGTATCGTAACAGGCTTTTAGAGTGCCATATCTAATGGTCTTTAGAGGTGCCATATTGTAACGGGCTTTTAGAGTACCGTATCATAATGGACTTTAGATGTTCCATATCGTAACGGGCTTTGTAAGAAGGTTTTGTTGGGCTTTTTGGGTTTTACCCACAAGGTAAACGATTTTGGGCTTTTTATAGAGATGGTATAATTTTGTGGCTCAATATGGTAGAGGTATGGTGAGTATTTGTGTGAGCCCCAAATAATTTATGGGGCTTGTATAGAGAGTATTTGTGAGGGCTCGAGTTGGGTAATAATGTGGAGAATATTTAGGTAATATGTGGGAAGTATTTATGGGGGTTATTTGAGTATTTTGTATTTGGTGAGTGGGTAAATAAGGATTTGAGATGTAATAATTCATCTAACTGAAGAAGTGTTTTCTATTGGGGGCTTTTTTGATTGAATTGCTGGGGAAGAAAATAGATTGTTCAGCAAAATAAGGGCTTTCTGCTTGATGAGGCCTGCTGCTACGAAAGTGATGGATAACAATGAATATGTCTAGCAGCATGAGGGTTTGCTGTTAATCAGGTCCTTTGTTGTTGGACTGCTGGATAATAATAGATCTACCCAGCTGTATGAGAGTTTGCTGATAAAGCCCTCTAATGTTGAACTGTTGGGTAATAGTGCAGCTAAAGAAGGGTAATCTGTTGTTGATGCCCTTTACTGCCGAAGAGATGAACATGCCCAGCGGTAAAAAGAGTTGTTGTCGAGTAGACCCTTTCTTATTGGATTGCTGGATAATAATAGATCTGCCCAGTCATGTGAGGGTTTGCGGATAAAGTCCTCTGATGTTGAACTGTTGGGTAATAATGCAGCCAAAGAAGGGTAATCTATTGCTGAGGCCCTTTGTTGCTGGAGAGATGAAGATGTCCAGCGGTAAAAAGGGTTGCTATCGATTAGACCCTTTCTTATTGGATTACTGGATAATAATAGATCTGCCAAGCTATATAAGGAGTTTCTACTGCTAAGGTTTTCTGTGGCTGGAATCATAGACAAAAGTGAATATCCCCTAGCGGTAAGAGGGTTTTCTGCTGCTGAGGCCCTCTGTGGCTAGAATGATGAAAGAGCTTCTTTTGTAGGGTCAATAAGCTCATAATAAGAATGTTGTAGCCATGGCGCTGCCTGAATGATAAAGAGACAAGTTGAATAGCATTATCGTGAATAAATATGAGATAATATTGTTGTAACTCAATGTCGTGAGCTACTAGATCAAGAGATTTTGAGTATTGGGAGTCAAGTTCTCCTTTATGACATATGATTCTAGACTTTAGGGGCATGATACGACAATACATGCAACTCCCTAGCGGAGTCGCCAAATGTTTAGGGCCCTTTTTCGGTTGCCCAACCACGTGTGGTTCGTTGGAGAGATGACCTTACTAGGCCCGGGTTCTTTTTGGGGAGTTGCCTCCGAAACTCGACATTGAGCCACATGGTCCAATAGCTATCGGTGTATTTTTAAGCCTACAAAACCATTAAAGCCAAAGTCTAAGAATCATGATAATGGTCGAATAAATATATAATATGCATTTGATATGATAGCTTTGATTAGTAGTTGAAATAAGGTGGTATCTATTTAGAGGTAAAGTAATCATGTACTCAATGATGTAAATTTAAAGATATGGAAGTAAAGTCACTTATCTTTGTATGGTTTATAGCTCCAGCTATGTAGCATAAGTGAGTTGAAAGGATTCCAGCAAAATGCCAGCGGTAAAGGCTAGTTAAACATACCCCTCTTATCATGCATTTAAACGAGTTTAAGCTTTGGTTAATAATTGTAATAGTAGTGGAAATAAAGTAATATGTATTTAAATGTGAAGTAATCATGTACTCGATGATGTAAATTTAAAGATATGGAAGCAGAGCCACTTATCTTTGATGGTTTGCAACCCCAGCTGTGCAGTATTAGTAGGCTGATAAGATTCCAGCAGAATGACTCAAGCAGCAGAGAGACAATTTGCCATGATAACTTCATGATTGAAGGGAAAAAATGGGTGCAACATGAGGGAGAGAGAGTATGTACAGCCGTGTGTAGGGGCTGGTAAGCTTGCTCCTCTTATCATGCACTTAAATGAGTTTCCCCTTAACAATGCTCTTTTAATTGTTGTGAAATTATGAATAGTGTTGCCTTCCATGAGAAGGGCTTTTGTATGGAGTATTTGTGCCTTCTAAGAGAAGGGCTTTGATATGAGATCTTGGTGCCTTCTAGGAGAAGGGATTTAGTAGTAGAAGTTCATGCCTTCCATGTGAAGGGCTTTTAGTATGAGTGTTTGATATCTCTTGAGAAATGTGGAGATGGTAAAAGATATAGATGTGTTGTGGAGTATAGTATTTGTAATATGTGTGATATATGGAAGTATGAGAGATATGGAGATTAAAGATAGTAAAAATATGAGATTATAATTGTTGGAGAAGTTGTAGAGATTCCTTTCCAAGAGGAAAGATTTTGTAAGAGAAGAGTATGGAGATGTATTGTTTAGGTATTTGAAGATAGGAGTAGTAAGATAGGTGTATTTTCTAAATATGGAGAGTGAGAGAATGAGTATAAGAGAGTAATAATGTTGTAGTATGTTTAGCAAAGCCGCTGGAATTTTCAGCTGTGATGTATGAGGGCTTATGAAGGGCATTTATGAGTTAAGAGCTGAAGAATTTAATTCCTAATTTGGGAACTAAAGAACCCAGAAGCTCATTACTTCATTAAGAGCTTAGGAAGATAATTAAAGGGAGAAAAAATAGGGAAGTTTATGAGAGATTTCTCCTCCTTTAGTGTCCCCCTTCCCCCCCCCCCCCCCCCCCCTCTCTCCTCTTTTGAGGTGTTGATGAAAGGTTCCCTTTAGAGCTGAGTTAAAAGGGGTATTTTTGCAAAGAATATCAACCAAAATCTATCCCAAATAGCAATGAATCTTCAGAAAATCTATCTTAAGATTTGGCCAAAAATGGTATGTTTAGCTTTAAGGTGTTCTTGCTGTTTTGGGTAAAAGCTGTTGGGGAAAGAGTAGCAGAAAAGGAAGGTATTTTAGCAAGAGAAAGGTAATTTCTTTATTTGGTTTTGGTTTTAGACAAATGTGGAAAAATCAGTAATGCTCAAGCTGCTGGGTCAGCTATTACATTTGTTCTAAAAAAGCTGTCTTAGCTGTCAGGAAAAGCTGTGACAACTATCAAGAGAAAGGTTGTTGCTTTGGGCAGAAGCAGATGAGGTTAGCTGGGTGATTTCAGACTGCTGGAAAGGTCATTTCATGGATTTGGTTGAAAAATGGTAAGATCTCTTTCAAGAATCTTGCTATTTTGGGTATAGCAATTGGTTGCTGGGATTTCAGCATTAAATGGCTGGCGACATCAATTTTAGCCAGGTGTCAAATGCTGAAAATACTGCCGGGGTTCAGCTTGAAATATTTCCTTTTTTGGGTGTTTGTGTTTTTGGTCCAAGATTCTATTATAACACATTTTTAGCAGGTAATAGAAGGATTGATTGCAAGTTAATGAAGCATTAGAGATCTAGTTAAGGTCTCATTATGTTGTGACTTAATCTTGGTGAGTAAGAAGAGCAATTAATGCTCTGGTCTGGCAGCTGACAGAGAAATATATGATCTGATTGTGGCAGACAACAGCTAGGTATGAGAGATATCATGAATATTTTATATATTTGGAGATAGCCAATCAGATTAGGCCATGTGTTTGAGTTGGATTTTAGTTGAAAGTAGTAATGTAGTTTATGTAGAATAATATAATGAAGTTTCTAAATTTGTATAGCAACTGTTAGGGATTGAATGAACAGTTATTTTCTCAGCAATTAGATGACTGGAGATATTGAGTATTTGTCACATAATGAATATTAAGTTTTAGGAAAAGAGCAATGAGGAATTTTATCATCTAAAGAACTATGTGATAAGAGATGCTTACCATATGTTACTCGCTACACACGGACTCGTCAGAGTTCAGGAAGTTGGAGAAGACACGCCAAACAACATGTCTCTTTTATCAACTTTAAACCGCTGGAGCTTTACTGAACATACCTCTTGGCCCTCTAAACCACAACTCCCAAAGTTTCCCTAAAGAGACTTATGAGCTTGGATCATAAGCCAAAGATGAGATGACGTACCTCGGGTTTTGTTGTCATTTTGTGTAAATATGGGCTCTTGTTGAAGAAGCCATTTGCCATGAGTGTAAGAGAGAGATAATATGGGCCGTGAGCTTTGATTCATTGGTTAAGCCCGATCCATATGTTGATGTTGATGATATCATGGGTTATGATCTCAATTGATGAAAAGGAAATTGGACTATAAATCTACCTCTTGAAGTAAGAATCTCACGGGCCATGTGAGCCCAATCCATGTAGTTGAATGAGATATGAGTTTATTTTGGGCGTTAAAGAGATTTACCCAAAAAATCAATAATATGTTGATGTGACATGGGTTGCCAATGAAGTAATGTCATATGGGCTGAAAAAAGAGTCCTCAACACAAATCAATAGGTTTTTTTTGGAATTCTAATAGGATGGCCATTGAACGGTTTTCATAACTGCTTGATTGAGGAGAGGGAGAGTCATAGAGTTGAAGGAAGTTTGAATTATTGTTAGGGAACATTAATTAAGAGAGAGAGAGAGAGAGAAAGAGTGCGAGGTGGTTGAATAGAAAATAGCAATAGATTTGGGTTGATGGAGTAATAAATGGGATGTTGAAAAATGGTAACGTTAATTGAGAGAGAGGGAGAGAGGAATTGGAAATGTTCAGGAATTAGGTTTGATGGACTAAATATTTTTTTTATTTGATAGAGTAATAATTAGAAAAATTTTAATTTGCAAAAAGAAGGAAAAGTAAAAGAAAAAAAGAAAGTTAGTGGCACCAATGAACGCGACCAACATGAATACACGATATGACCAAAAGCTGACGAGTATGACCAAGCACCCAACTCTTGTTGCAATGCCAACATTGCTTAAGACTCTTTCACATGCACATGGCTTCCAATAATAGGATGAGCTTTATCTCCTACAAACCAGTTAAGGATAACTCCTCACTCCTTGTGGATCATCTATGGTAGAGTTCCTAACTCCTACACGTTAGCTATGGGATAATCCCATATGCTTACAATTCAGCTAATGTGATTATCCAAAAGCTCCTATATAAACACTAAGGCACTCCAATCCCAAGGTACACAAAAAATACTCTCAGAAACTCCTCTCCAAAAAGTTCACTATCAGTTTCTAACTTGACTTTCGAAGGGTCTTAGGCTAGCACTACACCAGTGCTCTTTGAAGGTGTTTCTATTTTTTACAGGTTCAAGACTCTTCACCTTTTATCAAAGACCGCAGGTTTGGGCGATAGACCTACTGTGGGAATTAAGTGATAAGCCATCTCTCTACTCTTGAGACAAAGGGTCATATGGTCCAAACTCAGTCAATGGCATCAATCAACCCAAAAACTGGAAATCTCCCCACTGCTATAGAGAGGCAACTACAAACATTTTCAGCTACAGTTGACGACTTACACTGCAGAATGAAGCCCTAATGCAGCGGAACCAAGCACTAGAGATATGAATCAAACAATTATGAGTGCAACAGCCCAAAGCCAACAACCACCAAAAGCATAGCAACAATCACTAAACCGGAAATGAAGGCTTCAAAAAAGACGAAGCGGAAAGTAATGTGCCTAGTAGGCAAACCAGAAGAGAAGACGCACCGCCTCGAGGACCAGACATTGGCAACGTGTGATGGGAAGATGAGATAAAGGCAATAAAGGACAGTATGGACCTCATGATGAATGCAATGAAGGGACAAGCGGCCACACTAGATGACTTGGTACACCGCACCAATTCCCCTTTCACAGCGCAGTTACATCTTGCCCCTTACCACCGAAGTTCCAGATGCTGACTTTAGAATCTTACAATGGGACAAAAGATTCGCTTGACCTTCTTGAATCTTTCAAGACTCTTATGCACCTCCAAGGCATCCCTGATAAGATAATGTGTAGGGCTTTCCCTACTACCCTCAAGGGGTTAGCACGAGTTTGGTTCAACAAGATCAAGCCAAACTTTATATCAACTTTCAAAGAGTTAAGCAATAGCTTCGTCACCCACTTTATTGGGGGACAAAGGTACAAATTCTCGATGTAGGCATTGATGTAGATTAGGTAGAGAAAAGACGAGAGCCTGAGATCATATGTCACCCGATTTAACAAAGAAGCCCTACTAATGGACAAAATGGATAAGATGGTCCTTGTGACCGCTTTCTCTAATGGGCTCAAGGAAGGAGAGTTCCTCTTTTCGGTGCTAAAGAATGAACCTAAGACTATGGCTGATATGCTTTTTAAAGCTACAAAGTACATTAATGCAGAAGACGTGCTTATTGCCTGAAAGGACGGGAAGGGTAAAAGGAAGAGAGAAAACACAAAGGATGCCCGATCTAACGCTAGGAAGAGGACCTCTCGGTATGAAGGGAGGAAGAAGGATAGGAGAACAAAGCCTCCCTTTAAGCGAATTGTTGACTTCACTCCCTTGAACACTCCCTTGGATCAGGTGCTAATGCAAACTGGAGATGATCCCGCACTCAGATGGCCAGAAAAGCTAAAGGGAGACCTAAGCAAGCGGTCTAGGGATAAGTACTGCCGCTTCCACCATGATCACGGACACGATACCTCCAACTACTACGAGTTAAAGAGTCAAATAAAAGCCCTCATCAGGAAAGGAAAACTATAACGATTTGTCAAAAATAGGACAGATAAGCAACCACCTCAAGGGGCAGAACACCCAAGGAAAGTAGATGAGCGACCAAGAGCACCTCTAGGAGAGATAAAAGTAATTGTTGGAGGCTTGGCATTAGGTGGGACTTCTAGGGCGTCAAGGAAAGCATACTTACGGATGGTACAGAGTGCTTAAATTACTAGACAACATCCCAAGCAATGTAGGATAGAGGACTCTCCCATCACTTTTACCGAAGAGGACACCAAACAGCTCCATCACCCGCATGATGATGCCTTAATGATCACCCTAACAATAGCTGATTACACCACCAAGCGAGTTTGGGTAGACAACGGGAGTTCCACAAACATCCTTTATGAAAGCTCGAAAATGTGTTGAAAACACAAGAGCTTATTTAGACCCCCAATTTTAAAGTTACGGCTTGGTTGGTTTTACACTAACTTAATACTAAGTGCGGAATAGTGTAAACACAAGCATACAAGCAAGAGAGCTACTCTAATCCATATTTAAAGCAACATAGCAGCAAAATGAAATGAACAAGAGTAGAGAAGAGAGATGCAAACACAAATAACACGCCTATGTGTTATCGAAGAGGAAACCAAAGAACTCGGCGAAAAAACTCTCTGCCGCCCTTCAAGCGGAAATCGATCCACTAGACAATCAGTTGGGATACATGGGTTAGCAAGAAACCCTCCAAGCCTAATCTACCCGATGTACCTAAGCCCTCCAAGCTCCTACTCCAACAAGGCTTCTCAAAACCGCGTCTTGTCTAGTTCTCCAGATCCCGCAATAAGCTCCATGTTGCATCTACCATCCTTGGCTTCTTCCAATGCTTCCTAGTAGCACCAAATGATCACTTGACAGTCTGAAAGGGTGTGGTAAATTTTTGGGCTATCAACCTCTCAATGGTATGGAAATGGAGAGGAAGGAGATGAGGAAATTTCACAAACAAATGTGTAGAGAAATGTTGGTATAACAATCTCTAACTCTCAAGTGTTTTTGTTAGGATTTTCTCTCAAAGGCTTTCCTCATCATTTGTGGGTAATGTGGGTATATATAGTATAGGTGCAAAAAGTGTGTATCAAATAGTACAGTCTGACAGAACAGAATGTCTCGCTGGTGTCTCGCGGGAAGGCCTTACCTACGAGATACTCGCAAGACACAGCTGTCTCCATCTATACTGACTCTTCACATTCTAGTCATGTGCAGGGCACATGCATCTTTTCGCTGGATGCTTAGTCGTGAGATACCCGCAAAAACCCTCCTTGCTTCAATTGCTTGAGTCTTCACACTCTCTCTCACTATCATACAACCCTTACAATAAATTCCACAACAAATACAGGGTACATAATATTGAATAAAATTACAATCAAATTTGGAACGGAACAAAAGCCAACAAAATACATATTTGAAAATCACAATATTACATTTTATTACCTATCATTTCAACAAATAAAGATTGATAAGGAGCTGCTCAAGCCAGCGGACACCCCATTGGTGGGCTTTGGAGGAACGAAAGTACACCCAATTGGGATAGTTACCCTACCCATCACCATTGGTGCATACCCAAGACAGTGAACTAAAGACGTCAACTTTCTAGTGTTCAACTGCTCATCGGCCTATAATGCCATAATCAGAAGACCAACTCTTAGCACATTGAAAGCCTCCACTTCTTCATACCACCTCCTGGTCAAGTTTCCTATAAATTATGGTGTAGGAGAAGCAAGAGGAGATCAAGCCGTCGCAAGAGAGTGCTACATAGCCATGCTAGACTTGAATGAACAATTGTCAACCATGAACATTGAAGATTGACGATCAATGGTAAAGCCAATGGAGAAACTAGAGGAAGTCACTCTAGATGATGATCACCCCGAAAAGGTCATACATGTAGGGACTCATGCACTGGACACGACTCGTTAGGAACTGGTACTCTTCCTGAAAAGTAAAATCGATGTGTTCACATGGGGTCATGAGGACATGCTAGGGATTGATCCTAGAATAATGGTTCACATGTAGCTATCTTTTCCTCCATTCTGGCAAAAGAGGCGTGTCTTCACCCTTAAAAAGAATGAAGCCTTAGCTAAAGAAGTACAGAAACTACTAGCCATAGGGTTTATCAGAGAGGTCCACTATTCGGACTGGCTCTCCAATGTGGTGATGGTCAAGAAAGCTAACAGCAAGTGGAGGATATGCGTAGATTTTACTGATCTAAACAATGCATGCCCAAAAGATATAAACCAGCTAGTACATTGTATAGTTGGTCATCAACTCTTAAGCTTCATGGATGCCTTCTAGGGTACATCCAAATTAAGATGCATGAGTTTGATCAAGAGATGACATCCTTCGTCACCAGTCAAGGGTTGTATAGTTACAAAGTTATGCCTTTAGGCTTGTAGAACGCTGGGGCTACCTACCAAATAGGAAGAAACATGGAAGTGTATGAGGACAATATGCTAGTGAAGAGTAAGAAGTAAGGTCAGCATCTGGACAACCTACAAGAAATCGTTCAAAACGCTCTGATGCTATAACATGAAGCTCAACCTGAACAAGTGTGCGTTTGGAGTCTAGTCGGGCAAATTTCTAGGCTTTATGGTTTCATAACGAGGCATTGAAGCTAATCCAAACAAGATCCGAGCCATTTTGGATATGGAACCTCCTAAGAACATCAAGGAAGTACAAAGATTGAATGGAAGAGTAACGGCCCTCAATAGGTTTGTGTCAAGTGCAACAGACAAGTGCCTACCATTTTTTAAGACATTAAAGAAAGCCTTCAAATGGACTGATGACTGTTAAAGGGCATTTGAGGAGCTGAAGTCTAACGTGTCATCCCCCCTCTTACTCTGCCCGTTGAAACCAAATGAGGAGCTTTTCCTCTATTTGGCAGTGTCATCTACTGACTACTACCGTCAGCTCAGCCTTGATTAGAGAAGAAGAAAGGGTACAAATGCCCGTATACTACACCAATAAGGCTTTAAGGGGAGCCAAAGAGAGATATCCCCCTATTGAGAAAATGGCTCTTACCCTAGTTACGGCTACCTACAAGCTCAGGCCATACTTTCAAGCTCATACCATAATCATCCTAATAGATAGACCAATAAAGAAAGTCGTGAATAGCCTTGGTGCAGTAGGGAGAATGGTCCTTTAGGCCATCGAGCTGAGTGAGATTAATGTCCAGTACCAACCAAGAATAGCCATCAAAGCACAAGCTTTGGTAGACTTCATGGCGGAATTCACACCTACGAGTGGACAGTCCACACAAAGTCGCCTACGAGTGGACAGACGGCCAAAGTCACCTACAAGTGAACGGTCTACATTAAGTTGCCTACGCGTGGATGGCCTACCTTAAGTTGCCCACAGGTGGATAGACAACCAAAGTTGCTTACTAGTGGACAGTCTACATTAAGTCACGGGTGGACACACGACCAAAGTCGCCTACGGGTGGACGGTCTACATTAAGTCACCCACAGGTGGACACACGGCCAAAGTCGTCTACGGGTGGACGGTCTACATTAAGTCGCCCATGGGTGATTAGACGACCAAAGTCGCCTACTAGTAGATGGTCTACATGACCAAAGTTGCCTACAGGTAGAGGGTCTACACAAAGTCGCCTATGGGTGGACAGATAACCAAAGTTGCCTATGGGTGGATAGTCTACATTAAGTCGCCTACAAGTGGACAGACGAACAAAGTCGCCTACAGGTGGACGATCTAAACATTAAGTTGCCTAAGGATAGAAAGACTTACTCCTAGTCACCACCTAAAGGTGACAGCCAGCAAGGCTGAAGAATAAAAAGACTCACTTCTAGTCATCACTAAAAGGTGACGACTAGAAAAAGCTGACAAATAAAAAGACTTGCTCGTAAAACCCCAATAAAACCTAACACGCAACCAAAGTGCATGGGCAAGGAAATTTGCCTACTCCTAAGTGCTGCAAAAATCTGACTAGTAAAAAGGGGACGGGTAGCAGAGTCCTCTACTCCCAAGTCCCACAAGGCTTGATGAGTAACACCACTATGCTAGTTAGACCAAAACTATGAAAAACAAGAAGAAGCGAATAAAAAATTAACAAAAGTTCATTCATTCAATAGAGTTAAACATGTCCAAAAACCAAGGACCCATTGTCTCAAATAAGAGCATTCAACACGAAAGTACAAAAATGAAAATGCAAGAAAATAAATTAAGTCTACTAGCCAGCTTAGCTGTCTCCTTTTTTCTCTTCAGTAGCACCATCAACTTCTTGGTCAACACCATCACTCATCATTGTAGCAATAGAACCCTCCTCAACATGGATTTCAATCTTGGAAAAATCTAAGTCCTTGAAGGCTACTAAAGCTTGAGCTCAGAAGTGTTCAAACCCTCATACATACTAAATGCCCAGATCGTTAAGGTACTCTTGTGAGGAAGAATACTTGGCAATGGCATTTGATTCAGCGTTGCTCAATTCCCTTCAAAGTTTTTCTAGCTCCTTAGAGAGGCATATCTTTTCCTCCTCAGTAGTGACGAAGAGATCAACCTGAGAAGAGCATCGCTCCACGAGCTCCTTCACTTTACCTTCCAAAAAAGCAACTTTCTCCGTCAAGGGAGCAACATACCCCTACAGCTCTTTGATAACTTCGTTGTTACTTTTCACACACCTCTGAAGGTTGACCATCTAGTCCTTATAGTCTCTCACACCTTAACTCAAGAGTCTTCATTCTCACCATGGCCTAACTAACAGACGAACAGACGAGTAAGTAAAGGATGAGTGAGGAGACAAATAAGTAAGGGACGAGTAAGAAGGGGATGAGCAACTAATGTTTAAAAAAATAGAGAGAGAGAGAGGAAAAAAAAATGAAGTGGTGATATCTTAGCAAGGTCATGCAGCCCAGACTCCCCAATGGCTGCAGGAGTGTACTCATCACAATCATCAACGTCCTCCTCCTTGGTAATGGACATGACTTGCTCCACAGCATAGGTAGCGTCATTCAGGAGCAAGGGAGGTTTGGGAGGAGTAAGAGGACCCTTTCCCTGGCTAGGCGCTCTTGGACGCTCAACCAAAGCCGGACGACCAAGAATCGCGGAAGGATGAGGAGGAGTCTCCTTCGAACAAGTGATGATACCAAAGGGTTTTGTGGATGTATCCACACCAAACTTCCTTTTGTCACTAGGCTTAAGAAGTTAAAGCTTTCCCTCCTTAATTGCTGTTGCAGCAAAAGCAACTACCTCCTGAACCCTTTTTGTTTTTCTTAGCTGCACCCACCTCCATCTCTACAAATTGGATATCAGTACATATGTTAAAAAGGAAACCAACAAGCCAAGTTAAAACACTTATGTCTTTGAGAAGCGTTCTCGCGACGACGAGCTGTTGCAGAGGGAATAGGTCTTGAGCAGTATCTATGAAGGTTGTCCACTATAATCAAAGTCTGCCAATTGCACTCTGCAACCGAGAAGCTTTTTTCCCTCTCTATTCTTCCTAGCTGCTCTGTAGTTAACCTAGGCAAAACTTGAGCTGAAGAATGAAAAGCAAGTTAGTTAATAAAGAACTAGTAAAGCGAACAAGTAAGCAAGAGAAGCAACTCACCAGACTTTGGTAATATCCCCCAAGTACAATCTACTGGCTCTATAGTAGTAACCTCATCAGGGCTACATACCCAGTTTGACCCAAGCATAAAGAAGAATTTCTCTTTCCAGTTTCTATTGGACGAGGGAATCTCAGTGACTAATTGACGCTTCCTTTTTCTACACTTAAAATAATGCATCCCTTTGGCCTTAGGAACATGGATGGGGTTATAACAAAACAAAAATTCATCCAAAGAAAGGGCTTTTCGACCCTCACTCATGATTCCCCAAAGGATCTGAGACCCCATAAAAGCATTCCAAGAATTGGGTGCTAATTGTGATATGGCAATACACAACATCTTGAGCAACCTCTTAGTAAGCTCATTAAGTGGAAGTCTTAACCCACTAACAAAAAATGTCTCATGAAGTCCAACACCCTTTCCATCACGGGAATTACATTTCTCACCAACTTCAGCTATCCTAGTGGGCACATTTTCAGGAATTTGGAAATTGGACCTTAGCTTAGTTAACCTTTGGTCAGAAAGAAAGGAACAATACTTGTTCACCTCCCATTCGTCAGGGAGGATAAAGGGACGATTAAGGCCCTCAGGTGCGGGAGTACCATCATCCGCACTCACTAAAGCATAGCCTGACGACCCGACTTCAAAACTGAATCCAGAATACTCAAAACCAAATGAGCCTTCTCATACCACATCTCTAGATGGACTTGTGTGTGATGAATCTAAAGACAGCACATCATCAAGAGAATATGTACTAACACTTCATGGCAACCCACAGCCGTCCAATTTCCTACATTTGGAAGACGAGGGGCTATTGGTGGACCTGAACTTACTTATTCTCACACCTAAAATGACAAGATAAAACTAAGTCCACTCTAGTCATTTAAATTTTCTTATCTAACAAGGGTGATAAAAAGAAAAAGGGTGGAATAACTTACCAAAAACAAAAAACAAAGCAAACGACCACAAGCGTATGAGCTTGAAATTTCTAACAACCACAAAAGGGATGACTACATGTATATGAGACTGGGAAAGCCTGACGACCACAAAAGCGAATGACCATAATTGTTGGGACTCGAGCGCTTCAGATGAGTACAAAGTGGACGGTCAAACAAGTTCTAAGGGTTTGGAAGAAAATTTTGAAAATGAAAGAGATTTGAAAGGGAAATTCCCCTATTTATAGGCAAAATTCTCGAGAATGCCAAACGACATGACTGTTGGCCTATCTTGGGCCGTCACATGTCGCACCAAAAAAAAAAAGAAGGAAAAGTAATTCTGTGGCCCGCCCACAAAAAGGGATGAGCACGAAATGGGGGGAAACTGATGAGGAATATCTTGAGTAACTCCCTAGCCACTCTTCCGGAGTGTGCTACTCTTCCCAAATACATTGGTCTTCCGAAGAGCACCTACTCACCAAAAGTGGAAGACCGAACGCAACCAACATGAATACACAATATGACCAAAAGCTAACGAGTATGTCCAAGCACCCAACTCTTGTTGCAATGCCAACATTGCTTAAGACTCTTCCACATGCACATGACTACGGGTAACAAGATGAGTTTTACCTCATACAAACCAGTTAAGGATAACTCCTCACTCCTTATGGATCATCTATGGGATAGTCCCCAACTCCTACACATTAGCTATGGGATAACCCCGTATCCCTACAATTCAGCTAATGTGATTATCCGAAAGCTCCTATATAAACACTAAGGCACTCCAATCCCAAGGTACACAAAAAAATACTCTCAGAAACTCCTCTCCAAAAAGTTCACTATCAGTTTCTAACTTGACCTACAGAGGGTCTTAGGCAGGCACCACACTGGTGCTCTTTGAAGGTGTTTTTATTCTTTGCAAGTTCACTACTCTTCACCTTTTATCGAAGACCAAAAGTTTGGGTGATAGGCCTACTGATGATTTTGAGCATCATCATCATCATATATATATATATATATATATATATATATAAATTTTAAAAAATAAAATAAAATAAAAATAATAATAAAATTTGATTTCTCTTTGTTAAAATTAGTCTATGAGATTTAGATTTTGGCAATTTAATCCCTTTGTTAAGAAGAGTTATTATAGACTTTTTGTTAATTTTGGTTAAAGTAGCTAGTACCATTAAGTCATTAACCCCTTAAATGGCATCTTATTAAACTAATTTTCACTTAAAAAATCACAAAAAGCACTTTATCCTTAAACAAGTAACCTGGCTTTCTTGTCTTGAATTGTAACCCCGCCTGTCCAATATCACCCATAAATTTTTGGTTTAGTTCCCCAAAACCTGCAGCAATTTCCTTGTGATCCTCCTTATCAATGGGTAGAGTTTGGCTACAAATTTAGTTGTAGCATAAAGTTATAGCCAACAATATAAATACATGTCATCTTCCTATTATTAATTGTAACTTTAGGCTAAAACCAAATTTGTAATCAAACTTTGTCCTTTATCAAGATCAAGTTGGTCGGCTTCAACTTATGAAAGATTCCAAATTGGTGGCAGTAAAACCAAATCAAAATGCTCTAAACATGAACATCTTTTTCCAGAGAAAATGTGGCTCTTCCCTTTCAGACTATTGTTGGTTTATATTAGTAGCATGGCGTAAACTGATAATTTTCTTTTAATTTTTATGTGCTATTAGAAATTATATATAAAAAACAGTGACGTGGACAACTTTATTTTGAAGTTGCCTTTCTTTCTAGGCATGCATTGCCCAAGATTGCCAATGGTACCTGCTATACATTGTGAACTCAACTAAGAGTATCAGCATTGATGGTGCAAAAATTTTAATAATTTGATACCACAAAAAGTCACATTATCTATTTTACCACTTCACTTTACAAAACACCAACATCAATGGTTTTATCAACACAATAAAATAATATCTACTGCAATAAACTATAGCAACCACCACCACCACAATAAAATAATATATCTTATAATAATTTTTTTTTTTCTTTTACTATCTTCGCTACAATGCACAGCCATCTTTGGCTTTGCTTCCACTAATATAGCTCACTTTTACTATATTTTGATGATTTGATGATAAATTTAGCATTTTACCATAATCCCTACACCAATACTAATGCTCTAAGCTGCACTGACGTGTTTTTTGGTTGTGGGTTACAGATTACTTTTGGGTCTATCATTTGATTTGGGATTTGAAAGAAAGCTAGTTTTTTTTTTTTTTTTTTTTTTTTTTTGAATTTTTAAATTTTTAAGTAAAAAATTAGTTTAAAATGGGGGGCTAACTGTCTTAGTCTAACAAAATTTAACAAAATGATTATGCAATGGACCCAATTTTGTATTGGTTGCTTCATGGGATACTTTGGGAGAGTCTAAACCTCCAAGTTAGACTAGTTAACCATTTGCAACTCAAAAATCCATGACTATTATTTATTCATTGTCAACATCTGAATTTATACAAGATAAACTTCCAAATTGATAAAAATAAATACTAACTTCCCAGAATCTATAAATAAAATTAATCCTAATTCAAACTAATTTCACAATCCCATTCCAAATGCATTTATTTTAAAAAGAAAGCACATTTTTATCATTTTATCCAATACAAATTAAAATAAATTAGACACGTACCATTCCTCCCCTCTAGAAAACACATTGTCCTCAAGATTAATTCTTAACCCATGTAGAAATTATTTCTCTTTGATAAAGTAAGCCAGCCAACAATCCTTACACGCCAAGACCTTGCTAAAGAGTTAATTTAAGAACCCACGTGAAGGGTCACAAGATTCTTGCAGATTTTTGCATTTTATTATAAAACTGCTAAATAAATTTGAATTTGATTGGGAAATACAAAAACAAAAGAAAAACAAAAATCTTCTTTCTTATTTTGCAGATTCAAGGGGGTTCTTAGATGAACTCTTTAGCAAGTTCTAGGTGTGCATGGATTGCTGGCTGGCATAATTATCAAAGAAGGAAAATTTTTGTATATGGGTTATTTGGAAGCTCCTAATATACACGGAAAAGTTTGGGCTTTAGATATTTGTAACCAATGGTCTTGAGACCTGTAATTCGATTTCTCCAGTTTTCATGTGAAATCTAATATGTCACTTGAGTTATTAAATAGGGGAAAAATCGGCTTGTTGTTTGGGTATATATTCAATTTTAAGAACTGATTGTCTTTTTCCTCCTTTGCTTTTTTAATATTCTCTTTCTTTGTTCATTTTCTTATTTTGAAATAGGATTTATTTGTATGTTGTAAACATCAAGGCATTAGATTGGTTAAATTAAACCTTTGTTTAATTGACTTTTTGGGGTTGCCTTACTTGACATTAATTTACCACTTGTGCAAGCTCTATAGTTGATAGTCACAAGATTTTTTTTTTTTTTTAAAAGATAGAAATTTTACTCTAATTTAATCTAAGTATATATGTCTATAAAGCTCCCTCTTAGAAACTTGAATCCTGACCTTTAACACACACCTCACAAATACTTATACTTATAAAGTGACTATCGCGTCAAAGGTGCATGGTAGTCACAAGATTTTGTAAACGAATGCAAATACAAACAAGAAAAAAAAAATGACTTATGGTTAGTTTTAGTTGTCCTATACCGTTGTTTAAGTCGAACATTAAGAACAAATACTATTTCTAGCATTGTAAGACCTGCGTCTTACGGACTCATTACCAGTCATTTATTTTTTAAATGAATACATAAATATAATTGGAATTGAGGAGATATAGAATTTATTTTTCCCTCTCTTTTTCGTAATGGTGTTGGCTTATGTTATTCATTTTGAGTCGCCTAAAATGTTTCTTCTCTTTATATATATATGAGCAAGACTTAGATACAGTACTAAGGTGCTATTCCTTAGGTTCCCATTTTAAGATTCTGTCACGTGGATTTTTTCTCATGAGATGAATGTATATTTTTTAGTTAAGTAGTCACATGGCTAAATCTTAAGAGGGAAACCTAAGGAACAGCACCTAAGATACTGTACCTAAGTTTTGTCATATGTATAATAGTCGCTTCTCTAACCTTTTCTGGAACAATCACATGACATCAGATGACATGGTAGATCAAATTCACAATCCCATGGCAAGTAAGAAACGTAAAAGTTAGTCTATTTATTTATTTATACTAGTTAAGGCAACACATGCAAGACACGTGCTTGCCGTGGAATAAGAATGGTGATTAAGGTCAATTCAAAATTTTATTTATATCACAAAACAAATATATAAATCATTTGATTTTTAAAACACATAGAGATTTACATTAATCGCAAAAGAGATATTAATTTTAATAATTTTGATAATTATGTCATAAAAAGTTAATATCATTCTTATAAGATTTTTTTTTTTTTTTTTTTTTTTGGGGATAACTTTCGCATAAGAATTTTGATCACACACAAAGTTAGAGTAGCTATTTAACATATAAATGTCTATTATACTATAATAGTTTTTTAGTACCTATTTACTAAAGGCAATATATCCATTCAATAAAAACTTCTAAGAATGATGATGAATATTATCATCTTCCAACAATAAGCAATTGAGTTTTGCTATAAAAAAAAAAATAAAAAAAAAAAAGATAACAAAAGGCATGTGTCATCGAATTTTCTATTAGATAAATTATAAGTTTTGAAAATTTAAACCTAAAAAATCAATGTTCTTTAGATAACAAATAAAACACCTTATATCATCAGTCCAACTTTCCAAGCATTACTACCATCTAAAACTCAAAATATGTGAAGAAATTTTTTAAATGTTAAAATTTAATGGGAGTTGTGAGAGACCACACTTCTTTGAGTGGTGCTCTCAAAAAAGAGATTTAGGTGCTTGTAAGTGCACCTCTTTTTTGGGTAGTGGTGTGGAGTCGCCACTTATTTGTTATACAAAAAAATAAGAAAAAATAAATACAAGTTACATGTTCAAAATACTTTGAATGTCATTGATTGAATAAAGAAAAATACAATCTTGGTAAATTAACCTTACAAGGCTTTGGGGTCTAGTTACAATCTATGCAATAGAATACAAAACTTTGGTCCTAGTTACAATCTACCAAAATTAAAACATAAAACACTAATCTACCTATCCAAAAATCCTAAGCTCGGGGGTTAGGTTACGGAATGGGAAGGTGTTAGGCACCCATTCCGTCTAGACAAAGTCTGGTCTTCTACATTCTAATGACCAATATACCCATTTTTGCATGATGTTGAATGATATGTTGTAACATACACGACAAACACTTGACAAAAATTAATTTAAATAAATTTTCCTTATGAATGATATCCTCTTTTCAAAGAAAAATCTGATCTATTTTGACAATTAAAAAAACAAGATTTTGTTAAAAAGAATCAGATCTGTTTTTATAAAGAGTTAAAAAGAAATATTTTATCAAGAAAAAAATCAGATTTGTTTTGTGTACCATTAAAAAAACAAGATTTTATTTATAAAAATCAGATTTGTTTTTGTGAAAAAAAAAAAGATTTTGTTAAAAAGAATCAGATATGTTCTGAAAAGTAAAAATAAAAATAAAAATAAAAAAGACTTTTGGTTTATTAAAAAAATCAGATCTATATTTAATGAAAATACATATTAGTTTTGAATTTAGAAAAAAAAAATCAAATCTGTATTTAATGAAAATACAGATCAGTTTTGAGTCTTCATAAAAAAATTTGTTAATCATTGTAGATTTTGAAGTCAAAAAGAAAGAATTGAAATAAACAATCATCTAAGGTATCTAAGCATGGCAATTATATTTTAAGAACAAAACATAATAAAACATACTCAACGTATCCATGCATCAAACAAAAACACAAACTAATTAATGGAAGAAGAAAAGAAAGAAGAAAAATAGAATACCTCTTGCATAAGCATACTCTTCTAATATTTTAGAATATTTTAGAAATCAGAGAAGTTTGTTCACCTCTTTCAAATCTAAAATACTTTACTTACAAAAAAGAAGTTCCTAGAGCAAAAGCCTCCAGAACGTCTTTAACGTAAGGGGAGCAGAAAAGTCAGAAGAGAAGAACCCCTAATTTTGATTTGTTTCCTCTATTTATAGAGGTTAGGATGCTTCAAAAAATAAGCTGAATGAGATCAGATACAAATTGGAACGCGTCCTTATCTCTAAAAAGTGGAAAAAGATTGGCTTTATCTCAATCAGGGAGTCCCCAGGCCCGGCCAAAAATTTGGGCCAATCGGCACTCCAAGAGTGTTGAATGGCCCACTTGGGTGCCGAGTCCGCATTTGAGTTTTAGTCCAATTTGGACTTCCTTTTTGAGGATTTTTAAGCCGTGAACCGCATCTAGACATATTTTTAATCCGTATTCTAAAAATTAATCCCTTTTCTTGATATTCAAGTCTTTAAAGTGATAATTATCTTGTAGATAAATATTCCAAAAAGGCTTGATTATCCACAACTTCTTTGTTATCTAATTATCCACTTTAATTTTCATGCAAGAAAGTCTATTTTTGAAACTAACTAACGATCAATCACAAAATTATTTAATTAATTTTAATTGTCTAACCAATCAAAATTAATTTAAATTAATCATGCGTGATCGGTTCCACCCAAACAAAATGCATGCAAACCGTGAAAACTTGATCCTGTAATATCTTTCAATCCAACAGTCTGATTTGGAAATCGAACATACCGTTGCCACTGTTAGAACCTCAAGATCATTTTTTTAATATGCAATGAAAGAATTAATGCATATAATGCAACTCTAAATTTTGGGTATATGAATGGTCACTCTAGTCATCTTCCATGATTAAATTATGAATGCAAAATCGAGTGTCTATAGGAATATATTAGACATTACATAATAAAATATTTTAAGAATCATAAGATTCAATTACAGTTTAATTGAAAGAATCATAATATGACATATTTACTCTTTTCCAAAATATTAAGGGAAAAATTGCAATTGATTTTAAAATTTAAGGAGGAATTGTAAACTACCCCAAACATAAATGATGAAAGTGTTTTTATCCTAAGTTTTTGTTATTTTTTTTTAATTATTATTGTTTTTTTTATGTGTAAAACTATAGCTTTAAGGTATTCGCTCTTTTTATATATATAAATATAATATAAAACAAAAACAAAAACAAAAACAAAAACAAAAAAACCAGTGTACTTAAGGGGAAAAAAAAATTCATCACACCATATTGACCAAATACCTTGAATAAGTATGAAAGGCTTTTTAGTAGCATTAGAATGAGTCTAAAAACATGACTAAACCAAAACACTATTTCTAAAACTATTTCTAAGCCTATTGGCTCTTTTTATCTATACTATTATTTAAGGAGTTTCTCCTGTTTGGACTAGATTTTTTTTTCCCAAAATACCCCTATTTTCTCAGGTTTAAGTAAAGACAAAACTAAAGGACAATAAAGTAAAAATATATCTTTAACTCCCATTAAAACATTGCCTACAAAGTAGGATTACTCTCCCACTAACCCACAGAAATAAACTTCACGTTTAAATTTTTCTCTTTCTTTATTTTTTTAATTGGTCAAAAATACTTCTTTTTTTTAAACCCACATTAAAAAGTTTTTTATTTTATTTTAGAAATCCACGCTAAAAAGTTACTATTTTTTTATGGATAAAATTTAATAATTTGTATCAATTCTAATTTGAGATTACTACATTTTTCAATTACCAAAAAAAAAAAAAAAACTACGAGTGCGACAAGTGTTATGAGTTTGGACCAAATATTAAAATTATAATTTATGTAAATTATTAAATTTTACTAAAAAATATAAAAACTTATGAGCAGGTGTGTAAACACATGCTTAAAGGCCAATATTGTTAATAGATTTATTGCATTTTTGTAATATAAAAAGTAGGACAAAAAGCAAACGGGTTGGAAAGCTTCTAATTAACCAAACTGACACACGTAACTCATCGAGATATGTTCAGATAACACTAGCATATTGATAACAGTTACTCAGGGAAAAAAAAAAAAAAAAACAACAACCAACGTGTCTCTACATTTCACCGGAAACCCCAAACTCGTTCTCGAACTCCATAAGCAGTTTAAGGTCATCATCATTTACAGTTCGCTTATGTCTATAACGCACTTTCTCAAAATCTGCTGTTGTGATCTTTGGTTCCTGGATCTGCAAGTCATCAATTTCCAGAGACACGAATGAATATGAAAATTCAAAGTGGACATAGGGGTCTTAAAAAATACTACTACAAACAAACTTGACCAAAAAAAAAAAAAAAAACAGCCTATGTTAATAGAAGAGAAAATTAACACCAAACATGAATCAATGCAATTGAGTAAAACACGCTCTTTTTTCTTTTTCTTTCCAGTATACTAACACCCTCCCCTCTTTTGAGTTTTTCTTCAAATCCTATTTTACATCAGGACTTTTGGGCATTAAAAGTTCCACCCAAGGTTCGTATATTTGTGTGGCGTGCTTGCTCCAATATTTTGTCAACAAGAGAAAACTTGCATCGGAGGAAAGTTATGGTTGACCCACGGTGTGAGATTTGCTGTAAAAAACCAGAGTCTGTTGGCTATCTTTTGTGGGAGTTTCCTTTAGCAAGAAATGTTTGGGCGATTTGCCGAGGTAAAATTCATAATTGTCCCAATGATGCTATGGAATCCTTTGCTCTGTTCCGGATGCTTGTTGATCGGCTACCAGAGATGGAGTAGGATAGAAATAAATATCCTGGGCGCTATGGAATGCTAGAAATAAATATTGCTTTGAACATGTTCAGCAACATCCTAAAGTAATTCTGGAGGGGGCACTCGGTTTCCTGGCAGAGTATCAGAGGTTGCTGGCCGCAATGAATAATTCTTAGTCTCTGTTTTTTGACAGCTCTGTATTGTGGTGTGTGGGATTTGGGCTTCGTTTGTCTTTTGTCTTTTGTCTTAGTTTTTTCTCTATCAGTGCTCTAGCGTGGTTTTCTCCATATTGTAAGCCTGTGGCGCTGTGATATCTGGGTAGTCTGTCTTTTATGCATATGGCTTTCTTTCCCTGGTGCTGGTATGTAGCCCAGGTGGTGTACCTCTTATACTTCGTAATAAATAAAATTCTATCTCTTATCTCAAAATCTATATATATATATATATATATATATATATATTTCTTTTTCGAACTTTTGACTTATATGTGCACATTTTGTGTGTCTATAAATGTAAATGTAAACCAAGAATTCTCTCTTTCCCATAAATTTACTAACTACTAAAGTAAAGGCAGTCTACGTATCTTCAAGAATTCTATCCATAATTAAGTTTACTCATACTCAACCAAAAACATAATTTTTTTGGAATGATTTCTTGTCTCGAACATCAGTTTCCTAGCTAGTACCTTTGAAATTTGTTTTTCCTTCTCAAGATCCAGCAATGATTTCTTGTGCGGAACACCAGCATCTTGGCCAGGGACCCACATGTTGTCTTTGGTTTGAGTGAAGAAGTCAGCCCTAAGAGTCGCACGAATAGAGTGATATAGTGCATCTTTGACCTAAAAGTAAGTAACAGGTTTTAGTCATATAATCACTTTGGAGAAATACTGACATCTAATGTCAAATCGACACTTACGTAAGAGGATATATCTGAACCAGAGAAACCTTTTGTCTCATTAGCTAAATTTTTTAATCCTTTTTCATCAATCGAACTAGGAGTTTCCCCAATCTCAACCTGTTCAATTAAAAAACTGGAGGATATTAAACAAGACAGACTACAAAAGCATAAAGTACAGTAAGTTGCTTTGATTCTCCAAATTCATTGCATTACAAGAACTGAAGTACCTTAAATATGCGTTTCCTTGCCTCGTAATTTGGGAGAGGGATATAGATTCGCATATCAAAACGCCTCCTTATGGCCTACGTTAACTTTGCATTAGCCTCAACCCAAAAGCAATGTAGATCATAAAATCTCTTCTATCCATGGCCGTAGGTTAGAAGTATTTTATTTTTTACTTACCTTATCCAAAGCATAAGGAGTATTTGTGGCTGCTAGAATCAGAACATGTTTCACACCGTCGAATACACCCTGAAATGTATTGAAGAAAATTTCCATTTCAAGATTACATGTAGGGTAGAAGGAAAGGAAACAACCTATGATAATGTCATGTATTAAATATTTGAGATTAAATTTTATAAGGATATAGTGTAAAAGCATATTTTACACTTTTCAATATTAATTTCAATATAGCACATTATCTTATCAAATATTAGAGAATAAGTACAATCATTATAAACCATATATTTGTCTAATGCCCGCGGTTTATAACCTCAGTTTACAATTACAAAAGTTAAACCCTTTTGTAGTTGTACTCTAGTTATGTATGTATTATAAACCTGATTTAAAATACTATTATTACTATTTTTATGTGTGTTCTAATAAGTATTACTGTTTACTCAAAAAAAAATAGAGATGTTTTTCCCACATTGGTTGTGTGTGTCTAATATCTACGGTTTATAATCACAGTTTACAACTACAAAGGTTAGGTCATTTTGTAATTGTATTGTGGTTATGTAATGTATTATAAACCCAGTTTAAAACACTATTATTACTATTTTCGTATGTGTTCTAATAAGTATTACTGTTTACTCAAAAAAATTCTAATACCCATTTGAAAATCCAACCAAATTGAGAGTTTATTAAAAAGTTATTAGGGTGTGATTGAATGTATTAAATTTTAAGTAAAAATTTTATGTAACAATCTCTTATTGGATAATGCAAAACATTGATTTTACACCATATTCTTATCAAATTCGGACTCTAACTATTTAATAAAACATAAAGTTATTATGAACTGCATTGCAAACTATATTGCCATTAATTTTAAGGCCAACAAGGAAATGGTTGGTCATCTTCTCATCTATTGTATGTTAATAATTCCTTTTTTTAATTAATTAATAAATTTCATCATAAATAATGTACAACTCTAGTACAAAATATGTGTTAGAATTATGGTTAAATGATTAAATTGATCATTTCCTAATAATTTAAACTTTTTGGACAATCAGTAATTAACATAATATCAGAGCAAGAGATCATGATTTCAATCTCTATCTTCATTCTACCTCTCATTTAAAATGTTAAATTCCTACTTTTTGATCCCCCACTTATTAAGGGGAAGTTTAGACTCACAAGTTACAGAAAGTGTTAGAATTATGGTTAAATGATTAAATTCATATTTTCCTAAAAGCTTAAACTTTTGAGATAATTGGTAATTAACAGGATGCATACAATAATAATAACAACAACAATAAAAAGGCCTTAGTCATAATTTTTTGGGGGCCAACTATGGATCTTCAACAGATAAATCAACGTCGGCTATATGTATTTTTTTCTTCCATTTTATTTTATTCAAACTCATACTCTCTGTCACTTTCTTAATTGATGTCCTTTTTTACTATTTCAACTAACGTTATCTTTGGTCTTCCTCCATTATTTTTCTTTCCTTCAACTTGAATTGACCTCACTCTTTCCTACAAGTGCATTAGTTGCTCTCCTCTGAGTATGACCAAATCATCTCAAGTGACTCTTCCTCATCTTTTCAACAATAAAGGTCACCCCTATCTTTTTGTGGATTTCTTCATTTCGAATCCTCTATTTCCACTTATCCATTTTAACCATCTCATTTCAGTTATACTTATTTTACAAATACATTGCTTAATAACAACCTAGCATTTAGCACCATAGAGCATATCTAGTTTTATAAAAATCTTATAAAACTTTTCCTTTAACTTTAAAAGTATTCTACTATCACAAAATAATCTTTTTTTGTTTCTTCAATTCATCCACAATGCTCTTATCCTATAATTCACATCATCTTCAATCTCTCAATCTTTATGAATTATTTATCCAAGATATCAAGAGCTCTTATTCTTTAGTATCTCTTGATCATTGAATTTTATATCTCCTTCATCTATATTTATACTTTTACTAAACTTACATTCCATATATTATGTTTTAGTTCAACTTAATCGAAAGCATTTAGATTCTAGAGCGTCTCTCCAAATATATAATGATAGGTCACAGTATCTTACTTGTGATGCTTTCACTTATACTCACACTACGTACTTACAGCTCCATCAAACACTTAATCAACTTAATATATTTGGAGGAAAGCCTTTCTTCTCCAAAACCCACTGTGTAAACTCTCTAGAGACCATATCATATGTTTTCTCTAGGTCAATAAAGACCGTATGAAGATCGTTACAAGCTTATATAGTTTTCCATTAGATGTCTATGTAAGAAAATAACTTCCTTGGTAGATTGTCATAGCATAAAACCAAATTAATTTTCTAATATTGTTGTTTTATGTCTTAACCTATATTCAATCACTCTTTTCCAAAGTTTCAAAGCATGATTCATAAGTTTAATTTTACGGTAATTTGTTCAGTTTTGAACATCCTCATTGTTCTTGTAGATAGCTATTAAAGACTTCTCCTCAACTCATTAGACATATATACAAGAATGCAAAACAAAAAGAAAAATTAAAACCTAAAATTCAAAAGAAAAAATAGCCTTTCTTTGGGCCACATTGATTTGAAGTTATTTAAGCTTAAATACCTTCAGTTAGGTCACCCATATTAAACATTTCAGTTCAATTTGTCATCAAATCCCTCTAATTCCACTTTATAAGTATAAAAATGTTCAATAAGATGCCTTTCAACTAATATCATGAAATGTAAAAAATTCTTACTGAACAGAATAGTAATAAACTAAAATAAGTTATTGACAAACTACTTGTCCCCAGTCTTAATCTAAGCATGTGAATTGTAATATATAAAAATGAAGCTTGGAGCAAATCACTCCAAATTTATTTCCAGGGAAAACAAAATACCTGCATATGTACAAGAAGTTCTGATTTGATTCGTCGAGATGGTTCATTCTCATTGTTTTCACCTCGTGGGCCACATAAGGAATCAATTTCGTCAATAAAAATAATGGAGGGAGCTTTTTTACAAGCCTCTTGAAAAAGATCTGAGACATGCTGTTCACTCTCTCCCATCCATTTAGACACAATGTCTGATGGAGAAATACTGTGTATAAACAGTACACATGTAAATGTGTTGGCAACATTCCATCTATATAAAATGATTGTTAAGCAAACACATCTACATCTATGGGAAATCTGTACATGAACTGTAATAAATGCACCCGAAAATAACTGGTTGGAAGAAGTAGAGAATAAAACAATCGGAGATGGGAATCAATTGTAGCATAATGGGGATGATGAATTCAGAAATTCAACACATTCCAATAATGTGATAATTGCATTGAAAAAGCTTATAAAAGGAGCCAAAGACCCAACCATATGAAGTAAGGAAACTACATCAACAATATAAAATATTAAGAACTCAAGTCCACATTTGCTGAAACTCAAATATCTTAGATTTCAACAAGAATATTTAATCTATTAAATCCAAATTTAAAGACTTTTGTCCGTCATCTCAATTATTGGACATTGAAAACAAGAGATTTGAATGGTGTTCAGTGCATCAAAGATAAAAATCAAAGAGTAGTGTTAGTAAAAGAAGAAGAAAAAATAAAGAGAGATGGAAAAGTTATTTTGATAAACTTTTTAACGTAAAGCAATCTAGATAACCCAATGGAGGATAGAAATTGTACATTTGTTTGAAGAATCAAGACTCTAAACACCTAGCCACCTTCATCACACACCACGTTGGACCCTAATTCCACTTGTTGGGGAGATAACACCTTAGGGAGTTTCCAATTAAGTAGTTAATATAATAATAGGGACACTACTTGATCCAAAAGGCTTAAGCCTATGAGTTTATGTTAATAAAATGCCTAATGAGTGGAGGCTTCAATTACTATTTATGAGAACAAGGGGGTATCCAAAACTGTACAAAGTACCATGAAATTAATCTTGAGTGAAACTTTGGGAAAGAGTGATTGAACATAGGTTAAGAATGAAGCATTAGTATCAGAAAATCAATTTGGTTTTATGCTAGGACAATCTACCTTGGAAGCTATTCACTTACATAGATGTCTAATAGAAAAAAAAAATTAGAGAGACCTATGAAAATCTTCATATGGTTTTCATTGATCTTGAGAAAACATCTAATAGGGTTCCTAAAGAGGTTATGAGGTGGGTATTGGCGAAGAAAAGAGTTCCTCTAAAGTATATTAAGTTAATTAAGGATATGTATGACGAAACTGTAATTAGTGTGTAAAACAAGTTGAGGACTCACAAGTGAACATTAAACCCATATATCTTTGCACTAGTGAGGGGTGAGCTCACTAAATCAATTCAAGAGTAAGTCCCTTGGTGTATGGATTATGCAAATGATGCAGGTATAGAGGATGAAACTTGAAGTGGAGTTAATGCAAAGTTAGAAATTTTGCAAGGCGCTCTAAATCTAAAGGCTTTCATTTAATAGAACTAAAATGGAGTACAAGGAATATAAGTTCAATAAAAATAGAAACATAAACAAAGGGACGACAAGACTTGATGGTCAACGGATACTAAAGAGAGAGAACTTTCGATACCTTGGATTAATAATTCATAAAAATAGAGAGATTGACAGGATGTCAATTATAGGATAAGAGTAGAATGGATGACGTGGAGAGGTGCATCATGAGTATTATGTGATTGGAGAATACCTATTAAGATAAAGGGAAAATTTTATAAGACTAGTATACAACTAGCTATGTTCTATGGTACTGAATGTTGGACGATTAAGAAGCAACAAATCCATAAAATGAGAATAGAAGAAATGAAAATATTAAGATGGATAAGTGGGAATACTAAAAAAGAAAGAATTTGAAATAGGAAATCTATGTAAAATTTGGAGTAGCTTCTATTGATGAAAAGATGAGGGGGAGTTTAATATAGTTTGGTTATATTTTGGGGAGAGTGAGTAATGAACCGGTAAGTGTAATTAACAACATGTATTTCCATTTACACCTCATTTGGGAGGAGAGAATGGAATGAAAAGAATTTTTTTAAAATATTCCTTCCATTCCCTTGTTCAGAAGTTTTATTTAAGGGAATAGAAAATTCATTTTCTTATTTAAAAGTTTAAGTGAGAAATAATGAAATGGATAGAACACTCCTTTTTCTTTATTCTCTCAAGAGCTCAATTTTTGTTTACACCAAAATTGGGAGTAATCAAAGGGGATGAAATTAAGTTTAATGAAATTTTAACTGAAACTTCTAAAATACTCTTATATAATCAATCATTTATTTTAAAATAGAAGTCTAATAGTAATATTATCATAAAATGATTTTATTCATTATTCTCTATATTACTCTCAAACATAGTTACTACCTTCCATTCCTTTCCATTTATTTATTTTAAAACATCCAAACAAAATTACTTAATTCCATTATATTCTATTATTTTCCATTCATTTCCCTTATTTAAAAACATTTTTCTTTCCATTATATTTGTTTCCATTCCTTTATGAATTCTTAGACAAAGTGTAACACTTGCTAGAAGATGAAAATTAGCTCTTTTATCTCTTTCCATGTATAATTCTTTCGTCATCAGTTATTGTAATTCATTTGTTTGCTACGTATTGGCATTGGGTTTGGTAAAAATATAAATAGGAAAGTTATATGTTTCGTTACATTTGCAATATAAATTTACATTATAAACACACGAGGTTGTAACACATTTGCAAAAAAGTGTATAATATTTTTCACTTTTTGTAAATATGTACAACAATTTTCATTTTTTGTGTGTCCATAACATAAGTTTATATTGCAAGTTCAATGCAAACATATAAAGTTACATATAAATATTACCTAAAGAAATTAAATTTTGCTTCTGCTGCAATTGCCTTTGCTAGAAGGGTCTTCCCTGATCCAGGTGGATCAAATAGTAATACAGCCCTCCATGGTTTTCGATTCCCTAAACAGAGGATCAAAACCCAGCCATTCTCATTAGAATTGAAACTTAAGTATATCAAGATAAACTAACTAAAAGCAGAGATTAGAAAACCTAGAAGTTAAATACAATGATGGAGGAGGATACTTTTTAGGCCATATGGCAGCTTCAGTCAATACCCGTTTGCAGTTCTCAAGTCCACCCACAGCATTCAACTTCACATCACTCAACTTCACAAGATGACTCAACTTCGGGGACGAGTCCGTAGGGAAAAACCTGTCTTGTACTATATCAGTTATAGAGGATCCACGATTTAGTTTTTTTTCTATTTCTTGTGCCCTTTCAAAATGGGGCTGAAATTTCTTCTCAAGTTCCTTTATATAATGAGAATACTGCTTAAGTGCCTTCTTATAATGTTCATAAGCCCTTTCGTCATTGAGTTCTTTATCTGCCTCAACTGCTGTTTTCAGATCCCTATTAGTTTCTACGAGGAGCGAGCTCAGATCGCTAGCCATCTATAACAGAGAGATATACATGTCAATTAGTTCACTCATACAGTTAATCATAACGATGAATCTGCAATAGATATGCGCATGAGCAATAAATATAATCAGCGTGTCTGATTTCCCTTGACCTTTCTTAGTCCCTCTATCGGGTGAGAGGGGATCGGAGGCCTGGGCTAATGAACCAATCATCACAATTTATTTGGGTAGTAAATTCTTTAGGAGAATAACCTCACGATAGAATCGTATTTTGAACATACAATTTTACTTAAAATCATGTTTTACAAACATAAGTTCAATGTAAAATGCTGAAGTTTAAGTTATTATGTGCAATTATACCATTTAAATCAATTAAATTTCAGTTTTTACTAAAATCGTGTTTTAAAAAACACGAGTTCAAGGCAACCACGATTTTTACGATGAAGCTATTCTCCTAAATTATTCTCCCAAAGTGCTATTTTTAATAACTAATAAATAAAGTAATATTATTTTTGCAAAAAAGAGGTTTTGGGCGGGGGGGGGGGGGGGGAAGAAATTTTTTTAAATCCTTCATAATTTAAAAAAAAAAATCTTTTATAATATTTTTAAAGATATAGTCTGTTATGAATATAAGAGTCACTTTTGGTTTGTTTATGATCTTGGAATAAAAATATGGAACTAATGATATAGGAGGAGATAAATTAGATAATAAAAAAATTATGATCAGGATCACGCCTAAATCAAGCACTCAAAGCCCGCTAAAGACCATGAACATAGCTCAAAAATATTAATCAGACCCAGTAACAGCTTTTTCCAAAGTCCAAATTAATTATAATAATAATAATTTTTTATAAAAAAAAAAAAAAAAAAATGATACCTGCAGAACGCTGTTTGTTTACTTCCAAAAGATCGCCGAGCTAAATCAAAGGTTCTGACAAAGATATTGTTTATAATTGATGTATGAGGGTGGGATTGTTACAAATATGATACTTATAGTAATTTGAGTTGGTGGAATGTATTAGAACTTTTCCAGCTGTTTAGGTATATTCCTTCCAATTTCCAAGAGTAAAAGTTCATTTTGCTTACTCTTTCAAAAGTAGTTTCCACCTAACTCTCTGTCGTTTTTTTTTTTTTTTTTTTTCTCAATTCTATTTAAAATTGGAAAAGTTAATCAACGTCTTAAAGGAATTAATTTATAGAATATTTTTAAAATTATTTTATGAGAAAAGAAGAAAACAACTTAATTTTTTAAAACTTCTTATATTTCCTTAAGAAAGTGATATCAAAAAAACTTTTAAATAGTCTATTAATAAATGTCTTAAAAGCACCCACTAACAAGCATGTTTAAATAATTATTTCTTCATTATATATTTATTCTTACTTTAATCTTCCTACATTCAATTTTTTAATCTTCCTAACTTATATTTTATTTTGACTTCATCAATTTTTTATCTTTTCTCTTGCTAATAAATGGTAACTCTTCAAACTAGGAAACTGACTATTTATGGTCATTTTCTTTTTTGCATTTTAGAGAGACCGTTGAAGCTGTATTAAGGATTTACTCTTTACAATAGAGATAATTTTGGTTTTAGTTAAGCTATTGGATAGCGGGAGTTCTAGGAAATTTTTCTAGGATATTTATTAAGAAACTTAAATTATACAAAATATCACCGCATAGCCTTTGTGTGATGGTCATTCTACAAGTATAAGTGTTTACGGAATGTGGGGAAGTAAGAGTTAGAGTTCAAGTCTCTAGAAAGAAATTTCACATACATATACACTTAAATTAAGTTAGAGTAAAATTTCTATCTTATATCAAAAAAGAACTTTGATATATCAACATAAATAAATAAATAACACGAAAATACATAAGATTTTACAATTCCCTTATACTAACAAAATTAAAAAGCAAAAAGAATCTAATGATAGATAAAGTAAGAACTGAGAATACTGAGATAAGAATAATAAAGTAAGAGAGATATGAAATGATGAGAGAGAGAGAGAGAGAGAGCAACAGATGATAACTACTATGAGTGCAAGTTATGAATATGAATGATTAGGAGTTTTATTTTTATTTTTGAATAAGTTTATTGTTGAATGTTTTGTTCATTTGTTGTTGTTCGGGCTATTTTTACTGTTATTTGAGCTAGTTTTTTTGTTCTTATTTGGGTTGTTAGGACATATGTGATTCACTTGTTAAAAACATATGTCACTATTTTATATAATTAGTTAATCCTTTGACAAAATATACTTTACTTATATTTGGGTAGATCTAGGATGTGTTTAATACTTCAAGAAACAAGGTTTCAAGTTCAAGTGTTAAAGCCATGCAAATCTGTCCAAAATTCAAGTGTGAGAAGTGTTATTCATTAAATCTCGATAGTTAGCATCTATTGAGACTTGAAGAGCTATTCCAACCTAAGGCTCAACAACAGCTCAGCAGATAGGGTATCTATCGAGGTTTATGAAATTCAGATTTTCTATTCTGTTTTTCATCTAGTCCTTGATTGTATGTTTGGGCTTTTTTTTCTCACAACCCTAAACATATATAAGGATTATTTTAAGAGCTGTAAAAGGTGACATAAGTTGCACAAGTGTTAAGGGAAGTTTGTTCAAGCAAATTGTGACCGAAGACAGAATTTTTCCTAATTCATCTTTCTTGTGAAAAAGCTGTTGTGTTTGTGCACAATAAGGTTTTGTAACCAAGGAGCTTCTCAATCTTTATCATATGATGAATTGAAGAACTTTGCAGCCAACAACCTTCTCTAGTTGGTGATTGAAGTCACGTACCAAGATCCACGCAATTAGTTAGTCTCGTACTGGGAGCCATGCATTAAAAGGAGAAATCGTCACTATAGAACAAGTCCAATTAGGTATTGGGGTAAGAGTTCAACCGTAGGTTATTATAAGGTACTGAGATTCCTTTACTTGTGACCGCTTGTTTTGATAATAGTAGATTCTCGGAAGTGGTGACCTTAAAATCACCTGGTGGGTTATTTGCCGTATAGGTTTTCCCTATTCGTAAACAAATCACCGTGTCAATTTAATTTCCACTGCATACTTTAGTTTATTGGTGATTTGTTTGTGCTACCACGTTCATTGCATGTTAATTTGATTAATTAATAAACTTTGCTAATTAATCAATTAATTCATGATAAGGGGTCAATACATTCTTGGCCTATCATGGATTATTTTTTATTTTTTGATTGAGGATATGTTCTGGGAACCAAAATTACTTTTATTAGTAATGCTACAGACACAACATTTCTAAATTAACATAGCAAAAAAATTAAATTAGAGATTATGGTGGATCCATGTGAGTTGGCAAGTTAATTTTAAAAAGTTATGATATTTTATTGTGTCCATATCATTACTCTTTTTTTAATTATTGATCCCAATGTTTTGCAATTCTCAAGTGAGAATGTTCAAATTATATTTTTTTGTTAATTTAGACAAAAAAATTTAATTTAAAAGGAACTTACTCATTGATATACTAGGTAAATTGTGTTATGCACCGAATAAATTTTTTAAAAGATTATACAACCTAAATTTTGTCAGAATTATTCTATCTTAGAATCTAATTAACATATCTCATAGATTCTTTTTTTTTATTTTTTTTAAAAGAAACAAACACGCCCACATAAGGGAGAAAGAAAAATGATTCTAACACAAATGCATATCACAACTCCACTTAAAAGCCATGGTAACTTTTAAGGAATGGTAGGGCAAGTTATATTGCACATAACACACTCTCTTAAGTAATGTGAGACAATTACCCATTCTTTTTATAATTAAAAAAAAACACACACACACACACACACACACATAAAAGGGAGAGGGAAAAGGGTTATAACACAAAGGCACACCATAACTCCACTCAAAAGCTATGTTTTCTGTTAGGACATATGTGAGTCACTTGTTAGGAACATATGTCACTATTTTATGTAATTGGCTTATCTTCTAACAAAACACATTTTACTTGTATTTGGGTAGATCTAGAATGTGTTTAATACTTCAAGAAACCGTGTTTCAAGATCAAGTGTTGAAGACATGCAAGTCTGTCTAAGATTTAAGCTGAAGAAGTGTTGTTCATTAAAACTTGACAGCTAGCTATCCATCGAGGTTAAGAAGCTGTTCCAGCCCCGTGGCTCAACAGCTGCTCGATAGCATCTCGACAAACAGGTATCTGTCGAGCTTTATGAAAAACATAATTCTAGTTTTGTTTTGACTCCAATCCGTGTTTATGTGTTTAGGTTTTCTTTTCTCACAACTCTAGACATATAAAATGATTATTTTAAGGGCCGTCAAAGTAGATACAAGTTGCACAAGTGATGAGCAAAGTTTGTTCAAGCAATTTATAAACGAAGACAAAGTTTCGCCCTAGTTCATCTCTTCTAAAGAAGTTGCTATGTTTGTGTACCGTAGGTTTTGTGACCAAGCATTTTCTAAATCTTCATCGTGTGGATGAACTAAAGAACTTTGCAGACAAAAATCTTCTCTAATTGGTGATTGAAGTTATGTACTAGGATCCACACAATTGGTTAGTCACATACTTGGGAGCCGTGCATCAAAAGGGAAAATTGTCACTATAGAATAAGTCCAATTGGGTATTGGGGTAAGGGTTCAACTCTAAGTTGGTATAAGGTACTGGGATTCCTTTACTTGTAACCACTTATTGTAATAATAGTGGAATTTCGGGAGTAGTGACCTGAAAATCACCTAGTGAGGTTTTTGCCGTGTAGGTTTTTCCCCATTTGTAAACAAATCACCGTGTCATTTATTTTCCGCTACATATTTAGTTGTTTGATGATTTGTTTGTGCTACCACGCGTTTTACATGTTAATTTGATTAACTAATAAACTTGGTTAATTAATTAATTAATTTATCACAAGTAGTCAATTCGTTTTTTGGCCTATCATTTTCTAATTCACCATGTACTCTTTATGCGGTAGTCATTCCATAAGTATAAATGCTTACGGAATGTGGGAGGGGGTAAGGACTGGGGTTCAAGTATCTAGGAAGGAATTTTACACACATATACACTTAGATTATGCTATAGTAGAATTTCTATCTTATATCAAAAAATAACTTTGATATATCAACATAAATAAATAAATAACACGAAAATACATAAGATTTTACAATTTTCTTATACTAACAAAATTAAAAAGCAAAAAGAATCTAATGATAGATAAAGTAAGAGCTGAAAATACTGAAATGAGAATAATAAAATAAGAAAGATCTGAAATGATGATAGAGGAGAGAGAGAGAAAGCAATGGATGATAACTACTATGAATGCGAGTTACGAATATGAATGATCAGGAGTTTTATTTTTTATTTTTGAACAAGTTTATTGTTGAATGTTTTGTTCATTTGTTGTTGTTTGGGCTATTTTTACTATTATTTGAGTTATTTTTTTTGTTCTTATTTGGGTGTTTTTTTGTTCTTATTTTGGTTATTTTTTATTTTTTGATTGAGGATTATGTTTTGGGAACCAAAATTACTTTTATAAGTAATGCTACGAACACAACATTTCTAAATTAGCATAGCAAAAATTTAAATTAGAGATTGTGGTGGATCCATGTGTGAATTGGCAAGTTAATTTTAAAAGTAATGATATTTTATTGTGTCCATATCATTACTCTTTTTTTAATTATTGATCCCAAATTTTTACAATTCTCAAGTGAGAGTATTCCAATGTAGAACAGACAACACATGTTTTCCTGGAGCAGCAGGGGCGCAAGAAGTCACAACACAAGATCAAAGGTAGGTGCTAGTAAAGGCCATCGAGGTAACAGTGTCGAAATTGCATGAAATTTGGCAGGTTGAAGGGAAATAGTGTTCTTATCCAGATTTATAAAGTCACCAAAATTTAGACGAATTCCTTTATTAAAGCCTCAAAAACAGTGTTTTTGCTATTTATAGTCATATTGGTTTTTTTTTTAATAACTTTTAGTTTAAAAGTCAGAATAAAGTCCAGCCTATTTTTGGACGACTCTTAAGATCAGTAGTTTATGATTCTGCATTTAACTCAATTTTGCCATTTTTGGTAAATTCTGGTATTTTGTCACCTAATCGTGTAATTAGTGCGAATAGGGTTTTAGACGTTTTTTTCCTCAATATTTATATGTTTTGTAGCCATCCGAGGAAAAATTAGACTATTATCAATAAACACAGACTTTTGTAAATTATTTTTCTGGTGGATTCCAGTTTTCTTCTCCTTATAGATTCAGGAAAACCCCTTGTGAATTCGAGATTTATTACCAGAAATTAACAGTTTAGTTTCTGTTCCATCAAGAGAGTATCATGTGTGCTTTCTTTAGGTTTCCACAACATCATGTACTAATTATATTTTTTTGTTAATGTAGACAAAACAAATTAATTTAAAAATAATTATTTATATCAATATTTTTTAATATATATAATTTTCCCCCCGTCAGCCAAGGTGTTCATACAAACGTTATGACTTTACTTTACGTCAACCTGCCAGTGCAGCGTTGGAGAGCAATTTCCTTGTTGAACAAAAAGTGATAAACCGAGTCCTACTTATTTTCCACGCAAGAAGACCTGATCCTTATGTTTTCTTTTTGGAAGGGAAGCACTGATTTGCGGGAATTTGCAGTGGAATTGATATGAATAAGAATGATACTTGTAGAAATTTGAGTTTTCCATGAGTCCTACTTATTTTCCAAGCAGCAAGTAGCCAACCTTATTCTATTATTATTTGGGGAGCACGCTTCGAAAGTAAGTAGCCGACCTCATATTTCAATTTGGGTTGGGGGGGAAGAATCCACTCAGTCAAAAGGAACTTACTCATTGATATACTTTTTTTTTTTTTTTTTGTTGGGGGGGGGGGGGGGGGGGGGGGGGTGGGGTGGTTTGTGGGGGAATCCACTCATTCAAAAGGAACTTACTCGTTGATATACTAGGTAAACTGTGTTATGCACTGAACAAATTTTATAAAAAACTATACCACCTAAACTTTGTCCGAATTATTCTAACTTTGAATCTAATTAGTATATCTCATAGATTCTTTTCTTTTCTTTTCTTTTTTTAAGAAACAAACACACATACATAAGGAAGAGAGAAAAATGGTTATAATACAAACGTATACCACAACTCCACTCAAAAGTCATGATAACTTATAAGGGAGAGTGACGCAAGTTATACTACATACAAGAGAAAAAGAAAAAGGTTTTAACACAAAGGCATACCACAACTGCACTTAAAAGTCATGGTAACTTTTAAGAGATGGTGGGGTAAATTATATTACACACAACACATTCTCTTAAGTAATATGAGACAATTAGCCATTCTTTCTTTTTTGAGAAACAAACAAACACACACACACAAAGGAGAGCGAAAGAGATTCTAACACAAAAATACACCACAACTCTACTCAAAAATCATTGTAACTTTTAAAGAATTGTAAGACAAGTTATATTATATACAATACACTCCCTTAAACAATGTGGGACAATTACTCATTTTTATTAAAATTAAATAATGGACCAGATTAAATAAGCAAGATCCATGACTAAGATTTAAGTGGGTACCCTACCCAAAAAAAAAATAGAGGATACAATAAAATGAGCCCTAATTAGCATATCTCTAAGTAGCCGACCTCATTTTTCAATTTGAGTGGGAAGCACTCACCCACTTGTAGTTAAACCCATACAATGTGCAGGTAAGTTATCGGAATCATTATATTTGAGTTGGAGTAGTTAACATTGTTTAGCTCACTTTCTATGTTATATAATAAATATATTAGAGAAAAAGTTACTTTTTCATTTTTTTTAGCTTACTTTTTCAAAAGTAGTTTTCAACGAACTCCCTGTTCATTTTTTCTCTATTCAGCCTCTTCTTATACGCTCTAAAAAAAGGTCATGGACTCCTTTTTAGTTTAGGGTCCCTTTCTACGTTCAATTATTTATTGAATCACGTTACACGTTCATTGTTGGTCTGACTACTGGTCTTGGGATCCCTCTTAGCCGCCGCCTAGAGTGTTTCATATATATATATATATATATGAGAAGTTGACCGATGCCTGCAGAACCTAGTACCAGCTTTTTCCACAGTCAGTCCAAATTAATTATAATAATAATAATTAATTAATAAAAAACACCGAGCTAAATCAAAGATTCTGACAGAGATATTGTTTGTAATTGTGGTATGGGGTTGGGATTGTTACAAATATGATACTTAGAGTAATTTGAGTCGGTGGAATGTGTTAGATCGTTTCCAGCTGTTTAGGAATATTTCCATCCAATTTCCAAGAGTAAGAGTTCATTTCGCTTATTCTTTCTAAAGTAGTTTCCACCAAATTCTGTGTCTATTTTTTTTCCGCTATTCTATTTAAATATTGAAAAAGTTAATCCATGTCTCAAGGGTATTAATTTATAAAATATTTTTTAAAAAAAAAAACTTTTTTTTTGATAGCTTCTTATATTTCGTTATGAAAGTAATATCAAAAATTTTTAAAATAGTCTATTAATAAATGTCCTAAAAGCACCTATTGGGGGGGCCTTTTTGTTTTGTTGGGTCTTAATCCCTTCTGCTACACAGGGACCCGTTAATCTAGAGTAAGAGTGTTGGGACTGGCCTTGCTAGGATTGGACTTCAAGCCAGTTTGTGCACAAGTTAGGCTTATCCAATGTAGACGCATCCTAATGTGAGTGTTGTGAGCTAGACACAAAGTGTGGTCACAGCAGGAGTGATTGTTACAAATATCACAGCAGGAATATACCACAGTAGAATAACTAATACTATAAATAAATAAATAAATAAATAAACGTGCTAAATAAAACTAACACCGTGAACAAAATTAGCAGCACTTCAGCAAAGTAAACAAGCTTATTTCTCAGGAAAAAAAAAATTAATTCACCAGACACGCATGGCTAGAGATCGATGTCAGGTTAAAGAGGAGATTATAATTTTTAAAATAGCAAAATGTGATTTTCCAATTAATATGATCACACAGCTCAACCAGTGAGGATTATTTTTTTGAGATAACCAGTGAGGATTATTAATTTCCTTGGAAGAGTTTGTGGAAACTAAAAATCCCTTCATTGCCAGTTTGTTAGAGGCTAAAGTGGTGTGGCTCGGCGCACACCCCTGAGGATACACACCATGTTGCTACCCAGTTGTTGAAGAGATCTTTGGGCTTGAAATAAAAAAACTAGTCAAAATAAATACAAAGACCCGCAAATGGATGTGAAGTCCCAAAAATGGGTGCAAAAAGCGGCCAAAATGGCCCAATACCACCATTTTTGGAAATTTTTAGCAAAAAAACACTGTTTCGGAAATAATTAGCAAAGTACCACTTTTTCTAGAACTCGAGTTTCAGAAACTCGAGTTCCTCATTAGTTTTCTACCGTGGCACTGCTGAGTTGGATTTATGCGATTAAAAAAATTTTTGTGGTACTCGAGCTTGGTAAACTCGAGTACCATTTACACAGTACTCGAGTCTACCAGGCTCGAGTACCTTTTTCTTAAAAAAAAAAAAAAAAAATTTACACAGTACTCGAGTTTGGTAAACTCGAGTACTGTGTAAATTTTTTGGTGAAGTTTTTTTTTTTTTTTTTTTTTTTTTTTTTTTTCTTGTTTGGGGATAATCAAAAAATAAACATAAAGATAAAAATAAGTAGCTTTTTTATGTTTTTATTTATTTAAATAGAGGCATTGTAAAATATAGAGATTTTAATTTTGAAATATGAATTTAATTTCTACATTAATTAAAACTAGTGTATGACCCACACAATGTGCGGGTTAATTAGTTTTATTTATTTATTTTGAATTAGGATACTCTTATTTGTTATTTATGGTAAAATAAATAAAACCCTCTAATTTATAGATATGGTATCTTAAAATTTTAAAGAAACTCTATTAATATGGTATTACAATTTTCACTTATTTTATGAAGCTAACAAAATGAAAATGAAGTGACTATAATTATTTTAGAATACCTATCATCACTCACTTGAAGTGTCAATGCTAGGTTTGTAATGCCCTTGATAATAACAGCCTTCAATCTTCTATATGATCCAATCCTTAATACATATTGGGTTACACCTCACCCACATAAGTAATAACCACTAGCCATATACTTAATAACCGCTAACCATATACAAAGTATATGGTAAACTTCATTCTCAAAAAAAAGAAAGTAAACTTAATAAATTTAATATTGTGTTTTATTTTTAGGACCCAATATATAATGATTGTTAATTTTTTAAGTGAAAGAAAAAATAAAAAGAGTGATTAGATTCTTATTAAAAATAAAAGCAAAAAAATTGTCCTAGTGTAAATAAAGATACATATTGGGTATTTTGTGAAGTATGAACCTTCGAGAATTAATTCGAAACTTCACAAAATACCCAATATGTATCTTTATTTACACTAGGACAATTTTTTTGCTTTTATTTTTAATAAGAATCTAATCACTCTTTTTATTTTTTCTTTCACTTAAAAAATTAACAATCATTATATATTGGGTCCTAAAAATAAAACACAATATTAAATTTATTAAGTTTACTTTCTTTTTTTTGAGAATGAAGTTTACCATATACTTTGTATATGGTTAGCGGTTATTAAGTATATGGCTAGTGGTTATTACTTATGTGGGTGAGGTGTAACCCAATATGTATTAAGGATTGGATCATATAGAAGATTGAAGGCTGTTATTATCAAGGGCATTACAAACCTAGCATTGACACTTCAAGTGAGTGATGATAGGTATTCTAAAATAATTATAGTCACTTCATTTTCATTTTGTTAGCTTCATAAAATAAGTGAAAATTGTAATACCATATTAATAGAGTTTCTTTAAAATTTTAAGATACCATATCTATAAATTAGAGGGTTTTATTTATTTTACCATAAATAACAAATAAGAGTATCCTAATTCAAAATAAATAAATAAAACTAATTAACCCGCACATTGTGTGGGTCATACACTAGTTTTAATTAATGTAGAAATTAAATTCATATTTCAAAATTAAAATCTCTATATTTTACAATGCCTCTATTTAAATAAATAAAAACATAAAAAAGCTACTTATTTTTATCTTTATGTTTATTTTTTGATTATCCCCAAACAAGAAAAAAAAAAAAAAAAAAAAAAAAAAAAAAAAAAACTTCACCAAAAAATTTACACAGTACTCGAGTTTACCAAACTCGAGTACTGTGTAAATTTTTTTTTTTTTTTTTTTAAGAAAAAGGTACTCGAGCCTGGTAGACTCGAGTACTGTGTAAATGGTACTCGAGTTTACCAAGCTCGAGTACCACAAAAAAATTTTTAATCGCATAAATCCAACTCAGCAGTGCCACGGTGGAAAACTAATGAGGAACTCGAGTTTCTGAAACTCGAGTTCTAGAAAAAGTGGTACTTTGCTAATTATTTCCGAAACAGTGTTTTCTTGCTAAAAATTTCCAAAAATGGTGGTATTGGGCCATTTTGGCCTGCAAAAAGCTATAAAAGAAAAGGCCCATATAAGAGGCCACAATAGAGCCGAAAGGAACTCATGAATGGGTGTAAAGGTCCATAAAGGCCTTAATTTCCAAAAGCATTAGACACAGGGTGGAAACACTTTGTGTATGCTTGGTACACTGAATGAGAATTACAATAGGAATTGTAATCTTTATTACTGAGAATAAAATGTGTTGTAATGTAATAACTAAACATATTCATTAGTTTGGTTGTGAATTATAACATTAGAATGAAAATTGACATTTATTTTAGGAAATTTCTTACTCATACAATTATATCTCCTTAAAAATTGTTATTTTTAAATTTAAGAGAGATATATGTTATTTTTTTTTTTTTTTTATAATTGTTAGATGTATATGGAAAGTTTGTTTATTTGGAAATATATTAAGTTTTACAATTTTACTGAAAAGGGATGCAAATTACAAAATACCTATCCTATTTTTAACCGGACTTATTTGGGACCTTAATTTAAGCTTAAAGAAAAAATATCTGCCTCTAAATTCTTCAGAAATAGTTTCTTTCAATTGAAAAAAGTATCGACACACAAGCCAAGACGCACGTATATAAATATATGAGTTTAAAGCATCTCTGAAGCCTCTGTTGCTAAAGATGATAATCCATAATTGCAACTCCATCTTTAATTGAAGACTAATTTCCTATTTCAACTCCATAATTGCAAAAGATGATACTATCCGCACATATCGACGAAATTGCTAAAGCCACTTCTTACATCACTACTATTGGCACATTCTAACAAAGCTGTTGAAGACCTGCTGTGAAAATTTTTTTTTTTTTTTTTTTAAAAAAAGAGTTAAATTTACTATTAACAACTCACTATTCACTATTCTATTAGTGTCTAATTTTGCCTATAAAAAGGCTGCTTCCCTTCTATTGTAATTAGAACGCAATTTTCTAAGCTTTTATATTCTCCCTAGATTCCCCTTACCTTCCCAATTTTAATCTTGTAACCTTAGTCCATTCCTACTTTGAAAATCTTGCTTCTACTTATATTTGCTGAAGTGTTTATTTAAATAACTTGTGATGTCCTACTATGTCTAATTATAGATGGTATCAAGATGTTTTCATCTCTAAAGTTATGCTTCACAATGATAGTCTAAAACCCTATTGGAAAGAAAAGTTCATCAATGGTCTGCTCATAAGGTAAAAAGAATAATTAACAAGTACAACTGGTATAATTAATTATGAAATATTGATGACTTCCTTTTCTACTCAGTCCATTGATGAACATTGAAAGCATTTGTATTTGTTTCTTGATTTTATTAAACATAATGGTCACGTTGTTTCTACTAAGATAATCAAGCTATTTCAAACAAAAATTGGTTTCCTTGGTTATGAGAAGGAAAAATCCGTCCTAGTGATAAAGCCATCCCATTTGTTGATAAATTTTCTGATTATATCACAAATAAAACACAAATATGTGTGTGTGTGTGTGTGTGTGTGTGTGTGTGTGTGTGTGTGTAAGGACCGGATTTGGCTTCCTAGCTCAAAAGATGGACTTAGGCCCAAAAAATCCAAAACAATGAATTTGTAGAGAATGGGTTGGAAAACTAAGTTAAAATGAGTTGAAGAACAAATAAAGTGAGTTCTAATGACAAGAACATGAAGATAGATTGATTTAAACTAGAGAAAACCGTCATCGGTATAGTCCAAGGAGATCAGTTCTTATATATTTCTTACAGATTTGATTACAAATTTAGTTCCTGATTGCTATAGTGTTTCTCCCTTTACTTCTCAATCCCCTTCTCTCATTGCCTCCTTTTATACTCTCTCCACCTTTCGTCTTTACCCTCCACATGCAAGCCAGATGGTTGGTGTTGATACTTGTCCTATCAGTACCTTCCTAAAGTCTTTATGTAGTAGTTGTAAGGCTGCAAACCACTGTTCAAATATCACCTCCATATTAATGCGGTCAGGGAGTTAGCTGCAGAGCATTTAATGCGGTAGTGGCAGTTTTCTCTTTAGATATTTTGGGACTCTCCCTTGTCCTACGTTTCTATAATGCTTATCTGTACCAATAGAATTTTCTGGAACATTCCCCTGAACGACAGACCATTTCTTCGAACCTCGGCCTTGGTCAACCGAGGAGATATTCATCCTCGGCCCAACCTCCTAGGCCCTTATGACCAAAACCAACTTTCTCTTTTACTAATACGAACTCACTTAACAATGTTTACTCCTCCTTGAACGTCCTTTAGTCCTCAAATTGGGCCCCAGACCCAATATATATATAGATAATGAGCTCCTGAGCCCAATACCCCCCTACAATATATATATATATATATATACACGTTTACTTGCATTACTTTCAACTTATTACTATATAACTGTGCTTCCACATCCAACGTTGTGTCCCCTTCCCCCTTTATAGTATCAGAGCCACTCTTTTCTAGCCGGTGATAATGGTGTGTGTTCTCTGTTTCTCCGTCTGTGTCTACCCGTAACTTTGGTACTCTGTTGTTGTGTTCCCTTCTTACCGTTGTTGGCGCCACCCTAGTCGTAAAGTGAATTCCTAGAACCAAACTGTAAGGCCCATTTGAGCCAAGAGAGGGCGGGTAGGGCATGAGAGGTATAAGGTTGGTTAGGGTATGTGTTACGAAACGCAACGATTGTGAGAAAAACATGATAATTGAGTGTTAAAACTAGGATAGTATGGATAGATTGTGGAGATCCAACTCTTCTATCAGCTCCAGGACTGGTTGTCCTCCTGATATTGTAAATGAAGAAGATCATAATGTTGATGATAGTGAGATCCCTGATTTCAGTAAATGGACTATTCCTAAGATTGATACAAAAAATGTTTACAAAATAAGTTAGGCTGAAAATACTTTTCATTCTGCTTATAAAGTTAGAACTGTTAAACAAATATTCTCCATTTCAAAAACTCATGAAAAATGTTTCTTGTTTTCCAAAAAGAATATTGGTGAATTTCTTGCTTCTAAAAAATTCAGCTATTTGCATATTGGAATGGTTCAAGTTGCTATTAAACCACTCACCCGAAAGGGTATTAATGCTTTTGTTCTCATGTGTTTACGTGATGCTAGATTTAAGAACTTTAAAGATAGCATTCTTGGTATGATTACTGCTTCTTTGTATGATAGTCCTGTTTATTTCATTTGTTATCCTGATCTTACTCTTACTTTGGATGATCCTAATATTATTAAAGCTTTGACTTTGAATATTGCTTCATCTGGTTATCACATAGAAGAAGGTAGTAAACCTTTTACTTTGATTTACCACATTTATTATAGACTATTGGGTACTCAAATAAATCCTAGTGCTATAAATCATAGAGAACCCTCTGGTAAAACCATGTTAATTAAATGTTCAACTCCTGATGCTAAAGTTCAAATTCCAAAAATGATTCAATGGCAAGACGTTAAGCTTCCCATTGAATGGTTCTTAGAACAAGAATCTCTCATTGCTAAACCAATTTTTGAAGAGCTTGATCTTACTCATATTCAATCTTGATGGTACTGTTAAAATAAGTTTTCAAAACAATCAACCCTTGAGGATCAATGAAGGAAGACACTCTTTTGCTGGATCTGAAAGTATTTTAAAAAGAGACCAAGATCTCAATGAATTTTTGAAAAAAAATCTTGAAAAACCTGCTGACTTAAAATTAAAAGGTGTTTCAAATGATAAAGTTAGCTCTGTTTACTATTCTACTAAACCTGAACCTTCCTCTCCATATAGCAAACTTGCTAGTGAAGAAGAAGATGATGGTAAATCTATTTGTCCATCTAATTCTGAGTTTCCTCCTATTGATAACTCTGATTATGTTAAGCAATTGAGAGTTTTGACTGTTTTAAATGAAAATTTTGAAGTTAATCTGATCCCTTTGTACGATGAGTTTATGCTTTCAAAAAACCGAACTAAAAGAAAATATTTCCAAGATAATTTTGCTCAATCTGAGAAAAACCGTGTTAAAAGAAAATGGTTAGAAAAGATGAATCAATTGAAAAAAAAAAATTTTTTTTTTTAATTTTCTTGAAAACCATTATGTTTCAAATGATGAAGTTTCAAAACAATATTTAAATGTGATAAAGAAGTCAAATTTTGTTAAAGCAGCTGATAAAACCATTGTTAGGTCTAGTCATCCTCCTCTTGAGATAGTTTTGATAACTTGTCAAGATCAAAAGACGGAAGTTAAGGCTACTCCTTTCAAAATTGCTGATGATCAAACCCCTATCACTAGTATTATTGAACAAAACAATTTTACTAATGAATCCTTGCATGTTATTAGTCAACAACTTGACTGTATTGAAGAAAAAATTGTTGAAATAACTGTTTCTGAAAAATCTGTTTCTGTAAAAACTAAGAAACCTTTGATTGATTTACCCAGTCGAAGAGAAAAAGTTATGTTTAAAACTTCTCAGTCTAAAACTCTTGAAGTTGTTGAAAAGATGCTTTCAGATTTAAAAGTTAAAACTGAGGGTACTTCTTCAAGCACTCCTACTGCTCGAACTATTTCAAAAAATGAAATTGTTTCTGATGAAAATACAGATTCTGATATTGTTTCCTCTGTTTCTGCAAAAAAGATTTTTGATGATGATTTACCAGAAATTAAAAGATTTGTTGGAAATCTCAAACCCATGTATTTTACAAAAAACTGGTATTCAAGACCTACTCCTCCTTATATGCAATTTGAAGAAAGAGTTTTTCAAACACAGTTTTCTGTTTCTGCTAATAAGCTTTATGAATGGAATATTTATGGTTTGTCTGAACAAGAAATCATTAATAAAATGAGTCATATGTCTATGGTTGGTATTGCTTATCAAAATAACCATGATTTTGATCAACCTGAGATTGTTAATTTACTTGTTACTGGTTTTTCTGGTACTCTTCATGGATGATGGGATTCATATCTCACAGAAGAATCCAACGATTCTATTAAACATGCTGTTAAAAAGAATGATGAAGGTTTGCCTATTCTTGATGAAAGTATTGGTCGCGGAATTCTTGATGGTGTGAATACTCTGATCTATACTATTCTCAAACATTTTATTGGTAATCCATCTAATATTTCATCTCGAGTTTCTGATTTGTTGAATAATTTGAGATGTCCTACTATAACTGATTACAGATGGTATCAAGATGTTTTTATTTCCAGAGTGATGCTTCGGAAAGATTGCCACAAGCCTTATTGGAAAGAAAGGTTTATTGACGGTTTGCCTCCAATCTTTGCTCATAAGGTAAAACAAGTGTTAATGGGTAAAAATAATTCTATTGATTATGATAACCTAACTTATGGTGACATTTTTAGTGCTATTAAAAAACTTGGTATTAATATGTGTAATGATGAAAAATTGTTAAAATACCATTTACAGAATAAGAAAAAAGCTAAATATGAAATGGGTAATTTTTGTGAACAATATGGTTTGCCTCCTATTGCTCCTTCCAGTCAAAAAAGGAAGAAACATGATAAAAGTCACAAAATTTATAGCCATAAAAAATATAAAAAATACAAAAACAACTTTATTAAACCTAATGATTTTTATGCTAAAAAGAAAAATGTTTCTAAAAAATATGATAAACGAATGTCAAGTAAAGGTAAATGTTTTAACTGTGGAAAACTTGGTCATTTCAGTAAAGATTACAATCAAAAACCTGGTAAATTAAAGAATAAGTTTAACATGTTAAAGATTAATGATAAAGAGCAAGAAGAATTGTTCAGAATCCTTGAATCAAACAATTCATCTGATTCTTTGGAAGATGAATTTTCTTCTTCATTTGATTCTTGCTATCAATCTGCTGATGATTCATCTGATTCTCCTAATATTAAAATTGGTTGTAGAGATTCCTGTTGTAATGTTATTATCTCTGTTAATACTCTCACTAAGGGTGAAGATAATGAAAAGTTAATAATTCAATTGATAAATCAAATTCAAAACCCTGAGTTACAAAAAGAATATTTAGATAAATTTAAGAAGAACTTGTTAAAAGATGAAACTGGTAAAAAACTAAAATCAACCATAAGCTTTGAAGAAACTTTGGAAAGATTTAATAAAAAGAAATCTAAAGATTTAACTGTTAATGATCTTCAACATGAAATCACTATTGTTTAACAAGAAATGATTGATTTAAAAAATGAGTTTAAAAATATTAAAAATGATAATTACAATATTAAACAAGAATTAATAATGTTAAAAATTGATAAAAGTCTTACTAAATCACAATCTGATAATGAACAAGATGAGCACAATGATGGAGATGAATCCAGTCAACAAGCTCTTCTTTCTAATAAAGGTATTGTTGATAACTCTCAACTTAGTCTTGTTAACAAACTGCTTCCTCCAAAATGGTTTACAAAAGTTAAAATTGTTGTTTCTCCAGATTATCATTTCACTGTTATTGCTATGATTGATTCTGGTGCGGATATGAACTGTATCCAAGAAGGGTTGATTCCTTCAAAATATTTTGAAAAATCTACTGAAAGATTGGTTTCTGCTAATGGTTCTCAGATGAAAATTAAATATGAATTGAATAATGCTCATGTGTGCCATGATAATGTCTGTTTCAAGATCCCTTATGTTCTTGTTAAAAATTTGACTGATAAAGTGATTCCTGGTTTGCCTTTTATAAAAGCTTTGTATCCTTTTCTTGCTGAACATGATGGAATTACTACTGATCCTTTTGGACAGAAAGTAAAATTCAAACTTGCTTCAAAGTTTGAAATTGATGTTGATAATCTGTCCTATGAAAAAGATTCCCCCATGAATGCTTTTATTCAAGAACCAATGATGAGTTCTTGCCAATATTTCACAGATGATTTCAAAGGTAATATTCATAGTGCCAATACTATCAACCGTCCTAACATTATCAATATTTCTTCGCGGGATTCAGAGAATGTTTCATGGATAAGTACCACTAATAAGTGGAATAATACTAATACTTATATCACAAGCAAGTGGATTATTATGACTTCCTCAGCAGAGAGGAGGAACTAGGGAAAAGCTCCAGCACAAGACTCTTCTCAAGACAAAAGGATCCCAGCGGGACAACCTTTTGTAATGCATGAAGGCGCATCTTCTAGGGTAAAACCTGGTGGATCAACATCCCTTCAGGAATTTGTTCCGGCAGAGGTGACATATTCCAGTGGTGATATGGCAATTGCGTTGCAAGAAGTTTTATCTAGAAATTTACAATTTCATAATGGAATCTATTCAGAATTACCATATTCCATCAAATTTATTCTTGATAACCTTCAAGCTGCTTATACCAGAAACCACCGCAAATTATTCCAAAAAACCCTCCAAGCACTTGAAATCCACCTTGTTAACCTTACTGCACAAACTAAGATTTATACAAGCCATTATGCTAACATTGTTCCAAAAAATGCTAACCTTGTTTCAGATAATGAGGCTTTGGAAAGTCATCTTGTTAACCAACCAAATATTACAAATGAACCCTATGATCCATACACTAGTCAACTCTTTGGCAAAGAGGAAATCCATTCAATGGGTAAAATGACTATAATAGGCACTAATTATGCTAGATTGAGTCTTAAGACCCAGTGTCTGTTAAGAAGTGTCATTGCCAACTTGCCAACAGACATACAATTTTGTATTCTGAGAAGCAAGGCTATGTCTAGATCTTTTGATCTTTGGTTCGAATATTTCAAGATACTTGTTACAACTGCTATCCCTGATCCTGCCAATTCATATGATATTAGTGACATCCTTGAACAGGCTGATTGGGAAGATCACTTTGGGAGTAGTCTCAGAGTGTATGAAAGGAAAAACTTATTTCCTGGCCTTCTGGTCAATTATGATGATGGTTCAGATGTTGCTAATAGTTATGATAATGGTTCAGATCCAGATAATGCTAATAGAAGCCCTAATTGGCTTTCCCAAATGTTTGAGTATGGGTTTATTAGACTCATAAAATTAACAAGTCCTAACCAAGCCAATCAGCTCCCACAAATTATTCAAACTGCTATTACAAAATTTGAAAGTCCTTATGTTTCCATCAGATGCTGGAGTACCTTGCCCGAATGGGAAAGAGATAACTAGATGAATGTCCAGCCCTCAAACCATCTCGTTCTCATTAATGGATACACTCACCAAGGCCAATGGTATGAAGATGATTCTCATTTATCTTTCAGCAATCCTTATGCTCTTGCCGAATGTTGGAGACATATTTCAACAATCAAATTCTTGATGTCACCCAGAACCTATGGAAAGATTATCACTTCATGGGAAGAACAGAAAGAATTTCTGTTTTTGGTCCCAGACCTTATGCTAATGCCATTTCTCATATAAGGATAGTAGATTATTGTAATCCAAGAAGTTTTCTCACCCCAGGAAAAACTCTAGAGTTTGAGCCGCTTCTATATTGTGGATTCTGTAATCAACATACTACATATCATGAACATGCATGCAATGATGATCCCCTATGGGATCCTGATGATAGTTGCCCATCATATGCTCATGATACTGATTCTTGGTTGGCCACTTCAAGCCTGTTAAAGTCCCATTGGTGATATTTTAGATGACTGATTGGAAGTTGATTTCCTTGTTTGTCTGGCTTGCACAAAGGCCAAAATACTTTAAAGAATATGTTGCTGAAAATCCGGACTGTTTTAAGATACCTCAGATTTAGCGAAAGATTTTGATTCTCCTATTTGTCTAGCCTGCACAACGGCCCAAAATTGTTGCAATGGTTACTTTCTGGTCAAAATGTTCTAAAAAGATGATTCTCCATGATTCCAAGGCTTTTGGTCACACCAAAATCACTTTGGCAAACTTTTACTGTTCATTGTACTGATCACTGTTCACTTTTACTATTCAAAAGTACTGTTCACTTTGAATTGTGCCTATTTATGGGAGGTTGTCCCTTAAGTTTTACTTCAAGTTTTAGTTCAGGACTTCTTTCCTAGAGAGAGTTACTCCTAGAAGGCCTTTCTTTGAGAGAGTTTCTTGTTTACTATAACTTCACTACTTCCCTACTATCCTTAAAAAACTTGTAACTAGTTCTAGTTCCTAAGCCTTATAACTGTTTACCTGTTGACAACTTGTAATCACTACTACTACTGTAAGTGTTTTATTCTACTTTCAATAACAAGTATTTTCAATTTTATGTTCATTATACTACTTGTTGCTATTGCTATCTTGGACGGGTTATCGCCATCCCGAACGGTTCTAAATTGCTTTCATTTACTTTGGTTATACAAGCTATACCCCTACTTGGCTGGCTCTGCCGTCTACTTGGCTGGTCCTATAGCTTTGCATTTACGTTTACTTGCATTACTTTCAACTTATTACTATATAATTGTGCTTCCGCTTCCAACGCTGTGTCCCCTTCTCCCTTTATGGTATATAGAGAGACACACACACACACACATACATCCACAATCAATTGCTGTTGGTAGTATACCACTACAATCAATGTTTTTCCCTAATGAAAATTAGACGACATTCATACATCTAATTCTAAAGTCTTAAAACAAATAAAATATAAAATTGAAAGTCATTGATGATGAAAATTATAAGAGTATCAACATAGCTATGCGATCTCCTGAACAAGTGACATTAACTTACCCACAAACTCAAATCCCATGATAAAAGAGGACGTGAAGTTTTGAACAAAGTAGCAACCTTAGGAGTTCGAAAAATAATCCAAGTCTTTCCGAGTGATGCTTTGCTGCCACGGTCGAGTGATGCATCATCAAGTGACGCAGTATAATCAAAAATAGATTCAAGAGGAAGGTTTACTCAGTAAAGTACGACAAAAATAACGAAGGAAGATGCAATGTGTGCGAAATAAAATTGCACATAAATAGTAATATAGAGAAATATCTAATTGCAACTTTTGCACTTCAATTTTTTATTATAAGCTTTCTTTGTTTACTCAATCCTCCAAACTATGATATCAGCAAAAATTACGGCTGCAATTTACTATCCCACCAAATGGGAATCTTCGGTATAGAGAGAGAGAGAGAGAGAGACTAGCAATTTTCATTTTCTGAACATCACCTACTAAAGTTAGTATACACATATTTGTACATCATTGAAAAAAATAATAAGAAAACAAATAATATGGACACATCAAGCAGAACCAAAAACAAATAATGCTACAACATTGTCAAAGCTCTGAGAGAATGGCAGGGATGTAATGAGATAACTCTGCAGTGAGGGACTGAAATCCATTCACAAGCTGTGTGTGGAATTCCTGGTCTTCTTCTCCAATCAATCTGAAGTGTACCCGAATGGCCCGCTTGCAAACAGCCATGAATTCAAGAAGTGCAGCAATGAGTTGCTGCAATTCCTGTGAACGCAGCCTCGTTGCGGGCTCACCAGACAGGAAGGCCGTACACACACTTAGGACTCCACTGTTCACCTGCACATGTAGTTGGCCAAGAGCAATTAGAAAATAATAAGCAACGCCATTAAGTTTGATTACAGCGCATTTTCAAAAAGAATGGGCATAAGGTAATTCTAATTACTCAGAATCTGGAAGTCAGCAATATATATTGTTAAAACTGACAATACAGAAAACAGAAATTAAAAAACCGAACTTAAAAACTTACTTGAACAGCAACACTGCCTTGAAGAATTCTCTGTAGACTCTGGAGACGAGGGAGTTGATCACCTTCAGAACTGCGAGGCTCTTCAAGCTCATTTCGTAGTGCAGCTGTCCGAGTTTCAATCATTCCAATTGCATTTTCTACTGGGGAGAACTCAAGAGATTCAGATTTAATTACCAAGAGCCTATTCACAAGGGCAGGGAAGGAGCCCTCAGTCTGAAGCACACTTCGCCTCTTCCATTGGTCTTCCAATCCACCCTGGGTCTTGCCATTTTTCGTAAATGGGGTATCAAACAAAAAGCGGTCAAACACACGTGCACGGACACTTCCAGTGGAAAGTGAAAAGATCCTTTCCCTTCTACTTCCCAAATCTTCATCCTCCATTACTGCATCAACAGCAGTTATCTGCAGGTAGCAGACTCCAGGCTGTAATTCATCTGCCTTCACTTGTCTCGAATCTGGAATAATGTGTAAAGTGTGATTGCCGTCCATCCTAGACTCATATATATGACTAAGTTTCTCCATTATGTCACCTAGCCGAACATCACGGGGCTCCCGGTATACATACTCCTTTCTATCAAGCTTCCCAAATCTATCACCATAGAATCCCACCCGATAGTATGTGGCATCAGTGAATGGAATTGGGCTTGATTCCTGCTCAAGAATTGATTCATAGATACTAGTGAGTAATGTGTGACATTTAGCCAGCTGCCCATATGCCCTCCTGCTTTTATAAACTGGAATTACAAGCTCAAGAATGCTAGCACAGAAGTGATAGAGCTCAGCTTGAGAGAAAAGCTTATTAGCAAGCTGAAGGTACTTCACTGCAGAGTCAACTGTGAGCTTTGAAGCACCATATCCCTCTACCTCAGCAGCAGAAGCCTCTGATGTGATCTCATTGCTCACCATTGGGCAAATTTTACGAAGAGCAGTTACATGATCCTTGCTCCAAACACCATCATTTCTAGCCACAAGGGCCTGCAGTAAATTTAATTAGACATATGAGCAAAAGGCAGTTAATATTTAAGCAACAGTAAGCAAATCATGAAGTCAATTTTACAGCTCTGCACTGTACAAGGTGAGAAAATGGGGAAATAGTTAGGCAGATTTTCTAAGGTCAACTTTCCATACAAGGACTGAGGGTGGTTGAACCACAAGCCTCAATAACAGTTTACTACCTGCATCACAACACCAGCAACAGCCACAGCACACTGGGCAGCTTCAGCCCAAGACTGCATTTCCTGATGTGCATCACATAAATGTAGCAACCACATTATGTGAAGATCTGGGACGGGCGCAAATGCCATTGCAAGTTTGTAGAAACTTTCAGCAGCTGCATATCTATCCATAGTCATCACAGATCCCTGTGAGAGAAGGGGGAAAATGATAGTATTATTTTTGCTAGTTCAATAACATTTACTCATCAGGACAAGAAAGTAGGAAAGTAATGACCACATTCAGAATTGGAAAAATTCCTTCAATCCCTTTTGTCAAATATGCACAAACTTCCTTAAGAGTAATGGTAACAAAGATATGTCTCTGTGTGTATGAAGCTCCTCTCTTTCTTATCAACCCAATATCCCACAGCATCCACTCCATGGCAGTTTGTCAATTATAATTGAATTTGTAATAATAACTTACCTTGTGTTTCAAAAGCACTCTATCAAGCATCCACATAAATTTGACTAATCGCTATTGGGTTGGCACTGCAAAGACCCTATCTTGACCTTAACCCTATTCCCAAAATCTATATCTGCCACTTGCCCAAATAAAATCCCATCCCTGTGCCAATAGGGAGTAGAGAATCAGGTCACCTCTTTAAATTGATCCCTCGCCATTCCAGCATACCTGGCACAGGCCTACTTTAAGGTGGGAAGTGCGGGGTAAGGGGTGGCGAGGGAAAAGGCTCCCTATCAGTTTATAGAAAGGATTTTTAAGAATATTTAAGTTTGTTTCAATTACATGTAAATTGTCAAAGTTACTAGTACTTCTAGGAAATGTGTCCTTTTAAGTGTCCAACTTTACATGTGTCTGTAGGTTACTTTGACTTTGATGAAAGAAGACATAACTCTGCCAAAGCAAAAATACTTATACTATAACCTACTGATAAAATTACAAACCCAGATAAGTAATATATGGAAATAAGCAGCTCTATAAGACTTATCTCCCACCATGAATTAGAAGCAATGTTAAATGTCCACACAAGATGTGCCAGCTACAATGAAAGCAAGAATGTAAAACAGAAGTTTAAAAAAGATATCAGTCTTGTCTTGGGATGTGAGGTATCAACCCTTAACCCTGATTAGTGCAACATTCCCATCCTAATAGGGTCAGGGCGTAGTGTTTATTAATTGAGTAATTATTCTGACTGTTTCTCAAACTCAAAGCTGATGCAAATATTGCTAAAAACTTACCAATAGTGCATGCTCCAAGCTTCCATCAAGGGCAAGAAGAAGACTATCAGAGAGATATTTCACCTCTGACCAGGACCACCTGTTCTCTTCCGATCTTTCTGGAATTGTTACCAGAGCACTATCAGAAAGTCCACACTCCCTCAATAGGTTGGGGCTTTTAGCTTCATCTGACATTTCCTCCAAAGACTTTCTAAGCCGTCGTGCTTCACCACTTTCCTCTAGTGTTCCGTCAGGCTTCATCTGAGTCACTTGCACATCAGACATCAGCTCCGATAATGTGATAATCAGCATGACCCTTAACCTTGCTGTCTGCATAAAGCAATAGAAGGAACTCTGCAAAACATATAAATAAAATAATGTAAGTTAAGAACAAAAGCAGCAATATATGAACTTCAAATGTCATACCTTCACAAGTATCTGGAGCCCAATAACAGCCCTTTTCCTGACGCTTTCATTTCGGAAAACTGCAAGTCGAAGTAGATGGAAAGTCACTTGCTTTAAGAAACGATCATTTTCCCTTGCCATTAGAGTTCCTCCATGAAGATCAAAGACATTGTTGAAGACAGGAAACAAAGCTTTCCAGAAAGACAGAGGTTGATTTCGGGAAAAGAAGCTCATTAATATGGCTGTGATACAATCAAGTTTTCCATAGTCAGTAGAGATGCTATGGGAGGCAGCCATCATGGAGAATTTCTCTGTTATTTCCAAAACCTGGAGATTGACAGAAGCACTCAAGTTTTCTTCCCAAAGCTCCTGAAGTGAATGTGAAATTATCAGTGGCCTAAAATCTACAATAAATGTAAAACAAAAATAATAGTCATTTCTTGGAGTAAATGGTGCTGTTGCGGCAATCAAACAAGCAATCGATTTTTCTATCCAAAACTGTACCAATTTTTGTCTCAATATCGGGTGCAAAGATTCTCGAAGTGCTTGTGCAGAAGCACCAATCCTAGAAGACTGTGCCTGAGCCAGAGCTTCTCTCAAGGAATATGGCTGACTAGGGGAGCTTAATTGGGAATTCACTCTCTGCCATAAATAACCATTTTCAGGTGTTCCCTGAGGCTGCATTAGAATTTCAAGGCGTATTGAGGATACAATGAATATGTTCTATATCATAAATATAAATAAATTGCACAAAGAATAACCAAGAAACTACTGACCGATGAAGGTAAATATTCAATGGATGTAAAGTCAACATTACAATCAATGAATGAATAACGAAAGGCATATAATAGACAAAACACCGAAACATTGATTTTCAGAACTTCAACAGTAAAATTAACTTACTCTGACTTCTTGTCTTGATGCCTCAGATAGATAATTGTTAACTGCAGGAGAAAGTCTATCAGAGTACTTGGGGGAAGCAGGCCCATCCCCAACTGGGCTGCGAGAACTACAGCCCATGAGCATGCCATCAGCAGGTTTTCTATGCTGTAAAAGTACATAATCAACAATTAGTTTTAAGGGTAATGTAATTAGAGCAGAAGCCAGAACAACAAAATGTGATACAAAATGCAACTTCAATAAGGACTCGTACAAAAACATATATCAACAGTGAAGGGCCCAAAAAAAAAAAAAGAGAGAGCTTCAAAAATATTTTGTTCATGAAAGAGACAATAAAGTACATAATTTCCAAAAGCATTAACCACAGGGTGGAAACAGTTACGATTTTACCAAAAAGGGATTCAAAATACCTGTACCATGTGGACTTCTTTGAGACCCAAAATTTAAGCTTAATTAAAAACATCAACCCTCTAACTTCTTCAAGACAAGCTTTTAAAATTGGAAAAAGTAGCAACACACAAGCCAGGAGGAATATATATATATATATATATATATATATACGTCCACACAGTCAATTGCTGTTAGTAGTCAACCACTACAATTTGTTGGAAGTAACTCTATTATCTCCAATGTTTTGCCTTAATGAAATCAGACAATGTTCATACTTCTAATTTAACTTTAAAGTCTTAAAACAAATAAAATATAGACTTAAATATAAAATTCAAAATCAATGATGATGAAAATGATAAGAGTATCAATGTTGCTATGCGAACACCAAAACAAGAAGTAAAATTAACTGACAGACAAACTCAAATCACATCATCAAAGAGGAAGAAGTTTTGAACAAAGTAGCAACCTCAAAAAGAACTAAGCATTCCTCCAAGAGTTTGAAAAATAATCTAGTCCGAGCGATGCTTTGTTGCCACGCTTTTTCAAGTGATGCATCATCAAGATTGCGCACAATTTGCAAAATAACAATTAAAACTTCACGCTTTTCAACGGCATTTAGGTTGTAAAAGACAGGCATTTCATCTAGGATCTGCATAGACCACAGGATCGTTAATTAACAACATTTAATAGGAAGAATCACAATCCAAAGTTGATAACATGAATAATATAATGTAATGGAAGCACCTTAATCAACCCATGACATTAAAAAATATAACCAAGTCTTAGTCCAAAATTTTGGAGTCGGCCATGGATCCTCAACAAATTAATTAGGGTCGGCCACATGTATTCTTTTCTCCCATTTTATTTCATCCAAAATTATACTCTTTGGTACCTCCCTAATTGACAAGTAATTTTTTACTAGTTGTACTGTTATTTTTTTATTAGTACTTATAATATTGTTATTTTAAGTCTTCCTCTTATCTTTTTTTCATTCCCACAACTTAAATCAACTTAATCGCTCTCCTCTGCACAAGACTAAACAATCTCAAGCAACTCTCCCTCTTCATCAATATGGCAACCCCTATCTTTAAACTCCTATTTTTAAACGAATTTTCTCATTTTGAATCTTATTTTTATTTGTATTTCCACTAATCAATCTTAACATTCTCACTGCAGCCACTCATTTTATAAACATGTTGTTTCTTAACAACCCAACCTTGGTACCAAAGAGCAGAGCTAGTCTTATAACAGTCTGAAAAAGATTTTCTTTTAACATAATAGGTATTTACAATCACACAATAATCCTGATGCATTGAACAATATAAATTTTAATGAATTGTTGGGTGAATCAAGATATCAAGATATTTAGCAAACTTGGAAGTCATGCCATACATACTAGAGGCTAGCAAATCAATATATTTAGCAAATTTGGGAGTCATTGCATGGTTACATGGGTTAATTTGTAGAGTTTATCCCTATGCCATTGTAGTAATGAGATAAAACCCTATTTTTATTTGCAGGTTCCAATAAGCTTGCTGGTAACGTTCCTGTACTCACTAGTGTATTGCATCTTCAGACATCACTCTTCAAGGGAATGAAAGGGATTTCAACTGTTTTCCCTTTCCTTTGTCCTTTGACTCTGGATTCATGTGACTTGAGGTCTCAGTTATTAGGCATTTCTTGTAATTTTATTTTAAATAAAGTTTCCTAATATCTATAAAAAAACATTCCAGGCTGATCTCCTCATCTTGATTCTGCAAGCATGTGCTGACACTATAGACTATTTAATTCTGTTCATAACTTATCTCGACATACTTTAACTGACTTATGCTCAGCTACAATTAAATTAGATTAGTTCTACAAAAGCAACTACCCAAAATTGTTTCATTTTTGCTATAACTGCATAGTCTATGACCACGAATTGATACACATAATTTTGCATTGGCATTATTACTTATAATTTAATATTTTTATTTGGGTGGTGAAAAGAGATTAGTTTTAAGGTGAGAAAATCTACAGCTTTGATAAAGAGCTTTGAGGTGCTTTTTATTTTCATATATGCAAATATATTTCTTAAACCAAAACAGAGAGGAACCTTAATATTCCCAGCTAGTGGTACAATCACAACCGCATAATTTACCTTAAAAACTTGTGAATGCAAGCTGAAATTTTGAATGGGAATATATTCAATAGAAATAAAAAAGAAATGAATAAATAAACTGCTTCAAAAATTTAACAATATGCACCTGTCCAATAAGTGGAAAATATAACTGTGCAATATATAGCTTATCTTCAGGCTTTTGGTATCGAGCATCAAACTCATGCTTGCACAAGAGGACTACTAATATTCTAGCCGCCTACACATGGGAAAGCAAGTATTACAACAATATAATAATAAGTGCATGTTTTCCACAATAGTATACAGTACATAGCTAAAAATGAATAACAGTCACATTTATGCAAATTGTGCAGGACACAAATACATCTACCCTCTCAAACAATATATATATATATATATATATCAAATGAAATTAAGGTCAATGCAAGAAATCTAAATTAAAACTTACCTTTGCCCGCAGAGATAAATCATCATGATCCCACGTAAGGAAAATCTCCTGTATCAAGACAGACGAAAGGTAGTTCCTACAACATGAACATGCATTTAAGTCAAGCACACATCACAGACCACCTGAAGTAGCTGAGCCAAATAGATTGAAATCTTAAAAAGTAATGAAAATAAAGATTATAAAAAAAAATAAATTAAAAAAAAAAAAGGGAAAAGAAAATTGTGAAGACATTCCATTCTTCTCAGAAGCATAAGCATGCCAACTGTAAAAACTAGAGGTGATGTATCGTCCGCTATCCCATAAAATCTAACACAAATTGTAATTCAAAATGGAAGAGTCACACCTTTTGGAAATGTATTATAAAGGAACAGTATTCTGGATATTGCATGGGAATACATCTATCAGTAATGCAAGAGTCAAGTTTTTCCAACCTTCATTGTAACAATAAATGGATTTTAACAAAAAAATAAAATTAATTAATTTTCAACATCTATGATAAGGATGGCAACACATCTAAGAAATAATTAACATGCATGTGAAATGACAACAACTATTATTAGTTTCTAGCTTCAGTACAAAATGCAGCATTATACTCCCTCCAACATATTTTGTTAAACCTTCGTTCCTTAATAGGATGTCTGCAAACATGTCCATTTTCTGCAAAGGTGTAAACTATTTTATGGCCTTTTCTATATTACCCTTACTTTTTGAAATAAAATACAATAATACTAGATGAACTCTAAGTATATAAACAATGAACTCAATAAGTCAATAAAAAGAAAACGTATAAAAACAATGAACTCAATAAGTCAAATGCCCCTGTTTTAATACTAAAATTCAATCTTGTCAAATTTTGGAGCTTATTAGCATTACAAATATGCTTATAGGAAACAGCTCTGGATGTTCTAGTATGATCAAACCAAAGGCTCTAACTAGTAGTGGATGATGTGGTTTCAGCGATTTTGGAGAAAAGCAGCAGGCATCCTTGGATGGACCAATTAAATAAGCAGAATATCATCAATTCCAATGTCAAAGTTTGGTTTGATATTATTTTACAGAAATTATATGCTTACAGAGAACATTATACCACAAAACAATATCAAATAAGCAAGTTACACAGAAATTTGAGGTACTTTGAGATGCTAAATTCACCTAGAATTCCACTGTCATCTATATAAAAAGTGATGAAGTACCAAAGAAGTGTCACATTGATGAATTACCTATCTGAAGGGTCTCTCCCAGGCATTTCCACAAAAAGGTCATGATCACATATAATCTGCAAAAATGTAAGCTTGCAGTCATGCAGAACCATTTGGCACACCCCAGAAAACTTGTCAAGGTACAAGGAAACCTGCAACATACAGAAGAAACTTTGTAAAGAGAATATAGAAAAAGGGCAACAACAAAGTCCACCACTTTCAGGCCAATAGAGCCCTACTGCTTTAGTACTGCTGTACAAATCACATTTTGCATTCCCCTACAACTAAGGTATGTTTCTTTATCAATGTTAATAAGTTGGTGTCGTTTGTTAACTCAAAGGTCATCATGCTTATTGGTCTTCACCTCATCCTAGTAGCTAGCAGAGAGAAAAATAGACAAAGATACAAACAGAAAATCCAAAACAAAACAAAATAAAGAGGATTGATAAGGCATGTCTCAAACATTCAATTAAACATCCCAAAAGCTAATCATCAACCGTACAAGCACACTCTCATAAATACATTCCAGTTGCCCCTATTAAAACAATGTCTTATACAGTAGCAATTTGGAATTCAGCCACAATTTAAATACAGCAACCAAAACCACCAAGTAAAATATGGAGGTGAAATAATGCCAGCATCAGCAAAACAAAGTATTTTGCAGTGCAATTCGCACTGAATTGTAACAATGAGTAATACAAGGAACATATCCAGTGGTGTCATTTAACCCAAGCTACAATGTCTGTATTGCATCAACTTTTAGAACAGGACTGCTGGTGCATTCCTCAAGCATGGTAATCCATTTTATGAGAAGTTTGTGACTCTCTCCCTCTCTCTCTCTCTCTCTCTCTCCCATTTATTACAGAAAAGTGGATGATAAGTTGGCATTGCTTAAATTCTCCCAAAGTTACTCTTTTATCTAATTCTAATTTTCTAAATGATGAACAAAACTACTGAGTATTTTTTTTATACGTCACCATGTTTATCATCAAAAAGAGTTCTCAAAGCACATTCAACATTCTTGGTCTATGGTAGATTCAAAAGGATCAATTGTAAATTCTTACAAATACATACGTGCTAGATTAAAATACAGCAGAAAGCATACCAATTCAAAAACTTGGCGAGGTTCAATGATGGACAAAAGATCATAACAAAAGAAGGCCAAACTGCTATTCAAACGTTTTGCCAAGCTCAACCCCTTCTTACAGCGTTCATGCACTTCTGTTAGAAGGCAATCATACAACTGCATTATACATCTAAAGACCCCTTCTTTCAATTGCATCGGAGGGATATCTTCATCTGTACCAGAAGGAAAATAATATTATTAAAATAAAATAAAATAAAACTCACTCAAAAATTATACCAGACTATACGCTGATTAGAAATGTGATGCTATGATTTGATGGCAGCGACATGGAATTAAATTGTACAATCAACAAAGAATTTTAAACGAAAGCAACTATATATATATAACACAAGAAGAAATGGCATCCTAACATAGTTCAGTACTACAATCTATAAAAAAAATGTGCAGCAAATAGAATGGCAAAAATAACATTTTTTAACACCAATCAAAGATATGTGACTCTAAGCAGCAGAAAAGGATAAAAATTGTTATTAATATTTACTAAAAACACCATATGGTACCATCACTACTACATGATTCGCTTGAAGTTTAGACTATAGACAAATCCAGTAAGCAAGGATGAGCAAATCAAACCAATTTTTAAAGGAAATATCACTCCTTTGGACATGGAAACTACTGCCCAAAAACCAAAGAATATGCTGTTGCCATGATAGATGAATCATTCCAATATTAATTCGTGCTTTATATAATATTAATGAACTCAAATTCAACAAGAAAAATATTATTCAACATACATATTAGATTGAAAGCATGTCCTATCAAAGGCCACAAATTAAATTTATTTCCTTACATGTTAAATTACGTTTTTTATATCTAATTTCTTGGATTTTGGACATGTATGCAACTTAGCTAGATAATATTTAGGATGAAAGAGGCACAAAGAGATTTGGGAAAATCCCTTCAACCTAAAAAATCCAATTCCTCATTACAAAATGAGGGACACATCCAATGCACAAGATAGCTTTCACTTGGGAAGCTACACTATATATTAAGCTTGGTAACCATGCACCTAAGTAGTATTATTAAGCTTTCCAATAATTTAAGCTTGACCAATGGCCTTCTCTCCTGCCAAATAATTTCTTAGTAATTCAACATCTACTAAAAATATAAATGCAGAAACAACATGGATATTAGCAAAAGCCATCTTAGGAGATGGCATGAATAAGATTCAGGGAATTCAAAAATACCTGTGGGAAGGTTATGATAGAAAAGACGAGTCTTCTCCAATGCCATTGACTTGACAATTAGCTCAAGGAAAAACCAAGCCATAGCCAAAACATCATCATATACTGGTCCAACACGGTAGCCTTTAGCCTGCACAATAAAGTTAATACTGTTTAAGAAATTAAAAACAAACAGATATATAAGCAGAAAACACTTTTTTTTATAAGTAATAAGATTGTATAAATCAGGAAAAGGGGGTCACCCAAGTATACAAGAAATATACTGGGGTAGAAAATCAATTACAAAAATTGCATAATCTAATAAATCAACATTAGAAAATAAAGAAATGTTCCTCATGGCTGTCAGCAAAATCAATTATATACTGGCACAAACAGGATAGCACAATCAGGATTTCGGTTTGAATTAATAGGATGAAATTGAAAAACAATTATATAATTAATTTATGTAAATATATTTGGATTGACATCTTCACCAAAAATAATTTCTCTCTTTCCGCTTCTATTCTATCTATCATTTTTCAATATTAATTAAGGATTAGTGTAGAAGTTTTGTAAGTAAGTGGCTTAAGAGTGATGGGAGATTGGGAACAGAATATAGAAGTTTGTTTGGCTCTGTTCGCTGGAAATAGCTCTCTGTAGTAATGGTAATAAGAAGTTTTTCTCCGAATGCTGTTTTTTTCTTCTTTTTTTTTTTTATTTTTTTGAGATGTAATTGGAAGTAGTTCTTTGTGTATATATATATATATATATATGTAATAAAATGCATCCTATGGATCTAAAAGCCATGACCTTACCCTCCACCCAATCTTATACATAGGGAGGAGGTATCATTTGAACTAGATTTCATTGGCTGTTCAGCTGAAATTTTAAATCTTGAGAGTTACTGGTTTTTGAGAACTTGAATCCATAATAGTATACTTTATTGTGTTTAAGCATGCTAAGAATTTGAATTCATGTTGCACTTTCATTGCTCTATATTTAAAAATACACTTTATATGATGAAAATAATCTTTTAAATTGTTCACTTTGTACTTTTTAAAGTCATAAATTAATACTTTGAAAATTATGTGTAATTTTCTTATACCCTCAATGATCAAAAAATCATATTTTTGTTATATTACTCAAATATTTTGTATAAAGTTCAAATTAATAAGTCTCATATCAGTGATGTGAGAATTGAGATTTCTTTGGTAAAATGTCGGAGTTGAAATTCTCACATTTCATGAGTACTGTAATTCTTAAGTTCATCAAAGGAACAACCAAACTATCACAAATTCTCAGAAATTACAATTTTCCAACTTGAAATCCTACATCAAAGCACATACCCTAAAGAAATTGATGAAAAACATGTTTGAGAATGTATTTTTGGTCATTTATTCTTGAAAACAAAATGGTGATAAAGTTTTTTGCATTCAACAATGGGTTCTTCACTGGGATTTACACTTTATTCAGGCCATACAATGGGAATTGGAGTCCTTGATGACTTTCATGGATACCAGTTCTCCATTTTGGTTAATGGGACGCCTGCTGACTTCTTTGGGAGCACGAGGGGTCTAAGACAAGGGGATCCGCTTTCTCCATTGTTATTCCTGGTTATGATGGAGGTATTCAGTAGGATGTTGAAAAAGGTTGAAGATGCTGGCTTACTCAGGGGTTTTCAAGCAGTTGGTAGTCGGGGGGAAGGGGAATGTGTCTCGCATCTCCTGTTTGCGGATGACACTATTCTATTCTGTGATGCGGATGTAGATCAGATCCTTCATGTGCGGATGCTTCTCATTTGCTTCCAGGCTGTGACAGGTTTGAAGGTTAATGTCTCGAAGAGTGAATTGGTTCCTATAGGGGAGGTTGATAATGTTCAAGCCTTGGCAGATATTTTGGGCTATCGGATTGGGTCTTTGCCTATGACCTATCTTGGAATGCCGTTGGGGGCTTCCCATAAATCGCCTTCTATTTGGAATCCTATCTTGGAGAATATTCAGAGGAGATTGGCGGGATGGAAGAAGTTGTATTTGTCTAAGGGGGGTAGATTGACGCTGCTTAAGAGTACGCTTTCTAGCCTTCCTACTTACTTTTTATCCCTTTTTACCATTCCTTCTCATGTGGCTAACAAGATTGAGAAGATTCAGAGGGACTTCTTGTGGGGGGAATCGAAGGTTCATTTGGTGGGGTGGGATAAGGTGTGTACTCCTAAGGGTAATGGTGGTTCGGGTATTCGGAAGCTTACTACTTTTAATAAAACATTGCTAGGGAAATGGTTGTGGCGGTTTGGGATAGAGGAGACTCGTCTTTGGCGGAGGGTTGTGGCTCTGAAATTTGGGGAAGAATGGGGGGGTTGGTCTTCCAAACTTGGTAGGGGTGTTCATGGGTGTGGTTTATGGAGAAGCATCCGTAAAGGTTGGGGGGTTTTTAGCCAACACATCCGGTTTGAGGTAGGGGTGGGGAATAGGGTGAAGTTTTGGACGGACCAGTGGTGTGGGGAATTACCACTCCACCTTTCCTTCCCGATTGTGTATGGGATTGCCATTTGTAGAGAGGCTTCTATAGCATCGTCTCTTGAACGGTTGGGGAATGAGAGAAGTTGGAAGGTTCCTTTACTTAGAAATCCAAATGATTGGGAGGCGGGGGTCGTGGTTGATTTCCTTCATACCTTGGGTTCTTCTTTACCTCATTCAGAGCATGGTGACCGTATGATTTGGAAATTATCAAAGAAAGGGGACTTTAACGTCCGTTCTTTCTATGATAAGCTTCGAGGTCCCCTACCTATTATCTTTCCTTGGAAAGGTATTTGGAAGGTTAAGGCTCCTACGCACGTCTCTTTCTTTGTTTGGACTGCAACCTGGGAAAAGATTCTCACAGGGGATAATCTGAGGTATAGAGGCTTCGATTTTGTTGACTGGTGCATTATGTGTCGCTGTAATGGGGAGTCGGTGAACCATTTGCTTCTTCATTGTGGAAAAGCTTTTCAGTTGTGGAGCCTGGTGTTTAGATCTTTTGGAGTCTCTTGGGTTCTGCCAAGATCGACTGCAGACACGCTCTTCGGTTGGTGGAATTGGTTTGGAAAGCACTCCTCTAGAGTTTGGAACCTTGCTCCGTTGTGCCTAATGTGGTGTATTTGGAGGGAGCGAAACTGGCGCACTTTTGAGGACAGGGACAAATCCGATGACCAATTGCTCGCTTATTTTAGTGGCTCTCTTTTTGATTGGTCTAGGGCTTGGGGACTCACCTCTAGTGATTCTATCCCTATGTTCCTTAGTTCTCTTCATTGTATTTAGTTCTTATCTGCTCTATTTGCTTTTGTTTTCTCTTGTGTTTTCTCTTTGTTTGTGTCCCCCTCTGTACTCTTTCGTTGGCCTCTTGTTTTCTTGAGGTTCTTTTAATATATTTTTTTCTTACTGATCAAAAAAAGAAAAAGGGCTTCAAGGTTGGTTCTCTTCTGGATACAGCTGCAATCACCAGTGAGCATCCTTCCCCTTGGAAAATCATATGGAAATCAAAAGCTCCTCCAAGAGTAGCCTTCTTTGTATGGACTGTAGCTTTAGGGGTAGATTTTTTTACTATTGACAACTTAAGGGAGAGAAAGTAAGGATTAAAAATTGTGCTATATGTGTAAATGCAATGGTGAATCTGTTGATCACCTTCTGCTCAACTGCCCTATTGCTTTAGATTTGTGGTCAATGATTTTGGTTTTATTTGGACTTTCATGGGTGATGCCAAAATCTGTAGTTGAGCTCTTAGCTTGTTGGCAAGGTTGTTTTGGTTGTCATCGAAATGGTCATATTTGGAGGGAAAGAATAGCAGGAGTTTTGAAGACATTGAAAGTTATTTGCCTAACCTTATGTTGTTCATTTTTAGAACATTATTGGATTGGCTGACAGCCATAAGGAACTTTTCTTTATTTTCTACTGTTGATTTATTAGATTTATGCAATTTTTGTAACTGATTGTCTACCCCAGTATATTTCTTGTATACTTGGGTGACTCCTTTTTCTGATTTATATAATCTTATTGCTTATAAAAATAAAAATAATAATAATAATAATTATAAAAATAAAATAAAATAAACTGACAGAAATGAAAATAGCATGTCTCCAACTTTCTTGTCGTTGTATTTTAAAAACTAAATAGGGCCTAGCATTTCAGAGCTGTTTAATGATTTGCTGGAAGGTTTTATTTTAAACAGCAACCAATGAATGAATTTAAAAAATATATCAGGATAAGATTGTGATCCGTATTGCATTTAAGAAACAGGCTTAGGTTTTTATGGCTGTTTGTTGATTTGATATCAATGTTCACATGTTCAGATTTCTTGTAAGATGCTCATAGACAAAGAAGAGGGAAAAACAAAGATGGTCAAAACAATAAACTGAACCATTTGATGTTAATGTTTCCAATTCCAAGCTGACAAAAACAATACACTAAAATGAATCTATTTTTACTTGGTCAAAAGTGGACACCAGGACCAATTTGCAAAAGTGGCATGCTAATTACCGTTGCATGTAATTTACATACTACACTTGCATGCTTGTTCCAGTCAGTATAACATTCTGGACATACACTCAATGGCGGTTTACAGAGAATTGTACGTTGTCACTTTTGTTTTTTCTCGGTCCCATGCACTTCTTTGTCACTTTTGTTTTTTCTCGGTCCCATGCACTTCTTTTATACATCGCACTTAATAGTTACAAGTTCTGAAGTAAATTACCTCACTAGAACTAGCATCGAAGATTAAAGTGTGAGCAGTGAGATAGAATTACCTTACTTCGGGCCAAGCTACCCCAGACAGTTGACAAACCAGGATATACTGGTGCTTGACGACCCCCAAAGTCATCAAAAGTATAATCAACATAGTTAACTAGAAAATGATTTCGTTCAGCATCATCAGCCGACTCCTGTTGCACCCTACCAAAAAAGAAAATATTACACACTATTAAATGCTAAATTGGAAATGCAATTGTAGAACTACAGGAAAAAAGAGAGCAAAAGAGAGGGTGGGGGGCTGTTAGTTTTTTTTTTTTTTTTTTTTTTTTTGGATAAGCAAGAAAGAAGTATATTCACAAGGCTACTTTATGCATGAAAAGCACAAAGCAAACCACAAAATTACAAAGAAAAGAAATAAATATAGAACAGGAAAACAAGAAAGAAAATTAATTACAAAAGAAGAGAGAACAAAAGAACGAAGGGAGAGATTCAGTAGATGTGAGTCCCCAAGCCCAAGACCAGTCAAATAGAGATCCACTAAAAGAAGCACACAACGGATCTCTAGAGCTATCCAAGTCCTCAAAAGTTTGCCGATTACGCTCCTTCCAAAGACACCACAATAAACACAACGGAACTAAATTCCAAATATTAGACGAGTGCTTCCCCAACCAATTCCACCAACCAAAAAGTAGACCTGTAACTGTTCTAGGTAAGCCCCACAAAAACCCAAAAGATTGAAAAACAAAACTCCACAACTGATGAGCCTTCTCACAATGAAGCAGTAAATGATCCACAATCTCTACACAACGACACATAATGCACCAATCAACAAAATCGAAACCCCTAAGTCTCAAATTTTTTTTTGATAAGTAATAAGTTTTATTGATATGAAAACGGAACACCCTAGTACACACAGAGTGTACAAGGGGTCAAGAATCAAATACAAAAATTGCAAGAGTCTAGAAAATCAATAAAAGAAGGGAATGATTGTTTTTGCAAAGCAAACAACTAATCAATTAAAGTTCTAAAAAAGAATAGCTTGAGGTTCGGAATAGATCTCTCAATATCTTCAAAACATCTACTATTTCTCTCCCTCCAAAGATACCACATTAAGCAATAAGGAATGATGGACCAAATATAACCATTTCGATGACGACCAAAGCAGCCTTGCCAACACCCTAACAGCCCCAAAATAGTGTGTGGCATAACCCAAGTTACTCCAAATAGACCCAAAACCATAAACCATAGATCCATAGCAATAGGACAATGAAGGAATAGATTGTCAACCGATTCACCATTTTTCTTGCACATGTAGCACCAATCCAAAATCCATACCTTCCTTTTTCGTAAATTATCAATCGTCAAGCATTTCTCTAAGGCAGCAGTCTAAACAAAGAAAGCTACTCTAGAGGGAATCTTCTGCTTCCAAATACTTTTCCAAGGAAAACCATAAATAGTGTTGCTAACTAAAATTCTATAATAATCACAGACCATGAATCCCTTATCTTTGCTAGGTATCCAACACATTTTATCCTCACCAAGCCCCCTTATAGGAGAACCATATATGGTTTCCATGATGTCTGACATAGCCTCTAGTTCCCGAGCATCCACACCCCTAAAGAATCTCACATCCCAAAAGAGGACACCATTGGAGGACTTCATAAGCTCAGCCACACTAGCATCCTTAATCCTGCAAAATCTGAACAAGTCAGGACATCTAACAGCAAGAAATGTCTCTCCACACCACCGGTCTTGCCAAAACTTCACTCTAGACCCATCACCAATATCATACAGAATATGGCGTGAGAAAGAAGGCCATCCTTGACTGATATTTTTCCATAAACCAACACCATAAGGGCCATTCACAGATTTGGTACACGAGCCCCCCCCCCCCCCCCACCACCACCACCCCACACACACATCCATACTTCATCTCTATCACTTGTCTCCAAAGGGCATCTTTCTCAATCCCAAATCTCCATAGCCGCTTCCCAAGTAAAGCTTCATTAAAAAGTCTTATCTTCCTTATCCCTAAGCCACCCGAAGAAATAGGAGCACAAACAATAGCCCATTTAACCAAATGAATTTTAGGTTCATCTCCAACACTGCCCCATAAGAAATTCCACTGAAGCCTCTCAATTCAGTTAACCACACTAGCAGGTATAGGAAATAAAGATAGAAAATACATGGGTAAATTAGATAGGGTGCTTTTGATTAGGGTGACTCTACCTCCCTTGGATAAATATAAGCATTTCCAAACCGCCAATCTCCTCTCCATTTTCTCCAAAATTGAATTCCATATAGTCTTATCCTTGAATTTAGCACCCAAAGGAAGACCCAGATATTTCATTAGAAGAGAACCCTACTTGCAGACAAGAACAACCAGCAAAATAGGTCAATATCATGGACTACCCCAAACGGAACCAATTCTGACTTGCCCAAGTTTATCTTTAGACCCGACACTGCCTCAAACCAAATAAGAATCATACGAAGAATCAAAATTTGTTCTAAATCAGCCTCACAAAAAATTAGAGTGTCATCCACAAAAAGGAGATGAGACACCACCAAGTATCTTCCCTCCAAGTTACCCACACTAAATCCTGACATGCGGCCTTCATGAACTGCTTTATCCAACATTCTTCTAAGAGCTTCTATCACCAAAACAAACAACAATGGAGACAATAGATCACCTTGTCTCAAACCTCTGGTGCTACCAAAACATCCACAAGGAGAGCCATTAATCAAGATGGAAAAATGGACTATAAATAGACCAAAGAAGATCCATTGCCTCCATTTGGCAGAGAACCCACTTCTTTCTAACATCTGCAGAAGAAAACTCCAGTTTACATGGTCAAAAGCCTTCTCAACTTCCAGCTTACAAATCAGCCCCGACACCCCAGACTTCAATCTACTTTCAAGACATTCATTAGCAATAAGAACAGGGTCAAGGATCTGTTTGTCCCTCACAAAAGCATTCTAAGATGCTGAGATTATATCTCCATCACCGTGCGAAGTCGATTAGCCAACACTTTAGCAATAATTTTATAAACCCCCCCAACCAGACTAATGGGCCGAAAATCCCTGATCTCACTTGCTACATGTTTTTTAGGAATGAGAGTAATAAAAGTTGTGTTTAAACTTTTCTCAAACTGACCATTAGCAAAAAAATGATGAAATACAACCATAAGATCAAGTTTAACAATCCCCCAACAAGCTTGGAAAAAAAGCCATTGGGAAGCCATCTGGTCCTAGAGATTTATCACCAAGAAAACTCTGAACGACATCAAAAATTTCTGCCTCTTCAAAAGGTCTCTCTAACCAATCTGCATTATCGCCAGATATCATTGGAAAAACCAACAAATCTGGAAACGGTCAATCAACCTGCTGCTCAGAGTACAAATTCATGAAGAAATGAGTAATGCAGTCTGCAATTATACACTGATCCGAAGACAAGGTACCATTAACCATTAGGCTTTTGATACCATTATTTTTTCTATTAGAATTAGCCATTCTATGAAAGAATCTGGTATTGGCGTCCCCTTCCTTGAAGTGCAATACCCTAGACTTTTGTCCCCAACTAATCTCTTCAATAAGAGTCAACTTTTCAATATATGTACGAAGATTAGATTGTTCTAACTCCTCCTCGGCTATTATTCTATGTGTCTCCTCTTTAGCATCCAAAACATTCAGCTTACTCCAAAGGTTCTGTTTCTTATATATATGTGACTTTGCCAAACTTAGTCTCATTCCACTTTTTTAAATCCAACTTTAAGGCAGCCAACTTCTTAGCTAGTATAAAACTTGGGGTTCCTTGGAACAAATAGGATGCCCACCACTTCTTCACTTTGTCGACAAAATTTTCCACCCTCAACCACATATTTTCAAAACGGAAGGAATTCTACCTCTTCGTTGACTCCCACCCTCCAACAAAATAGGAAAATGGTCAGAAAGTACTCTAGACGTCCTTTTTTGGGTGAACTGTGTGAAGTGATCTACCAAAAGTGGGGAGAAAAGAAACCGATCTAGACGAGAAGCTGAGGATGTATTGGACCAGGTGTAAAGGCCCCCTTCCATAGGTATATCCATCAACCCATGCAAAGAAACAAAGTCAGAAAATCCATACATAGCCCAAGAGTAGCTAATAGCCCCCAATCGCTCTGATAGGAAACGGATTATATTAAAGTCACCTCCGTGGCACCATGGCAAATCCCACCAACTGATCAGCCCGGTTAGTTCCTCCCACATCAACCTACGCCTTTTGTTCAAATTTGGCCCATATATGCCTGTAAAAGCCCACTCAAATTGGTCGCCTATATTTTTAAACTTGCATGAAATCGAAAAATGCCCCACCGCTTCCGCCACCTTTTCCACAACCCGTCTATCCCACATCAATAAAATACCTCCAGAAGCACCATCTAAACCCAGGTACAACCAATCTACGTATGTACAACTCCATATACTTCGAACAATACCTCTAATAATCCACTCTAGTTTGGTCTCTTGCAAACACACAATATCAGCCTTCTAGGATCGCAACAAGTTACAAATCTGAAGCCTCTTGTCAACTTCATTCAGCCCTTTGACATTCCAGGAAAGTAACTTCGAATTCATTGAGCAACAAAGAGAACCCGATTCCTATTAATACCACGTTGCCTAGCAAATGTAGAGCCATAATTAATAGAACTAAACAACCCCTTCAACTCTCTTAAACCTTTCACCCCCAAACCTTTTAAACCACATGTTTTCTTGTTCACCTCAGCCCTCCGATTTAATTCAGCTTCAACAGCCAATAAAAAATTTGTTGCTTGATCTTCCAAACCCTCAAGGGACGTGCCAAGGAAGCTATCGAAATGATTGAATCTCTTTTGAAACCACTCAGAATAAGGTTTCTGACTCTCTGAAGTATCCACACCCACAAACCTTTCCACATCCACAACTGACTGCTCTGCCATGGCCAAAGGTAGAGAAAAAGCAAGTGGTTCAACATCTAGGGGCTGATCAGCTTCCTCTGAGTAGGTATCCAAAACCCAATCCTCCACCAATACTTCATCCTCTTCGATAAGAGCCGATGACACATTCGTAACGTCAGAAGACTCCAACAAAACTAAGGCCAGCTATTTTTGCTTTTCCAATACCTCTGTAGCTTCACACCGAGGCAAAGAGATCTGAATCGGAACCGCAACCCTCCTCCCATCACATAATTCAAGTACCCACTGCTTCAAATTCCCCCATTTCTTGACTATATTGTTGGAATGCTCCTGGAGAATCAGTCGGAGGTCACACTCTAAGCTCTCGTCGTTATCTGTGGCACATGCCAACCCATTCCTGGCCTCCTTGGCCTTGTCGGAGCTGAGAAGCTCAGACTCAACTACATCGGAGACTTTATTCGAGTCATACAGCGCCGATAACTCATACCTGGCTTCATCGATCTTATCAGAGTTGAGAAACTGAGCAGTCGCAACATCAGAGACCATCGACAACATTAGCGGCATTATCGGTTCAACCACAACATCGGTGCTCAGAGTATCTATAGCTAAGCACGCTGAGACCAATGGACACGACGAAGACTTCCCTAGAGGTTGGGTCTCTCACATCGGGAAAGACCTAGTGGTCAGTTCTTTTCTTTTAGGCCGCCAAACCAAAGTGGGCTTGGGCTTAAATTTGAGAACATGAGGTGGGTTAAGTGGAATGGCTTCAGTAAGTGCATTGGACCTAAAGACAGCTTGCGTGGGCCCAACACCAGAAGGACATACACAACCCACTTCCTTAATGTTGGAGCACTTAATTTCCCACTTACCATTCAGCCCACGCTCCAAACTTAAAGATACTTCTAGCAACAAAGGAGATTTAGCACAATTAAGAGCATCGTCCTTAATTTCAAGCATGATTTCAGCCCAAGTACCACTCTTTCCTTCCCAACACCCCTATCGCGCGAATCATGGTTCGACTGCTCAAGTTTGATTTGTTTGAATTTTGAATATTGGGCATTAATTGCTTTCCTTTTCCGCTTCCACCATTGTTTTTCCGATCACCGTCCATCGCTGCCGACAAAAAGGATTTTTGTTGTCTGAATTTTTGCAATATCGAGATCAAGACAGATTGAGATGGCGGTTTGACGACAAGTGTGTCGTAAGCAATAGCCTTACGTAGATGAAATCCAAATCCTCTCTACCCGCTACCCAGCTTTCCTTCTGGCACAATGATGAAACCCTTCCAACAACAATGAACAAGATCAAAGATCATAAGAAAGCTTCCATGTGCATTGAATCCCAGTTGCAAAATAAAAACCTTATTACTATCCTTGAAGGTTCTTGCAAATTTTTCAGGAGGTGTATTTGTCATGAGATCCTCCACATAAGTTAGCAAACGTTTAGCACTCTCTTTACCCATGAAAACCGACCGGAGAGAATTCTTATTTCTTTCATATATACGTAACATGTAGTACCTCCCTCCTCAACTAAAAATTCAAATGTTTTGGACTCAACGAAAAAGAAAATGGAACCTCACATGATAACCGAGAAAATGAAAAAACCAAAGAATTTTGTGAATAATCCGAGGTAGCTAGGCCCCAAATTTTGTGACTAATCCGAGGTAGCCAGGCCTCTCATCCCCCACAGGAAATCTTTCCACTGTAGAAGAAATACCCAAGTCTCAAATTACCACCCATAAGAATCTTATTCCACACTACAGTCCAAACAAAGTCCAAACAAAGAAGGAGACACACCGAAGAGCCTTAACTTTCCAAATACCTTTCCAAGGAAAGACAATGGAAGAAGAACAGCTTGTCATAATACGTACGAATGTCAAAATCCCCATAACTTTATCCCATCCAGTCACCATTATCTGTTAAAGGAATATTGGATTCCAAGATACAATTAAAATCCTCCCAAGTATCTAACTCCCAATCATTAAGATCCCGAAGGAAACAAACATTCCAACTTCTCCTTTCCCCCACTCCCAACCTTAACAAAGAAAACTCAATGGAGGCCTCCCTATAAGTGGCAATACCATACAATCTCGGAAAAGCCAATTGAAAGGGTTGATCCCCACACCACACACCTTGCCAAAATTTCACTCTACTCCCCACCCCAACAGCAAAGTGAGTGTTTTTGCTAAAATCCGCCCAGCCCATGCAAATACCTCTCTATAAACCACCCCCATGAACAACCCTACCCAACTTAGAAGTCCATCCCCCTACTCTTCCCCAAACTTCCTTGCTAACACCCTCCTCCAAAGCCATGTCTCCTCATTCCCAAACTGCCATAGCCATTTCCCTAATAAGGCTTTATTGAAAGTAGTTATTTTCCTTATACCTAACCCACCATTGGCAATAGGCGCACACACTTTGTCCTATCCTACCAAGTGAGTCTTATGCAAACTAGTCAAACAAAAAAATAAAGAAGAAAATTGAAGATATACACAGGAAAAAAGAAGAAGAAGAAGAATAGGTGATTGCACACAGCACTCAAAAGCCCTTCATATTTTTGTTAGCATGGAAGTATTTACATATTAAGTGTTTGCATGGATATACGAATATGCATCATAGTGGCAAAGACCTCAAATTTCTGTATAGGTGTGCATGGTACATAATTCTGACCATAACTGAAAAACATACCGAGTTACAATATTAACCATGGCTCTGAAGGCTGCAACCTGAAAGAAAATTAAAAAGAAAATGAGATGGCAACATAGAGCAAAGAACCGAAGAAAATATATCGAGGTGACACTTCAAGGAAATTATGAAAACCAACACAAGAAAATATGAACATTAAATTCACAAGTACGAAACAGAGACAATAAAAAGCACTAGTAGAAGTTTCCTGAATACCTGTAGGGTTTCTCCACCATTGCCAATAAGATGGAGAAGCATATTCAAAATTGGGTGAAGAAACTGAAGCAAAGCTGTGGAATCAACATTCTTCAAACTGTTAATGGCCTGCACAGAAATCAGTACATATTGGAGTCAAGCCATTCAATAAAGCTGGTCAACCTCTACTATATATACACTAAGAAGCCTGGACATGGACACAGGGCATGGGTATGACACTGACACTAACACTGACGCAAACAGAAATTTTTGAAAAACTAAAACATGACATGGCAAAGGCATGGAATAAGTAATTGATTAACATATTTTTAGGTATATTTTAAGTTTGTTATAATTTTTTTTAATATTAAGAATTAAGTTCTAATAAGAAATAAAGGAATGCATCAAATATACAAGACATGTCACAGGAATATCACAAATAAGCTCTAAAGTTACAATGCTCAATAAAAATTGATAAGTTTGAAAGGGGAAAAAATCTTGACACTGCCATCCATTCAAACAAAGTTCTGAAAAGCTGCAGCTTCATATCGAAAATATCCTGTTCACACCCAACCTGTTGTCTTTTTTCCTGTTCCCAGTAATCGTGTAAATTACTACTATGGCAAAAAACTTAGGTATTAAGTACAATACATAGGTGTTGTACCTCCAGTTTACCATTGAAAACACACGTGGCACACACAAGAGTACAGTACATTAGGTGGGGTACCTCCGGTTACCATTGAAAACATGCCACATGTTGCACACAAAAGGCATGCTTACAGCTTGCAACCAACTTTACTTTTCCATATAATGTTCTCTCTCTTCCTTGGTCATGATGAAAAAACAAAATCCCCATTTTGTTCCTCTGTTACTATCAAACCTCAATCTCACTCCCACTGGAAATACCACTGAATCTAATTTCAAAATTGATCCCAGTATCAGCTCTAAGGGCTCATTACAGTAGATGGCATTGTCATCCAAAGCCTTAACAGCTTTTGCAGCATCACCATGCATATTGATGGCAGACTCTTTACTACTGTTCAAAATGAGAAACAGACTGTCAATGAGTTTGGATAAGCACTGATCTAACTGTTTTGAGCGCCGATGAGTGCAGATCGAGAGAGAGATTACATTGAGGGTAAAACAAGCTGTAGTCTGTGGACAAATTTTTAAAAAAAAGAAATTGCTAGATGCACAACAGACACGCAGGCAGCCGTGTCCCCAACATGTCCAACAGAAACATACCTGGGTTGTTGCCATGTAGGAGCTTCCTTGTTTCTACACAGTATTTGTATATCTGTTTCTATACTATAGAAGTTGGGTAGCCTGTCACACAATGGCACAACTACCCATGCCAGACCCAAGCTGCTGATATCATATACTACATCTAAGTGACTCAGACTTGGATCCCAACCATTAATCATGCTCTGATGATTCCTGTCTCCTTTAAACTCAAAGACACAGATGCATGGCCCTATAGAACAGATCATGTAAGGCTGTAAGTCTCTAGATAGCAACAGTATTTGTGAATGTATCCTAGCCCAGAGGCAGGGTCAGCAAGGTCTATCCATTGCAAGCTTCAATGCTGCCCATTAGGTTTTTCAGAGACATTTTGGGACCTGCTTGAGAACTGAACAGTCCAAACTAGCCCTTCACTGCATCTTTTCAGCAATAGGGTCAGCATCAGGCAGGCAGCTGTATTTTGAATCCCATCCCAATAAAACCTTAAACTGATATAGTAGAGTACTAGCCTAGACTTACGAACAGTGTTGGTAAAAATGAGGGGTGCACTTAAGCGCAAAGGCCTCTTGGAGCCTAGGCACAAAGCGCAAGTGCACGCCTGATTGAAGTGAAGCGCACATTTTTAAAAAATAATTTTAAAATTTTAAAAATTATTATTAATGAGAAATGCAACAATCAAATGATCAAATTATCATATACATTGAAATAAAACTTTTTATATAATTCATATAACATTTAGATATGCCCTACTTTTGCAATTTTAACACAAAAATTGCAAGTCAAGTCATTATATTTTTTTGGATAAGCTAGATATCAATACTTCCATGTAATATCCTTTCTTAAATCTCCTATATCTATAATGCCCTATGACTAATTAGTAATATTAGTTAATAATTTAATCACTTAATGACTATAACTCTAAAAGAATTAGTTTGCTATGTTCAAAATCAACCACAAAAGTAACTAAACAATTACCACATATATTATATCATACGTTTTTTTTTTTTTTTTTTTTTTTCATGAATGAGCTAAGAATATGAGGACATTGCAACATGGTAATTGGTACCAAGGAGCTAGGTGGGTTACTGTTTCAAGGAGAAAAAATAAAAATAGAGAAGATCTGGGAGGTTGTGGGTTAGGTTTTAGGACAAGTTATACTCAAAATATTTTTTTTTTATAAGTAATTTACACTAAAAATATACAAAATCAATGGTTTATATCAATAATGTCAAGATCCTATAGCTTTAATTCAGTTTTGGTTTTTTTTTTTTTTTTTTTTGAAAAATATAAAAAAGCTCCAAAAAGCGCGCCTAAAGCGTGCTTCTTTGAATGAGCTTAGCTTTTGAGGCAAAAAGCGCTGGAGCCTTGGGGCTTCGAGCTTTGAGCTTAAGCACACTTTTAACAACACTACTTATGAAGACACATATCCAGGTAGTTTTCTACCTCATTTGGTTTTAACATTAATTGGAAAAAAAAAAAAAAAAAAAAGTAGTACACAACTCTTCAAGATGTTGTATTTATGTTGTTGGGAAAAGGAATTTCCTTCAGGAACAAAGAGGCATAAGAAATACATAAGAAAATAAATAGATAGTAAATTTCAAAAAAGCGGGGAGTTTTTGAAAAAGAATGAAACATATGATTATGATGATAAACAAAAAGCCTAAAATACTGAAAAGATTAAATCATAAATTCAAACATTACCTCCAGAAGTTCAGAACCCCAAGGTGGGCTTGTTCGCAGCGTGTGTCTGTCATATTCAAGAAAAAAGTCTCTAATGCGCTCATTGATGGGGTATAAAGATGAACAAAGTTTTAAACGCAGTTTAAAGACATTTTTTCCATCTTCCAAATAATCCAGCCTCTCCTAAAAATATATGAAGATAAAAGGCAATGTCAGGTCAGAAAACCAAATATCTAAATGCTGAATCACTGTGGAGTTATAAGTTCAAGATAATAATTATAACATAATACAAATGATTCCATAACAGGAATAATTTTTTGCTTATGTAAACCCACTCCCAAACAAAATAACAAAATTAGAATTAAAATTTTTTAAAAAAATTTAAAAAAAAAAAAAAAAAAACAAACAAAACAAAAACAAAGAGACGCCTTTTGTTCAACCATGCATGTGAAAGACAGCAAGTGACTGAGAAATTTAGCACTCTAATAAACAAGAATGAAATCAGTATAAAACTTTGTGAGTGTGCGTGTGTGTATGTGTGTGTGTGTGTGTGTGAGAGAGAGAGAGAGAGAGACTCAACAGTCAGGTGTTTACTTCGTAATCATTAACTAGCCTAAGTTTGATTTGCACCCAAAGTATGAACTAAAACAAAGAGAAAAAAAAAATGCAGGAAAACAGATGAATTTTTAATTTAACAAGCAAAATGTTCTATATAAGCGCACAGAAGAAAAGGTTCTATGGAACATACCCTTCCCGTGTCCTGGAGATAATGTGGAACCAACTCCTTCATAATTGGCAAAGAAATTTCAGATCGCAACCTGAGCAGAACCATATCCATTATAGCTTCTAGATGTCAATTGACAAGTAAATACTAATTACACTAGTACTAAATTTATAATTGTGAAACAAAGGATAAAATGGTCATAAAATCAGAAAAATTGCATTATTTAGTCTGTTTCTACAACTCAAAAACTAACAGGAAAGAATGCTTACAAAGCATGGATCTGTTTATGATCACACACTTGATGAAGTTTTAACATCAAATAGAATTCAAAGAGAGGAAACCAATCCTATGGGAAAGGATCCAGTTGAGAAAATCACAATTTATTGGTTCACTGGCAAGCATGCCAGCAGCATCTTTTTTAAGTGATCCCACAGCTTACATTCTCACTTCTCAGGAAGGTTGAGTTTACTGCATTAGGAAGCCCCCTTTCATTAGACAAGAATGTGACATGTACTCCCTTGAAGATGTCACAGGAGGATTTTGAATTCAGTTCATTAAACTTGACTTGACATCTAATTCTCTCTGTTTCTCTTTTACCCAGCTCAAATAATAGTAAAACAGAGCACAGAGCCATACACAATAGTCAATTGCTAACAAGCATACAAAACCTCCTTTTTTTTCTAAATGCATTCCCTATGCATTTTCCTGGTCATTAACCTCTTACAAATATATCTGATTCCAGGGTAGAAACAATTAATTCAACTGCTATCAAGTCTACAGGTATTTGCTATTAATTGTTATTTAGATAATTATGGCGTGGTAGTTCATGAAGCATAGACAGACAAGATATGGCCAATGAAATCACTTTTTAGCCACCAGAAAGGCAGAATACATGTGGCTACCCAGTAATTCCAAGGCTATGCCCAAAAATTAGACAAAGATAAGCAGCTGCCACATTCAAAAGTAGATATAAACATGAGACAATTAATATAAGTGTCTGTTTAATGAATTACTAAAGAAACAGCAGCCATATGGAAAAAACAAAAGACAAGATGGACTCTTCTAGCTACTAGGACAAACAAGGAGAGAGATCAGATTTCAAGGAAAATACATACTGAGCATGTGTAGATAATGGAAGTGATGCATATCCAACAACCACCTGGAAAACACATGGACCAAATGATCATTTCAATGAAGTAAATATGATAAAACTGAAGAAGCCTAACAACACAAGCCATATAAATACAAAAATCAAGTAAGGAAGATATGACAAAATAAAGCAGTAGTCTAAAATACAAAAACACAAACAGAACTCACTGGCTTTGGAGCTTCTAGTTTTGTCTGAAGATCAATATGGAAGAATGTGAATAAAAGGTGATGTGTTGGTGTCCAGATAGCAGGGAGGGCAATTTTAACCTCGTCATGGTAAGAAGGCACTCTAGCCCCAACAGCAACTTGCGTGTTAACCCACTTCTGGAGTGATGCACCTAGCTCCCTCGGATACATTGCCTAGTCAAATTAGTCATGCGTGTAAACAATATGACATTTAGAAAGCATACTGCTTTGACTTATCACACAACGGGGGAATAAGCGTACTGCTGTGAATATATAACAATTGACAGATTTACCTCTAAAGGCTGTCTACGAATATCAGCATCATCCTCTCTCAGCTCAACCCGTATGAACAAATTTCTCTTCCGACTTAAACTAACCGTCAAGGGATACACATACAGACAATGAAAAAGCTGCAGGAAAGGTTCATTTCTCGTCGTTGTGCGGAAGTCAAAAGCTTGGAACTGCAAGTTAATCATATGGTTATTTTGGAAAATTATATGCACAAAAAGAACATTAACTGGACACATAATTAAACGTCAACTGCTATTCTGCATTTTACAATTTTCAGAATACATATAGCGTTACAAGGATAAGGAACATTCATTCAAGAACACTGAGCCAACAGAAGCACATTGTTTGACAGGGTCCACTGAATTAGGGTATATTCAATTTGCATACAGTTCAAAAATGGGGACCCTCTGATCTATTCCCCTAAACATTATTCTTGAAGGGATGGTTAAAATTGATGTACATGGATAAAGAACTGACACACCTCATACTATAAATGAAAATTCATGGGACCTTAAATCCAATCATTTCTCAAAGAAGATAAAAACCAAAACTGAATTATAGCCACAAGATCTTAACACTATTGACAAAAAATTGATTGGGTATAGAAAATTCAATGCTTTGGTGTGCTGCTATACACTTCCCAATCCTCCAACTTTACAAATTTTACAAGACCCATTTGGGACCACAATCCACCATTGATCTTATATTGACTAAATCTTATAGACTGATACTCATTAAGTAATTAAATTATTAACTAATATTAGTAATTAGTCATAGGACCTATGACTACCGGATATTCAAGAAAGGATATTGAATTAAAGTACTCATATCTAGCTAATCCACAAAATAAAAAGTACTTGACTTGCAATTTTAAATAGCTCATATAAATTTTATATGAATTATATAAAAAAATTTATTTCAATTTATACAATTATTTCATTACTTGATTATTGTATTTCCCTTTTTTTTATATATAGGTAAGATAGAATTTCAACTTCTGGCGTCTGCTCCATAATAACTCTTTATCATCAGGCTAAGATACCAATTGGTTTTTTGTGTAGGCAGAGTTCAAGCCTTAGATCTCTTATTTCAAATTTATCAACAAAAAAATAAATAAATAAAATTTAAGCGTGCTTTACTTCAATCAAGCACTCACTTGCGCATTGCATCTAAGTTCCAAAAGGCATTTGCGCTTTAAGTTCTCCCCACACTTTACCAACACTGGACCAAGAGCCCAACTCCATTTTGATTACACTACACTAACTAGTTCAAAAAATCTAAATAATAAGAAGTGGCAAGAAATATAGTAGTCTAAACAAAGTGCCTAACAAGATAGGATCACAATTCAAACCCTAGAAGGTTGGTCATCTATTTAGGCATAAAAAAGGACTTTATTGATAATAAAGAGACTACTATTATCAACATCCACCAAGATACCAAAAGAAAAATATGTGAGGCATAAAGCTATTTTGTTCTAGACAAATGATTGTACAATAAATAAATATCAACCCCTGCTTCAATTAGAACACTCATTCTTTGATCATTCACTACTCACTCATCTTTGTACATTATTTTCATTTTCTAGTCATAGACTTCAAATATCCCAACCAGCAATTAGCTGAGTAAAAATTGCAAATTAGTTCACTCCATTTCAGCTTTAAATGCATCTGCAGCCTGTGCCTCCATTACAATACGATGGATCTATATAATTTTTTTTTTTTTACATATAGAGTATGCTTATATTCTTTATTTTTTATATAGGCAAACACCACACATGCACCCATAAAGGATAGAACCCATAGTCTCACCCTCCAGCCCTTGTTTACAATGGGACCAGATACAATTTGGTCCAAAGACTATTGGCTTTGTTTTCCAAAAAAGAAATTGAAAAATCAATGATGAATAGATCCACCAAACACCAGATAGATGAAGACAAACAAATATTTTAATACAAGATGGAAGTAATAGGTTGAGAACAACTGCATTCACCCATGTTTATAAGCACGCATGCGGGGAGACTGAACCATAAAAAATAAGTTAAAAATAAATACGAAACCTGATGCATGCATCAAAACCACAAAAACCTTCATGGTGTATTCATGGCATTTCAATCATCATGAAACAGCCATGAATTTTCAGATGGACTCGCTCAATAAAACCAAATGGACAGGATCCTAGTTTGTACAAGGGCATTATACTTACATCATCAACACTGAAATCAGCATTTCCATGCAAATTCAATCCATTTCCAGAAATTTCTCTCCCATCATATAAATTCCACTTTGAGTTACTACTCTGAGGCCCATCAGAACCATTATTGGTGAACTTTCTGAATGTGGAATCAGCAATGCGGTCCCCCAGGTCAATGGAATCATTGGTCACACTCCCAGTTTCTGATATATTGTCCAAGTCAGCTTGGCCAATCTGGTGCTTCTCAATTTCCAGTCGCAAAACACCTTTCACAGGTTTATGAACCTTCCGTTTTGGATCCTATGTATACCCCGACAACAACAACAACAACAAAAAAGGTTACTGAGCAGTATATTAATTAAACTTTTAATGATAAGTGAAAGAGAAGACTTCACATGCTCACATTTAGGGGGGAAAAAAGGAAGAAGAAGAAAATAAAAGAGATGCCTACAGAGCATCCATAAATATTCACATGTCCAGCAATGAACTAACATACAAATGATCAATTGAAAAGGCAAGCCCACTAAGGACTCATTCATCATATATTGATGGTAGACTAAGTCATGTCTGGCTCTTAGCCTCTCACTCTTTTTTGATTGGTAAGTTACACACATCCTATGGATCTTGAACTCACAACCCTTACCCTCCATTCCATTATTGGGGGAAGAGGAATTGTTGTTTGAGCTAGAGCTAGAGCTTATCGGCACCTAGCCTACCACTTTCCTCATCTGTGCAATAATTTGAAGCTTAGCTACTAAGTTACCTTCCTCTGGCTTTTGGCTAGCATCAAATGCAGAATTTAGCAACTAAAACTTTCAGTGGCAATATGTTAGGAGGAAGAAGATGACGATGAAAAGTATCCTTTTTGCATTCTCTGGAATTTAAAAAAGAAAAGAAATAATAATGGATAATTATCACATTCAAGTGATACACTAATCCTCTCAAGGAGCAAGATAGTGCAGAGCACCACCTTTTTTGAGAAAGGGGTATAGGAACTTTCCTTGGAGATCAATTTGGCAAGCCAAAGTCCCTGTGCAGAATTCTTTGCTTGGACAGCTACAAAAGGAAAAATTCTAACAACTGATAAGTTTGGATTGGTGTTGCATGTGTAAACCAAATGGGGATTCACCAAATCATACTTGTCTTGATTGTGAGGTAGCACTTGTTTCTCTTTTTTATTTACACCCAATGTACATGTGTAGTGCCCCTTTTGCACCCTTTAATCAAAGTTCTTATTTTCTGGTCAAAAGAAAGAAGATAGTATTTTACCTATCCAGAGAAATAGTCTAGAAAAATCAAGCTATTATAGCAGGTCCAGAACTTAGTTCCATTATGCTTGATGTGGACTATTTGGCATGAACACAATCGGCGTACATCAAGGATGTGGAAAGTACAGGGACTCGGTTGTTAGAGATGTTTAATAGTTCTTTGTTCGATTTGCCTCACACATGGGGGGTTCACTAATAGTACTTCTATTGTGGAGTTTATAGATTTGTTGCCTTTTTTCACATAATTTTTATTGTTGCAGTTCTTTGGGCTTCTTTGTGTCCATTGTTCATGAAGTAGTCTTTTTTCAATAAATTGATTATTACCTATCCAAACAAGAGAGAGAGAGAGAGAGAGAGAGAGAGAGAGAGGGAGGTTTCTTTCAGTGGGCTCACCCATGGCAGGTTACATGTTGACAAGCTTCTTGGCCTTTATGATAGAGTGCAAATGATATCTGGAAAATTGCAATGGATCTGGAGAATCTATTTTTCAAGACTTCAGTATCAGCAAATCTAAAGAATGAAGCTCAGAAGAACAACATGCAGGCACACTCACATGTCTGGTTCTGCCCAGGCTTTTACCTAATAACCTTGCTTCCACTCACCACTAGTGAACTAGTGAGCACGTCCCTATCATTTCACATATATTCTAGAGTAATCTTTTAGGAGGTGCGATTTCACATATTCCAGCGATATCCTTCTCATATATTTGAACTTAAGTCGTTCCAAATCAGTAGTTAAAGTTGAACAACAAGGGTTTTAAATCAAGTATCAAAGCATAGCTGTGAATTTCACCTGATTCCTTGGTGATAACATAAGATGCCTAAGGGAAAATCAAGGACAAAACTAAATAGAGACCCAAACTTTATGTAATATATCAACAAGAATAATAACAAGACAGCTAACCAACATGCAACATCACTGTTTGAAAAAAGAAAAAAAATATGGCAAAGTGGCGATAGGAGTCACGGGAGGCAAAGTATTTAAAAAATTAATAGCAGGCTATAAATCTTAGGGAAGCTGTACATAGACAGTCAGAATAGGAGGTGGACATAAAGTTCACAATGATTTAAGCAAGTGAATGACACCAAAAATTTTGCCAATGCATCATTGGGGGGACGATCAATCAAAGGCCAAGTAGTTTAAATCAATTCATTAGTATATAATAATGTTAGCTATAATTTCATGTATTATTTCTAAACCACCATAGACAGGAACCTTAAAAACCTACAAGAATGAGGCCTCAAAAATACAAATAAATCTCTTCCTACCTGAAGCGAGTCCTCAGTATAGCTTTCTTTAACTTTACTCAAGTTTGAAATTTCAACAATGACAGAGCTTCCACTTGAATAACCCAGCTTTCCATCTAATGTGATCTTTGTACTGGGCTCAAACACACCCTCATGGGAACTTGAGCCAGATACACTAGGAGCAAGAGGGCTGCTGGGGGAAGCAGACCCTCCAGTAGCTGCACCAATGCTGTTATCAAATAACGAAACCATAGCCCAGGCAAAGGATTCTCTGAAAGGCATGATGTGAGACCACACCTGCAGTTTCTGCCTTTCTCTCTCAGACAAATGCCCCTGTTCAGATAGGATAATGAAATGAATTTACAAAAACAGAATAGTTCAATCAAGCAATCAATGAAAAGAATAAATTTGTATCAGATTATTGAAAGTAAGGAAAAGAAAAATGCCATCAACAACACACACACACAGAATTTTGCAAAGTCATTTCAAATAATTCACAGAGAAGTGAATTCAAGGTGTCATGACATCCAGGACTGAAAAGAGTGATGATCAATACAAATGCCGAGATCAGGTTGAAACCCAGCATGTCATGGGGAGACCAGAGCCAGCCTATGATGCACAAGTACGGATACGAGTATTGGTACCATACCGCTACAGGTACGGGGATACAACATTTCTTAAAAAGCTTAGGATACAATACATAGGGGATACAGCAATTATTTAATTAATTAATATTTTTTTAGGTACATTTAAATAATTTTGGACATAATTTTTGTTTATTTTTGGTTTTAAAATTAAGTAACAATAACATGTTTGAAAAAATATCTAAAATAAATCTAAAGGAAAATTTAAAATCAATTAATAAACATAAACACTATTTTAAAAAATAATAAATTTAAAACTATATACATGATTTTTTAGGAAAAAAGAACATATAAAAACATGATAAAAATTATATATGACTGTAACATAATAAAAAGAATATTAGGCTTATGCTTTAAAATGTTTTTTTATATTCAATTTTCAATATCCATTGAGTGCCGAGATGATGATGGTGCGGTCTTTTTTGGGAAAAAGAAAAGAAATAAATAGATGTACTCTTTGGGAATGGTTGACAGCTGGACTTTTTTATTATAGCTGTATTCGTTGGGAATACACATAATACTATTTGAGCCAAGGCACATGAAACAAAAACAAGAAAAAGTTGAGAATAAGGAGAAAGACGAAGAAGGAGATGAAAGAAACAAATGAGGAGAAAGACAAAGAAGCAGGAGGAGGGAGACGACGAGGGGATGGGAACCTGGACCTGCAGTGACCTGTAACAACCTCCGGTAACCTGTGGCAGTACTTATTTCAATCCAAATCTCTTTGTTTTCCACATTTTTCCCCTTTTCTTTCCTCTCCCGTGTCCAGGATGTAGCCCGCCGTATCATGGACGTATCTGGGCCGTACCCAGAATAAAAAAAAAACATTTTTTTTTGCTTTGATATGCTCTGGCTACATTTGTACCCAAATCCAACCCGTATCCATATCTAATACATATCGGAATCGGGTATGAAGCCAAAATTCACATATTTATGCTTCCCAGGAGCCAGCACTGGCACAGTTGGTGGTAACTCTAGCCCCAACTTCATAATCACATCAACGACCAAGAATTCTTACAAAGGTTAACAAAATTAAGCAATTTGTTAAATACAGACAAGGCATTAATTTCTCAAGATGTCAACAGAACCAAAATTGAAAACAAAAAAAAGTGACAGAGAATGGACATTTTCCATTTGAAGGAGAGAGAAGAAACAAAAAAAAAAAGGGCACACCAAGAATGTTGCCGACTGATAGTCCACACAAATATCAAATTTCAGTTCATTAAGAAACAGGTTGAGGGCAACTAGTAAGAATGGAAATTTAAAGATTTATTTGGATATACCGGTTCTTTACGTGAATAAACAGAAGATGTAACTCCGCCTTCTTCAGTGGCATGCCTTTCTAACTGGATTAAAAGACAAACTGATGCGGATGGAGCATCCAAATAGAAGATTCCTCGTGGTTCATAAGAAAGTTTTTCCTGGAAATGGTGTCAATGAAAAAACATTTCCTTGGTCATAATGTAAGCAATACCTAACTCTATTTGCTAAAATAAAAGGATATAGAATATTTTGGACAAATTAGTGCCAGATTGGTCTTACACTTACATCCTGCATTTCAGTTGGTAACACACGAAAATGGAAATCCTCAGACAACTTTTCTCTTCTCTCCTTATTATATAAGCATATTGTACCATAGAATGGCTCTACAAGAGAGAATCAAAATTCAGAAGTCTTAAGATGGCTTAAACCAATAAATCAAATACAGTAAAAAAACAATGATAAGATGAAGCAACTATCAGAAGACTGCAGTACCAAGAGCAAAAAACTCACCTAATAATCCCGCTTGAAATGATAGGGACTGAACCTTGACAGAGATCTTCAATCCACTAAGGCCATCCAAAAATGAAACAAAAAAAGAGAAACAGAGAGTTAATCAGGGGTAGAAAACTTCAAGAGCAGAAATGCAGATTCTACTCCTTAATAAGACTTTAAAACTGCATCCTTTTCAACAAAAACAACAACAACCAAGCCTTAGTCCTAAATAAAATTTCCGTACTCCTATGGCTGGGAGAAGAAAAAAAAAGGTGGGGGGCATACTGTGAAAGAGGAGCTTCTGAAATCCTTTGACCAAATATCATCGACCTCTCATTTTCCCAATCAAATGCTGGTTCATAAGCAGGGAGGGGAGAAGGGCCAAAATGCTGCAAATTAATCAATTAAAAAAAAAATTTAAATGAAACCCCAGAAAATTTACAAGATATAAAAATAAATAAAAACTAGAGTAGCATGCATTTCACCAAATTCCAAAAAGACATGAGAAAATAAATACACTGGTGCTACATTTGTTCTTAATAAAACAAAGAGAGACAAATGAGTACAACCTTTGGAACAGACACATCAGAGGTTGTTTCAGTAAATTGCCTTCCTGAGGTACTCGGAAGGTCATCATCAGTAGTATCTTCCGCCTTTGTTCGCCTTGCATTAGCAAGACGCATTTCTGCAAATGTTTCAAAACAATTTCACAAAACACTCGGCACAAATTTCACACAAACATATAATAATTCCCTCCTAACCGTTCGTCTTTTTCAAACTGCTCGGATTACTTGCACAATAAGCAACATCTTAAACTAAAAATACACTTCATTTTAGTCCATCAACTTTGATCAATCGTCAATTTAATCCACTAAGTTTAAAAAATTGTCATTTCAATCCACTAAGTTTTAAATTTTTCATTTTAGTCCATAAATTTTGATCAATTGCATCCGCCAAGTTTAAAAATTATCATTTTTTTCTAGTTTAAATTGAAAATGTGAAACAAAATGGACTAAAATGACAAGTGATTAAAATTATAAAATGTAAAGTGAAATTTTCACCTTTATTTTTTACCAATCTATTTGTGTCAATAAATATCTTACACAAACTTCCTTTAACTGTTTTTTTTTTTTTACTTTTTACTATAACATTTCAATAAATATCTCACACAAAAATTCAAATATCATAAATTTAAAAAATAAATAAATAAGATACCAGTCTCAATGTCAGTATCGGGGCCTTCATAAATCTGGTTAGAAAACGACGGCGTTCCAATGGTGTCGTAGTGGCCGTACTTGTTGTCGTCTTTAACCCAATCCGCCGTGTAGCATTGTACCAGCTCGTTCAGATGCGGCCACTGCTCCAAATTCTCATCGAACTTCAACAAAACAAAACAAAAAAAAAATTAATTAAATTTATTTTATTTTTTGTGTATGGAAATGGAAATGGAAATGTCATTGGAAATGCGATGAAATTACCTTGTTGTGCCACTTGGTGGTGGCCGGAGTGGAGTCGCGGCGGTGCCGGAGCTGGAGCATTGTTTGGGTCAGATCTAGGGTTTAGTTTTAGAGCTCAAAGTTGAAATTTTTTTATGGTTTTGGGTTTTTGGGGAATGGAAATGAGGAGAGGTCGAGGTTGGAGGAAGGGAAGTAGTAGTGTAATGAGGGGTAGTGGAAGTAGTTGGATTTGTTTTTGTGTAAAGTAAAAGGAGTTTGCGTATTTGGTAGATCTAAAAGCAAAGTCTAAGCTAACAAAAATTATAATATAGAAATAGAAGAGAGAGTCGGAAGGAGTGAGTGAGAGAGAGAGAGAGAGAGAGAGTGTTGTACAGAAGTCAAAATAGAGTCCAAAGAGAGCAAACGCCAGAATGGAGAGAGAGTACGGGAGTAGTAGTAGTGGAGGTTGGGGTAAGGTGTCTTTCTTTCCTTTTCTTTTGTATCGGACCCCTGGTGACCCGGCATATTACTGTATCTTTTTTTTTTTCTTTTTTTTCTTTGGCTAAATACTATTTTTGTTCATATATTTTTGGAGAATTGTTGCTGTCTCTACAATATTTTTGTAATAAATTCTAAAAAATTGATTGTTAGAGGTTTTTTTTTTAAACTTACATGTTTTTAATTTGAATCAACTACTGAAATAACTTCTTTGCTCACTAGTAACGGTCGGTAACAACTAATCACCTAAGATTTATTGTGAAAATGTTGTAAAAAATATTGTGAACGTAGCATTTCTTATATTTTAAGATCACTATTAATTTAATTCCTACATTTTGATAATATTCAATTTGATCTCGGATAGTTAAATAAGAGATCTGGAATTCAATTCCCTTTTACATAAAAAAATCGATTAATGTCTTAGTTTGATGAAAAAGAGTTATCATCAAAAGTGAATATTATAATTAAAAAAAAAAAAAAAAAACCACAAATTGACTACTACCAAAATGTAGGAACAAAATCAACAATAACTCTAAAATGTAAGGACAAAATACCCAAACTTTGGCTTTTGGTTATTTTGCTTCTAAGAAAAGAAAAGCCAGATTTTGCTTTTGGGATGTGGGATTATTAAAATTTAAAATTTTGCTTTTTGTTTCTTATCTAGTAGTAATAGACAATCTTCTAAGAAAAAAAAAGAGTATATACAATCTTCTAAGAAAAAAGTAGTAATAGACAAATAGTATATACAAGCTTCTAAGAAAAGCTAGGGCTTTCTTTTTTGGATATTGATAAGAAAAAAATAATTGTTCCAAGATCACAACATTTACTACAATTTATTAAAGGGTCGACTCAACTATAAATAGTTAACAATTATTTTCATATGAACTTACCATTTTTTTTTTCTACCACTCATAATGGAATATGTTATATTGAAGAGCTAGAATTAGTGTTGTTCATGGGTGAGTGCATGTTTGGGCCAACTTATTGTTGTTTTTTATTTATGTGAGACAAAAAGTGATTTTAGCAACTAAGCCAATCGAAAAAACTCACTACTCCCAAGATGAGTGATATAAATGAGCTTGTTGATCGAAAAAACTGTTCAAGCTAACTATTGGATCTAGTCAAAACCAGCTAAAACTTCATGTTTTTTTATCAGCAGAGTTTGCAAGCATGACTAGTTAATGAGCAAGTTGGTCAATAACTAGAAATGGGGCTAATTGCGAACACAATAGCATAATAATAGTGGTAGGGTCGCAATGGAAAAAAGAATTAGTGTGTGTTTAGATATCAATAAAAAAATTAAAATTATTTTATTATTCAATTTATTTTTGCTACTATTTATGGCTCTACTACACTTTTTAATATTATTCATGAGTCTCACTATAATATTTCAACTAATTTTTACCTTTATTCACAATACTTTCATAAATAAATTTTTAGTTTCAACAAAATAAGCGATATTCAAACAGACCCTTAATAGGGTTTTTCTTTAAGACAACTAGTTAATAAGCAAAATTGTTGGAAAACGGGAGTTAAAATGGCCAAATACCACTATTTGGCAAAATATGTAGAAATCTACTACAATTTTGGAAATATATATGAATATACCACTTTTTTGAAACTCGAGTTTGTAAAACTCAAGTTTGCAGTGTAACTCGAGTTTTAAGAACTTGAGTCCCATAAAAAATTGGTGACTTAGAGGTTGTTTGGTTTAGCTGTTTCCGTAACTCAATTCTCAGTTTCCATAATTCATAACTCAAAAATGATGGGACCCATGACAAAAAGGTTGTTTGGCAAACAATAACTTTGTTTCCATCACTCAATTCTCTGATTTTTGAGTTATGAGTTATGGAAACTGAAAACACATTTTGGCTATTTCTAGTTTCCATAACTCATAACTCAATAGCAATATTGTAATTAAACACACATAGGGGACCCACAAACAGTACCCAGCCTCAACTTTTGACTTTTTTTTCTTCTCCTGGTTAGCTGTTCGATTCTTTTTCTTTTTCTTCTTCTTCTTCTTCTTTCTTTCACTTCGGTCTGTTATGGGTTTCTTCTCCTTTTTTTTTCTTCTTTTTTTTCTTCACTTCGGTTTGTTCTGGGTTTGTTCTTTTTTTTTTTTTTTGTCTTCTTTCACTAGTTCGGTCTTTATGTCCTGGGTTTTTTTTTTTTTTTTTTTTTTTCACTAGGTTCGATGAGTTTAGGTACTGGGAAAAAAAAAATGCAATGAGTGACAAGTATGGGGCCCACAAATAGTGTGAAAAATATTGAGTGATAGTGTCAAATGGGTGTAGTATTTAAAGTGATGAGTGACGGAAATTGAATGGTGGAAATTGAAAGATGAAAAAAAACAAACCAAACAAGGCCTTAGTTTTCATGGAACTTGAGTTTGTGAAACTCCAATTTCACAAACTCGAGTTTTAAAAAAGTAATAAATTCCTAATGATTTCACAAATAATGGTAAATTCCTACCTATTTTACCAAATAATGATACTTGGCCATTTTGGCCGAAAAAGCAAGATGTCACTAGAGATACAATTTCCATGGTCACTTCCGATTTTCCAATAGGACCAATAGTCAAATATATGCTCAAGTAGTCAGTTGATTTGGGTTCAATGACTTGAGTTTTAATCAACCTAATAGCTAATACTTGATAAAATAATGGTCAGGTTTAAGGATTTAAAAAATTGTGTATACACACAAAATTACTAAAACTAAAACCTCAACCAAATCGAGCCGGATACAATGATCAGGCTCAGTTCCTACCTCAACCAAACCTTAATGCATGTGATAAAAAAATAATTTATAAATTTATCCAACCTCCCTATATACCATATCAGAAAGTTGCGTGGGTTTCATATTTTTAGCACCTGCACAATAATTTGTCGCTGACTGATGTACTATTGAAATAATATCACTCAACAACTCCTCATATATATATATATATATATATGAGATGGGTTTAAGTTACGGAAAATTATTAGGTACTCTCAAAGTATCATAAATGCGTGCTCACTCCTCTCACATGAATGGTGGGTTCCACCATGAATTTAATTAGTATGACTCACCATTCATGTGAGAGGAGGGAGCACGCATTTATGGTACTCTGGAAGTACACAATAATTTCTCGTAAGTTATACCGGTGTAACTGTTTCTAAACAGTTACACATTTTCTAAACCATTAGATTTTAGTAGATCCAATCGTCAAAAAAATATACTCATTAATGCTGATATTTTGATAAAGATCTCATTTATTATCCTTATTTATAACATTTCATACATATCTCTAATCTCAAAAATATGTATATTTTTCTCTCTACTCTCTCTTTCTCATCCACTACACGTTTTTCTCTCTTCCATTGCTCTTCCACCTCCATTTTCATAAGGTTCCACTACTACAACCACATACAATCAGATTTTTTTTTTTTTTTTAAATGAAAGACTAAACTTTTGGTACTTAACAAAGCTTTTGGTCAATCAATCATATATATATTTTTCTAATCATATGTGATACATACTATTAATTAAAGGGAAAACTAAGTCAAAAGAGATGGTACAAAAATTGAGTAAAAGGGCTATTCGGGTTTTTTTTTTTTTTTCATGAATAACAAAGAATTTTATTAACAAAGGGTGAAGCCAAGCACATGGGAAGTATACAACAGAAGCGCTTGAAAACTGAAAATAAGATGTAAAGTTACTAAGATTCAAACAATCGAAAAAAAAGGATGAAGAATTGAATTTTCCAAAAGTTCTAGCCGACTCCAAAAAGATCTCAGGAATAACATTTTTAGCTGAACAGTTGTAGATTCAATTCACTCAAATGTCCCGACGTTATGCTCTCTCTAAACACTCCATAACAAGCAAAGTGTGATAGCTTCCCACGTCTCCAACTGTTTGTTGAAAACCCATTTTAGATACTGGGAATTCTTGTTACTACCTAGAGTTTTTGATAGGGGTCCATTTGCTAAAAAAATGGGTCCTTTGCCCTTTTGATCCTTGTCTAGTGTGTAAGTAAATTGAAATAGGATTTTCTTGCTATTATAAATCCTTTGGTTGTAACTTATATGTACCCCATATGTTTATATTCATATAAGCATTCAGCTATTCAAGCATTTTGAAATTTATGTTTTCTAAATGCAGATTCTAAAGGAGAACAAAGACGAATAGTGAGTGATCAGCTCTAATTGTGGAGCCAAGCGTTTGTTTTTCCTTTTTCTGCAACTCTAGGGGGCCACATCACAACAGGGCAAAAATGTTTTATGCATTTTTTGCTATCTCCCAATGAGCACTTTAAATAATGAGACTAACCAAATTTTTTTTAACAAGACCACCCAAAGCTTTGGATGATGATGAGACTGAGCTTCTTGAAAAGGTGGAAAATGTGAGATTAGTTAAGAAATTTATCTATTCAGTGATACATAGATTTTTTGTATCAGATTTTATGTGGCTGTGGAGGTGGAAACTTATGAAAATGGAGGTGGAAGAGCAATGGAGGAGAGAGAAACGTGCAGTGGATGAGAAAGAGTGAGCAGAGAGAAAAATATACGTATTTTTTGGATTAGAGATAGGAATGGAATGTTATAAATAAGGATAATAAATGAGATCTTTATCAGAATATTAGCATTAATGAGTACATTTTTTTGACCGTTGGATTTACTTAAATCTAATGGTTTAGTAAAGGTGTAACTCTATAGAGTTACACCAGGTGTAACTTGAACCCATCTATATGTGTGTATATATATATATATATATATATATATAATTTAGGTATAAAATTAGTTGTAACCTAACTACAGCTTTACCCAATATTTTTTTATTAGAGGTGAATTTTGACAAATCCACTATTAGATTACATCTTTTTCTTATATCCTTAATACTTGCAAAATTTCTAGAAAATTAAATATTAATAGCAATGTCATCAATAAATTGTTTAAATTGCAAGTTTTTGTTGTTTAAAATTATGCATAAAATATAAGTTTATAAATTATATAGTAAATAATATTCGATTGACACAAAATTTGACATTTATTTAGAGTGTAAAGAATATGCAATTTAACGGTTAGAGTTTCAAAATATATAGTAATATTTATTTTATAAAATAAGGTTGTAACCTTGTTGAGGGCCATTCGTGGAAAGCCCAGTGAAAAGAAAAGCTCAATGATGAGGGCCACAAGAAATTGACTGTATGAATAGTTAAAAAAAAAAAACCATTAGGCCCAAGCGGCAGGAATAATGGATCACTAGCCCAACAATGTATACATAGGCCTTGAAAAGGCAAACAGGCTCAAAGAAGCCAGGAAAGAAAGAAATAGCATCACATGGGCAGAGTATGAGTTAGAAAAGAGAGAAAGGGTCCCTGCAGGCCCAAGGTAATGTAAACTAAGAGAGTAAGGGATTTATGGCAGGCTCATAAAACCCAAAGATAAGGATAAGGTTATTGGGCCGGGGAAGCCCAATGAAGTTAGTAACAAAGCTCATGGGAGTGTGGAATTAGCAAACAGGCCGAGGAAGCCCAAAAGAATTAGCAAACGGGCCGTGGATGCCCAAAAGGAGAAAACAAAGGGACATAGGAGCCCATGAGTAAAAAAAGAAACAAAACAGTGCCTATGATAGGCCACTGAGAAAAGGAATAAAATGGCCGGCCCAAAAGGGGCCTAGCATGATTGAGTCATTACGGCAGGAATTACGAGCCAAACACGGCAGGCAGCAAAGAAAACCAAAGGTGGGCCAAAGAAATATAAAACTCATCATCATACGAAGCCCAGCTTCTGAATGAAGCGAAGGACCAAAAGAAAGCCCACATAAAAGGCCAGGAAACGTAGACGGAGAGTCCCCAGGTTACGGCAGACACATGCGCAGCAGGCAGACTCTTGGACAAATTTGAAAGGAAAGCACGCGCAAGGCCCAGGCACCACCAGCCTATACCCAGCCAATATAGGACATGGTGGGGCCATGGGCCAGAGGTAAGAGGTAAAGGGGGTGTGGTTTGGTGGTGGGGAGAGGGGAAAAGATCTATTTTTGGCCCCTGCTCAAACCTCTTTAGGAGGTACGTCCTGCTGGGATGATGGACCACCCAAAAGAGAGAATTTGAGAGGGAAACCGTTGAGTGCATGCTCTGAGTGTGAGGAGAGAGGAAATTAACATCGTGGCAGGAAAGGCCGCAGCGCGCGGAAGGACAAAATGAGTCCGCGGCGCACAGAAGGACAAAATGAATCCGCCTTTGTCTGGCAGGGGTTTTGTACGATTGGCAGGTACACCCAGACCAGACAAAGGCGGTTAAGGGGTAAAACAGTAAAACACTGGTCACGGCAGGCACTATAAAGGGGCCTTTGCCGTGCCCTGTAAAGAGGATCGAAAAACAGAGGATTTTTCACAACGTGAAAAGAGAAACAGAGTAAGAGGAGAAGAAAAAAGATTATAACGAAAACAGAGAGAAAAGGAAAGAAAACTAAGAAAGAAAGGAGAGAGTTAGTTCGAAAGAGCATGCACCAATAGATCGGCTCCCCTCTTTCCCCCTTCAAAAATCTCACCTTTCTCCAAAGAACGCAAACGAGAACTTTCCCAGTGAGACTATAACCATTCAGGGCCGACTCCCTCAAAACCATTAATTCCCATAACAGGATTCTTCCTGGGGGATTATTCGCATTGAGAAGAGGCGTTCTCCCCTCTTTGGATTTACTACGGCAGACGAAGCTTATAACATAATTTTCTGCTTATTCAAATTAATCAGTGTTACTTTCTTTATTTTTTCTTAGTTACATAAGTAACCTGTTTAAGTAGACGGAATACTTTGTTTTTTTTTTAGTCATTATTATCTGCCTGCCATAACTTGTCTGCAACAGTCTAGCCTGTCATAACTTGTCTGCTACGATTCTGCTTGCCGAAAACTTGCTCCTAGCAGGCGTGGCATAAGTTTGTGCACAAACCGGCCCAAGTTGAGTTACAATTGGACCGGCCCCAGCTCCCTTACTCAGAAACACTAGGGCCCATCATCGCAGGAGGCAGCCCAGCCCATTACCGCAAGAGGCAGCCCAATCCTACCAGAAAAGGCCCCCACATTAAATTGGCGACTCCACTGGGGAGTTGGGAAGCAGACAGGGGTGAAGGAAAAGAAAACAGCACCCCTCGCAAACAATGCCACCCAAGTCTAGGACGACACGAAATATGAGTGTCGTGCCCTCGCAAGCAAAATCTAGGCCAACGACGCCTCATCAAGAACAACCTAACCAGACAGAAGGTGCCAACAGAACGGGAGTTGATCCTCAGCCTCAAGCAAGAGTCCCCGTAGACAATGTCAATACCTTCGTTGAAGTATTGCAATCATTGCAGCATTCGCAGCAACAAATGATGGAAAAGATCCGCCAACTGAAGGCGGACAAAACAAAAGAAAAAGGCAGCCAGCATGACCCAGATCATGCGGCAAACGGAGTAGAGACACTGGCAGGAGGTGCCCCACGGAGCGCAAGACAGCGTTTCATTACCATGGCTGAGGTAGCGGCTCTCTTGGAGCAAGAGAGAGCCAGAACACCAAAGAAGAGGTTTTACTCAAGAAGACCTCCCTATCCTCTAAAAGTGCTCAGCAAGCCATACCCCGAGAGGTATGAACCAAGGGCCTTTGCCCAGTACGATGGCAGGAAAGGAAGTGCAGTAGAGCACGTGAGCAAATTCATTGACACCCTTGGCCCTTATGTGGCAGATGAAGACTTATGCCTTCGGGAGTTTTCAAAGTCACTGTGCGACCGAGCATACACCTGGTACATTGGTTTAAAGCCAGGATTAATCCCAACTTGGGATGACATGGTGGACGTATTTTGCACTAAATACTTTCACGGAGAAGAAACAGTGACGGTTGCAACTCTGCAGGCAACAAAGCAAAGAAGCGGAGAAGATCTAATGGAATACATCAAACGGTTCAGGGACATAGCACTTGATTGCTATGATCACTGCGAGGAGAGGATGTTGGTAGAAATGTGCATGACCAATATGATTCGGGAGTTCAGAGCTGTCCTGGAAAATCTGGAGATTTCCCAGTTTGCGCAGCTATTACAGAAAGCAAGAAAGACGGTTCAGTCCGTGAAACCCAGTTCAGACAAGCGGAACGCACCGCAGGCTATGGCCGTGTCCACTGGAAACCAGAGAAAGAGAATAGAGGGGAGGGAGTATGATACACCTCCACCCCTGCCATGCACTCCTAAGGAGCTGGAGGTGCTACTTGACAAGTGGATAGTAGATGGGATCTTTAAACCCAACCAGGTTTCTAGAGAACCAACGGAAGAAGAAAGGAGAGATCCTCGCTTCTGCCGCTTGCACAATTATGTGCAGCACCCCACCGCAGAATGTTGGGCGCTCCGCAGACTAGTGCACCGCAGGATCAAAGAAGGCACATTAGAGCTGACCCAGCAGGAAGTTCAAAGAAACCCACTCCCAAACCACAAGGGAAAGGGTGTGGCAGCCGTAGTAATATGTGCAGACCCAGGAGAAGACGAGGAAGAAAACTTGGCCCTGCCTGCCGCGGCGATTACTACCCTTCAGCAGAGTGCCAAGTTCAAAAATCTATTTGACCAGTTGGGGCTTACGGCAAAAGAAAGAAAAATAGCTACGGAGGCCTTGGTAAGCATCGCCTCCGACGCAGGGGTGGAATGCCTGTTAGCAGAGATATCAGAAGACAGGGCCCTCCTGCAGGAATCAACGGAGATCACATTTAGCAGTGAAGATATGGAAGTAGGGCATCCAGATCATCGAAGGCCTCTCTACTTAGCAGCGTCTATAAATCAAATCCCCATCAAGAGGGCCCTGGTGGATACAGGTGCTTCCGTAAATCTCATCCCATTAAGCACCTTACAAGCCGCAGGAATTTCAGAAAGAAAGATTCAAGGATGCCCGATGGAAGTAACAGGATTCGGTGGGAGAGGTGAATACACCGCAGGCCACATTCAGTTATGGTTGAAAGTGGGTCCTATAGCCTCTCTAGCTCGCTTCCACGTAGTCAGAACGGAAGTATCTTACCATGTACTTTTGGGGAGGCCTTGGTTACACAAGCATCGACTAGTCCCGTCCACCTACCACCAATGTGTGAAAGGAAGACTGAATGGCAAGATGATACGCATAGCGGCAAACCCTTCGCCATTCGAGTAGGCAGAAGCCCACTTGGTAGAAACCATGTTTTATGATCAATGGGCCCCATCTGGAGAAAACGTGGTTGCAAAACCACAAGGCACCTTTGTGCCTAGGTGGAAAGATGTTCAAGATGACCCAGAACCTAACTTAAGAGAGTTACTGGCACGAAAGAAGAAAAGAAAAGAAGCGCCTGCCGCAGAGCTGGATGTAGTACCTCGGTGTGTCAGGATCCGAGGTCTTGATGGCAAGATTATCTACAAATTATGAAGGTGCGTGGGACCCACGGGCGAATTGCAAGTGGGTCCCGCCCAAAAGGGGCAACACAAGAGTTTGGCATGTTGCATTGTTGAAAGAAGTTTGGAAAAGGAAGAAGGGAAGGATGAGGCAGTTACGACAGAAAGAGACATCCAGGTTATGGCAGAGGAAGAGCTGGAAGAGGTTGACTTGGGGTCTGATTTGCAAGAACCAAGGCCCATCTCAATCAGTGCAAGCCCAACGGAAACGGAGAAGTCAGAACTCATATTACTACTAAAAGAATTCAAAGACGTTTTTGCTTGGGATTACAATGAAATGCCAGGGCTCGATCCCAGGCTTGTCGCGCATACGTTGAATGTGGACCCAGAGGCCAGGCCGGTGGCCCAGCCTGCTAGGATATTCCACACAGAAATAGAAGGGCAAATAGTCAAAGAAGTACAGAAGTTACTAGCCGCAGGATTCATCAAGCCTATCCAGCATCCCCGCTGGCTATCCAACATAGTACCTGTGAAAAAGAAGAATGGGCAGATAAGATGCTGCGTAGATTTCAGGAATCTTAACAAAGCTTATCCCAAAGACGAATTTCCATTGCCAAACATGGATTTGCTGATAGATTCTGCGACAGGAAACGCCATGTTCTCATTCATGGATGGTTTCAATGGATATAATCAGATTAAGATGGCGCCAAAAGATGCAGAGAAAACTGCCTTCAGGACACCCATGGGCAACTTCTATTATACTGTGATGCCCTTCGGGCTAAAAAACGCAGGTGCAACCTACCAGCGGGCAATGACGGCCATATTTCATGATATGATGCACAAGGAGCTGGAAGACTATGTGGATGACATAGTGGTCAAGTCAAGAAAAAGGGAAGAACACTTTCGGGTGTTGAAAAGAGTATTCGAAAGATGCAGATCTTTTAAACTAAGAATGAATCCCCTCAAGTGCGCATTCGGAGTGTCCTCTGGGAAATTTTTGGGTTTCCTGGTTCACAGCAGAGGCGTGGATGTGGATCCAGCCAAGGCCACAGCCATAGCAACCATGAGACCTCCTGCCACAGTAAAAGAACTGAAAAGCTTCTAAGGAAAAGTTTCATATATTCGGAGGTTCATCCCTGGTTTGGCATTAATTACCTCTGCTTTCACTAAGTTGCTCAAGAAAGGGCAAAGTTTTGAATGGGGGGCAGTGCAGCAGACGGCCTTCAAAAGGCTGCAGCAGATAATGATGAACCTCCCTACGGTGCAGGCTTCTATTCACAAAAGACCGCTGTTACTCTATCTGGCCACCAACTCATACGCCATTGGCGCGCTAATCGCTCAGGAAGACGGAGGTGGTACTGAGCAACCAATATACTACATCAGCCGTGCCTTAAAAGACGCCGAAACTCGTTACCCAAGGGCAGAGAGAGCGTGCCTAGCCATTGTTTACGCTTCGCAGAGATTGCGTCACTATTTCTTGGCATACGAAGTATGGCTGATGACTAAGTCACATGACATTAAAGCTCTGTTACAACAGCCGATTCTCTCCGGCAGGATATCCCAGTGGTTGCTGCAATTGTCGCAATACGACTTGAGAATGGGGATGCCTAAGGCAGTGAAAAGTCAGGCTATAGCGGATTTATTAGCGCAGTTTCCAGGAGAGGAAGAATTCCCACTAAACGATGAAGTTCCAGGGGAAGTCGCTATAGCAGAAGAGATCAGGGAACAGTGGGTAATGAAATTCGATGGGTCTTCTACTGCCCATTCCGGAGGGGTAGGAGTAGTTCTGTATCATGAAGAAGACAAGGCAGTGGCACTATCGTTTAAGTTAGAATTCCCCTGTTCAAACAACACGACGGAGTATGAGGCCTACTTAACTGGGCTTGCCACAGCGCTCGAAATAGGAGTCAAACACTTGAAAGTGTTGGGAGATTCAAACTTGGTCGTCTGCCAGGCCAAAGGAAGTTTTTCCTTAAAAGAACCCAGCTTAGCTCCATACAGAGCAATGGCCCAGAGGATGGAAGAGAAATTCTCAACCTTTGAGATAGAACATGCTCCGAGAAATGAAAATCGTTTGCAGATGCGTTAGCCGCACTAGGTTCGCAGATAACCTTTGAAGGGAGTAGCACCAACGTAGAAGTCAGTAAAAGGAAGGAATCGATCATCGAAGTATTGAAGGAAAAGTTCCAGGAAGAACAGGACGAAGGGGATTGGCGAATCCCCATAAAGGAGACCTTAGTAAAGGGGGACGACGCAGCAGAATTGAAGATGTTAAAAGATTATGCTTTGGTAAAAGAAGAGCTGTACCGCAGGATGCCAGGTGGGGTTTTATCCCGATGCGTGGGCCTGGAGGAAGCCCAGAGAAAATTAAAGGAAATACATGACAAGACCTGTGGGTCCTGTGAGGAAGTCAGTCTTTACCGCAGACTCCAGAGAGCAGGCTTCTATTGGCCAAACATGGGTAAGGACGCAGATCAAGTACAAACCCAGTGTGGGACCTGCCAGCTTGCGGCAGACAGGAAGGAAAGTTATGCTGTGTTCGTCAGCGAGGACTGGAGGACCCCCTTTATGCAATACCTGGTGGAAGGTGTCCTGCCATAAAGACACAGCGAGAGGTACAAACTTAAGAGGTTGGCAACGCGTTACTTCTTGCACAACACAGTCCTTTTTAAAAGAGGATATGATGGAGACCCTTTGAGGTGTTTGGGTCCTGAGGAGGCTAAAGAAATGATAAAAGAAGTACATGCTGGGGAATGTAGTGAACACCAGGGGAAGAAAAAGCTTTACAGATGTCTACTGCAGATGGGCTACTACTGGCCAACCATGAAGAAAGATGCGGCAGAATTTGTAAAGAAGTGTCACAGTTGTCAGGTACAAGCCAATTTGATCCATACCCATCCACAAGGCTTGCACAGCGTGGTCACCCCATGACCCTTTCACACCTGGGGGCTAGATTTGGTGGGGCCAGTCAACCCGCCATCACATGGGTACATATGGATATTAGTAGCTACAGAATATTTTACCAAGTGGGTGGAGGCGATACCACTCCGCAAGGCCACAGGCGGAGCAGTGGCAAACTTCATCAAAGAAAATATAATTGTGAGGTTTGGAGTGCCCCACAGGATCATCAGCGACAACGGCACACCGTTTGTCAACAGCGATGTAAGAAGAATGCTTGAGTTCTACCAAGTCAAGCACCACAGATCATCACCCTACTATCCTCAAGGGAACAGGCAGGCGGAGGCGACAAACAAAATTCTCATAAAAATCATCAGCAAAATGAGCCAAGAGTATGCGGAAGGATGGGCAACGCACCTGCCAAATGCTCTCTGGCATACCGAAAATCACCAAAGTCAGCCACGGGCTTTTCACCCTTCTCCTTAGTCTACGGAACTGAAGTAGTGAGTCCAGTAGAAATAATGACACCATCCCTAAGGGTCATGCAGATGCAGGAAAAGGAAAAAGAGGAAGGGGTCTTCGCAGCAGAAAGGCTTGAGAACCTGGAAGAACTTGATGAAAAGAGGGAAGAAGCCCAGGAGCGCAGCCGCAGATACAGGCAGAAGATGACTGAAGCCTACGGCAGAATGACCAAGGAGCGAGTGTTTGCGGAAGGACAACTAGTGCTAAAAGTGGCAGATTATGTTAGGCGAGGTCTGGCAGGACCATCTAAGTTTGCACCAAAATGGGAAGGACCCCTTGTGATAAGAGAAGCGCATCAAAATGGATATTATCGCCTGACTCAAATAGATGGCAGGGACTTGATGGACCCCATCAACGAAGAATGGCTGAAGCGTTATTTTGCTTAGAAAGGGAAATTATGTGGTTGACCACCCTTCCTCAACTATCTGTTTATGTCTTCCTTTTTCTTTTGATTTTTTTCCTTTTATTCCTCCAAGTGATTATGTCACAAGAAAAGTTGTAACGTGCTTTCATGAGTGTGCAATGAAAAGGTACGAAATATCAGCATCATGTTATAGCAGTAGTAAAAAAAAAAAAGAGGAAATAGCAAAGTGTAGCATCATTACAAACTCAAAGTGTGGCAAACACAAGCCAAGCAACTACGGCGGGAAATATAAAAGTGTTCTGTACGACATAAACAGAGAAACAAAAGAAAAGGAAAGGAAACGATGCTATCATCAGTGAAGTCCAGAAATGAGACTCTGATCCCCAAAGCGACTAGGTCCACTAATGTCGAAAAGAAGATGCTCGCGGCGACCCTCCAAATCAGCCACCTCCTTCTTCAAAAGCTCAATGCGGACATCTATGGCCTCAATGGCTGGACAGACTTTCCTCATAAAAAAGGCTCGGGCAATCTCACATAAATGCTCAAGAATGAACTCCACAGCAAAACCTACGCTGATGAGCTCCTGCACCGCGGCCCTCCACTGCAGAATTCTCTCGGCAGAAACAGTGTCAATGAAATTATGCTCAATATCGTTCAGCATACATCCCAACATTTTCAAGAAATGCTCCCTGGCAGAACGGCCCAGACGAAAGCCCTGCATAAAGTTACCGTGACTGCTGTAGATCATCACTAAGTGAGAAACACAGTCCTCAGGGACTTGAAAGCCATTAAAGTCCACATAGGGAGGACCGGAAGCCCAAGGTCATTAACTTCCGGCTGATCAAAACGAACGAAGAAAGATGCAGCATCATCTGGAATGGCGACATAACTACTACTACCTGCCTCAAACTGAGAAGGAATAGTAGGAAGCGGATCTGCAATAAAGGGGGAGTAGAACACAAGGGAACATAAAAAAAAAAAAAAAAAAAGAAGAAAAAAAAGGGGATGAAGTAAAAAGAAAAGGAAAGAATGCAAAAAAAAAAAAAAATTACCAGGAATGGGGGCTACGGGTGTAGCAGGAAGGGGAATTACAGGCACAGAAGGAACAGGGGCAGTAGGTACGGCTGAAACAGGTACTGAAGGTGCTGCAGGAGCAGGTACTACAGGGGAGGCATGAGTAGTCATCCTCTCACCTGCTGCAATCTCTGGTCCTTTAGAAGTTTCTGCAAGCGGAGAGTTGAGTATGCAAACGAAGCGCAAATACAAAAAAAAAAGGGGAGGATGAAGAGGAAAGGAGATACATACCCATCAAGTCAGGTCCTGACGAAGCACTACCCTCTTCATCAGAGTCAGAAATAGTCCTCTTCAACACAGGTACATCATCAGGATCCTCAAAAATGTCAGCAGACCCTTCTGAAGATAAGTCCAGATAAGGGCCACGGGTGGCAAAACCAGGGATGGAAGAAGGAGTAACAACAAGCGAAGCACTACCCTTTGCAGCCTGAGAAATATCTGCAAAAGGGTCGCTGGACGAAATCACTAGCGGCAGAATGGAAGGAGTAATCTTGGTCTGAACAACGGCGGAAGGAGTGGCGCCTTCTGAAGGAGCAAATCTCTCAGCAGGCAAGGGTGTAGTCTCACCAACCATTTTAACATGAGTACCCTCGCTAGGTACCGGCTCGGCATAAGGGGTGGGAGTTTTGGCAGGAGCCTTGTGTGCAGCAGGAGGGGCAGGCGTCGATAATACCGCCTCGGCCCCATCAAAGAAGCCTTCCATAGGCACACCCATGGAGGCAGAAATCTCCTCGGCAGTAGGATGATATACGGACAAAGGTTCAGGTTCCTCCTAAAGAAGAAACTTTTTGTTAAGTAAAAAAAAAAAAAAAAATGATGTGTGTGAAGAAAAGGGGTGGGGGCAGAGGACCCACGGCAGATGCGTGCAAAAAGAAAAAAGGGAGAGAGAAGTGAAGAAAAGGGACTCACCTCAAGCTCAAGATCATCAAGAAAAATGGGGCGAGCAGCTGATGAATCTTCCTTGTACTTGGACTGAAAGGAAAAAGATAGAAAAAGGTTGGCGAGTTAGCCGTAAGATAATTAAGAGATCTTATTAGAAAAGAAAATAAAAAGAGGAAAAAATGACTTACTCTCCGTTCAGTGGCAGATACGGGGTGAGGAGTGGTTTTCCTTTTGCTACCACGAGTCCTGACAGCCGGCGGAGCACCTGTAGGAGGCAGTGGTGTGGCTGGCTTGGTTTTGCTAGCAGACTTGAACTTGGCAGCAGACCTGGGTTTGGCAGGCACCTTTTCACTTGGAGCAGGAAGGTTAATCACTTTAACTTTTTTCTCCCAACCAGGGGGATAGTCACCAGTATGCAAAAACCACCCTCTCTTCTCTGCATCCCATTCAAAGATGGCTGACCGGCTCTACTTCCTAGCATACGCCAGAACAGACCTGGAAGGGAGCAGCAGGCGAGGGTTAGCCGATGCAACTGTACTTAACCCTTCAGGAGGAATGAGAGAAAAGCCACGGCTCCCAGATAACTCGGCAACAAACGAATCCATCACTGCATGCCAATAGCCGTGCATGGGAAAGGTACAAACACCCTCCCTCAATGAACCAGGAACGGTGACGGCATCGAAGTGCTTCCTCCAAAAATCAAAGGCAGTAGGCCACAGGAAAGAGTGGACCGAAGTGGGAGCTCTCATCAGGGAAGAAAGGTCTTCAGGAATGTCTTGATCCAGCCCAAATTGCCTCCTCACCCGGTTGGCAAGATAGTGGACAAACCTAATACCTTCATCCGCTAAGTAAGGCAGCCAGCCGGCGTTGGTAGCGGCGAGATAAGTAATCCTAGTCTCATCAAAGCTTACCAACGGAGTGGTAGTCCCAACAGCATCAACAAACGAACCTATGGCAGAGTCCGCACAAGTATAAGTAGTGCCCAAATTTCTATATGCCCGCCAAGAAAACCCATGCCTTCATCGAAAGATTTAACTACAAAATAACCTATCAGCTTCAAACCACACCAACGAAAAGCAAATGGAAAGTCAGATTCAAACCTGCCACAGAAGTCGGTGATCTCCCTTGGGCAACTCTGGTATTTCTCCTTGGCAAACCGGGCAGGTCTACACTTCGCCAAATATTGAGCACAACGTTCGAACATCCACTACTGAAGTATGGTAGAGTGAACAGAAGAGGTGACAATATGGCAGGACCCAGCCTGTTGCTCATCGTTATGGAGAATGTCCAGCTGGACGTATAAATGCCCCAGAAACATGGGGGCTAGCGGCAGGCTCACCCCCGCAGATATTTTAATGGCCAAACGAAAATATAAAGGTTTTATGGCATAATGAGGGTGGGACCCAAAAACAAACTTACTAAGCCAAAAAGCAACAAAAGCCGCGCGGCGGGCGGTAGCAGAAAACTTGGAAGAAGAACTCACCCAGTAGGATAGCTTGGCATTTCCGGCCATTCTTTTCCTTAGTTCAGCTTCGATAGCCTCCTCCTCAGAAGAAAGCTCTAAAGCGGCAGGATCAGTATCGCCGAGAATGGGCAAGAGCAACTGGTTGGCCACATCTTCAAGGGTTACAGTAAGTTCGCCGCAGGAGAAGAAAAAGGTGTGAGTAGTAGTGCACCACCGGCGGACCAAGTGGCGGAGATTATAGAGGTCACGAAAATTTGACAAACAACGAGAAGAGACCACGGCCTTCAGAACGCCGGCCCGTTGCAGTAAACCTATAAAGCCTGTGTCGGAAAGTTCGCTATCGACCCACTCCTTCCAACCCAGGGATGCGCCGGACCCAAATTCAAAGTTGAGGGGTACAGGAAGTGAAATACCTTGACGGATGGACAAATCGGGGATTGAAAAAGCCAACGGAGCCCAAGAAACGTCGGGGTCTCGCCGGACAAGGGTGATCAGTACACGGCCTAGCGGCGGCGGTACATATTTGCCGGGAGCTTTTGGAAAGTGAGGGCTGGTTTCATACCACGGGTCGATTAAGGGGGCGCACTCACCGTCAGGGTCGCGCTCCGCCTCCTCCTCAATGGACCGCTCCGAATCGGAACGATCCACCTCCTCAGAGACGACAGGGGGGTCGAAGGCTACCGTCTTCCCCTTGCGACGGGAAGAACCAGGACTTTTTGCCGGAGACATGATGGGAAAGTTTAACCGGAGAGAATGGGTATGGTCGACTTGAAGGAAGAAGGAGATGTGAAGAGCGTGCGTTTTGGAGAGAAAAGGATTTGTGTTTAAAATGCAGAAGGATTTCTTTTTTTAAATACCCACATTAATGTCCGCATGAAAAGAGGTGAAGGGTTAGCCATCAGAAGGGAATGAAGTTAATGAAGCGGCGGCTCTGTTTTGAAAATAACTGCCAAAATGGGAAATTCGAAGCAGCAGGAAGGAGGATATATGTATGAATAAAAAGGGGTCCACAGCTTAAAAAAAAAAAAACCGCGAAAAAGGAGAAGAAGAAAGAAGATGAGAAAGGGGCAGAAGCGTCCTTTCATTTACATATGAATCGCAGAAACATTTCATATGTTCAGGGGGCTAAATGTTGAGGGCCATTTGTGGAAAGCCCAGTGAAAAGAAAAGCCCAATGATGGGGGCCACAAGAAATTGACTGTATGAATAGTTAAAAAAAAAAACCATTAGGCCCAAGCGGCAGGAATAATGGATCACTAGCCCAACAATGTATACATAGGCCTTGAAAAGGCAAACAGGCTCAAAGAAGCCAGGAAAGAAAGAAATAGCATCACATGGGCAGAGTATGAGTTAGAAAAGAGAGAAAGGGTCCCTGCAGGCCCAAGGTAATGTAAACTAAGAGAGTAAGAGATTTATGGCAGGCTCATAAAACCCAAAGATAAGGATAAGGTTATTGGGCCGGGGAAGCCCAATGAAGTTAGTAACAAAGCCCATGGGAGTGTGGAATTAGCAAACAGGCCGAGGAAGCCCAAAAGAATTAGCAAACGGGCCGTGGATGCCCAAAAGGAGAAAACAAAGGGACATAGGAGCCCATGAGTAAAAAAAGAAACAAAACAGTGCCTATGATAGGCCACTGAGAAAAGGAATAAAATGGCCGGCCCAAAAGGGGCCCAGCAGGATTGAGTCATTACAGCAGGAATTACGAGCCAAACACGGCAGGCAGCAAAGAAAACCAAAGGTGGGCCAAAGAAATATAAAACCCATCATCATACGAAGCCCAGCTTCTGATTGAAGCGAAGGACCAAAAGAAAGCCCACATAAAAGGCCAGGAAACGTAGACGGAGAGTCCCCAGGTTACGGCAGACACATGCGCAGCAGGCAGACTCTTGGACAAATTTGAAAGGAAAGCACGCGCAAGGCCCAGGCACCACCAGTCTGTACCCAGCCAATATAGGACATGGTGGGGCCATGGGCCAGAGGTAAGAGGTAAAAGGGGTGTGGTTTGGTGGTGGGGAGAGGGGAAAAGATTTATTTTCGGCCCCTGCTCAAACCTCTTTGGGAGGTACGTCCTGCTGGGATGATGGACCACCCAAAAGAGAGAATTTGAGAGGGAAACCGTTGAGTGCATGCTCTGAATGTGAGGACAGAGGAAATTAACATCGTGGCAGGAAAGGCCGCAGCGCGCGGAAGGACAAAATGAGTCCGCGACGCACAGAAGGACAAAATGAATCCGCCTCTGTCTGGCAGGGGTTTTGTACGATTGGCAGGTACACCCAGACCAGACAAAGGCAGTTAAGGGGCAAAACAGTAAAACACTGGTCACGACAGGCACTATAAAGGGGCCTTTGTCGTGCCCTGTAAAGAGGATCGAAAAACAGAGGATTTTTCACAACGTGAAAAGAGAAACAGAGTAAGAGGAGAAGAAAAAAGATTATAACAAAAACAGAGAGAAAAGGAAAGAAAACTAAGAAAGAAAGGAGAGAGTTAGTTCGAAAGAGCATGCACCAATAGATCGGCTCCCCTCTCTCCCCCTTCAAAAATCTCACCTTTCTCCAAAGAACGCAAACGAGAACTTTCCCAGTGAGACTATAACCATTCAGGGCCGACTCCCTCAAAACCATTAATTCCCATAACAGGATTCTTCCTGGGGGATTATTCGCATTGAGAAGAGGCGTTCTCCCCTCTTTGGATTTACTACGGCAGACGAAGCTTATAACATAATTTTTTGCTTATTCAAATTAATCAGTGTTACTTTCTTTATTTTTTCTTAGTTACATAAGTAACCTGTTTAAGTAGACGGAATACTTTGTTTTTTTTTTAGTCATTATTATCTGCCTGCCATAATTTGTCTGCAACAGTCTAGCCTGTCATAACTTGTCTGCTACGATTCTGCTTGCCGAAAACTTGCTCCTAGTAGGCGTGGCATAAATTTGTGCACAAACCGGCCCAAGTTGAGTTACAATTGGACCGGCCCCAGCTCCCTTACTCAGAAACACTAGGGCCCATCATCGCAGGAGGCAGCCCAGCCCATTACCGCAGGAGGCAGCCCAATCCTACCAGAAAAGGCCCCCACAAACCTTTAAAAAAAAAAATATATATATATATATATTTACGCTTTCCTTGTTCAAAATTACATGTTGGGAAAATGAGGTTGTAAGAATCAAAACTACCACATGGACATCAATCAAATGAAAAAATCATCTAAATTATTTTCACATGGACACGTTTAATGTTCAAATCTCTTCTCCCCCAACTATGAAAATGAGGTTGTAAGAATCAAAACTACCACATGGACAACAAATGAAAAATTCATCTAAACTATTTCCACATGGACACGTTCAATGTTCAAATCTCTTCTCCCCAAACTATCAAATTATATATATATATATATATATATATATATATATTATGATTCAATTCAATTACTTTAACATAAAAAGAATAAACATCACAATTTTTAATATGATTATTGTAAAAATAAAGTTTATTTTAAAAATAACCATTTTGAAATATCATATATTGCTTTACTAAAAAATTTTCAAATGTATAGTCTTATTGATAAAAAAAATTATTTTTCATATAACATTTAAATGGAAATAATAATAATAATAATAATAATATATAAAGGAAGTAAAATGCATCCATATCCCTCCAACTTTGACTTCTTGCTAATCACTCTCCAGACATTTTATTATTATTCTAACTAGAATCATGTGGCCTTTTATACATATGTCATGTGACTTGGGATTGATTTAATCACACATTTTTTATCAATGATTTCTGAAATATTATCATTGTATTGAGGTTCACAAACTCGAGGGAGTGTTTTTTGTATTTAGGCCTTCCTTATAGGGGAAGGGGGAAGCGGCTTCGTGAAGCCGCCTTATGTCGTTGTTGTAGTGGTTCCTAGCTTACAACTCCAAAAAGCTCGTAACTATAACAAATTGGTCACGAAAGAAAAAATTTGGAGTCTCCTACTCGCTTTTCTTGAGAAACTAGTCTCCTATTCATTCAGTCACAAAACCCATATTGTACCTATCTCCACATATTTCTTTTCCTTCGATCACTATGCAACACTAAGAGACTAATTTAAATAGCATAACCCATGGTACAAACTAAATGCTGATGGTGCCACTTTTGGTGTTGATCAGTCAGCTGGGGTCAGGGTGCTAATTCGGGACTGTGCAGGCTGTGTGACAGCAGCCTTAAGTAAAAAATTACACTACCCATTGGGACCTTTGGAGGGCAAGTCGACGGCAATGGAGGAGGGGGTTACTTTTGCATGGGACGTGTGCGTCCATGATGTTGTTTTTGAATGTGATTCAAAGATTGTTTCCGATGCCTTAAATAGTTCCAATGAAGCACAAACTCCGATTGCCAATGTAATTGATAGGATTTGACACAAGTTTAGAGACTTTCACTAGGTTCTGGTTACACATTAAAAGACAAGGCAACTGCCCTGCTCATTTGTTGGCTCAACATGCCAAGAATATTAGAAATTATGTAACATGGATGGAGGAAAATCCTTCATTCATTGAGTCCGCTTTGACTCAAGATGTAATGTTTATATCTTTATCTTAATAAAGTTACAATTTTCATATAATAAAAAAATAGCATAACCCAGTGCTAGGTCTGATCAAGAGGTTGTGATAGCTTGGATTCGGGTTGATGAGTTCTAGTGTAATTTTGCTTAGTATAATTAAAAGGTTGCTTACTTGGGTAGAATAGCTAGTTAGCCATACTAGCTAGTTTTAGAGAATCTCCAAGAGATGAGGCATATTCTCAACCAATTTGGAGAGTTAAATCCACTTTTTTGTTTTACTTACCTATTCTTTTAAATATATTTTTCAATAGGTTCAGTATTTTTACTCTATCTCATTTAAATCATATTTATTTTTCTTTATTTTTTTAATCTTATTGTGAGAGAAGAGAGATAGTGAAAAGAGAAACTATATTTTAACTCTGCGCATTTATAGTGGCTCTCTTGGTCAAGACAGCCATTACTCATGAGCAAAAAACTATCTCCCTTTTAGAGAAACCATTGGAGGAATATTATATGGTTTTGTTCTCTAAATTAGAAAGGATTTTGTTAATATAGTATATGTTGGAGATGATCCTGTATACATTTAAATGGCTTGATCACAAATAGGGTTTTGCAGAAAACCTGCCAACCCGCCAAATCCGATCCAACCTAATCCAACTCGTCGGGTTGGGTCAGTTTTTAAGGATTGGTGGGTTGGGTTACAAAAAAAAAAATTTATATCGGGTTGGGTTGGGTTAGGTTTGGGTCATAAAATTACAAACCCGCCAAACCCAACCCTACCCACCCATATTTTAATATATATCTAATAAATTTTTTTAAAAAAAAACAGCTATAAAACACTTTCTCGGTTCTTACTATCATATATTATATAAAATCCTATTAATTCTTTTAATATATATTTAAATATATTATATAATTAATAAAAAAAATTTAAAAATTTTAGATATATTTTGTTTATAATTGAGTTAGAAACTCGTGTATATTTTGTTTATAAGTGAATTAGGAGACTAGTTCATTTATATTTTATTTATCAACTCAGTTGGATACTTAGACATATTTTGTTTATAGCTCAGTTGGAATATTAGTTTATATATTAATGTATATTAATCAACTAAAGTGGCAAGTGTGATATATTTTTTTCTACTCAATTTAATAATAATAGTAATAAAAAAAATTGTCCAACCCATGGATTCAACCCAACTCATATGGGTTAGGTTGGGTTGGACTTATGTGATGAGTTAGGTTGGGTTGAATTTTTTTTAACCCACCTTGAGTCAAAAAATCCTCTCAACCCGACCCATGTATACCCCTCACATATAAAAGAGAAAAGGAGTAAAAGAGTAAAAGACTACACCTAATGGTTCCTATAAACGGAAGTATTTGATAAAAATATAATTTTGAATTTTAATATATTTAAATGACTTGAATAAAGCATGAAAGAGTAAAGTTTTCTAACGATAAAATTTATGAATGGATTTTAGTTTTATTAATATCTAGTTTTGAAATTATTAGTTGTAAGATGCTATTTTAAATCTAGAACATCATAGGTGTTTAGTTTGGTCCTTACAAATGAAATTTATAATGGGTTGTTAAATTTATATGAAGTTATTTATATTATTGTAGTGGGCTTTTTTTGTGTTTTGCTGGGCTGCATCCTGCGGTACAATTATTGTACTGGGCTGGGCTGCCTCTTGCGGTACTAGGCCTAAGTGTTCTGAGTAAGGGAGTTGAAATCGGTCCAACTGGAACTCAAATTGGTCTGACTTGTGCGCAAACTATGCCTCATCTGCCAGGAGCATGCTTACGGCAGGCAGAGCTATTCTGAATGAGTTACGGCAAGCAGACATGATAGTAAAGCAAAAAAGAAGAATACTTCGTCTTCTTAACTATAGTAAACAATTAATCTATACTTAATAACAATAATCACAACAACTATAACTTAAAGAAGGCAAATGAATAAGTGTTTAGCATATGGGTCAATCAAAGAAAAAGAAAAGAAGAAATAAATCTGAGTAAGTCTAGCCTGCGAGACCCAAAACCAGAGAGGGAAGAACACCTCTTCTCAACGCAATTAATCTCCTAGGAAAAGAATTCTACCACGGAAATTAATCACTTTGAGGGAAGCGGACTTGAATGGTTAGTGCCTAAAGGAACCCCTTTCTTTGCTTTTGGCAGAGGGTAGGATTTTTGAGAGGAAAAGAGGGAAATAACCTATTGGTGCATGCCTGTGAAACTAACTCTCTTTTTCTTTTTTCTTTCTTTCTCTATTTTCCGTTTTTCCTCTTATCTTTCCTCTTTCTTCTTTTTTTCTTGTTATTCCTCATTTCTATTTTGTGATTTTTAAGTTTTCAATGCTATCCTCTTCCTCACTATCGTTGTTATTACTGTATACAGTAAGGGCTTCTTTTTATAGTGCCTGCTGTGATTGGATTTTACTATTTTAGCCCTTAACCGCCTTTGTCTGGTCTGGGTGTACTTGCCGACCACCACGTTTGTGTGCCACTCCTCATCACCAGACAAAAAGGACTATTTTGTTTGTTAGTCTGCCGTGGCACCCTCTTCCTACTACGATGTGGGTGCCTTCTCTCTCCCTATCCTTCATGGCATGCACCTAGTGGCCCAGCTCAGTTTTGCCTGTTTCGGTTGTGTGTCATCCTAGTAGGACACTTCCCCCAAAAGAGCCCTAACAAGAACGTCAAAATAGGTTTTCCCCTCTACCCACCACCAAACCATGCCCTCTTACCTCTGACCCATGACCTCACTGTGTCATATATTGGCTAGGTATAGGCCGGTGAGATCTGGGCCTTGCGCGTGCCTTCCTTCCATATATGTCCAAAATCTGCTTGCTGCTTTCTCGTCCGCCGTGGTCTGGAGGCTTGCCTGCACAGTCTGCCGTTCGTTCTTTGACCTTTTATGTGAGCTACTTTTTGATTTCCCGCTCCTTTTAAGGGCTGATATTTATTTGTTACTGGGTTTTACACTTCTTTCGGCCCATTTCTTGATTGCCTTCCTTTCTTGTCATATTACTCTGTCATTCCTGCCGTAATGACTCAATCCTGCTGGGCCTCTTTAGGCCTGCCGTTTATTCTTTCCCCCAGTGGATTAACATGGCCATTGGTTTTCCTACTTATGGGCTTTTGTGTCCCTTTTTGTTTTTCTCTTAGGCATCCTTGGCTCATTTGCTTCCTTTGGGCTTCCTCATCCCTTTTACTAACTCTGCATTCCTATGGGCTATTACTAACTTCATTGGGCTTCCCTGTCCCAATTACTTCATTCTCATCCTTGGAGTTCATGGGCTTGTCATTAACCCCTTACTTTCTTTGTTTGCATTACTTTTAGCCTTACAGTAGCCCATTCTCACTTTTCTACATCATATACTGCCCATAGGTATGCTATTTCTCTCTTTCCGGGCTTCTTTAAGCCCATTTACCTCCTCAAGGTCCATTTGTTTATTTCATGAACCTGTGATCCATCGTTCCTGCCGCTTGGGCCTGATGGTTTTGCCACCTGTTTGCCAACCCTTTGCTGCCCTTGTTGCTGGGCTTTCTTCCTTCCACTTGGATCCTAAAAAATGATCCTCAACAATTATTATTATTATTATTATTTTTGAATTCTTTAATTTTAAATTCTCAAATCTAAAAACAATTTTATGAAATTGTGTACCATGTTGCAAATAGAGTGGCAAAATAGGATGGTATGAATTTGTTCCATGTTAAAACAATTCTTCAAACCCCAAATTTTGCCTTAATCATTAAAAGGCTAGTCAATGAGTCCAATATGGTGAAAGCATTATAGGCCCACGTAGAAGATCTATAAAGTAAAGAAGACAGTAATGTGGGAAAATTAAAAACATGAAGAGGACCCAATGATGAAAAATTAAAACAACTAGGTAGGTTTAGATACAGTTTACATAGTAAAGTCATTTAATTGTGCCACTATTGAGAGGAAATGTCATTCTAGAGCATAATTTATCTCTATTGGATGGGACTTGAGAATAGTGGTGTGTAGCCAACCCATAAACCCTTTAAAAACCGACTCAATCGATCCGACCAAATTCTTCGTGTTGGGTCGATTTTTAGAGGTTGATGGGTTGGGTTGGGTTATGAAAAAAATTTTAGTAGTGGGTTGGGTTGGGTTTGGGTCATAACAATCACAATCCCACCTAACCTAATCCGACTCGCCTATATATTTAAAATTTAAATTATATATTTAATATATAATTAATAATTTTTTTTTGATAATTTTTTATCAAAAAAAAAAATTTAATTTAATTTTTCCCATATTCAGCTCTTCATATATAAAACTCAATTACCTCTCAAACCCTAATAATCTTATTTCTCTCTCTGTCACTTCTCACTCCCCTCTCCCACTCCACTCTTATTTGTTTTATAACTGAGTTGGTATACTAGTTTATATATATATATATATATACACACATATATTGTTTATCAATCAATTGGATCTATCTTATCTTTTCTTTCTTTCTTTTTTTTTTTTTTTAATAATTGAATTGGAATACTAGTTCATATATATTTTGTTTATTAACTTATGTGGCAAGTGGGATATATTTTTTTTGCTCACTTTAATAAAAATAGTATTAAAAAAAGCTATCCAACCTATGGGTTCAACCTGACCTAACCCGATCCATGTGGGTTAGGTTGAATCCCTATAATGGGTTGAGTTGGGTTGGATTGGATTTTTTATAACCCATCATAGTGAGTTGAGTTGAAAAATCTCCTCAATCCGACCCAACCCGATCTATGCACACCCCTATTTGAGAACAATGAGAGCTATAAAAATAAAGGTAAAAAATAACTTGTCCCTGTCAAACCTAACCAAGAAAGCAAGAACATTTTAAATAGTAATATTTGGAATCACGTATATCCTAAAATCACTCACCCACATTGAGGGTGATAATATTAATGTTATGAGCAAACTCTCTCTATGGGGTATGGATTATTCACTACTTGGACATATTTTGGAAGTAATAAAGACATTAGTGGCTGATCTTTGCAATAACTATTTCTAATGTGTCAGGTGATTTGGTAACTCAGTGGCACACTCTTTAGCTAAGTTTGTTAGTTTATCTCTAATGATATAACTTGGATGAAAGATCCTCCTCCTTTTTTCTTTTCTTTTTTGATGAGAAGATCCTCCTCCTCTTGCCTTAGAGGCTCTATTCTTTAATGTAAATGTTTCTCTTTTATAAGTCTTTTTAGCCTAAAAATAATATATATAAACTCAAATTAGCTAAGTTTCGCTTTCACCTATCAAGAGTTGAACTTCTATTCAAATGCCAAAATTGGAGCTAGATGATCCACCCAATAGAGAGATTATTGATATATGTTTTTATTATTATTATTTTTTCTTTGCACGTAAAAAGGTAAAACAAATAAAAACACGTATTAGAGCATGTACCCACAATAAATCAAATGATGCAAAAATTGTCACAATTAACAAGAAATTTTTTTAAACCCTATTCCCCCCCCCCCTTCCCTCTGTTAGTGAATTTAATCATGATTAATGCATTGTAAAATTAGTGTTAATAGTGAACTTAGTGAAAGTGATGTTATTATAATCAGACTTGACTTCAATCCAATGCTTTGAAGCACTGAACTCATGCTTTACCCATTCTAATTACAATATCTCACCTCAATAAATTGTAAAAAAAATTTACATCTCTAATATGACACTATTCCATGTGATCATATTTACCCTCACTTCACGCTTCTATTCAACAATGACTGCCAAAACTTTGCATTGTAGGGGTTTCAAATTCTATTACCCCTACATGCCTTAAGTGCAATTCATTAGCTTGGGAATATCAAAAGAAAGGAGGAGGGAGGGGGGGGGGGGGGGGGGAGGTTGTCTTTTAGAATCAATAGGTCTTCAAATAGTTGATTTGAAAAAGTTGAAACTCTTCTTACTGGATGATCATGATACCTCTCGGAAATTGAAATTCTTAGATAGTTTTAGTTATGGCTGCTGATCACCCAAAGAATATTTGTTTCAAATAAATTGAGCCAATATATAATATAAACTAAAAGAATTCTTCGTTGTTTTAAGTGCAATTCTTTAACTACCTTGAAAGTTGAAATTAGTAGAAATCAAAATTTTGAAGCCACTAAAAATATCAATTCTTTTTCTTTTTCCTTTTCTTTTTGTTTCTTTATTTGGATGTTGTATGTATTGCATATTAATTTGGATTCAACTCATTCATGAAATTAAATTTTTTGTTTTAATTTAACTAAATGGGATGACTCAATACATTATGGGATATAAGGTGATAAATTTAGTAAATTTTTTAATATTTAAATATTACTTATTCAATTATATATATATATATATATATATATATATATATATATATATATATATCTTTTAAAACCCATTCTTCTTGCTTTTGGAGATACAAAATTACTAATATAGTTTTTGTATTTAGATTTTATTAATATAATTTTTCACAAGTTTTTAGAAAAATTGATTGTCAATAATTATTCGACATATTCATAATTATTAATATATATATTTTTTCTTTTTGTGAAACAATTGTATTGGATTATTGGCCCAATATTTTTGAGGCCTTCTTAAAGTTGTGAAAAGAATGTAAAATCTTTATAAAACCCTAGTATGGAGGTCTAGTGGTCTAGCACCATGTCCAACTCGCAATCATATGAGACTCATTAGCACTAGGGTTGTTGGCTAATGAGAGAATCCTATGGTATATCTTGTTAAATAGGGTCTGACTTGCTCTGATGTTCACCAGGAAAAAAAAAAGAATTATATATCAGAATACCTATCCAAAGAAAATGGTATGAAAAAAATAAATAACAAAATTAAGTCGTAATATCACATTTGTAAAAATAACATAAGACTAAGAAACAAACAAACACTAGATGGAGTCGGTCATCTCCATGATAGCATATTAGCATTGGGTCAGTCAGAAATCAAATTTAAACTCACTAAAAAAAAAAAATCAAAACACCTTTTCACACGTTGCAATCATACATATAATTTTTTTTATATGAAAATTGTAACTTTATTAAGACGAAAATAAAAACGTTACATCTTGAGTCAAAACGTACTTAATGAATGAAGGATTTTTCTTTGTCTATGCATATAATTGCTAATATTCTTGGCATGCTGAACCAACAAATGAGTAAGACGATTACCTTGTCTCTTAATATGTGTAACTAGAACCAGGTGAAAGTCTTTAAATTTGTGTTGAATCCCATCAATTATATTAGCAATCGTAGTTGGGGCTTTACTGCAACCATTTAAGGCGTCGAAAACAATCTTTGAATCACGTTCACACGGCACAATCAAATTGATATACATCTTTAAACAGAAATTCAAATAATGCATATAAAGGAATTTCATCCCATATTATTATTGAGACAATAATCGAGACCTAACTTATCTTTAACTTAGGGTACGTACGTGGCTATATATATGCCATTTGCATTTATGTATGAAATAGGTATCACATAATTCTTGATTCCTCGTTCTGTAGAGTGTAGACTTTGTCAGTGCCTTAGAAGAATATAATACCCGAAAAGGTTGAGAAACACAAAATGTTTGCCACTGCCTTAGTGTGTGTTTGGGTAAGGATGAAAAATGAAAATTATTTCACTATTTAGCTTATATTTGCTACTATTAATGAGTTCTATTGTACTTTTTGATACTATTCACGTGCTTCACTGTACTATTTCAACTAACTTTTATCTTTATCTATAGTACTTTCAACAATAATTTTTCAGTTTTAGCCAAATAAGCGATATTCAAACACACCTTTAATGGTATTTATTGTATATTTGTCGTATTAACATCAAAAGGCTATCAAGATCCAATTGTCAAATACTTGTCCTACTGCACTTTTTGGCACTATTCACGTACTCTACTGTACTATTTCAACTGACTTTTATCTTTATCCATAGTACTTCAACAATAATTTTTCAGTTTTAGCAAAATAAACGATATCCAAACCCACATTTAATGGTATTTACTGTATATTTGTTGTATTAACATCAAAAGGCTATCAAGATCCAATTGTCAAATACTTGAGGTACCTTCAAATAAATACTTGAGAGGCACTCTTCATATAGTAAAAATTAGGAATGAAACTTAAAATAAGGTACAATATTAGGTATGTCGTGGAGTGTTTAACACATTCCTCATATGTAATTGAATTTTTGAGCTCACGTCTTTAGTTCAAGACTACATTTATCTTCCTTCTTAGTTTGGGAAACTTTCTTGTCAAAAAAATAAAAAATGTTTAGTAAACCTCACAGCAACCGTTAAAGTTTAGTTCAAGACATGTGCTACAATTATTGATCTATTACACTAGGAAATTTCATAAACAACACTTATCGTCTCAAAGAGTGACTTAATTCGGGCCTTAACTCCACTACCTTTTATTAATAAACTTATTTGATGCAAATAAAAAGAAGGTTCAGGTAATATTTCTTATTTTTATTTCCAATATATATACAATACTTAAGATCAATTTGTACAATAACATGAGTATATGACACATGTAAATATTATGTGGTATTTTGATGTTAGAAAACCGATAACCATATCTATTATATTTTATTTTATAAATCTGAATAGATTGTGTAGTAATTATTTTTCATAGTAAAAATCAACTTTTAATTCTTATATAATGGTTTTTAGTAATTAGATAAACCTTAAGTACAACTTATCAGGTTTTGTCAAACTCATAAAATGATTAAATTATAAAAAATTTTGAACTATGTAGTAACTTTTTTTTTTTTGAGAACATATATAGTAACTATTTTGAGCGTTTGAAACTTTAAAGTGTAACTTAAAACAATATCTGTTTATATTATATATATACATTTTTTTTTGGAAAAATAATAAGCTATTGCATTAAAAATTGGAACTCATAACACTTTTGAAAAATAACAATATTTTTTGCATTTTTTCTCTTGAATTAAATTTGTTTCTCATTTTTTTTCCTATTCTTATTTTTATTTCATAAATTTTGACCTTAAAAAATATTGATATAATATGAAAATATTTCTTTATATATATATTAATGGAAATTGACAAATATCAAAGACATTGAAAAAAATAAATAAATAAAAATGTGAAACAATAGAGAAAAAATAATAAGGTAAAGGGGGACTTTTGGTGGGGCTGAGGCGGTGCCAGCTTGACCTTATTATCAACGTGCGCCAGGCTCGGCAATGACAAGGCAATGCACACACGCTAGGTACTTTTTGGGTTTTTACTGAGAATTCTTCGTAGTTTCCTTTCCCCACTCATTGGTTTTAGTTTTACATTAAAAAAATAATAATAATGCTTGGACTATAATTTTTGTTGTGGTAAATTGTGAATGATAAAGCTGTGGATCCACCATTTTTACTCCATGACTCATGACTTATACGAGTAAGTTGCAATAAAAGTTATGGTCCTAGCATTTTTTTTAATATATATATATATATATATATATATATATATATATATATATATATAAACAGGTATATAAAACGTGACACTCTATTGGGATGTTATTTTTTTATTTTGGGTCTAACTGACACTTTATTTCTCTACCTTAGAATAGCAAAATTTGGTCTATTGAAATGTTATTTTTTATTTGGATCCAACTAAGTTTTCTGTCAGTTAAAGAAGATTACAAAAAATTGCTAGGATCGTCTGAGATCATTAGAATCGTACAATCCTACCGATCTTGAACGATTGCAAAAATTCTTGAAAGATCATGTTCATTTTAGGTAGGTGTGATCATAAAATCGTAGGATCGTAGGATTCAAATCGGGATTTTAACAATCATGCATATTGTGGTAAATTGTCTTTCTTTTATTTTATAAGGGTAAATTATCTTCTTTTTTTTAATTCATTAGAACTTGCCTTTTTTTAGGATAAAGTAGACCAAAACCAAATAAAATTATATATATATATAAAATATATATTTATATTCTCTAATCAAATTCTAATTAAATTAAGTATATTCTTTTATGTAAGTTCTCTCATTAACTTTTTATGTATTAATGCTTCTTAAATGAGTATGTATCATATGTAAATATTTGTTTGTTGAATATTCCCCTTCATTAAAAAAATTAATTATTAACTAGTATAACTTGCACTCCCTTAAAAATTACCATGATTTTTTAGTGGAGTTTGTGGTGTGTAGTGTGCTTTTGTGTTAGAATTTCATTCCTTTCTCTTGTATTTGTGTATGTTTGTTTCTCAAAATATTAACTATTAACTAGTGATTACACTAACTCAGACCAACTTCTTGTTCAAAATGTGTCCACCATAGTTATCCTTGACCACAGCAGAAACAGAATCTCAAAGTCACTTTATCTATGTTTTAGTTTTTTCCCTTTTTCTTTTAGCACTTAAATTTTGACACATTTGGTTCCTTTTCTCTGCTAATATTTCCGGAATCTTGGTTGCTTTTCCACTGAGAAGGTCTGAAGTCTGTTCTCCATGATTTATATTCAAGGTTTGTTTTATAAAATGTGTAAGTAAAACCATACATAAAGTCTTTAACATCTGTCAAAAAGATTCTGTCAAGCATACTACCTAAAAAAGAAAAACAAAAGGACAATTTTTGTCTAAAAGGGTAGGATTTAAAATGCAGCTGTAGAATTCAAATTAAATAGACCCTAACTACTGGAAAGCCCTTTGAAAATTATATCATAGCCAGGAACACAGTTGGTTAAACTTTAAAGGGACTTAATACTTTCTTACTATGCATGATCATAATGTCAACTTTATCTCAATTTAGAGTCATCACAACTCAGCAGAAACGGCGAAATTGCTTGGACCCTACTCATTGTGTATTATAAGAACCAAAGAGTTATTTCAATTGACAAATATATGATGGGCTAAACACATGCAAAACGAATAATGCTTAGTACACTGATATTGTTTTATGCCTGAAACAAAAATCTTTTAAAAATCAAGATAATTATGATTTGAAAAGAAATAATTTGGATTGTAGTTTATCATAATTTTGTTTTGGAAAGAATTACTTTATTATTCTTTCTTTCGACCACAGAATCATCATTGTGTTGTTTTTTCATTTATAGTGGGCAATGCTGTCACTTTTCTTTTACTCTTCCTTATGTTTGTATGAAAAGTATGTGATTATGATTATCATCTTTACAACAGTTGAGGTTACAGATTGAGGTTGGTGCAAAATAAAAAATATATAAATAGTGATTCATGTGAAAATAATATTATATCAATTACAATTTCATAATTTATTAAAATAATAAAAAAGTGATAAAAATTAATAGTAAATTGTACTTTTTTTTTTCTTTTCTTTCTTCTTAATAATTTGGTAAAATGTGCATGACAACAGCCATTTTAAGAAGAGTTTTTTGAGATAAGAGAAAAACAAAGAAAGAAAGAAAGAAAGAGATGATGACCCTACTACAACATCGTGTGATTGATTGTCTTTAGTAATTATCTATTCTTTTAAGGTAATTAATTACCTGCGCTTTTAGTACATGATCCTCATCAATCATACTGGTTTCATAAACATGCCTGTTTCCTTCATGACTTCTGATTTCAGCCGTAGCCAACAAGACAGCAGTTATGCAATCACAATTTGGCAAAACCAGACCAACCATAATTTAAAGGTAAATTTTATTTTATTTTATTTTTTATGGAAAAAGGTAAAATTTGAAAACAATGAGAGAGAGAGAGAGAGAGAGAGAGAGAGAGAGATTATCTGAATAAAAAAAAACAATAAAATATGGGTAATATATAGGAATCTCGTCTTTCACTTGTTAATATGTAGCAATCAATTGGATTTTGCCCTTGATAAGAGGTTATATATGACAAGTAATGACTATCACATATGGTTAATTCTTGTTGCAAACTCACTGTTGCAATCTTTTATTACTACACTCAATCACAATTTCTGTTATAATTATAAAATCATAAAATCGTGCTTTGAAAACACAATTTCACACTTTTAATTGAAATCACGTTTTCCAAATACGATTTTAATTGACATGGAATTGTATGTCCCAAATACACGGTGTGTAACTATCATTGTTCATCACATATTACCATTAAATTGACAAATTAAGTATATGGATTGTTTCGAATTGCCACGTGTTTACACTTGATCTGTCATCTTTGCTGACTTGAATTTAGTTTGGGGAGTTGAATTTGCCATCTTTGTTTGCATAAATGGTAAAGAAGGCTAGCGGTGCATTCTAGTACAACATATCACTTGACAAACCTATAAATAGAGGTAAAACTGTGTGGCCAACTCACAAAACATAGGCAAATCATGATGTTAGCTTTAGAATATAGTAATTGTGATTAGTGTAATGAAGGAGAAAGAGTCGTGCACTTAGGAAGTCATGGAAGTGTATCAAAGTATCTGTTGAATATGTTTGAAGGTTTGTGTGAATGTAGGAAAGCACCTGAATGCAAATATAATTTTATGTATTTCTCTAAGTCTCCTAAGGTCTAATCCCCTAAACATCGAGTTCCTCTTTCATTTTATAAATTTTAGAATCCCTAAAAATTTTGCAAAATGAAAGAAAACTTGTGGTATCTGTTGGGCATTAATATTTTACTGGCTTTGAACAATGAAAGCTTGAAAGGAGTAGGTTGTGGTTGTCCTCAAGCTTTAGGCTACCAGGTCGCCAAAGGCCATTTAAATTGCTTCTCTGAAAGAAAATTAACTATCCTAATTTGCTGAATTAGGGGATTATGACAATCAACATTTTGATTGAATCCTGTATTGGGAGCAAAAATGTATGTCAAGTCTATTCATATATGAGTTAATTGAATAGATTTTTTGTTCTTCCGTGAGTGACAGGTTTTGTACATTGAACTCAACATGGGCTTTATGGTTCTTCAAGTGTTTCAAGCCTAGTATAGAGACTTTTCATGGGCCCAAAATTGGTGCGAAATGACTCTTTGCCCCACCAATCCACATCTCCAAATTAGACTTTTCATGTGGGCTTGGTCCACATAATGGGCCTTATCTGGCCATTTTTGCCAGCATAGCCTTTTTAACTCTAAAGGCCGAAATAGTATCTCTTTGGGTTAGACCTTGTGAGCCCAATTTTTTAACAAGTCAGAGCATTCGGCCGAATGCATGGGCTTCTTTCACGTGTTTGCGGGCCTGAGTTTTTCTGGAAAGATTGAACTCGTGGGCTCATTTCATTTGTAACTCCAAAATGCCCAAGAGGGATCAACAGGAAAATTATGCCACCACAAAATCACTCACTAAAACTTGCAATAAACATATTAATAGAATTTTATAAAATTTATGTTAGGAGGCTTGTCCTGCATTTTTCTGAGTTGTAACTTAGATCTCCAAGCCCTTCTGTTCCAAGAGGTCCATGACCGTTAGTACCATCTAGGTTCATAGTATTTATACATCTATGGAGGCAAAAGGTCAAGTATTCTGGCCTCTTTGAATTCTAATAAATTTGAGCATTTTTTTAATAAAAAATTATAGAAGATACACAAAAGAATTTTTTTTTTTTTTTTTTTTTTTTTGAGATTTGAAAATATATGAAGAGAATATGTATATGGTATAATTGACATGTCTATAAAAAAAAAAAAATTATAGAAGATACACAACAGAAAAAAAAAAAAAAAAAAAATATATATATATATATATATATATATTTATATGAAAGAGAATATAAATATGGTATCCATTATTGACATGTCCCAAAGCATCAGTAAAGTGTTCAACTTTCCAAAGAGTGATAGATCTCTTTCTCTTTTCATCATCTTTTAAGTTTTAATTGCAAACAATTTTAATTTATTGTCCAAGATTATTTGATGGGAGAAATTATTAGGTTTGTCGGGAGGATTGCAAAAGTGTTCATCGTGGTCATTCTAACAAATAAAACACCGTTGTTTATGTAAGCGTGACATCACCTAGTTGTTTTTTTTTTTTTTTTAATTCTTATGCTGATTAGGAACCTGACTAATCATGCATTTACATAAGTGGCATGGCATTATTATATTGGTTGGGAGGACTACTTCAGCAGTTTTCATGGTGTACTTAATAATTTCTCATTTGATGGACGAGTTGTGAAAAATGAGGCTTTCAACAAATGTTACAATGTTCCCATATCTAAATGTGCATCCATTTTCAACCTCAAAAATCCATTGTTTTGGCCAGTTTCTAGGCTATTTTCTAGCACAACATCGTAAGCCATGTCTTCTGTCAATAATTCTTTTTTGTTTTCCTTATAAATGCCATTTATTTCCAAGCTATGTTTATGATTTGATTTCAACATAAATTGTTTGTGGTAGATATGGGGCCTTGAGTTCAGAGCCTATTTCGTCTAGGACCAAACTAGCAACAATATTCCCTCTGCATCACTTTGGGCCTATAACTGATGTTATGTAATAGGAATGTTACGGCTGCTTTCTATTATTAGTCAACTTTATTAGATTTTGCATCTCCCTAACTTGGTATTAAAATAGAAAAAAAAAAAAAAAATACCATTCAGTTTCTTGAAAGAACTAATATATAAAAAAAAAAAAAAAAAAAAAAATCTGCCTTACCCTGAACAAGATAAATGAAAAAAAAGTAGAACACATATAGTTGCTAATTATTCAAAATAGCCAATGAGCCATAAAAGTTGCCAGTTTAACATATACATTGTTCCAAAAAGATGAAATGATTTTTCTAGTTACAAAGTCTACTCATCAAAAAAATTGAAGAAAAAGAAGTCAACAATTTCATTTTAGTTTTGTATGATATAATACAATATTGATAAAACACCAATGAACAAAGCAAAAAATAGATAAGCAACACATGAAAAGAAAACAAGTAGCCCCTGCCTGAGTAGATTTTCGAGATGTCATCTACAAGAGAGTTTTCAGATTTTCGTTCAACACCACTTCAATTCTCACCATGGCGGCCTAATAATTATGGCAATAGGCAAGCAGAGTAGAGCAGGACATTCTCCGAAGAAGTGAAGAAGTGGTATGGTAGAACAGCCATCCATTCAAACAAGGCTCTCAAAAAATAGGTTTCAACTGTTAGAGAGTTTTTACTTTTGCAAGGCTTGTTCTTCTAGAATTAATTCTCCCAAATTGATCAGGAATGACTTGAATAAAGCATGGAATAGTAATTTTTTCTAATGATAAAATTTATGAATGGATTTAAGTTTTTTTTTTTAATTAATTAATTATTTTTTAATATCTAGTTTTGAAATTTTTAGGTGTAAGATATTATTTTAAATCTAGAACATCATAAGTGTTTGTTTTGGTCCTTACAGCTTAAATTTATAATGGGTTTTTAAATTTATATGAAGCAATTTATATTAGAATTTTTTTTTTTTAAATTCATTAATTTTAAATTCACAAATCTATAAACAACCTTATGAAATTGTGTATCATGTTGCAATTAGGGTGGCAAAACATTACAATGTGAATTTTGTTTCATGTTAATACAATTCTTCAAAACCCTAACTTTTAACTTAATCATTGGAGTGGTTCTAGGACCACAAATTATTTCACAACTTTTTTGTCGCAACTTTGTTGTGACAGATTGTAAGTGGTTGCTTATCACTTATATATTGACCTACCATTTTTTCTTCGTCACTTATACTTTGCCACATCATAATTATGACAAGAATTTGTTCTTACAACTAAAATTTATAATGGGTTGCTAAATTTATATTAGAATTTTTTTTTAAAAAAAATTCTTTAAATTTAAATTCTCAAATCTAAAAACAACCTTATGGAATTATGCACTACGTTGCAAATAGGGTGGCAAAAAAGGACAATGTAAATTTTGTTTCATTTTAATAAAATTCTTTAAAGCCTAACTTTTGCCTTAATAATGTTTCTATGGCCACAAATTATTTCACAACTTCTTTGTCACAACTCTGTCATGGCAGACTGTAAGTCGTTACTTATCATTTACATATTGGACCTATTATTTTTTCTTCAACACTTATATTCTGTCACATCACAATTGTGGCAAGAATTGGTTCTTACAAATGAAATTTATAATGCGTTGTTAAATTTATAAGAAGTGATTTATATTAGAAAATTTTTTTAATTAAAATTTTTTTTATATAAATTCTGAAATCTAAAAACAACCTTATGGAAATGTGTATAACGTTGCAAATAGGGTGGCAAAATAGGATAACGTGAATTTCGTTCCATGTTAGTGCAATTCTTCAAAGCCTAACTTTTGCCTTAATCATTGGAGTGTTTTTAGGACCTCAAATTATTTCATAACTTCTTTGTCACAATTCCATTGTGGCAGACTATAAATAGTTACTTATCATTTATATATTGACTTACTATTTTTTATCCATTACTTATACTCTGCCACACCATAGTTGTAGCAAGAATTATTTCTTACAACTAAAATTTATAATGGATTGTTAAATTTCTATGAAGTAGTTTATATTAGAAATTGTTTTTTTTTTTTTTAAGTTCTTTAATTTTAAATCTCAAATCTATAAACAACCTTATGGAATTGTGTACCACGTTGCAAATATGGTGGCAAAACCGGATGATATGAATTTTGTTCAATGTTAATATAATTCTTTAAAGTCCAACTATTGCCTTAATCATTGAAATGGTTCTATGATTACAAACTATTTCATAACTTTTTTGTTACAACTTTGTTTTGACAGACTGTAAGTGGTTATTTATCACTTATATATTTACCTATCATTTTTTGTCCACCATTTATATTCTATCATGTCATAGTTGTGGCAAGAATTGGTATTATAATGGGATGTTAAATCTATACGAAGTAATTTACATTAGAAATTATTTTTTAAAATTATTTAATTTCAAATTCTCAAATCTAAAAACAACCTTATGGAATTGTGTACCACATTGCAAATAGGGTGGCAAAATAGGATGATAAGAATTTTGTTTCTTGTAAATACAATTTTTCAAAGCCAGCTTTTACCTTAATCATTGAAGTGGTTCTAAGACCACAAATTATTTCATAATGAAAGCACGATAGGCCACATATATGATCCATAAAGTAAAGAAGTCAACAATGTGAGAAAATTGAAAACAACTAGACAGGCTTAGCACACAACAAAGTCATTTGTCGTACCATTATTGAGAGTAAATATCATTCTAGAGCATAATTTGTCTCTTATCATATGAAATTTGAGAGCAATCAGAGCTATAAAAGTACAGACCGACCTTTCTAAAGGCCCAAAATAACCCAGAAAGGCAAGAACGTTATGGACCAAACATTATGATTTTTGAATAGTGCAATTCTTTAAACTTTATGAACCATGCATTATGAATGGTGCAATTCTTTACCTACCTTGAATTGTTGGAATTGGTAGAAATCAAAGTTTTGAAGCCACTGAAAATACCAATCATTTTTCTTGTTCTCATTTTTCTTTTTCCTTTTGATTTTAATGGCGGAAAGAATTATTCGCGTTACATGTGTCAAGTGTAATTCTTTGATCATGGCAATTCTGGCAAGTGCGGGAATCAAAAAGTGGACGTTGTCGACATACTTTTCGACAGTTAGAGGCTAACCCTGTCTTGGATATGAGGATTGAGGAGCCTATTACTTTTTTTTAGAAAGCCTTTTCAAAAATTCCATGGGGATTTTCCGTAAGGAATTTTACCAGGAGACCATTGGAATTCTCTCCAAAGGTTTTTGGCAAATAAAAAGAAGGGTAAAATGCAAAACATACCCCTAAAGTTTGAGTGTATTTAGATTTTACACTTTAAAATTTTATAATTTAGATTTTACCCCTAAAGTTATATGTTGTTTTCATTTACAACCCCTCCATTAACTTTTTACTGACGTCTCCGTTAAGTGACAAGTAAGTGTATGATGTTTATTTATTGATCCAATTAAATGGTGACACGTGGATTTTACCATTTTACAAGTAAGCATATAATTTCTTCTTTCTTAGTTTAAGAAACCTTACGGAAACCATGAACTAATTAGGAAGTAAAATAAATTAGATAGTTTTTTATTATAGAGAATTTCAATTTATAACATCTATTTCTAATGATGGTTTTTTATTATCAAATCATGACACCAAATAATTTTTGGTATAGGCAGGAATTAAATCTTAAGTTTCTTATTCAATCATCAGACTAATTGAATTAACTAAAACCTATAAAATAAATTAGTTAAGATAACTAATCATACCTAAAAATTTATGATAGATGACAACTCCTAAAATAGAAAGATAAATAAAAAGGCTTACTAATGCGCACACATCACTGCAAAGTATTTGCATAAGTCACAAACATTATACACGTATTCCCAGGAACATCCAAAATGTACTTGGGGCTAGACCATCTGCAGTAGTTTGTCCTTATAGTGATTGCATAAGTCACAAACATTATACACGTGTTCCCAGGAACATCCAAAAAGTAGTTGGGTTAGAGCATTCTCATCAACTCATGTAAACTCTTCTAAAATAGAAAAAGGTGCAAGTTTTACATATTTTACGTAAAAAAATACCATATTAGTGGGTGTAAAGTTGTGTATAATTTACACCTAGTTGTGTAAATGAACAGTAACCGTGTATATATCCACAGTTACTGTTCATCGTGTAAACCATTTTTTTAATTTTATTTTCTCTCTCCTCTATCAAATTACTTCTCTTCCCTAACTATTATAACAACCCAGCACGCCAGAATCAACTGAAAATTAACCAAACACACCTACTGAAAATTAACCAAAATCAACCCAATATCAACTGAAAATTAACCCAAAATCAACAGAAAATTAACCCAAACACATCTACACAGACAAATCTACACAGAGATACACTTGCTAAAAAAAAAAAAAAAGCACAGAGAGATCGGAGCTTATGGGAACGATCAGTGCTTGACTGGAATGATCGGAGCTCGTGGGTCTCGCTTGATCGGAGCTTGTGGGTATGGGTCTTGCCTAATCGATGCTGGTGGATATGGGTCTTGCCTGATTGGTGCTTGTGGATCGGAGCTGTGGAGATCAATGCTTGCCTGATTGGAGTTGTGGAGATCGATGCTTGCCTGATCGGAGTTGTGGATCGGTGCTTGTAACTGAGATGGTGTGGATTAGACCGAGAGGGAGAGTTGATTCAAAAATGGGTATAGAGATGGAGATTAGTGGATTGGAGAGGCGTTGTGGTGCTTGTGATGGCTGTGGTGTTGATGGGCTTTAAGGTTGTCCAGGTTTAGCTCCGGCGAAGGTGTTTTTAACCGTGAGACAAAGAAGAAGAAAGAAGAGGAAGAAAAGAAAGAGGAAATGGCAGAGACAATGAAAAAGAAAAAAAGAAGAAAGAAAAGGAGGTATTGGAAAAAGAAACGCGTAGGTGAAATAATATTAGAAAAAGAATATAAAAATATTATTTATATAAAATATCTTGTATAATAGATGAACTGATGTGGGTGTTTTGTAAAAATAGATGTGTAAAATAGAAAAAGTAGCTTTTTCCATGTAAAATAGATGATAAATTTACATGAGCTGGTGTGGATGCTCTTAGAGCATATCTAGTAATTTGACTAAATTTTTGGGCAAGAAAGAGTGATATTTACCATTTTTTTTAATTTATTTTTTCAAATACGTCTTTCAACAGATTTTTTAATGTTTTTTATTTTATTTAAATATTATTTATTTATTTATTATTTATTCTTTTTTAATATTTTATTTTCCTCTATTCATTCTTAATAATTATATTTTTCAACAAAAGTGTTACATCCATAATATTTTTTACATTACTTTTACAAGAATTATAACAAAATCTTGTATGGAAAATTATTACTGGTTCTAATTTGAATCTATTACTGAAATTATATTTTTACTCATCAATATTAGTTAATAACAATATGTTATTTAAAATTTATTGTGAAAATAGTGTGAAAATATTGTAATAATATTTCTAAATTGTCATTTCTTATTTTTTATATTATTTTTAATTTTTAATTTTTAATTTTTTTTCTTATTTTTTCTCCACCACACATGTATACCCATATATCTCCATTTTTTTTCCTCTACTTTCCACTTTATTCTAGAACCTCCATCTCTCTTTCTTTCTCCAGCTCTCTCTTTCTCTACTTTTTTTTTTTCCTTTTTCTACTTGATTCCAGAACATTCTTTAGCTTTCTATAACAACAAATGTTCAAAATATTTATTCTCAGTTTTTTCTTCTTTTAAAAAAAATATTTTCATTTCTAAACCATATTTTTGGGTAAAAGATAGTACTGTTTAAAAGCTTCTTACTCTACAATTAGCGTACACTTATAAGGGTATAGAGAAAGGTAGTTAGGCTTATCGTCTCAAAGAGTGACTTTGTCTGGGCTTCAACTCCACCTCCTCTTATTGATAGTTATTTGGTAATACTTAAGATCAATTTGTACAATAAAATGACACTCATGAAAATATTAATTAGTATTTTAATGTTATAAATCCCATAACATATCTATTATATTTTATTTATTTTCTAGGTTATTTTATTTTATATATCTGAGTAGGTTGTGTATTATTTTTTTATAGTAAAAAAAGCAACTTATAAATTTCATATAATTATTTACATTAATTAGATAAACCTCAAGTATAGCTACCACCACGCACCCTTGGTATGACGGTCATTCCACAAGTATAAATGTTCGTGGAGTGTTGGGGGGGGGGGAAGGGAAGGGCTAAAGTTCAAGTCTTCAGGAAGGAGTTTCATACACATATACACTTAAATTAGATTAGAGTAGAAATTATATCTTGTATCAAAAACCTCAAGTACGGCTTATATTGGATTTTGTCAAACCCATAAAAAGATTAAACTATAAAAACTTTAAACTATATAGTAAATATTTTTGTGTTTAAAACTTTGAAGTGTAACTTGAAAATAATATTAGTTCATGATGTTTATCTTATAATTATTTTCAAATTATATCACTTACACATATTTTATGAAAAACAATAATCTACTACATAAAAAATTTAAACTCAAAACGCTATTGAAAAATAAAAATATTGTTGCATTTTTTTTCTTGAACTATTTCTTTTTCTATTCTTATTTTTCTTTCATAAATTTTGACCTTAGAAAATATTGATATAATAGAAAAATCACTCTACATATATATATATATATATAATATCAAAATGAACACATAACAAAGACATTGAAAAAAAACATAAATAAAATATATGAAACAATAAAGAAAAAAATAAGAACAAAATTTAGTTACAAAATTGGCTGTAACCTAATGCTACGACCTTACTTAATATCTTTTTATTGAAGGTAAATTTTGACAAATCCACCATTAGATTACATCTTCTTCTTATATCCTTTATACTTGCAAAATTTTTATAAAATTAAATATCAATAGTTATGTCATCAATAAATTGTTTAAATTATAAGTTTTTGTAGTTTATATTTATGCATAAAATATAAACTTATAACTCATATAATAAATAATATCTGACTAATACTAAATTTGATACGTATATTAAGAATATGTAATTCAATGATTAAAATTTTCAAAATATATAATAATATTTATTTTATTAAGTAAAATTGTAGTTTTAAGTTATAACTAATTTTATAAATAAATTTTGTTTAAAAAATAAAATTAAGGGAGAGTTTTGGTGGGGCCGAGCTCTTTGCGCAAGGCCCGGCACGCAGAAAAGTTGGATAGTTTCCCTCCCCTCACTGGTTTTGCATTAAAATATATGGAGAAAAACAGTCTCCACACTGCCTATATAAGAAAAGGATCCACATAAACTCCCAAACACCAGTAAAAACGAAACCCCAATTTCTCCAATTACTCTCTTTTCTTTTCTTTTTTATGAACTCATTGACTCTCTTTCACAACCCCCCCCCCCCCCCCCCCCAAACAAAAAAAAAATCAAACTACCCTCTTCATTTGCATCAGTCTAAATCACTAGAGACCACAACAAACAATCATGAGTTCAACTTTGAAAGACCAAGCTGGTGGTGTTTGTAGCTGTACGAGGTGTTCTCTCCTTATTAGATCACTGCAAGAATGTGCCAAAAACAATATCAAATCTTCCTAGGCGGTTTCTGATAATAAGCAGAAACGCTCAAAGGAGGAGTCCATGAGAAAAATCATGGACTTAAACTGCTTGGGTCCTACCACAACAAAGTTTTAAATGGCTGTGTAAAATCAGTGGAGTATGTGTGAAAACATGTCCTTTTATTTTATTTTATTTTTTTGTTTTGCTTTTAAATATTTAAATGAGTTGGAATATATATTGTTATATTGATTACTGACACAATAACTTTCACAATTTTTCACAATAATTGAGGTGCCAATTTCTTATAAGTCGAAATAAAATAATAAAATATAAGACTGTGACCAATTACAACTGAAAAAAATGTTGTAACACTTGTTGAGTGAATATGTAAAAACTACAGTATTTTTTGGTTTGTTCAATATGTACTGTTCATCATTTTTTTTTTCTCCGGTCATCGATTTGTGCTCTTTTAAAAAAAAAAAAAAATTATATGAGCTTGCATATATATTGTTATTCTGACGTAACAAATTTCACAATATTTTCACAATTATTGAGATATTAATTTCTTATAGGTCAAAATAAAATAATAAAATATAAGACTATGACCAACCATAACTAAAAATAAATATTTCGTGAAATTGTTGTAACATTTATTGTTATCACAATATTTTCACAATTGTTGAAATCTCAGTTTCTTATAGATCAAATTAAAAAAAATACTAAGTCCATAACATTTTCACATTGATTTCGCAACAAATGATAGGTAAGCTACTATTAATGAATATAAAAGTGATGTCAGTCGTGGGTCTATTTTAAAATCAGTAACAACTTGCCAGCTAGAATTTGTTATGAAAATATTATGGAGATAATATTTCTATAAAATAAATAATAATATATCAGACCACGATTGAAAATAAAGGTATTGTGAAAATATTGTAAAATTTGTTGTATTCTTAGACTTCTTTTTGGTTTAGTCAAATTTGGTAAGTAAAAATTCACTGTTTCATGCACAATTTTATTTTGTTGTTGTTGTTGTTGTTTTTTTTTTTTTTAACGCATAGTTTAAAGTTGTTGTTCCAATTAAAAATTAATAACAATTTACCACCCAGGATTTGTTATGAAAATGTTGTGGATGTATCATTACTCTAAAATAAAATTATAAAATATCATATCAAAGCCCACCATAGCTAAAATAAAGGTATTGAGAAAATGCAACAATGCGCAAACAGTGCCACTATGGTTTGTTCAATTTGCATTGTTACTAAAATGCTTTTTTTTTTTTTAGTCGTTCGTTTTGTATGTGCTTTTTTTTTTTTTTTTTTTTTTTTGCTTTTAAATATTTATATGAGTTGGAATATATATTGTTATACTGACACAATAAATTTCACAATCTTTTCACAATTATTAAGGTGCCAATTTCTTATAACTTGACATAAAATAATAAAATATGAGACTGTGGCTAACTATAACTGGAAAAAAAAATGTTGTAACATTTGTTGGGCGAATATGTAAAAACTACAGTACTTTTTGGTTCATTCAATATGAACTGTTCATTTTTTTTCCCTGATCATCGATTTGTGCTCTTTTTAAACACACACACCAGATCATTGCTGCCTTGAGCCAGAGAGTTTGGTATCCGGGTTCGGTGGACTCAATAGAGGCCTTAGCTGCGTGTAGAGCAGTTTGCTTTGCCAAAGAACTCAGCATTCAGCAAATGGTGATTGAAGGTGATTCACTGCGAGTTATATAGGCGATTAATGGGAATAGACCAGTTTGGACTATGTATGGTCATGTTATAGATGATATTCATCTTTTGTCTTCTTCTATTTCTTGTAGTTTTTCACATGTTAAACGTAAGGGTAATAGATTAGCTCATGCCCTCGCTCGCCGAGCAGTTTCATCTGCAGATACTGATGTGTGGTTAGAAGATCTACCACAAGATTTGGATGATGTCTTTCAGCTTGATTTCCAGTAATAAAGTACCTTTACCTTTTTCTCAAAAAAAAAAAAAAAAAAAAAATATATATATATATATATATATATATATATATATATATATATATATATATATATATATATATATTATATGAGCTTTCATATATATATATATATTGATATATTAACACAACAAATTTCATAATATTTTCACAATTATTGAGGTATCAATTTCTTATAAGTCGAAATAAAATAATAAAATATGAGACTATGGCCAACCACTGCTGAAAATAAATATTTTGTGAAAATGTTGTAATACTTATTGTCATCACAACATTTTTCACAATTGTTGATATCTAAGTTTCTTATAGATCAAATAAAAAAAATTACTAAATCCATAACATTTTCACATTAATCTTGCAACAAATCATAGGTAAGCTACTATTGATGGATAAAAAAGTGATGCCAGTTGTGGGTTCTTTTTAAAATCAGTAACAACTTGCCAACTAGAATTTATTATGAAAATATTATGGAGATAACATTTCTATAAAATAAATAATAATATATTAGACCGAAACTTCCCACGATTGAAAATAAAGGTATTGTGAAAATATTGTGACAATTTATTGTGTTCTTAGACTTCTTTATTGGTTTAGTCAAATTTGGTTAGCAAAAATTCACTGTCTTATGCACTATTTTCTTTTGTTGGTTTTTTGTTTGTTGTTTGTTTGTTTGTTTGTTTTTTTTTTTAATGAATAGTTTAAAGTGGTTGTCCCAATTAAAAACCAATAAAAATTTGCCACCTAAAATTTGTTGTGAAAATGTTATGAATGTAGTATTACTATAAAATAAAATTATAAAATATCATACCAGGGCCCATCATAGCTAAAATAAAGGTATTGGAAAAATATCGTGACATTTATTGTGTTCTTGACTTTTTTTTTTTAACCAACTTGTTGAGCCAAAATTCATAGTATTACGGACAATTTTCTTGGGCTGACTTTTTTTTTTTTTTTTTTTTTAACACATTGTTTAAAGTAAAAAAACACATAGTTTTACCAACAAAAAAAGAATTATGTAAAAAAATATTTTCTACTTTTATGTTTGGGGTAGTTTCATCCCCTCCAATTTTAAAGTTGAATAATTTCCTCATTTATATTTTGTAGGCAAGTATATAGTCCCTACTATTACTCTCTTAGTTAAACCCTAATAAGATCTTATTATTCCTATAATATTAAATTTTAATGTCTCAAAAATTTTCTTCTTATATTTTGAGTTTTATGTATTAGTCATACCTAGAAAGTAAAAATGGTGATGCATGGTATTCTATTTGTTACTTAGAAAACACTAATTTATTAGTAGTTTAAACCTTCTAAATTTATAATTTTATCTAACAGAAACTTCAATGACATATGTCATTTGTTATTTTATTCTTATTTTATTTGTTTTCTTAAAAATGTGTTCATTAAAAATTAAGTAAGCTAAGTATCGTAGTTAGACTCATAAAATAAAATGATAAAAAAGGAAGTATGAATAAAAAAAAAAAATTCATTGCAAATGATTGTAAGTATTTAATTTGATGAAGAGTTTCAATTATAGCATATGTCATCATTTATTGCAAAAATTTAAATATTGTGACAAAGTTTTATCAAAATTACTTAATTGTTAATTGTTGGAAGATGACGATATTTGTTATTATTCTTAGTAGAATTTTTTTTGTGAGTAAATACTATCTTTAGTAAATAGGTTCTAAGAAATAAAAGAGTATTTTGTATCAAATAATACCATGTTATACGTATTAAAATCCAATAAACGAGAGACATGAATGTAAAAATAATTATTCACTAACACATCTTTTAATTATTAGTGGATTAATTATTTTTTATTGACATGTCTTACACTTATTGAATTTTGATACCGCTTACATGATATCATTTGATACAAAATACCTTCTCCTAAAGAATTATCATCCTAAATAGATAGTCATGTGTTAAATAATTATTCTAAATTTAAATATTTGGTTTGATACTACTTCAAAAAAATTCTAAAATTTTCTCACTCAAGGGGCAGCACGTGCGGCACGAGCAACCCTTACCAGTGGTTTACTAGTGGTTTTATACAATGCACGTACAAGATATTATCTCCTTAGATTACTGCAAGAATGTGCCAAAAACAATATCAAATCTTGTTATCAAGCCCAGGAACTCTCTGCCAAATCTTCCTCGGCGGTTTCTAACAATAAGCAGAAACTCTCAAAGGAGCAGTCCATGAGAAAAATCATGGACTTAAACTGCCGGGGTCCTACCACAACCAAGTTTTAAATTGCCGTGTAAATCCAGTAGAGTGAGCTTAAATACCGAATTGCTGTGTAAAACCAGTGGAGCGTGTAAATACCGATTATGTGTGAGGATATGCCCTTTTATTTCAATGCATTTAAAAAAGAAAATTTGCTTCCAATTGATTTGTTTATAATATATATATATATATATATATATATATATATAGAGAGAGAGAGAGAGAGAGAGAGAGAGATGTTTTTACAATACTTTTACAATAAATTATAAGTGACAGATTGTTATGGGTTATTATTGATAGGCAAAAAAAAAAAAAAAAAATTTAGTAGTAAGTTTAAATTAGAACGAATAACAACTTACCATCTATAATTTGTTGTGAAAGTGTCATAAAAGTTGCACAACAAATAAAATGGATTGTTATACATATATATATATATATATATATATATAGAGAGAGAGAGAGAGAGAGAGAGAGAGAGAGAGACGTGAATTAAAATTTCAGTGGTAAATTTAAATTAAAACAAATAACAACTTACCACTTATAATTTGTTATGAAAGTTTTGTGGACGTAGCACAGTAAATAAAATAGATTGTTAATTATTAGGAAAAATTATATTTTACCATCCTAAACTATATTCTAGATTATACTTTGCACTTTAAACATTTCGAATGCACATTTTACACCCTAAACTATGACCATTGTTACACTCTACACCCCAACGTTAAGTTTTTTATTAATTTGGATGGAAAAGTATGACATCATGTAAAAAGACTCAATTGCCCCTCTTCTCAAGCTCTTAAAAACAAATAAGAAATTACACTTTACCACCCTAAACTATATTCTTGATTACAATTTATACCGTAAATTTTAGATTTCCATCCAAGTTAACGGCAAACTTAATACTGGGGTGCAAAGTGTAATAATGGTCATAATTAAGGGTGCAAAACATGCATTCGAAAAGTTTAAGGTGCAAAGTGTAATATAATGTATAATTTAAGATGGTAAAGTGTAATTTTTCCAGATTTATTAGAAACCTATAAGCTTTACAAAAGTAAATATTCGGTTTAATTTCAAAATCGGAACCTTGCGTAAGATTATGGGAGGTAGATAAGATTGTGGATCGTAAGATTTTACACTATTTGAGAAAAAAAAAATACATTAGTATGTTAAATAGAACGAGCCACTGCAGGCCCAAAAGAAATGCAAATGAAGAAAGTAAGGGGTTAATGGCAAACCCATAAACCTTAAGGATGAGAATGAAGTAATTGGGCTAGGGAAGCCAATGAAGTTAATAATAACCTATGAGAATGCAGAGTTAGTAAAAGGGATGAGAAAACCCAAAGGAAGCAAATGGGTCAAGAATGCCCAAGAGAAAAACAAAAGTTACACAAGAGCCTATAAATAGGAAAACCAATGGCCATGTTAGGCCACTGGGTGAAAGAATAAATGGCAGGCCTAAAGAGGCCCAGCAGGATTGAGTCATTACGGCAGGAATGACAGAGTAATATGGCAGGAAATGAGAGCAATCATGAAATAGGCCGAAAGAAGTGTAAAACCCAGTAATAAATAAATATCAATCCTAAAGGGGAGCGAGAAATCAAAAAGCAGCTCGTAGAAAAGGTCAAAGAACGAATGGCAGGCTGTGCAGGCAAGCCTTCAGACTAGGGCAGACGAGAGAGCAGCAGACAGATTTTGAGCACATATGGAAGGAAGTCACGCGCAAGAACCAGACCGCACCAGCCTGTACCCAGCTAATACAGGATAAAATGAGGTCATGGGTCAGAGGTAAGAGGGTATGGTTTGATGGTGGGGAGAGAGGAAGACCTATTTTGAGGTTCCTACTAGGGCTCTTTTGGCGGAAGTGTCCTACTGGGATGAAACACCACCTAAACGGGCAAAGCTGAGCTGGGCCACTAAGTGCATGCCATGAGGGATAGGGAGAGAGAAGGCATACACACCGTAGCAGGAAGGGGGTGTCACAGCAGACTAAGAAACAAAATAGTCCTTCAGACTAGGGCAGACGAGAGAGCAGCAGACAGATTTTGGGCACATATGGAAGGAAGTCACGCGCAAGAACCAGACCTCACCAGCCTGTACCCAGCTAATACAGGATAGAGTGAGGTCATGGGTCAGAGGTAAGAGGGTATGGTTTGATGGTGGGGAGAGAGGAAGACCTATTTTGAGGTTCCTACTAGGGCTCTTTTGGCGGAAGTGTCCTACTGGGATGACACACCACCCAAACGGGCAAAGCTGAGCTGGGCCACTAAGTGCATGCCATGAGGGATAGGGAGAGAGAAGGCACACACCCCGTAACAGGAAGGGGGTGTCACAGCAGACTAACAAACAAAATAGTCCTCTTTGTCTGGTGATAGAGAGTGGCACACAGATGTGGTGGTCGGTAAGTACACCAAGATCAGACAAAGGTGGTTAAGGGCTAAAATAGTAAAATACAGTCACGGCAGACACTATAAAAAGAAGCCCTTGTTGTGTATAGTGACTACAATGATGGTGAGGAAGATGATAGGATTTAAAACTTGAAAATTAGGAAATAGAAACAAGGAGTAACAAGAAAGAAAGAAGAAAAAGGAAAGATAAGAGAAAAAAAACGGAAAACTGAGAAAGAAAGAAAAAAAAGAAAGGAAAAAACAGAGAGAGTTAGTTTCGCAGGCATGCACTAATAGGTTATTTCCTTCTCTCTCTCTCAAAATCCTACCCTCTGCCAAAAGCAAAGAAAGGGGTTCCTCTAGGCACTAACTATTCAGTTCCGCTTCCCTCAAAGTGATTAATTTCCGTGGCAGGATTCTTTTCCTAGGAGATTAATTGCGTTGAGAAGAGATGTTCTTCCCTCTCTGGTTTTGGGTCTTGCAGACTAGACTTATTTAGATTTATTTCTTCTTTTCTTTTTCTTTGATTGACCCATATGCTGAACACTTATTCATTCGCCTTCCTTAAGTTATAGTTGTTGTGATTATCGTTATTAAGTATGGATTACTTGTTTACTATAGTCAAGAAGCCGAAGTATTCTTCTTTTTGCTTTATTGTCATGTCTGCATGCCGTAACTCATTCAAAATAGCTCTGCCTGCCGTAAGCATGCTCCTGGTAGACGATGTGTAGTTTGTGCACAAGCCGAGTCAATTTGAGTTCCAATTGGACCGTCCTCAACTCTCTTACTCAAAACATTTGGGCTTAGTACCGCAGGAGGCAGCCTAGCCCAGTACAATAATAGTACTGTAGGAGGCAGTCCAATAAAACACAAAAAAAGCCCACTACATTAACTAGTATAACTTGCCCACAAGGTTCACTATCCTTTAAAAGTTACTATGATTTTTTAGTGGAGTTTATGGTATGTAGTGTGCTTTTATGTTAAAATCTCATTCGCTTTTCTCTTGTGTGTGTGTTTGTTTCTCAAAATATTAACTATTAACTAGTGATTACACTAACTCAAACCAACTTCTTGTTCAAAATGTGTTCACCATAGTTATCCTTAACTACAGCAGAAATAGAATCTCAAAATTACTTTATCTATGTTTTAGTTTTTCCCTTTTCTTTTAGCACTTAAATTTTGACACATTTGGTTCCTTTTCTATGCTAATATTTCCGGGATCTTGGTTGCTTTTCCACTGAGAAGGTCTAAAGTCTGTTCTCCATGATTTATATTCAAGGTTTAATTTATAAATAGTGTAAGTAAAACCACATATAAAGTCAAAAAGATTCTGTCAAGCATACTACATAAAAAAGAAAAACAGAAGGACAATTTTTGTCTAAAAGGGTAGGATTTAAAATGCAGTGCTAGAATTCAAATTAAATAGACCCTAACTACTGGAAAGCCCTTTGAAAATTATATCATAGCCAGGAACACAGTTGGTTGGACTTTAAAGGGACTTAATACTTACTATACATCAGAATGTCAACTTTATCTCAATTTAGAGTCATCACAACTCAGCAGAAAAGTCGAAATTGCTTGGACCCTACTCATTGAGTATTATAAGAACCAAGGAGTTATTTCAATTGACAAACACATGCTAAACGAATAATGCTTAGTACTTTGATATTGTTTTATACCTGAAAAAAAAATTCTTTTAAAAATCAAGATAATTATGATTTGAAAAGAAATAATTTGGATTGTAGTTTATCATAATTTTGTTTTGGAAAGAATTACTTTATTATTCTTTCTTTCGACCACAAAATCATCATTGTGTTGTTTTTTCATTTATAGTGGGCAGTGTTGTTACTTTTCTTTTACTCTTCCTTATGTTTGTAAGAAAAGTATGTTATTATGAGTATCGCCTTTACAACAGTTGATGTGACATATTGTGCTTGGTGTAAAATAAAAAATGTATAAATAGTGATTTATATGAAAATAATATTATATCAATCACAATTTTACAACTTATTAAAATAATGAAAAAGTGGTAAAAATTAATAGTAAATTGTACTTTTTTTTTTTTTCTTTTCTTCTTGATAATTTGGTAAAATGTGCATGACAACAGCCATTTTAAGAAGAGAGTTTTTTGAGATAAGAGAAAAAAGGAAAGAAAAAAAGAGATGATGACCCTACTTCAACATTGTGTGATTGATTGTCCTTAGTAATTATCTATTCTTTTTAAGTAATTAATTACCTGCGCTTTTAGTAAATGATCCTCATCAATCATACTGGTTTCATAAACATGCCTATTTCCTTCATCACTCCTGATTTCAGCCGTAGCCAACAAGGCAGCAGTGAGCAGTTATGCAATCACAATTTGGCAAAACCAGACCAACCATAATTTAAAGGTATTTTTTTTGTTTTTTTGGTCTGAGAAAGGTAAAATTTGAAAAACAATAAGAGAGAGAGAGAGAGAGAGAGAGAGAGATTATATAAATAAAAAAACAATAAAATAGGGGTGAGATTTAGCGATCTCGTCATTCACTTATTAAAATGTAGCAATCAATTGAATTTCACCCTTGATAAGAGGTTATAAATGACAAGTAATGACTACCACATATGGTTAATTCTTGTTACACACTCATTGTTGCATACATTTTGTACACAATCTTTTATTGCTACACGCAATCACAATTTTTGTTATAATTATGAAATCATAAAATTTTGTTTTGAAAACACAATTTCACACTTTTAATTGAAATCACGTTTTTCAAATATGATTCTAATTGACATGGTATTGTGTGTCTCATACACACAGTGTGTAACTATCACCGTTCATCACATATTACCATTAAATTGACACATTAAGTATATGGATTGTTTCGAATCGCCACATGTTTACACTTGATCTGTCTTCTTTGCTGACTTGAATTTAGTTTGGGAGTTGAATTTGCCATCTTTGTTGAATAAATAGTAAAGAAGGCTAGCGGTGCATTCTAGTACAACATATCACTTGACAAACCTATAAATAGAGGTAAAACTGTGTGGCCAACTCACTAGGCAAATCATGATGTTAGCTTTAGAATAACGTAATTGTGATTAGTGTAATGAAGGAGATAGAGTCGTGCACTTAGGAAGTCATGGAAGTGTATCAAAGTATCTGTTGAATATGTTTGAAGGTTTGTGTGAATGTAGGAAAGCACTTGAATGCAAATATAATTTTATGTATTTATCTACGTCTCCTAAGGTTTTATCCCCTAAACATTGAGTTCCTCTTTCATTTTATAAATTTTATAGTCCCTAACAATTTTGTAAACTGAGAGAAAACTTGTGGTATCTGTTGGGCATTAATGTTTTACTGGCTTTGAGCAATGAAAGTTTGAAAGGAGTAGGTTGTGGTTTTCCTCGAGCTTTAGGCTACCAGGTCGCCAAAGGCCATTTAAATTGCTTCTCTGAAAGAAAATTGACTATCCTAATTTGCTGAATTAGAGGATTATGACAATCAAAATTTTGATTGAATCCTGTATTGGGAGCAAAAATGTATGTCAAGTATATTCATATATGAGTTAATTGAATGGATTTTTGGTTCTTCCATGAGTGACGGGTTTTGTTCATTGAACTCAACATGGGTTTTATGGTTCTTCAAGTGTTTCAAGCCTAGTATAGAGACTTTTCATGGGCCCAAAATTGGTGCAAAAGGACTCTTTTGCCCACCAATCCACAACTCCAAATTAGCCTTTTGTTGGGTTTCACCTTCTCCTATGTGGGCTTGGTCCACAAGGTGGGCCTTATCTGGCCATTTTTACCAGCAAAGCCTTTTTAACTCTAAAGGCCGAAATAGTGGGTCTTTGGGTTAGACCTTGTGAGCCCAATTTTTTAACCAGTCAGAGCATTCGGCCGAATGCATGGGCTTCTTTCACGGGTTTGCGGGCCTGAGTTTTTCCGGAAAGATTGAGCTTGTGGACTCATTTCATTTCTAACTCCAAAATGCCCAGGAGGGATCAACAGGAAAATTATGCCACCACAAAATCACTCAATAAAACTTGCAATCAACATATTACCAGAATTTTTAGAAGTTTAAGTTAGGAGGCTTGTCATGCATGTTTCTGAGTTGTAACTTAGATCTCCAAGCCCTTCTGTTCCAAGAGGTCCATGACTGTTAGTACTATCTAGGTTTCAGTGGCGGCTTTAGGATTTTTTTTCTAAGAGGGTCAGTAAGAAGATACATCTTAAGTAAAATATGAATCTTACGGTCTAAATGACTTTCTTATTACAAATTTGTTTATAGTATGTACTAGTAATAGAATAAAAAATAAATTATAGGTTCATTTGACATATTTTTTCTCAATATAATGAACATGTTAATTGTTGTTGTTAAGTGAATTTTAATTATTACTGCTTAAAATACTTTTTTTATTAGTTTATGACGATTATATGTTTATATTGTACTATTAATGTAAGATTTATATTATAGATAATTATACCATACACATTTGCAAAAACTATACAATATTGTACACATTTGTTTAGAAGCAATGTAGATATTAAAATGATAGTACAATGTAAATTATGAATTTTTCACTAATTTATTTCAAATTTATTAAGATCTAAATGGGCTTTTTAAAACAATTTTAGAAGAAAAAAAAATTTACTTTGTTGTTGGGCTTACTATTTCTTCCAGATTTTAGATAAATTGGATTCTTGTTAGGCGTTTATTTGTATTTAAAAAGATTAAAATATTGTTAAGATGATCATAATTAAACTTATTTCAAGTGGGTTTTAAAAAAATTTAGAATTAGAGTGTCCAAATTTTTATTTATGAGGGATAAATAAATAAAATATATTATATATATAAAAATTTTTTTTTAAAAAATTGCTAGCTCAGGGGTTCATTTGAACCCCCTGAACTATATATGGCGCCGCCCATGCTAGGTTCATAGTATTTATACATCTATGGAGGCAAAAGGTAAAGTATTCTGGCCTCTTTTTGAATTCTAATAAATTTGAGCTTTTTTTTTTAATAAAAAAAATTATAGAAGATACACAACATAAATTTTTTTATTTTTTATTTTTATTTTTTGAGATTTGATACACAACAGAAAGTAAATAAAAATGTATTGAGAGAATATAAATATGGTATCCATTATTGACATGTCTATAAAAAAATTATAGAACATACACAACAAAAAGAAAATAAAAATATATAGAAGAGAATATAAATATGGTATCCATTATTGACATGTCCCAAAGCATTAGGATAGTGTTCAACTTTCCAGAGAGTGATAGTTCTCTCTCTTTTCATCATCTTTAGAGTCGTAATTGCAAACAATTTTAATTTATTTTCCAAGATTATTTGATGGACCTACAACTTGTGAAAATGAGGCTTTCAACAAATATAACAATGTTTCCTTCTCAAAAAAAAAAAATCACAATGTTCCCATATCTAAATGTGCATCCATTTTCAACCTCAAAAATCTACTGTTTTGGCCAGTTTCTAGCCCAACATCTTAAGCCATGTCCTTCCTTTTTTCTGTCAATAATTTTTTTTTTCTGTTTTCCTTATATATGCCATTTATTTCCAAGCTATATTTATGATTTGATTTCAACATAAATTGTTTGTGGTAGATATGGAGACTTGAGTTTAGAGCCTATTTGGTCTAGAGCCAAACTAGCAACAATATTCCCTCTGCATCACTTGGGGCCTATAACTGATGTTATGTAATAGGAATGTTAGAGCATTAGCATTGGAGAATGCTAATGCCAAATCTAAGGGAAGTTTGGAATTTTAAGCCCTAAAACCATCTACATTGGAGAATGCTAAACAGCAGTATTGCAAATTTTTTTGCAATACTGCTGCAGTGCAATTCTAAACATAGAATTGCACTGTAGCAAGTATTGTAAAAAAATAATAATATTTTATTATGTAGAGAGAGGAGAGAGATGGGAGAGAAAAAATTTTGAGATATATTATTTTATTATGTAGATATATTATTTTAATAAGTAAAAGAGGAAAGTAGAAGTTTGGGATGTGGAGGTATTGTAAAATGGTATGGTATAATGATAAAGTGGCTTTTTAGAATTGTAAAATAAATTAACATTGGAATTTTCCAATACTAATGCTCTTACAGCTGCTCTTACAGCTGCTTTCTATTATTAGTCAACTTTATTGGATTTTGCATCTCCCTAACTTGGTATTAAAATAGAAAAAAAAAAAAAAAAAAACCATTCAATTTCTTGAAAGAATTAATTAAAAAAAAAAAAAAATTCTACCTTACCCTGAACAAGATAAATGAAAAAAAAGTAGAACACATAGTTGATAATTATTCAAAATAACCAATGAGCCATAAAAGTTGCCAGTTTAACATATACATTATTCCAAAAAGATGAAATGATTTTTCTAGTTACAAAGTCTACTCATCAAAAAAATAGAAGAAAAAGAATTCAACAATTTCATTTTAGTTTTGTATGATATAATACAATATTGATAAAACACCAATGAACAAAGTAACAAATAGATAAGCAACACATGAAAAGAAAACAAGTAACCCCTGCCTGAGTTGATTTTCGAGATGTCATCTACAAGAGAGTTTTCAGATTTTCGTTCAACACCACTTTAATTCTCACCAAGGCCGCCTAATAATTATGGCAATAGGCAAGCAGAGTAGAGCAGGACATTCTCCGAAGAAGTGAAGAAGTGGCATGGTAGAACAGCCATCCATTCAAACAAGGCTCTCAAAAAATAGGTTTCAATTGTTAGAGAGTTTTTACTTTTGCAAGGCTTGTTCTTCTAGAATTAATTCTCCCAAACTGATCAGGAATGACTTGAATAAAGCATGGAATAGTAATTTTCTCTAATGATAAAATTTATGAATGGATTTAAGTTTTTTTTATTTTTTATTTTATATATATATATATATATATATATAGTTTTGAGATTTTTAGGTGTAAGATATTATTTTAAATCTAGAACTTCATAAGTGTTTGTTTTGGTCCTTACAACTTAAATTTATAATGGGTTTTTAAATTTATATGAAGCAATTTATATTAGATTTTTTTTTTTAAAATTCATTAATTTTAAATTCACAAATCTATAAACAACCTTATGAAATTGTGTATCATGTTGCAATTAGGGTGGCAAAACATTACAATGTGAATTTTGTTTCATGTTAATACAATTCTTCAAAAGTCTAACTTTTAACTTAATCATTGGAGTGATTCTAGGACCACAAACTATTTCACAATTTTTTTGTCACAACTTTGTTGTGGCAGACTGTAAGTGATTACTTATCACTTATATATTGACCAACCATTTTTTTTCCGTCACTTATACTCTGCCACATCATAATTATGACAAGAATTTGTTCTTACAACTAAAATTTATAATGGGTTGCTAAATTTATATTAGAATTTTTTTTTTTTAAAAATTCTTTAAATATAAATTCTCAAATCTAAAAACAACCTTATGGAATTATGCACTACGTTGCAGATAGGGTGGCAAAATAGGACGATGTGAATTTTGTTTCATTTTAATAAAATTCTTTAAAGCCTAACCTTTGCCTTAATAATTAGAGTGTTTCTATAGCCACAAATTATTTCACAACTTCTTTGTCATAACTCTGTCATGGCAGACTGTAAGTGGTTACTTATCATTTACATATTGGACCTATTATTTTTTCTTCAACACTTATACTCTGTCGCATCACAATTGTGGTAAGAATTGGTTCTTACAAATGAAATTTATAATGTGTTGTTAAATTTATAAGAAGTAATTTATATTAGAAATTTTTTTTTAATTAATTTTTTTTAAAAAATTCTGAAATCTAAAAACAACCTTATGGAAATGTGTATAACGTTGCAAATAGGGTGGCAAAATAGCACAACGTGAATTTTGTTCCATGTTAGTGCAATTCTTCAAAGCCTAGCTTTTGCCTTAATCATTGGAGTGTTTTTAGGACCTCAAATTATTTCATAAGTTCTTTGTCACAATTCTGTTGTGGCAGACTGTAAATAGTTACTTATCATTTACATATTGGCCTACTATTTTTTATCCATTGCTTATATTCTGCCACACCATAGTTGTAGCAAGAATTGTTTCTTACAACTGAAATTTATAATGGATTGTTAAATTTCTATGAAGTAATTTATATTAGAAACTGTTTTTTTTAAAGTTCTTTAATTTTAAATTCTCAAATCTATAAACAATCTTATGGAATTGTGTACCACGTTGCAAATATGGTGGCAAAACTGGATGATATGAATTTTGTTCAATGTTAATATAATTCTTTAAAGTCCAACTATTGCCTTAATCATTGAAATGGTTCTACGATTACAAACTATTTCATAACTTCTTTATTACAACTCTGTTTTGACAAACTGTAAGTGGTTATTTATCACTTATATATTTATCTATCATTTTTTGTCCACCATTTATATTCTATCATGTCATAGTTGTGGCAAGAATTGGTATTATAATGGGATGTTAAATCTATACGAAGTAATTTACATTAGAAATTATTTTTTAAAACTATTTAATTTTAAATTCTCAAATCTAAAAACAACGTTATGGAATTGTGTACCACATTGCAAATAGGGTGGCAAAATAGGATGATAAGAATTTTGTTCCTCCTTAATACAATTTTTCAAAGCCAGCTTTTACTTTAATCATTAAAGTAGTTCTAGGACCACAAACTATTTTACAATGAAAGCACGGTAGGCCACGTACATGATCCATAAAGTAAAGAAATCAACAATGTGAGAAAATTGAAAACAACTAGACAGGCTTAGCACACAACAAAGTCATATGTTGTACCATTATTGAGAGTAAATATAATTCTAGAGCATAATTTGTCTCTTATCATATGAAATTTGAGAGCAATCAGAGCTATAAAAGTACAGACCGACCTCCCATAAAAAAAAAAAAAAAAAAAAAAAAGTAGTACAGACCGACCTTTCTAAAGGCCCAAAATAAACCAGAAAGGCAAGAACGTTATGGACCATACATTATGATTTATGAATAGTGCAATTCTTTAAACTTTATGAACCATGCATTATGAATGGTGCAATTCTTTACCTACCTTGAATTGTTGGAATAGTTGAAATTGGTAGAAATCAAAGTTTCGAAGCCACTGAAAATACCAATCATTTTTCTTGTTCCCATTTTTCTTTTTCCTTTTGATTTTAATGGCGGAAAGAATTATTCGCGTTACATGTGTCAAGTGCAATTCTTTGATCATGGCAATTCTGGCAAGTGTGGGAATAAAAAAGTGGACGTTGCCGACATACTTTTCGACAGTTAGAGGCTAACCCTGTCTTGGATATGAGGATTGAGGAGCCTATTACTTTTTGTTAGAAAGCCTTTTCAAAAATTCCATGGGGATTTTCCGTAACGAATTTTACCAGGAGACCATTGGAATTCTCTCCAAAGGTTTTTGGCAAATAAAAAGAAGGGTAAAATGCAAAACATACCCCTAAAGTTTGAGTGTATTTAGATTTTACACCTTAAAATTTTATAATTTAGATTTTACCCCTAAAGTTATATGTTGTTTTCATTTACAACCCCTCCATTAACTTTTTGCTGACGTTTCCGTTAAGTGACAAGTAAGTGTATGATGTTTATTTATTGATCCAATTAAATGGTGACACGTGGATTTTACCATTTTACAAGTAAGCATATAATTTCTTCTTTCTTAGTTTAAGAAACCTTACGGAAACCATGAACTAATTAGGAAGTAAAATAAATTAGACAATTTTTTATTATAGAGAATTTCAATTTATGACATCTATTTCTAATGATGATATTTTATTATCAGAGCATGACACCAATTAATTTTTGATATAGGCAGGAATTAAATCTCAAGTTTCTTATTCAATCATCAGAGACTTTACTAATTGAATTAACTGAAATCTATAAAATAAATTAGTTAAGATAACTAATCATACCTAAAAATTTATGATAGGTGACAACTCCTAAAAATTTATGATAGGTGACAACTCCTAAAATAGAAAGATAAATAAAAAGGCTTACCAATGCGCACACATCACTGCAAAGTATTTGCATAAGTCACAAACATTATACACGTATTCCCAGGAACATCCAAAAAAGTACTTGGGGTTAGACCATCTGCAGTAGTTTGTCCTTATAGTGATTGCATAAGTCACAAACATTAATACATTATACACGTGTTCCCAGGAACATCCAAAAAGTAGTTGGGTTAGAGCATTCCCATTAACTCATGCAAGAGCAATTATATCAGTTCGTGTATAAGATTCCGTCTATTTTACACTTAAAACCTACTTTTTCTATTTTACACCATTATTTTTACAAAACACCCACATCAGTTTATCTATTTTACAAGATAATTCAATAAAATATTCACCCCTCTAATTTTTTTATTATTTCTCTCAACTGCCACCAAAACACGCGCCCTCTCTCTTTCTCTTCCCATTTTCTGATTTGTTGCTCTCTCTCTACCAATCTCTAGCAACGATCATCTCCCTAGCTCCATAGCTCCGATCAACTCTCGGTCAAGCTCCGATCAACTCCAGCAAGGTCTTTCTCGGTCAAGCTCCAAGCTCCGATCAACTCTCCCTCTCGGTCAAGCTCCCTATCTCCGATCAACTCTCCCTCAAGCAAGACCCTTCTCGGTCAAGCTCCCTAGCTCCGACCAACACAGATCAACTCTCCCTCTCGGTCAGATCTCCCTAGCTCCGATCAGGCAAGACCCTTCTCGGTGAAGCTCCGTTCAAGCAAAAGACCCACGAGCTCCGATCGTTCCTCAAGCACCGATCAAGACGAGCTCCAGTCAAGCACCGATCGGGACCCACAAGCTCCGATCAAGCATCGGTCAAGATCCACGAGCTCCGATCAACCACCGGTCAAGACCCACGTGCTCCGATCAAGCATCGATCAAAACCCACGAGCTCCGATCTACCTCTCTGTTGGTTTGTCCGTGTGGGTTTGTTTGTGCGTGGGTGTGGGTGTGGGTGTGGGTGGTTTGTTTGTGTGCATCTGAGGAAAAAGAAAATGAGGAGGAGAACTGAGTTCGTTGGCTATGCAGAGAGAAGAGAGAGAAAAAAAGGTGGGAACGGAAATGAATATAATATCAAATGCACATGCTACAGTAACCGTGCATATATGCACGGTTACTGTAGCAATTGTGCATAAATGCACAATTATGCAAAAGCTGGTGTAGATGGTTTTTTTGCTCAAATGGTGGAAAAGTAGGTAGTTATTCCATTTTGCACAATTATAGCCAAACTGATGTAATTGCTCTAAGCCTTCTAAAATAGAAAAAGGTGCAAGTTTTATATATTTTAAGCAAAAAACACCCACATCAGTGGGTGTAAAGTTGTGTATAATTTACACCCGGCTGTGTAAATGAACAGTAACCGTGTATATATCCACGGTTACTGTTCACCGTGTAAACCATTTTTTTAATTTTATTTTCTCTCTCCTCTATCAAATTACTTCTCTTCCCTAACCATTACAACAACCCAGCGCGCCAGAATCAACTGAAAATTAACCAAACACACCTACTGAAAATTAACCAAAATCAACCCAGTATCAATTGAAAATTAACCCAAAATCAACAGAAAATTAACCCAAACACATCTACACAGAAAAATCTACACAGAGATACACTTGCCAAAAAAAAAAAAAAAGCACAAAGAGATCGGAGCTTATGGGAACGATCAGTGCTTGACTGGAATGATCGGAGCTCGTGGGTCTCGCTTGATTGGAGCTTGTGGGTATGGGTCTTGCCTGATCGATGCTGGTGGATATGGGTCTTGCCTGATCGGTGCTTGTGGATCAGAGCTGTGGAGATCAGTGCTTGCCTGATCGGAGCTGTGGAGATCGATGCTTGCCTGATCGGAGCTGTGGATCGGTGTTTGTGATCGAGATGGTGTGGATTAGACTGAGAGGGAGAGTTGATTCAGAAATGGGTATAGAGATGGAGATTAGTGGATTGGAGAGGCGTTGTGGTGCTTGTGATGGCTGTGGTGTTGATGGGCTTTAAGGTTGTCCAGGTTTAGCTCTGGCGAAGATGGTTTTAACCGTGAGAGAAAGGAGAAGAAAGAAGAGAAAGAAAAGAAAGAGGAAACGACAGAGACAATGAAAAAGAAAGAAAGAAGAAAGAAAAGGAGGTATTGGAAAAAGAAACGCGTAGGTGAAATAATATTAAAAAAAGAATATAAAAATATTATTTATATAAAATATCTTGTATAATAGATGAACTGATGTGGGTATTTTGTAAAAATAGATGTGTAAAATAGAAAAAGTAGCTTTTTCCATGTAAAATAGATGATAAATTTACATGAGCCGGTGTGGATGCTCTTAGAGCATATCTAGTAATTTGACTAAATTTTTGGGCAAGAAAGAGTGATATTTACCATTTTTTTTAATTTATTTTTTCAAATACGTCTTTCAACAGATTTTTTAATATTTTTTTATTTTATTTAAATATTATTTATTTATTTATTATTTATTCTTTTTTAATATTTATTTTTTCTTCCTCTATTCATTCTTAATAATTATATTTTTCAACAAAAGTGTTACATCCATAATATTTTTTACAATACTTTTATAAGAATTATAACAAAATCTTGTATGGAAAATTATTACTGGTTCTAATTTGAATCCATTATTGAAATTATATTTTTACTCATCAATATTAGTTAATAACAATATGTTATTTAAAATTTATTGTGAAAATAATGTGAAAATATTGTAATAATATTTCTAAATTGTCATTTCTTATTTTTTATATTATTTTTCATTTTTCATTTTTTTTCTTATTTTTTCTCCACCACACATGTATGCCCATATATCTCTATTTTTTTTCCTCTACTTTCCACTTTATTCTAGAACCTCCATCTCTCTTTCTTTCTCCAGCTCTCTCTTTCTCTACATTTTTTTTTTTTTTTTTTTTTTCTACTTGACTCCAGAACATTCTCCAGCTTTCTATAACAACAAATGTTCAAAATATTTATTCTCAGTTTTTTCTTCTTTTAAAAAACATATTTTCATTTCTAAACCATATTTTTGGGTAAAAGATAGTACTGTTTAAAAGCTTCTTACTCTACAATTAGCATACACTTATAAGGGTATAGAGAAAGGTAGTTAGGCTTATCGTCTCAAAGAGTGACTTTGTTTGGGCTTCAACTCCACCTCCTCTTATTGATAGGTATTTGGTAATACTTAAGATCAATTTGTACAATAAAATGACACTCATGAAAATATTAATTAGTATTTTAATGTTATAAATCCCATAACATATCTATTATATTTTATTTATTTTCTAGGTTATTTTATTTTATATATCTGAGTAGGTTGTGTATTATTTTTTTATAGTAAAAAAAGCAACTTATAAATTTCATATAATTATTTACATTAATTAGATAAACCTCAAGTATAGCTACCACCACGCACCCTTGGTATGACGGTCATTCCACAAGTATAAATGTTCGTGGAGTGTTGGGGGGGGGGGGGGGAAGGGAAGGGCTAAAGTTCAAGTCTTCAGGAAGGAGTTTCATACACATATACACTTAAATTAGATTAGAGTAGAAATTATATCTTGTATCAAAAACCTCAAGTACGGCCTATATTGGATTTTGTCAAACCCATAAAAAGATTAAACTATAAAAACTTTAAACTATATAGTAAATATTTTTGTGTTTAAAACTTTGAAGTGTAACTTGAAAATAATATTAGTTCATGATGTTTATCTTATAATTATTTTCAAATTATATCACTTACACATATTTTATGAAAAACAATAATCTACTACATAAAAAATTTAAACTCAAAACGCTATTGAAAAATAAAAATATTGTTGCATTTTTTTTCTTGAACTATTTCTTTTTCTATTCTTATTTTTCTTTCATAAATTTTGACCTTAGAAAATATTGATATAATAGAAAAATCACTCTACATGCATGGATATATATATATATATATAAAATATCAAAATGAACACATAACAAAGACATTGAAAAAAAAACATAAATAAAATATATGAAACAATAAAGAAAAAAATAAGAACAAAATTTAGTTACAAAATTGGCTGTAACCTAATGCTACGACCTTACTTAATATCTTTTTATTGAAGGTAAATTTTGACAAATCCACCATTAGATTACATCTTCTTCTTATATCCTTTATACTTGCAAAATTTTTATAAAATTAAATATCAATAGTTATGTCATCAATAAATTGTTTAAATTATAAGTTTTTGTAGTTTATATTTATACATAAAATATAAACTTATAACTCATATAATAAATAATATCTGACTAATACTAAATTTGATACGTATATTAAGAATATGTAATTCAATGATTAAAATTTTCAAAATATATAATAATATTTATTTTATTAAGTAAAATTGTAGTTTTAAGTTATAACTAATTTTATAAATAAATTTTGTTTAAAAAATAAAATTAAGGGAGAGTTTTGGTGGGGCCGAGCTCTTTGCGCAAGGCCCGGCACGCAGAAAAGTTGGATAGTTTCCCTCCCCTCACTGGTTTTGCATTAAAATATATGGAGAAAAACAGTCTCCACACTGCCTATATAAGAAAAGGATCCACATAAACTCCCAAACACCAGTAAAAACGAAACCCCAATTTCTCCAATTACTCTCTTTTCTTTTCTTTTTTATGAACTCATTGACTCTCTTTCACAACCCCCCCCCCCCCCCCCCCCCCCCCCAAACAAAAAAAAAAATCAAACTACCCTCTTCATTTGCATCAGTCTAAATCACTAGAGACCACAACAAACAATCATGAGTTCAACTTTGAAAGACCAAGCTGGTGGTGTTTGTAGCTGTACGAGGTGTTCTCTCCTTATTAGATCACTGCAAGAATGTGCCAAAAACAATATCAAATCTTCCTAGGCGGTTTCTGATAATAAGCAGAAACGCTCAAAGGAGGAGTCCATGAGAAAAATCATGGACTTAAACTGCTTGGGTCCTACCACAACAAAGTTTTAAATGGCTGTGTAAAATCAGTGGAGTATGTGTGAAAACATGTCCTTTTATTTTATTTTATTATTTTGTTTTGCTTTTAAATATTTAAATGAGTTGGAATATATATTGTTATATTGATTACTGACACAGTAACTTTCACAATTTTTCACAATAATTGAGGTGCCAATTTCTTATAAGTCGAAATAAAATAATAAAATATAAGACTGTGACCAACTACAACTGAAAAAAATGTTGTAACACTTGTTGAGTGAATATGTAAAAACTACAGTATTTTTTGGTTTGTTCAATATATACTGTTCATCATTTTTTTTTCTCTGGTCATGGATTTGTGCTCTTTTAAAAAAAAAAAAAAAATTATATGAGCTTGCATATATGTTGTTATTCTGACGTAACAAATTTCACAATATTTTCACAATTATTGAGGTATTAATTTCTTATAGGTCGAAATAAAATAATAAAATATAAGACTATGACCAACCATAACTAAAAATAAATATTTCGTGAAATTGTTGTAACAATTATTGTTATCACAATATTTTCACAATTGTTGAAATCTCAGTTTCTTATAGATCAAATTAAAAAAAATACTAAGTCCATAACATTTTCACATTGATTTCGCAACAAATCATAGGTAAGCTACTATTAATGAATATAAAAGTGATGTCAGTCGTGGGTCCATTTTAAAATCAGTAACAACTTGTCAGCTAGAATTTGTTATGAAAATATTATGGAGATAATATTTCTATGAAATAAATAATAATATATCAGACCACGATTGAAAATAAAGGTATTGTGAAAATATTGTAAAATTTGTTGTATTCTTAGACTTCTTTTTGGTTTAGTCAAATTTGGTAAGTAAAAATTCACTGTTTCATGCACAATTTTATTTTTTTGTTGTTGTTGTTGTTATTTTTTTATTTTTTTTTTTAACGCATAGTTTAAAGTTGTTGTTCCAATTAAAAATTAATAACAATTTACCACCTAGGATTTGTTATGAAAATGTTGTGGATGTATCATTACTCTAAAATAAAATTATAAAATATCATATCAGAGCCCACCATAGCTAAAATAAAGGTATTGAGAAAATACAACAATGCGCTAACAGTGCCACTTTGGTTTGTTCAATTTGCATTGTTACTAAAACGCTTTTTTTTTTTTTTAGTCATTCGTTTTGTATGTGCTTTTTTTTTTTTTTTTTTTTTTGCTTTTAAATATTTATATGAGTTGGAATATATATTGTTATACTGACACAATAAATTTCACAATCTTTTCACAATTATTAAGGTGCCAATCTCTTATAACTTGACATAAAATAATAAAATATGAGACTGTGGCTAACTATAACTGGAAAAAAAAATGTTGTAACATTTGTTGGGCGAATATGTAAAAACTACAGTACTTTTTGGTTCATTCAATATGAACTGTTCATTTTTTTTCCCTGATCATCGATTTGTGCTCTTTTTAAATACACACACACACACACACACACACATATATATATATTATATGAGCTTTCATATATATATATATATATTGATATATTAACACAACAAATTTCATAATATTTTCACAATTATTGAGGTATCAATTTCTTATAAGTCGAAATAAAATAATAAAATATGAGACTATGGCCAACCACTGCTGAAAATAAATATTTTGTGAAAATGTTGTAATACTTATTGTTATCACAACATTTTTCACAATTGTTGATATCTAAGTTTCTTATAGATCAAATAAAAAAAATTACTAAATCCATAACATTTTCACATTAATTTTGCAACAAATCATAGGTAAGCTACTATTGATGGATAAAAAAGTGATGCCAGTTGTGGGTTCATTTTAAAATCAGTAACAACTTGCCAACTAGAATTTATTATGAAAATATTATGGGGATAACATTTCTATAAAATAAATAATAATATATTAGACCAAAACTTCCCACGATTGAAAATAAAGGTATTGTGAAAATATTGTGACAATTTATTGTTTTCTTAGACTTCTTTATTGGTTTAGTCAAATTTGGTTAGCAAAAATTCATTGTTTTATGCACTATTTTCTTTTGTTGGTTTTTTGTTTGTTGTTTGTTGTTTGTTTGTTTGTTTGTTTTTTTTTTTAATGAATAGTTTAAAGTGGTTGTCCCAATTAAAAACCAATAAAAATTTGCCACTTAAAATTTGTTGTGAAAATGTTATGAATGTAGTATTACTCTAAAATAAAATTATAAAATATCATACAAGGGCCCATTATAGCTAAAATAAAGGTATTGGAAAAATATCGTGACATTTATTGTGTTTTTGATTTTTTTTTTTTTAACCAATTTGTTAAGCCAAAATTCATAGTTTTACAGACAATTTTCTTGGGCTGACTTTTTTTTTTTTTTTAACACATTGTTTAAAGTAAAAAAACACATAGTTTTATCAACAAAAAAAGAATTATGTAAAAAAATATTTTCTCCTTTTATGCTTGGGGTAGTTTCATCCCCTCCAATTTTAAAGTTGAATAATTTCCTCATTTATATTTTGTAGGCAAGTATATAGTCCCTACTATTACTCTCTTAGTTAAACCCTAATAAAATCTTATTATTCCTATAATATTAAATTTTAATGTCTCAAAAATTTTCTTCTTATATTTTGAGTTTTATGTATTAGTCATACCTAGAAAGTAAAAATGGTGATGCATGGTATTCTATTTGTTACTTAGAAAACACTAATTTATTAGTAGTTTAAACCTTCTAAATTTATAATTTTATCTAATAGAAACTTCAATGACATATGTCTTTTGTTATTTTATTCTTATTTTATTTGTTTTCTTAAAAATGTGTTCATTAAAAATTAAGTAAGCTAAGTATCGTAGTTAGACTCATAAAATAAAATGATAAAAAAGGAAGTATGAATAAAAAAAAAATTCATTGCAAATGATTTTAAGTATTTAATTTGATGAAGAGTTTCAATTATAGCATATGTCATCATTTATTGCAAAAATTTAAATATTGTGACAAAGTTTTATCAAATTTACTTAGTTGTTAATTGTTGGAAGATGACGATATTTGTTATCATTCTTAGTAGAATTTTTTTTGTGAGTAAATACTATCTTTAGTAAATAGGTTCTAAGAAATAAAAGAGTATTTTGTATCAAATAATACCATGTTATACGTATTAAAATCCAATAAATGAGAGACATGAATGTAAAAATAGTTATTCACTAACACATCTTTTAATTATTAGTGGATTAATTATTTTTTACTGACATGTCTTACACTTATTGAATTTTGATACCGCTTACATGATATCATTTGATACAAAATACCTTCTCCTAAAGAATTATCATCCTAAATAGATAGTCATATGTTAAATAATTATTCTAAATTTAAATATTTGGTTTGATACTACTTCAAAAAAATTCTAAAATTTTCTCACTCAAGGGGTAGCACGTGCGGCACGAGCAACCCCTTACCAGTGGTTTACTAGTGGTTTTATACAATGCACATACATACGCTAAGAATTTTATATTTTTATTTTGGATAAGCACGCACGTTAGTTTCTCCATAAGTATTAGAATTGCCTGTGGTTCAACACTTATAGTCTCCACATTGCTCATACAAGAAAAACCACTTCAATTCCCAAAACAGAAGCAAAATCGAAAGCCCAATTTCTTATCTACTCTCTTTCACTCCCATCAAAGTACCTCTTAATTTGCATATCAGTCTAAATTATTAGAGACCAGAACAGTCAATCATGAGTTCAACCTTGAAACACCAAGATGTTTTTAGTTGTACAAGGTATTATCTCCTTAGATTACTGCAAGAATGTGCCAAAAACAATATCAAATCTTGTTATCAAGCCCAGGAACTCTCTGCCAAATCTTCCTCGGCGGTTTCTAACAATAAGCAGAAACTCTCAAAGGAGCAGTCCATGAGAAAAATCATGGACTTAAACTGCCGGGGTCCTACCACAACCAAGTTTTAAATTGCCGTGTAAATCCAGTAGAGTGAGCTTAAATACCGAATTGCTGTGTAAAACCAGTGGAGCGTGTAAATACCGATTATGTGTGAGGATATGCCCTTTTATTTCAATGCATTTAAAAAAGAAAATTTGCTTCCAATTGATTTGTTTATAATATATATATATATATATATATATATATAGAGAGAGAGAGAGAGAGAGATGTTTTTACAACACTTTTACAATAAATTATAAGTGACAGATTGCTATGGGTTATTATTGATGGGCAAAAAAAAAAAAAAAAAATTTAGTGGTAAGTTTAATTTAGAACGAATAATAACTTACCATCTATAATTTGTTGTGAAAGTGTCATAAAAGTTGCACAACAAATAAAATGGATTGTTATACATACATACATATATATATATATATATATATATATATATATAGAGAGAGAGAGAGAGAGAGAGAGAGAGAGAGAGAGAGAGAGAGAGAATATATATATATATATATATATAGAGAGAGAGAGAGAGAGAGAGAGAGAGAGAGAGAGAGAGAGAGAGAGAGAGAGAGAGAGAGACGTGAATTAAAATTTCAGTGGTAAATTTAAATTAAAACAAATAACAACTTACCATTTATAATTTGTTATGAAAGTTTTGTGGACGTAGCACAGTAAATAAAATAGATTGTGAATTATTAGGAAAAATTATATTTTACCATCCTAAACTATATTCTAGATTATACTTTGCACTCTAAACATTTCGAATGCACATTTTACACCCTAAACTATGACTATTGTTACACTCTACACCCCAACGTTAAGTTTTTTATTAATTTGGATGGAAAAGTATGACATCATGTAAAAAGACTCAATTGCCTCTCTTCTCAAGCTCTTAAAAACAAATAAGAAATTACACTTTACCACCATAAACTATATTCTTGATTACACTTTATATCGTAAATTTTAGATTTCCATCCAAGTTAACGGCAAACTTAATGTTGGGGTGCAAAGTGTAATAATAGTCATAATTAAGGGTGCAAAACGTGCATTCGAAAAGTTTATGGTGCAAAGTGTAATATAATGTATAATTTAAGGTGGTAAAGTGTAATTTTTCCCGATTTATTAGAAACCTATAAGCTTTACAAAAGTAAATATTCGGTTTAATTTGCATCAATAGTAGGTTGGATAAATGAACCTGAATACAATTCTCTGAATAAGCATGCCCAAGTGGGTCAAACTAGCTTTGATATGGACATCTGTATCTATATTAGCTATATAAATATTTTTATATTTCTAATGGACTTATCCTTATGGTGTCAAGCATGAAAGTTTTTAAAAAACCGTATTTTCACGTTATATATATAGGCTTTTAAATTATATATTGTCAAAATCGAAACCCTGCATAAGATTATGGGAAGTAGATAAGATTGTGGATCGTAAGATTTTACACTATTTGAGAAAAAAAAAATACATTAGTATGTTAAATAGAACGAGTCACTGCAAGCCCAAAAGTAATGTAAACGAAGAAAGTAAGGGGTTAATGGCAAACCCATAAACCTTAAGGATGAGAATGAAGTAATTGGGCTAGGGAAGCCAATGAAGTTAATAATAACCTATGAGAATGCAGAGTTAGTAAAAGGGATGAGAAAACCCAAAAGAAGCAAATGAGTCAAGGATGCCCAAGAGAAAAACAAAAGTTACACAAGAGCCTATAAGTAGGAAAACCAATGGCCATGTTAGGCTACTAGGGGAAAGAATAAATGGCAGGCCTAAAGAGGCCCAGCAGGATTGAGTCATTACGACAGGAATGACAGAGTAATATGGCAGGAAATGAGAGCAATCATGAAATAGGCCGAAAGAAGTGTAAAAGCCAGTAATAAATAAATATCAGTCCTAAAGGGGAGCGGGAAATCAAAAAGCAGCTTGCAGAAAAGGTCAAAGAACGAACGGCAGGCTGTGCAGGCAAGCCTTCAGACCAGGGTAGACGAGAGAGCAGCAGACAGATTTTGGGCACATATGGAAGGAAGTCACGCGCAAGAACCAGACCTCACTAGCCTGTATCCAGCTAATACAGGATAAAGTGAGGTCATGGGTCAGAGGTAAGAGGGTATGGTTTGATGGTGGGGAGAGAGGAAGACCTATTTTGAGGTTCTTACTAGGGCTCTTTTGGCGGAAGTGTCCTACTAGGATGACACACCACCCAAACGGGCAAAACTGAGCTGGGTCACTAAGTGCATGCCATGAGGGATAGTGAGAGAGAAGGCATACACACCGTAACAGGAAGGGGGTGTCACAGCAGACTAACAAACAAAATAGTCCTCTTTGTTTGGTGAGAGGAAGTGGCACACAGATGTGGTGGTCGGTAAGTACACCAAGATCAGACAAAGGTGGTTAAGGGCTAAAATAGTAAAATACAGTCACGGTAGACACTATAAAAAGAAGCCCTTGTTGTGTATAGTGACAACAATGATGGTGAGGAAGAGGATATGATTTAAAACTTGAAAATTAGGAAATAGAAACAAGGAGTAACAAGAAAGAAAGAAGAAAAAGGAAAGATAAGAGAAAAAAAAACGGAAAACAGAGAAAGAAAGAAAAAAAAGAAAGGAAAAAACAGAGAGAGTTAGTTCCGCAGGCATGCACCAATAGGTTATTTCCTTCTCTCTCTCTCAAAATCCTACCTTCTGCCAAAAGCAAAGAAAGGGGTTCCTCTGGGCACTAACTATTCAGTTCCGCTTCCCTCAAAGCGATTAATTTCCGTAGCAGGATTCTTTTCCTAGGAGATTAATTGCGTTGAGAAGGGATGTTCTTCCCTCTCTGGTTTTGGGTCTTGCAGACTAGACTTATTTAGATTTATTTCTTCTTTTCTTTTTCTTTGATTGACCCATATGCTGAACACTTATTCATTCGCCTTCCTTAAGTTATAGTTGTTGTGATTATCGTTATTAAGTATGGATTACTTGTTTACTATAGTCAAGAAGCCGAAGTATTCTTCTTTTTGCTTTATTGTCATGTCTGCATGCCGTAACTCATTCAAAATAGCTCTGCCTGCCGTAAGCATGCTCCTGGTAGACGAGGTGTAGTTTGCGCACAAGCCGAACCAATTTGAGTTCCAATTGGACCGTTCTCAACTCTCTTACTCAAAACATTTGGGCTTAGTACCGCAGGAGGCGGCCTAGCCCAGTGCAATAATAGTACTGTAGGAGGCAACCCAATAAAACACAAAAAAAGCCCACTACATTAACTAGTATAACTTGCCCACAAGGTTCACTATCCTTTAAAAGTTACCATGATTTTTTAGTGGAGTTTATGGTATGTAGTGTGCTTTTATGTTAAAATCTCATTCGCTTTTCTCTTGTGTGTGTGTTTGTTTCTCAAAATATTAACTATTAACTAGTGATTACACTAACTCAAACCAACTTCTTGTTCAAAATGTGTTCACCATAGTTATCCTTAACTACAGCAGAAATAGAATCTCAAAATTACTTTATCTATGTTTTAGTTTTTCCCTTTTCTTTTAGCACTTAAATTTTGACACATTTGGTTCCTTTTCTATGCTAATATTTCCGGGATCTTGGTTGCTTTTCCACTGAGAAGGTCTAAAGTCTGTTCTCCATGATTTATATTCAAGGTTTAATTTATAAATAGTGTAAGTAAAACCACATATAAAGTCAAAAAGATTCTGTCAAGCATACTACATAAAAATGAAAAACAGAAGGACAATTTTTGTCTAAAAGGGTAGGATTTAAAATGCAATGCTAGAATTCAAATTAAATAGACCCTAACTACTGGAAAGCCCTTTGAAAATTATATCATAGCCAGGAACACAGTTGGTTGAACTTTAAAGGGACTTAATACTTACTATACATCAGAATGTCAACTTTATCTCAATTTAGAGTCATCACAACTCAGCAGAAAAGTCGAAATTGCTTGGACCCTACTCATTGAGTATTATAAGAACCAAGGAGTTATTTCAATTGACAAACACATGCTAAACGAATAATGCTTAGTACTTTGATATTGTTTTTGTAAGGACTAGATTTGGCTTGAATCCAAAACGGGAGTGGATCCAGGTCCACGGAGCCCAAACAATGAATTTATAGAGTGCAGGAAAGAAAGCTAGTCTGATCTTGGGTCAAAATATTGGATTTTAGTGTAAAAAGATTCAAGATACGAACATGAAACATAGCAATAAGTCTCTTCGGACATGCCCTAGAGATGTGATTTTCCTTTTCTTTTCCTGTCGTTTTTTTTTCCTCCCCCTCTCTTCTGTCTTTCCTCCCCTTATATACCATGGCTTTTTGCCTTTTTTATCATCCACGTGTGGATTTGGCATTCAACGTCCTTTTTCGTCATCCTCCTTGCCCTCTCTTGAATCTTCCATTCTTAGCTGGAAAGCTATTCCTTCACTGTTCAGGTATCACCTCCACATTAATGCGGCCAGAAGGTTAACTGGGAGACATTTAATGCGGAGGTGACAGCACCTTCAGATATTTGTCATTTCCTACCATTACTTTTTGTTTGATATTTTCCCTTTTACTTTGTTATAAGATTTGTCCCAGGCGTTGTTCTGAGTGATTAACGAGTTCACCATACCTCGGACAAAAGTCCCGAGGTGACCTTCGTCCTCGGACACGGCCCAATTCCTCACCACCATGCTCCACCTCTCCTCGGATGGCAATTCCTCGGCTGGATGTCCTCGGATACTCGTTTGCCCTCAGACTGGATATTGGGCCGGGCCCTTCCTTGCCCACAGTTTGAACTTAGGGCAAAATTGGCCCACACAGTTTTATACCTGAAAAAAAAATTCTTTTAAAAATCAAGATAATTATGATTTGAAAAGAAATAATTTGGATTGTAGTTTATCATAATTTTGTTTTGGAAAGAATTACTTTATTATTCTTTCTTTCGACCACAAAATCATCATTGTGTTGTTTTTTCATTTATAGTGGGCAGTGTTGTTACTTTTCTTTTACTCTTCCTTATGTTTGTAAGAAAAGTATGTTATTATGAGTATCGCCTTTACAACAGTTGATGTGACATATTGTGGTTGGTGCAAAATAAAAAATGTATAAATAGTGATTTATATGAAAATAATATTATATCAATCACAATTTTACAACTTATTAAAATAATGAAAAAGTGGTAAAAATTAATAGTAAATTGTACTTTTTTTTTCTTTTCTTCTTGATAATTTGGTAAAATGTGCATGACAACAGCCATTTTAAGAAGAGAGTTTTTTGAGATAAGAGAAAAAAGGAAAGAAAAAAAGAGATGATGACCCTACTTCAACATTGTGTGATTGATTGTCCTTGGTAATTATCTATTCTTTCTAAGTAATTAATTACCTGCGCTTTTAGTACATGATCCTCATCAATCATACTGGTTTCATAAACATGCCTATTTCCTTCATCACTCCTGATTTCAGCCGTAGCCAACAAGGCATCAGTGAGCAGTTATGCAATCACAATTTGGCAAAACCAGACCAACCATAATTTAAAGGTATTTTTTTTTTGTTTTTTTGGTCTGAGAAAGGTAAAATTTGAAAAACAATATGAGAGAGAGAGAGAGATTATATGAATAAAAAAACAATAAAATAGGGGTGAGATTTAGCGATCTCGTCATTCACTTATTAAAATGTAGCAATCAATTGAATTTCACCCTAGATAAGAGGTTATAAATGACAAGTAATGACTACCACATATGGTTAATTCTTGTTACACACTCATTGTTGCATACATTTTGTACACAATCTTTTATTGCTACACGCAATCACAATTTCTGTTATAATTATGAAATCATAAAATCGTGTTTTGAAAACACAATTTCACACTTTTAATTGAAATCACGTTTTTCAAATACGATTCTAATTGACATGGTATTGTGTGTCTCATACACACAGTGTGTAACTATCACCGTTCATCACATATTACCATTAAATTGACACATTAAGTATATGGATTGTTTCGAATCACCACATGTTTACACTTGATCTGTCTTCTTTGCTGACGTGAATTTAGTTTGGGGAGTTGAATTTGCCATCTTTGTTGAATAAATAGTAAAGAAGGCTAGCGGTGCATTCTAGTACAACATATCACTTGACAAACCTATAAATAGAGGTAAAACTGTGTGGCCAACTCGCTAGGCAAATCATGATGTTAGCTTTAGAATAACGTAATTGTGATTAGTGTAATGAAGGAGATAGAGTCGTGCACTTAGGAAGTCATGGAAGTGTATCAAAGTATCTGTTGAATATGTTTGAAGGTTTGTGTGAATGTAGGAAAGCACCTGAATGCAAATATAATTTTATGTATTTATCTACGTCTCCTAAGGTTTTATCCCCTAAACATTGAGTTCCCCTTTCATTTTATAAATTTTATAGTCCCTAAAAATTTTGTAAACTGAGAGAAAACTTGTGGTATCTGTTGGGCATTAATGTTTTACTGGCTTTGAGCAATGAAAGTTTGAAAGGAGTAGGTTGTGGTTTTCCTCGAGCTTTAGGCTACCAGGTCGCCAAAGGCCATTTAAATTGCTTCTCTGAAAGAAAATTGACTATCCTAATTTGCTGAATTAGAGGATTATGACAATCAAAATTTTGATTGAATCCTGTATTGGGAGCAAAAATGTATGTCAAGTATATTCATATATGAGTTAATTGAATGGATTTTTGGTTCTTCCATGAGTGACGGGTTTTGTTCATTGAACTCAACATGGGTTTTATGGTTCTTCAAGTGTTTCAAGCCTAGTATAGAGACTTTTCATGGGCCCAAAATTGGTGCAAAAGGACTCTTTTGCCCACCAATCCACAACTCCAAATTAGCCTTTTGTTGGGTTTCACCTTCTCCTATGTGGGCTTGGTCCACAAGGTGGGCCTTATCTGGCCATTTTTACCAGCAAAGCCTTTTTAACTCTAAAGGCCGAAATAGTGGGTCTTTGGGTTAGACCTTGTGAGCCCAATTTTTTAACCAGTCAGAGCATTCGGCCGAATGCATGGGCTTCTTTCACGGGTTTGCGGGCCTGAGTTTTTCCGGAAAGATTGAGCTTGTGGACTCATTTCATTTCTAACTCCAAAATGCCCAGGAGGGATCAACAGGAAAATTATGCCACCACAAAATCACTCAATAAAACTTGCAATCAACATATTACCAGAATTTTAAGAAGTTTAAGTTAGGAGGCTTGTCATGCATGTTTCTGAGTTGTAACTTAGATCTCCAAGCCCTTCTGTTCCAAGAGGTCCATGACTGTTAGTACTATCTAGGTTCCAGTGGCGGCTTTAGAATTTTTTTTCTAGGAGGGTCAGTAAGAAGATACATCTTAAGTAAAATATGAATCTTACGGTCTAAATGACTTTCTTATTACAAATTTGTTTATAGTATGTACTAGTAATAGAATAAAAAAATAAATTATAGGTTCATTTGACATATTTTTTCTCAATATAATGAACATGTTAATTGTTGTTGTTAAGTGAATTTTAATTATTACTGCTTAAAATACTTTTTTTATTAGTTTATGACGATTATATGTTTATATTGTACTATTAATGTAAGATTTATATTATAGATAATTATACCATACACATTTGCAAAAATTATACAATATTGTACACATTTGTTTAGAAGCAATGTAGATATTAAAATGATAGTACAATGTAAATTATGAATTTTCCACTAATTTATTTCAAATTTATTAAAATCTAAATGGGCTTTTTAAAACAATTTTAGAAGAAAAAAAAATTTACTTTGTTGTTGGGCTTACTATTTCTTCCAGATTTTAGATAAAATTGGATTCTTGTTAGGCGTTTATTTGTATTTAAAAAGATCAAAATATTGTTAAGATGATCATAATTAAACTTATTTCAAGTGGGTTTTAAAAAAATTTAGAATTAGAGTGTCCAAATTTTTATTTAGGAGGGATAAATAAATAAAATATATTATATATATAAAAAAAATTAAAAAAAAAATGCTAGCTCAGGGGTTCATTTGAACCCCCTGAACTATATATGGTGCCGCCCATGCTAGGTTCATAATATTTATACATCTATGGAGGCAAAAGGTAAAGTATTCTGGCCTCTTTTTGAATTCTAATAAATTTGAGCTTTTTTTTTTAATAAAAAAAATTATAGAAGATACACAACATAAATTTTTTTATTTTTTATTTATTTTTTTGAGATTTGATACACAACAGAAAGTAAATAAAAATGTATTGAGAGAATATAAATATGGTATCCATTATTGACATGTCTATAAAAAAATTATAGAACATACACAACAGAAAGAAAATAAAAATATATGGAAGAGAATATAAATATGGTATCCATTATTGACATGTCCCAAAGCATTAGGATGGTGTTCAACTTTCCAGAGAGTGATAGTTCTCTCTCTTTTCATCATCTTTAGAGTCGTAATTGCAAACAATTTTAATTTATTTTCCAAGATTATTTGATGGACCTACAACTTGTGAAAATGAGGCTTTCAACAAATATAACAATGTTTCCTTCTCAAAAAAAAAAAATCACAATGTTCCCATATCTAAATGTGCATCCATTTTCAACCTCAAAAATCCACTGTTTTGGCCAGTTTCTAGCCCAACATCTTAAGCCATGTCCTTCCTTTTTTCTGTCAATAATTTTTTTTTTTTTTTTTTTCTGTTTTCCTTATATATGCAATTTATTTCCTAGCTATATTTATGATTTGATTTCAACATAAATTGTTTGTGGTAGATATGGAGACTTGAGTTTAGAGCCTATTTGGTCTAGAGCCAAACTAGCAACAATATTCCCTCTGCATCACTTGGGGCCTATAACTGATGTTATGTAATAGGAATGTTAGAGCATTAGCATTGGAGAATGCTAATGCCAAATCTAAGGGAAGTTTGGAATTTTAAGCCCTAAAACCATCTACATTGGAGAATGCTAAACAGCAGTATTGCAAATTTTTTTGCAATACTGCTGCAGTGCAATTCTAAACATAGAATTGCACTGTAGCAAGTATTGTAAAAAAATAATAATATTTTATTATGTAGAGAGAGGAGAGAGATGGGAGAGAAAATATATAATTTTGAGATATATTATTTTATTATGTAGATATATTATTTTAATAAGTAAAAGAGGAAAGTAGAAGTTTGGGATGTGGAGGTATTATAAAATGGTATGGTATAATGATAAAGTGGCTTTTTAGAATTGTAAAATAGATTAGCATTGGAATTTTCCAATACTAATGCTCTTATAGCTGCTTTCTATTATTAGTCAACTTTATTGGATTTTGCATCTCCCTAACTTGGTATTAAAATAGGAAAAAAAAAAAAAAAACCATTCAGTTTCTTGAAAGAATTAATTAAAAAAAAAAAAATTCTACCTTACCCTGAACAAGATAAATGAAAAAAAAGTAGAACACATAGTTGATAATTATTCAAAATAACCAATGAGCCATAAAAGTTGCCAGTTTAACATATACATTATTCCAAAAAGATGAAATGATTTTTCTAGTTACAAAGTCTACTCATCAAAAAAATAGAAGAAAAAGAATTCAACAATTTCATTTTAATTTTGTATGATATAATACAATATTGATAAAACACCAATGAACAAAGTAACAAATAGATAAGCAACACATGAAAAGAAAACAAGTAACCCCTGCCTGAGTTGATTTTCGAGATGTCATCTACAAGAGAGTTTTCAGATTTTCGTTCAACACCACTTTAATTCTCACCAAGGCCGCCTAATAATTATGGCAATAGGCAAGCAGAGTAGAGCAGGACATTCTCCGAAGAAGTGAAGAAGTGGCATCGTAGAACAGCCATCCATTCAAACAAGGCTCTCAAAAAATAGGTTTCAATTGTTAGAGAGTTTTTACTTTTGCAAGGCTTGTTCTTCTAGAATTAATTCTCCCAAACTGATCAGGAATGACTTGAATAAAGCATGGAATAGTAATTTTCTCTAATGATAAAATTTATGAATGGATTTAAGTTTTATTTATTTTTTATTTTTTATTTATATATATATATATATATATATATATATATATATATATAGTTTTGAGATTTTTAGGTGTAAGATATTATTTTAAATCTAGAACATCATAAGTGTTTGTTTTGGTCCTTACAACTTAAATTTATAATGGGTTTTTAAATTTATATGAAGCAATTTATATTAGAATTTTTTTTTTAAATTCATTAATTTTAAATTCACAAATCTATAAACAACCTTATGAAATTGTGTATCGTGTTGCAAATAGGGTGGCAAAACATTACAATGTGAATTTTGTTTCATGTTAATACAATTCTTCAAAAGTCTAACTTTTAACTTAATCATTGGAGTGATTCTAGGACCACAAACTATTTCACAATTTTTTTGTCACAGCTTTGTTGTGGCAGACTGTAAATGGTTGCTTATCACTTATATATTGACCTATCATTTTTTTTTCCGTCACTTATACTCTGCCACATCATAATTATGACAAAAATTTGTTCTTACAACTAAAATTTATAATGGGTTGCTAAATTTATATTAGAATTTTTTTCTTAAAAAAAAATTCTTTAAATTTAAATTCTCAAATCTAAAAACAACCTTATGGAATTATGCACTACGTTGCAGATAGGGTGGCAAAATACGACGATGTAAATTTTGTTTCATTTTAATAACATTCTTTAAAGCCTAACCTTTGCCTTAATAATTAGAGTGTTTCTATAGCCACAAATTATTTCACAACTTCTTTGTCATAACTCTGTCATGGCAGACTGTAAGTGGTTACTTATCATTTACATATTGGACCTATTATTTTTTCTTCAACACTTATACTCTGTCGCATCACAATTGTGGTAAGAATTGGTTCTTACAAATGAAATTTATAATGTGTTGTTAAATTTATAAGAAGTAATTTATATTAGAATTTTTTTTTAAAAAATTCTGAAATCTAAAAACAACCTTATGGAAATGTGTATAACGTTGCAAATAGGGTGGCAAAATAGGACAACGTGAATTTTGTTCCATGTTAGTGCAATTCTTCAAAGCCTAGCTTTTGCCTTAATCATTGGAGTGTTTTTAGGACCTCAAATTATTTCATAACTTCTTTGTCACAATTCTGTTGTGGCAGACTGTAAATAGTTACTTATCATTTACATATTGGCCTACTATTTTTTATCCATTACTTATATTCTGCCACACCATAGTTGTAGCAAGAATTGTTTCTTAGAACTGAAATTTATAATGGATTGTTAAATTTCTATGAAGTAATTTATATTAGAAACTGTTTTTTTAAAGTTCTTTAATTTTAAATTCTCAAATCTATAAACAATCTTATGGAATTGTGTACCACGTTGCAAATATGGTGGCAAAACTGGTTGATATGAATTTTGTTCAATGTTAATATAATTCTTTAAAGTCCAACTATTGCCTTAATCATTGAAATGGTTCTACGATTACAAACTATTTCATAACTTCTTTATTACAACTCTGTTTTGACAAACTGTAAGTGGTTATTTATCACTTATATATTTATCTATCATTTTTTGTCCACCATTTATATTCTATCATGTCATAGTTGTGGCAAGAATTGGTATTATAATAGGATGTTAAATCTATACGAAGTAATTTACATTAGAAATTATTTTTTAAAATTATTTAATTTTAAATTCTCAAATCTAAAAACAACCTTATGGAATTGTGTACCACATTGCAAATAGGGTGGCAAAATAGGATGATAAGAATTTTGTTCCTCCTTAATACAATTTTTTAAAGCCAGCTTTTACTTTAATCATTAAAGTAGTTCTAGGACCACAAACTATTTCACAATGAAAGCACGATAGGCCACGTACATGATCCATAAAGTAAAGAAATCAACAATGTGAGAAAATTGAAAACAACTAGACAGGCTTAGCACATAACAAAGTCATTTGTCGTACCATTATTGAGAGTAAATATCATTCCAGAGCATAATTTGTCTCTTATCATATGAAATTTGAGAGCAATCAGAGCTATAAAAGTACAGACCGACCTCCCATAAAAAAAAAAAAAAAAAAAATTACAGACCGACCTTTCTAAAGGCCCAAAATAACCCAGAAAGGCAAGAACGTTATGGACCATACATTATGATTTATGAATAGTGCAATTCTTTAAACTTTATGAACCATGCATTATGAATGGTGCAATTCTTTACCTACCTTGAATTGTTGGAATAGTTGAAATTGGTAGAAATCAAAGTTTCGAAGCCACTGAAAATACCAATCATTTTTCTTGTTCTCATTTTTCTTTTTCCTTTTGATTTTAATGGCGGAAAGAATTATTCGCGTTACATGTGTCAAGTGCAATTCTTTGATCATGGCAATTCTGGCAAGTGTGGGAATAAAAAAGTGGACGTACGTTGCCGACATACTTTTCGACAGTTAGAGGCTAACCCTGTCTTGGATATGAGGATTGAGGAGCCTATTACCTTTTTTTAGAAAGCCTTTTCAAAAATTCCATGGGGATTTTCCGTAAGGAATTTTACCAGGAGGCCATTGGAATTCTCTCCAAAGGTTTTTTGCAAATAAAAAAAAGGGTAAAATGCAAAACATACCCCTAAAGTTTGAGTATATTTTGATTTTACGTCTTAAAATTTTATGATTTAGATTTTACCCCTAAAGTTATATGTTGTTTTCATTTACAACCCATCCATTAACTTTTTGCTGACGTTTCCGTTAAGTGACATGTAAGTGTATGATGTTTATTTATTGATCCAATTAAATGGTGACATGTGGATTTTACTATTTTACAAGTAAGCATATAATTTCTTCTCTCTTAGTTTAAGAAACCTTACGGAAACCATGAACTAATTAGGAAGTAAAATAAATTAGACAGTTTTTTATCATAGAGAATTTCAACTTATGACATCTATTTCTAATGATAGTTTTTTATTATCAAACCATAATACCAATTAATTTTTGGTATAGACGAGAATTAAATCTCAAGTCTCTTATTCAACTATCAAAAACTTTATTAATTGAATTAATTAAAATTTATAAAATAAATTAGTTAAGGTAACTAATCATACCTAAAAATTTATGATAGGTGACAACTCCTAAAATAGAAAAATAAATAAAAAGGCTTACTAATGCGCACACATCACTGCAAAGTGTTTGCATAAGTCACAAACATTATACACATGTTCCCAGGAACATCCAAAAAGTACTTGGGGTTAGACCATCTGCAGTAGTTTGTCATTATAGTGATTGCAACCACAAACATTATACACGTATTCCCAGGAACATCCAAAAAGTACTTGGGGTTAGACCATCTGCAGTAGTTTGTCATTATAGTGATTGCATAAGTCACAAACATTATACACGTATTCCCAGGAACATCCAAAAAGTAGTTGGGTTAGAGCATATCTAGTGTTTGGGTCGGCGTTTGCTACGTTTCAGTTTCTATTTTTTTTTTTATGCGTTTTCTTTCCACTTACGGCTACTGTTTATGTACGGTACATGAACAGTAATCATAACTTTTGACCAGTTTTTCGTGAACAGTATATTCGTGTACTGTTTATGGACCCACAAATTTCATTTTTTTATCAATTTTTTCATTAAAAATAGGTCCTACGGTACTATTTACACATTTAAAAATTATTTTGCAACAATGATTTCAGCAATAAGTTTTCAGTTTCAGCAAAATAAGTCCTATCCAAACACACTCCTAGTAATTTGACTAAATTTTTGGACAAAGAGGAGTGATATTTACTATTTTTTTTTAATTTATTTTTTTAAATATGTCTTTTAACAAATTTTCTATTATTTTTTATTTTATTTAAATATTATTTTATTTATTTATTATTTATTTTTTTAATATTTATTTTTTCCTCATCTATTCATTCTTAACAATTATATTTTTCAACAAAAGCGTTATATCCATAATATTTTTTACAATACTTTTACAAGAATCATAACAAAATCTTATATGGAAAATTATTACTGATTATAATTTGAATCCATTATTGAAATTATATTTTTACTCACCAATATTAGTTAATAACGTTACTTAAAATTTATTGTAAAAATAATATGAAAATATTGTAATAATATTTCTAAATTGTCATTTCTTATTATTTATATTATTTTTTATTTATTTCATTTTTCATTTTTTTTTCTTTTTTTTCTCCACCACACATGTATACCCATATGTCTCCATCTTTTTTTTTCCTCTACTTTCCACTTCATTCTAGAACCTCCATCTCTCTTTCTTTCTCTGGCTCTCTCTTTCTCTACTTTTTTTTTTCTTTTTCTACTTGATTCCAGAACATTCTCTAGCTCTCTATAACAACAAATGTTCAAAATATTTATTCTCAGTTTTTTCTTCTTTTAAAAAAAATATTTTCATTTCTAAACCATATTTTTGGGTAAAAGATAGTACTGTTTAAAAGCTTCTTACTCTACAATTAGCGTACACTTATAAGGGTATACAGAAAGGTAGTTAGGCTTATCGTCTTAAAGAGTGACTTTGTCTAGGCTTCAACCCCACCTCCTCTTATTGAAAGTTATTTGGTAATACTTAAGATCAATTTGTACAATAAAATGACACTCATGAAAATATTAATTAGTTTTTTAATGTTATAAATCCCATAACATATCTATCATATTTTATTTATTTTCTAGGTTATTTTATTTTATATATCTTAGTAGGTTGTGTATTTTTTTTTATAATAAAAAAAGCAACTTATAAATCTCATATAATTATTTACATTAATTAGATAAACCTCAAGTATAGCTACCATTATGCACTCTTGGTGCGGTAGTCACTCTACAAGTATAAATGCTCATAGAGTGTTGGGGGTGGGGGGAGGGAAGGGCCGAAGTTCAAGTCTTCAGGAAGGAGTTTCACACACATATACACTTAAATTAGGTTATAGTAGAAATTATATTTTGTATCAAAAACCTTAAGTACGACTTATATTGGATTTTGTCAAACCCATAAAAAGATTAAACTATAAAAACTTTAAACTATATAGTAAATATTTGTGTGTTTAAAACTTTGAAGTGTAACTTGAAAATAATATTAGTTCATGATGTTTATCCTATAATTATTTTCAAATTATATCACTTACACACATTTTATGAAAAACAATAAGCTACTTCATAGAAAATTTAAACTCATAACGCTATTGAAAAATAACAATATTGTTGCATTTTTTTTCTTGAACTATTTATTTTTCTATTCTTATTTTTCTTTCATAAATTTTGACCTTAGAAAATATTGATATAATAGAAAAATCACTCTACATGCATGCATATATATATATATATATATATATATATATATAAAATATCAAAATGAACACATAACAAAGACATTGAAAAAAAAAACATAAATAAAATATATGAAACAATAGAGAAAAAAATAAGAACAAAATTTAGTTACAAAATTGGCTGTAATCTAATGCTACGACCTTACTTAATATCTTTTTATTGAAGGTAAATTTTGACAAATTCACCATTAGATTACATCTTCTTCTTATATTCTTCATGCTTGCAAAATTTTTAGAAAATTAAATATTAATAGCTATGTCATCAATAAATTGTTTAAATTATAAGTTTTTGTAGTTTATATTTGTGCATAAAATATAAACTTATAACTCATATAATAAATAATATCCGATTGACACTAAATTTGACACGTATATTAAGAATATAAAGAATATGTAATTCAATGGTTAGATTTTCAAAATATATAATAATATTTATTTTATTAAGTAAAAATTGTAGTCTTAATTTATAACTAATTTTATAATTAAACTTTGTTCAAAAAATAAAATTAAGGGAGAGTTTTGGTGGGGCCGAGCTCTGTGCGCAAGGCCTGGCACGCAGAAAAGTTGGATAGTTTCCCTCCCCTCACTGGTTTTACGTTAAAATATATAGAGAAAAAGAGTCTCCACACTGCCTATATAAGAAAATGATCCACATAAACTCCCAAACACCAGTAAAAACGAAACCCCAATTTCTCCAATTACTCTCTTTTCTTTTCTTTTTTATGAACTGATTGACTCTCTTTCACAACAACCACACCCCCCACCCCCCCCAAAAAACATCAAACTACCCTCTTCATTTGCATCAGTCTAAATCACTAGAGACCACAACAAACAATCATGAGTTCAACTTTGAAAGACCAAGCTGGTTGTGTTTGTAGCTGTACGAGGTGTTCTCTCCTTATTAGATCACTGCAAGAATGTGCCAAAAACAATATCAAATCTTGTTATCAAGCCAAGGAACTCTCTGCCAAATCTTCCTCGGCGGTTTCTGATAATAAGCAGAAACGCTCAAAGGAGGAGTCCATGAGAAAAATCATTGACTTAAACTGCTGGGGTCCTACCACAACAAAGTTTTAAATTGCTGTGTAAAATCAGTGGAGTATGTGTGAAAACATGTCCTTTTATTTCAATGCACTTAAAAAATAAAAAAAATTGCTTCCAATTCATTTGTTTTTAGGTTTAAATATGTTTTTGGTCTGCAAGTTTTGGGGCCAAAATGGCCTAATACTATTATTTGGCAAAATATATTGCAATTTATCACTGTTTCTGAAATATATAAGGATCTACCACTATTTAAAAACTTGAATTCCTCAAACTCGAGTTTGCTATGAAACTCAAGTTCTATTAAAATTTGCCATTGTGGCAATGGCCGAGTTGGAATTTTTTATTTTTAAAATGCCACCTTGAACTCAAACTTATGGAGCTTGAGTTCTTTGTTGATATATAACTCAAGCTCTTAAATCTCGAGTTTCTTAAAAATTAAATTACATAGAACTTGAGTTTAGGAAACTCGAGTTCTTTGTAAGTACATACTTGAGTTTTTCAAACTCGAGTATTGTATAGTTTATATACCAAGAAGATGTTAAATCCCATCTCTCTTTCACCCATTCTTTTTAGTAGATGCAGCTCATATTGTGAGCAGCCCTTTTGCAGCTTAGTCTCTTCCTCGGATCTCAACAGAAACACAAATCCCAACTTTCCTTTATATTTACCATATTGGTGGGTTGTATCAATTCTGATCATGGGCCTGCAGTGCTTGAACCTACCAATAGACGGACCAAACACCCAAAATACGCAGTTGAATGTATAGGTGCCTTGTTCATAATTGTCGTGCACTAGTAACTTATACACTGAACCTAGACTTACATCTTTTAGTCTTGTTAGAAAATGAGGCAACTTTGTGTACGACTCCTTAAAATCCCTATACAAAGCTGCAACGGCCTTCTATTTAGCATCCCATATCTTGTAGTGAGATTCACAATGTTTTAACTTTGCTAAAACAATGTGGTGTAAGAACTTTATCGAGTACAAGGGGTCCTCCCGTATAAACTGCTCAAGTATGTATGCTAGGTATGCCGAATCAATCATCTGACTATTGTTATCAACTTGGATGGATAAGCATGTGTGGAGACCCTTGCATTTTGTGATCTTCCAGACATTGTCTCTCTTGCTATATATAGCACGGATTGACCATAGACATGAATCATTCTCGCAACTAACTAAATAATTTTTTATATAAGCAAAATTCGAATTTAGATCTCTAGTTTGAAAAAAAAAAAATATTATGATTCAAACTAACCAAAACCCAGAAATTCGATAGAGAGTGAATCATTAACTACTATTTTTTGAGTATGGAGACTTATTTAGTATTAGTTGGTAACCTGTTCAATAAACAAGAAAGTTTAATTTAAATATAATTTTTTTTTTTGTTTAAATATGAAATATAGTAATTATGAAAAATACTAATAGACATTTATTGTGATTGTGTTTTAATATGAAATTATATACTATAGTTAGTATTACGTATTTATCATAATTTTACTTTAGAATAAGCATTTGTTGTGATTATGTTTATATATAGAATTATAAATTTTACTATTTGTTGGGTTAAAATGAATTGACCCCTTGTAAATTAATTAATTACCCAAGTTAATTAATTAGTCAAATTACATGCAATAGCGTGGTAGCACAAACAAATTACCAACTAAATTAAATGCAGCAAAAATTAAACTTGACACGGTGATTTGTTTATGAATGGGAAAAACCTCCGAGGCAAAACCTCACTGGGTGAATTTAAGGTTACCACTCCTGAGAATCTACTATTATCAATCACAAGTGGTTACAAGTATAAGGAATCTTACCAAATCCTTTGGCCTATCCCTGAATACCAACTTATAGTTGAACTCTTACCCCAATACCCAATTGGACTTGTATTGTAGCGACAATGTCTCTATTCAATGCACGAATCCTAGTACGTGACTAACTAATGATGTACGGATCCCAATACGTGACTAACTCCATTAACTTGAGGAAGATGTTGGCTGCAAAGTTCTTCATTTTATCAACAATGAAGATCAGGAAGCTCCTTAGTCACAAAACCCTTAGCATAAAGATGTAGTAGTTTCTTCAGAGAGAATGATAAACTAGGGCACTTTCTGCATGTATTATTTTTGCATCATCTATGACGGCCCTTAAAATAATCATTATATATGTCTAGGGTTGTGAGAAAAGAAACCTTACACAAATACATAGGAATATGTGTGTAATTAGATCTGAAAAGTCTAATTTCGTAATTCTCGACATATACAGCTTGTGTCGAGAATTTGTTGAGCTTCAACATTAAATCTTGATAGAAAAGATTCTGTCGAGACTTTTGTTGAGTTTTAATGAACAGCTCCTCTTCACTTGTTTCTTGGTCAGATCTAAATGGCTTTAACACTTGACTTGAACATCATGTTTCTTGAAGTTTTAAATCCATCATAGATCTGCCTAATTACAAGTAAAGTGCGTTTTGTTAAAAGATTAGTTAATTACATAAAATATGTCCCTAACACTATTTAAAGAAATATAATTAAATAAATTTTTAATGGAGGGTTCACATGTTGAATAAAATTTTACTTCAACTACCTTTAAAAAAAGATCAATTCAACTAATATATATACGTGAGTGATGTAGGACAAAATCTACAATTTGATTTTTGTAATTATTTAATTTTGATATTTTTATGTAAAAAACATTATTTTAGGTTTAGGTGATTTATTTCCTTATTTTTAAGTGCTTTTAATTTTTTTAGGTTAAATTTGGTTTTTGTTATGGTTAGGTATTAATTAGGAGTTATTTTAGAATATATTTTATTGTCTATCAAGTTTTACGGAGCCCTTAAATAGTATAAGTTTGTAAACGTTTTTCAGTATTATTGATATTAATAAAATTTTGTGTATTGTTTCTCTGGTGGATTCTAGAACCCTTTCTCCTTATGGGTTTAAGGACCCTTGTGGATTCAATGAACCCTCGTGGATTCGAGGTTATTATCAGAAGCAAATGTGTTCTGTTTCTTGTTTTCTCGAAGTAGATGTGTTTTGCTTCTTGATACTTTCTCATCCTGCATCAGTGAGGCTTAAAAAGCTTGTGTGGCATAATAGTCTTTGATTTTATCAATGGTGAAGCTATAAAAAGCCTTAAAACTACACACACACACACACACACACACACACACACACACACACGTTATATATATACATAAAATATGTTTGTAACATGATCTAACATATGTTATTTTTTTTTACATTTAATAAAGTATTTACATCTTTTTTTTAGATGTAAATATGACCGATGCTAATGGTCCGGTCATTGGAGACATCGTTCCAACAACCAACATTAGAGGTTTAACAATCGAAGCTATCATTTTGATGGTCTAAGACACCGTTTTGGCCACCAATGTTGGTGGTTTGATCATCGGAGACACCACTCCAGTGGTGATCAAAATCAGTTTGTAAATGCATTGGCTACTTTGAGCTCAATGGTTGAGATACCGAAGGGAATATGGACACGTCCTTTGGAGATTGAACAAAAGTATCAAGAAAACAAAAAATGATACACGACGAAAATAGGGGACATGACTTTGCATGGAATGCAACTGCTCATAATTGGGTTTATCATCATTCTAGCCGAAATATAAGCATCACGTTTAAGCTAGATGAAGCATTGGACCCCTGCAAATTCCTTATCCATTTGGAACAAGCGGAAGATTTTCCTTGATGAATTATTTCTCCTTGCATGCAATTACACATTCAAGAATCACAAACTATTTCTGGGTCGCAATGCTGTTCTCAGCATTTCCTTAGATGGAGAATTAGCAGTGTCTACAGGTATTACTATCACGTGTTATGACCAATTCGGCGTTAATGAGTCACATACCGTCTAAGCTGATATCTTTCAAGTTTCATATTTCAATTAAAAATAACAAATTAATAGCAGTAGATTGTGATATCTGTAGGAGACAAAAATTTGTCAAGCCAATCACAAAATGCCACATCAAAATTTAGTGGCAAATTCCAAATTAATGTCATTAAATTAATTAAATTAGAGGGCGACATGTGTCATCCAAATTGGCATCACATTGGCATATCAAAATTTGCCACATGTTATTTGACCCATAGGATAAAGATAAATTTCTTATTCAAAATTTATGGATAATTATCTTTATAAATAAATAAAATAAAGATAAATTTTCTATTCAAAATTGATAGATAATTACCTTTATTAAAATAAATTAAATAGAGATAATTATTTATCTTTATTGATTATTATCTTTATCAAAATATGATATTTATCAAAATAGATAAATAGAGATAATTATCTTTAAGAAGAATTTGGGCCAATCAAAAGTCTACTAAATACTTTCAAGTATATCAATTCAAAGTAGAGCTTATCCTCCAAAATCACTATAAATAGAGGACATCCCCTCTCATTTTCGACAACAAGTTTTGAAGAGGTCCAATCTCTGGAGAAATTCCGTCTCAAGAAACTTTGAAGAACTTGAAGAACATTCGAAAAACTTGAAGAACATTTGAAGGGCTTGAAGAACTTGAAGGACAATAAATCTCTAATAAGCTCGAAGCTAGAGATTTATTGTGAAGGCCGATCAATCCATCTTTCAATTAAAGTCAAGAAGATTTTTGTTTGAGTTAAATTCAATGAAGATAGAATCAGAGGACATTCTTTTGTAAAAGAATCAAAATAGAGATTGTACTCATTACTATCACGTGTTATGACCAGTTCGGCGTTAATGAGTCACATGCCGTCTAAGCTGATATCTTTCAAGTTTCATATTTCAATTAAAAATAACAAATTAATAGCAGTAGATTGTGATATCATTGGATTTTTTAACGATTTAGTCTTCTCATTGGAAAAGACGGATGTCTCAAGATGCATATAAACTTGCATAAGCCTTGAAAATATCCTTAATGGGACTTATTCTTGGTCAGGTTGTTGCTAGAGTTCGATCCCACCTGGTTTAGGAAATATTGATTTGGTTCTTCTTACTTTTGATAACCACTCCAATGTTCTTCAGTTTAACCCCTGTGATGTTGCCTTTGAAATAGATGAAAAATCATTCAATTTTTCAACATTATATTTTCAAAGTTTGTGTAGTTCTGAGACTATTCTCTATTTGTGTGTGTTATTTGCAAAGAGTAACATGATTTAACATATGTTATTTTCATACATTTAATAAAATATTTACATTGTGTATATAACATTAATAAAATTTAAAGGATTCTTAACTACTAACCCTGAAATCCACATTTATGGTTTCTTTAAAAATGAAAAAAAAATTCCATATCTCTAATTTTCTAAAAACATTAAAAAAATAAATAAAGAAGGTTTCTACTAAAAATATTTATTATAGATGTTTATATTGGTGATAACTGCACCAATAAACTTCACATCAATATATCTATCCTTATAGGGCAAAATGATTGAGTTCCATAACTCCTTGCATATTTCAACTCATCATCTTCACAATAACATAAGCATAGTGAATTATTTCTGGAAATGTTTCACCGGTTGGATACAATAGTTCAAAACAAATATTTTATTTAAAACTTTTCCATGTTATGCACGGAAGGAACTTAAATTTTGCCATGCAATCTCTTTGTGATTTCTACAAAAGGAGACAATGGTGGGAAATGCAAGAACATATGCATAAAAATATTTATTAATATGTTTATAAGGTGATATAACATTTGCATAAAACATAATATGAAATGTATTTTATATTAACCATCAATATGAAGTATAAACATATCATAACACTTGCTTATAATCATGTGCATATGCATGGTATAATTAAGAATAACCATAATTACTAGTAAGTAATGGACTATATACATTTATAGTATTGCGAACATTAAAGACTAATAATTTGAATTTTTTATATGAATATTTTCTAGGTTGTAGATATAACTGATATAAAAATGAAAGAATAATTTTAAGGACACCTAACAAGAAATTGGAGTGCATTTAATTATCTAAACTCAATTAGATTGAATATTTTCTCCACTTCTACTTGAATATAATACTAGCTTGTAAACAATGCATACACATAGATGTATTTAAAATAATAAATGTAATGGGATTTATATTTAAATTCCTACCTAAGTTTAATCCTGTTGATGATCATTTTTTGATTTGTAAGGATATTAGTTTGGTAGAGTATGCAAATTATTAATTCTTGATAACTTATAAAAAAAATGCTCATTCTTGATAGTTTTGTTTTAGAAAAAAAAATTTTTGTTACTTCTTAACTTAATTTTGTTATTGTGATGCAATAAATGTATTTCAGCTTTACATATTTCAAATAAGATATGAACAGCCAATTTTTAAGATCATGATTAAATTTCACATTAAAATTTTTGTTTGAACTAATCATAATTTTTTAAAGACAAAGTTTGGCTACAACTTCCTTTAAAAATAAATTAATATTACTAAATATTTTGGAAAATGTAATCTAATTATGCCAAGTTAATATCATAATACAACTATTGCAAAAATGACTTTAATTGGTGACATGAATGGAACTAATTTGAAGTATTAAAGTCAATCCCACTACACTATAAAAGTAACAACATGCACCTTCTGATTAAGGAAATAATGGCATAGAGGTTATTCTCTCTAATATTATTACTACCAGATTCATCTACCACTTTTAACTCCTACAAAATACAAATTTCAAATCTAATTCAAAATTGAAGTCTACCTAACCAATTGCACTGTACATATATGCACTAGAAACCACTTCTCAATTATGAATGAAAGTTCCCAAACAAATCCATCCATGATGACCATGAAACATTTCAATGAATTTATTTTCCACAACGTAAATAAGCATTACCTACTAATCATTTCGTGTTCACGTAACAACCTAGGAATGTTTTAATCATACAGTACAACAAAAAAGGCATTGATTGAGGTGTAGATTGACTTAGGGGAACGATCAAAATCAAGCTTGAAAAGCTTGTTATTTGAGGTATTAAGTTCTAAAATTTTCTTTTCGTTTCTTATTTTTAATAATGTTTTAATCTGTTTTCTTACTTTGTTTGTGTTTTATAATATTTTTTTTGCTTAGGTTTTCCTTACTTTATGATTTGATGCATGTTAGGTTGTTAGATTTAAGTGTGGTTTTTTTTTTTTTTTTTTTTTTTTGGGTTAGGGTTTAAGGTGTGTTTGCATGTGCATGTTTTAGCATGCATACACAGGCTTGAAGTATGCGTACACATACAACTAACCTGCATATGTAGGCCTATGTATGCGCACATATACTCATGCTCGGAAACCCTAATTCAACCTTTTTTTTTATCTGTTTCTTTGTTTCTTTCACATGATATGCTTCTGCTTTGCCCTTATTTTATGATTTTGAGTCTCTGTTACCTTATTTAGATACGTTTTTGCTTTAACATGCTAGATTAGGGTTTCTTTTATTTTTTTGCTTAAATACCATGAACATGCACATAACATGATCATGTATTAATGCCATGGGTGTTGAGATGCAGTAAGGTGAGTAAGGTATGTCATGCATTCATATGAACATGCATTTCTTTGTTATGAGAGCTTTATCTTCCTTTAATGAACATGCATATGCCAATCTATATGCCATGCTTTGAATGATAATATGATTTGTTTGATGCCTATGTTTCTACCTTGATTTGATATACACATGTTTCTGCCTTGGATGTAATGGATGCTATGCATGATAGATGTATGCCAGGTTGTTTGATTGCCATGATAGATGTGTGATAGGGTATGTGATGTGGTGATAAGCATGATATATGTATGTAAGGGTTTGGGATGAAATGTTAGGAGAAAATGGGCAAATGCCCCTTTCAAAAAAAAAAAAAAAAATTTAACATTTTGCCCCATTTCCCAAACTAATTAAGGAAATGCTCCTCCTTTGAAACTCGATTTTCTCAAAATCGAGTTATAAAAAAAAAAAAAAAAAATTTCTAGAGCCTTATAGTGGCGTTTTAAGGAGTCTATAGTGATGTTTTAAGGATCTATAGTGGCGTTTTGTATCGATCTCCATGAAGTCGAGTTACATGTAATTTTTTTTTCTTTTTTTACCTATAATTCGACTTCATGGAGATCGAGTTACAAAACATCACTATAGGTCCTTAAAACGTTACTACAGGCTCCTTAAAAACGCTACTATAGGGCTTAACTCGATTTTGAGAAAATCGAGTTTCAAAAGAGAGGTATTTCCCTAATTAGTTTCAGAAAGAGGGCAAAATGCTGGATTGTTTTTTCAAAAAGGGTAAAGGCCAATTTTTTCTTGAAATGTTATGTTGTATGCTTAGATGTATGTTAGTATGTGTGTGTGTGTTTAAGATGCAATGTTGAATGTGCTCTTAATAGGATTAAGATGTAGGACACAATAAGTGGAAGCTGACACACGGATCGTGCGGTTTTAGGTGCCTAGCATCTTCCCAAAATTGTACATAAACTCTGAACCTATACTCTAGAAGTAAGATCAGTTCTTCTATGTAAGAGCGCTATATTCAGGTTCCTAAACCATAAAACTAGGTGGCGACTCCTTGTTTCTCCGCCCCGGTTCACTCGGTTGAGGCGTACTCCCCAAATCACACATTGTGCCCACATGAGGTAAAAATAACATAATGAAATAGATAAATAGTATGAAAAGGAAGCACTAAAGGGGAATACAGTACTTAATAAAGCCTACCATATTACAAAATTTTCTCATGTAACCAGGGACGAAGCCAGAATTCCAAGGAAGTAGGAGGGGCAAAAATTTGAACAAAATTTTTTTCATGAAATTTTAAATTAGCATCTATTTATTACAAAAGATAATGCATAAAATAATTATTTTATAGGTGGTGCATCAAATTATAAAAATTATATAGTAAAACTTGTATTATCAACATCAATCAATCATTTAATTATACTTTAAAAATAACATTGTGCTTTATCAACACTCTACAAATTCATGTTGTAAAAAAAGAAAAAAGAAAAAAGAAAAAAATAACGCTCTGCTCAATACTCACCACATACACTATCTCATTACAATGCACAATAAATTGGTAACAGTAGCACAAGAGTACAAGCCTTTTGACTTTTGACTAGATTCGTGGTTATGATTTTTTTCTTTTAAAAAAAAATCAGAATCCATAAGTTGTCTGGCTGTTCCAAAAACATAATTAGAAATTTAAACAGAGTTGGAGAAACAAAACTCTTACAGAGAGAGAGAGAGAGAGAGAGAGAGGCCAAAGTCTGAGGCATATCGAACTATGTGGCAGCATCGAATTATTGTTGTGTGAAGTGGGTTAGATGATGCGTCGTAGGAGCGATGCCTTTGGAAGAATGTTTTGGTATGGTGCTTGGGCTAAATCTTAAAATGGTTTTTTTTTGCCCCCTTAAAATCACTACATCTACGATCTATCATCTAGGTTGATAAAATGGTTTTTTTCTTGTAAAATTTGAAAGGCTTAATGATGGACTTGGTGGTTAATTTTTGTTGGAGTATTTGGGTTAAATTTTAAATATTTGTTGTAGTGCTTGAGCTAAATTTTATTTCATTACATGGCTAAGAATTATGTTCAGGGTAAGGAAAAGTTTTGTTGGGTTTGGGGGACCAGGAAGAATTTTGTGGGACCAAATCTTAATTTTTATAAATTTAAACATAGTATATAATTTTTTTTTTTCAAAATTTGGAGGGGTCCATGGCCCCCCTTGGTCCAATATTAGCTCCTCGCTGCATGTGATTGCACAACGGATTCTCAACTTGCCGAAATTTCATGGAATTTAAATATTAGAACTGGTTGCAATTCTGTACTTATCTCCAAAATTCATAGATTGGCAAAGTAGACTAACAAATGTAATTTAAACAAATAAAAAACCTTATAGAGAGCCTGGTTTTACTTGATCACGAATAAATGTCATCTAAATATCAGAAGATTAGTCGGTATCAAAGAGAAATCGATATTAAATCAATGAAGTATATGATGCTCCTTTTATGTTTTCTTTTGCTTTTCCTTATTGTAATATTGAATCAATGAAGCAATCATTACGTACTTTTCTGCTGGAAAGAATCTGTGGATTCATATGAATAGTAAAATAAACTTTTGGAATTAGGTCTCAAGTTTAGTTATTACAGTTTTTAATAATGAATCTATTGCATAGGCCTTGTTCACAGTTTCACAATTTTTAATAATGAATCGATTACATATTTCACAATTTTTATGAGATTTCTTTATGATTTGTATAGTACACGTGAATCAGTACCCCTGTATACACACAGTGAAATATGCATGCTTTTAAGCATAAAGTATTAATATTGCTTGAAAGTTACTGTTGTCCAAAAACAGAAATAACCTATTGATATCTCCAACCACAACTACTAATACTAAGAGAAGCATAACATGAACCACCTTGCAGTAATTCAATTGCGACAAGGCACCTAATTTCAGCTGAAGTTGGGTTGGGTGAGGGATAAAAATTTCACATATTGAGCTGTCCCATTTAGGGATGGGACTTCATGCTCTTGCTCACCTTCAACCAGCCTAGTTTCCCTGAGTTGCAGGCTCTTAAATTTTGAGCTTGTCATAATCACAGCCCAGGTTGCCTATTTTGCAATCTCTATTTTCAGTTGCATCTCAAACTTTTGCAACCTATTGCCAAAGCTTGGACAAGAAAAATATGTTTTTGATATCTTCTCATAAGTTGTTTTTATCATCTATGTGCCCAATGATTCTTGTTTTTATTTTATGTATATACCTATATTTAGGATTCTATTCGGACTTAGTAGGGGACATACATCCTTCAGCATTTAAATTTGACTCATGATCAGAACTGGTTACACTTCCTTTTACTATTGTTTCATAGTTCTAAAAAGATTCTCATTGCACCTTCAAGAATGGCGCACAACATGCAAAACACATATATGAAAATCCATATATTACAAAGGGCTGCAAGTGACCCCATGTGCTTTATTACAAAGTCCATTTCCTCACTAACATTTCGTTTCCCAACATTTAAATCAGTAAAGGAGCTGCAAGGAAAAGTGAAAGACTCCAAAGAGACACAAATCAACGCCGATAAGTAGTAAAGTATTACCAACAGCTTAACAGAGGATAACAAATACAACAACCAGGTGAAATGCTAGTCTTTTTTGAGATTCTGAAAGAGATTCCTATCGGTACAACACAAAAGCCATGCTCTCATGGGGTCAACCATAAATCCTCAACATACTAAAATACCATAAACTCTCGTATTTGTTAGTTAATTAATGAAACATTATCATTTAGCAGCTTTACCAGCTGTTGAAACAAGCAAAGAGAATCACTACAGACTATAACAAAAAATATAATTTATATATTGGATACTTAAACATTAAAAGAAATCACAATTTTCTTTCAATAATTCCTTTTCTTGTTGAGTTTTCCTAGCAACCAAACAAAGCATTAGTAGACACCACACATTAATTTATTAACATGGCAAATATCGAATTTATTGTTGATAAATAAAGATTGGGGTGATAGAGGAAATTGAAGATTGGGGTACCTTCTAATTCAAAATTGAAGTTGCAGATCACCAATTTCTTACTCAATTTTGTCAACATCGAGATCAACTTGAAAAGGATCAAAGTACCTTGGAGACAACTTCCAACATGGGGTTGATCCAATGTTTTCTCACAAGTAGAGTCTTTGACTCTACCAAACCAAATATCAATGGAGTGCTTGACTCCACCCAATTCGAATTTTATAGTCCTTGACTCTACCAAATTTTAATGGAGTTTTTGACTCTACCTTAAAAATTAATTCGATGGAGTCCTTGACTCCACCAATTTAAATATTAGAGTCTTTGACTCTACCAAATTTTAACAGAGTTCTTGACTCCACCATTTAAGCAATTTGGAGTTCTTGATTCCACCAATTTAAAATAATATGCTTCAATGGAGTCCTTGACTCCCAGAATTAGTTTAAATAGAGTGGGATTTCTAATTTTTGAAACATGTTCATAAAAATAAAATTGCTTCAAAAGAGTTTTCTTTCCCTTGATTAAATTTGGGAACCTCAATTAAAATATCATTGTTTATTAAATAACAATTTTTTTATACATAATTTGACAATGTTTATTAAACGTAATTTAAAAATTTTTGTTAAACATGAGTTAACAATTTTTGTTAACAAGCCAGAACAGAATTATCACGTTTGAGCTACATGAACCATTGTAGAGCCCTACAAATTCCTTATCCATTTCGAACAAGCGAAGGTTTTTACTTGATGAATCATTTCTCCTTGCATGCAATTACACATTTGGGAGTCACAAACTATTTCTGGTCGCAATGCTGCTCTTAGCATTTCCTTAGACGAAGAATTAATAATGTCTACGCTTGTTGCAATCACCTCTTATGACTTGTTAACAATATAAAGTGAGAAAGAAAGACTGAATAGTCTGTATATTGATGTGTGTATAACAATGTACAATAGAGAGCCTTATATAGGCTACATATGTGTGCAGTACAAGTAAAAGGAGTAAACTACAAGTATAGTATACTAGGCTAAACCCAATGGGATAAACTAGTCTAAGCTATACACTAACATCCCCCCTTAAACTCGAGGTGGCAAGGAGAAAGCCAACTGGAGTTTGGATATAAGATCTTGAAGACAACCAGGTGGGTGAGTCTTGGTAAAGATATTAGCAAGCTGGTCAGCAGAGGAGATAGAGAACAACTTGAGATTTCCTTTCTTGAGATGCTGGCGAGTGATGTGGCAGTCGATCTCAATATGTTTTGTGCGTTCGTGGAAGACATCATTATGAGCAATGTAGATAGCACTACGATTGTCACAATAAAGAGGAGTGGTAGTGGACTATGGAGCATCCATGTCAGCCAAGAGCCAGCGAAGCCAAACAAGCTCGTAAGTGGTGTCGGCAAAGGCACGATACTCAGCCTCAGTATTGGAACGGGACACCACATCCTGCTTCTTGCTGCGCCATGAGACAAGAGAAATACCTAATAGGAAATAGAAACCTATGATAGAGCATCGATCAGTCGGATCACCTGCCCAGTTAGCATCTGAATAAGCTTGAAACTCGAGAGAAGATCGAGAGGAGTAATGCAGACCATGATAAAGTGTGCCTTTGACATAACAGAGAATCCGAAGGACAGTAGTATAGTGGACAGAACGAGGTGCATCCATGAACTTACTATACCCATGGCATGTGAAATATCCGGACGAGTAACAGTGAGATAGATCAAACTGCCAACCAACTGATGATAGTGAGTAGTATTGGATATAGGTTCACCATTCAAGGGTGTGAGTTTTGCATTGTATTCTAAAGGAGTGAAAACAGTCTTGTTGTCGATGATACCGGCTTTGAAGAGAAGATCATAAGCATATTTAGCATAGGAAAGATAGTATCCATCAGAGGATGAGGTAATTTCAAACCCAAGAAAATAGCTAAGAGTGCCCAGATCTTTCATCTCAAAATGCTGACTAAGGAAGTGTTGAAGAGAGCGGATACTTGCAAAATCATCTCCAGTAATAATCATATCATCAACATAAAAAAGAATAAGAGTGATACCAGTAGAGGATTTTCGGACAAACAGAGCAGTGCCATGAGGACTCGAAGTGAAACCTTGCTGAGCAACAACTGAGCTAAACTTTCCAAACCAAGCTCGAGGAGCCTGCTTGAGGCCATAAAGAGTACGACGAAGGCGGCAAACTTGACTACCTGAGTGTGGATAGCCAGGGGGTGGTTGCATGTACACTTCTTCGTGGAGTTCTCAATTGGGGAAAGCATTCTTCACATCCATTTGATAAAGAGGCCAACGGTGAACAACAGCCACAACAATGAGACACCTGACAGATGTAAGGCGAGCAATAGGAGCAAATGTTTCCTCATAGTCAATACCATACTCTTGAGTAAAGCCCTTGGCAACTAGGCGAGTCTTGTATCGTTCAACAGATCCATCAGCCTTGGTCTTGATCTTGTAAACCCACCTACAACCTACTACAGACTGACCAGGAGGCAAATCAACCGTATCCCAAGTGTTATTCTTATGAAGGGCATCTAGTTCTTCGTTCATAGCTTGCTGCTAAAGAGGGTCAGTATGAGCCTCATGATAGGTGTAAGGTTCATAGAGGGTGGCAAGAGCAAAATAGTAGTGATAATTAGTGAGATAAAGGGGAGGAATGCTTACCCGAGTGGAATGACGAAGTTTAGGACCAACAAGAAACTTAGGAGAGGGTGGTGCCATAGGATCCAAGACAGGCGGGTCATATGCCGGAGACAAAACTGAAGATGCGTCATTTGGAGAGGCAGTCGATGTTGAAGAATCCTCCATAAGTTCAAGATAGAAAGGGAGGAAAAGATCAGTAAAAATAGAAGACTCTGAGGAAGAAGATGCAGGAAATTGCTGAAGACTTGTGAAAGGACGGTGTTCCCAAAACTCAACATGACAGGAGACACGAAGGCGATGAGAAATGGGATTATAGCAGCGAAACCCCTTTTGAGACACACCATAACCAAGGAAACAACAGAGACGAGTACGAGGCTGGAGCTTTGTTCGTTCATTAGGAGGAAGAGAGATAAAGCATGCATAACCAAAAACCCGAAGAGAGGAGTAGTTAGGAGTTTGGCCATAAAAGATCTCAAATGGTGATTTGTTGTGGGTAGTTGGTGAAGGAATACGGTTAATAGTGTACACAGTAATAAGTGCGGCCTCACCCCAAAAGCGCTCAGAAGAGAGGCAGAAATGAGAAGGGTGTGGACGACATCAAGAATGTGACGATGTTTTCATTCTGCATGACCATTTTGTTGAGAGGTGTAAGGACAAGATCGTTGAGGAAGAGTACCATGACTGTCTAAAAAGGATAAGAATGATTTATCATTATATTCTTGAGCATTATCTGATCGAAAGACCTTGACGGTGCGATTGAATTGTGTTTCAATCATTTTATGAAATATTTGGTAAATAGACACAAGTTCAGACCTATGGTGAAGCAAATAAATCCAAGTATATTGAGAAAAATCATCCACAAATATGACAAAATATTTAGATCCCCCCTCAGTGGGAACAGGTGCAGGACCCTAAATATCAGAATGTATAAGATCAAAAGGGGTAGAAGAAAAGGAGTCACTTTTATTAAAGGGCAATTTTGTTTGTTTGCCAAAATGACAGGAAGTACAATCAAATTTTTGAAACTGAATTGAACCTAAATGACCTTGAGAAGCTAACAACTGAAGATAAGATAAGGATGGATGACCAAGACGAGTATGCCATAGATCAGGTGAGGAGGTGGCAGTGGTAGCAGCTGTAGAAACAACTTGTGAAGGAATTTTCAAGTCATGAACCTCAAACATGCGACCAACCTTACGGCCTGTCCTAAGCACTTGACCCGTCTGGGGATCCTGCACATCCACACCATGATTAGTAAATAGAAGATCTACGCCTAATTCACAAAGTTGACCAACAGAAAGCAAATTGAGGGATAACTTTGGAATATGAAAAGTGTCATTAAGGGATAGACAAGGAGAAGAGATTGTTCCTTTATGACTAACAGGCATAAGAGTTCCATCAGCAGTGTAAATGGTGATTGGATGTTCTAAAGATGCCTTATCAGAAAATTGGGATTCATCAGGAGTCATATGGTTACAACATGCAGTATCAAAAAACCAAGGTTGTTTACCTGAGGTGACAGAAAGGGTAGTGGAAGTGCGGGATAAAACCTGTTGAACAACTGCCTCAATATCAGCCGTAGTAATTGAGGAAACCAAAGATGGACCTGTAGGAACCGATGGATCTGAAGGACATATAGTAGCTGCCCGAGGAAGAAAAGCTTTATTATGCTTTTGCATAAATTTCTGCAGTTTGCAACAAACAAAGATGTCGTGGCCTTTGGTACTGCAAAACTCGCAGCGAGTATCTTTGGAAGACTGAGAGTTGGGATGCCCAGAGTTTATTTATGGAGGAGCAGTGAATGCAGCAATGGGAGGCTGTGGAGAGGGTGTAGCCAATACATGATCAGATGATGACATGTGATAAGTAGGCCGACAGTTCTCTTCAGAAATAAACTCCTTGACTGTAACATCAAGAGAAGGAATAGGAGACCGGCTAAGCAGAGAAGCCCTAGTAGGCTCAAAATCCTCATGTAAACCCATCATGAAGTGCATAAATTTACGGCAATCCCGATATTTGACAATGTCCTTAGAACACACTGGTGGAGGATCTACAGTAGAGAGTTATTCCTACATAGTAGAAGTCTGAGAATAAAAATCAGAAATAGACTGACCTGTCTCTTGGCGCATTTGATAGAGCTTTGATTCAATGTGGAACTCCAAGCTTGAATCATTAGTGCAATTATAGCGATCGGCCAAAAATTTCCAAGCAGCCTCAGCAGTTTCAAGATGAGGAAGAAGATTATGAATGGAGGGAATAGAGGTATTGATAAACCAAGACAAGATCTTACTCTGAATATTCTCCCATTCCTTTAGGCGTTTTTCATAATCATCTGTTGTAACAGCAGTCTTGGAAGACTCTTCTGCAACTGTGGCTTTGGACTTAGGGTTTGGTACTGGCTTAGGAATTGAACCAGTTTTATATCTTCACAGTTTACGACCCTTAAGAAAGACAGTCATATTTAGAGACCACGCATGATAACTAGTAGGATCATCCAACATAATAGTGATAGGACGTATGATATCTCGTTCATTTTGTTGAGCCATAATGAAGAAAATGACTAAAAAGTGGGATTTAGAGACCTCAAATGCAGAAACAGAGCTCCAAATCGGAATCTACGTGAAAAACTGAGCAAGACAGGTCCTGTTGAAAATTTTTGACTATAGTCAAAGTCAACGGTCAACGGTCAAAGTCAACGTGGAGCGCGTGCTTGTGAGCTAGAAACTTCAGGCGGTGCGTGGGAGCGCGTGTGATATTTTTTCTAGTCGTTCTTGGTTGGGTTTTGCTCGGGATTGGCTGTTCTGTCGCTCTGTGTATTTACTTTGGCAGTTGGATGAGCAGAACGATGATATCCGAGAGTTGCAGGGATTGTGGGCGTGACGGCGGTGACTCGCTTCTGACAGTGACTACTGGATGAAGGCGAGAGCAGCGGAAGAACGCCGGAGATGTCCACAGGAACCAGAAAGTCAGAGGAATGGCTCTGATACCATGTTAACAATATAAAGTGAGAAAGAAAGACTGAATAGTCTGTATATTGATGTGTGTATAATAATGTACAAAGAGAGCCTTATATAGGCTAGGTATGTGTGTAGTATAAGTAAAAGGAGTAAACTACAAGTATAGTATACTGGGCTAAGCCCAATGGGTTAAACTAGTCTAAGCTATACACTAACATGACCAATTTGGCATTAGTGAGCAGCACACCGTCGGAGCTGATATCTTCTAGATTTCATATTTCCTTTAAAAAGAACAAATTGATAGTCGTAGGTTGTGATACCATTGAGTTTTTTAACTGATTCAGTCTTCTCAATAGAAAAGACGTAGGTCCCAGGATAAATATCAACATGCATAAGCCTTGAAAGTATTTTCAACGGCACTTGTTCTTGGTCAGATTGTTGCTAGAGTACGATCCCACTTGATTTAGGAATTATTGATTTGATTCTTTTTAGCTCTGATAATTATTATAACGCTTATCAGTTCAACATTATATCTTTAAAGTTTGTGTAATTCTGCGATTGTTCTATATATATATATATGTGGGGACAAGGGCCCAAATTTGTATACTGGGCCTTGGATCCTATTTGATGATGTGGATACATCCGAGGAGGAGTAAATGATTGGAGAGACCCCATAATGGAGGATCACATAAGGAAAGGGTGGAGGGATAAAGTCCGAGGAGGTTATCCTTCTCAGATAGGACGAATATTGGTCAAGTACGTACCTGGGTGACTTAGGTGACCTTCTAGGAATTTCCAATGATAAGGATGGACTTCAGGCACGTATGGGAGGATAAGAATACATAAATATCCAAAAGAAAAGCTGCTACCACCCTATTAAATGCATTGCAGCAACCTTTCTGGCCGCATTTATGTGGAGAATATCTCTGAACAGTGCAGTCTCAACCACCATCGTTCACAGAGAGCCATAGAAGATGCTTGATGGGACATATACTCGAATGAAGGTTTAGATGAGTAACAAGTGTATGATCGAGATGGTCTAAAAAGAAACTATATAATGTAAAAGACTCTCCATAAGATGAGGATTGGAAAACAGAGGGAAAGGGGAAAGAAAAAGAATTATTGCAGCACTAAGGGTTGTATTAGCTTTCAGAAACAGTGGTTTAAATAACAGTTCATCCCCTCAGACAATTTTTTCATCAAGCTTTATGTATATTTCTGTGCTTGTTCATATTTTGAATCCTTGCTAGCCATTATCCCATTCGCTAAGAGCCTAGCTCCTTCATCCACTCTCTACAAATTTATTGTATTGGGCTCACACCCCAACTGTTTTGGGCTTGGACTACAAATCGTGTCCCTACAATTGGCGTTGTCTGTGAGAAGAGCTTGTGCTTTAGTATAGTATAACGGTTATGGCTGGATTAGGTCTATATGAAACAAGTTTGCACTAGGCGGAGTCTGCTAACATTTGTCAACAAGATGAATTCCTCAATCTTGAACGTGAAAGAGATCGGGAAAACTATCAAGAAAGTAGTGTGCACACTGTCCACATGGGTGGAAGCGGTTTCGAAGGAAAGGTCACGTAGCCCATGAGTAAGGTGATGATAAAGCCATGCAATGAGAGATTGATGATTTGAAGAAGTAACTCCATCGAGCATAATAAAAGCGATCCATTTCCAGCTCTGATGTCTCTTCCAATGATGAAGAAGATACTATATATAGGCAACGATCTAGAACTCCACCAAGTGAATCCTTCTCCTGTGACGAAGAGCATCTTCACCGAAAGAAACGTAGGAGCCCTTCTCGCAAAGGAGTAGGAATTGATGTTATGAAAAATGCGTTGAGCCAAATTTCTAAGTCATCCTTTACACAGGGGACAGAAAAGGAAAAACTTCCTAGACGGTTCCACCAGCCAACATTCGCCATGTATAATGGCCGAACAAACCCTGTAGAGCACGTAAGTCAATTCAAACAGAAGATGGCTGTCCATTCTCAGGACGAGACCTTGATGTGTAGGGTATTTCCATCCAGTTTGGGACTGATGTCGATGAGATGGTTCGACGGGCTAAGGACAAATTCTATCAATTCCTTTAAGAAACTCACCTAATCATTCTACTATCGATTCATCGTATGCAGTAGGATTCCTCAACCTTTGGACTCTTTATTGTCCATGTCAATGAGGGAGGGAGAGTCTGTAAAGGCATATTCTGAAAGGTACTGGGAGATGTTTAACGAGATTGATGACGATTTTGATGAGGTTGCCATAAAACTTTCAAGGTCGGTCTCCCATCCAAGCACAGTTTAAGGAAATCTTTGACATGTAAACTTGTAACTAGTCTATGCCAGCTAATGGACCGAGTTGATAAGTACAAGAGAATCGAGGACGACCAACAACAAGGAAAAGGGAAGGCTAAGGTTATCCCTCAAGAGAGGAGGGATTTCAAGTCGAATCGATACAATAATAACTGACCAAGAAGGGATTATGCAGGTGAAACAAAGTCTACCAATACCCAGGTAGTTAGTGCAGTGTTCCGAGAGCTAGTGCATCAAGTATTAGAGAAGATTAAAAACGAATCGTTCTTTAAAGGACCGAATAAGATGATGGAAAATCCTGAAAAACGTAACCATAACCTCCATTGCCAGTATCATCAGGATCATGGGCATACCACAGAGGATTGTAGGAGTTTGTGGGATCACTTGGACCAGCTCGTCCGCGAGGGCAAATTAAAACAACTCCTGTATCATTCCAGTGGTCAGGGGAGCTAGGCAAGCTCTAAGTCTCGAAGAGATGTTCCTTCAAGACCCTCCTTGGGAACTATTAATGTCGTCTTTGCTGCACCAGGGAGAACAGGATCCTGCCTATCCAGGGTAATGTCCGTAGCTCGTCTATCCTCAGGAGACATTAATCAGGATTCGAAGAGGGCTAGAGTGGAAATTCCACTAGTCATGGGCTTCTCGGATGAGGATAAGATTGGAACCATTCAACCCCATGATGACGCTTTGGTGATCACCCTTCGAATTGGGGGATATAGTGTGAAGAGGGTAATGGTGGATCAACGCAGTGCTGAGATAATTCTATCAGCGCTGCTGATAGAATTCCTTAGAAGGAACATCGATGTCTTTGCCTGGAATGCATATGAAGCCCCAAGAGTAAATCCAGAATTCATTTGTCACCACCTGAAAGTTAATCCATTAATCCCACCTAGAAAACGGCCCCCCTCGGCGCCAATCCAAAAAGCACGCTGTAGCTGTGCGAGAGGAAGTATCTAAGCTTAAACAAGCTAGAGGCATTAGAGAAGTTTTTTTTATCTTGAATGGCTAGCAAATACTGTGGTGGTAAAGAAGAAAAATGAGAAGTGGCGAGTGTGTGTAGATTTCACGGACTTGAATAAAGCTTGCCCCAAAGATCCATTCCCTATGCCCAAAATAGACCAGCTAGTGGATGCCACTGTTGGCCATCCTCGGATGAGTTTCTTGGATGCCTTTCAAGGTTATCACCAAATACCTTTAGCTCTGGATGATCAGGAGAAGACTGCTTTTGTTACTTCCGTTGGGAACTACCACTACAAAGTAATACCATTTGGTTTGAAGAATGCGGGATCCATCTATCAAAGAATGATGACGAGGATGTTTGGGTCACAATTGGGGAAGAATATCGAAATCTACATAGACAACATGGTGGTAAAAAGTAAGGTGGTTTTGGAGCACTTGGGAGACCTTGGAAATATTTTTGAAATTCTTAGAAAGTATAAGTTGCGCCTAAATGCTTCCAAATGCTCATTTGGCATGGGGTCAGACAAATTCTTAGGCTATATGGTCACTCACAGAGGGATTGAAGTCAACCCTAATCAGATAAAGGCTATTAACAACTTGCAACCACCTCGGAATCCCAAAAAAGTGCAGAAATTGACTGAAATGGCTGCTGCTTTAAATAGATTCATCTCTCGGTCAGCAGATAGATGCAAACCATTTTTCTTGTTGATCAACAAGTGGAAAGGGTTTGAGTGGACTGAAGAATGTGCCGTAGCCTTTCAGCAACTTAAAGACTATCTAGCTCGGCTGCCGATCATGTCTAGCCTTGAGCTAGATGAAGTCTTGTTTGCTTACATTGTTGTGGCCCCTTATGCTGTAAGTTTAGTACTGATATGAGTTGATTGCGGTGTATAAAAACCAGTTTATTATGTGAGAAAATCATTACATGAAGCTGAGGTGCGTTATTTACCACTAGAGAAAGCTATCTTAGCAATAGTGCTTGGAACATGTAAGCTGCCTCATTACTTCTAAGCACATACTGTCGTCGTTCTTACACAGCTCCTGCTTAAAGCCATACTCCGAAGTGCCGACTACACAGGAAAGGTAGCTAAATGGGGTACAATCCTAGGGGCTTTTGACATCAAGTACATGCCTCGTACCTCCATAAAAGGACAAGTTCTCGCGGATCTGGTGGATGAATTCACCGAACCCCCAATGGAAGAGTTAAAACCAGCAGAGAACATGGATGGAAAATTGGTTGGCATAATCTCCGAACATGGCCCTTCGCCCTGGGAAGTATATGTTGATGGGGCATCAAATTAGAAAGGTTCTAGGGTGGGGCTAGTACTGATATCCCCTGAGAAAATCATTACTGAAAAATCTTTGAGGCTGGATTTCTCGGTTATGAACAATGAGGCAGAGTATGAATCTCTAATGATGGGAATGGTTATGGTTCAAAGAATGGGCGAAAAATCAGTAAAAGTTATCTTGGACTCGAGGCTAGTCGTCGGCTAAGTAAAAGGGGAATTCGAGTTGAAAGACGAGAGAATGCAGGGGTATTTGAGTCAACTTAAGTGTCTACAGTCAGAGTTCGAATCTTTCAACTTGCTGCACATCCCAGAAGCGGTAATGCACACGCTGATTCTTTAGCTACGCTTGTAACCTCCTTGGCACAGGATTTGCCTCGGGTTATCCTTGTTGAAGATTTGTACAAACCCATAGAGCCAAGAAGAGAGAGTCCGAATTCATCAAATTAGAGCAGGGCCAAGTTGGATGGACTCTATAATTCAATTATTGAAGGAGGATACTCTGCCTGAAGAAAGGTTGGAAGCTGACAAAGTACGGCAGAAGGCCACAAGGTTCTGGCTATCCGAGTACCAAAAATTATACAAACGTTTATTTCAGGACCCTATTTATTGTGTGTTCCTCCTGAAACAATTGAATCACTTTTAGAAGAGTTGCATGAAGGAATTTGCAGAAGCCATACTGGTGGTAGATCTCTAGCACATAGAGCCATCACCCAAGGCTACTGGTGGCCAAATATGCAAAGGGAGGCTCAAGAGTATGTCGAAAAGTGCGACTAATGCCAACGCTTTGCACCGAACATACACCAGCCAGGTGGAATTCTTAATCCATTATCCAGCCCATGGCTATTCGCTCAATGGGGTTTAGATATTGTGGGTCCATTCCTCAAAGCAGTGGGAAACAAAAGATATCTTCTGGTTGGCACAGACTATTTTACCAAATGGGTTGAAGCTGAATCTCTAGCTAACATTAGGGACGTGGATGCGAAAAGATTCATTTGGAAAAACATTGTCACTCGGTTTGGGTTCTTCATGCGGTCATCTCAAATAATGGCCTTCAGTTTGACAGTAAAACATTTAGAAGGTATTGTGGTGAACTGGGATCACGAATAGATATTCAACCCCTGCCTATCCCTAAGGGAATGGACAAGTAGAGGCTGTCAATAAGGTCATAGTAAATAAGCTAAAGAAAAGGCTAAATGATGCAAAGGGCAAATGGGTGGAAGAACTGCCACATGTTCTATGGACATATAGAACTACGCCTCGTAGGTCTACTGAAGAGACCCCCTTCTCGATGACTTATGGGGCTGAGGCTGTTATCCCTTTGGAGACTGGTTTCCCAACATTGAGAACTAGTTCATTCAGTCTGAGTGACAATAATGAGCATCTAATTAAGAATTTGGACCTGATTGAAGAGAAGAGGGAAAATGCGATGGTTCAACTAGCCTACTACCAACAAAAGCTGAAGCAAGGTTATGATTCCAATGTAAAATTAAGACCTTTAACTCCTGGTGATTTGGTGTTACGGAGAGTTGTGGGCACTGCAAAGAATCCAGCTTGGGGAAGGCCCTACCATATCACTTCAGGAGCTAGCATCGGAGCATACTTTCTGGAAGATTTATACGAGCATGTAGTATTGCATCCTTGGAATGTTAACAATTTAAAGAGGTATTATTATCAATAAATATTTCCATGATCAATATGCTCGTTTGTTATATAAGAACTCTGTACTTTTTGCTATTTAGTTCTCATAAGTGTTTAAACTTGAATTCAATCATGCTTGAAGTCCTCGGATCAGATGGTTTGAGTTAGTTAACACTCATTCACAGTTCTCGTAAGTGTTTAAACTTAAATTCAATCATGCCTGAAGTCCTCGGATTAGATGATTTGGGTTAGTTAACACTCATTCGTATTTCTCATAAGTGTTTAAACTTAAATTCAATCATGCCTGAAGTCCTCAGACCAGATGATTTGGGTTAGTTAACACTCATTCGTAGTTCTCGTAAGTGTTTAAACTTAAATTCAATTATGCCTGAAGTTCTCGGACCAGATGATTTGAGTTAGTTAACACTCATTCGCAATTTTTGTAAGTATTTAAACTTAAATTCAATCATGCCTGAAGTCCTTGGACTAGATGATTTGGGTTAGTTAACACTCATTTGCTGTTCTCATAAGAGTTTAAACTTAAATTCAATCATGCCTGAAGTCCTCGGACCAGATGATTTGGGTTAGTTAACACTCATTTGCAGTTCTCGTAAGTGTTTAAATTTAAATTCAATCATGCCTGAAGTCCTCGGACCAGATGATTTGGGTTAGTTAACACTCATTTGCAGTTCTCGTAAGTGTTTAAACTTAAATTCAATCATGCCTGAAGTCCTTGGACCAGATGATTTGGGTTAGTTAACACTCATTTGCAGTTCTCGTAAGTGTTTAAACTTAAATTCAATCATGCCTGAAGTCCTTGGACCAGGTGATTTGGGTTAGTTAACACTCATTCGCAGTTCTTGTAAGTGTTTAAACTTAAATTCAATCATGCCTGAAGTCCTCGGACTAGATGATTTAGGGTTAGTTAACACTCTATTATAGATGTCTCCAAGTGTTTAAAATGAAATTCAAACATGCCTGGAGTACTTGGACCAGATGATATGAATTGGTTAACACCCTATTACCATTCTTATAAATTTAAATAGATCTGAAGTCATGAGTAGATGTCTTGAATCATTTATTAGGTTTGAACTAACACTTAGTGGCACTCTTGACAAGATTAAAGTACTCAATCGTTTGCTTAAATAGCAGTTTTTATCAATATTCAATTCAGTTATTGCCACATAAGCGAGATGTGGTAACTGATTCTGCTCAAGTTAAAGTGGCAACAGATCAACATCATGTGTTATAACAATAAATCCCATAGTGTATACGATGAAGATATAGAAAAAAAAAAGGAAAAATGCTTTCATGGATCATAAAGAAAGTATGGTACATTCCCTTTAAAAAAAAAAAACAAAAAAAAACAAAAACAACAGCAAAAGAAAACAAATAGAAATAGCAAAAATGTCCTCATATCCTAAGCTTTCGTTTTAGAGGTCAAAGGGTCAACAGTTTGGCCGAGTTGAGAAGCAGCAGCATCTTGGGCTTTCTCCTTAGGATCAGCAGAAGTTTTCTTCTTGTCTTGATCTTTACCCATGCCCTTGAGATCTTCGGCTTTCTTACCCTAGCCACCAGTTTGGCTAGATTCCTTAGGAACTTCCAAGGGAGCAGGAGGGGCTTGGTCCACCAACGATTGCTTTGGTGCTTGTGTAGCTTGTCTGGGGTGAGAGGAGTCAGGACCTGGGAGTTTGTGAATTTTAGGATCATAATAAACGCTCTCAGGTTGCCTCAAATCAGAGTCCATGGGGACCCCAGCAGCATCAAGGGCTTTATCCCAAGATATACCACAATATTCCCTGTATACTAAGGAGAATTCCTCTGTGAGTCTGGCTTGAGTCTCCTCTACCCCAAGTGTATAAGCAACCTGTTTCTTGGCCTCGGCTGCCTCCTTAGCTAGTTGGGCAGCTTCCCTGGCCTTCTGAAGCTCTTCGCGAATTTCCTTCACCAGTTGCTTCTCTGTTGCCAGATTAATTTCAATATAATGCAACTGTTTGCGTTGTTCTTCAGCTTGGTTCTCAGCATTTCAAAGGCCTGCTTCAGAACTGTCTTTTGCCCTAATTACCTCCTTTAGTTGCTTGGATAGTTTTGCTTGGTTTTCTTTTAGGTTACTCACCTCTTTCTCGACCTCGGATCGAGAATTGAATTCCGCCTTGGCCTCGCTGCGGGCATTCTTAACCCAATCCTTGGCCACATAAACCAGTTGGGTAATCTATGTGACAAAATAAAATTTTATTTTTAGTGTAAAACAGAGAGCAAAAACTTGTAAAAATAATCAAATGTTTTGGTAGAAAAATGGATCAAATTACTTACCATAGTCAGATCCTTCTTAAGGGATAGGAAAAGCTCTTACTGACTGAAGCGCCTATAAGCTTCCATGTCTCTTGGAAGGAGAAAGGGCTGCTCCAAAGCCTCAGTAATATGACCTGCCTGCCCCCCTTGGTAGTGCTTGCTCGAGGTATCCCAAGCGATGGGGACAACGTCTAACTCCAGCTTAGGGGACCATATGCGGGGTGTACAGCTGCTTGCTTACTCCCAAATGTAAGAGATCGTAGCAATATAATTCTCGGAGTACCGAGGTCGAACCACAAGGAGCGGGGTAAATTCAAAGACAATATAATAAAAAAAACAATTTGGGTGAAGAAGAAAAATACTTTTTCTTGGTGATTGTTAACAAGAATAATAATAAAAACTGATTTAAATTAATAATATAAATACTAGGGCATCGGGGTGTTTCCCTATATCGATATGAAATTCTTTGTGATCTAAGAAAATATCTATTTTATAATTGATTGTTCTTATACAATTAAACACTTATGATTCGGTTGAACTGAGACAATTCAATAACGCATGATAACCTCGATTGATAATGCGGTTAGAAAAGTTTTTAGAAAAACCCATTCGCTTTATAACCTAATTTCTATTTGAAACTATTAGAAATTCATCTAAACAATAAGAAAAACATGATTGAACTTATTGAAAGCATGGAAGAACTAATGCATCAAAAGAAATCTAATTGAACAATCAAATATATTATTGATAAAATCCTAGAAAGAATCACATTGAATATTCATACCGTATAAAAGAAACATAACCCCTAGCCCTAGCAAAGAGTTTAGTCTGCCATTAGAGAAAGGAAAATACAAGGTTTTCTCTATAAAATTCGTTCTACACAGCCTCCCTTCTAAAACCCTAATGTCTAAGTGTCCAAAGAAAAATAAAACTTATACTATTTTAATTTTCGTCTAGGTTTACAGCAGTAATTTGTGAGTTAATTTCAGCCTTCAAAAATTGAGAATTTCGAAAAACTAAAAACGGGAAAGTTGTAGATATTTAAGTTACAGTTCCAACTCATCTGGTCTTGTATCAATTGGATTTTTGAGGAGAGAGATATGTCCAAAATACTGATCAGTGATCAAATCAGATTTTTCCTTTTCAGATTCTGCCTCTTTGATTTCTTTCCTTATTTAAAGTTTATAATTATGGTAGTCGATCCTAGCACTCCAGTTGTACCTCCTTTTACATTTAAGCATGGCCCTTTAGCTCCACTTTAATTCTAGTTTGGCCTCCATTTTCTCACAAATTCCTGTAAACTCATCTTTCTCACATGATTTCTTGAAAGTAGAAAATTACACACAATGAATAGCATCTTATTCAAGAAATTATGTAAAGATAAATAATAGGGACTAATGCAAATCATGGTTTAATTATACAAATTAAGCATAGTAATAAGGAGATAATGCCCACATAAACATATAACAAGTATACATTTTAAGGCATTATCAATGGTGCACATGAGCCGCGAGAGGATCCTTTCGGCTCTCAACAAAAGAGGACCTTTTGCTTCTTTGGTCCTGAGCTACTATCTGTTGTTTATTTCCCTTTGAAGGGCCAATCTTGCCTTCCTCAGGGACCTCGTGTTGTCTCTTCCTCCTCAGCTCAGGATTTGACTTTAGCCTAAGATCAGCAGGAAGCTGAGGAGGAGGAGGAGGAGGGTTCACAGGGGGCTTTGATTTGTTGGCTTCTTGTGGGGTAGACACTTTGTTCCTCCTCTTCATAAGTTCCCTCAAACTCTGGTTAGATTTTGGGGCCATCTCTTTTACCTCGCTGTTCGAAGAATCCTCCACGTAAGTAATCACAGAAGCAGGGGCTTGAACACATGAATATTCATCTGTTTCTTCCTCGGCTTCCGATATAAAAATAGCTTCCACTCCTTTTGGCTTTTCTTCTTTGAATTGGAACTTATCAATTTCTTCCTCAAGTGAAGAAGAAGATGCAGTTCTTTCCTTGGCTACTGTGATTCCAAGGGGTACTTGTTGAATTGGTTGGGTGGCCAAAGGAACACCTTGTGGGATTGGATGATTAACTAGTGGAAGGTCGTATGGCACCAAGAAATGAGGTTGAGATACGTCTATACGAGCTAATCGATAGTCGTTTGCCTTGATAGCGTTGTTGACCTCTTGAAAGGTTTTTGAAAGGGGTTCGTAATCCAAAATTAGATGGGCAGCTCGAAGTTGTCCATCATCGATTACAAAAATTTGGGATTTCATTAGGTAATTTAGCGCGGCTACGTTAGTTAAACTAAGCCGAGGAGATACGTGTTTTTTGTCTGTTAAACAAAGAAAAACTAAACATAGTAAGAAACTTAGAGTCCATTATAAAAAAATGTATGTACATAAAAAATATATAGCAAAACAAAGCCGATGACAAATAACTTAAATCTAATGTTAGAAAACCTAAATCTAAGGTATCCCACTTAGCTCTCCTAGCTGGGTTGGGCAAGGAAGACCGTTATGCCATGGTCCTGATGCAATTAGGTAGTTATCCTTCATCCCCTTGTTAGACTTGGGAAGACACGAAATGAGCCTAACAACGTCGGATCGAGATTTTAGGTAAAATCCCGCCCCTTTTTATTTATGACCCTCGTACAGGTGAACTACGTCGAGTTAGGTGAGCCCCAACCCTAAGTGTTGGTTCAAAGCGTCAACTGCTCTTAGGATCCTAAAGAGATTAGGTGCACACTGGTGGGGACAAAGCCTATGGTTACGCAAGTAATCTCTTGTAACCCTACCTATGGGGAGAGTCATTCCCCCTTCTATGAAAGCTATTATGGGGATTACGACTTCTCCCACCTTTCGGTTAAATGCTATTCCTTTCGGAGGATAGTATCGCAGGGATACCTCCTAAGGTATGTGATATTTTTCTTTAAATATCTCTATCAAAGCAGGGTTATCCACTAAATACTTAAATCTACCCATTTCGAATAAGCAGAGAAGAGAAAACACTAAGAATGACAACTGGGTGGTGAGGAATGAGAGGCTGAGGAGGCTATCCGAGGAAATAAAGAAGAATTTGAAGAAGTTAGAATTTATGCAAACTAAATTAGAAGGTGATCTTTGAAATCCTAAAAAGGATTCTTGAAAATTTTTGAAGAAATAAGACGGATGATTTGATAATTGGTATGAGTTTGAATGCTTGAGTGCACTGGAGATCCTGGATGATTGTGAAGTAAAGAAAAGACAACTCTCTTATAAGGTTTTATATAGGGGGCAAGAAATGAGTGGAATTTATCCCGCCCAAACCTTGAAGGAAAATGTTGTTCGTTGGATCAAGACCTCACCGTTGGATGCCAAAGACACAATGTCGCCTGAAATAATTAATGACGCTTCACGGATTCCGAAGCGTTAGAATCAATGATGGAATGCCTAAAATTACGTTCCTGCATGTGCAAATTTGGATATTTTTAACCATCGTTATTTTGGCAGACCAAAATTCTATTTTTTCTCCTTGGATGTGAGGGAAAAATTGAAATTTTGAGGGGCTATTGTAGGGACAAGAGCTCAAATTTGTATACTGGGCCTTAGGCCCTATTTAATGATGTGGATATGTCTGAGGAGGAGTAAATGATTGGAGAGACCCCATAATGGAGGATCATGTAAGGAAAGGTGGAGAGATAAAGTCTGAGGAGGTTATCCTTCTTGGATATTACGAATATGGGTCAAGTACGTACCTGGGTGACTTAGGTGACCGTTCAGGAATTTCCAACGATAAGGATGGACTTCAGGCATGTATGAAGAGGATAAGAATACAGAAATATCAAAGAGAAAAGCTGCTACCACCGCATTAAATACACTGTAGCAACCTTTTTGGTCGCATTTATGTGGAGAAGACCCTAGAACAGTGCAGTCTCAACCACCACCGTTCACAGAGAGTTAGAGAAGATGCTTGATGGGACATATACTCGAGTGAAGGTTTAGATGATTAACAAGTGTATGATCGAGATGGTCTAAAAGGAAACTATATAATGTAAAAGACCCCCCATAAGATGGGGATCGAAAAACAGAGGGAAAGGGGAAAGAAAAAGAATTATTGCAACATTAAGGGTTGTATTAGCTTTTAGAAACAGTAGTTTAAATAACAGTTCATTCTCTCGGACAATTTTTTCATCAAGCTTTACATATGTTTCTATGCTTGTTCATATTTTGAATCCTTGCTAGCTGTTATCCCATTCGCTAAGAACCCAGCTCTTTCACCCACTTTCTACAAATTTATTGTATTGGGGTCATTGGGCTCACACCCCAACTCTTTTGGGCTTGGCCTACAAATTGTGTCCCTACAATATATATATATATATATATATATATATATATATATATATATATATATATGATATTTTCAAAGAGTAACATGATTTAACATAATGTTATTTTCATTCATTTAATAAAATATTTACATCAAGTGTAAATAACATTAATAAAATTTAAAGGATTCTTAACTCCTAACCATGAAATCCACATTTATGATTTCTTTTAAAATGAAAAAAAAAAAAAAATTGTACATATCTCTAATTTTCTAAAAATATTAAAAATAAATAAAGAAGGTTTTTACTAAAAATATTTATAAACTTTCCTATTTTATATATATTATAGATGTTTATGTTGGTTATAATTGCACCAATAAACTTCTCATCAATATATCTACCCTTATAGGGCAAAATGATTGAGTTCCATAACTCATTACAAATTTCAACTCATTATCTTCATAATAACATAAGCAAAGTGAATTAGTTTTGCATATGTTTCAATAGTTGGATACAATAGTTCAAAATAAATATTTCATTTAAAACATTTTCATGTTATTCATAGAAGAAACTTAAATTTTACCATGCAATCTCTTTGTGATTTCTACAGAGGGAGACAATGGTGGGAAATGCATAAACATATGCATAAAAATATTTTTTAATATGTTTATATTGGTGATAAAACATTTGCATAAAACATAAAATGAAATGTATTTTATATTAATCATCAATATAAAGAATAAACATGTAGGGTCCCGATTTGGGGAGTGTCTTTCACTGTAGATGTGAGCGAACCTAAACCCAGCAGGCCCAATACAATGAATTTGGTAGAGAAGTAGGCTCAAGAACTGGGCCTTTGCGAGGACTTCGTCAACGGTTGGGCAGGATCGTTGGGGAGCAGGATCGTCAACGGCGTAGTTGGGGGGGGGGGGGGTCAAAGTCCGTCCTCGGGCCTCGTCTAAGGATGAGTTCTTCTTCTCCTCCTCTTATACTACACAACTAGAGCTTTTTGGTGTCTTCCGAATTGTCGTCCTCCTCTTCGTGAGATCTCTTTGGTTATATATTCTTTTGCTCCCTTCATCTTGGCCGTCCATCTGTCGATTGTGCAGGTTGCCACTTGAGTGTCTGTCCGATCCAGCGCTTCCCTTAACTTGTTGTGAGTTGCAGTGGATAGGATGGCACTGTTCAGGGGTCATTCCTTCATTAATGCGGCCAGATTGCCAGCTGCGGGTATTTAATGCGGAGGTGACATGCTCTTTTATAATAGCCCTTTCACCATGCTCTCATAGTTGCCCCTCTACGCTAGTCCCTTCGTTTGGGGATGACGGGGAGGGCTGTGGTAGATGGCGTATTGCCCTTTCTTCTTAGGACACCAGTTCGCCGAGGACATGACGTTCCTCGGCGATTTCTCCTAGTAGCTTTGGGCATTCCTTGGTCATCCTCGAACGTTTTCCTCCTGGGCTGGGCCTTTGGGCTTATTATTCGAAATGGGCTGGGGCACCCAGATCCTTTGGCCCCACAATAGCCCCTTAAAATCCTGTTGTTCGGAACCTCGGACGGGGAGGAGGATTTTGACGTTCTCGGGCCGACAACATGGTTGATTGAGCTTTGCCTTCTTACGGGGCCAGAGTTTCTTCAGTTATCCATGGCACGCTCCTGGCGTTTCGGCGTACGAGGTGCATCGCCATTAATGCTTCCTCTTCGGGGGTAACGCGGATTGCTTTGGAATACGGGAGGGGTATTCAATGGTGCCTTTATGAAGCGGCGCAGATTTGGAGACTGAAGGCTCCCTTGGGAACCGGGTGGAATTCATTTTGTTTGACATTCTTTCCTTGAACTCTGTGGGTAATGAGCTTCCCCAGATTTCGCCTTCTATATAAGGCACCCTAAGAGGAACATCTTCCACACCCATTAGCCTTGGAATTCTTCGGAAGTTCCAAGTTTCTTCTCTTCTTGAATAAAAAGGATGCCGCCTGAACCATGGGCGTTGCAGCTGAGGCAAAGAGAATTAGGGCTAAAGTCCCTCCTATTTTTCAACCGGACAAGAAAGAGCACTCTCCTCCTTCGACCAAGAACTGTAGCTAGCGCGAACCATACTAGGTTCCTGATATTCCTCCAAACGCTAATCGAGAATGCGCAGGAGTTGGCTAAAGAGGAAGGGGAGGAAAGTGAAGCGAAGTTGAGGGCGGCGATTGCAACATCAGAGGGAGCCATCCCCGCTGTTGCAGGCAAATAGTGGGACACGTGAAGGGCGACTTCTTAGAAGTACCGACATTGTATGGTAGGCCAGGTTCGCTTCAAGGCAGCCTCCGCAGGTGGAAACCAATTCAGATGCTCCCACCTCCTTCTCTTGATCACCACCTGCGCCAAGCGCATTGGCTTAGGGGTTGCTGAAGCGGGACTGTGAACCCACCATCACCACCAGCCTTCTTCCTTTTATTAGCTAGCTTTGCCGTAAGCACACCTCGGCCACTGTGCAGTTAGTTGTAAATCGGGCCTTCCTCGGCTATTTTGTAATCGATGTGAAACATTTTATTTAATGGAAAGGGATTTATGATTTTTACTTGGCGAAATATTTTTCTCTTTACTGTTATTACTTTCCATAGATGTTTTTGTTTACTTATTTTCCTTATGCATGTATTTTTGCACCGCCTCCGCCTTTCCATAAACAGCCGAGCACACGATGATGTGCTCCATGCTGCGAACTGTGCGACCTTTTAAAAAGAAACGCTAGTTTTGAAACCTGCAATCTGAAAAGGTCGTGGTGCGTCATGATTCTGTCCGAGACCCATAGGGGGCCAGAGCGTTTATCTCCTTCCGTCGTCTGATCCGAGGACCCAGGCAAAGCTATGGCTGTATTTAATGCTTGGCGGAAATAAGTTTTGGTTCTGCATAGTACCTAGATGGTTGCCACAAGTCACTAGTTTTCCCACAGGTATGAGCTCGAGGACTATGCAATACCTTGGTTCTGTCTAACACCCAGATAGTTGTCACAAGTTATTAGTTTTTCCATAGGTTTGAGTCCGAGGACTATACAATACCTTGGTTCTGTCTAACACCCAGATAGTTGTTACAAGTTATTAGTTTTCCCATAGGTTTGAGTCCGAGGACCATGCAATACCTTGGTTCTGTCTAATACTTAGATACTTGTCACGAGTTATTAGTTTTCCCATAAGTTTGAGTCCGAGGATCATGTAATACCTTGGTTCTGTTTAATACTTAGATATTTGTCACGAGTTATTAGTTTTCCCATAGGTTTGAGTCCGAGGACCATGCAGTACCCTGGTTATGTCTCCTGAGGATTCGCCCACGCTACAGCCCCATTCGACTGCTCGAGTGAGTTAGAAGGCACCGACACCGATCTCCAAAAACTGTTCCCGCCGCGGAGCCCCTTGAAAGTGTTTTGCACGGCCACCATCTTCCTCCATCGGGGTCTAACGGGGGCCGCCCGTGAGGTTCGCGGGTCGTCCGACCCCGAGTGGGGGCGAGGGCCATGCACATGGCGCTAGACGCCCGTTGAGCTGGGAACCTCTTGGCAGTTCTCCATTTGCGGCCTAGTAGGTTGGCCATCATCGTTCTCTCTTGGGGGTTTGGCCCTGCCTTGTTCGATTATCGTTCTCACTAGCACCCAAGTTCTTCCTACAAACGGCGCCAATTGTAGGGTCCCGATTTGAGGGGTGTCTTTCACTGTAGATGTGAGCAAACCCAAACCCAATAGGCCCAATACAATAAATTTGGTAGAGAAGCGGGCTCAAGAACTGGGTCTTTGCGAGGACTTCGTCAACGGTCGGGCAGGATCGTTAGGGAGCAGGATCGTTAACGGCGTAGTTAGGGGGGGTCAAAGTCTGTCCTCGGGCCTCATCCGAGGATGAGTTCTTCTTCTCCTCCTCTGATACTACATAACTAGAGCTTTCTGGTGTCTTCCGAATTGTCGTCCTTCTCTTCGTGAGATCTCTCTGGTTATATATTCTTCTGCTCCCTTCATCTTGGCCGTCCATTTGTCGATTGTGCAGGTCGCCACTTGAGTGTCTGTCCCATCCAGCGCTTCCCTTAACTTGCTGTGAGTTGCAGTGGACAGGATGACACTGTTCAGGGGTCATTCCTTCATTAATGCGACTAGACTGCCAGCTGCGGGCATTTAATGCGGAGGTGACAAGCTCTTTTACAATAGCCCTTTCACCATGCTCCCATAGCTGCCCCCCTACGCTAGTCCCTTCGTTTGGGGATGACGAGGAGGGTTGTGGTGGATGGCGTATTGCCCTTTCTTCTAAGGACACCAGTTTGCTGAGGACATGACGTTCCTCGGCGATTTCTTCTAGTAGCTTTAGGCCTTCCTGAGTCATCTTCGGACGTTTTCCTCCTCGGCTAGGCCTTTGGACTTATTATTCGAAATGGGCCGGGGCACCCAGATCCTTTGGCCCCACAAAACATATCACAACACTAGCTTATAATCATGTGCATATGCAAGGTACATTTAAGAATAACCATAATTAATAGTAAGTAATGGACTGTATACATTTATAGTATTACGTTAAAGGCTAATAATTTGAATTTTTTATATAAATATTTTCTAGGATTACATGTTTGTAGGTATAATTGATATAAAAAATTAAAGAATAATTTAAAGGACATATAACGAGAAATTGGATTGCATTTAATTATCTAAAGTCAATTAGATTGAATATTCTCTCCACTTCTACTTGAATATAATACTAGCTTGTAACCAATACATACACATGAATGTATTTAAAATAATAAAGATAATTGGATTTATATTTAAATTCCTACCTAAGCTTAATCCTGTTGGTGATCATTTTTTTTGATTTGTAAGGATATAGTTTGGTAGAGTATGCAAATTATTAATTCTTGATGACTTATAAAAAAATGTTCATTCTTTATAGTTTTGTTTTAGAAAAAAAAAAAATTATTACTTCTTGACTTAATTTTGTTATTGTGATGCAATAAATGTATTTCAACTTTACATATTTCAAATAAGATATGAATAACCAATTTTCAAGATCATGATTAAATTTCACATTAAAATTTTTGTTTGAACTAATCATAATTTTTTAAAGACAAAGTTTGACTACAACTTCCTCTAAAAAAATGAATATTACTACATATTTTGGAAATTGTAATCCAATTATGCCAAATTAATATGATAATACAACTATTGCAAAAATGACTTTAATTGGTGAGATGAATGGAACAGTTAATTTGAAGTATTAAAGTCAATCCCACTACGGTATAAAAGTAACAACGTGCACCTATTGACTAAGGAAATAACGGCATAGAGGTAATTTTCTCTAATATTATTACTACCAGATTCATCTACCACTTTTAACTTCTACAAAATACAAATTTCAAATTTGATTCAAATTTGAAACCTACCTAACCAGTTGCACTGTACATATACACACTAGAAACCACTTCTCAATTATGAATGAAAGTTTCCAAACAAATCCATCCATGATGACAATGAAACATTTCAATGAATTTATTTTCCACAATGTAAATAAGCATTACCTACTTATCATTTAGGGTTCAAGTAATAACCTAGGAATATTTTTAATCATATAGTACAACAAAAAAGGCATCGAATGAGATAAATAAAATAATGAAATAGAGAAATAGTATGAAAGGGAAGCACTAAAAAGGAATACAGTACTTAATAGAGCCTACCATATTACATAATTTTCTCATGTGATTGCACGACAGACTCTCAACTTATCATCTCAACTTACTGAAATTCCATGGTATTTAAATATCAGAACTGGTTGCAATTCTGTACTTATCACCACGATTCATAGATTGGCTAAGTAGACTAAAAAATGTAATTTAAACCAAAAAAAAAAAACTTATAGTAAGCCTGTTTTTACTTGATCTAGAATAAATTTCATCTAAATATCAGAAGATTAGTTAGTATCAAAGAGCAATTGATATTAAATCAATGAAGTATATGATGCTCCTTCTATGTTTTCTTTTGCCCTTTCTTATTGTAATATTGAATCAATGAAGCAATATTACGTACTTTTTGGCTGGAAAGAATCTGTGGATTCATATGAATAGTAAAATAAACTTTTGGAATTAGGTCTCAAGTTTAATTATTACACTTTCAAATAATGAATCGATTGCATAAGCCTTGTTCACAATTTTTAATCATGAATCGAATACATATTTCAAAGTTTTTGTGAGATTTTTTTATGATTTGTATAGTACACGTGAATCAGTACACTTGTATACACACAGTGATATATGCATGCTTTTAAGCATAAAATATGCTAATCGTGCTTGAAAGTTGACCGTTGTACAAAAACAGAAATAGGCTATTGATATCTCCAACCGCTACTACTAATATTAAGAGAAGCATAACATGAACCACCTTGCGGTGGTTTGTGGGTGTGGACATCAATGGAATTTTACTTTGACTTGATTTTAATTTTTTTAAATACTAGTTGCTAACCTGTTCTATGCATGAGAACCTACATATTTGTAAGGTAGACGAAAATAATTTTATAAAATCTTAAATTGATTAAGAAACTACATAATTGCAAGATTTGCTTTTGTATGACTTCAATTTGTGTTACAATTTGATAAAGAAGTCATTGCCTGAACATGCAATGGCTTACAAAATTTTTTTTTCAAAAAATTTCAAATACTGCAAAAAAATAACTCAAAAATTCAAATATTAAAACTTCTAAAAGACCAAAAAATATTAAAGAATCAAATGATTCTTCACTGCTTAGAAATTATTGAAACAAAACAAAATATATATGACTAAACAATAGAGAAATATAAAAGAAAGATGAGTTAGATTCAAAAGAATAATTTCAATTATTGCAAGTTTTTTTATCTTGTAAAAAACAACTAAAAAGAGTTTTATGGTTTATGTACGAAAATGACTTTTTGAAGAAGTGTAGTAGAATTGTTCTATTATCCAAAGAAGTTGAACTTTATCAATAATTGATGATTTTCATATTTATCCAAATAAAGCCACATTTAGGATAATCTTAATATAGGATTTATTCAATTTTTAAATTTTATTTTTTATTTTTTTATTAACGTTTGAGTTTGAGTTTAAGTTAGACTTATTAGAGAGATAGAGTTTCACTCTTTGTTAAGTTTGAACTAAACAAAAATAATTTTGTTTTGAAAAAATGATAATGATGAGTTTGAGTTTTAGTTGGACTTGTTAAAGAGATAGAGTTTCACTCCTTATTAAGTTTGGACAATAAAAATAATTTTATTTAAATATTGTGCTGATATGGAAAATTGTGGAAGTTTCAGAGGTTTCGGTTATATATATATATATATATATATAAAATTTAAAAAAAATTATTCTTGGTCTCCCTAAATATTAAAATTGGTCACAAAAGCCAATATACATCTCATTCCTTTTGACTCAGCTCTATGTGATCAAGTGTATCCGTGTGATTTGTGTACTAATGTGTATTGTTTTTTTACTTTTGTAAACTTCAAAACATATTTATTGATTATTTATCATTTTTTTTTTATGCAAATGTCTTAAGTTGCTTTACTTTGGTTATTTGTTGTTTGAGACTTAAGGTTAGAAGTTTGGCTCTTTTTATTTCCTTGACAACGTTAATTAGTTTTTTAATTCAATAATATTTTGACTTATAATTGCATGATAAATATGACTTATATTTGATTGGTAAATCATGGAAAATCTAGCTACAATATTAGATTTATTTCAAAAGAAAAATGCAAATAATTCAAAAACAACTTGTAAGGTTGAATTTATTCAACCATGTGTTGGTTTTATTCTGTGCCAAGTTTGCTTGTAATTTTAACAATTAGATACCTTGTATTTAGGTGGGAATAATGTAAGGATTGTGGGTGAGAAAGTGTGAAGAAATTCAAGTATGTGAGCATTTAGAGGATTCTTGCGATTGGATCTTGCGAGTGACTCACGACTAGCAACTCGCCAAAATGTCATACATGTGAAGCACGTAGGAAGATGAAGGGTCACGACAGCTGGAGCACTACAGGACAAAAAGTACAGTTTGGCCTGACCATTATCTCGTGACTTGCTCCAGTCGCGAGAGTGAGTCACCAGAATGCCCTGTTTTGAAGAAAAAATGACTTTTCACATTCCTCATGTACCCACCATAAATACGCTTATATCCATGAAATGTTGAGAGTTTCCAGAGAGAATTTTGAGAGAGAAACACTAGAGAAAACCAAGATTGACTAATCTACAATCTTAGACTTTTGATTCTCCAAATTCCTTTACTCTCACCCTCTCCATTAACATACCTTTGAGAGGATTATTAGCCAAGTCCTTATCTCACCATACCCATATCAGTGAGGAGGTATTTTGGTACTTGGGATGCAGTTCAGAGATGACCAATTCACTTGGTTGATGCAATGGGCTTATTGTGGGATCCAGAAAGCTAAAGAAGACACGGTTAGGCTTAACTTTGTTGGAGCAAGAAGCTTGGAGGGTTTAGGTGCATTGGGTAGATTAGGTTTGGAGGGTCTATTGCTATTCGTGTATCCCAACTTTATTCTTTAGTGAATCATTTCACCGCTTGGAGGGCGGTGGAGAGGTTTTGCTGAGTTCTTCAGTTTCATTTTCAATAACATGTACTGGTGTTATTTTTGTGTTTGCATCTTTCTAATCCTTACTCTTACCTTTTAATTGCTATTGTGTTGTGATTAATTATGGTGTAGAGTTGTTTATTTGATTGGGTTTTAGCTTGTACTTATCATTCTGCACATCTATTGTTTGAGTATAAGATTGTATTGGTTAAATTTGAAATTGGGGGTCTAAACACTCATTAGTGTTTCACACACTAATTGAACTTTCACAACTATTATGTGTCTTTTCTTTTATTGATTTGTCAAATGAATTTATTTAGAATGATGGCACAACTATCATAAATTTTACTAGATAAGCCTTACAAATTGATGTGTCAGTCGTTGAGACACAACAAATAAGTAATTAAGACATTTATTTGTTACTCCTTTCATCTTAGTTTGTTTGTCTTCTATTCTATTTTGGAATGTCTAAAAATATTGTTCTGTTTCTAAAAATAAAAGTCATTAATTTACTAATATTCCTATTATAATCCTACTTTATTTTTAAAACTATTTGAAAAGAAAACTAACAAATATTTAAAAAATTAATCTAATTATGGCACATTTTTAGTTGTCTCATTAAGAATAACTCTTCAAAAAAAAAAAAAAAAGCTGATAAATCTATTTAAGGGTAATTTTGTAAACTTATACATTTTTATAAGGTAGACAAGATAATAAATGATGTTACCTGTAAAAGTTTTATTTTTCAAATAGGACAAACAAATTGGGATGGAGGAAGTATATTGTTGATGTAACATCAAGCACATTCATTGCTATATCAATTTGTAAATGAAAAATGCTACATTTGCGACAATTTAACAACACTTTTACAATAAATTATATGTAATAATTATTTGAAAAGAAAACTAACAAATATTTAAAAAATTAATTGAATTGGGGCACCTTTTTAGTTGTCTCATTAAGAATAACTTTTTTTTTCTAAAAAAAGTTGATAAATTTATTTAAAGGTAATTTTGTAAATTTATATATTTTTATAAGGCAGACAAAATAATGAATGACATTCTCTTAAAAAGTTTGACTTTTCAAACATGACAAACAAATTAGGATGGAGAGAGTATATTGTTGATGTAACATAAAACACATTCATTACCATATCAATTTATAAATGAAAAGTGCTACGTCTGCAACAATTTAACAATATATTCGCAACAAATTATATGTAATAATTACTTTCAGAATATTTTCTATAATTAGTAGCATTTTATCATTTTTCTAGTCAATAATTTATTAATACTAAAAAAAAAAAAAAAAACAGTTATACTTTGGGTGTGTTTGGATTGCGTTTATTTTTGCTGAAACTGAAAACTAAAATTGAAAACACTGTAGCGAAATAATTTTTAAATGTATAAATAGTGCTGTGGGACTCATTTTTAATAAAAAAGTTACTGAAAAGTGCAATTTGTGGGACCCATGAACAGTGCACATATCCACTGTTCATAGTTGTAAAAAAAAAAAAAAAAAAAAAGAGAAAAACGCAAAGGAGAAATGCAGACGCCACTTTCATTGCAATCCAAACGGTCACTTTGTCCACCTAAGGTAAACTCCTGATTCTGTCTTGGGTGTAGACGTTATAAGAAGCTGAAATGGGCATCCATATTATTGGGAATTTCAAAAACGGTGGTGGTCCTTGTGGGTGTGTTTCTTGTGATTCTTGCTTACCCATCTTGTGATCCCCAATTCATGTTTCCCTTTGTGGCCATCTCATGGCTACTTTGAGATTTCCAGATTCTGGTAGTATCGATAGAGGCTTCTCGGCTTGGTGGTGTGGCAGTGTCTATGTACAAGAAGAAGGTTTGGTATGGAATTTTATTTCATGATTTAGTGTGGTAGTGCTTATTATTCTATTTCATTCTGTTTGTTTCTTTGTAAAGTTTTACATTTGAAAACATTTTCAAATGTTTGGTGTGGCACATAAAATTTTCAAACACAAGCTATTAAAATTGGTGGCACTTGTCACTGGACTAGCAACCCAACCACCAAACCAATATGTATTTTTATAAAATATTTTATGGTCAACGAATAAATACGGTAAGATACTAAAAATATTTTTGAATAAAACGTTTTACAGTGAAACAAGTATAACGTTAGTTGTAAATATCAGATGTGGCACATCATTATTGGAGTTTGTAAAAAAAAGATTTTACACCTGTCCGAATTTAATTTATTCTCAAAGAGAATATGTGAAATAAGAGGGAAAAAAAATAAATAAAACGAGAAGTCCCGGCTTGAATTTATCCAGTATCTCCCGATAATGACAAAGGAGCTGTGACTAAAAATGACCCGAAAGGGATTCCTAGTCTATAAACATTAAAACATGCACACACGCTAAAAAATGTTGAGAAGTGTTTTTTTTTTTTTTTTTTTTTGTTTTTTCTTTTGGAGAATGAGATATTGAGAAGTGTTGGTTAGTGACTTACTGGTTTTACATTAAAAAAATATATATAGAAAAAAAAAGTCTCCACACTGCCTATATAAGAAAAGGAACCCAACCTATCAAAAAAAAAAAAAAAAAGAAAAGGAACCCAATTTCTGTCACTGACTCTCTTTCATTTCACACCCATCAAATTACCTCTTCATTTGCGTCGGTCTAAATTACTAGAGAGCACAACAATCAATCATGAGTTCAACTTTGAAAGACCAAGCAGGTGTTTGTAGTTGTACAAGGTATTATCTCCTTAGATTACTGCAAGAATGTGCCAAAAACAATATCAAATCTTGTTATCAAGCTAAGGAACTATCTGCTAAATCTTCCTCGGCAGTCTCTGATAAGAAGAAACGCACAAAGGATGAGTCCATGAGGAAAATCATGGACTTAAATTGCTGGGGTCCTTAGCACTTTCAAGTTTTAAATTGCTGTGTAAAATCAGTAGAGTGTGATTGTGTAAATACCGATTATGTATGAAAATGTGTACTTTTATTTCAATGAACTTGAAAAAGAATTACTTCCAATTCATTTTTTTTAGGCTTAAGACTGTTTTTGGTCAGCAATTCTTTTATGAGAATGTGTACTTTTATTTCAATGCACTTAAGAAATAATTCTCCACAAGGACACAATTGGACAATGAGTTTATTACTAAATGTCAGAAGACAAAGTACTTCCATTTTGTTCATGCACGGATGGTGCATCAAATATGAATTTTGAAATCTACAAGCAATTTATAATCTGATAAATAACACCTCATCATCCAAAGTCCTCTATCGTAGCTAAGAGTGTCAAATAACGGTGGATTTGGGTTGGTTATAAATGAGGTGGAGGTGGTTACATAAATGATAAAACCCATTTACCGGATCTTATGGGCCTGAATTGGCCATTTTTGCTAGTATAGCCTTGTCAACTCTGGAGGCCAAAATGGTGGGCTTGGGTTAAGACCTTCGGGGCCCAATTTTAAACCAGCCTTTCATTTGATTTGGCCCAGCACATCGGGTTTGTGGGCTTGGGTTGTTGGAAAGATTGATCTTGTGAGCTTTTTTTAATTTGTTACTTAAAAATGCAATTACAGGGATCAAGAAGAACATTATGCCACCACAAATCATGAATTGTGATCAATATGCCTCTCAGATAGTTAACCAAGAAACCAGAAGCAAGCAATCTAGGCTGACCAGTGACCAGCATACCAAAAGAGGACTAAGACATCCACGTGGAAAACATATTTCCTACTATTTTTTCATATTTTGTTATCTCCCAAGAACATATATAATTAAAAAAAAAATGAAATTTCTAGATAAAAAAATTGTGACCAAGGACTACCGGACTAGATGCAGTGGTGGCCTCAGGCCACCAAAGACTAGGGACGTTGGTGGGGGGTCGTGGTTGGGTGGCAGAGAATGAGAGATGGAAGTCCAATTGATAAGTTTTGAGTGATATAGAAAATGATTTACGAAAAATGAAAACCTAAACCAATTTTCACAATAAATGCCTTTATTTTACGACTAATCAGAAATTATTTTTTTGATTGACCATTATTTTCCATTGCCCCAAACACCATAAATTCAAAAAATATTTTTTGGAAATCAATTTCTATCAAATCAAACACAACTTCATATGGATAATTTTCCATGAAGTCCAAAGAGGCATCCCTTCTCCACCCCTTTGTCCTTTTTTCTATGAGGAGGAAACTATTCACATATCGTTATCAAGTGCCATATCTCAAGGGTCATCTGATTGGGATCTGATCTTAGCCTCGAGATCACAGAATTACAATAGCAGTCACTGCACATTAATTGGCTAGCCAGTTGTATCTTGAATAAGCAGCCTCATATAGAGGATCATATCCTTTAAAACACTACTAACATCCAAAACTATGATTCGCAGGTGTTGTCAAACTTTGTTGGACCATCGAGACCAAAGCAACCAAAGAAAACCATCTAACCACATCAAAACCCACGTCCCAGATTGGCAGCTACTAATGAAATCTGGTGGAGCTTGCCACACACATGCCAAGAGAGGAAGTGTTTGCCTTTGAAGCTAAATCCAGAATAGGAAACAAAATCTTTGATGGATGCTTCAGCACCCAAAGCAGAGACCAACCACAAAGCTAAAGCTCATTGCCATTAAAACAGTAGAGGTGAAGGCTAAGGAGTTAGAATACCATAAAATTGCCATACTAATTAACAGCAAGGATATTGAGTAGATATGGTCACAAGTCACAACACAGGGATCCTCCATGGAGAGGGACCCTCTTGCAGACCTTAGACAACTCCACTGTTCCTGGCTCCAATTCACCATAGAAGCAGTTCCCAACTAAATTATCAAGTCACTGATAGAGCCAAACTAGCAATAAGATTCCCTCTGCACCACTTTTTGCCTATACGTAGTGTGTGTTTGAGATGAGCTGAATTTTTCACCTTATCTTCACTTTCAGCTTATTTTTGTTATTATTCATGGGTCTCATTGCACTTTTTGATACTATTTATGAGTCCCACGGAACTATTCAACTTATTTTTAACATTTTTTTCTTCGCTTTCAGCAAAAAAAATTTAGTTTCGACTAAATAAGCTGTTTCAAACAGACGTAATAGGAATGTTAGGGCTGCTTTCTTTAATTAATCAATCTGCATTGGATTTTGTCATCTCCCTAACTTGGTGGAAAAAAAAAAAAAAGAAAAGACTATGCAGTTTCTTGAAAGATAAATGAAAAAAAAAAAAAAAACCTACAACACAGTTTCTATTTATTCAAAATTGACAATGAGCCATAAACGTTGCCAATTTTACAGAGACATTATTCCAAAAAGATGAAAAGGAACATAAGACAAGAAAAACAAATGGAACAAGATATGGAATGACTTTGCTGGCTACAAAGTCTACCATTTTATTCTAGTTATTTGCAAGACCAGCAATGAAAAGACTTTGCTAGTTACATGTTGATGAAATAGCAAGGAACTGGGCAACAAATAGATAAGCAACGCATGAGAAGATGACAATTACTCCCATGCCCAAGATGAGCACAATAGAATTTCAAGATGTCATCTACAAGAGACTCGTCTGGCTTTTGTCCAACATCACTTCAATTCTCTGGTACAGCTGAGTAATAGAGTCAGGAACCTGTTACAAGGTGCAGTGCCAAAATTTTCACAATTTGTTTTTAAAAACTGCAAAAATGAAAAGGAACTGTGAAAAAGGAAAGAAAGACAAACCTTAAATATGAATAAATTTTAAGTTCCGTTCACAATGGCCGCTAACAATTATGGCAAGATTGTCCAAAGTTTTCCCTTTGGTTTCTTCAATTGTTGCTATGAATTCTTTTGACATATCTGTTAGCTTCAATTGTTGGAGAGTCTCTAAATTCTTTAACCCAGTGAGGACCTCCAAGTTACGGCAGTTTACAATCTCCAACTCCATGAGCTTTTGCATGGCTAGTTCTTCCACAATGACTTCTTCCAAATTGAACAAAAATGACATTTTCAAAACAAGAAGCTGGGGAAAGCCTCCCGTGGAGCAAACAATGCTTCTCCCTGTGTAAGTTCCATCATTGAGATACAGCGATCTAAGGTTGTGAAGCTTCTGTAATACTGGAATTGGATCATCTCTAAGTGCAGAGTCTACCAAAGTAAGGCGAGTTAAATTTTTTGGGAGTCCATTTGTGTTTAAGAAAATGGATGGATTATCAATTACTCCAGATAACTCTAGTCGGGAAAGATTTTCAAGGCCTGAAAGAGACTCCAACTTTAGATGCCCCAAAGATTCAGTTGCAGAATATGATGTCAACCTCAAAGACTGAAGGTGCTTCAATTTTGTAACGTGGTTTATCACAATCTCTAGCTGTGATGGGATAAGCTCAAGTTCTATCTCCAGTTCTCTAAGGTTGATCAACATGCCCAGGCCCTCATATAGGCCCTTGCTTTTTCTATGATTCGAAGGAGCTTGGTCCAGGCCCATGCTTAGATCAGGGTAACTTTCTAGAAATAACCCCTTCAATGTATGGAGATTCTTCAAACTTTGGAGATACTGCATGGCTAGCTGAGGTCGAATTGTACTTCTGGTTATGTATATGTGCTTAAGTTTCTGCAGTTTCTCTATTGAACTAGGAAGAGCCTTCATATTAGTATGCTTCAGATCCAGAGTTTGGAGGTTAAGTAATTTGCCAATTGAAGATGGGATGATCTCTAGCAAAGTCCACCTCAAGCCTAGATAAATCAGATGAGTTAGATCTCCTAAATTTTCAGGCAGTTGAGGTTTGTATACATGTTCAAGATCTAGAATCTGTAACCTTAAAAGGTGCCCATTTGCAATGCCACGATGAAGAAACTTCCCTACAAGTTCTCCGGGTTGATTTCCCTTTTGAGTGTCAATGAAAAGAAAGGAGAGGGGATATCTATATCTTCGCATATTTTTGCTTTTTCCATAACTAAGATCATCCCAAATTTGTGACTTCTCATTGGCGTTGAAGACATTATCAGTAGAATGGTTAATCGACAAGCGCTGACATCTCCCATAGAAACTTGAGTCGTTTTTCCCCAAAACTTGACAGAAATTTAACTCTGCAGTTTTTGAAAGGATGAACTCATGCAACAAATCATGAATATGGCAATGTTTAGCTTTCCCATCAACACTTACACTTGAAACTTGAACCAAGCTTCTACGGATGAGCTCAGATAAGTATTCATTTGCAATCTCCTCCAATGTATTACCTTTCTCATCTTCCTTTACAAAACCCTCAGCTATCCATTGTTTAATCAATCTTGAACATCTTATAGAATAGTCCTCAGGATACATGCCAAAATATAAGAAACATGATTTGAGGTAATAAGGCAGATCGTGATAACTGAAGCACAATATTTTTTTGATATTTGCAAGATGAGGATCACTGTCTAGCTCAAAACTGAGATTATCAAGAAAACTTGTCCATTCAGAGACAATCATTTCTTTGATTGACAGTAGACCGCCTATCACAACAATGGCAAGAGGCAATCCTTGGCATCTTTCAACAATGTCAAAAGACAGTTCCTCTAGTTCTGGGGGACAATTCCACTCAAAGACAGAGTGCTTAAATGCTTTTTTGCAAAAGAGTTCCATGGCCTTTTCAGGAGGTAAAGGTTGCATTTCGTGAATATAAACAATTGAAAACTTTCTGCAGGAGGTAGAAACATCATAATAACGTGTTGTGGTTATTATTCTAGTGCCCATATCATCATCATCAAATACATGCATTATAGATCCCCAAAACTCTTCATCGCATACATCATCAAAAACAACAACACACCTTTTATTTTGTAGACTTTCCCTCAGTTTGAAGACAAGTGATATCACATTGAAGGTGTTGATCTCCTCAGGTGCTGTCTGCCCCATTGCTTTATAGTATTGCCTTATCATCTCTTTCAGCAGCCCCTCCATGTTGTATGATTGAGATACTGTGATCCAAATACGACAGTTAAAATGTTCTTTCACTCTAGGGTTGTCAAAAGCTTTCTTGGCAAGAGTGGTCTTGCCAATACCGCCCATGCCTATGACTGAAATTGTGGCGAGTTTAGATGTGCCCTTCACCAAAAAAGCTGTCACTTCCTCTATAGAGTCATTGATGCCCACAACTTCAGCTTCCCCAATGAAATGGACCGCCAGTCGAGGGTCATGCCATGTAACTTCTTTTGTGTTGCTGCTCGATCCTTGCTCTTTGAATTTGAATCTATCATTTTTTCCCTTGATTTGGAAGAGTAATTTTCTGATATTTTGAATCTTTAAAGTAATCTCACGCCGATGTTTGAGACTTTTGAACTGGTGAGAAACTTTTTTGAGGAAACCTTTGGATTTACTCGGTTGATCAGGTTGCAGCTGTGCCACGCGAATTTTGTACTCTTCTATGACATCTTCTATGCGCTCAGCAACTTCCTGCACTTGTTTCACCCAGAGTTTTACAATGTTGCTTCTGTCTTCTTTTGCTGCCATTGCATCTGCATCCTTAGTTAAAGCCCGAATATGCTCCAGTGTATCTTTGATTTCTGCAACTTCTTTATGTACGCCCAGCAATAGTTTGGCCTCATCGGACAGCAAGGGCCTTAACTTGCCGATGACCAAGTTTACTGCAATCTCTGCCATTTAATTTTGCCACCCTTCTTACTCCATGGGACATATCATTTCATTTATAAGTGGGAATTGATTTCTCTTTGGTCACATATTTTAGGTTCATGTGCTCTAACAATGGTAAAGTTGATCTAATTATATTTTGTTAGCCCTATGCATATCTGATGATCTAATCATTGTACTCTTCTTGGGTAGGTTGCCGCTGACTTTTGATTAGCTTTAAAATTCAAATAAAGCCTCTTAGAAACTATATTTCTTTCATCCAATAGTCTAGAGGTACATGAATTATTACCGACTCTCTCTTTAAAATGTCAACTGTAATGAGGTGTTAACCATAAGCTCTAACAATGCTTATGTTCATCAAGGGATAAGTGCATCTGGACAGTCTGACCCTGAAAATTTAAATAAAGTGTGTTAGAAGAGTGTTTCATGACTCCAAAGTATCTCTTCCATTTTCTATTGACTTTTCACCAGCTAATCCTGAAAATTAAAGCTTTATAAAATCAGTCAATGCTTACATATATCTTGATTGATCCTCACTGCCTCTCCTAATTGTGTTCTATACAATGGTAATAATTATAAACTTCTATCATATTTCTTTTTTCCTGGGATTAAAAAATAATATCTTGAGTGTGACAGTAACTTGTATTATATTCCTTTTTTGAGAGAAAAAAAAAAAAAAAAAAAAAAAAAGATTCTAGTTTTCCTTTTAGGCCAGATAAATGCTTCGGTCGTTTTCCATTATGTGATGTTTTTTGATTTGGTCTTAACTCTTAAGGAAATTATTTTCTACCATTGATAACTATACATTAATAGAAGTAAAAAATGACATGTCAATTAAGAAACTAACAAAGAGTATGACTTTGAATAAAATAATATAACAGAAAAAAATACATGTGATCAACTGTAACTAGTTTGTAGAAGATCTATATAGCCTACTTCAAAGTTTTAAAAGACTTAACACTTTGTTGTAAAGATGTATCATGAAGAAAGATGTATCACAGAAATTTTGGAAAAGCAAAAAAAAGTGCTGAGTCTTTCTTATACTTACCGCATCCAGCAATTCACTTGTAATGAATGGAAATGATATCTGACAATTTTTTTCTTCTCTCCTTGTATTGATATAAGCCAATTGTGCCATGGAATGGCTCTACAAGATAATGAATTAAAAGTCAGAAATCTTAAAATGGCTTAAACCAATAAATTATGAATCCAATATTAGAGTTTAATTTAAAGTCAAGACATTTCTTTCGTTATTATGTTTCCATTGAAAATACGATGGATGCCAGTTAAATTACAAGATTCTTGGCAAAATAGTTTTTTAGTTGCTCTACCTTAGAATCCCCAATTAATTTCAACCACATAGTATCAAATTATCGATTCACTACTAACAATGTTCTCTTTCATAAGAACAATTAAATTCAACCTATGTGAGTTGTTGGCAGAATATTATGTGGTACTTAACACCAATAAAAAAATAACTATTTAATACAAAAATATGACGTAAGCTTAAAAAACCATTTGAAAAAAAAAGTTAGACTTTTGTATTAGCTGACTTAAATAAAATACAGTAAACAAAATATTGATGAGGAGAAGAAGCAACTGAAGTAGAAGATAAAGGGAGCAATATTAGGACAATAATATAAATCAATCAAGCTAGCTGTTTATGAACTTTGAACTTGACTTGGAAATTAAAAAAAAAAAACTTGTTTATGTTCATTTATTAAGTAAACAAGTTAAGCTCAAGCCCAAGTTTAAGCTCGATTATTAAACAAATCAAGCTCAAACATAATAATATATTGTGAACGAGCTCGTTAACATAATGCTCAATTTAACTATATATAATCTATACTATATATAAGAGAATTTCTCTATTTGAAGTAGACTTTTATGTGATTAAAAAATATCCTCATTAATGAAAGGTGACTTCTCTTAAAAGTAGGGTCATAAATATCAAATAACAAATTTCATTTTGAATTTAAAAAGAGAAATTACTACTTATCTTTACAATTTATCATTTTAATTGTTTGAAAAATAAAAATATATATTTCCAAATTATAATATATACAAATTATTAACTTGTCTAAAAATACTAATATACACCTGAAATTGGATTGTACAAAGTTTGTAAATGGGTTTATATGATATCAAAAAGCCATTAATGATAATATAGACAGACCATCCATCCTAAAAAGCCATTAATTTATGAAGAGATAAAATAAGTTAATCAAATAATTCGTGAACAAGCTCGAACTTATTCAAAAAAAAATAAACAAAGCATGAACATGTAATCTTGTTTGCTATTGAATTCAAGCTCTCCACTTGTGTTCTAAATAAAATTAAACAAACAAATATCAACTTTAATACTCAGTTTGGCTAGCGGTAATACCAATAGCAAAAAAAGAAAAAGAAAAAAAGAACTTACTTACTGAAACTTTGACAGAGATCTTCAAACCACCAAGACCGTCCAAAAAATGTAACAAAGAAAGATGTTTTGGTGAGAAATCATTTTCGTGCATGTACACCTTAACGTCGGCCAAATAAAAAAAATATTTCCGGTTCAGCGCGGGAAATAATTTGCCTTGCGTGTAAAACGTTTTTTGAGAGCCCCTTCTCCTTCCCCTTCCCCTGACTCTTCATTGTCCTTGCCCTGATTTTTCCACTCATCGCTTATGTGATGAAGATAAGCCTGCCTCTCCTTTTCTTTTCTTTTTTCTTGAGTAATTGCACTCCCCTTCCGCTAGGTTTAGTGAAGTGACACTACCTAAATTTGATAGGAAAAAAACACTTTCAAGCTCGATATCCGATTGAGCAAATTTTGTTAAATTTTTAATTAAAATGTATTTTAAAAAATTAATTTTGAAATTTCACTCTTTTTTATTTTTTCAATGTGTTATAGAGAGATTTTTCCTTGCAAGTGGTTTGGTGCTGCTTAATATATATATATATATATATATATAGAGAGAGAGAGAGAGATAGGTTCAAGTTACACCTGGTGTAACTTGACAAAAGTTACACCATTTGTAGACCGTAGATTTGTAATTGATCTAATGGTTACAAAAAATAGCATTAAATGCTAATTGACTTATACATCATTCACTTAATTATTAGCAATTTTTTTTCTCTCTCCTTATTTATTATTTAAAGCCTTTTACATATATTCCTTTTTTTGCCAATGACTTTAAAAAAATCCAACGCAAAAAAATAAAATATAGATAATAGTTATAGCACTCTATTTTTGTCTAAAAAGTTTTTTCCAGTATTTGATTTTGACTCAATCCGACTAGGTGGTTGATCTAGCCCAATCCATTCATAAAGTCTTTATTATAAAAATTTTAACTTATTTTTAACGTGTGTTTGTATATTTAAGTTACATTAAACTTTGTATATTATAGATTAAAATACTAATAGTATTTTATTAAAAAAATATATTAATGCATTGTCATCAACTTAACAAATAATTTCAATATAAATGTTCAACGTCAAATATTATAACATTAAATAAATTTTTTTTAGGGAAATACAGAGTACCTTGGTCTTGCATTGTCTCTGTGAAGATTAAATTCTATCTCTGATCAAAAAATTACAAGCTTGGTCAGTCATTAAACAACACTTAGCCATTTATTTAAAACCTTTTACATATATTCATTTTATTGCCAATGACTTTACAAATATATTTGCAATACTTTTTTTTTTTGAGTTCGTACTACTCTTTTTTTTTTTTCTTCTTCTTTTAAGCCAGTCATACTCTTATACCCTTATCAATTGTGAATATATATCCTGTCTCCTTAAAAATAAATAAATGGCTAAGTGTTGTTTAATGACTGACCAAGCTTGTAATTTTTTGATCAGAGATAGAATTTAATCTTCACAGAGACAATGCAAGACCAAGGTACTCTGTATTTCCCCCCAAAAAAATTATTCAATGTTAGATTTGACGTTGAACATTTATATTTGAAATTATTTGTTAAGTTGATGACAATGCATTAATATATTTTTTTAATAAAATACTATTAGTATTTTAATCTATAATATACAAAGTTTACTATAACTTAAATATACAAACACACGTTAAAAATAAGTTAAAATTTTTATAATAAAGTGCTATAACTAGAAATACTGGAAAAACTTTTTAGACAAAAATACTGGAAAAAACTTTAGATCAACCACCTAGTCGGATTGAGTCAAAATCAAATACTGGAAAAAACTTTTTAGACAAAAATAGAGTGCTATAACTATTATCTATATTTTATTTTTTTTCGTTGGATTTTTTTGAAGTCATTGGCAAAAAAAGGAATATATGTAAAAGGCTTTAAATAATAAATAAGGAGAGAGAAACAAAATTGCTAATAATTAAGTGAATGAGGTGTAAGTCAATTAGCATTTAATGCTATTTTTTTAACCATTAGATCAATTACAAATCTACGGTCTATAAATGGTGTAACTCTTGTCAAGTTACACCAGGTGTAACTTGACATACATATATATATATATATATAGAGAGAGAGAGAGAGAGAGAGAGAGAGAGATAGTTTAAAGTTACACCTGGTGTAATTTTTATAAACTTACACCTTTTTTATACCGTAGATTTCTAAGAGATCTAACGATTAAAAAAACATCATTAAATGCTATGGTTTTCTACCTTACTACCTAATTAATACTAGCATTCTCTCTCTCTCTCTCCTTATTTATTGCTTTCCACTATTATCATTATCTAATGGGCAATCCTTAATTTATCTAATAAAAACAACTATGATTTAAAATATTTAAATAATATTACTTCAGTTGTCATCTTATTGTAGTGTGCATATATATATACACACCTATTGACATCACTAATTAATCCCGTAATGTTGATAACTTAATCCCGCAATATTATATTATGCTACAATAACTTAATTAACTTCTATATATGCGGCTTGTACATGAGAAGTAACTCTCTCTAAGCCATACGAATATGAAACCTTACCCAAATGGTGCTCCTCCCAAGTCACTTGAAAGTTGAAACAATACTGCAACATTAAAAAGAAAAATAAGCTTCAAGCTCAACAAAGCATCCCTATACAACACAGCGATACCCATTTTGACTTTTGAGCTAACAAACTAGAGAGTAGAGAGGGAGAGCATACTTTAAAACTCCACAGAAATTCTGAGAGACCTACCAATGAGCTCTGGCAGAAATATCTTTTGGGTCAAGTTTCTTTTCTGTGAGTAACTGTCCTTGTACGAAACCATGAAAGCCCACAAAGATTAAGACCAAGTATAAAACATTGAAATAGTGAAAAAATCCATTGATGCACATTTTCCCCTTTTTTTTTTATTCTTTTTTTTTTTTTGAAACTGAAACCAAACTTTCAATTAAATCAAGGAAAATCAAAGTTCACAAAATCAACAGCAACTGATGGAACCTCTTCCATCCAAAAAGAATCAACATTAACATTTTGTGCATATCTAGCAAGCACATGTGCCACCCTATTACCATTTCTTTTAGTGCAACTCATAGAAGCCCACTCCAAAGATCGTAGCAGATGTCTGATGTCCCCAACCACATTCCCCATCGTTGACTGGATGTCCGAGCCTGAAGCGATCCATCTTGTAACAGAAACGCTATCACCTTCCACGATAAGCACCGAGAAACCAGCATCAATGGCGAATTCCAAAGCCTTGCGACATGCCAGTAGTTCAGCCACTTCACTTCCTCGAACCGTCGGACCCTTTACTGTCATAGCAGCCATAACTTCTCCAGTAGAGTTTCTTATCACAGCACCAAACCCAGAACTAGCGGAATCCTCAAACACAGCAGCATCATAATTAAGCTTGTACACAGCCTGTGGTGGGGGTACCCAACGCGATCCATCACTCTGCACCACCTGCTGAATCGCACCAACCGCCATATCCGCTTGTAGGCTAACCTGTGATTGCTGGAACTCCTCCAACATCTCAGATGCACGCCTGTTCAACCAGCCCGGTTCCAAGAGCTTGCCGCCATACACAACTCTGTTCCGCTGGTTCCAAATCAACCATGCCTGCACTAACAACATCTCCACCTCTGTTTTGCTTATCCGATCTAGCAGATACTCCAACAAAGATACAAAATCAAGCTGGCCCGTCCCACATTTCTGCAAAGCCCTGACACTACCGTGCCAAACATCTTGCGCTACTGAGCACTCCCATAAAGCATGAATAGTTGATTCCTGAAATAAGCCACATAACGGACACAGATCATCCAATAAAATCCGTTTCTTCTTAAGGTTCCCCCTAGTAGGCAGAATATCATGACACGCCCTCCACCCAAACACTTTGATCTTGTTGGGGATCCGTAACTTCCATATAGCAGCCCATACCTTACAACCTCCATTGCCCATTGATGATTCAGCCCAATCCTCCTTCTTCAATAAAGCTCTTGCAACCTTATAAGCCGACTTCACTGTGAATATGCCCTCCTTATTATGCTGCCAATAAACAGAATCAGAGACTTGCCTTCGACTTAGAGGTATCTCACATATAGCCTCCCCTTCTTCCCGATTGAAGTGAGCCATGATAAAGTCTCGTCGCCATACATGGAGGTCTTGGTTAATTAAACTTGACACCCAGACATCCTCTTCATCTTCTCTTACCGACAAAAAAGGCTTATTTGTAGGGTACTCTGAAATCCACCTATCCTGATAGACCTTAATAGAGCGGCCATCTCCTACTCGCCAACAATGTCCCTTCCTTAAAATAGGTAATGCCGCTACTAAACTCCTCCACACAAAAGAACAATTAGGTGACTCTGTAGCCTCAAGCACTGAAGTTCTAGGGAAGTACCTTGCTTTAAAGCATTGAAAGAGAAGAGAAGTTGTATCTTTTAAAAGCCTCCACCCTTGCTTAGCCAACATGCCTAAATTAAAAGCTCTAAGGTCCCGAAATCCCATTCCACTATCCTTCTTTGACAATGCCAACTTATCCCAACTCTTCCAATGAATTTTCCTCTCATTCCCAACTTGACCCCACTAAAACCTAGCACATAAACCATCCAGCTCCTCACATAATTTCACTGGGAGTTGAAAAACACTCATTGTATATGTTGGGATAGCCTGAGCAACCGCCTTAATGAGAACTTCTTTCCCAGCTCTAGACAACAACAACCCCTTCCACCCCTGTAATTTTTTCCACACCCTATCTTTAATAAAGGAGAAGGTATGGTATTTTGACCTTCCAACTAAGGTAGGCAACCCCAGATATGATTCAAACCGAGACACTTCCTTCACTCCAAGAATCCCCAAAGCCTCCTGCTTCTGGCTAACAGTGGTGTTATTACTGAAATACACTGAAGACTTTTCCAAATTTATGCATTGTCCGGAGGCTTTAGCATAAACTTGAAGGATCCCAACAATAAAATTAATCTCCGCTGAAGAAGCCCTGCTAAAAATCAAAGAATCATCTGCAAAAAGAAGATTAGTAATCTTTGGTGCATTTCTACAGATAGACACCCCATGCAGGTTCCCTCCCATCTCTGCTCTATCCAATAACGAAGTAAAACCTTCAGTGCACAACAGAAATAAATATGGAGAAAGGGGATCACCCTGACGAAGTCCCCTAGAAGGCAGCACATTACCAAATGGTCTCCCATTCACCAGAATAGAAAATGAAGTCGTCGTGACACAACTCATCACCCTTTCTATCCATGTTTCAGGAAAACCCAACCGCTGCATAATCCCCTGAAGGAAAGGCCACTCCACCCTGTCATATGCTTTACTAACATCAAGTTTCAAAGCCATATATCCTTTCTTCCCTTTCTTCCTGCAGTGCATAGTGTGTAGTGTTTCATAAGCAAGCAACACATTATCAGTAATAAGGCGTCCAGGAACAAATGCACTCTGCGTGGGGGATATGATATTAGGTAACACCTGCTTCAGTCTATTGGCTAAAACTTTAGAGATAATTTTGTAAATCACATTACACAGACTTATAGGCCTAAAGTCAGACATTTTCTCCGGGTTCTTCACTTTAGAAATCAGCACAATGTAAGTATGATTAATAGCAGGCAACATATGACCATTATTCAGAAAGCCCAACACAGCATCAACTACAGTATCACCCACAACATGCCAAAATCTTTGGTAAAATAAAGCATTCATACCATCCGGTCCAGGTGCCTTTGTTGGTCCCATTTGGAACAACGCCATTCTAACTTCTTCAGCATTAAACTCACTGGACAAGGTATCCTGCATTTCCGGTGTCACCTTCCTTGGAACTGCATTGAGACATTCCTCCATCTGATCACAATTACCTGCACAAAACAAATTGTCAAAATAACCAGTAGCCACATTAGCTATCTCATCCATCTCCTCCACCCACTGCCCTTGTGCACTTTGAATCCCCGTAATAAAGTTTCGCCTTCTTCTCTGGGACGCTTTTGAGTGAAAGTATTTAGTGTTCTTATCACCATGTTTTAGCCATGGAACCCGTGACCTTTGTGCCCAATAAATTTCCTGCTTCAAAAGCAAGTCATCCAACTGTTTGCTGACATTCAAATATTCAACCTTAGGTTCTTCAGTCACCACTTCAGCCCTATTTAATACCTCCAGTCGGTTTTGCAGGGTTTTAATGGCTACATCATTTGGCTCTGACTTTGAAGACCCCCATGCTTGCAATTCCTCACCACAAAACTTAATCTTCTCCAGTATTGAAGCTAAACCCCGCTCCCCCCCTCCCACCATATCCCAAGCATCTTTAACCACTTCATCACAATCCTCCCACAGTAACCAAGCTTCTTCAAATTTAAACCCCTTTTTGAATTTTTGCTGGGACCTGTGAGCACTTTTTACATGTACCATGATTGGCAAATGATCCGAAGCATGGGGTGGAAGATGAGAAACTGTAGTTATCGGAAATTTAGCCCGCCATTCCATAGTTGCCACAGCCCTATCAAGTCTTAATTTGGTATTAGCCTCACCAGGCCTCTTATTAGACCATGTGTAAGTATACCCTCTGTATCCCAAATCCTCTAAAGCACAAGAGTCTAACACATTTCTGAAGGCATCAATCTCTGCTGAATTAGGTGGCCTTAAACTTAATTTCTCTGCACTATTTAGAATTGCGTTAAAATCTCCCGCACAAAGCCATGCACCATTAACAAAACTCCTCAGATGTTCCATCAGCTGCCAAGACTTTTCTTTTAACTGAGCCTCAGGCCAGCCATAAAATCCAGTAAAAAACCAGACAAACCCATCTTCTTCAGTGACCTTCATAAGAATATGATTAGGAGAATAATTAACCAAGTCCATCACGACCTCCTTCTTCCATAATAAAGCCAGACCACCCCCTGCATGCGGTTGTTTAACAACAATTTTATTTTGAAACTTCAAATCTCCAAACAAATTATCAAAACCTTCTTTATCTAGCCGTGTTTCCATAAGAAAACACACATTGGGAGCTTGTTCCCTCACAAGTTTGCGAAGGCTTCGACCTGTCCAAGGGTTCCCAAGCCCTTGGCAGTTCCAACATAGAAGCCTCATTGCTCCCGGCAAGGGTGGTCATCCACCCCCGCCGATCTCTCAATAATGAAAGTTGCTCCATTCTCCAATTTCCCCCTCTTAGTTCTTCCCTCCTCTCCCTTAGTATTCTGGTTCCTATCTATTTCAACAGGAATTGGTCTTTTTCCATTGGATGGCAAGAACACTTTCTGCAAACCCCCAAGCCCAAAATCCATCCTATTGAATCTAGTCCAAGTTGACTTGGGCTTTACACCATTCGGCCCAATTGGTGGATTTACTAAACAAACTTTAGCTCCTTTTAAGCCCATCACTGTAAAGTCTTCTGCCTTGCCGTCCAGCCCACTCGGTGATCCATCACACAGTTGTACCCGGTTTGCCTTCAATGCAGATTCAGCTCTGTGCACGTTAGCAGAAAGATTGACCATGTCAGTTGCATGTGCGTGACAGTTTTCCTGAATATGCGCCGTGATTCCAACAGAGTCGGACTGTCCTTCATCATCCTTCCTAGGGTTTTTGCACTGACCAGCTGCCGCCGCCAACACTGAACCCAGTTGCAGCGGCACTTCACTCCTAACCGGACCCCCCTCAGACCTGTAAGAACCAGCGCTGGCTGATTCACCACCATCCTCTGTACCATATTCAGCCCCCCCTGTTTTCCTTTCAAAGGAACCTCCTCTTGCTCGGCCTCCCATGGCTTTAAGGAAATCACCATATTGGTAGGCAATGGATCCCCCAGTTGCAGTTGCTGCAAAGTGTTCAGCACAATTTCTTACATCATGGCCAAGCAAGCCACAAAAGTGACAGAACAGTGGCAGTCGTTCATATTTAAAATTCACCCAGTGTTTTTCTCCATCAGACCCCGCTATAAAGCTGCCCCTACGGATGGGTTTCGAGATAGGTAGCGCCACCCTCACCCTCATAAAATAATGCAACTCGTCCTGCCCTCGTCTCTGCTCAACTTCCTCAACGGCCCCAAGTCTACTCCCTACTTCCTTAGCAACCTGTGATGAAAACATGTCTAGCGGCGCCCCCCATATTTGAACCCAGAGAGTTGCCGTCTCCAGTCGTATATTTGCAGCAGTCATACCTCTCCTCCAACGGTTAAGCAGTAGTAATTGATTATCAAACGTCCATGGACCTCCTCTTATGACTCTGTTCAGATCAAATTCTGATGAGAATTTAAACTGAAAAAGGTTCGACCCGACCTCTGTGATGCGTACCCTGTCCACTAATCCCCAAGCCCGTCTCATAGTATTCTTTGCCGCTTGCTTATTAAAAGATTTGCACGTTAAGAACTTACCCAACAAGCTAAGATTGCAGTCCTCAATGGCGTCCAACCTTCCTTCATCCGAGATGGTAATCACCTCCTCTTCTTCCGTAGTCAACTTCATGTTCTCCATAATATGTGCGACATCGTCAACCATGGTAATCGCGTATCACTCACCAAACTAAAGACAGAAAAAAGAGTAAAGCCCTAGCCGCTATCACTCACCAAACTAAAGACAGAAAACAGAAAAAGCCCTAGACCTAAGCCAAGGGGGGAGGAAACTCGTATACACGAGAGAGAGGGCTCCACGGGGGAGAGAAAACTACGTGACTCTAAGAAAAGATGTTTACTTTAATCAGTAATATTTAGGTGTAACTTGAACTCATCTATATATATATATTTTAGTAACAATGGTAAAAAAATTCTTATAAAAATTTAGAATATTTCATTACTAATATAATAAAAAGGAGAGAAAGTGTTAATTTTTTCAAATCTTAAAAAAAAAAAAAAAAAGTGTAATTAACTCTTTATTTTTTTCTTTCTTTCCTGGTTGCTTACGATTATTTTCCCCTTATACAAATCTTGCCTTTTTTTTTCTTTTTCTTTTTTTTTTTCTTTTTTCTGTAGTTGTTTTCTTTAATAGCCGATCAAACATTTCGGGTGCATTTTTTGTTGTTCTTTGTATTTGATGAGTGAGAGAATTGTTGGAAAATGTTTTGTGGATATTTTTAAATTAAGAAACAAAATTTAAAAAGTTTTTAGTTGAATAAAGTTTATGTATAATTTTTTAAATTCAAACCAATTATTTCTAAAATAAAAATGTACAATACATTAGGTTTATTATATTTAATTTTATTGTCCTATAGAAATCTTGGGACATAAATTGTTTTACACCCCCTTAAGAGTTGTAAAACAATTTATGCCCCACATCCCTCTTCGCAATCTTGCTCTCATCTTGTTGATCGGATTTTTCAAGTCACTGGTTTGACATTCCAACACTAACATTACTTATTTCTCTCGATCGATCCACTCACTCTACCACATGACTCAAACTTCTTTCTCATTGTTGATCTGGTTATTGTTAAGGTCCTCTTTCATTTTATAATTTTTTTTTAGAGTCAATTAAAAGTTTGTTAAATATTGTACTTATTGGAAAATAGTAATTTGTTACTTTCAATGGTGAACACTCAAAACAGAACGAGTAGGTTGTCATTAATTTTCCTCAAGTTTCAATCAACTAGTTGGCTAAACTCTAATCACAAAAGTTGCTTTTCTAAAAGGAAATTGACCATCTCAATTTGCTGAGTTTGAGGATTAGGAAAATTAGCATTAAATGTTGATTGAATCGTTTATTAGGAGCAAAAATGTGTGTCACGCATATTGGTTTTCCATGAGTGGCTTTGCATGTTTAACTTAGGCATGGGCTTTATGGTTCCTCAAGAGTTCCAATCCCAGTGAAGAGACCTTTTATGAGTCCAAGTTTGGTGTAAAATGACTCTCTCTCTCTCCAATCCACATCTATATGAATCACCCCTCTGTTAGGTTTCTCCTTCACAAATTAGGGCTTGGTCTACACAATAAGTAGGGGCAAAATGGCCCATTAGCACTAATTTTGGAAATAATTGGGTCCGCAACACTGTTTCGGAAATATTTAGGTAAGTACCACTTTTTGTGGTACTCGAGCTCACCAAGCTCGAGTACCCACTTTTTTTCATCCACGTGGCACCTATCCATCTTCGTTTGGAATTTAAAAAAACTGATTGGTACCCGAGCTCATGAAGCTCGAGTACCATTCAGCCATGCCTCCCCACAAGCAACACTTAAACTGATATGTTACCCACAATACCCAGAAAACAAAAGAGCAAAGACGAAACCCACAAAACAAACTCACCTTGTCTCCCTATCACCCTCACCCTTACCAGAACACGTTCAAACCCTCACACCATCGGTGGCAGAAATTAAAAACATCGTTATGAGCGCTTTCGCGTATCGATGATGGCTGGGGGAGTGGAATCGTGGTCTCCGTCGCCGTCGCGCCTGAGGGAATAGGAGAAGGGAAAGTGGTGGTTGTTGGAGGAGCGATGGTAATGGACTTTCCGTTGGATGACAGTGGTGCGACGTCGTCTTCGTCCTCATCTTCTTCTTCGCCCTTTCTTCTCCCTGTCTCCGACCAATTAGGGTTTTCAATTTCATTTCACAGAGTCGCCACGCGGACCATTTCCCCTTCAATGGCGCTTTGTAAGCTCTCTCTATCCGAAAAATTTGAGTTATTTTTCTTGTAATTTTCACTAATCGAACTGGTTTTGGTGCTGCAATTCCATGTCTTGGTTTTTGTTTTATACAAGTGATTGGCGAATAATCTCTTGGTTTTTGTTTTAAACGGATAATCTCTTTAGATCTTTGATGATTTTGTTCTTTTTACGGTTGTGGATTTGAGAGAATTTTTTGACGAATTCCTAAAATATAGGTTGACCGAGAAAAATGAGGGGAGAGAAGAAATTATAGTCGCCAATTTTAGCTTTAATTAAAAAATATTTTATGGATAATTCAATTCTATGTAGATTAAATTTTCGTAGTTTATTGTTCTGTAATCGTATATGTAGAACAAAATCGAAGCGCTTGTTGTTTCATCGATTCAGATCTGAAATTGGAGGTGTTTTACTTGCGATGTGCAATTGTGCATTTTGATAGTCTTGTTATGAAAAAGTTCACTTTTGTGATAGGATCATTCCTTGTTTGGATTGTGATTTTCAATCTTAATAAGTTAATTAGGTTAAAGTTTCAGATCTCAATGCTTAGTCTGATTGCGTAGCTCAATTTAAGCCATGTGTGTGCACAAGCGTGCTCAATTGCCTATTTGCATTTTTGTGTGTGGTTTGATTTGCATATTACCTATTATTGAAAATTGTGATAATTAGAATGATAGTTTCTGTGAGGAGACTTTTCAAAATTATAAAAATCTTTGAAGGGACTTTACGCTGTTGCAACCAAGTTTGGCCAAATAATGTTTGTTTTGTGAATTATATGTTTCTCCCTAAGTTAAGTATATATTGCCTTTATGTTTAGGATCAAACTTGGAACCTTGTATACCAAACAAGGTGCTGTTAGGGGCTTAAACTCTAAGGCCTTTTTATTGGGATTAAAAAAAAAGTGTAGAGTTTTCCTATATATACTATTTCACTTTTTGGGTTAGTTTACGACTTTACCTGAATACCATTTGCTGTAGTGCCATACCCATGACCTTCATAATGGGGTCACGTATATCCTTTTCTTCTAAAAGTAGAAAACAATTTTTCTTTTTGTTAAATAATAAATTTACAAGTTTGCAACCCAAATGGAACTGCAGCAAAAGATTTATTGGCTTTCATCTTGTCTTCTGCAGTGACTATTTGTTCAAGCTTTTGCTGATTGGAGATTCTGGTGTTGGCAAATCATGTCTTCTTCTGAGATTTGCTGTAAGCTGTCAAAATGCCTGACTTCATTAAATGCTACCCCCCCCCCTCTTCTTTCCCCTACACACAAATATATATATGTATGTATGTATGTATGCATGCATGCATGTATATGTTGTTAAGTAATATTGTCTTGATCATATATTTGAATTTGCTTTTCCTGATCTATTTTATCTGTTACTTGCCTCTTATGTTGCTCTTCTTAATCCTTTTTGCTGTTGTTTTGTTTAGATGTATTTGCTTTGCTCTGTTGCTTGCTTAGAAGAGAGGAAAATTTGAGACCTTGTATCATTATTTCATAGGATGGTTGTCCTAAATTAGTGATTATAAGATATTTAACATACTTGTAATTTTGTGAATTAAAGTGACAGTTCACTATGAATTCTGTTAAACTTTAGATTGATATGTTACTTCTGCAACCAATATAAGTGAGTATTGGGGGGGGGGGGGGGGTTTGGGTGTGTAGTTGCACTCCTAGGTCCTTTTAAATGTCACTGTTGTTTGCATCAAACTACTTTCTTGCTTGTGTGACAAATTTTCTTTAGTAAGCTCCACTTTCAGTTATAAATTTGATGTTCACTGTTCAATTCTTAATTAGAGCCAGACTCAAATGGGGAAAAAAAACCTTAATTGGGGTTAGTGTTTATGATACCAAAATGATGGCCTCTGCCTTTCCTTAGATACCTATAATCCAGCATTCTGCTTTGTGTATTTCAGAATGCTTTCTCAGTTCTCTCTGTTAAATTTGTCTTGAATGAGGTGGTAATTCAAAATCAATTTTAAGTAATTTTTTCATGTCATTCTTTGGCCAATTATTCTGGTTTGTTATTTTGTGCAGAATGTGTGCACTTTGTGGGTCTCTTGTAGTTGTAGGGGTTGAACATGTTAATCCTTGTCTGCTATTCTGTCAGTGTAGCATCATACTGTATTCTAAACGAGCTTGTAGACCTGTTTGACACACATGTTTTTTAGGGTCCCTTTAATTGTAAATTTAAACTAAATTTTTTAATCTATTCAATTCCGCTTCTTTTGGCAGATATGGGAGGATATATTGGGGTTTGAGAATGCTGAATTTTATATCAAAAGGTGGCCTGACTTGGATGGTCTGCGTTTAAAAGATGTTCTTATTTCATTTCCTGATGCAGTTCCTTGTGGAATTAAGGTGGCAGCTGAAGGCGGAAAGATAGACATAAATCCAGATGATGATTATGTTTTGAAAGAAGGGGATGAAGTCCTTGTTATAGCTGAAGATGATTATGTTGTTGATGACAACTTGGCTGCAGAAGTGATTGAAGAGATTGGTGATAACTTATGTGATAGCTATTTCAGTTATTGTTGTAGGTTTATATTTGGTTATGTATGCTCAACACATATGGTTGCCAGAAATGACTCAGACTTTCTTTGAAATTATGTGATAATAATATTTGAAATTAAGTTATGTGATTTGGCTAGCATATGGTCCTTAATAATTAGAATGCCATGGGTAATGTAGGGTGTTGGTTAGATTATGAAACTTAGTTGTTCATGTGGTGGGTCACAGGGTTTGAAACTTGTGGGTTTCAGGCCAGGGTTTATTAGAAGATGTGGTTTAGGGTTTTGGATTGAATTAGGGTGTGACAAGGGTTGAGTTTAAATGGTGCTTCAACTTTATACATGCTGTTTGCTGGGATTTTCTGGCAGCATCTGTTTGAAGGATTTTAGGATTCTTGGCAGAACCTATGTGTAGGCTTATAAATTGAGAGAACATCAATTTTCTGGCTATGAAAAAGTATACAAGAGATGGGGTTTCTTTGAAAAGAGGCTGAATCAACCTCTTTTCAATAAGAATACCTAGATTGCTACCCGAGCTTGGTGAGCTCGAGTACTTCATAATGTACCCGAGCCCACCAAGCTCGGGTACCAATCTAGGTTTTCTTATTGAAAAGAGGTTGATTCAACCCAGATTGGTACCCGAGCCCACTAAGCTCGGGTACCAATCTGGGTTGAATCATTGAAAAGAGGTCTGTTTCATCAGTCTCTTTTCAAAATACCCAGATTGGTACCCGAGCCCACCAAACTCGGGTACCAATCTGGGTATTTTGAAAAGAGGCTGATGAATCAGCCTCTTTTCAATTTCTTTTAATGGGTTGGTTTCCTAGTGAAACTCAACCGAAATATCGGAATCTTCTATTGAGCTGCTGGCTAAGACGAGTGAGAGTGGATCAACTTTGGAGTGATGAAAAAACTAAGTACACAAGCAAAGCCTAGATATGCATCTGCTAATACATGTCATATAATATGTTGAATTACAGTTCCCTAAAAAATAACAATAGAATAAATGAGGAGAATCATGAATCATGATTGAATAAAGAGGGAAAATATTCATAGGGAGGATTCCTACTACTCCAGCTAAAGTCACAAAAAGCAATTTATTTTTAGTTTCATAACTACAACGAGACATCAAACTGTCAAAATTTGAAATTAATTCTTAAATTACCATTTGTAACCTAGAAAACATGGCAAGGCAATGTGAAGCAAAACTATATTACATTTTGAATGAACAAGGTTCTAAAAATGTAGAGTGCATCTTAGTAAACAGCATTTAAGGCAGAGAACTCCATATCACATTACCAATATTAGGTCGTAACAAATAAATAAAAATCACAAGGTGAGCGAACTTCAAAAATGCCAATACAGCTAGCAACAGGTCCCAAGCCCAGCTTATTATGGCAGATTGTTCTTAATAAACCAATACCAGCAGGTGAATTTTCATTAACAAGTTGACCCCACATTCCTAGTAGCTTTATTAAGAATTCAGGCTTGCATATAGTAGAAAGAAATTCAGGTTTAAAAGCAAAGCAATTTATGAGCTGAAGGGACCAGCACTGTAACTGACTAGCCCATTCCTCTGCCTTTCTGGACTCCATTTCAACACCACCCATGCCACGGGTAAGCAGATCACAGTGATACTTAGCCTTCTAGGGAACTCATCGCTAGCTGAATGGAAAGCTCCAGAATCTCACCATGACTTGCTAAAGTAGGAAAAGTGCTGGAATATGTAGCCAAGTGTCCTAACGCTCGAACTGCTACTCTTTGTTCAACCCAAGTTAACCTCCCTCTCAGAAGTTCAACCAATGGAGGGATCACTCCAGCATGAACAGCACTATCTGCAAATTCTTCCATGTTCATGGTGTAGGATCCAATAATATGGGCTGCATAGTATGGAATGTATATGTTTTGGTCATGAGCAAGCCAACGGCGATTTTTTAGGCCCTTCCATATGAGTGCGGCCATGCATTTAAATATTCCCAAATCAATAAACTCCTGGTCATTTGGGTGTGCCATGGCAGTATTCCAAAGACTACTGATTGGGAGAACCTGACCATCATCATCCAGTGAAGGAAGTTCTCTAAAGAATTTCAGTATACTTGCTCTGCGCTTGCTCGGATTTCCTTCCTTCATGACACAGAAGAAGCAACCTGGATACGGACAGTCAGATGATACTTTATCCATGCTCAGCAACGAACTAATCAGTATTCATAGAGCTGACAAGTTAATTCCTCATCAACTAGCTGAACTGAATAAATACTTCAACACTGCATAAAAATGACACATTGGATTAGCAACTGGCTGGAAGAATGTCATTAGCTGCCAACCAAAGCCAATAAACCCCCCGGAAACATTCTGTGGCAAGAAAGCGTAGTGCAGACACTGTAGATTGGTGACTGTACATAAGAACTTGAATGTAATAGTACTTGTTAAATACACATTAGCCCATGTAATCATGCATAACCACTAATCCATGATCCACTGAATAAAATTATTAACTTTACTAAACTACTCTAACTGCACTAGAAAGAAACACAATTTTGTGTCCCACTCATGCTCTTATCCAAACTATATCTTCATTCTAAATAACTACCTGATTTCCTAGATGTATTTACATATAAATTGCAATACATATTTCCTAACACTAATAATTCTAGAAAATCCAGGCTATAGGTGTAGATAATTTTGAATTAAGGAATATCCATTCCCATTTTTTCTAGGGAAAGTTCCTAAAAGGGTCTCCAAGTAATGGTTGAATTCATTGTTTAGGGATTGACATATAAAACCAAATAACTAATTAACTATACAAATCACTAGCAAAATCAGCATATTACTCAATTTTCATTTCATTTCATCAATGCAAAAAGTGAATCCATAGAAACCACAGAAATCATAAATATTAATTCAAACCAAACCCACATATGACATAAAAAAACTGAGTCAATCCAACACATGCATTGTCAACAAGTTCAGAATTTCTACATATTCAAAAGCCCAAATTGTCAAAGTTCTGAAGAATCGGCATCTTTAAAATTTTCAATTAATTTACAAGAAAAAAAAAAAGACGAAATAGAGGTTGACTACTCTAGTACAAACTACAAACAAACAGAACAACTAAACTTAAATTTTCAAATCAATTAGATCTAAAGGGCAAAGCTTTAACCAAAGGGTTCTCTTATAAATACAAGTTCTTAAGTAAGATCCAAACCCCAAAACGACCTAATCAGTAATCACACAGTAAAATTCAACCTCGCAAACCCACAAAATAATAACAAGCAAAACAACTATCTCAAATGTGAAGAGTGAAAAATACATTTGAGAAGAAAAAAACAGAGACAGTGAAGAAGTGAACAAGTGCTTGAAGAAAAAAATACCTCGGACGACGAACTCGTTTTGTCAACAAGTGCTTGAAAAAACCTTTCTCTTCTGGTGTTGTTGCGAAACGGAACTGAAGTAAAAAGACAAGAAGAAGAGAGAAAGAGAGAGAGAGAAGAGTTGTACTACATACGAAGTGTTGTGTGTTTGTGTTTTGTGAATGTGAGGGGGGTTTTGATTCAGACAGGCGAGAGAAGATCTCGTCTCTTTGCAATGAAAAAATGGTCACTGTTTTAAAAAAGCCTACAACCCAAAAAAATTTGATTTTCCCAAAAGAACAGAATCAACAGATCTATTCCCCCGCGCGCTGCCTGTTCACGTAGTTCCTAAGCTCGAGAGGGAGACCGAGAGCGAGACGGCGACGAAGAACGAGGCAGATTGCGAGATTGAGAGGCAGAATGAGAGGGAGATAGCGAGATTGATAAACCTGGTCTGTGGGTATGTATTGCTCTGTTGTGGGTTGGGTATGTTGTGCTCTGTTGTTGTGGGTAAGTGTGGGGTAATGGCTGAGCAGTACTCGAGCTTCATGAGCTCGGGTACCAAGCGTATTTTTTAAATTCAGATGCCAACATTAGGTGCCACGTTGGAACAGAAAAATGGGGTACTCGAGCTCACCAAGCTCGAGTACCACAAAAAGTGGTATTTCCCTATATATTTCAGAAACAGTGTTTCGGGCCCAAATATTTCAAATATTAATGCTAATGGGCCATTTTGCCCCAATAAGTAGGGCAAGGAGTTTTGTTTGAGCATTAGCCCAGTGTCCTTTGTTGTAACAGTGGGCCTCAAGGGCCTGATCTAGCCATATTTGCCAGCATAGACTTGTCAACTCTAAAGGCCGAAATGGTGGATCTTTGGGTTAGACCTTGTGGAGCCCAATTCTAAACCAGTGGAGTAATTGATTTTGCTAAATACATGGGCTTCTTTCTTGGGTTTGTGGCCTGCGTTGTTGGAAAGATTGAACTTAAGAGGGTTCAACACGAAAATTATGCCACTACAAAATCACTCACTCACCTACGATCAATGAGAAACTTATTAAGTTAGGAGGCTTGCCTTGCATGCTTTTGAGTTATAACTTAAATCTCTAAGCTTAGTGTTCTAATAGGTCTATGACTCGTAGTACCATCTAGGTTCATAGTACTTGTACATCAATGGAGGCAAAAGATCAAGTATTTTGGCCTCTGTTTGGAAAACCATAGAACTGATAAATTCTAATAGATTTGAGTTTTTAAAAAAAAAAAAAAAAAAAAAATTATAGAAGAAACAATACAGAATGAAAATAAAAATATATGGAGAGAATATAAATATGGTATCTAGCCATTAAGATTAATAGTCTATTTAGATTGATGGGGATGGAGGAGGAATAGAGTAGAAATAGCTCAAAATTAGCTTTTTTTTTTCCAAGCCAACTCTACTTTACTCACTTTTCCTCATCCCTCAATCCAAATAGACCCTAAAACATTAGAAGAGTGTTCTAACCTCTAAATTCGCAGTTTTGGTTAGATTCTTGGCCAACAACTTAGCCATGTCCTTTTTTTCATGTAACAATTCTTTTCAGTTTTTCTTATAATTGCCATTTATTTCTTAGATATGTATCTTTATTATTTCAACAGTGTAGACATGGTCTCTTACAAGTAGATAGGTAGAATTGAGTTCAGAGTCTTTGGATTTCTATAACGTTTGTTTTTGCTAAATAATAAATAGACAAATATTAGTAAAGAGTCTTATAGCTCAAGTTTTCAACTATACCTCTTAGTATTTTCAACATAAATATCTAGGGTTCAAATATCCTACCCCTCATTATAACCATTGAATTATTGGGAAAAAAAGAAGATAGATATTAAAAAATAAAAATAAAAAGATTGAATCACTTATAATCACAAATCTCACAACAATAGTAGACCCTAAATAAAGGAGAGGAAAAGTGTTACTAGGCTAAAAGGTTATTGCACCGTGTGTCATCTTTAGCACAATCTAGAGACGAAGGAAGATGACAAAATATCGACTGAAGACAATATAAGCACTACTTGTCCTAGTTGCATTGCTTTATTATCTTTTTATTTTTTTTATTTTTTTTTATTTTTTTTTTATGTGTATTACGAATTAAAGTTGGCTTAATTTACATTGGTTTTGGACTCTATACAAATTATAAGATGCTGTAGTTACAAATTACTAAAATTGAGAAAATTAATTGTCATTTTTAACTTTCATTTTGTAAACCTAAAGCCATTCAGTTTCCCCGGGGGGGGGGGGGGGGGGTTGTGGTTGTTAAACTTTGGAATTTCAACGCTTTGAACCAAATTACTTTCTCAATGAGGATCTGTTCAATCACAAACCAAAGAGACATCATTCCTGGATTTGGAGGAACATAGTCAACATTAAAACCCTATTCTTCATCAAGAGAGATGGCTGGTTGGACAAGGCTCCCCTATCCCTCTAGACTACCCAGCTTGGTTTACACCAATTCATAGTAATCCCAACTTAGTTGAAAATCAATCTACTACAGTATCTAAGCTTATCGATCCTATCACTCATTCTTAAAAAGCTGATCTAGTTAGAAAACTATAATCTACTTAGGTCTGAACAAAATTCTATACACCCCCTGCCTAATCCAAAGAGGCATACTTGCTCAAACCCTTCCATGAGGAAGAGGAAACTATTCACCATCTCTTTCTCAAATGTCTCTTCTCAAGGGCCATATGGTTGGGATCTGATATTAGCCTCAGGGCCGCAGAATTACAGCAGCAGTCATTGCACAATTGGCTGGCCAGTTCACAGTTGTATCTTGAATAAGCAGCCACATATAGAGGATCATATACATTATATGCAAGCACTCTTCATTTCCCATTAGACCATCCGGATACATAGAAATCAGATCATCCATGAAGGCAAAACACTACTAACATCCAAAACTATGATTTGCAGGTATTGTCAAACTTTGTTGGACCATCAAGACCAAAGCAACCAAAGGAAACCATCAAACCAAAACAGAACACACATCTCAGGTTGGCAGCTCCTAATAAAATCTAATGAAGTTTGCCACACACATGCCAGGAGAGGGGGTGTTGCCTTTGAGGCTAAATCCAAAGTAGGAAACGAAACCTTTGAATGATGCTTCAGCACCAAAGCAGAGACCAACCTCAAAGCCAGGCTCTATGCCTTTAAAACAGCAGAGCTGAAGGCTAAAGAGTTATGACACTACAAAATCAAAATTTCCATACTAATGGACGGCAAGGGCATTCAATTTGTAGAAAAAACTAATGTAGAAAACCAAACAAAAATAAAAACTTTCCTGACCAAGATAAATGAAAGAAAACTAGAACGCAAAATTGCTAATTATTCAACAGAGCCAGTGAGACATAAACGTTGTCAGTTTGACAGATAAATTATTCCAAAAAGATGAAAAGGAACATAAAACAAGAAATACAAAATGGAACCAGTCTACCAGATACCGGATGACTTTGTGCTAGTAACAAAGTCTACCATTTTATTTTAATTATTTGAATGACCAGCATTGGATATAATACAATATTGATAAAACACCAATGAACCTAGAAACAAATAGATAAGCAACACTGAAAAGATAAAACAAGCAACCCCAAGCCGAAGATGAGTGCAATAGAATTTCAAGATGTCATCTATAAGAGACTTGTCAGATTTTAGTCCAACACCACTCAATTCTCTGGTACAGGCAAGTAATAGAACCAGGAACCTGTTACAAGGTGCGGTTCCAAGTTCTCACAATTTATTTTTAAAGTATGCAAAATGAAAAGGAACGGAGAAGGACAAGAAAAACAAACCTTACACGCGTATAAGTTTTGAGTTTCATTCACCACGGCCGTCTAATAAGTACGGCAAGATTGGCCCAAGTTTGCACCTTGGTTTCCTCAATTGTTGCTATGAATTCTTTTGACATATCAGTTAAATTCAATTGTTGGAGAGTCTTTAAATTCTCTAACCCAGTGAGGAACTTCAAACTACGGCAGTTTACAATCTCTTACTCCACAATCTTTTGCAAGGCTTGTTCTTCCAGAATCAGTTCTTCCAAATTGAACAGAAACGACATTTTCAAAACTAGAAGCTGGAGAAAGCCTCCCTTGGAGCAATCCATGCTACTCCCCTTGGAGATACAGTGATCTAAGGTTGTGAAGCTTCTGTAATACTGGCATTGGATCATCTCTAAGTGCAGAGTCGACCAATGTAAGTCTAGTCAAATTTTGTGAGTTCATTTGTGTTTACAACAATGGATGGATTATCTATAACTCCTGACAACTCTAGTCGGGAAAGATTTTCAAGGCCTGACAAAGGCTCCAACTTTGGATGCCCCCATGATTCCTTTATAGGATATGATGTCAACTGCAAAAATTGAAGGTGCTTCAGTTTCCTAACATGCTTCACCACGTTTACTTGCTGTGAGGGGAAAAGCTGAAGTTCAAGCTTCAATTCTCTAAGGTTGATCAACTTGCCTAAGCCCTCGTCCAGAAATTTGTTCAGGTCTTTGCTTTTTTTTAAAAGTACCAAGAACTTGGCCCAGGCCCATGCTCTTACTTTGAATCCCAGGAACTTGGCTGTCCAGGCCACTGACTAGATCCGGGTAATTATCTATAAATACCCCCTTTAACGTTTGGAGATTCTTCAAACTTTCGAGATACTGCCAGTGAATGTCAACTAGTTGAGGCCGAATTGTACTTCCGGTTATGTATAGGTGCTTAAGTTGGGTCCTGATTATCTATATCTTTGCATATTTGTGTTGTTTCCAGGACTATGATCATCCCAAATTTGTGATTTCTCATTGGCCTTCAGAACATCATCACTACAATTGTTAATTGACGAGTGCCGACTTTTCCCATGGAAACTTGAGTCCTTTCCCAAAACTTCACAAAAATTCAACTCTGCAATTTTTGAAAGGATGAACTCACGTAACAAATCATGGGCATGACAACTTTAGCCTTCCCATCAACACTTGCACTTGAAACTTAAACCAAGCTTCTACGGATGAGCTCAGATAAGTATTCATTTGCAATCTCCTCCAATGTCTTACCTTTCTCATCTTCCTTTACAAAACCCTCAACTATCCACTGTATAATCAATCTTGTACATCTTATAGAATAGTCTTCAGGATACATGCCAAAGTATATGAAACATTATTTAAGGTAATATGGTAGATCGTGATAACCGAAGGACAAATTTTTTTTGATACTTGCAAGTCGTGGATTAATTTCTAGCTCTTTACTGAGATTATCGTGAAAACTTTTCCATTCATAGGCAATAATTTCTTTGGTTGACAGTAGACCACCTATAGCCACAATGGCAAGAGGTAATCCTCGGCATCTTGCAAAAATGTCAACAGACAGTTGCTCTAACCCCGGTGGACAATGGCCCTCAAAGATCGACTGCCTGAATGCCTTTTTGCAAAAGAGTTTCATGGCCTTTTCTGGAGGTAAAGGTTGCATTTTGTGAATAATTACAATTGAAAACTCTCTGCAGGAAGAAGTAACATCATAATCACGTGTTTTGGCTATTATCCTGGTGCCCTTATCATCATCATCTGGAAATAAATGCATTATAGTTCCCCAAAACTCTTTATCGTATATATCATCAAAAACAATAACGCACCTCCTATTTTGTAGACATTCCCTCAATTGGGCAATGAGTGAAATCACATTGAAGGTGTTGATCTCCTTGGGTGCTGTCTGCCCCATTGCTTTATAGTACTGTGTTATCATCTCTTTCAGAAGCCCTTCCATGTTGTATGATTGAGATACTGTGATCCAAATACGACAATTAATACCCACAACTTCAGCTTCCCCAATGAAATGGGCTGCCAGTCGAGGGTCATACCATATAACACCCTTTGTGTTGCTGCTTGATCCTTGCTCTTTGAATTTGAATCTATCATTTTTCTCTTTGATTTTGAATCTCTGAGGTAATCTCATGCCGTTGTTTGAGACTTTTGACCTGGTAAGGAACCTTTTGGAGTAAAGCTTTGAATCTAAGCGGTTGATCATCTTCCATGCACTCAGCTACTTCCAGCACTTGTTTCACCCAAAGTTTTACCACGTTACTTCTGTCTTCTTTCTCTGCCATTGCATCTGCTTATGTTTGACAAATTTCACTGCATAAGAATTTTTCACTGCATAAATTGCCCATATGATGCACGGATAATATTGTAATACTTTATGTAAATTTTTTTTTTTTTTTTAAAGAATGTTGGACATATAGCATATTTGTTATAAAACTTTGTTGGTAATGAGATCATCATAAGAAACAATAATTATAAATTGCACACTCAAATTCATTGTAAATATTTTGTTCAAGTAATGAGCAATAAAAAAAAACAACTTTGAAGTAAAATTGTATAATAAAAGATGATAAAAGCATTTTAATTAATTTCATATTATTGATCTTTATTATGTGAAATGTAATAAAAAGCTTCATTACGAAATCTTTTTTTTTTGTTTCTTCAATGCTTTCTTTTTGTAGTATGGCAGTGCATGTAAATTTTATTGAGGGGTATATCATCATCATCTGTTTCTTCATCTTCACATTTGAAGTGTGGTCCGACCTTATTTGTTCAATTTTGAGATTTCATCACTTTGTCCTTTTGTTGCATCATTTGTGTTAATCATTAAGAGCATTCCTATTAAAGATGTTAATAGCTAAAAATGCTATATTTTAGCATCTCACTCCAAAAAAACACACTACAACAAAGGTGTTATTCTTAAAAATTTTAGAAGTTGAGCTACAGTGGATTGCTATCTGTAACAGTCCACTGTAGCTCAAATCTTATAAAAATAATAAATTTTTAATCCATTTTCAATTAAAATTTCTGTTTTTTTCTCTCTCTCTCTCTTAGTATTCTCTCTTTGTCTTCTTTCTCCAAACTTTCTTTTCTCTCTCTTCTTTCTCATTTTCTTCACTCTTTCACTAGTTTCTCTCTTCTCTATCTTTTTTCTTTCTTTCTCATTGGTTCTTTCTATTTCTTCCTCTCTCCAACCCTCTCACCCTTGCCCTGTCTTGTTTGTCCCTCACTGTCTCACCGGTTTCCCATGAGTGCGAGTTACAGTGCTTCGACGGTCATTATAGGTCACCTAGTCACAGTGGGTTTGGGTCGTGGGTAACAGTTTGGTGGTGGATTGGACTTGGTGGTGGGTGAAATTCTTTGATGGCTGGATTTTGTATTTGTGATGGTGGTTGTTTTGTGATTTGGTGATTTGGTGGCTAGGTTTTTGTTTTGTGATTGGTGATTTGTAATGGATGGGTTTTGATGGTTGTTTCGTAATTGGTGATTTGTGATGGCTGGGTTTTGGTAACTGTTTTGTGATTGGTTGTTTAATGGCTGGGTTTTGTGATTTGGTGGTTGTTTTGTAGTGGTGGAGGCTATTAGTGGGTTGATTTTGGGTTGGGGTGTACAGCGGTGGCAGGTGGGTGGGTGATGGTGGCAGGTGGTAACTATGGGTTTGTTGGGTTGGGTTTGTTGTGGGTTGGGTTGGCTGGTGGTGATTGTGGGTTTGCTGGGTTTATACTGGTTTGTTTTTATTTGTGATTTTGGTGGTTGGGGGTTGGGTGGTGGTGGTGGTGGCGGTTGTGACTGTGGGTGGTGGTGGCTGTGGTTGTGGTTGTGATTATGGGTTGTGGGGAGTGGAAGAGATGAGATTGATAATAAAAAATAATTAAAAAGAAATATTTTAATGAAGTGGTAAAAAATATAAAACCTTTGATGTTGGATGTATTGTAAAATGAATTGTTAAAACAGATAAGGTAGGATTTTGAGATGCTAAATACTAAATTTTTTGAGATCTTTGATGGGAATGCTCTAATGAATTGGAATTGGAAGATTCTTGACTAAATCTTATAAAGTTTGAACTTGTGGACTTGTCGCTAAGATTTTGCGTAAGAATCTGCATTCATACTAAATTTTAGTGATGTGACAGTTTTTTGCAAATGATTTTATATTTTTTTTGTTACTTTATAAGGAATAGTGTAGCGAAAGAGTTAGCATATTAGCTTCTTTGTTTATTTATTTATTTTTTTACTTCTACACCTTTTTGTCATTTGAAGGTGCATTAAAAATCTTCGCAACTATGTAATTTTCAAAACCATCATTTAGATTGAATTCATTCAAATGAAGTAGGAAAATGTATTTTCTTCCTAAAATTTTCTTCAAATCATGTGGAATTCCTTCTCTAATATCAATCTGCATATGAGGAATACATTTAAGATATATTATGATCAAAAGTTTTACAATAATATAATAATTAAAATAAGTTGTACCTCACTTTGCTTTTTAGCAATATCTTTTGCAAATTTATTTAGGATTTTCTCAGCATCTCGATCAAATATAAAAAAAAAAAAGTTGTTTTGTTAGTTGCATCAAAAACTTCAATTCGAATCATGTATCTGAAGTAGTTTGCAATCGTATATATAGTATGTATAGTGAGATGAATATATTATAAATATTTGGAGAGTATATAGTTAATTTGAGTGCCTTTAACTTTAGGATGGAGAGATTTGTTTTTATTTCACATTTTGCACACCAAAATGATCTTGATTGTGGTTTGACCTTCCTTCCATAGAGCACATTGTTATGATCCTAATATCCCACATGGATTAAGTGTAAGCTTAACATGTGTTTAAATGCTCTTGGGCACCCTCTTCTTGCAAGCCGGTTTTCAAGGGTGAGTTCTACCTATGGGTTCTTAACATTTGGTATCAGAGCCAGCCACCACGTCGAGTAATTAGAAATAGTTCATTGAGTATGGGATCAAATGAGTTGTGGCTTTGTGGTTGTATCTCAGAGGGGGCAATCTAGAAACTAGATTAAAATTATTGATCAGTGAATGGAGCCATCAAAAAGAGAAAGGGCTAACATCAGGTCAATGTCGCTAAAGTAAGCCATCGTGGCCATTGGCTACAGAGCATAGTGGTATGTTATGATCCTAATGTCCTACGTGGATTAAATATAATCTTAACCATGTGTTTATAAGCTCTTGGGCAACCTCCCCTTGCTAGCCAATTTTCAAGGGTGAGTTCTACCCACAGATTCTTAACACACATATGAAATGTAATACCAACTTGTCATTGTATCGATGTTGGTTGTTGCAATACCGTAGCAGTGCACATCATACAATGAACTTTGAAGTTAATATGATTTTTTTTTTTAATGTAAATAGTATGATGTATTATTATTTTTTCAGGTAAATGATGAGTATAATTTAAAATTATTAATAAACCTGTTTCGTAGGATTCCATTCAATACATATGATCTCTTCTATTGTCTTTATATTCTTTAAAGATAAATCATCCTATGAAAATTGTTTTGCATGTATTTTTTATCTTTCTTGAATAGAACCATGTTTTCAACCATTGCTAACACTGAATTTTTTTTAAAGAAAATATTATGTAAATGGTATTTTGTGAGATAGTATATGATATTTATTAGAACTTTTTTTCATTAATAATTTTAAAAATATGCATCTGTTAATTATTTTTGTCACCTCAAGAATCTTAAGATTTATATACATTTTTGTTGCACTAGTTGATGACAAAGAGAATTTGTGATAATAGCTTAATTTTGCATATTTATATCATTATTAGAAAGCATTATTATACTTATTTTGATTTGATTCATGAATTTTATAGTTGGTTTTGGAATAATGCTAAATAATCAATTTTGTGTTTAATTGAATTTTAATGCGTGAATTTGTCTTTTGTAGGATAATGAAATTAAATAAGTGGATTTGTGCAAAGAATAAAGCTAATGAACTTTACTTTTACAAAGGCCATGATGAAATCAAAGAAGGCCAACCCAATTAAATTCGAGTCCAATTGAAGTAAGGAATCAAAGGAAATTTGCACCAATTCCAAGTCCAATTCGGATTAGGATTCTAGCCTGCACACTAGTTAGTATTTGGAGCATAACTTCCAGCTCTGATGTCCAATCTAGACGATTCAAGTTGGGCTGAAAATCTAACTTAATGGGCTACAGCTTTGTAGTTTACTAAATGTCCAAATTATGAAGTTAAATGGACTGAAAACACGTTAGTTAATTGAAGCCTAAAAACTTGGGATTTTCTCCAAAAAGGGGAATTCAACCTATAATAGGATTCATTGACCTATTTAAAGGCTCTTTAGGGAAAAATTTAGAAGGGAGCTATTGTAGAATATAATTTAGATTTTCTTAAAAGTTTCTTTATAGTTTTTAGAGTATTATTTATGTTATGGCTTGCTAGAAGCCTTGCTAAGGCAAGGGGTAAAACCCAGCCATTTATTGGTATGTTCTTAACAATTATTTATTGGTTTTAATTAGGCCTGTCTACGGGTTAGTCTTGGTCGGGTTTGTGCCCAACCCAGAACCGACCCGATCAGATCGAATGGCTAGAATTTCAACTTGTCGCTAACTGGCATGGTTGATCGGATTGGGCAGATCCAACCTTCAATGGATGGCAGTCAGTTCGGTTAGAGTTGGAGATCTGAAAATCAACCAAAATCCGACGATTTAACGGTGAAATTTCGGTGATATTTTCGCTAGATTTGTTGAAATCTCACCAGATTCGGCGAGATCTTGCCAAATCCAGTGAAAATTCCATGGATCTAGCTAAGATCTCAATCGAAATGGCTGAGATCTCACCGGATCTAAAAAACTTTGCTGGGAAATGCTCATATCTCGGTTCAGTCGAGTTTCTTCGGGTTTTGGAGAGAAAACCCGCCAACCGACTTGCCATTTGCAGGTTCTGAAGGCCGAGATCCTCTGCCAACCATCACCAGCATTGGGTCAGCTAGTTGTCGAGTAAGATCAGACGGGTTTGGGTAGGTGGGTTGGGTCAAGGTTTTGTTGGACACCTCTAGTTTTAATGCTTAGGTTTTTATGTTTTTGATTGTTTTACTCATCTAGAAAATTGATGGTTCTGTATAATCCTTTGATTTATCGTAGACTTCGGGCACGTTAAATGCTTAGTATTCCCTGTGAACTAGTTTTGTTTTGCCTAAAATCATTCAATTTCATGAAACTACCTTAAACAATTAATTCTTGAGTTTTTATTATTAAATCATCCGATTAAGATCATCTTTCTTATGAATTTTAATTGAGTTATAAAATAAATATTGTTAAGACTACCAATAGATGTGTTGTGTGTGGATCCCTAAACCTTAGCACCTTAATATATTGTTATTTTCTTTCAATTTAAATTAACTTTACTAAACCATCAAGAATATCTTCAATTAAACTTCATTATTTTAGTTTTATTCTTTTGTGGTTTGCTAATCAATTCCCTTTTCCCTATAAATTTGACCTTGGACTTACCGAGCTATTACTTCGCAACAATCCTGCACTTGGGAGCATTATTTAAGTTACAGCAATTTGCTTACATAAATTGCATTGAACATTATTAGTAAACAAAAATGTATTGAATTAAATTGAGAAAAAAGGAAGATGTGCTTTCATGAGCATGAGATTTTCTAGATGTATCATTTGCACATGGGAGAGGTGGAAGAAGTTTGTAAATGGGTAAGAGTTTTGGCTTCGACCTACACATAGGAAGGATCAGATCTGTGTCAGAATATGTAAAATAATAACTAGGCTTGGGCTTTTCATAAGATTTGATTTGTTTTTAAAAGGTAGCCCATTTTGTAGAGAATAACATTTGGGCTAATTATTAAGAACAACCCATATTTTATATAATAGTAAAAAGAAGTTAATATAATTTATCGGATAACAGTAAAAAAAAGAACTTAATAAAAAGAGGTTAAAAAGACTAAATGAAAAATTAGAGTGTCCCATGGCAGGACCTCATGCACTCTCGCATGAGATCTTTGCTTTTATATATACTAGTCACTTACTCACACATTGCGCGTGATAATCTTTTTAGGATGGTCTCATTAAATATTTTATTAATACTATAATTTTAGTTATTAACCATTGGTTTTTCATTAGTTTTTAAGTTAATAAAAACCTTAAATATACCTTTTTTTACCTTTACACACACACACACACACACACACACATATAGTGAATCTTTAAACATACCTTTAAGAAAACTCTATATATTCCACTTTTTTGAATGCGTAAAATTATAGAATACTACTCCATAATGTGTGACCTCATTTGTAATGCTTCTTACCATTATCGTATTTTTACTAACTAAAAATTTGCATAACAAAGACGATAAATGAGAGGTAGCATTGTTAATTAGAATTTCAAAAGTAATAGTGTATGCAAATATATTATATATATATATATATATATTATAAATAAGGTTAAATGAAATGTCAAAAAATGGATTTTTAAATTTTCTAACTTTATTTCTTATGTAATTTCTACTACTATCAGAGAACATCTCTTTTTAGTTATGATTAATATGGTTTCCATAGTTAGAGTTTGATTAGTTTTAAATTTAAATTTAGTACTATGATTATATTTAATTGTTGATAGTTAATTTAATTTTTTAAGTGAATGTAATGGTTTATGTTACTATACTGTAAAGTTTTTAATGTTCTCCACACGGTAATCTCTATTTTATTTTTTACTTCTCCTTACAACCTCTTTGTTTTCCAATAAATGATTACTAATTGACATTTGTTTTTTTTTTCTTTATCTACTCTTTATTACTTTGTATTGGTTTTTTTCTATACTATCTCTCTCTCTCTCTCTCTCTCTCTCTCTCTCTCTCCATTGGCAACCTATTGTTTTCTAGAATTTGATGATGATTCTATGACATTAAATATGCATTATTAGTTTTTTTATTTATTTTTTATTTTTTAATTTAGTGTTTCTAACTTGATTTGTTTTGGATTTCATTCTTCCTTTGATGCATTGGGTGTGAGAATGAGTGTTTCCCTAGCATTACTCTACTTAATGTGGACAATTTTATTTATTTAATTTAGGCAAAATATTATATTTTAAATTTTTTTAAAATAAAAAAGGAGTGGAAATATAAATAATTTAATGATATATATGGGGGATATGGCTGAATTTAAATGTTAAATAAAATGATATGAGAAAAATAAATAAATAGAAAATGCATAACAATAAACACTAACTTATCCAAATAATTTTATGTAATATAATAATAGTACATTCTTATATACTTGTGGGCTACTTTTTTGTTGTCCCAGGAAAACTATTTGCGTACTCCCTGGGAAACTTTTTGCAGTCCCACATCGAAGATAACTCCCCCCACTTGTTGCCTTATAAGCTGTGAAGCTGAATGAGTAGTGGGGGGAGTTGCCTTCGATATGAGACTGCAAAAAGTTTCCTAGGGAGTATGCAAATAGTTTTCCTGGGACAACAAAAAAGTAGCCCACAATAATAACTGATGGTATACCACAATAAAAGGAGCTCCTTTTATTGTGAGTTGTCTTCGATGTGGGACTGCAAAAGTATCCCAGGGAGTATGCAAATAGTTTCCCTGGGACAACAAAAAAGTAGCCCACAATATTATTTTTTAATTATTTATAATGCAATATGATAATATTTAACAATCAAAGTCATAAAAAAATAAAAAAAAATAAAACTTAAAACACAAAACTAACTCCCATAAACCAAAATAGAGTTCTAAAGAATACAAAACTTTATCAAGCTAAAATAGGGATGCAAGAAAAATAAAAATAAAAATCCACCAAAAAATTGAGGGAGAAAGAGTGGGAAATAACCACTTTTTTGTGGGAGAAAGTTATGTAAAAAATGGAAGAGTGAATGACAAATTTATACTGCGAGGATGATAATAAAAAAAAACAAAATAAAGGAAGATAAAAGGAAAGAGGAAGAGTGATATCAAGGTAGAATGTTTGGTGAGATGAAAGGGAAAAAAGAACGAGAAAGGTTGGAGAAAGTGTAAATGTTAAAAAAAATGAGTACAATTTGATGAACACAATTTTCTTTTATTTGAATTTAAGTAAAATATTACATTTTTTATTTTTTAAAACAAAAAGAGAGAGAAAATATAAATAATTTAATGATAAGGAGGATGTGGTTGAATTTCAATATTGAGTAAAATAGAAGAGGAGAAAAAAAAAAGAAAAATTAAAAGATATAACAATAAACACTAAATTATCCAAATTATGCTATGTAATGAAATACTATTTTATTTTTATCTACTATCTTTAATTTTTTGTAATGTAATCGGATAAAATTTAACAATCAAATAGCAAAATAAGAATAATAATAATAACTTAAAACACAAAACTAAATCGTATCAACCTAAATTAGAGTTCTTAAAAACACAAAAATTTATCAACCTAAAGTAGAGATGCAATAAAAAATAGAAATCCACCAAAACATTTAGAGAGAGAGAGAGAGAGAGAGAGAACCTTTTTGTGAGAGAAAAATATGTAAAGAATGGAAAAGAGTGACAAATTTATAGTAAGAGGGAAGGGATAAGAAGAGACAAATAAAGGAACATGAAGGAAAATATGAATAGCAATATTAAAGTAAAGGGTAGTGGGGAGATGAAAAGATAAAGGAAGAAGAAAGGTTGAAGAAAGTGTAAATATTAAAAAAAATAAGTGAATGTAAAAAGAAATATGGGAAATTTGGAAATAAAAAAGATATATATATATATATATATATATATATAGATGTTAAAACCGACAAAGATGAATATGTAAAGTTAGTAATCTATTTATATGTATATATATATATATATATATATTTTTTTTTTGTAAAAAAAAAAAAGGAATAAATAATAAACAATAATTATGTGACGAATAACGTGGCGATGAGGTGGCGCAATAGGAGCTCAACAGCAATAAATGCCACGCTTCAGCTTTTAGTAATATAAAGATATAGATGACCTTTAATATATTGTTTTAGAGATGAACTTGGGTAGAGAACAAACTAAGGAAATTTTAAGCAAACACGTTTTTGTTTTAAACCGTGTGGATAGCACAATAAATGGATAAAATATAAAGCCCTCAAATGATGCAACATGCGGAATTCATCTTTAAAACCAAAACCAAATATAGCCCAAATACCTAAATAAAAATCAATCCAACCAAGTTTCTCAAAACTAATTCATATTTCAGACCTAGATATAAGAAAGAAAGGAAAAAAAAATTACTAGTGGTAGTTCTCTCTCTATCTCCATATCTCAATTCATGCATACACCTTTAGGTTACTGGTCTGGTTCCGATGGTCTAAGATTGGTAAGGGAATGAATGGTGGCAAGGAAATGATGGTGATGGCTGGCTGTACGAACTCTGTCTCCTTCTCCATCTCTGTATCATAGGCTTCTTTTTTTCTCTTTCTCTAGATTGCAAGTTTTTTTTTTTTTTAGTATTGCAAACCTTATTTTATTTTATTTTTACCAGGTTTTTTTTTTTTTTTTTTTTTTATTTTTTATATACCCATAAACTATGTGTTAAGATTGTGAAACAATATAATTTATCGCTTTTTAATTGTGAACGTGGTTGAAAGTTAGATGGACATTTTTTCCTATGTAGCAGCACCTCCTTAATTGCAGGAAAAGGCTTTTGCTATTATATATAGTATATGGTATTGATTTGTTAAACATAACATAAATATTTTTGTTAAACATAATTTAACAATTGTTGCTAAACATAATTTTACAACTTTTTTTTAAACATAATTTTTTACATGCCTAGTGGGACCTATTCTCCATTTCATCTCCAACTATATTTCTTATACATTAATTTTTGTGTGGTAAATAGGTTTACCAATGGCTCCACAAGTGAATATTTACTTTCACAAACTTCCTACATCTGCACAAGGAGCAAGTGGTTGTCACATGACATTCATTCACCCTTGGTCACCCTTCCATCAAACTTGAGGTTCCAAATGATGCCTTGTTGATAAGGCAATTTGTTCAATCTCTCAAGGGCTTTGCATTTACTTGGTACACTCAATTAAAGCCAAGGTCGATTCATACTAGGGATGATTTACAAACTGTTTTTCTTTCCCAATTTGTAAGCTTGAAAAGAAAAGTGTCAATCATTGACTTATGTGATGCTCAACAAAAACCGAATGAAAGTGTTAATGACTTTATTACAAGATGGAGGAGCCTTAATCTCCAATGCTCTGAGAAATTGACTAGCAATTTGTGGTACAAATGTGCTCAAATAACCTCTTACCAGGGATTGCGTCTTTTCTAGGGTATATATTACCTCAAAGTTAGGATTAGAAACAAAAGATAATTGAAAAAGTGTGGTGTTTATTATTTTAAGTTGTAATTGTATAGGGTGTTGAAACTATTGTGGGTGTTATCCATAATGGGAATATTCAAGATTTCTTACTTGATTGGATGATCATTAATTTTGAAATTTACCAAAGTGAATATTTGGGATTGGTGGTGGGGCTAGGAATGACTATAAATTGTTCACCCTTCCGTTGAATTTGAGTTTCCATATGATACCTTATTGATAAGGCAATTTGTTCAATCTCTCAAGGGCTCTACATTTACTTGGTACACTCAATTAAAACCAGGGTCAATTCATACTTGGGATGATTTTCAAAGTGCTTTTCTTGCCCAATTTGTAAGCTCAAAAAGAGAAGTGTCAATCATTAACTTAGCTAATGCTCGACAAAAACCGAACGTAAGTGTTAATGACTTTATTACAAGATGGAGGAGATGCCATAGGTTGAAACTCTCAAAAAAAAAAAAAAAAAAAAAAACCAAGTAGTTGACTTAAATGTCCATCATTTAAAATGGACAAAGTCATATTTGACGATTTTAAATTGAAAACCTTAAATTTAAAAACTGTGAATTGGCTTGATCCCGCCAATGGTACAAAGGCAACCTAAATAAATTATTTGGTTCAGCCACAAATGAATAAAAATACATATCAATTCAAACATAAAAATAAATAAATTATGTACAAAGGCAATAGGTTGGAATCAAAGTATCTTTCCTTGAAATAAAGGATTGTAATTAAGAGATACGTTATCTTGAATAGGCATTACTCACATCAGTAAAATCCATATGCCCAAAGGTCTATGGGTGAAATTATCTTGATGAATTTCATTGCATAACAATTTTTGTTAAACATAAAACAATAATTGTTAAACATAATATAACAATTATTGTTAAACATAATTTTACATTTTTTGTTCAACATAATTTTTGGCATGCCCGATGGAACTCATTCTCCATATCATCCATAACTATGTTTCTTATACATTAATTTTTGTGTTGTAAATAGGTTTACCAATGGCTTTAAGCAATTGTTTACTTCCACAAACATCCTGCATTTGCACAAGGAGCAAGTGGTTGTCACATGACATTCACCCTTGGTCACCATTTCATCAAACTTGAGGTTCCAAATGATGGACACGTGACCAACATCCAAGTTTCGTCAACTTCAGAGATGCCTTTGAACATGATTGATAAGTTTGTAAAGAATAATACTTCAAAGGCTTCAAGAAATATAAGGGCAATGAAAATAGCCAAGACTGAAAGATCCCAAACTGAGGGTCCTAACATCAACGGCCCTAACATTGTAGGTTTCTCCCCAAGGCATCTTTCAATAAAAATCACGATTGTCTCTATCATAATTACTTTGGGAACCATCAAGCCAGTGATGGTGACTTCAACTGAAGAAAATAAAGTTAGTCCTCTTAAACCCCATAGGTTAAGATCATCAAGAAATCTATAAAGACTTCAAAGAAGGCATCACTAAAGCAAAAGGTGACTCCTCAACCAAAGGTAATGTGGCCTCACATTCTTGAATTAACTTCACCAAAGTGTGATCTTATTGCCAAAGAAAAAGAAGTAGCCAAGGGCACCAATGCCTCCCTTGAAACATTGCCACCAATCAAGCAAAGTCCTAGAATAAATGTAAGGAGAGAAGAAATCAAAACTTTTGAGTTATTTGATCAATACCCATTAATAGCTCTTTGTGCTGAACAATCAAAAATGGCAAAGTCAAACTTGAAAGTTAAAAAATGGGCATTTGTTGCAAGCTATTTGTTGGCAAAAGAAGAAAATTTTGGATTAGGGACAAATTTGAAACATAGAAATTTGACAAAGATTCATGATGAAGTTAATAAACCACCAAAGCCTTACTCAGGTCCTATCACACGCTCTAGGGCAAACCCTATGTCCCATTCCATTACTGGTGACTCATCAATCTCCACTACTTCTTTTGATACTGAGGAGACATAAAGTGATTTTCACTGTCCACTATATGGAGATTCAGAGTCTATTTTTCAAGAAGAAGATTTTCCAGAAATTCTAATGGATCAATTTGGCAAAGTGTTAAAGACCTCAAATGAAAGCAATTCTAAAGACTAGCGCCACATGTTTAGAATAGCAACTTCAAGAGTTGCAAAGGAAACTCATTGAGAAAGATGTCAAAACAGCGACCTTGGCAGCCCAAGTGGCATCTCAAGCAAATACATTCACACGAACTCATGTGCCTATAGTTGAAGAAGGACACAACTCATCTGGTTCTATAACACAAGATGAATTAAAGACACTCATTGCTGAGGAAATCAAAGAATTTTAGGCATCTATAAATTTAGCCATTCTTGGATATCAAAAACCTTATCCAGCTCATTATGATATTGTTTCATTCCCAACAGGTTATCAAAAACCAAAGTTTGAGAAATTTGATGGCTTAACTTATTCCCCTCAAGAACATTTAGAGCATTTTTATTCGACTTGTGGAGAATCTGCTTTGTTAGATGCCTTGTTGATAAGTCAATTTGTTCAATCTCTCAAGAGCTTTGCATTTACCTGGTACACTCAATTAAAGCTAGGGTCAATTCATACTTAGGATGATTTACAAAGTGCTTTTCTTGCCCAATTTGTAAGCTCAAAAAGAAAAGTGTTAATCATTGACTTGGCTGATGCTTGACAAAAATTGAATGAAAGTGTTAATGAATTTATTACAAGAAGGAGGAGCCTTAATCTCCAATGCTCTGAAAAATTAACTAAGCAATTTGCGGTACAAATGTGCTCAAATAATCTCTTACCAGAGATTGCTACTTTTGTAGGGTTTGTAGAATCTCAAAGTTTTGATGCATTAGTCTCTAAAACAAGCAATTTTAAAAGACAAATTGCTCGATGTAGACACCGTATTTTATACCCCTTATGAATAGGGCTCTCATTCCCCAATGTACTCAAATAATCTCTTACCAAAGATTGCTACTTTTGTAAGGTTTGTAGAATTGCAAAGTTTTGATGCATTAGTCTCTAAAGCATGCAATGTTAAAAGACAAATTGCTATATGTAGACACAACATTTTATACCCTTTATGACTAGGGCTCTTGTTCCCCAATGATGCAGAAATTCTAAGACCTAAGATTGGTTTAGGGCTCAATCAGATTACGAATTGACTTGAGAGATGTTAAAATGGAAAATTTAACTTTTTAACAAGAAAAAAAAAGTTTATTTATGGAAATAAAGGCCAAAAGAAACCCTTGGCTTGTGTACACAAGCATGAACTTGTGTATGCAACCTTAAAGCCTGCGTACACAGGCACGATCCTATGCACACAGGTAGGGTTTTAGAAGCATAAGAAAGACACGTTTTCTACATTAATGTTGAGGTTTGGAACGAATCCCACATCATTTAGGAGCCGTTCCAAACCCCAATTTTCATAATATAAACAACCACACATGGTACCTTTTCAAAACACATAAAAAATCCTAAGGAAAAACCTAAGATTCACTATTTATTCACTAGAAATAGTGAATCAAGGAGGGAGTTTTTTACAAAACATCCTTAAGTCAATTTTATTTGGTTGGGGCCTTTTTTTGGCCTTGATCCTTGAATTTAAAGATTACTAATCACATTTTTATTGATTTGTAAATAAATTTGATTGAGGGAAATGGTCAAAATCAAGCTTTGGAACTTTTGTTTTGAGGTATCAAGTTTCTTTCTCTTTCTCTTTTTTTTATTTTTTATTTTTTATTTTTGCTTTTTAATTCTTGTTTTCTTTCATTTTCTTTTGTTTGTTCATGCTATATTATGTCTGTTTAGCTTAGGTTTACCTTTGCCTTGTATTTTAAAGCATGCTAGGTTGTTAGTTTCTTTGATTTTTGTGTTGCTTTGTTTTTCTGCATTTCTGGTTTCTAGGTTAGGGTTTTGAGGTGGTGTTTGCGTACGCATGCTTTATGTAACAAAATATTGAGAGAAAAATCATCTAATCTTTTGAATAATAATTTAATAAATGTAGTTCGCTATCTGCTACTTTTACTCTGCAGTGGTAGGAAATCATCATACACGGTACACCTCATTGTCCTGTGTAATGTTTGTGCAAAAGCATTTATTAGACCTTAATAATATTTGAATCCCATTTAAAAGTGACATCTTTTTCCTCTTCCTTCTGTTAGTTAGATATTTAGCTCTTTATGTCTTTTTCGAAATTTAGTGCTTAATAGAACGTTTGTGTGTGTGTAATGTTGGTCGAGTTTGAATGGGAATGGGTGCTATGTACATGAACTACCTTACTAATCTGAAAATTAATTCTTTTGCCCCTTGATGTACTTGAAAAATTTGTCACCTTATAAAAAATCCAATTTGAATCAAATTCTTGACTAAAGTTGTTCTTATCTATTTTAGACAATGACCAGGGCAAAGCTTTCCATGCCCATTTGACATGACGAAATGAAACAAAAGACCAATCTCCAGATGATACATTAAGTAGATTATACCCTATAAAAGAGATTTTTTTTATTAAAAAAATTAAATCTATCAAAGAGACTCAATCTATATATATATATATATATATATATATATATCTAAAAGTTGAAGCATAGCATTTGAAAGTTTACTTGGTGTGTAAAACACTAGTGAATGTTTAGACCCCTAATATCAAAACAACCAACACAAGCTTATACTCAAACAATAAATGTGCAGAATGATAAGTGCAAGCAATACCCAAATAAACAAACTACTTTAACACATAATTAATCACAAACACAGTAGCAATTAATAGGTAAGAGTAAGGGTTAGAGAGATATGAACACAAAAATAACACTGGCATGTGTTATCGAAGAGGAAACCAAAGAACTCGGCGAAAAACCTCTTTGCCGCCCTTCAAGTAGTAAAATGATCCACTAAAGAATAAAATTGGGATACACGAATAGCAATAAGCCCTTCAAGCCTAATCTATCCAATGCACCTAAGCTCTCCAAGCTTCTTGCTCCAACAAGGTTAAGCCTAATCGTGTCTTCTTTAATTTTCCGGATCTCACAATAAGCCCATTGCATCAACCAAATGAATTGGTCATCTCTGAACTGCTTCCCAAGCACCAAATAATCTCCTCACTAATATGGGTAAGGTGAGATAAGGATTTGACTAATGAACCTCTTAAGGGTATGTCAATAGAGAGGGTGAGAGTAGAGGAATTTCAGAATCAATTATATAAGATTGTGGATGAGTCAATCTTGTTTTTCTCTAGGGTTTCTCTCTCAAAATTCTCTTTGAAAGCTCTCTACATTTTGTGGGTATAAGGGTATTTATAGTAGGGTATGTGAGGAATGTGAAAAGTCTAATTTCTGCAAAACAGGGTGTTCTAGCGACTCACTAGCGACTGGGATAAGTCGAGAGTTCCAGTCGTGAAATAACTGACTGGCCAGACTGTACCTTTTTGTCTTATAGTGCTCCAGCTATCGTGACCCTTTAGCTTCCTGCATCTTTCACACATGTGGCATTTTGGCAAGTCACCAGTCGTGAGCCACTCGCAAGATCTAGTTGAGAGAAACCTCTTAAATACACACACACTTGAATTCTTCACACTCTCTCACACACAATGCTTACATAATTCCTACCTAAATACAAGGTATCTAATTGCTGAAATACAAGCAAATTTGGCACGAAATAGAGCCAACACATGGTTGAATAAATTCAATCTTACAACATTTATTATTGCGCCACCTCATCCTCCATGTGATGGAAATATGTGTGTTATGTGCGCAGCGGAATAATTAAATGGATTTACTTCATTAGAAAATGATAACATTTGCTATGCAAGTTTCAGAATTTGAGAATAAAAATGTGTACCTTGGTGTGGTGGAATTTAAAAACCAAAGATCAGAAGTTCTTGGGAAGGCTTTTAATCTTCACTCCAATTCCACTTGATGCCCAAGATGTGTAGTCTCTCAATCAGTTTCCAAGGAGAGAATAAAGAGTGTCCAACACTCACATAAAAACATTTCATTCCTTATGAGAACTCTCATGAAAAGACTTAATGAAAAGTCTCTTATGAAAAACCCGTAATGAATTTCTGTATGTTTCTTTCCTTATATACAACTGATTATCTAATTGGGCTACCCTTTTGGACCTTCCTAATTGGGCTTTAGTGTGTGGCTTGGAGTGGGACCAAAATGGACCAATAAGACACTAGCTTTTATGGGCTTTAAACTTTTCTGTCAACTCTTGACAAGTCCAAAGTTACCATTAACTATATTTAATACCACTATATAAATATAATTGCACTCTAAGCCTTATCTATAAATTATATCCCAAGACTTTATTGTACATGCAACCCCTTCATTAAAATATTCGTAGTAATACAAAGTCATGAATATTGACTGCTACTTTGAAGATTACTACATCTTAATCCTTGTGTACCCAGTTTAATCTTTTATGTTATTCAATATATATTTATGAAATCCAATTTCATAAATATATATACTTTAGTAATTCCTTACTAAAGTGGTTGGACCCAACACTCTGAATAACCAAACTCATTAAACTTATCTCAAGGGAATATTTTATATCTCCATTAAGAGATTATGAATTCCATCTTGAGAATATATGTTCCATCAACATTAAATGCGGCTGCCCAACATATTAAGGTTTTGACCGTAACTTATAGATCTCATTCTTGATATATCAAAGCAACCTACATCTCATGATCAGTTCCATTATTCTCTCAGGATTTAGAGTTGATGTAAATAGAAATCGTGAGATTTATTATTCATTTGACAGTCATTAGGAGAATAATAAATCTCACAGCAGTCTAGTTCAATGTCTTAACTCTTAAAACATATCAACATACCAACTAGAAGTCTCCCCTTCCATGATTAAGACAAATCATCGTAGTTGAAATGTTATAGTCTTCGCAGATGAAACGCCAAATTTCATAACCGACTATGAACTAAAATTCTGAGTTTACAAAGAACTTGTGATTTATATCTTCTGTGATTAAATCATATAAAACACATACTATGCATCTCATGGACTAAGATAATATCCCATTAGTTCATTTATAGATAGTCTCATATAATTAAACTATTTAATTATTTATGACATGCCAATAAATTGGAATTTAGGGCATAAACCCCAACACCATGTCATTAATTATATAATCATTCTTTTTCTTATTTAATTTTTATTCCTAAATTTTGTTGACTCTATTAAATATATAAATATTTTTTTGAGAATATATTAATATATATATATATATATATATATATATATATATTTATATTTATAGATTGACTTTACACATTTATCTTAAGCAGTTTTAACTTTAGAATAATGCTACAGACACAAACTAATTTACAATATTTTTACAAACTATTGATGTGACAAATTCTTATTAGTTATAATATAAGTCCCCTACAAACATCACATTTATGTTTACCAATAGTTATTTAAAAATTACTAAAGTCACATCAACAGTTTGTAAAAATGTTGTAAATTAGTTTGTATCTATAGCATTACTCTTAACTTTTATATAACTTTGCCTTTACACATTCGTCTACTTTTTATTTAGATGTTATAACTAAGCAATAAAATCAATGAAGAATCTAAAATAAAAAACAATGTCTATACATATCTTTCTATACAATTATACAATAATGGAAGCTTTAAAATAAATTTTACAAAAGCACTTTATGTGTCATGTCATTAGCCGTCTTTTTTTAATTTTTTGCAATTTTTACTTTGTTTAACTTTTTATCTTCTTCAACCATTGTCTTCTTAGTTCAATTTTTTTATCTTCTCTAGTCATTGGCTTCTTATTTTATTTTATTTTTTTCATTTGATTTCCTTTATAAATTTTTAAATTTTCTCCTTTATATCTTCTTAAATTTTATGATTTCACTTTTTCAAACTTTTCATCTACTTCCACCCTTCCAACCTTTCATCTTCATAAATTCTTCGGTTTCACTTTTTTCATCCGTTCATTTGCTTTTACTCTTCCTCTTCCAACTTGATTTTCTTATAAATTTCTTTTACTCCATTTCCACCTCTCTCCCCTATTCCCTCCAAGTTGTTCATTGCAAAAAAGGTCAATCCTCTCTCTCTCTCTCTCTCTCCAATTTTGTCTCTTTTGAGGCTTTTTTTTTTCAACCACTTTCCCTCCCTAGTGGTTCTTTTTGTTATTGTTGATTTAATTGTCACTTCACATTTGTTTTTCTTTTTGGCAATTTGTATCAACTTTTATGCATATTTAGGTATTTTGATATTCCAATTCCAGATAAAAAATTCATTTTTTTTATTGATTCAATTAGATGTTAAACTATGAGACTTTACTAAGTTTTTTTTTTTTATTAAATCATTTTGTGTGAATAAAACTATAGTTTTTGTAAAGAAAGCACTCTTAATAATTGTATTAGAAACACTCTATAGTGCCACCTATTTAGATAAAAGTAAAGGTTAATCAAATGGAAATAATTGAATGAGTGACATATTTTAGCTTTCGCAATTGTATTTTCATTATTATTTTTGTTATTGCTATTTTTATTATTATTAATTATTATAATGATGCACATAGAAACTGAATTATGAGATTTTGCAAATAATTGTTCATTCTATAATCTTTTTGAGTGGAAAAATTTGCAGTTTCCGCAGAGAAAATAATCTTAATAGATTATAAATAAAAAGTTATTTTCCTAATAGATCAAATTAATCATTGTTGAGCAATGATTGATATGACATTTTGCAAAACGATGATTGATGAAACATTTTGGTTTTTTGCAAAGCATATGCATATAGGTATGTTTTGATTTAATGTATTTTTATGGATGTATTAAGATAAGTAATGTATTCAAGAAGATAGATATTTTTATACTTCGAAAGAGATAGATTGGTTTGGAATTAAAGATAACATTAAAATAGGATGCTAGAAATTGAAATTTATTAATGGTGGGAAAAAGCTATTTGTCTCATTCTTTTCTAAATTTCATAATTGGAAAATTTTAATCCACACTATATTCTATCACTAGCATATTGGCTCATAATATGAATAGAAGAAAATAATCTTAATATAAAATAATATATATATATATATATAATTTTTTATTTATAGGGAACAAAAAATTCATTACTTGAAAAAAAGAAAAAAGAAAAAAAAAAGACCCTTACCCTTTGTTGGTTTCGTAGATAGTAATATTAAAAAAATTAAAAAAAAAATCTTAGTTAATAGTTTAATACATTTAAAATGAAATTCTCTTACAAGAATACACTATGTTAGTCCTAATATATAATTTTATGAATATTTTAAAAAATAAATTATATATTACATTTTATTTTAAAATAATTAGATATTTCCACGCATTGCACGGGATTACGACTAGTCTATATATATATATATATATATATAATCAAAACCTTTGAAACTCTCACAATTTTCCATGTCAGCACAATATTTAAATAAAATTATTTTTGTTTAGTCCAAACTTAACAAAGAGTGAAATTCTATTTCTCTAACAAGTCCAACTTAAACTCAAACTCATCATTTTTTTTAAACAAAAATATTTTTGTTTAATCCAAACTTAACAATGAATAAAACTCTATCTCTCTAAAAATTCCAACTTAAACTTAATCTCAAACTCAAACGTTGATATTATCATCATCATCATCATCATCTCTACTTCACTAATGTGATATTTTATGATAGGGTGCAAACTTATAGCCATGGATCATTCTTTTGAATGTAACCCAATCTTTTTCTTATATTTTTCTATTTTTTTAGTCATATATATTTTGTTTTGTTTCAATAATTTATAATTTGTGAATAATTTGATTCTTTAATATTTTTTAGTCTTTTAGAAGTTTTAATATCTGAACTTTAAAGTTATTTTTTGCGGTATCTGAAATTGTCTGACAAATTTTTTGTAAGCCATTGCACATTCAAGCAATGACTTCTTCATCAGATTGTAGCACAAACTGAAGTCATACAAGAGCAAATCATGGTGTAGTTTTTTAATCAATTTAAGATTTTATAAAATTATTTTAATCTATCTCACAAATACGTAGGTTTCTGTGCATAGCACGAGCTAGCGATTAGTTAAAATAAAATTGAAGGATAGCGATAGACAATAGAGAAACCTGAGCTTATGATCATAAACTTCACCATAAATTACTAAGCAAATCATCTGTTGTATATTTGTCTTTACAGAAATTAGACTTGAGCAGTCAAGCAACTTTGTAGATAAGGTTGAAAATGGAGAAGGTAAACCACATATCTTGGTAAGCCCTCCTGATCTAGCTGTAAATGTTGTTTTGATGTATTAATTCCAGAATTTATGTTTTCGCATACCCTTAGTTTTGTTGTTTTAGCCTGATGTATTATGTTTCACAGTGGAAAGATGCTACATTCTTATAAAATATACAAATATATAAACAAAATATATATATATATATATATATATATATAAAAGAATCATTGTCATTATTTTGTCAAAAATTTTATATTTTCAATGATCCCTTAAGGAAGTCAAAATGATCTGCATCTGTTAACAGGTATTTGAAGTTATCTTTACACTTCTGATTTGGAAACAGGACTTTGCAAGAGAGATATACTTTCTTGAAGTGGCTGCTCAAATTTAAGCTACTCTTATTTCAAGGTGAGGAGTGACTGCTAATCTGATATGGTCTTTATAGCGCGTGGTCAATATCAGGTCAAGAAAGGCTACCAGTTGCTGCAGGCATCGGAAGTAGGGGTGACTCAAGTATGGATGCTCATCAGAGGGTGATAGCTCATAGATGGAAAAATCTGTCGAGCTTGAATTTCCCTTTGAAGTTAAGATTTCTTGCGTGGAAGTTTTATCTTGAGGACTTGGAGATTAAATCAGAAAAGTGGAAACAAAACATAGTGAGTGTGTCCGATAAGCTGATATGGCCTCAAACAACACAAACATAGTGAGTGGTAGTGTCATATCCAATGAAGAGGAAAACTAAAATAATTTATTCCTGAACTGCAGTCTTTCTCAGGTTGTATTGTTTGGATCAGATTTGACCATTAGAACTGAGTTCACTTATCCTTGCTCTTTGAAGCAATGGCTGACTCAGTGAATGTAGGATCCAAATTTTCTTAAGCAGGAATATTTTATGTTTAGATGGTTTATCATAAACTCTGTAGGACTTCTTGTATCACCACAATAAATTTATGTTTGAGAGTGCAAAACAGTGTGCTTATTAAGTGCTAATATTCAGTAAAGCTTTGTTTACAGATATGTACAAGTGGCAGATCAGAGTAATGCCAGGAGAGCATGAACGCGAGTATGTCTAGTTGTGGAGGGATAGCAGGTATTGCTGACAGTTGAGGGGCACTGGAAGAGAGGGTGTGGATTTGTTTTTTTAAAAGCATTAACTCCTGCTAATAATACTTATTTTTCTTCTTGTTGGTGTACTTATATTTCTCAGAATATTTCATCTGGGATGTCTTCTTGATTAATCATGAGACATAGTATCCTAAGTATGCATATCATTGAATAGCAAATCATCTGTTTTCTTGAACTTGAAGCTACTTATTTTAATCAATAAACAAAAGATTTAATTGAAAAACAGTCATAAAATAAACAGTGACTAGGGTCATTTCGGTTCAGTGATATTTGTTCCTTATTTATGCTACTTGCTCCCTTCATGGAGGATTATCGGACCTGTTAACAAGAAGAAACTGTCACATGGCTAGGAGCTAGGAAGAAAAGTGAAATTGATTCTGCACTCAAGGGTGATATCTCTAGTTGCCTATATTTGTGATTTTGAACTTTTTCAAAGTGCAAAAAAAATTAATGCACGGCACTGCGAACTTTACAATTGGAATTAATTATTATGTCATGATATACGATATATGTGAAACCATGTCAAGATCTGAATCACATGCCTATGCTAATGCAACTTGGTCACAGTGCTTACAAATTACTAAGAAAATGATTAGTCTAGTTAGAGGTGGCATCTAGCTTGCTGGGAGAAGGCAAGCTAGAAAATATCTGAGTGGATAGGATATGTAACCCGTATCTTCCCCTGCATTACAGGACACACAAACCCTGCATTACAAGCTTTATAATTAAGTCGCAGTTAGTGAATGTTCAAAATTTTCAACCATGAGGAGCTTGATCATAACCAGTACTTTAATGTGAATTAATTTGGATATGCAAAATTTCCTCAATGACCAAATCATCAAACCAAGTTCTTGATCTATCCAAATATTATCAATATTGCTGACAGTTGATCATTTATGGATCAATTAAGAAGGGTCGCATCAGCAGCAGTGATATTCTTGGTAAACTGCTAAATCTGTCAGCATCAGAAACCCAAGCTTGTACAGTTGTACCTATATGTTAATAGATGTGCCATCGCCAACTAAATAAGAAGCCTTGCTGGAGTCACTCTTTAAAGTTTAAAGCACTTATTCCTCTTGCACCAAAACAATGTTGTGATTTGTGAATGACTACATATTACTTGATCATTAGACCTGTCTTGTCAGATCGGTGATTTACCATAAGAGAACTGTGTTTGGAAAGAATCACAAATCTTATTTTATGGTAAGAATTACTTTGGCCTTAGCCATCTTTATTTTATAGTGTTTGAAAATCATGAAAGGCCTCATCCCAATAAATGCTTGTGACGAAGCATTGGTGAGGCCTTTATAATATTTGATTCTCATATAAAAGTGAAATCTGTTTCCTCAGCTTTCTTAATTCTTCCCCTGCCTCCTCTTCCCCTCCCCCCACACCCCTTCCCCCAAAACAAAGATTTAGGAGTTCAATGGGTTTTATATATATATATATATATATGTAAGCTTTTACGATATGAATTTTATGCAACTGCCACTTGATGCTTTTTAAGTTCGTTTACCTCTCATACTTTAACCCTGGATGAAATTATTAACTGAAAATTTTCCTTACCCATTGCGAATCATGATCAGAGAAAAAATTTTCATGCTCATTTCACATGGTAACACAAACAAGAAGGCCTATCTCCGTATGATAACTTAGTTTGGCTACCCTGTAAAAGGAACTAAACTAAAATAGAATTGAAGGATAACAGTAGTTAAAACTGAGAGTACGAGAAACTTAACCATAAAGTACTAAGCTAATCCTCTGGTCATATTCGTCTTTTCAGTAGTCAGACTCAAGCAGGCAAGCAACTGTACAAACAAGGTTGAAAAATAGAGAAAGTATCCTGCTTAGATTGGTAGCCCTGCTCAAGTTGTTGACATGGTTTTGATGTTACTTCCAGAATTTAAGTTTTGACATTTTCCCCTTGGTTTTGTTGTTTTAGCCTGATGTATTATATTTCATATATAGTGCACACATCCTACACTTCAATAAGCATTAAGTATCTGTTTATCAATCTTTTTCAAAATTTCAGAAAATATCTTTTAGGAATCCGAATCCCTTAAGGAAGTGAAAAGGAGCTGCATCTATTAATAGGTATTTAAAGTTATCTTTACTCTTTAAAACAAGACATGGGATATACTCTACATAAGTGGCCGCTTAAATTTTTGCTCTCCCTATGACCCATCTCAAGGTGTGGATTTCACTGATATGCTGGTAAAGCCTCATAAAAAACATAAACACAGTGAGTTGAACTAAGTGTCTTATGCGATGAGGAAGAGGAAAACTTGGATCATTAATTCTTAAATTGCCTTGGGCTGTATGGTTTTTGTCAGATTAGACACTTAGAACTGAGTTTATTTATCCTTGCTCTTTGAAGGAGTGGTTGACTCAGTTGATGGAGTATTTGGATTTTCATAAGCAAGAATATTTGATGTTCTATAGATTGTCTTATCCTTAACTCTTTGGGCCTCGAGGTACAATCTCTACAAAGTGATGTTTGAGGTTGCAAAACAGTCTGCTTTTAAAGTGCTAATGCTCAGTAAAGCTTTGTTTTGTACGTATACACAAGCCTATGATGCACAACATGTAGATTAGAGTAACTACAGGAGAGTATCAAGAGCAGTATGTCCAGTAGTGGGGGGATTGCAAGTGTTGCTGACAGTTGAGGGGCACTTGCAGAGAAGGTGCATATGGGGTTGGTTTTCCTATGTAGATAAATCATGTGCTGACAGGATAATTTTTTCAGGCTGTTGCAGTTCGGCCATATGCAAATGAGTGGCAGCTTACTGTTTGAGAAGCATTAACTAGGGCTCTACGCCAGTGGGTGTACATTTGCTGTGCATAGGAGCCACTGCAGTGGCTAGGGAGAGCCCTGGTTACTCTTGCTTCAAACTCTTTTATGAACATTTGTTGGGCTTGTAACTCTATTACTAGAGAGTTAATTTTAGCACTCTAAATAATAGAGTCAATTTGTTTCAATAGTGGGACTTGAGAGTTAATTCCAGCAATAATTGCTCATGTTTAGTTGATATTCACCCTATCTGTATACTTCTATAGAAATCTTGGGACGTAAATTGTTTTACACCCCTTAAGAGTTGTAAAACAATTTATGCCCCCACATCCCTCTTAGAAATCTCGCTTTCATCTTGCTGATTGGATTTTTCAAGTCACTGGTTTGACATTCCAATACTAATATTACTTATTTCTCTCGATCAATCCACCCACCCTACGACATGACTCAAACTTCTTTCTCACCCTTGATCTGGTTATTGTTAAAGTCCTCCATTTTATAGACTTTTTTAGAGTCAATTAAAAGTTTGTTAAATGTTGTACTTGTTGGAAAATAGTAATTTTTTGCTTTCAGTGGTAAATACTCGAAGCAAAATGAGTAGATTGTCATCGATTGTCCTCAATTTTTAGACAACCAATTTGCTAAACTCTAAAGACCACAAAAGTTAATTCTCTAAAAGGAAATTGACCGTCTCAATTTGCTGAGTTTGAGGATGTTGATTGAATCCTTTATTAGGAGCAAAAATGTGTGTCCAGTATATACATATATGTGTCAATTCAAAAAAAAAAGAAAAAAAAAAGGTTTTTCCATGAGTGACTAGCCTTTGCATTTTGAATTCAGGCATGGGCTTTATGGTTCCTCAAGTGTTCCAAGCCCAATGGAGAGACCTTTTATGAGTCCAAGATTGGTGCAAAATGACTCTCTTGCCCTTCAATCCACATTTATAAATCACCCCTTTGTTGGGTTTCTCCTTCTCAAATTAGGGCTTGGTCCACACCACACAATATGTAGGGCAAAGAGTTGTTTGAGCATTAGTCTAGTGTCCTTTGTTGTAACAGTGGGCCTTAAGGCCTGATAGAGCCATTTTCGCAAGCATATTCTTGTCAACTCTAAAAGCCCAAATGGTAGGATTTTGGGTTAGATCTTGTGGGGCCCAATTTCAAACCAGTCGAGCATTTGATTTTGCCAAATACATAAGCTTCATTTAGGGGTTTGTGGGCCTGCGTTGCTAGAAAGATTGAGATTAAGAGGGTTCAACATGAAAATTATGCCACTACAATATCACTCACTCACCTGCAATCAACAAGAAACTTATGAAGTTTAACTATTTAAGTTAGGAGGTTTGCCCTGCATGTTTTTGAGTTATAACTTAGACCTCTAAGCTTAGTGTTCTAATAGGTCTATAACTCTTATAGCTTGTTTAGATAGAGGGGGAGTAGAGGGAGGGAGAGTAAGTTAAATTACTTTGTTTTAATGTTTTTTAAGGGAGGAGGGGGAGGGATTTGGATGGGTTTGAAGGGGTTCTAATTACTTCTAATCCCTCATTTTTAATTCCTCCAAATTGGAGCGATTTGGAAGAAGAGTAGAGCATAGAAATGCTTGACCAAATGAATTACCAAATTTACCCTTACCATATTAACAAAATTACAAACTATAAAAAGACTAATTATTATCTTTCCTCTTACTTAATTTTAAAAACATCCAAATAAGGTGGAAGATAACCACTCCCCTCTACTTTTCTCTCCATTACTCTCCTCTCCCTCAAAACTTCCAAACATAGCATTAGTACCATCTTGGTTCATAGTACATGTACATCTATGACGGCAAAAGGTAAAGTATTTTGGCCTCTGTTTGGAAAACCATAGAACTAACGAATTCTAATAAGTTTGAGCTTAATATATATATATGGAGAGAGTATAAATATGGTATCTATCCATTAAGCCTAGTAGTCCGTTTGGATTGAAGGAGGAGGAGGAGGAGGATTAGGGTAGAATTAGTCCAAAATTAGTTTATTTTCAATCAACTTTACTCTACTCCCTTCTATTCTCTTTCCTTCATCCCTTAACCCAAACAAACCCTAAAACATTAGAAGAATGTTCCAACCTCTAAATTTATAGTTCTGGCTAGATTGTACGCCAACATCTTAGTCATGTCCCCTTTTTCTTTTTTTTTTTTGGCAATAATTATTTTTTGTTGTCTTTATAATTGCCATTTATTTCTTAGATATGTATCTTTATTTATTTCAACATGATTTGATTATAGTAGTTGTAGAGCGACTAAATTTCTAGTTCGAAATAAATCAAACAAGTAAAATAGCTTCACAAATGCGAATTTGTATTGATGATTGTGGTACAATTCTCTGTGATTACAAAAGAGTGATCCTCTGATTCAATCTCCTTAAAAGATTTGCTAATTGGATTTGTGGTAATGTGATTTTGACTTGAACACAGAATATCCTTCAATTTGGTAGAGGGATGGATCGAAGATTGTTGAAACAGAATTGCAATGAATCTCTGGCTATGAGCTTGTTAGAAATCCTTTGTTCTTCGCGTTCTTCGTGTTCTTCGTGTGTTCTTCGTGTGTTCTTCGTCTTCGAAGGTTTATGGTGGAAGTTCTTCGGGGCTTTAGAGGCTTGAATCCGTAGAGCTTCACCGATTTGTGGTTTGTTGATGTTTTTCGGACCTTTGAGCTTGATTCCCGTAAACTTTAGGATCTAGGCAGATATCTTGGATGATTCTGCTTCGAGTGTTCTTCAATTTTGGGATTGAAGTTCTTGAAGGCTTTGAGACTTAATTTTTGCAGAGCTTTTGTACTTCTGACTCTTCTCTTTTCTAAATGCTTTAGGAAGGCTTCTATTTATAGGAGTTTGGGGGTGGGTGAGCGACACGTGGCGAAGTCCGATTGGTGACACATGTCACCACCTGATTGGTCCGCCTGTGTCATCGCTTACACGTGCGAGGATTGCTTGTGTCATTGCTTACATGTGCGAGCTTGCTTGTGTCATCGCTTACACGTGCGAGGTTGCTTGTGTCATTGCTTACATGTGCTGAGGTGTGATTGGTTCTTGCATGACACTTGGCAAATTTCTGTTGGTTTCTGAGTAGTGATAGTAAAACCTAGTAGCAATACGTGGTGCTTTATAATTGGATGTATTTTGTGGACTCAGTAGTATGATGTGTCAGCTTGTGATAGGTCGGGAATTTTTCCCTCTCTACAAATGCCCCCTCGAGACTCGTTCACGCACACAGTTTTGGAGTGTAGTGTGGGAATGAGTTTCGAAAATTTTTTTTTTTTTTTTTTTTTTTTTTTTTTTTTTTTCACACTTGACTCTTTAAGTGAAATAGTTGAAGGTGGTGGAGCTTTCAGCATGATGAGATAATTTCCGAAGAGTAGATCCACCCACATGAAAGGCTTTGGTAAGACCGAAAAGGGGTCTGCCAGTATTTGAATGTATTTACATGACTGGACCTTCTCAGTATAGGTTAAGTTGAAGTAATTTCAAAAGAGTGTTCCATGGTATTTGAAGTGGGTTGGTGAGGCTGAAAGTTGTTTGCAAGAAGTTGGATATACTTGCAAGATTGAATCATTTCAGTAGAGATTAAGCTGAGGTAATTTCAGAAGAGTATTTTGGATCGTTGGCGGCGATCACAGGGTGTAGAAGATAGGGAAGATGTGAAGATGTTGGTTGGGCACAGCATGCAGGGTCGTGGGGCTAGCCTCATTTTTCTTTTTCTTTCTTTTTCTTTTTTTTTTTTTTTTTTTTTTTTTCTTTTAACCCCCTGGTGAAGTAATTTCAGAAGAGTATACTTCGGATTACGGCGAGGCCATGTGGGAATGTGGTTGAATGTGCTTGTGTCGTCGCATCATTCAAGTTAAGTTGAGGTAGTTTCAGAAGCTTACGGATTCTGGGGTGCTGGTGTTGGTGATGAAGATGAGGGGGATGAAGCAAAGCGAATGGGTAAAACATACGCCTCCATGGTGCTGGCCCTGTATGTTGGGGACCCTCTGGTGTAAATGTTCCTGGGAAGTACACCTTTGGATCTGGGACCGACTGCATGCTGAATGAGGTCCGACAGCAAGTTGTAGAATGTGCTTGCGTAATGGGACCATGCTGACGGACGTTAAGTTGAAGTAATTTCAGAAGAATACCTTCTGAAATACCTCAAGCTGGATTTAAGTTGGAGTAATTTCAGAAAATGTGTTTTGAGGTACCAGCAACGATGACCTTTGGGTCCCCTGCTTGTGAGAACATAGGATGAGGCTTTGGCGACCATTTACCGACACCAAAGGTTGAATTCTGATGAGCTGGTCCCTTGGATATCATTCTAAGTGTTGGATGAAAGACAATTTGTAGGATACCCCAACACTTTTTACCATTTTCTCCTACTGCCACTTGTTGGAAAAGCACAGAAAAAAGAAAGATGGAGCTAACTTGTGATTCTGGTCTTAGAAACCAGCCAAGTTGGTGTTTGTTCCGAACCACTGCTTCTGCTGGGAGACCAAGCAATTGGAAAGAGACTACTGGAGACCTTAGGTTAGGAACAGGTGTCTCTGCTGGACTTGGATTTCCTGGCCAACCAAATCCACGGAAGCATGGGAGGTCGATGCAGACCTTGTTATGAGTAATTTTATGGACAAAGGTAGTCGTTAAGTGGAGAAACAAAATTTGTGTGGATCTCAAAACTACAATGACACTGTGAAGAGGGTTTCTATTGAACCATGAGAGGGTTGATTTCAAACTGATTATGAAGCAATTTTGGTTGCTAAGTGTTGAAAATGATAAGGCCATAGTGAGAAATGGCTGTGAGAAAGAGGACTTGAAAATTTGAAAGAAGCAAATCTTCATTTCATGATTCAATGTGTTTTTTTTTTTTTTTTTTTTTTTCTTTTTTTTTTGGATGAGTTCTTGATGAATCCGGCTCCTCTATTTATAGTGGAGAGACGAAGAATGGTGGTTGTGCAATCGAGAATGGCGGTTGAGAATATTTGGTGAGACTGGTGGATTTTCGACTGGTAGGCACTGAACGGTAGATGAGAATGTTTGGCACCGAATGAGGAATGGTAGGTTGAAGACCGGTAGGCACCGAACGAGAATGGTAAGTTGAATTAGTGACCCAGTGTAATTTCAAGTTCAAGACACATTTGTGAGAGTTTATTTGTACTTTGGAAGGGAAGCCTTTGATAAAGTCTGGAGAATAACCTTGAGGGAATCCAAATTAAGTGAATGAATCTCAAATCTTAATCTTGGGAGCTTAACTTTTGAATATTGTTGGTACTTCGGGGAAGTGGGTCACATAGGTGGTTTCCAAGTCCAAAACAAATAAGTGGATTTCAAAAATCAGAACCTATGTGAAAATTTGAATAGGACAAGTTTTGCTCGAACATCTTGATTCTTGGTCAAAGTTCACATTAAAACCAACAGTTGTAGAATCACACTATTTGAGCAATTTCGGATTCTCAAATGAAGAAATAAACCCCAAAAATGGAATCTACGCGAAAAATTGGGCAAGACAGGTACTTCTTGAAAATTTTGACTTTTTGGTCGACATTTGTGCAAAAGTCAACTTTTGGAAACTGGACATTTGCACAATTTCTGAGCTTCAAATGAAGAAACGGGTCCCAAAATCGGAATGTACTCGAAAAATTGAGTGGGACAAGTCCATTTTGAAAATTTTGACTTTTTGGTCAAGGTCAAGGGTCCACTTGGTCAAAGCATTTTTTTTTTTTTTTTTTTTTTTTTTCACCTTTTTCTTATTTAATTTTTTTTTTTTTTTTTGCAGGCGGTTCGGACCGGGTCAGGTTTCCAGGTCGGTCAAACCGGTTAGTGGGGGTGACGTCATGGATGACGTCACTGATTTTGGACGCGTGTGGCACGTGTGCACGTGTGCACGTGTGGCACGTGTGACGAGTGTGGCACGTGTGACACGTGTGGCACGTGTGACACGTGCGTGCTCTGGGCGCCTTGCGCTTGGCGCGTTGAGCGCGTGAAGCGCGTGAGGGGTCGGTGCCGGCGCGTGACGGCGCGTGAAAAGACGCTGATGATTGCCGGATCTTCTGGTGGCGCGTGGCGGCGCGTGACAGTGATTTTGGACCTGAAATTTTCAGGTTTCGTCGATCTAAGGCCGTAGAAGACCATAGTTTTGTCATTTTTGTGAAATCATGGGCAGATTTGCACAGATTTGAGGGAGTATGCCGCGGGTCGTTTTGAAAGATCGTGGCTTCGCCTGTGGCGCGTGGCGGCGCGTGGCAGCTCTTTTGGGGTTGATTTTCCTGGGTTTTGTAGATCGGAGGTCAACGGATCTAGTGGTGGCATTGGTTTTGTAAAATTCTTCTTAGATTTACGCAGACTTGAATGAGAAACCCGCGAGTTCGTCGGGACTTTGTGGCCGTGCGTGGCGGTGCGTGGTGGCTCCGTTGTTGATGATTTTTTCTGGGTTTTGTACATCAAAGTCCTTAGAAGATTTCTATGGGTTGATTTTTCGTGAAATCTTGTCAGAAATCTTAGAAATCTGGGATGAGAGTCCGCAGGCTTCGTTGAACTTGTTGCCATTTTAGTCTACATTGTGGTTCTGATGCTGGCTGCTCTGACAGGAGGGTGACTGCGTTTAGACTTGAGGGTCAAAAGGGAGATGGTGAGCCACCATTTTTTTGTTTCTCTATCTTTTATTTTCAAACTTTGGTGCAGATTTTCCTGACTTTGAGTACATTTGAATTTGCAAAATCTGACTTTGAGCTCCATAAACCTCTATATAAGGCCATCCGGGGCATGTATTGAGTTACACAAGCTTAGCCTCAGTGGGTGGAATAATAAGTGTAGAGAAATTACGCTTTTTTTTTTTTTTTTTTTTTTTTTTTTTTTTTGTACTGACCTTCTTTCTCTTTTTTTTTTTTTGACAGGTTAGAGATTAAAATTGAAGCTTTCTCTTTTTGTAGATTTTTTTTATTTTTTTATTTTTTAGACGTGCCATGAGATTTTCTTCTGACAAGCTTTTTGTTGTTGCTTGTTCTTGTTATGCAGCATGTTTCTCTTGGCAATTAAACTACACCAACACTTATCTTTTCAACGCAGCCGTTTCAAGAGTTTTTGCAACGTAGTCACATCGTGAGCCTTTACAATGAAGCCGTGCTAGCCTTTGTCCTTGTACTGAAGCCATGCCAACATTCATCTTTGCCATAAAGTAATATTTTATTTGCATCCGCTATGAAGTCGCACCATCATTTGCCTTTGTAATGAAGCTGCACTAGCACTTTTCTTTTGCCATAAAGCTGCCTCAACATTCTATTTGTATCGAGGCCACATCTACACTTCATTCATACCGAAGCTGTGCCAACATCCATTTTTTCCATGAAGCCACAACAACATTCTATTTGCATCGAAGCCATGAAGCTATGTCAACAATTCATTTTTGCCATGAAGCTACGTCAACACTTCATTCGCACTGAAGCCATGAAGCTATGTCAACAATTCATTTTTGCTATGAAGCCACGACAACACTCCACATTAGCACTTGCACTCGCATTGAAGTTGCACCAATATTTGCATCGAGCCACGACAACACTTCATTTGTATTGAAGCCATGCCAACATTCATGAAGCCATGTCAAAGCTCCATTTGCACCAATGCCGTGTCGACATTCATGAAGCCATGAAGTCACGTCAACACTTCACATTAGCACTGGAGTTATGCCAATACTCGTCTTTGTCATGAAGCTACGTCAACATTTCATTCATACCGAAGCCGTGCCAACATTCATGAAGCGACATCAATACTTTATCTGCACCAAAACTATGCTGACATCCATCTTTGCCATAAAGTCATGACAACACTCCACATTAGCACAAATTTTCAGAGGCAACATAGCTCAGACATCGAGAGTGTATAGTACTTTGAAGACGCCAGAGTATGCTGCGAAGACTTTGAAGATGTCGAAACATGCCATCAAGAATCTTGACATCGCACAAACATGCCCATAGAGGAGAGATGATGCAACATTGACTTCGGATATATAATCTATCATCATTCTGGAGGAAGTTGACATCGTTCAGATTTCAGAGACATGATGTGAAACGACACCACTCAGAAGGGAGATGATGTGGTTCAACAGATTTTTTTTTTTTTTTTTTTTTAATGATTTCTTTTTTTTTTTGATGATTTTTTTTTTGATAATTTCCTTTTTGATGATTTTTGTTTTCTTTTGCTTTTTTTTTTTTTTTTTTTTTGTATTATTTTTTTTTTTGTATATTTTTTTTTTGTTTCCTTTTTTTTTTTTTTATGTGCATGACTGAACTCAGCAAAAGATACTAAGTTGCCAACGTACCCTCGAAAGAGATCAAGTCATCACGTAGTTCAAAAGTTTTCTTCTTTTTTTTTTTTTTGATAAATTTTTTTTTAGTGCGTGACTGAACTCAGCAAAAAGATACTAAGTTGCCTACGTACCCTCGAAAGGGATCAAGTCATCACGTAGTTCAAAAGTTTTCTTTTTTTTTTTTTTTGCTTTTTTTTTTTTGTAACTTTTTTTTGTTTTTTTTTTTTTTTTTTGTTTTTTTTTTTTTTTTTTCTTATGTATTTTTGCAAAAAGGAGGGCTCAGTGTGTAATAATGGGTATCACCATTGATCGAACCCGAGATGGCCTCAAGGGTGACATAGGCATCCAACCACTACGCCACACTAGCAATTGGTGACATAGAGTGGGATTAATTTCTCCTTATTGGTACGCTTTCAAGGGTAATGGGAAGACATCATGTACTCTTGCAGCGTTATAGTGGGTAGTTTAAGCTCTTACCGAGGAGCATTCCTCGATTTTCAAGCATAGAAGCGCTTAAGGAACTTCCCATTGATGGGGCCGATCCTCACACCATCATTATCAATTAACTTGTAAGCTCCATTGGTGTAGACTTCTTGCACAACATAAGGTCCATCCCATTTTGAAGTGAACTTATTGCCTGTACGATGAGTTGTGATGATAGGTCTTCGAACAGCAAGGACTAAGTCACCAACTTGGAATGATCGTGGTTTAACTCTTTTATTGAACGCGCTTGAAAGACGAGCTTGATAGCACTCAAGGCGTTGTTGGGCCTCGAGCCTTTTCTCATCAAGTGCCTCTAATTCTTGCAATCTGAGCTTGGCATTTTCTTCTCCAGTTAATCCCTCTTGAACGGCAATCCGTAATGATGGAATTTGGCGTTCTAAAGGAAGGACGGCTTCCACTCCGTAGACAAGAGAATATGGCGTTGCTTGAGTAGGCGTTCGAAATGTTGTTCGATATGCCCATAATGCTTCTCCAATTCTTTCATGCCAATCTCGCTTTGTCTTGGATACCACTTTCTTCAACAAACTGCCAAGTGTTTTGTTAAATGCTTCAGCTAGTCCATTTGCCGGGGCATTGTACATGGAGGAGTTGTATTGTTTAAATTCAAACTTGTCGCAAAGCTCTGTCATCAGCCTATTGTAGAATGGTTTGCCATTATCAGTTATGATATACCGAGGGACACCATACCGATAGATCAAGTGAGTTCGAATGAAATTGACCACTGTTTCTTTCTTCACTTCCCTAAGGGGCACAGCTTCCGCCCACTTTGAGAAGTAATCAGTTGCGGCCAAGATGTACAAATGGCCACCGGATGACTTTGGTAATGGCCCTATTGCATCAAGCCCCCATGCATCAAAAGGCCAAGAAGCTACAGTTGGGTGTAGAGGTTCTGGCGGCTGGTGGATGAAGTTCGCATGATACTGACAAGCTTTGCATTTCTTAGCGCACTCCATGGAATCTTGCACCATTGTAGGCCAATAGTAACCCATTCGTTTGATCCTGTAGTGTAACTTAGGACCCGACTGATGTGCGCCGCATATTCCAGAATGAGCCTCCTCTAAGGCTTGTTTAGCCTCCTCCTCTCCTAAGCAGCGGAGAAATAATCCATCAAATGAACGGCGGAAGAGAGTATCCTTATAGTAAATGAATCGAGCAGCCCTTCGCCGAACTTCGGTCTTGTGGCGTTTATCATCCGGGAGTCTTCCATGTTGAAGGTATTCAATGACCACTTGTCGCCAATCCTCTTTCTTAACAAGGCATACGGAAATGATGTTGGCTTGCTCTTCTTCTTCTTCTTCAACCACGAGAGGTACCACCCACCTTTGGGAAATAGCAACTTTGGTTGTCTCTTCTTGGGATAATGCTAAGGCAGTAGCCAAATTAGCTAAAGCATCGGCTTGTCTATTCTCCTTCCTTGGTATATGCTCCAACGTGATGGCCTCAAAATTTGCTAACAACTTCTTCCCGTATTTGCAATAGGGGATGAGGTCTTCTTTCTTGACGTCATATTGCTCCAAGATTTGGTTGATAACTAATTTGGAGTCCCCAAAGATTTCAAGTTGCGATATACCCATCTCAATAGCCATTTGTAGACCAATAATCAATGCTTGATATTCGGCTACGTTGTTAGAGCAAAGTTCACTTAATGAGAATGAGTATAGAAGTATTTGCCGTTGTGGAGAAACAAACACTACACCTGCCCCCGCTCCTTCCCGACGTGCAGCCCCATCGAAAAACATCATCCATGGTGGCATTACTTCAATGTAAAACACATCTTCATCCGGGAAATCATCAGAGAACTCCCAATCGGACGGGATTGGGTGGTCAGCTAAAAAGTCTGCCAGTGCTTGTCCTTTGACAGCTTTTTGTGGAACATATGCAAGGTCATATTGTTGTAGCAAGACTGCCCATCGAGCTATACGACCCGAAACCACTGGCCTGGAGAGGACATATTTAATTGGGTCTGCCTTTGCTATCAAACGGACCGTATATGCTTGCATGTAGTGCTCCAATTTGTCTATAGCAAAGAAAAGAGCGAGACACATCTTTTCAATAGGAGAATAATTTAATTCAGCCCCATTAAGAGTTCGACTTAGATAATAAAGGGCTTTTTCTTTCCCTTTTTCATTTTCTTGCGCCATAAGAGCTCCTAGAGACTTCTCTTGTGCCGCGATGTACAGTACCAAAGGCTTTCCTGGAATGGGAGCCCCTAAAACTGGAGGATTAAGCAAGTATCTTTTGATGCGTTCAAAAGCATTGCTACAAGCCTCATCCCATTCAAAATGCACATCCTTCTTCATCAATCGATTGAAAGGTTGACATCGACCAGCCAAATTCGAGATAAATCGTCGTATGTAGGCTAGTTTTCCCTGCAAGCCTCTAAGTTCTCGTAGATTCTTGGGCTCTGGCATTTTCTGGATAGCTTCAATTTTGGACTGATCAATTTCAATACCGCGGTGCCTCACAATGAAACCAAGAAATTTCCCAGATGTCACGCCAAAAGCGCATTTGCGGGGGTTCATTTTAAGCTGATACTTTCTTAAGCGATTGAACACGGATCGCAGATCTACCAAATGGTCTTCCCTCCTTTTTGTTTTAACCACGAGATCATCAACATAACACTCCACGTATTTATGAAGTACATTATCAAAGATCTTTTGCATGGCCCGTTGATAAGTAGCACCAGCATTCTTTAGTCCAAAAGGCATCACTTTATAACAGTAAATGCCCTTAGGGGTACGAAAAGCTGTAAGTTCTTCATCCTTAGGATTCATTCGAATCTGGTTGTATCCTGAAGAACCATCCATGAAAGATAAAGCTTCATGACCAGTAGTGGCATCAACCATAACCTCAGTGATGGGTAACGGAAAATCATCCTTGGGACATGCACTGTTCAAATCACGGAAGTCAACACACAACCGGATTTGTCCATTCTTCTTTTTGACAGGGACAATGTTAGCAATCCATTCTGGGTACTGTACTTCACGAATGAAGCCCGCTTCAATTAGCTTATTGACCTCGGTTTCTATTTGAGGGATAAGTTCCGGCCGAAAGCGTCTTTGGGCTTGTTTGACTGGGCGCACTCCTTTCTTTACTGCCAAATGATGTAGAGCAATACTTGGATTGAGCCCAGGCATTTCCTTGTAAGTCCAAGCAAACACATCTTTGTATTCTACTAGGAGCTTAAGATACCCTTCTTCTTCTTCGGGAGTGAGAAGCGCACTGATGAAAGTTGGTCGAGGTTCTTCAGTAGTTCCCAAATTGATCTCTTTAAGTTCATCAACTGTAGCTTGTACTCCGTCTTCCAATGCTGGGGGAGCTTCATCGACCTCTTCATTGGTTGCTTCAGCATCTGATAGTGTGTCCTCCTCTACTGTAATATGAAACGAGGATGATACCTCTTCAATTTGCTCATGGTGGGCGAGTGACTGACTTGTATGTACAATCGTTCGCCTTTTGACTTTGAGTGATCCTTCAGTACTGATGTCTAAGGTAGAGTTACGCTTCATGCGTGAAGGAATGCTACTGCGGATCTCATCATTAGCTTTCTTCTCCCGTTGAACCTCGAAATTTATTGGATTTCGAGAATGACTATCAACAGGCTTTTTTGTTGCCCCCAATCGATCAAAGACTGATTTGTATGCAAGAGTGTCGCGATTTTGTGTTAAACAAGTTGTATTTAACCTGTCAAACACTGTGATTCGTGACGACGAGGCCTCAATGCGATCAAACACCGAGACGCGCGATGAAGAGTGATCTTTTCTTTGATTCGAACTTTCATCGACCTCCATTGTTATGTATTGGGAACTTGAAGCATTGCTTCTTTTCTTGATCCATATTTGAGCTGGTTGTTCAGGAGTATAACCTAATCCGGTCTTTGGGATAGGAATTTCATACCCTTCAAGCCGCATTTTGCTTTGTGTTTTGCTAAGGCCATGCGTCTTTTCACTAGTGTCTTCTGGAATTAGTTTCCCTAAGTCCCCTTGTTTTGAGAAATCGTAGCCTGCTTTGGCCAACAACTGATATGCCTTTGGGTCAAACCATCCTTTTGTCTGTTCACTTGGTAGAATACCATGCTCTGTCAAACATTGTGAAGACCTCACGAATCCATTTAATGGCTTTGAGGGCAAAGGATTTGTGGATGAAGTTAAAGGCATGACATGATTTTCTTTCAATATGGCCACATCCTCCATTGTGAGCTTTGCAGTAGGCCTTCCCATGCCTGCTATGGATTGAAGGCATTCCGCGAATGGTGATTGTCCTTTCTTGCGGTGTGACAACGGTACATAACGAAGTAATGGAGGGTTGTTGGAGGGCGTTGAAATTTTCGTTCTCACTGAATTACTAGTAGATTCACTAGAATGATCATTCCCACATTCTGGACCTTTCTTTGGGGCAGAGATATCCTTTCTAGTGACAAGTTTATCATGCTCCTTTTCACTCTGCTTGCTTTCTCTGGATGGGATCTCAACTGGGAGAACTTCATTGGGAATGTCATCTTCTACATAAAATTTTGCATCAGCAAAGTGAGCTTCAGTCTCAGTAAAAGGCTTCAAGTCGGCATTGACTTTCTTTATCCCACTTTGAAGGTATTTGAAACATTGATGCAAAGTTGACGGCACTATTCCGTTTCCATGGATCCATGGACGGCCTAACAACATGTTGTAGGTTGTCTTGGCATCAATGACATGGAACAAAACATTGCTTGTCAATTCTCCAATGATTAATTCTAGGTGGATCATGCCAATTGCACGTTGTCCTCCTTGGTTAAACCCTTGAATGACCAAACGACTATGTGATAATTCCTCCATAGTAAGGCCAAGTTGTCTCATAGTCATTTTTGGTAGTATATTGACAGCTGAACCTCCATCAATGAGAATACGATCAATCTTTTGTTCACGAGCATAACCAGAAACATAAAGTGGACGATTGTGGGGCTTAGAGCCTAACAATAGGTCCTCATCAGTGAAAGTTAAGTCTGGAGAGCACGCATAACATTCCTGGGTTTGTTGAAGCGTATTGGTAGAAGGAGTGCACATCTCTGGCTTTTCAAGAGCTTGGGTGAGCATTTCTTTTGGTGGAGTAGAGGATTGCAAGGGTTCACCTTCATTGACTCGAGATTTGAGTTCCTTCAAAGATGACAAAGTCTCACTTGGACCACCGTGGTCAACATTCTCATTTTCATCCTGAATTTCACAACGAGTGACCGTGTGGACAGCCTCAGCTGAGTTATTTTGAAAGAATTTTCTAGGGAAGAATTCTTCCAATGTGATGAGCTTTCGAGGTTTTTGGGTTTGTGCTAAATTATCATACATTCTTGTTCCCAATCTCCTTTGCCTCTTATCGCTCATTTCTCTTGATCGAGGTTGAATCTGGTTTTGTGTTTTTCTGGACTCTTGGGCGATCAAATAAAGAGGGAATGTTCGTCTCTTTTTCCATCTCCTTCGAGTAACCATCGTCCAACCTTCTTCCTCATCCACTACTGACCTTTTATCATCATTATAATCAGATGCTTCTTGTGAAAGCTGAACTGGAACAGGTGTTAGAGAACCAAACTGAATGAGCATGGTATTTGCCCCCTGCTTAGTGGTTGGAGACATGCAAATAGGTAACCCGCAAGAAAATGTTACAAGGTTTGATTGAGCAACATCATTAAAATCCAAGTCGATTTTCCTTTCCTTGGCTAGCTTCATGATGAGTTCTTTAAGAACAAAGCATTTTTGGATTGGATGGCTTATGATGCGATGATACTTACAGTAATTTGGGTCATCAACTTTTCCCATTTCCTCCGGTCGTTTGCATTCTGGCAATACGATTAATTGCAACTTGAGCAGTTGTTCTAGCATTTCGGGCATATCAGCATCTAGGAAAGGATACACCTTTTGTTCCCACTCTTTAAGTGATGAGCGACGCATCTCACGCTGTTGGCCTCCCTCGGGCCTCTTCTCGTTAGCCTTCACATTTCTTGTTGAAATTTTCACTGGAGCAGGGTTGATATTCATTGAGTCTTTGATATTACTTTTCACATTCCTGTCATTTTTTCTTACTTCCCGTCTTTCTTTTCTTTCCTCAGGAACGGGAGGTTTCATATTTCCATGGCTAGAGATGCTCAATTCCATGTCATGTGCACGAGTTGCCAACTCTTCAAATGTTCGGGGCTTTATCCCTTGAAGGATGTAAAGAAGTCCCCAATGCATGCCTTGGATGCACATCTCTACAGCAGATATTTCAGAAAGTCTATCCTTGCAATCTAGACTCAAAGAACGCCATCGATGGATATAATCAACGACGGGCTCGTCCTTCCACTGTTTGGTATTGGTAAGCTCCATCATGCTTACCGTGCGTCGTGTGCTGTAGAATCGGTTGAGAAACTCCCTTTCAAGTTGTTCCCAACTATCGATTGACTCGGGTTCTAAGTCTGTATACCAATCGAAGGCATTCCCCTTTAGTGAACGGACAAACTGCTTTACAAAGAGTCCTCCTTGAGTCCCTGCATTCTCACAAGTTTCTACAAAGTGAGCAACGTGTTGCTTAGGGTTTCCTTTACCATCAAATTGCAAGAACTTGGGGGGTTGATACCCGTTTGGCATTCTCATGTTATCGATGCGCTTTGTATAGGGCTTCGAATACATGAGAGAACTTGTAGAAGAACCTCCGTATTGTGCTCGAATGGTGTTCGTTATCATGTCTTGTAGTTGTTGGACAGATATCGAGGCCATTGAGGTGGAATGTCCGTGTTGAGAAGTGCCTTCACCGCCTTTTCCCTTATCACCTCTAGCGATTTCTCCTTTCAAAGTAAAGCCAGGTGGGTGCTCAGGGCCGAGACTTGATTCACCCGAATCTTGTACCTCTAGCTTGTTCATTAAGGTTGCAATTTTGACGTCCTTTTCTTCAAGTGCTTTTGTGAGAAGGGTGACCCTTTGTTCCATTTCAGCCATCTTTTCTTCCATGGTAGAGGTATTAGTCATCATTACTGGCATAACCTCCATGTATGATGGAGAAAATGATGAAACAGGATGAGTTAAAGGTACTTCATTCCTTAAGTTTCTCATCACGGGTGAAGAGTTGATAGAAAAGGTCTTTGTTGGGGATGATTCATTACTGATCTCCAAATCTTTCGAGGTAGATGAATCATTAGTGGTAGCTTTCCTATTTGCAAGAGAGTCCAAAGAGATGACAGTATGAAGTTGGCTTTCTTTGGTTGGTTGGGGTTGAAGTCGATCAAAAGTTTTGGATCGACTGCGAGTGATTGGGCCGACATAATCATCATCATTGGACGGATCAACCACAGATTTTCGAACATTCTTGCTAGAGGCCATTGAAGCTGGTAGCAAAATGATGTCGAATTTCTTTTCTTTTGAAGGAGAAAGAGATGAGAGGCAGAGAGGTCCCACCGGGCGTGCCAGAATTTGTAGAGCGACTAAATTTCTAGTTCGAAATAAATCAAACAAGTAAAATAGCTTCACAAATGCGAATTTGTATTGATGATTGTGGTACAATTCTCTGTGATTACAAAAGAGTGATCCTCTGATTCAATCTCCTTAAAAGATTTGCTAATTGGATTTGTGGTAATGTGATTTTGACTTGAACACAGAATATCCTTCAATTTGGTAGAGGGATGGATCGAAGATTGTTGAAACAGAATTGCAATGAATCTCTGGCTATGAGCTTGTTAGAAATCCTTTGTTCTTCGCGTTCTTCGTGTTCTTCGTGTGTTCTTCGTGTGTTCTTCGTCTTCGAAGGTTTATGGTGGAAGTTCTTCGGGGCTTTAGAGGCTTGAATCCGTAGAGCTTCACCGATTTGTGGTTTGTTGATGTTTTTCGGACCTTTGAGCTTGATTCCCGTAAACTTTAGGATCTAGGCAGATATCTTGGATGATTCTGCTTCGAGTGTTCTTCAATTTTGGGATTGAAGTTCTTGAAGGCTTTGAGACTTAATTTTTGCAGAGCTTTTGTACTTCTGACTCTTCTCTTTTCTAAATGCTTTAGGAAGGCTTCTATTTATAGGAGTTTGGGGGTGGGTGAGCGACACGTGGCGAAGTCCGATTGGTGACACATGTCACCACCTGATTGGTCCGCCTGTGTCATCGCTTACACGTGCGAGGATTGCTTGTGTCATTGCTTACATGTGCGAGCTTGCTTGTGTCATCGCTTACACGTGCGAGGTTGCTTGTGTCATTGCTTACATGTGCTGAGGTGTGATTGGTTCTTGCATGACACTTGGCAAATTTCTGTTGGTTTCTGAGTAGTGATAGTAAAACCTAGTAGCAATACGTGGTGCTTTATAATTGGATGTATTTTGTGGACTCAGTAGTATGATGTGTCAGCTTGTGATAGGTCGGGAATTTTTCCCTCTCTACAGTAGTATAGACACTGCATGGTCTCTCACAAGTAGATAGGTAAAATTGAGTTTAGGGTCTTTGGATTTGCATTATGTTTGTTTTTGTTAAATAACAAATAGACAAATATTAGTCAAGAACCTTGTAACTCAAGTTTTCTATTGACATCTCTTAGTATTTTCAATATAAATATCTAGGTTTCAAACACCCTACCCCTCATTATAACTATTGAATTATCAAGAAAAAAAAAAGCCAAATATTAAAAAATAAAAATAAAAAGATTGAATCACTTATAACCACAAATCTCACAACTATGGTAGACCCTAAATAAATGAGAGGAAAAGTGTTACTAGGCTAAAAGGTTATTGCACCGTGTGTCATCTTTAGCACAATCTAGAGATGAAGGAAGATGACAAAATATCGACTGAAGACAATATAAGCACTACTTTTTCTTTTTCTTTTTTTTGAGAAAAATATAAGCACTACTTGTCCTAGTTGCATTGCTTTATTATCTTTTTTAGGTGTATTACATATTAAAGTTGGCTTAATTTACATTGGTTTTGGACTCCATACAAATTATAAGATGTAGTAGTTACAAATTACTAAAATTGAGAAAAGTAGTTGTCATTTTAACTTTCATTTTGTAAACCTAAAGCCATTCTGTTTCAGGGGGGTTAAACGTTGGAATTTCAACACTTCGAACCAAATTACTCTTTCAATGAGGATCTGTTCAATCACAAACCAAAGAGACATCATTCCTGGATTTGGAGGAACATAGTCAACATTAAAACCCTGATTCTTCATCAAGAGAGATGGCTGATTGGACAGGGCTCCTCTATCCCTCTAGACCACCCAGCTTGGTTTACACCAATTCATAGTAATCCCAACTTAACATCAATCTACAATAGTAGCTAAGCTCATTGATCCTATCACTCATTCTTAAAAAGCCGATCTAGTTAGAAAACTCTAATCTACTTAGGTCTGAACAAATTCTATACACCTTCTCCCTAATCCAAAGAGGCATACCTGGTCAACCCCTTTATCCTTTTTGCCATGAGGAAGAGGAAACTATTCACCATCTCTTTCTCAAATGTCCCTCTCAAAGGCCACATGGTTGGGATCTGATCTTAGCCTCAGGGCCACAGCATTACAGCAGCAGTCATTGCACAATTGGCTGGCCAGTTGCACCTTGAATAAGCAGCCACATATAGAGGATCATATACATTATATGGAAGCACTCTTCATCACCCATTGGACCATCCGGATACATAGAAATCAGATCATCCATGAAGGCAAAACACCAAATCCTTTCGAAAACTACTAACATCCAAAACTATGATGGTATTGTCAAACTTTGTTGGACTATCAAGACCAGAGCAACCAAAGGAATCCATCGAACCACAACAGAACACACGTCTCAGATTGGTAGCTCCTAATAAAATCTAATGGAGCTTGCCACACACATGCCAGGAGAGGGGGTGTTGCCTTTGAGGCTAAGTACAGTGTAGGAAACAAAATCTTAGAATGATGCTTCAGCACCAAAGCAGAGACCAACCTCAAAGATAAGCTCATTGCCCTCAAAATAGCAGAGGTGAATGCTAAAGAGTTAGGATACCAGAAAATCAAAATTGCCATACTAATGAACAGCAAGATAAATGAAAGAAAACTATAACGCATAATTGCTAATAATTCAACAGAGCGAATGAGCAATAAAAAGTGCCAGTCTGACAGAAATCATTCCAAAAAGATGAAAAGGAACATAAGACAATAAATACAAAATGGAACCAGTCTACCGGATATCAGATGACTTTGTGCTAGTTTCAACATCTTATCACTCAGCTTTAATTTATTGTCCATGATTATTTGTTAGACCCACAACTTGTGAAAATGAGGCTTTCAACAAATATTACAATGTCCCTAAATCTAAATGTGCATCCATTTCAGTCGTTTCAACCTCTAAATTCGCAGTTTTGGCCAGATTCTAGGCCAACATCTTAGTCATGTACTTATGTTCAGGCGGTAATTCTTTTCTATTGCCCTTATAATTCCATTTATTTCCTAGATATGGATCTTTATGATTTCAACATAATTTGATTGTACACCCTAAAATAATAATAATAATAATAAAAATAATTTGATTGTTGTAGATAGGCAGAATTGAGTTTAGAGTCTTTGGGATTCCATCATGTCTATATTTGTTAAATGATAGATTGACGGATATTAGTCAAGAGCTTGTAGTTGTAGTTCAAGTGTTCAACTAGAATCTCTTAGTGTTTTCAACATAAATGTCTAGGATTCAAATACCCTCTCCCCCATTATAATCATCGAATCATCATCAAAAATAAAAAATAAAAAAAACAAATAAATAAAAAGATGAATATTAAAAAAAAAAAAAATTGAATACTTATACCCACAAATCTCACAACTATGGTAGACCCTAAATAAAGTGTTACTAGGCTAAAAGGTTATTGCACCGTGTGCCATTTTTAGCACAATCTAGAGATGAAGGAAGATGACAAGATATTGATTGAAGACAATGTAAGCACTACTTGAAGTTGCTTTGCTTTGTTGAAAAAGTGTACTACGAATTAAAGTTGGTTTAATTTACATGGTTTTGGACTACATACACATTATAAGATGCTGTAGCTACAAATGAATAAAATTGTGAAAATTAATTGTCAGTTTTAACTTTCATTTTTGTAAACCTAAGCCATTCAATTTCAGGGGATTAAACTTAGGAATTTCAACACTTGAACCAAATCCTTCTTTAAAAACAATTTTGGCGCATCATAAACCACCCAAACTCCCTTTTGCCTAAGGCCTTCAAGGCCAAATACTTTGTCAATGAGGATCTGTTCAATCACAAAACAAAGAGCCATCATTCTTGGATATGGAGGAACATAGTCAACATTAAAACCTCTATTCTTCATCAAGAGAGATGGCTGATTGGACAGGGCTCCTCTATCCCTCTAGACCACCCAGCTTGGTTTACACCAATTCATAGTAATCCCAACTTAAACATCAATCTACAATAGTAGCTAAGCTCATTGATCCTATCACTCATTCTTAAAAAGCCGATCTAGTTAGAAAACTCTAATCTACTTAGGTCTGAACAAATTCTATACACCTTCTCCCTAATCCAAAGAGGCATACCTGGTCAACCCCTTTATCCTTTTTGCCATGAGGAAGAGGAAACTATTCACCATCTCTTTCTCAAATGTCCCTCTCAAAGGCCACATGGTTGGGATCTGATCTTAGCCTCAGGGCCACAGCATTACAGCGGCAGTCATTGCACAATTGGCTGGCCAGTTGCGCCTTGAATAAGCAGCCACATATAGAGGATCATATACATTATATGGAAGCACTCTTCATCACCCATTGGACCATCCGGATACATAGAAATCAGATCATCCATGAAGGCAAAACACCAAATCCTTTCGAAAACTACGAACATCCAAAACTGTGATGGTATTGTCAAACTTTGTTGGACTATCAAGACCAGAGCAACCAAAGGAATCCATCGAACCACAACAGAACACACGTCTCAGATTGGTAGCTCCTAATAAAATCTAATGGAGCTTGCCACACACATGCCAGGAGAGGGGGTGTTGCCTTTGAGGCTAAGTACAGTGTAGGAAACGAAATCTTAGAATGATGCTTCAGCACCAAAGCAGAGATCAACCTCAAAGATAAGCTCATTGCCCTCAAAATAGCAGAGGTGAATGCTAAAGAGTTAGGATACCACAAAATCAAAATTGCCAACTAATGAACAGCAAGGGCATTCAATTTCTTGAAAGAACTAACGTAGAAAACCAATTAAAAATAAAAAATTTCCTGGCCAAGATAAATGAAAGAAAACTAGAACACATAATTGCTGATAATTCAACAGAACCAGTGAGCCATAAAAGTTGCCAGTTTGACAGAAATTATTCCAAAAAGATGAAATGGAACATAAGACAAGAAATACAAAATAGAACCAGTCTACTAGATATCGGATGACTTTGTGCTAGTAACGAAGTCTACCATTTTATTTGGATATAATACAATATTGATAAAACACCAATTAACCAAGAAACAAATAGATAAGCAACACCTGAAAAGAAAAAACAATCACCCCCAAGCCCAAGATGAGCACAATAGAATTTCAAGATGTCATCTATAAGAGACTTGTCAGATTTTCATCCAACACCACTCAATTCTCTGGTACAGGCAAGTAATAGAACCAGGCACCTGTTACAAGGTGCAGTTCCAAGTTCCCACAATTTATTTTTTATAAATGCAAAAAATGAAAAGGAACGGAGAAGGGGAAGAAAGACAAACCTTACACGCATATAAGTTTTGAGGTTCATTCACCATGGCCGCCTAATAAGTATGGCAAGATTGGCCCAAATTTGCACTTTCGTTTCCTCAATTGTTGCTATGAATTCTTTTGACATATTAGTTAACTTCAATTGTTGGAGAGTCTTTAAATTCTCTAACCCTGTGAGGACTTTCGGACTATCACTGCACTCATTCTCTAACTCCACAAGCTTTTGCAAGGCTTGTTCTTCCAGAATCAGTTCTTCCAAATTGAACAGAAAGAACATTTTCAAAACTAGAAGCTGGGGAAAGCCTTCCTTGTAGCAAACCATGCTACTCCCTATGTAAGACCTATCATGGAGATACAGTGATCTAAGGTTATGAAGCTTCTGTAACACTGGCATTGGATCATCTCAAAGTGCAGAGTTGACCAATCATTGAGATACGGTGATATAAGGTTGTGAAGCTTCTGTAGCACTAGCATTGTTAGGAAACTAGTTAATGGACTCTGTGATTAGCATTGTAATTGAGTAGGGCTGTGCTGTGTATGATAATTAGCAGTTGTGGTTGTGCTCTGTTAGTTAGTAGCAGTTGTGTCTGTTACATATTCAGTTAGTTAGGTTGTTAGTTTTGGCAGGAAAAGTAATAAATTGTATAAAAGATGCTAAGTGTTGGGAAATGAAGATTATGCTGAGAATTAACCAAATTTCCCTCTCAATTTTCTTCTAATCTCTATCTCTCTGCTTTGAGGTGCTTACCCTCGAAGTAACTGTCAACCCCTTACTTCAATTCTTTCTTTTTCTTCCACTCTTTTCATTCTTCCTTCCATTTTCTGATTAACCAAACACTTAACAGGCATTGGATCATCTCTAAGTGCAAAGTTGACCAATGTAAGGCGAGTCAAATTTTGTGGGAGTCCATTTGTGTTTACAATAACGGATGGATTATCTATAACTCCTGACAACTCTAGTTGGGAAAGATTTTCAAGGCCTGACAATGGCTCCAACTTTAGATGCCCCCATGATTTCTCTATAGGATATGATGTTAACTGCAAAGATTGAAGGTGCTCAGTTTCATAACATGCTTTACCACGTTTTCTTGCTATGACGGGAAAAGCTGAAGTCCAAGCTTCAATTCTCTAAGGTTGACCAACTCGCCTAAGCCCTCGTCCAGACCCTTGAATAGATCATTGCCTTTTTTAAGTCCTAAGAACTTGGTCCAGGCCTTTGACTAGATATGAGTAATTTTCTATAAATACCCCTTCAACGTTTGGAGATTCTTAAGACTTTGGAGATAGAATTGTCCTTCCGGTTATGTATAGGTACTTAAGTTTCTGCAGTCTCTGTATTGAACGAGGAAGAGATATCATATTAGTACGCTTCAGATCCAGAGTTTGGAGGTTCAGTAATTTGCTAATTGAAGATAGGATGGTGCCCACTTGCCTAAATAAATCAGATAAATTAAGTCTCCTACATTGTCAGGTAATTGAGGTTTGTATACAAGTTCAAGATCTAGAATCTGTAACCTTAAAAGGTGCCCACTTGCAATGCCATGATGAAGAAATTCCCTTCAAGCTCTCCGGGCTGATTTCCCTGTTTGAGTGTCAATGAAAGGAATGGAGTGGTGATATCTATATCTTTGCATTTTGTGCTATTTCCAGGACTATGATCATCCCAAATTTTTTTATTTCTCATTGGCCTTCAAAACATCATCACTACAATTGTTAATTGACAAGCGCTGATTTTTCCCATGGAAACTTGAGTTCTTTCCCAAAACTTCACAAAAATTCAACTCTACAATTTTTGAAAGGATAAACTCACGTAACAAATCATGGACTGATAAGTCTAGGGTAAATAGCACTTATAAAAGATAATTTTGGTTGTATATGAGGCAACCAACCTCCTGAACGTGGGAGAAAGGAAGGGAATTAAGATTAATTTCTGCTTGGCTTTTACTTCTTTCCTTGCTGTATTTAAACACAGCTTCTGATAACAATCACAATGATTACTAGATAATTCAAATAGCCGTAACAATTGGCTAAACACTATCCTAATAACAATCAACTCAATCTCCTAAATGATAGAGAACCAACCTAATCTCAACCAACCTAACCTCCTAAATAATAGGAATTCTTATTGCAATCAAATTGAACTAACAGAATATAAACATAGAAGATATTTGAATCCTCAGCAACTTGGTAACTTCAGCTGCGTGACTTCAATTGTATCAGCCATGTTGTTTGGCTGTTCCAACTTTGTCTGGGACATAACATGGACATTACAACCTCCTCCGATGTCTAACCTTTCTCATCGTCCTTTACAAAACCCTCAACTATCCACTGTTTAATCAATCTCAAACATCTTATAGAATACTCTTCAGGATACATGCCAAAGTATAAGCTTCAAGGTAATATGGTAGATCGTGATGACCAGAGGACAATTTTTTTGATACTTGCAAGTCGTGGATTAATTTCTAGCTCAAAACTTAGATTATCATGAAAACTTTTCCATTCAGAGAAAATAATTTCTTTGATCGACAGTAGACCACCTATAGCCACAATAGCAAGAGGTAATCCTTAGCATCTTCTCAACAGACAGTTGCTCTAACCCCGAGGGACAATGCCCCTCAAAGATTGACAGATTGAATGCCTTTTTGCAAAGAGTTCCATGGCCTTTTTTTGAGGCAAAGGCCAAATCAAACCAAACCTTATGAAGAGCCTAAGTCCACTTATTTTCTTAAGCATTATGAAATAAGCCCAGACTGCAAATTTGATTTTTTTGAGTCTTCATGTAGTATTTGTTATTTCAGTTTGAGACAAGTACAATTCATTTATACTTTTTATGCAAAGCTTGAGACCAAGCTACTTTTCGGCAAAGTTTTCGACTAGTTTAAATAAATTAATGCAGTTGCAGTCCTTCCACCAATTTAAATATTGAAGTCTGACCAAATTTTAATATAGCAAATTTTAATGTTAAAGTCCTCAACTCAGCCAGATGAAATACATCAATGGTGTCCTAGACTCTGAAATGAAATACATCAATGGAGTCTTGACTCCAATAATTAAATAAACTAGTAAAAGTTAAAACCACCTATTAAAGTTGATAGCCCTTAGTAAACCATTAAAGGAAATAACAAGAAAGAGAGATGGGTCATCAGATAGGAGCGAAAGACTATGCAATGTGTTAATCACAGATTATCATCTGAACTATGCGTATTAAATCATCACATGACCCATATAAGATACATGAACCAAAAAAAAAAAAAAAAAAAACAACCAATAATTAAAAAAAAATACGCATACCTCAGAAGGAAGGCAGTAGGTAAATGTAATCACAAACTGTCATACGTTGCGCAAATACCATTTGTTCTCATCATAGGTAGTTTGAACTTTGAAAAGCACAAAAGTTAAAACAAACAATTCGATTAAAAAAAAAATGTTTAATTCATTGCAAACCCACTCAAAAATCAAAAAGCAAAGGCCTCATAGAGAAGATTAGATTGATCCACACAGAGTGATTCAGACATATGCTTGTCTTTAAAAATATATATAATCATTGGCCAATTCAAACACCCAAAAATTGAAGAACACAAATTTAGTTATAAAAAAGGGGGACTCAGAATATGGGTGGTGATATATCAGGATGGTCGGCAAGGCCTATTGGGCCAATTACGACGAACGAGACCTTAAATCACAAATCGTCACAGTCCCCTGAGCACGCATAAATCTAAACGCAGACAGACATATATAACAGAAATCATAAAAATCTAAATCAAGAGAAGGAGAAAGAGAAAGAGAAAAAGAAAAAGAAAAAGAGGAGAGTCTAGCACATATGAGATGAGAGACGCTCACAGAGATGGCTGTGGCTTTTGAGGTTTGAGCTTCCTCTGTTGGTTGCTGCTACTTATAAAGAGGCGTGTGTGGCCAAGTTCTAGGGTTTGCGCTGATGCTACTAGGGTTTTCTTTCGGATCTGCTACAATGCGCTAAGAAACGGTGCGTTTTATGGTCCAAATCTAAAACACTGTTATCTCTTATCCGAATTACCGTTTAAAGAGCTTTTCTTCTTTGAGATTTTCATTTTAATGGTCCAAAAATACTCTTATTTTTAGACAAAATTGGATGATAATTTAGTAAAATTATATTTCTAACTTTCAGTCTCTTCTATCTATTTTTGGTAAATTTTAATAATTTGCATCCACAATAATATAAAAGAGAAATGCTATGTCCACAATATTTTTATAACAAATCATAGGTGATAGGTTATTACTGGTTATTATTATTGGAGTAAAAAAGTAATCTTAGTGATAGGTTTAAATTTGAACTAATAACAATTAACTACCTATAATTTGTTATAAAAATGTTGTGGACGTAGCACTTCTCTAATATAGAATTACTACATCTTCTAATTACAAAAATACCTAGGGAACTTATGAGTGTTATGCGTTTGCGGGTGAAATAATTTTTTTGTATATAAATCTTATCACACTCTTAGGAATTTTTGTAATTAGAAAATTTAGTAATCCCAAAATTATTAAGGATGTAAATTATTAAACTTTACTCCAAAATAGAAAAGACCCTGAGCACGTGCACAGAAACTAGTATTTTTAAGGTTAATAATTTTTACTTATCATAATTTAGAAATGTTACATTTTTCAACCACAAAAATACTTAAGGGTGTGATGAGATTTATACCAAAAAAAAAAAAAAAAATGATTTCAACCACAAAAGCATGAATATCATCATCCTTATTGAAAACCAAAAACTAAAATTTAGAATTTTCCCACCAAATAAAAAACAAATAAATATAAGAAAATAGATAATTAAACGATGGTAAAATAAAATCATGCTCACTAAAATGGATTTCAAAATAAGAGTTAAATGTGATGAGTAGTAGACAAAATGTAACAATAGTAGCAATGGTTGAAGTATATAATTAAAAATAAAAACAATATGAAGAGTGAAGATTTTATTTATGAAATGAAAAAAGAACTTGAAAAAATTATTGTGTAACATAGATCTTGTTCTTCGAAATACTTCAGGGAGAAATTGTGAGAGGAAGAAAGGTGAAGATATGTATTTTGTGGCATAAACTTGATTTTTTGAATCAAAAGTTAGGATTGAAGATATGTATTTTGTGGCTTAACCTTGATTTTTTGAAACAAAATTAGGACTAGAAACAAAAGATAATTGAAAAAGTGTGGCAGTCATTATTTTAAGTTGTAACTTCAGTGAGAAATTGAGAGAGGAAGAAAGGTGAAGATATGTATTTTGTGGCATAAACTTGATTTTTTGAATCAAATGTTAGGATTGAAGATATGTATTTTGTGGCTTAACCTTGATTTTTTGAAACAAAATTTGGACTAGAAATAAAAGATAATTGAAAAAGTGTGGCGGTCATTATTTTAAGTTGTAACTTCAGGGAGAAATTGAGAGAGGAAGAAAGGTGAAGATATGTATTTTGTGGCATAAACTTGATTTTTTGAATCAAAAGTTAGGATTGAAGATATGTATTTTGTGGCTTAACCTTGATTTTTTGAAACAAAATTAGGACTAGAAACAAAAGATAATTGAAAAAGTGTGGCAGTCATTATTTTAAGTTGTAACTGCATGGGATGTTTTGGCCAAATAAAATAAAATAAAACCTGCTCAGAATAAGAATTTCTTTTTTACTCAACGTGACAAAGTCCAAGTTTATTTTTGATAGAATTGCACGGGCATAAAAAAGAAAAAAAAAAAAGAAAAAGAGAGAGAGAGAGATAAGATTTTAAAAGTAATCTAAAATTTAGGATTTTAAAACTTAATAATTTATTAGATAAGTGAAAAAGAGTGGTGGATAAATGGATATTATTTTAACAACATTAGATATGATAATCTCATTAAAAAAAAAAGAAAAAAAAAAAAAAAAAGAAGAAAAACTACATGGGATGAAGGGATAAGGATAAAGGGTTTTTTATTTTAAAAAATAACTTAACGTGGTCTTAATTTTTTTAAACTATAGAATAACATTATTTTTACTTTTTTGTTAGAAGGTAAGGGGAAAAAAAACAAAGAGAAGGGGAGTAACTGTGATTTTTTTTTTTTTTTTTTCCTTATTGAAAAAGTATTAGCAAATTTGAATTTTTGTAATTGGTAGTGGTTTAGTGGAGTGGGAAGTTATTTAACCAAAAAGGGAAGAAAAAAAAGTGTGGGAAGTTATCAGAAGTGGACGTTATAGATTGAAACTCAAAATAAATAAATAAATAAATACCAAGTATTTGACATAAATGCCCATCATTTAAAATGGACAAAGTCATATTTAAGAATTTTAAATTTAAAACCTCAAATTTAAGAACTATGAATTGGCTTGATCTCCATCAAAGGTATATAGGCAACCTAAATAAATTATTAAGTGTAGTCACAAATGAATAAAATACATGTCCCTTCAAACATAAAAATAAATAAACTTATGTACAAAAGCAACAGGTTGAAATCAAAGGGACTTCTATTGAAATAAGAGATTGTAATTAAGAGATACATTATCTTGAATGAGCATTACTCATATTAGTAAAATCCATATGCCCTATGGCCTATGGGTGTAATTATGTTTGACAAACTTCACAACATAACAATTTTTGTTAAACATCATTTAACATATTTGTTAAACATAATATAACAATTTTTCACACACAATTTTCTCGTGTTGTCTTTTTGTTTGTTTGTTTTTAATGCATAATTTTAAAACCAATAATAATTTTTCACCTAAAATTTGTTGTGAAAATGCTGTGGACATAAAAAATAGAATAATAATATCAAATTGAGACCTACCATAGCTAGGAATAAAAGAAATTGCGAAAATGATGTGACATTTTGTTGTGTTTCTAGGATTCTTTTTTTGTGTGACATTTTGTTGTCTTCCTAAGCTTCTTTTTTTGTGTAGTCAAATTTGGTAAGCCAAATTCATTGTTTTTGGCACAATTTTCTTCAATTGGCTTTTTATTTGTTTTTATTTTTATTTTTAAAGCACGGTCAAAAGTGGTTAGCCTAATTTAAAACCAGTAACAATTTACCACCTAGGATTTATTATGAAAATATTGTGGATGTAACATTACTCTAAAATAAAATAATAAAATATCAAACCAAAACCCACCATAGCTAGAAATAAAGGTATTGTAAAAATATTGTGACATTTTGTTGTGTTCCTAAACTTTGTTTTTGGTTTAGTCAATTTGTTAAATCAAAATTCATTGTTTTATGCATAATTTTTTTAGGTTGATTTTTTCAACACATTGTTTCTTGTTAAAACACACACACACACACACACACACACACACACATTGACAAAGTAGCACTTTTCTCCTTTATGTTTGGAGTAGTTTCATTCCCTCCCTAAATTAAAGTTGAATAATTTCCTCCTTTATATTTTGTAAATAAGCATATACTTCTACTGTTACTCTCTTAATTAAACCCTAACGAAATCTTATAATTCCTAAAATTTCCATTATGCAATGTCTAAAATACTCCTACTAAATTTTAATGTCCCAAAATTTTTTTTCTTGTATTTTGAATATTATGTGGTAGACTGGTAGTCATGCTTGGAAAGTTAGAATGATGATATATGGTGTTCTATTTGTTACCTAGAGAACACTAATTTATTAGGTTTAAATCTTCTAGACTTATAATTTTATTTAATAGAAACTTTGATGACATATATCTTTTGTTATTTTGTTATTTTTTTAATTTCTTTTCCTACTTAAAAGGGTGTTCATTAAAAATAAGTAAGCTAAAAATTGTAGTTAGACTCATAAAATAAGATGATAAAGAATGAAATATGAATACCAAAATTTTTATTATAGATGGTTGCAAGTATTTAATTTGATAAAGATCTTCAAAAAAATTGTAGCATATATCATCATTTATTGCGAAAATTTAAATATTGCGGAAAGATAATGACTTTCATTATCATTCTTTGTAGCATTTTTTGGTGAGTAGATATTACATTTAGTAAATAGGTTCTAAGAAATTGTTATAATAAATACTAAATAGATATTCAAATAGCTATTTTAAATTTATGTACATGATTTCATACTTCAACCAAAAAAAAAAAATCTATATTAATTTTCTTACTAAAGGGGCAGCACGTGCCTTTTACGTGCAACCCACACTATATAAGCAAAGACCTCATGTAGGAAAACATGAGGTCCTGCTAAGTGGCGCTTTAATTTTGCATTTAACAAATTTTTTTATCTCTTTCAATAAGTTTTTTTACTGTTACCTAAAAGTTTACATTAACTTATTTTACTATTATCTTATTAATATTTTATTAATTACCTAAGCTTACACCACACCTTTCTCTATTCTTCATGTTTTTTAGCATACCTACCATTTTAGTATTTTTAAAAAAGTTAAAAAAAATAATAATTAAGGACTAATAGTAATAACTAAACACATAAGGCCATGAAGAGAGATAGAGAAACACAAAAATATTGTGGATTATTAAATAAAGTGCATTGTTTCACTATATATTACCAAAATAAAAGACATGAGATAGAAAAAACATTTGAAAGAGAGAAAAAAAGGAATCTAAGGGGTCACCACCTCCGTTATACTGTTCTCCCACCACCATCAAGTGGCGCTTTAATTTTGTATTTAGCATTTTTTTTTTTACTTCTTTCATTAAATTTTTTTTTCTATTACCTAAAAGTTCACATTAACTTATTTTACTGTTATTTTATTAATATTTCAGTAACTGCCTAAGTTTACACCAAACCTTTCTCTATTCTTCATGTTTTTTAGCATACCCACCATTTTAGTATTTTTAAAAAAGTGAAAAAATAATAATTAAGAACTAATAGTAATAACTAACCACATAAGGCCATGAAGAGAGATAGAGAGACACAAAAATATTGTAGATTATTAAATAAAGTGCACTGTTTCACTAAATATTACCAAAACAAAAGACATGAGACTGACAAAACATTTGAAATAGAGAAAAAGAGGAATCTGAGGGGTCACCACCTTCGTTATATTGCCCTCCCACCCACCACCATCAAGCGGCGCTACAATTTTGCATTTAGCATTTTTTTTTTTAAATTTTTTTTATTGTTATCTAAAAGTTCATATTTGCTTATTTTACTGTTATCTTATTAATATCTCATTAACTGCCTAAGCTTACACCACACATTTTTTCTATTCTTCATGTTTTTTAGCATACCCACCATTTTAGTATTTTTAAAAAAAGAGAAAAAAATAATAATTAAAGACTAATAGTAATAACTAACACATAAGGTCAAGAAGAGAGATAGAGAGACACGAAAATATTGTGGATTATTAAATAAAGCGCACTGTTTCACTATATATTACCAAAATAAAAGACATGAGATTGACAAAACATTTGAAAGAGAGAAAAAGAGGAATCTGAGGGGTCATAATCTCTGTTATATTGCCCTTCTACCACCATCAAGATGCTGAAACCTCTACGGGTATTTTTTTTTCTTTTTAAAATTAGGGGCTTAAATATGATTTATATTTGAGTAATTTGGTTGGATGGTTTTTGTTTTGGGTATATAAGTAGAGAGAATATTTGATGCATAATGTAAAAGTCTTACTCTATCATGGTTTAATTTTAAATCATTTTTAAGATACATGAATATACACTTGTCTTAATGTTGTACTATCAATGAATAGAAGATGATGAGAGAGTTGTATATAAGTTCATTCATGGTATGAAATATGTGAATGCCAAAATGTATTCTTACAATCATAGTTTTAAATAAAGTAAAAAAAAGTTTTTTTTCACTATTAATCCATATATATATATATATATATATATATATAAGCTAATAACTCATGCGGGAAAACATAGGTCCTGCCAAGTAACGCTTTAATTTTGCATTTAGCCTTTTTTTTCCCCTTTCATTAAGTTTTTTTTACTGTTACCTAAAAGTTCACATTAACTTATTTTACTGATATCTTATTAATATCTTATTAATTGCCTAAGCTTACACTACACATTTCTCTATTCTTCATGGTTTTTAGCATACCCATCATTTTAGTATTTTTAAAAAAGCGAAAAGAAAAAAAATTAAAGACTAATAGTAATAACTAATCACATAAGGCCATGAAAATAGATAGAGAGACATAAAAATATTGTGAATTATTAAATAAACCGCATTGTTTCACTATATATTACCAAAATAAAAGACTTGAGACTGAAAAAATATTTGAAAGAGAGAAAAAGAGGAATCTGAGGGGTCACCACCTCTGTTATACTGCTCTCCCACCACCATCAAGATGCCGAAACTCCTATGGGTATTTTTTTTTTATTTTTTCTTTTTAAAATTAGGGGCTTAAATATGAGTTATGTTTGAGTAATTTGGTTGGATAGTTTTTGTTTTGGGTATATAAGTAGAGAGAATATTTGATGCACAATGTAAAGTCATATTCTATCATGATATAATTTTAAATCATCTATAAGACACATGAATACGCACTTGCCTACATCATGTTTTAATGTTGTACTATCAATGAGTAGGAGACGATGAGGGGGTTGTACATACTTTCATTTCATGGTATGAAATATGTGAACACAACACAAATTAGTTAATTTTCATTGTCTCATCACTTTTTGCATTTATCTTTGGTTTCATGATTTAAAAAATAATAATCTTATTTTGAGAATGCTACAAATATGCTGTGAAGTTACTAAACTAATTTTTAATATCTAAAATGTATATGTTTCTTTACTCTAATTTAGTTTACTTGTTCTTTATAATATATGTACAACATCATTCAAAATCATTTGCAACGCACGGGTAACTTCCTAATTTAATATTAAATATATGATCAATAAAAGGGAAATGTTGTCAGATTTGTTTCTTGAAAATAATATATATTTTTAATGAATGAGAAAAATGAGCTTTTGTAAGTTTGTTTCCCTTATTATTTGAGACACAACTTTCCCTTCAATATTCTTTCTCCCAAAAAAAAAAAAAAAAAAAAAAAACTTTCCCATTCTATAACATAAGTTGAACCCCTCGGTAGAGGTGGCAAAACGGGTCAGAATTTTCTGACCCTACTCCTTTGACTCGCAACTCGATTGACCCACAACCTGATTGACTCGTTTAAAAATGACCCATTTTAACCCACGACTCAATTGACCCGACTCTACCCGCTTGTTTTGCCACGTCTATCAACGTTGAGTAGATTGAAATTGAGGTGTAATTTTTATAAAATATTTATTTATTCTTCTTTACTTAATATATTATGTACTCCATTATAGTTTGTCATTTTTTACTTGCTACCTTCATTTTCTCTTCTTACTTTAAACAAATCGAAAATTATACCAAAATTAGCTTCTAGAAAGCTGGAACAAGAGTTGCACCAAATTTAGGTATCAAGTGTTTAGTGGTAATTGGTAAGTGCTAACATTATCATCAGTGAGAATCTAATTATAGATAAGGAATTCTGAAAAAATTGACACATTGCATTTATTTAAAAAAAAAAAAAAAACTTGTTTAAAAAATACGGATTAACTCGACCCATGGCCCGGCCCGACCCGACCCGACCCGACCGTTGTCACGGCTATCCCTTGGAAACGAATTTTCCAAATCTGCTGCTTCAGATTAATATGACACCAATGGCTCCACGGACATCCAAGCAGTCTCTCCCGGACGACATCTTATTCGACAACATCCTAAGTCAGCTGCCTGTGAAATCCATAATCCGATTCAGGTGTGTTTCCAAATCATGGTATTCCAACATCACCAACCCCATTTTCATTACCAAACACTTCAACCCCAGCAAAACCAAATCACTATCATTATCATCACCAAACAACAAAGGTTATGTGCTATGTACTACGCCATGCCCAGACACTTCTTCACCTAGGCAAGAATACTTGTGTACTATCGTTTGCAATAGCGACCCCACATTAATAACAGAGATTTCTAGATTCAGAATCCCATTTCCTAATGCTAGCATAATTGGCATCTGCAATGTTATATTCTGCCTTCTGGAGTACAGAATCATTAGAAAGGTTTGTTCCTTTCCTAGTAATCCTACTTATTATTTGTTGCCTTGTCGTATAATATATATGTGGAACCCAAGCATTAGAAAGTTCAAGAGGCTTCCATCTGCTCGCTTGTATGACCGTTTTGATAATGCTGCCTGTTGCGTTGAGATTTGTGATTTTTAGGAAAGAAGACGAAGAAGATGAGCCAAACTTTGAGGTACTTTTGGCTGAGGTTTACACGTTAAGTTACCGATTCATGGAGACAGGTGGAGTTACTAATGAGTCTGTGGAATCTATTGTTATTAGAATTGATGAATCGCGATGTTTATTTTTTAATGGAGCCTTGCACCACATAGCATATTTTCATCACCGCAAGTTCATTTTGTCCTTTGATGTCAATGATGAGAAATTCCGGGAGATGATACAACTGCTGAATTACTTATATGGTTTGTCTCTAATGTTTGAACAACTTGTGGTATTCAAGGGATTGCTGACTTTGATTGCTTTTGGCAAAGCTGAAGATGAAATTGGGTTGATCAAGGAGTGCTGCATATGGGTGATGAGGGAGTATGGTGTTGTTGACTCTTGGAGCCAAATAGTTGTTGGACCATTCCAGGATGTTGAGAAATTCTTTGGCTGCACGGGCAGCGGTGAACTTGTCTTTTCACGTGACCTTAAGATTCTAAATAAGAACAATCTTGGAATTGAAGATCTCGAACTGAAGTTTTATACAGCTGATCTTATGGATCTCATGGATCTCATGGAGAGCTTAGTTTTGCTCAAAGAGTAAACAGCAAGGTAGTCATCTTTTGAAATTATTATTGACAGATCAGTTGTTGTATCAAGTGAGACTGTTGGGAAGTTTATGTGTCCATGGTATTGCCGTGCTTTCTTTTCTTTTGTTGCAGACATGAAGAGGTTATGACTATTAGTTACGAGGTTATGACTAGTGTTGCTTTTATGTAGAAGGATAAAATCAGTTTAGAGGTTATGACTATTATTTATCAACTAACTTTTGTGACTAAAAATTGTGCTCATTCTACACATGGCAATGTCATAGTAAACACAAGTCTAGCCAACATATACTTCATTGATCATAACATAATGATTAGTGGGTTTAGAATCAAGTTAGCTATTGAAATTTTATCCCTAGGAAACAGAAGAACGTTTTTAGTGATCCATGCTTGTTAATCTTAAAAAAGAAAGTTGGCGTTCCTAATGTTAAGAAGTCAGCTCTAACTAATTCAATCCATTAAATTGTATCATCTTCTTTCCTGGTAAGATTTTATTATGTTTTTTTAGATTATAGTTAGATGTTGTTGTCTTGAATAGGACCTGTTGAAAGTTTTTAAATTTTTAGTCTTTTTGGTCTTGAAGGCTATTGAATTGTAACACCATTATTGCCTGTTATTACACAAAGTATTGCTGGATACAAGGTCAAGTGATTTATTAAATATGATGCACTTTTGACTGTGTTTTCTTGTGTATATGCCTAGATTGTTGTTAGAATTTCTACAAATAAAGTGAACTTGAAACTTAAACTCGCCTGGATGCTTCTTGTGTTTCTACTGCTAATAATACCAAAGAGCCATGATTAATTCAAAAATATCATCAAAGGAAATCAGTGTTAAGAAAGTGGTTGCTGAACCTGACATTACGTCCTTTACCCAAACACCAAATAAAGTATATGCCCTAAGAAAGGTCCAAAAGGTATCTCTATTAGCGAGAAAAAATAATGTTCTACCCTCAAAAATTATCATATGCAGAAACTACCCTTAAACAGATCCTGCCACAGGAACTTTGCTTGCCTCAGAGATTTTCATCAGTTGAGCTCTTCTGGTGAAAAATCAGGTAAAAGGGACTTCTTTAGAACTCAAGTCTGGCTTTGGAGGAAAATTGCATGTTTCACACACAGAATACTACCATTAATTCCAAAAGTGCAAAAACAATATGGCTCCTGTCATGTCAGAAAATAATGCATTGGCTTTTGCCTTTGATGACAAGGATACTTGAACAAAGTTTCTCTCCAAACTTTGGAGAGAAACCCTACAAACTCATCATATATATTTATATTGAGTGTGAATTTTGAAAATCTAACCGTTAGATTGCATGTTCTTATTACATCCTTAATGCTTACAAAATTTCAAGAAAATCAATGATCAATTGCTATCTCATCAAATAAATGTTATAATTTCAAGTTTTTGTAATCTAAAGTTGTATATAAAAAATAAGTTAATTGATCAAATAGTAAATAATATCCAATTTGAACTAAATTTGATATGCATATTAAGAACATAAGGAACATGAAATTTAACGGTTAGATTTTCAAAATTTACACCCAAAAAAGAAATATATGAAAGTTTGAAGAGTTTCTCTTAAAACTAGTTTGGAGAGAAGATTTGTTCAAGATACTTCAGATGTTTTTCAATTATGTGGTTCACATTTAGAAAAATCTCTAATTCATTTTGACAACAAGCTGGTTGGGAATCAGAATCCAGTGTATTCAAAATCAGATACCAGCTTCTGTGAAAATAACACTTGGGAGTGTCAAAGGAGTTTTAACTAGTTTAGACATTAAACTTCACAGGAATGTGGAGCTTTATAATGAGCTAAATGGCATTGTTGAGCTTGTCGGATGCTATGTCCACCCCATGCCTGTTTTTTCAGTATTGTTGAGCGCCAAGGAGAATGAAATCTACGTTGTGTTTTATGTGGCCTTCTAGCTGATAGAAAGAATAGGATGCCCTTCTTTTGTTGGTCACACATCCATAACATTGCTGATTCTTAAAGATTATTTTGGTAGAGGAGTAAGTTCTTATATGCATAGTTTCCAGGAATTACTATTAAGTTTTGATAAATTCTTTTGGCTGGTCACCTATTACCTTTCCTGCTCATTGTTGACTTCGCATGTTTGTGTTACTCTGCTATTTGAACCAGAAAGATCTGGTTTGTGATTTACTCTAGATGGCCAGCTTCTTGTTTTACTTGACAGGTTGTATTACTATGGATTTTAATTATACAGAATAAACACATGAAACAAAGTAGCAATTTCCCATATTTATTCTCAGGGGAGGGAGAATCCAATGCTTGTGTTCAATATGTAAATTAGATTGCTTCAATGACAACGGAGTAAAGATTGTGTGAGTAAAATTTGGTTATGTTTCAATTGTTCTAATATTGACCATAGTTGAGAATTTGCAATGTATATTGGCCTGTGAACCTACCATCCCGTCATTGTTAGAGAGAGTAGCAGACGGCCTGTGTGTGTCATGAATTCCACATGGAGGTGAATTCATGGTACGCAGATGAGGAACTCATTTCTGAATTTTATCATATCGTTTGACCATAGTTAAATTTGCCGCTCAATTATCAATTTTTTCCTGTATTTTGCTAGGTTTTTATTTTTATTTATTTATTTTTTAATTAATTAATTTATCTATCTTTATGCTCCTATCTGTTTTTAAGCTGTCAAGTGTCTGTATATCAGAGTAATGGCAAGAAGAAGGATCATCTAGCTAAAGAGGCAGACAGCAAGTTGAACTGCGGAATAAAAGAAGAAGAAATACTGCAAAGTAAAAGAAGCTGATAAACTACCTGTAGTTTTGTATATGTCTTAATAAATGACTTGTAGTTTAGGTTAGTTATAAATAGTTTGTTAGTTGTACATGTTTGACACGTGCGAGAGTTAGTTAGAGTGATTAGTTAGTTTGTTAACTCTGTTTATTCTGTTTCTTAGTCTCAGCTGTGTATATAAAGCTGGTGTAATTGTTTGTTAATTAATTAAGTTCATTTTTACCAAAAACAATCTTTGATACTGTAGGTTTATATGAATAGGGGATTAGGTCTCTGGTTTAATTATCAAAAGTTTGTAATAACTAACTGAGTTGCATAAGCCTTATGGGGGGAAAAATTCACATCTTGGACATCAGGTTGAATCGTTAAGCTCTTGGCTCCAGGTGTATAGCTAACTCTTGCATATAATTTCTCTTTAGTTTCTTGTGAGATTTCTTTATAATTTATATAGCAAATGTGAGTGTGCACACTCATATACTGAAAAATAGGTCAAATTTGGATAAACCCCAAGTATGAATGTTCAATGGTTGCCAAGGTGGTTTGTCTTGAATATACAACTAGACACAAAAATTCCAAAGATAATCAAACAGCCTAGAGTTCTACAACAAGCATGTATACCGTGAGGGAAGGGTGTGGTTGTGGGTATGCACCATTTCCAACTTGTTAAGCTTTTGGAGTGTTACCCAATCCGTTCGGACTCCATTCCACATTTTAAGATGCCAAAGTTCAAGATTCTTTGGACCTATATTTCTTTTGATGATCGAATTGATAGACAACAAGAAATGAAATTGTCATTCATTAATCATTATGTTTCTTAAAAGATCTTATATATGAAATAAAATAACTAGTAGTACCCTTACAAAAGAATAAAAACTAGAACACATGCTTACCAATTATTCAAAGGATCCAATGATCCATAAGAGTTGCCCGTCTGGCAGAAACATCAATGCAGAAAAACGAAACAGAGGGTAAGATAAGATAACAATAAGAACACAGATATGTAATCACATTGTTATTTACAGGCTCTAGGATTATTTTCTAGAGGGTTAAATAAGAAATATAAATTATACAAAATTTTAAACAAAAGATAAATTAAATATATCGACATCACAAATAAAAACAAAAAAAATATTTAATAAATAAAGTTTTATAATTGCCTTCTACAATTTTTTGTATTTGGAAATTGTTGCATGATATCTTCATTATCAATCCTATTAGCTACATATGTTTCAATGTATATAGTCAAGCAATTATTCATTCATTAATTTCTCATTTGATTGATTTATTTAAAATTTCTTAAGATCTAAATGAGCTTTTTCTAAAATTTAAGTGGTTGTTTTGGAATAACTTATTTAGCTGAAATTGAAAACTTTTTGTTGAGAGGACTATAAATAAAGATAAAAGGTAGCTTAAATAGTATAGTGATATCCATAAATAGTATAAAAAAGTCATAGGACCCATGAAGAATAGCAAAAATAAGCTAATAGTAAAAAAAACTGATTTTTTAGGCCAACACCAAACATACACTAAAATTAACAAATTTTACTTTTGTTTGGCAAACTAAAATTTTTTTCCCAGATTTTAGATCAAATTGATTTGTTATTGAGACTTTTCTTTGAGTTAAAAAAGGTCAAGATATTGTTAAGATGATTATATTTAAGTTTATTTCAGTTGGGTTTAAGGTTAGGGTGTTCAAATTTTTATTTTAAGCATCAAAACAGGAAAAATAAAATAAAAAATATTATAATATATATAGATATATATATATATATATATATATTTTTTTTTTTTTGGGGTTCAAGTGACGCCGCCCCTGTTACAAACTAAACCATTTTATTCTAATCCCCGTTTGCGTAGCAAGGAAATGATTTGGTATTGATAGTGAGACAGTCTAAAACACAGACATGGATAAGCAACACATGAAAGGGAATAAAAAAACTATCTTCAAGGTGAGCGAAATAGCATTTTGAGATGCTATATACAACACCCTTGTCATCGAAGCCATTCATTTTCTTGAAAGAACTTAAATAATAATAATAATAACTAGAACACATAGTTGCTGATTATTCAGAAGAGCCAACCAGCAATCCAAGTTGCCAGCTTGACAGATACATTAATTGGAAAGATGGAAGGAGCATAAGACAAGAAAAAGAAGGAACCCAGATTTGGAATGGAATGACTTTGCTAGTTACAGAGCCTACCTTTTTACTCTAGTTATCTGTTCGAGAAGCATTTGATTTAGCACACGATGAAACACCCTTGAACCAAGTGACACACATAAGTAAGCAACACATGAAGAGAAAAGAAGTGACCTCAAGGTGAGCAAAATTGCATTAGAAGACGTCATCTACCAAAGACTTGTCTGGTTTTTATTTAACGCCACTTTCAAACTATCTTGGCGATTGAAAACCTGTTACAATGTGCAGTGTCAAACTCGGCTTGTTTAAAAAGAAATCACAAAATTAAGGAATAAAGAATGGAAAGAAAGACAACCTAAGAGTCCCGTGGGTAAACCATTGGTTCTGACTCTCCATTAACAATTATGGCAGGAGATTCAGCAAGATTTTTCCAAATTTTCCCTTGGGTTTCCTCAATCGTTTTTGTGAACATTTTTGGCATTTTTGTTAACTTCAATTGATGGAGAGTCTTCAATTGCTTTAAACTACCAGGGATCTTCAAACTCCGGCAAGTGTCAATCTCAAACTCCACAAGCTTTTGCATTGCTTGTTCATGCACATAAAAATCTTCCAGTTCACCTAGTTTCTCGAATTTCAAAACTAGAAGGTGGGGAAAGCCTCCCCTATCGCATTCCATGGTTTTCCCTGTATAAGAATTTAGTAACCAGAGATATCTAAGGTTGTGAAGCTTCTGTAACACATGCATTGGATCTTCTGAAAGACAAGACCTCACCAACTTAAGGTCAGTTAGGCTTTGTGGGAGTCCATTAGTATTTATGATGAAAAATGGATTATCAATTCTTCCATGCAAACATAGTCGGGATAGATTTTCGAGGCCTGACAAACGCTTCAACCTTAGATCCCTAGGCTCTTCAAAATCATTAGTTGTGTCCAATTGCAAAGATTGAAGGTGTCTTAGTTTCATGACATGCTCTGTCATTTCGCTTGCTGTGACGGATTCAACCGGAGTACAAGTTGCAATTCTCTGAGATTGATCAACATGTCCAGGCTATCCTTTAGAGAATTGTTCTCATTGACAGATGCCCCCTTCTGCGTTTGGAGATTCTTCAGGGAATCGCCACTAATAAATTGATACACAATGTTCATTTCACTAATGTATAGGTGCTTAAGATTTTGCAGTTTTTGTACTGGTCTAGGACGATTCAATACACAGTGTTAGAGATATATATTAGACATATTAGTCCAACGTAATAGGCTCAAGCCCAATCCTGCTTGTACTAGTAGTTTAGGGTTTAGTCGCCTATATATACTCATGTTATGGTTCATTGTAACACAGGTTATTATACTACACTCTTATACATAATAAAGATGTAGCTCTTAAGGGATTCCTCCGTGGATGTAGGCTGTCAAGGCTGAACCACGTAACTCTTGTGTGTTATTGTGTTTGATACTTTATGTTTTCGCTTTCGCATTCATACTAGCATATTCAACATGGTATAACAATGCTAATATTTAATGCCTTCTTTCACGCAGCTCCCACGAAAACTCCGTTGCTGCCTCGCTGCTACATCTCTGATCTCTCAAGCAAGTCGAACCACTCACCTTACAGATCTGTGTAAATAAAGCCTTCGCCTGAAGAAACCAACAACACAGGCATGCTCCTCGGTCTCCCGTAAGGAAAACCCAGAAATCCGGTCACCGGAAGCCGTGCCATGCGCCTCCACGCGCCTTAGTTGTCTCCGGAAAACTCCCACGCGCTGCCTCAGATTCCCTGACTTCCAGATCGTGTTCAAGTACACGCGCCGCCATGACGGCCTCGTCGACCACCGATCTGCCTACTAAAGAAATATGGCTTTCAACTGATGTCGCACGCGCCTCCACGCACCACTGGATTTCTGGTCGCTCCTCCACGCGCTGGTGAACATGCACGTTCCTCCCATGCGCCGAAATCAGCTACTGATGTCATCTGACGTCACCAGATGACGTCATCAGTAGCTAATTTCAGGATTCCTCCGTGGATGTAGGCCGTCAAGGCTGAACCACGTAACCCTCGTGTTCACAATGTTCCTATTCTATGCTTCCTCTTCCGCATCCACTCTAGCATACACAACATGGTATAACAACACATCGCTGCTAATATTTAACATGGTCTTAATATTTAACATGGTATCAGAGCCAAACTTCGTTCTTGGCATCAAACAAAATCTCTAGCAAGCAAAGAAGATTCTCACGTGCGTAACACAGATCCACAACAGTGCCCTTGCCTTCTTTCAGATCTGGGTCTACAGCATCATGCAGCTCCCACGGAAACTCCGTTGCTGCCTCGCTGCTACATCTCTGATCTCTCAAGCAAGTCGAACCACTCACCTTACAGATCTGTGCAAATCAAGCCTTCGCCTGAAGAAACCAACAACACAGGCATGCTCCTCAGTCTCCTGTAAGGAAAACCCAGAAATCCGGTCACCGGAAGCCGTGCCACGCGTCTCAGTTGTCTCCGAAAAACTCCCATGCGCCGCCTCAGATTCCCTGACTTCCAGATGGTGTTCATGTACACGCGCCGCCATGACGGCCTCGTCGACCACCGATCTGCCTACTGAAGAAATATGGCTTTCAACCGATGTTGCACGTGCCTCCACGCGCCATTGGATTTCTGGCTGCTCCTCTACGCGCTGGTGAACTTGCACACTCCTCCCACGCGCCGAAATCAGCTACTGATGTCATCTGACGTCACCAGATGACGTCATCAGTCCACGTCAACAGCCACGCAAGCACGTCCACGTCAGCCCTAGTCCACGTCAGCGACACGTCATAGATGACGTCATCGGATCTACTGCTTGACCCGTGACCCGACCCGGAAACCCGAAACCGACCCGGACCAGTATCCGTTGACTTTGACCCCGGACTAGTTGACTTTGACTTTGACTTTTGCGTTGACCTTTGACCAAAAGTCAAAATTTCCGATAGGGCCTATCTTGCTCAGTTTTTCGCGTAGATTTCAATTTTGGACTCCGTTTCTTCATTTGAAACTCCAAAATTGGTCAACTGACACATTCTTCATTATGGTTTCTTCAAAGGCATTTTTCAAGGCATCTCCAAATGATCTTCTCATGCTTATCCAACCTCAAGCTTTCATCGAGTTTTCGCCTTGAGTTTGAGGGAGGGTGTTAGAGATATATATTAGACATATTAGTCCAATGTAATAGGCCAAAGCCCAATCCTACTTGTACTAGTAGTTTAGGGTTTAGTCGCCTATATATACTCATGTTATGGCTCATTGTAACACAAGTTATTATACTACACTCTTATACATAATAAAGATGTAGCCCTTAAGGGATTCCTCCGTGGATGTAGGCCGTCAAGGCTGAATCACGTAACACTCGTGTTCACAGTGTTCCTATTCTATGCTTCCTCTTCCGCATCCACTCTAGCATACACAACATGGTATAACAACACATCGCTGATAATATTTAACATGGTCTTAATATTTAACACACAGGTATGCTTTAGAGATCAAGAGTTTGGAGGTTCAGTAGGTTACCAATTGATGATGGGATGGTCTCTAGGTAACTCCGCCTTAAGCCTAGATACATCAGATGAATTAACTCTCCAATGTTGTTGGGCAATTGAACTTTGTATATACGTTCAAGATTTAGAATCTGTAACCTTAAAAAGGTGTCCACTTGCAATGCCTTTGTGAAGAAATTTCCCTACAACTTTTCCGGTTTGATCTCCCAGTCTAGTGTAAAAAAAAAGAAATGGACAGGGGATATCTATATCTTCGCATTTTTGTGCTGTTTCCATGACTTTGATCATCCAAAACTTGTGACTTCTCAGCCTTTAGGAACTCATCACCATAGTTGTTAATGGACAAGCGCTGACTTTTCCCATGAAAACTTGAGCCCTCTTTCTCTAGAACTTGACAGAAATTGAACTCCGTAGTTATTGAAAGGATAACCTCACGCATCAGATCATGGATATGGCAATGTTTAGCTTTCCCATCAATGCTAACAATTGAAACTAGAACCAACTTCTACAGATGTGCCCAGATAAGTATTTATCTGCAACCTCCTCCAATGTCTTGCTTTCTCTTCCATTACAAACCATCAACTATCCGCTGTTTTGTCAATCTTGAACATTTTATGGAATAGTCCTCAAGATACATGCCAATGTATAAGAAACAGGATTTGAGGTAGTGAGGCAGATAGTGATAACTGAAGGACAAAATTTTTCTAATGCTTGTGAGATGTGGATTGCTTTCTAGCTCATAACTATGATTATCATGAAAGCATTTCCCTTCAGAGACAATCATTTCTTTGGTTGACAGAAGACCACCTATAACCACAATTGCCAGTGGTAACCATTTGCATCTCGCAACAATTTGGGCAGATAGTTGCTCCAAATTTGGGGGACATCCCTCAACGATGGAGTACTTGAATGCCTTTTTGCAAAAGAGTTCCATGGCCTATTCAGGAGTTAAAGGATGTATTTCATGAATATGAACAATTGAAAACTTTTTGTAGGAAGAAGCAACATTATAATTACGTGTTGTGGCTATAATCCTACTGCCTTCGTTATTATCTGTAAAAACATGCTTTATAGTTCCCCAAAACTCTATATTCCATACATCATCGAAAACGACAACGCACCTCTTATTTTGAAGACATTCCCTCAGTTTGCCGACGAGTGAAATCAAATTGAAGTTGTTGATCTCCTCAGGTGCAGTCTTCCCCATTACTTTATAGTATTGCTTCGTCATCCCCTTCAGAAGCTCCTCCATGTTGTATGATTCAGTTACTGTGATCCAAATGCAGCAATGGAAGTGTTCCTTCATGCCATGGTTGTCAAAAACTTTCTTGGCAAGAGTAGTCTTGCCAAGACCACCCATGCCTACGATTGAAATTGCCGTGAGTTGAGCTGCTCCGTTCACAACCATGGTATCTATTTCTCTCTCGAAACTTCAATACCAACAACTTCAGCTTTCCCAATGAAATGGGCTGCCAATCGAGGGTCATGCCATGTAACATCTTTGGTGGTGTTGCTCAATCTCTGCTTTTTGAAGTTGTATCCTTTACTTCTAGTCTTGATTTTGCCGAGTTATGTTTTGGTTTTGATATTTTGAATCTCTGAGGGAATCTCATGCCGTTGTATAGGTCTTTTAACCAAGCGTGCCACCTTTTGGAGGAAACCTTTGAATCCATATTGTTGATCCTGCCGTGGCTGATACAAGCTGAATTTGTACTCCTCTATGACCTCTTCAATGCACTCAGCTACTTCCCTCACATCTTTCACCCAGAGTTTTACGACATTGCTTCTGTCTTCTTTCTCTGCTAGTGCCATGGCTCACGACATTTGCATCCTTAAGAAAAGCCCGGATATACTCCAGTTCATCTTTGATTTCTGCGACTTCATTTATGCTCAGCAACAGGTTGGTCTCTTCGGACAAAAAGGGCATTAGCTTGGCAATGACTAAGTTCACTGCAAGCTCTGCCATTTAATTTGTATCCAGGCTTACTTCATGTAACATATCATATCATATCATATATATATATAAGCAAAGACCTTATATGTAGGAATGTGCATGGGTCAGGTTGGATTAGGTTGAGAAGATTTTTTGACCAAATCCACCATGGTGGGTTAAAAATAATCTAACCTAGACCAACCCATCACAGGAGTACAACCCACCCAACCCAACCCAACCCAACCCAATCCACATGGATTGGGTCGGGTCGGGTTGAATCCATGGGTTGGACATTTTTTATTTTATTTTATTTTTTTATTACTATTATTATTAACTTGAGTAAGAACAATATATATCCCACTTGCCACTTGAGTTGATAAATAAAATATTCATAAACTAGTATTCTAACTCGGTTATAAACAAAACATATCCAATTGAGTTGATAAACAAAATATAAGATTGTTAGGGTTTGTAAGGTAATTGGGTTTTAGATAGGAAGAGCCAAATATGAGAAAACATTATTAATTATATAATATATTTCTAAATATATAAAATTTAAATTTTAAATATATAGGTGGGTTGGGTCGGGTCGGGTTAGGCAGGTTTGTGATTGTTATGACCTGCACCCAACCCGACCTGCTGTTAAAAAAATTGGAATAAAGTCACTTTTAGTCCCTAAATTTTCATGCGATTTTCATTTTAGTCCCTAAGTTTTATTTTTACCGCTTTTAGTCCCTATTCTGGAAAACGCCTCCATTTTAGTCCCTGCCGTTACATCAGAAACAGAGAAAGCTGACGTGGCAAACGGCAAGAATAAATAATATTAAATTAATGCCCACGTGGCTTAAATTAATAATAAAAAATATTTTTTGACATTAAAAAAAGCCACATTAGCATTTAAATTAAAAAAATTAATTTATTAATTTTAACTAAATAAAAAAAAATTAAAAACAGAATTGAAAACAAAAAATCACATGCCCAGATCCATAAACACAAACCCAGAACACAAAACACAAACCCAAAACACAGAAGACAAGAACACATGCCTAGAAAATTTACCCACTTGCCCAGATTACTTGCCCACTTGCCCAGAAAATTTGCCCACTTGCGCAGATCACCCACTTGCCCAGAAAATTTATTCCAAACACATGCCCAGAAAATTAAAAAAAAAAACCCAGATCCGGAACGATGCAGTATTTGTTTGTGAGGATCTTGAAGGCGCGCTCGCCGGAGACGATCTCTCGCCAGAGCCGATGCAGTATTCGTTGTGTTTAGCGCACAACGAAAGCCCTTACGTTGTGTTGTTCCTGCTTCCAGACCCTGCGCTCGCCGGAGACGATCTCGCACCAGACCTCATCGACGGTTTTAGAAATAGGAATGGGATTAGGGGTTTCGATGAGGGTGATTTGGGCGTCCTGCTTGCAGACCCTGCGCTCGCCAGAGACGATCTCGCGCCAGACCTCATTGACGGTTTTAGAAATAGGAATGGGATTAGGGGTTTCGATGAGGGTGATTTGGGCATCGAGGAGGAGGGAAGAGTCTGTGGTGGTGGTGGTGGTGGTGGTTTGATCGAGCGATTTGGTAGGGGACGATGAGGATAAAGAAGAAGAACAAGAAGAAGAAGAGCGTGGTGTAGGTAGAAGAAGAAGAAGAGCGTGGTGGGAAGGAGGGGTTTGTGTTTTTGTGTTTGGCTGACAAGAGAGATCCACTGCTGGGTTTGTGTTTGTGTTCTTGTTGGAGATCAGTTTGTGTTTTGTGTTCTTGGATCTGTGTTCTTGTGATTGTGTTCTTGTCTTCTGTGTTTTGGGTTTGTGTTTTGTGTTCTGGGTTTGTGTTTATGGATCTAGGCATGTGATTTTTTGTTTTCAATTCTGTTTTTAATTTTTTTTATTTAGTTAAAATTAATAAATTAATTTTTTTAATTTAAATGCTGATGTGGCTTTTTTTAATGTCAAAAAATATTTTTTATTATTAATTTAAGCCACGTGGGCATTAATTTAATATTATTTATTCCTGCCGTTTGTCACGTCAGCTTTCTCTGTTTCTGATGTAACGGCAGGGACTAAAATGGAGGCGTTTTCCAGAATAGGGACTAAAAGTGGTAAAAATAAAACTTAGGGACTAAAATGGAAATAGCATGAAAATGTAGGGACTAAAAGTGACTTTATTCCAAAAAAATTTTCATTACCCAACCTAACCCACAAACTACTAAAAATCAACCCAACGCAGTGGGTTGGGTTGGGTCGGGTTGGTTTTGGCGGATTAGTGGGTTGGCTGCACACCCTACTCATGCGGGAGTGCATAAGGTCTTGAATAGAGATAGAGAGACACAAAAATGGTCTGGATTGTTAAATAAAACACATTTTTTCACTATATATTACCAAAATAAAAGACTTGGGACTAAGAAAACATTTGAAAAAGAGAGAAAGAGGAATCTAAGGGGTTACTACCTCTGTTATACAGGCCTCCTACTATCATCAAGACACCAAAACCCTTATGGGTATTTAAAAAAAAAAAAAATTAAGGGCTTAAATATGATTTAGGTTTGGGTAATTTGGTTGGATAGTTTTTGTTTTGGGTATATAAGTAGAGAGAATATTTGATACATAATGTAAAGCCATATTCTACCACGATTTAATTTTAAATCATCTATAAGATATATGTGAACACACTTACACACATCATGTCTTAATGTCACACTATAGATGAGTAGAAGACGGTAAGAGAGTTTGGCATACTTTCATTTCATGGTATAAAATATATGAACACAAGACAAATTAGTTGATTTTCATGGTCCTAATACTCTTTTGCATTTATCTTTGGTTTCATGATTTAAAAAAAAATTAATCCTAACTTGAGAAGGCTATAAATATGTAGTGAAACTACTAAACTAATTTTTAATATCTCAAAATGTATATATCTCTTTATTCTAATTTAGTTTACCTTTTCTTATAATATATGTACAACATCATCCAAAATTGTTTTATATAAAATACTAAAAACTTATCCGTGCATCGCATGGACAACTTACTATTTTCATTTGATAAGTGGGCATTGATTTCTCTTTGGTCACATTTTTTAGGTGCCTATGCTCTAACAATGCTTTATCTTGACAGCCTGTCTCTTCCACGTTCTACTCTTCTTGGTCGAGATGCCATTGACTTTTGACTAGTTGAGCTGAAAATTCAATTGGAAAATTATAGAATATTGGGTATTCTGTTTGGGATTCGCTTATTTTGCTGAAACTGAAAACTTTTCATTGAAAGCACTATAGATAAAAGGTAAAAGTTTGCTAAAATAGTACAGTATAATCCATGAATATTACCAAAAAGTGCAGTAAGTCCCATGAATAGTAGTACAAATTAGCTAAATAGTAAAATAAGCTGGCTTTTTAATTTGGAGCACACTGTGTGTTTGACATTGATTATTTTTGCTAGCTTATTTTACTATTTAGCTTATTTTTTCTACTATTCATGGGTCCAACTGTACCTTTTGGTACTATTTATGGGTTCCACTGTACTATTTCAATTAACTTTTATCTTATCTACAGTACTTTCAGCAAAAAGTTTTCAATTTCAGCAAAATAAACGGATTCCAAACAGACCAATGTATACTTTCTTGGAATCAAAAAAGAAGAAAAAAAAGTACTTTCTTCTCTTAGAGTCTCCAATATTATGCGAGATAGATGTATTGCTTATTCTATAATTAGTCAAGAGGCAAATGAAAATTCAGTGAATTCCTTTTGTTGGTGTATTGTATTGGATTTGGGTAAAGGGAATGTGAATTAGAGGCACAGTATATCTACATGAATGGTTGGATTTTAAGATCAATAAGTCTAGAGACAACAGATTTTACAATTGTCAGGCCACAAGTTATTAATGGTAGGTTGGCCCAAATAAAAACCAGTAAAAAATTTTCAATTAGCAGTTGTGAAAATTGTTGTTTCTGTAGCATTAAGATACTTTATTAATAGATGAATAATGCTAGATCTACAAATAGCTGGTTAAAAGTCAATGTCAATGCCAACCAACCAAGAATATATAACATAACAAACTTACTGGAACTTCAAATTTTGTTTTTTGTTTTGTTTTGTTTTTTGTTTTTTTGGGTCCTAGTGGAGAATGGCTTAAAAAAAAAAATCATGTTACCTATGGATGGAGCTTTTGTTGTACGTAGGGGTAGTGGCCTCCCCCTAGATTGTTTTTTAAAATTCTTTTAGTATATATATAAAATATTTTTTTTTGACAAATAGTATATAATATATTACTTTTAACAATTTGTTTCAATAAAATTATACTCTGACACCTCAACAATTTTATTGATATTTTTAAAAGCTATACAAAAATATTAGCCCAATAACAAAACTTAAGCCCAAACAACATCCCAAAACAAACACACTGAAGACAGCAAAAAAAAAAAAAAAAAAACCCTAAGCTGGTTCTAACTAGCCAAAGAGATCTAACTAGTCTAGAAGTAGGAGAACACCCACAAACATCTCACAACATGCAAGACATGCAAATAATAAAAGGAAAAAAAAGGATTTCTAAGCGAGCAAGACACTAAAAAAAGAAAAGAAAAGAAAGAAAAACGAAAAAGAAAACCTAACTTACTTTAGGGTCCGTTTGGATTAAGCTTATTTTTGTTGAAATTGAAAACTAAAACTGAAAGCACTGTAGCGAAATAATTTTTAAATGTGTGAATAGTATCGTGGGACCCATTTTTAATGAAAAAGTGACTGAAAAGTGGAATTTGTGGGACCCATAAACAGTGCACTCGTGCATTGTTTAATGTTGACTTGGTCAAATAGTGCGGCTGGAACAAAAAAAAAAAGAAAAAAAGAAGAAGAAGAAGGAAACGTGATTTTCTCAAACCTGGATGCCCAAAACGCCCAATCCAAACGGGCACTAAGACTAAGTAAAACCTCAGACCTGGGAGGGGTTTGTCAACGGCACTGTAGCAGCACAGCAGATAGTAGTAGCATTGTAGCAGTGTAGTAGAAGCAAAAGCAGACCAACGCAATGCCTAACGCCCACCACTTGTCCACTGCCGCACCGTTGCATGATCGTGGCTTACTGTCACAACTAGTGAGCAATAGTCCAATGAGAGAGAAGGGTATCTCCAGGATTCTCGGAATTCAGGTGTAGAAATTGGTACCGAAGTTAATCCCTATCAACATGGGGAAAACTTGCAACCTATTTCAAAGGAGAAGGAGCCTAACTTAATTTAAAAAATTTCACCAGAAAAACAAAAAAAGATGTGATATGGATGGGGGCAGCTCTAATAAGCGGGATTTGAAGGATTTGGTGGATAAGGTAAAAGACAAAGAGCCTTCTCATGAATTAGAAAAACCTGTAGAATTTTTTGATAAGGATCAAAGGGATAAGGAACAAAATTTAGGGTTAAAAGAAGGGCCCATGGATTTTAAAAACTTGGCACAAGATAATGGGACACGTCCCACCAATTTGAACGTAGATGATATGGAGTATGAGGATTGTTTGATGTCGGTAGTTGATGGTAATTTTTTGTCGAAGGTTTCAGACATCAAAAATTTCAAACTTTGGAAATGTACCTACAGCTAAAAGTTTGAGAAAATGGAAAAGACTTATTCGAGAGGTTAAAGATATATCCCCTTAGCTTGATGAGGGAGTTGATGCGCCTATTTCAAAAAAAACGTTCATCCTCTATCAAAGTGATTAGTGACGGCAATAGTGAGGTGAATCTTGTGAAGAAAAGAGCAGTGGAGTTGGATAAAGATCATGTTCCGATTTCCTCTGCTGGGGCTGTCTTTCAGCCTCATTTCCCAACATGAAAGTTCTTAGTTTAAACTGTTCTAGGCTAGGGATCTTAGAGACCTTCACTGTTTGGTGAAGGATTTAGATCCCCCAAGTTGTGTTTCTTATGGAAACTAAATTTGTTTTCTCAAAAAGTTGAATCTCTGAATTTGAAGTTGGGAATGAAGTATGCTCTGGGTGTTTTTTAGATGGTTTGGGGTAGGTAAACAATCTGATGCTTAGTTTTCATGGTTACTTGTAGACATTAACCTAGTTTGTGAAAATTTTCATTTAGTTCCTTTTCTTAGTTTTTCATTGAATTGTAATAGTTACTCTAACTCTTGCTAGTGTTGCGAAAGTGAAAGAAGATGTTATTTCTTGGTTTGAAGAATGTTACTCTTTTCTTCTTCCCACTTGTATAATGTGATTATTAATCAATAAAGTCTACAATCGATCTCCCTCAAAAAATAAATAAAAAGTTTCAAGGTGGCTAGTTATGCATTTGAGCATTTGAGCGTGGCTTCTAAAAACAAAAAAAAAATTGACCAAAATGTTATTGAAGTATCAATACTGCCTTTAAAAAACAAAAAAAAGCTCTTACCTTTCTTGCCCAAATTCTGTTTTGCAGAACCCATTCTCTCTCTCTCTCTCTCTCTCTCTCTCTCTCTCTCTCTCTCTCCTTGAAATCTTTTGTTACTCTTTCCTCGTAGACTAAAATCACAAAGTAAAGATGTCATCTAGTCCATTGTGGAGCTGCACTATGTAGAACAAAGTCCATAGTGAGCTATGACTTCAGATCTGGTTCTTTTGGACCACCGTCTTGAGGGGGAAAAATGGCAGGTCCAATTGGTTTACCCGCTCAGGTCTAAAAACAGTCAAGTTGGACTGCGGGTCGAAAGGTTCACATAAAAATGCTTTATCCAAGTTTCTGAGTTTAAAAACCTAGACTTGTGACCAGTTTCTAGTTAAATTGGTTTAACCGTCTGGTCTAGTTCGGTTTTCAAAACCATGAGTGAAGTTGTAGTCATTAGCTACAACAAAGTTTGTGCCAAAGTTTGTCCAAAATTGAAAACCAACTAACAAGCAAGGTTCGTTATTTTTGAAAAAAAAGAAAAAAAAAAGATTCATTGCATATCGATGGTCATATTATATAAATGACCTATTCTAGTGTGAAATAACAATTTGATAGAAGTGAACAACGTCCAACCTAATATGGTACAATTTGAATAAATCCTACCCTAAGCCTGGCTTTATACAGAAAAGCATAAAAATCGTCAACTTAAGCATAAAATTCAATAAAAATAATGATAAACTAGGACTAAAGTAGAAGAATTCTACATCAATTGAACTCCTCATGTGACTTGTTCAACAATGTATCACACATTCATGAAGCATTCCAGAGAAGTGTTGAACGAAACTGCAGCAGCTAACATGCATAAGAGAGGCATTGGAGGAAAGTATATGGAGACAGGAAATAATTGAAATGTTTTTATTTTGCTTATATATAATTTTTTGAATACTTATTTATTTAATTTTTATAGGTATAATTGAAATAAACTTTTAGTAGATAAATAAAATATCAATAAAAAGCTACATCCAAAGGCATTTGCCTAGTCAAGTTGAATTTGTCAATTTCTAGCTAGTTCAAAAACAATTGCCTTTGGTCCATTTAAAATTGCATCATTTAATATTTTGCACATTTTAAATTTGCATGTGTAAATCTCATTACCAAAAAAACGTCCACAAAACACAATGTGTAGCATGTAAGGCTTAGTTTATTAGGGTTTAGCACATATATAAAGTCTTCCAATTAGTTCATATCTAGATGAGAGAAAATACATTTTCCTTTGTACCAAAAAAACGTCCACAAAACACAATGTGTAGCACATACTTAGTTTATTAGGGTTTAGCACATATATAAAGTCTCCGTATGCTTACCTTTGTACACTTCCTCTTATGCATGGAGGCTATACATTTTCCTTGAATACTTCTCTGGCACCCTTTACGAATGACCGCTTGCTCTTGATATAAAACAGGTCAGGAGAGAACGAAAAATGAGAGAAAATAAGAATTGCATAAATGTAAAGACTCATGGCTGGGATATTATATAGACCTCCATTGGGGGCAAAATGGGTAAATACTCTTAATTTTAAAACTATATAGCAAAATACTCATCTTTTTCGAAATATCTATATCTATATCTATATCTATATATATATAAAAGCAGAAGCCTCAATGAGATGCTGCCACGTTAGGAAAAAAGCCTATCTAAAAAATTGACACGTATAAAATTTGATCTTAAAAAGTCGTACGGTGTCTTTGGAGACATTCTTTTTCAGACAGCCACACGCTTATTAAAAAAAAAAGCGATTCATTGTATTGTTTGGCAAGGAAAACACCGTTTGACCGTGGTTGGGTATGTAAAATAAAAAGACAAAAAACGTTTAAAAAAAAAAAACGTAGCCCTCTGAAAAATCCCTAGCAATTTCTTCTCATCAGACGTTGCTTAACGTTTTCTCTCTCTAAAAAAAACCCATAGCAATACTGCGATACAGAGAACGGCCGGCCATCGTCATCTGATCTGCTGCTCTGCCTCATCTCTCCTCTGCAAGAAAATTTTTCTAAAGGTCAGCGCACTCTTTTCTTCTTCAAACACTGTTTTGGTTTTCTGAAACTTTTCACCATTGCTTTTCCTTTTCGAATTAGCATATTAAATCTCCAATATGTATATGTTTTTAGTTTAAAACTAGATGTTTATACTACAAGAATTACCATCTTCCTTTTCAATATATCTGTATTTCAAAAATTTCTCTATCCCGAATTGTCTAGGGTTCTTTCTTAAAACATCAAGCGTTTCAATTTCATTCTCTGAATTTTATTTCATTTTTTCTTTTCTTTTCTTTTCTTTTCTTCCTTCTTTCTTTTATTTTCAAACCTTATATGATGGTTGTTGTTGAAAGGTAGAGACAGTTATGTTTTGTTTTTTATTTTTGAAATTTAGGCATTAATTATGATTTACTTGTGGGTATGATGGTTCAGTCGGTTATGATTTAGGTTTTTGGGTTAGGAATAGTTTTGTTTTGGGAATTTTGGATGGGAGTCGAATTTGCATATTTGGGTTGTTTTGATTTTGGATTTCACCTTCAAATTCAGAGAAAGATGAAGTTTTGCTCTCCACACATCATGCACAATCAGTTATGAATGTATTTTAGCATCACTTCTTATTATGTTTGTGAGTTTTGTTTTGTTGATTTGTAAAATCTGTTTATTATTAAAAAAATTTGCCTTTCTTATGTTATATTCAATCTATTCTATTTAGTTATTTAGTTAATTTATCAAGAATTTTATTTCATATAATTTAATATTTCATACCTAATTTGTAAACCTAATTTATCATATTTGCCTTTTGTTTTTCTTTCTTTTTCAACTCAAGGTATTTCCTGTATTGTTAATTCCTTTTATTCCCGTTCTTTTCTGCAATAAAATTTATAATTTACTTTTGTTTGTTCTAGGAATAGAAACGATTAAATAGGAAAGTTGATTGAAATCACTAGCAGACAAATTACTTGCGGGATATGACTTAGTTTTGGTTGATTAGTAGTTTGGATTTGTTCTGATTAACGTTTTTGGAATCCATTTATATATATATATATATATATATATATGGATTCATGTTCTGATTACATAAGCTATTAACTACTGCTTTTGAAGATATATCAGTTCATGTTTTTAATAATTCACGGGTATGTATATTAATATGGCCATGTTGTTCCTTTGGGAAAGGTTACCGTGTAAATTTTAAGGATTTCTCTGCTTTTCAGCATTGATAAAGATTACTAATATAGATGCTCTTATGCTATAACCGCATCAACTTTTATATGTTTATCCAAGTCAATGATATGTACATGCAGCACCATGACAAAGATAAGATAATCATGGCCTTTTATGAATCAAGTTCTAATTCAATAAAAAACAATATATCACATGTATTAATCATAGCATACATGAATAAATCTAATACCTATGCAGAAAAAATTACTGCAAAATTTTTAATATGAAGAAAAGAACTTTTCTTTCATTATAAAACACAATTAACACATTAGTGCTGTTTTGTTCTCAAAGCAATTGACCTGTAAAATTGTTATGATTTCATTAATTATTTCCCACCTTTTCCCAGCAGCCATATAGATTGTTAGAGTTCTCTTTTTTCTTTTTTTTAGGCTATGCTTTGTAGCAAATTTGGCTTATTTGTGTTTGTATAGTTTTACAATTCAGTCTGCCTCTAAGATTATATATAGTCTTAGTTTTGCGAAATTTGAGTTTCTATTAGTCATGATTCTATAACTACTAATTTTAAGTTCAAACTGAGTTTTATATATATGGTTTGTGGTCTCTAACATTTTTTCCTACAAAACAAATACATATGTAGTTTTAAGTTTGACTAAACCATGTTTCAATAGATTTTCATACTATATGTATTTTTTAAATTTATAAATTGACATTTAATGTAATTTTTCTCTTTAGTTAAGTATGAATGATAGAAAAGGTTCTAGCAAATGTGAAGATGAGAGACATACTTTGGTTTATGGTGGTGGACTATTTCAACAATTACATGTTGATGCATACACATGTATAGAAGGAAATCGATTTATGTGGGTGAGGTTTAACCAACATATATTGAAGACTGAATTATATAAAGGATTGAATGGTGTGATTTGAATTGGCTTTGATTTGCATGTTTTAGCGAGCTTTTTTCGTTATAGATTGATTTTATTAGCCAAATCTGAAGTTTAGAATGAAGATTTTGTTAAACTTTGTGTTACTGCATATTAAGGAATTATTTACCAGAGTTTTTCATCTTGATATTCATATTTAAGCTAATGAGGATAATGTAATCGTTACTATCAGGTAAGCTTCTTGAGCATCAATAACTATATAATATAAACCCTGTTTTGAATTCTATAAAAATACTATATAGAAATAATACTTTTTTATTATTTTTAATGTTCTTCATATTAACTTTGACTAAGAAGATTAATGAAAAGGTTAGGAAAAAACTGAGATGACAGTCACGCCTCTACCTCTATCAGACCCGTACTCTCCACTGGTATGGTTTCTGGGTATTTTCATTAGATTGGATTGAATTCAAGTTTTGACTTAGATTTGGTTTTGAGTTAGGAATTTGGTTTATAATAGTTTTTAATATCATGCTCAAAATATTACTCTTGCGTAGTTAGTTTGCTTTGCACTTATGGTAGTGTGTACATTAAGTGAAAGGAAAAGATTTGAAAATATATCATAAATTTAAGAATCAAAGAAGACAAGAAATAGAGAAAATATACTTCTGCTTGGAAGAATTTCATCTTCACAGTTAAAATTAGAGTAGCAAATTTTTGAATATGACTTTTTTTTCTTTCTAAATTTGGGGATGAGATATGACTTTTCTTTGGTTATTTTAGTTGTATTAGTTTTGATTTACACGTTTGAGTTAGATTTGTTTCATCCTGAGTTTGAATCACATTTATAAGTCCTGGAAGTATTTTATGTGTCTTGATATTACTCAAGCAAATGATATTTTAAGGATTACAAGGAATTTTATCTTTAGCAGAACCTATATTATATTTTAGTTACTCACTAAAAAAGAAATACATATTTAGTGGCTTTCTTGGTAGATTTCTATCGATAACTGTTTGTTCTAAGTTTACTTTATGTTTTTACTATTAGATTGTATTTGAAACACCAATGACTTAAAACATAGTGCTAATATCCTATAAACCATTACATCTTTGTTGGGCTAATATTACATCTTTGTGGCATTCTAACTAATATTATGGTTTTGTATTTTCAGCCAAATCAACTTATAGATAAATATTGACAAATGGTAAGTGTTACTTACAAAGTTGTCACAAATCACAATAAATGTTGGTTGGGGTTAAAAAATATGTATTAATCCGAAGGATAACACACACTATCAAGTCTATCAAATTCTATATGTATTATTTTTGTGATCTTTTAAATTTATGAAATTCTATGTCTGGTATTTTCTGTTTTTGTTAGTACCATGGGTTAAAAGGTGACAAAATGAATGTGTAGAACCTTTGAACATTTGGATTTCTATATTGAAACCATGCAGGCTTATAAGCATTTAGAATTTACAAGAGATGTGAAATGAGTCATTTTTTTTTTTTTTTTCCTTTGTAGATATTATAATACATTTGATTAATCAAATTTTTTATTATTATTTGTAAGGTTAAAGGTAAAAATTATTCGTATTTTTTATTGTGCAATTCTTCTGCCTATGACAAGATATGTTCAGTCTCTCTCTACTTCTAATGCAAAAAAAACAAATGGGACATGATATGATATGGAGATTTAGTACTGGATTTTGTAATTTTTCAAGGTGCAAGATTTTATGCTGCACCTATGCAAAAAAATTGCAGTGTTGTTGTTGGTGAATATGAGTTTAGCATGGCATAAAAAATTAAAAATGTGACGCATTTATTTAAGTATTTATTTTACTTTCTAATTTTCTTAGGAGTGGGCAGATTTGGTTGGTAGTCTCAACACTTATTTGACTCTTTTGGAGCTTTTTACATGTCAGCCTGCGGAGAGAGATTAGTGGAAAATATTTGTTGCATCACAAAGTCTAGGATTAGAGAAACTGTCGCATATGTTTAGACCATCTTGCTTGATTGCTAATCTTTAGTCAACAGCAAGGACAGTAAATTAATTGTTTTTGCTGCTGCAATTAATTATAGATGGTGCATTGCAGACAGGAATTGATTTTGATTATTTTCCCTTCTCAATAGTAACGGGTTACTACTTCTAAAGGGACCATTTAGGAATGTAGTGATTATTTTTAGCAGACACACAGACATCTCTGTGCTTCAAGTTCTCAATTTGTTTGTTGCAAAAATATGTTGCTCAGAAATTGGTAAGGTGCCTTGAATTTATAGGACAAGCAGAGAAGTTCATAAATCACTGTGCTCATCAAATACAATTAAAGACTGGAATTGGTTTAAGTTTTATTTTCTGACGATGTTGAAGCCTGAGCTTTGAGCTCCAAGATCTGCCTATAAATCTATTGTAGTGTTCAAAAAGGTTACTACGTAAATAAGGAAAAAAGTCTAGGAGTCACAGGTGAGGCTGGCACTTGCTTTGACGCTTGAGTGAGATGCATTAAAAATTTAAAAGGCTCCTTTAAGACCCTTGAGGTGGGGCAACTCTAACAAGGCACTCACTTTTTGTGACTTATTGAGCACCTCGGTTGAGGGGACAGGATTTAGAACGGTGCTTCACTGAAATAGTGACATTTTTATTGAATTAAAACTCAGCTCAGGAAATTTTTACCATTTTTCATATTTTCTACTAATAATTCTAGCTTTCTAAAATAAAGAAAATTCATCAAGGCCTATATATTTTAAGAGTAAAACAAAGAAAATAATTAAGGCGAGTATATTCTTAAGAGTAACAAGGCCTCATGAACAACATGAGCATCTCAAATATTGGTGCCTACTTTACTGGGGCCAAGTGCTTATTTTGGCACTAGGGCCTTAAATGATTGCGATTATATTGCATTAAAGGTTAATTTGTTTGGCTCCAACTCCAGTCTCCAAGTAATTGTGAAAAGGCATGTCTATTTTATTTCAATGTAATTTGTCAAGCTCCTCTGTAAATACCACCAAAGTTTGGGTTTGGGTTGTGATGACTGAGAGTAAAGCTATTGGAAAATATTGGACCAGTTCTAATTTTTAATCCTATGTGATAGAGATATCAAGGGAAGAGATTAAGTTTCAAATAAATGTTGTTAGGACAACTTAAAATACAAGATGAAGAGGAAAATCTTTATTGATCATGCAAAACTTTGTGTTCAATAACTATATTCTCTCGAATCCACAACCTTTAAAAAAACCTTAACCAATTAGTTATAACTTATGAGATTCCAATTAACATTTTTTCTAGATGATGTGTTGATACCAAGTTATTTCTGTCTTTTAGAAGAACACTTGCACATTAGCATCATTATCTGAACAACTAACCATTCACCCCATTCCATATTTTACCATCACGTTAAGTATAATATATTAAGTTGATTTTTTTCTAACTCATAAAATGATCCTGCGCATTGCGCGGGTTAAATGCTAGTATATATAAAAGCAGAAGCCTCAACGAGGTGCTGCCACGTTAGGTAAAAAGCCTATCTAAAAAACTGACACATAGAATTTAAACTTAAAAAATCGCACGGTGCGTTTAAAGAGGTTCATTTTCAGACAGCAACCCGCTTATAAAAAAAAAGGTAAAGAAATGCAAAACCTTATAAAAACACTAGCCGCTTATTCATGGAACAAAAGAAAAAAAAAAAAAAAAACCCTAAAACCCAAACTGTATTTCCCGATCAAAATCTAGACTCACTCAGACTATCGATTCTTCGCTGTACCTTCAAACACACAGATCGGACTTGCGTGTTCCAACCTATCAAACACAAACCCGCTTTAAAAAGAAAAAAAAAGAAAAAAAAAAACACAAACCCTAAAACGCAAACCCTAAAATCGGTTTAGTTTAAAGTCAGGGTTTTCGAAATTTCAGTTATAGTGCTTGATAGGTGTTTGATGTTGGTTCTTAGTTAATAAATCCTTACTGTTTGTTAAAAAAAAAAAAAAAAAAAAAAACTACCGATGAGTGAGAGAGAGAAAAAGACAAGTCTTTTGATGTCACAAGAGGTTGTGATCTTTATAATCTTTGACTGTAGCATCAGTAATTGGCACTAATTTTTCAAGTTACCATCCTTCCTAGATTCTCTCCATTTTGTTTTTCTCTCCAGCAAAAGATTCAATGTTTGCTTTCTACTTTGCCTAGATTTTATCCTTTAAACTTTAGCAAAGGGATTGCTAAATAGCAGTTTGTGTGTGTATAACAGTGACATTCTGGATGATTTTCTATAGAGACAGCATCTTTTATAACTATTAGATACCCTGTTGTGAATTCTTGTGAAAGATCAAAGTTGTGAAGAATTTAGCTTCAATCTTATCTAACTCTATGATCATTGTTACATAAAATTTCTTTCATTTAAGTCGTGGGTTACAATCAAATAAAAAAATATGTGTCCACTTTCCTGATCTCTTTAAAGTTGCTACTATACAGGGAAATATACAAGGGATTGCCTTTAACTAATGTTTCTTAAATTTTGTAATGGATTATTTTGAAGTTTTTTCCTCCACTTCTGTCAATGTTCAATTGTAGTGTGCTTAATTTAGGTGCATTTTTTGAGTGTATTCATGCTGTAAACATTCTTTTCATTCCCATTTAGAATATGTATTCCACGTGTTTGACAAAAAGTCTCACTCAAAATTGAAACATATTGCTTAAAATTGAAACTTACCAAATAACCCCATTTGAAATCCCAACCAAGTTAGTTGTGACTTGCACCCAAGTTGTTTTGAGGGCTATGGTTATATCATAGGAAAAGCAGGTAAAGATTCTAGAATCGTTAATTGTTTTCATTTGAGTTTTGTGTGAAAATTTTAGCTAAAAAAAGAGAACTCTCAAAATTTTTTCTTCTCCTTCCCCAAAACCCAATTCTGAAAATTAATCCCAAACACCATTCTCCTTCTCCTCTCTCTTCTCTATTTCTCCCCCTCCTCTTTCTTCTCTACCCTTCTCCTTCCCCCAAACGACCCAAAAATTTCAACTAAACAAAGCCCGATTAGTTAAATTAAACTCAGTCCGAGTCCCCAAAAAATTCAGCCAGATGCTTTACCCCTCTCCCTCTTTTAGACGCACGCTCTGCCCCTATATTCCTCTCACTCATTTGTTTTTGCCTCCACTTCTCCAACCTGTAAGTTTTTCTCTCTCTCTCAAGACAAACACAAACATAATTTTGCAATCTCCTTCATTTAACCCGAAAAATTTTGTTCCTCTTTTTGTCGAGATAGTTTTCTTTTCATTTGTGGTTGAGGTCTTCTATTGCATGGATTTAGTTTGAAATTTTTTAAGGCTGAGAAACTTACAGATTTATATGCAAATTTCTAAGCTTTTTCTGGGATTATGATAAGATTTGTGTTAATCGCTCACACTTTGTTTTTTGAGTCAGTGTTGTTGATTGATAGCACTTTTAGGCCGGAAAAAGTCACCATAGACATGTGGCTGTTACGTAAAGAGGTCAATTTATCTTTGTTTGTTTGTTCCTTCTATTTTTTAAAAAATTTCTTTTCATCATCTTTCATTTGATGATTGTGTGAAGTGGATCCTAAGTGGGTTTCGTACTGTTTAAGCCGTTGTTTCCTTGGGAAAATCTCTTTTTCCATGGGCTTTGTCAGTTTTGAGTAGTTTTGTTGTATTACATGCCCATGTTCATCAATTCATGGGCTTTATTAGTTTTCTACTTTAGTCTCTATTTGTTTTTTGCTGCATCATTATTGGCAATTTATTTCTAGGAAGAATCTGAAACTGGACTATTTGTGTTTTAGATTAAGATATCAAATGCTTATAAAAAACTTGGTGAAGAGTTAAGTAGCTTGAGAAAATGAGGAAAGAGAAGAGCCTAAGAATAGGAGGAAATATATTCTTGAAAAGCATTGATAAAGCTTCAAGATATGTGTAAATGACAATTTTTTTTTTTTTGGTAACACTTATTAAACCAAATGTATAGCACATTATGATTATTGTAATATATTGCTTTATAATATTTGTTTGTTTCTCATTTATAAGGATCGTATATATAAAATTTTATTTGTTTCTCATTTATAAGGATCTTATATATAAAATTTTGAAGGTTTTCATGAGAAAAGTTTAAACTACAATTTTCATCTTATATTAGAGCCAATTCAGCGTTCAAATAGTTTAAATTTAGAGAAATATTTAAACTTAACATGTTAAAATACAATTTAAAAGTTTTTCGTACATTGCACGGGTTAGCGACTAAGAAAAAAAGCCCATCTAAAAATAAAGAACCATAATAATCTATCAATAACATTTACAATACAAATATGTATCACAAAATTCAAATTGCAAATTGTTGCAGAGAAAATCTTGGCAGAGAATGGATTAGTTGCTTAGGTCCAGAAAATCTTGGCCCCACCCGTACACTATATTATTATCATTTTTGTTTATTGAATTGAATTTTAACCTCACTTGCATTTATAAGACAATAATATGTCTGATTGTCATATATTCTTTAAGGTGCATTATATTTGTTGGTCTTTTCTTCTTAGATTTAGTCATGTACACACTCTAATGCTCAAGGAAAATTGTCAACGTACTATGAATGATGTATATAGTGTGTGAAGGGTGGTTACCATTTATTGGTTGTGTCAAAACCACAATAATCTTTGCAGAGCTTGTAAGTTGGTAAATTTCTATAAGATGCTACGTATAGAATTATAGGGATGAAATATAATGTAATGTCCATTCTTATTTTTTAAAATTGTTGAAATTTCCTTATCTCTTTTATTCTATTCTAAATGAAAATTGTCTTTTTGAATATCTTTAGCTATGCCAAGAGGGAGAGTTGCGAAACCAAGAGATAGTTATGTTGAAGACAATGGAAGAACAAGTGTATTTCCAAAGTTTCAGAATGAACAAGAGGTAGATGTGAAAAACACACCAGCGCAGTTTCGCTGCCTAAGAATCATGATTCATTCATGAGCTGCATTGATATGGAGTTCTTTCCACCATGACTTCCTCCATTTTATCCTTTTAAGGAGGTCTCTGTGGAACCGAACCTTTCAAAGTAACTACAAGTATATATCCTTCAAAGAGTCCGAATGCAAGTTCTGCAAAAGTTCATTGTTGCATTTCTTCAGCAGTATACAATTAGCTTTTCTCTTGAAAATTTTATTGGTGAAGGTACGCTTGGTAGTGTTTGAAGGGGTAAGTTGCCCGATTGAGAGGAAGATTCTTTTAACTTAATAAGAACTAATTTGCCAGGATGATGATGTCGCTATTTGATTGTGTGGCTTCTACTTTAGGATGCCTCATGTATGTTCGTATTTGTTTTCCTTTTTTCCCCTTCATCTTCTCTATCCTCATTAGGAGTAGGAGTGTAGTCGAGAAAGAGCCATAGACAAATAAGAAAATGCATTAGTGAAGTTTAGAAGAATGCAAAAATTGTCAATATCCTTATGCTTCAAGAAATTTATGGAAAAGGATTGTGCTAAAAAGCATCAACCATATGTACATGGCTTAGGAAAGGGGTAGGTAGCTGTAGATTTCTTTGTGAGATTTCACAAATGTAACTTTGATTTAGTACCACCATCTTTTAGTTTTTAATGGGGCAGTACAGTGATTAGTATTGATAAAACTCTACAATTTTAACTTTTTCTAGAGTTTTGGTTTTTTTTCCCCTACTCCAACAAATATCTTTTGTGCGGTTTTTGTATGTATTCCTAAAATTAGTTGTCCTCTGTGTAGTTTAATTTGAATAGCTATAATAAAAATCCTATAATTGTAACAACATAGTTTGTGTAATTGAGGTTTTTTTTGTATTTTCTTTATTCATTATGTCTTCATTTGACCATATTTAATGCATAAACACACCCTCAATTTTAAGGGAGTTTCTCATCATTTTAAAAAATAATAATAATTAAGAAAAATAAAAATTAATGAGAAGTTTTCTTCCTTTTCCTTTTTTTCCTTTTCATTTTCTTTTAAAAAAAGCAGTTTATTTAATTATAATTATCTATGGAATTGTCATAATATTTTTATGATTTTGCATATTTTTCCAAGAATAATAAATAAAAGTAGTCCGCACATTGCACGGGTCTTACGCTAGTTTAGTAAAATGCCCAAGTTGTGAATCTTGATTTTAACAAAAGCGAGTTTTGTGTAAAACTCGTTATCTTCAAAATTGAGTTTTATATGTATTTTTAAGTAGAACTCGACATTAGCAATGTTGAGTTCCACTTATAATTTAAAAAAAAAAAAAAATTAAGTGGCAAAATATGCATTGAACTCAGCATTGCTAATGTTGAGTTTAAAAAAGAGGGGCATTTTGTTAAATATTTTGAAAAGATAGGTATTTTGCTACATAGTTTTACAATTAAGGATATTTACCCATTTTCCCCCCTCCATTGGTATCATATTTTTGATATTAAAAATTCAAAATTGGGAGCAGTTAAAGTGGGACAAACCGTGGTTGAAAGTATAGCACTGGTGAGTGATTAGCCTGATTGTACATTCCATGAATACAAAAGTCCAAATAGCGAACATTTTTCAATTGACTCTCCTAAAATAACTATGGTTTCATTTTTATAAAACTGCTAATCAACCATTAGCATATGAAATTTCAGTGCTAACATTGGTAAGAAAAGTACCTTTGTTTGTATAGTGAAGTACAACTTCTAGAAGACTAGAACCCCCTTTTTGCTTTCAGGCTAAGAATGAGATCCCACAAATCTATTATCAACTAGAGTATGTTTTGAACTGTTAATTTATTTCTTAATTTACTTACACCTAGGGAAAAGAATATACTTGGTCTCTATCCTTACTCATTCCTTTTCCATGCTTTGCCAACGGCCTACGAAAGAATTGTGTACCGAGTCATCATATATCCTTGGTGTCCAAGAGTAAAAATTTGCCATTAGTAATTTGCAATTAGGAAGATGCTAATTAGTTATTACAAATTTTACTACAAAGTGTTTACTAAACAAACATAATAATGAATGTGATGGAATTCACCCAATCCTATCAACTTAGATTTATATATTTATTTATTTTTAAATGGATTATTGAGCAAGAAAGGGGCTTCTATTGGCATTAGTAGTTTTAGATGGCACCCATCCTGCTCTTGCTTATGGTATCAGGTGAACTTAATTTTGAAATTTCGACCCATGTTTTTATTCCACTTCACACTTAATATACTATTATATTTGTGAAAAAATAATCTTAATCATGAAATGGAAAAGATCTTCATACATATTCCTAGAACTCATATTTTTTAAATGTGTGAGATTAGTTCAACTTTTTAAAATTGTGTTTTTTTAATTAAAAGAAAAAACCATTTCATATTGCTACCCACCTAGTTCAATGCCAAAAAAAAAAAATCACGTTATTAGGCCCAAAAGGCATGTTAATAACACTTTCACAACTAATCTTAAGTGGTAGGTTGTTATTGGCTATTATGGGTGTGGACCAAAAAGTAATTTAAATGGTTAATTCAAATTAGAACTAATAACAACTTGCTGCCTAAAATTTGTTACGAAAGTGTTTTTTGAGGGGGAAATTGATGTCTTCGAATGAAGTATGGGAAAGCCAAGCTGAAACTCAATGTTGAGCTCTAAGATGATACCCAAAGGCTTTCGATGTAGTGGTAAGCCTATCCAAGCAAGAAATACAGGCTGCACCTTAGCAAGAACAACATTAAGGCCCAATAAAACACTTCATGATAGTTAATTAATATATTAGTGGTCCCGTTACAATAATACAAGAAAATAAAATTCTCCAACGGTAGGGTAAAATTATACTTATAGTCCAGTAGTCAATTATTGAACAAATTCAAGAAAGTGTTCACTTCAGGTAGTCCTTGTGTGTCTTGGTCAAAAGGGTCTAAGGTACTTTCTGCTACTACTACATCAATATGAGGGAAAAATTCCATTGTTACAAACACATTATATCCTTCAATAGAAAAACAAAAGATAAAGACCAATGGCTCCTTGGTGGGAAGAAATGGGTTATTTAGCGTGGTGTGAAGGGAGAGAGAGATTTTAGCTCAGTGCAACAGGTATTAAACTAAGATTCTTGTAGAATATGTATGTGGGGTATGAGTGGGGTAGTATAGGTTGTTTTGAGTGAGTGGGTGTGTAAGCTTGTAATGCTATGGTAAAACTAATGCTAAAATTAAGTCTTTAATGAGAAAATGGTTGTTTATGACTGATTAGGAAGTATTTATGGACTTAGGATATGTAGAAAAGGAAAGGGAATGTTAGAGGTTAAGTGAGTGTGGGCTAAGAGGGGTGATTTATGAGCTGGGAGAGTTAAACTACAAGCTAAAATATGGCAAAGTGACAAGATTAACAGAAATTTTAGAGGGTTGGTGTATGTTTGTGGGGCTGATGTGATTATCCTTTTATAATGGAACTTAGGAGGGTGATTAGCAAAAATAATCCAAAATGTAGGGCTGGTCAGGAGGCAGAATGGCAACATGATCAATAGCATCAGGAAAAGCTTGATCATCTAAATCAAGATCATGATGAATCTGTAAAATAGAATCAGTAGTGACAGATGAAGTATGATCAAGAAAGACAGATGGAATGGAAGGAATATTGGGCAAAGGAATTAGATCAGTGGAAGGAAGGGAAGAATGTGAAGCAAAAGGGAAAACCTTCTCATGAAACACTACATCCCTAGAGATGAAAATGGAGTGAGTTTGAAGATCAAACAAATTGTAACCTTTAATATTGAAAGGATATCCTAAGAAAACTGATTTTCTAGCTCTAAGAGTAAACTTGTGTCTATGTGGAGTAACATCAGTAGCAAAGCAAAGGCAGCCAAAAGTCCTTTGGTGAGAATAAGAAGGAATTTGGTGAAAAAGGACCTCATAAGAAGATTTATGTTGTAGGAAAGGAGTAGGAAGTCTATTAATCAAATAAACAGCTGTTAGAACACAATCACCCCAAAAAAAAAGAGGAAGATTGGATTGAATTTATAAGGCTCTAACAGTAGCCAAAATGTGCTGGTGTTTTCTCTCCATAACTGAATTTTGTTGTGGAGTATACACACAGCAGTGTTGATGAATGATGCCCTTAGAATTATAGAAATCAACCATATTGAATTCCAAGGCATTATCAGTTCTAATTGATTTGATAGAAGTATTGAATTGATTATGTACCATATTGTAAAATGAAACAATCAAGGTCCTAACTTCTGATTTAGCCTTTAAAAGAAAAACCCAAGTAGCCCTTGATGCATCATCGACAATGGTGAGATAATATCTATGTCTAGTAGTAGTAGGAATGGAAAATGGCCCCCAAACATCCATGTGAACAAGATTAAATGAATGAACAGCTCTTTTATTATCAAAAGGAAAGGGTAGTCTCTTTTGCTTTGCCAAAGGACATACATTGCAATCTTTAGCACAACAATTTTGTAAAAAAGGAAAAAGATGACCTAAAGAGTGAAGTTTCATATCAGATGGATGTCTTAATCTAGAATTCCATAAAGAATACAAGTTGGCATGAGAAACAGAAGAAGAAAAAGCAGTAAAGGAGTTGAACTTATGCCTGAGTAGAAAATCATCTAGAGACTTGGAAGCTTTAGAAAGACTAGATCCTTGTAACAAATAGAGTCCATCATGCATTTTGCCCTTTCCAATCGTGTTCCAATAGGTAAGGTCTTGTATAAAACAGTAATTGGAAAGAAATAGAAGACAAAAAGGATGAGAATGAGTTAAGGCACTAACAGATATCAAGTTGAATGAAAAAGAAGGCACACAAAGGACATTTGTTAGGGTAATATGTGAGGAAAGCTTAATTGTACCAACATGGGTCACAAGAGCAGCCTCCCCATCAGGCAATTCAACCACAGTGTGTGAAATGGCAGTAAAGGAAGTTAATAAATGCATTGAACAAACTATGTGATCTGTAGCACCAGTATCTATAACCCAAGTTTCAACACCAAAAGCCTTTCTATTCACAACCTTAGCTGAAAAGACTGAATGTGGTGAACAAGAAATAGTACCTGCAACTGCATTGGATGGCAAAGAAACAGCATTAACCATGTGAGTTTCTTGAACTGTTGAAGTTTGGTGAACTCCAATAAAAGACAGAAGCTATTGGTACTGATCAGGAGTAAATGCAAGTGCTTGAGTAGTGACAACATGATTATGATTAGCATTTGAATCCAAGCAATGAACTTGAAATTGAGTTGTAACAGGATTATGATTATTATTTGGTAGGGATGTCCATGGGAACCCGAGAACCAACCCACCCGCCCAAATTGCCCGGGCCAACCCGAAAACCGGCCGACCTGATGCCCGTGACGGTCGAAAACAGGTCTCCGCCACCAAAAACCGACTTAGGCGGGTTGGATTGCTCGTTTTCTTCATCAAAAGTCGATATATCCGATCCAACCGACAAAACCCATGAGAGAAGGCTAGAGTTCCTAGATTCGTTCAGATTCATCAGTATTCCGGTGAAGGTTTGGTAGTTTTTGGTTAGATCCGGTGAAGATCTAGGTTTTCTTGCTAAGATCCAGTAGTGAGATGAAGATTTTGCTCGGATTTGCACGTGTTTTTGCTTCGATTTTTCTTAGATCCGGCGATGAGAAGAAATTTTCGCTCAAATCTGAACTTGATGTAGGGGTTTTTGCTTCGATTTTTGTTTAGATCCGACGATTTTCGCTCAAATCTAAGCTTGATGTTGTGGTTTTTCTTTGATTTTTGCTTAGATCCAGTGATTTTTGCCAAAATTTGGGCTTGATGTGGTGATTTTGAGCTTGATCCGGTGATTCAAACTCAGACCGAAGCCAATCGATTGGAGACCGATCCGACTCGACCCGAGGTCGTCAACGGTCGGCAGTGGGTCATTAAGCCGTTCACCCAATTCCAACGAGTCGGTTCCGGGTTGGGCACAAACCCGACCTGAATCGACCCGTGGACAGCCCTAGTATTTGGAGCCAAGTAATGACTTTGGAACTGATTTGCAACAGTTGAAACTTGATGAGCCATCATATTCCTGTTCTTAAATTTGTAACCTGGTGGAAAACCATGGAGTTTATAACATTTATCCACAGTGTGACCCAACTTTCCACAGTGAGTGCATAAAGGTCTTTCCTTCCCTTTTGGATTGTTGCCTAAGCTCTTGGTTGCCAAAATAGTAGACTCAACTCTAACAGAATTGGTGACGGATCTTTGCATTTCCTCTTGGATGAACAAAGAATGAGCTTTATTGATAGAAGGCAATGGATCCATAAGCAAGATTTGTGTTCTGACTTGAGAAAACACATCATTGACTCCCATGAGAAACTTCATTGTGGCTTCTTTGGCTTGAAGATCCTTCAACCTCTGATTGATATTACATACACACTTACCACAAGTGCATTGAGGAAATAGATTAAGATTCTGAAGCTGATCCCACAAGACTTTAAGCTGAGTGAAGTAATCAGTAAGTGATTGTTCTCCCTAATGAATCTCAGCAATTTGCTTCTGGATATTGAAAACCTTGGTGCCATTTCCTTGACTGAATGTGTCTCGAAGCTCAGTCCAAATCTCAAATGCAGTATCTCTGTAGATGATACTACCTTGAAGTTTTGGTGAAACTGAGTTGATAATCCAAGTACCAACTATGTTATCAACACGAATCCATGCTTGAATAGTTGTTGGAGAATTCACTAACGGAGAAGAAATGGTTATAGAACCATCTATAAAACCAAGTTTGTTTTTGCCAATCAAAGACTTCCTGGATTTTCTCTAGGATGTAAAAACAATGGATCGTTGAGATTGTATGAATCTTGTGAAGAAGATGAAGATTCAGTGGTGGAAGTGTTAGCTGCTGCTGTGTAAGCCATTAAAGGAAAGTGAAAAGCTTTAAAGACTTTGAGAAAGCTTGAAGGGAAACAACAATGGTGGACAAGAAAAGAAAATTCCCAAATCTGTCAAACACTAGAACTTGAAGCTTTTAGAGAGCTTTGATACCATATGAGAAATGATAGAATTGGGAAAACTAAAATTATATTGAATAAAATTAGTTTGTTCCTTATATACAACATCAGGTTCAACCAATGATAGAAACAGAGCTAACCAAACTAACCAGCTAGACTAACAGAATACAACTAGACTAACAGAATACTAACTACTTCACGTGAGACTCACTTAACAACTCACGTGCAAATGCCAATAACAGAAAACTGGAAACTGCAAGTCGTATACACAAATGCTAAACTACAAGTGCATTAGATATAACCTCTTGAACTTCAATCACATCAGTTGAGTCTTGCTTCCTCTGCTCCAGCTCCTTAGCTATTTTGCCTTGATCTTGATACACTTCAGATTGATTGGAGAAGAAGACCAGGAATTCCACACACAGCTTGTGAATGGATTTCAGTCCCTCATTGCAGAGTTATCTCAATACATCCCTGCCATTCTCTCAGAGCTTTGACAATATTGTAGCATTATTTGTTTTTGGTTCTGCTTGATGTGTCCATATTATTTGTTTTCTTATTCTATTATTATTTTTTTCAATGATGTACAAATTTGTGTATGCTAACTTTAGTAGGAGATGTTCAGAAAATGAAAATTGCTTCTCTCTCTCTCTCTCTCCCCTAAAAATTCCCATTTGGTGGGATAGCAAAATTGTAGCCGTAATTTTTGTTGATATCATAGTTTGGAGGATTGAGTAAACAAAGAAATATTATAATAAAAAATTGAAGTGCAAAAGTTGTTGCAATTAGATATTTCTCTATATTACTATTTATGTGCAATTTTATCTCGCACACATTGCATCTTCCTTCGTTATTTTTGTCGTACTAAGTAAACCATCCTTTTGAATTTATTTTTTATTATATCGCATTACTTGATGATGCATCACTCGGTCGTGGCAGCAAAGCATCGCTCAGAAAGACTTAATGCCAGTTTGGATTCGGCATCTGTGTTTTCATTTCAGCGTTTTTCTCTTCTTTTTTTCACGCATTTCAGAGAGACAAAATTTACTGTTCACAACTGTAGCAGCACTATTCACACACTGTAGCAACACTATTCACGCACTGTTCATAGGACCTACAACCACTTTATTCCGAAAAAAAATTAAAAATGGGTCCCACAATACTATTCACACTTTAAAAAATTATTTTGTTACAATGTTTTCAGTTTTCAGTTTCAGCAAAAATAAGTTCAATCCAAACGGACCCTTAGATTATTTTTCAAACTCTTAAGGTTGCTACTTTGTTCAAAACTTCACGTCCTCTTTGATCATGGGATTTGAGTTTGTGGGTAAGTTAATACACTTCTTGTTGATACTAAGAGGCATATTTGGTAGACTGTAATAGACACTGTAATGTAATAGTTATTCTTATGATTTAGTTATTTTTTAGTTTGGTTATATTTTTATTACAAGGAATAGTTATTCATTATGAATAACTATTCTTAAAAATGAGGAATAATCATTCCTTTTTAAAAGGTTGTATTATCTATGCCTAAGTAAGTGCAATAATTTCAAAATTTAATATATTTCCAAATAAATGAACTTTCCATATACATCTAACAATTATAAAAATAAAAAATCATAAAAAATAACACATATCTCTCTTAAATTTAAAAATAACAAATTTTAAAGAGATATAATTGTATGAGTAAGATATTTCCTAAAATAAATATTAAGTTTTATTCTAAGGTTATAACTCACAATTAAACTAATGAATATGTTTAGTTATTATATTATGACACACTTTATTACTAGTAATAAAGATTATAATTTCTATCGTAATTCTCATTTAGTGTACCTAACATACTCATATCATTTTCGTCATCAATGATTTTCAATTTTGTATTTTATTTGTTTTAAGACTTTAGAGTAGAATTAGATGTATGAATATCGTTTAATTTTCATTAGGGAAAAACATTGATTGTAGTGGTATACTACCAACAGAAATCGATTGTCGATATATATATATATATATATATATATATTTGTGTTTTATTTGTGATAATATTAGAAAATTGATCAGCAAATGAGATGGCTCTATCACTAGGACGGATTTGTCCTTCTCATAACCAAGGAAACAAATTTTTTTTTGAAATAGCTTGATTATCTTAGCAGAAACAATGAGACCATTATGTTTAATAAAATCAAGAAACGAATATAGATGTTTTCAATGTTCATCAATAGACTAAGTAGAGAAGGATGTCATCAATATTTCATAATTGATTATACCAGTTGTACTCGTTAATTATTCTTATACCTTATGAGCAAAAAGATGAGGCAGACCATTAATGAACTTTTCTTTCCAATAAGGTTTTAGACTATCATTGCGAAGCATAACTTTAGAGATGAAAACATCTTGATACCAGACATAGTAGGACATCACAAGTTATTTAAATAAATACTTATAGGCAAATATAGGTAGAAGCAAGTTTTCCCAAGTAGGAATGGACGGAGGTTACAAGATTAAAAACTGGGAAAGTAAGGGGAATCTACGGAGAATATAAAAACTTAGAAAATTGAGTTCTAATTACAACTGAAGGGAAGTGGATTTTTCATAGGCAAAATTAGATATTAATGGAATAGTGAATAGTGAATTGTTAATAGTAAATTTGACTTTTTTTTCTATTCACAGTAGGTCTTCAACAACTTTGTTGGAACGTGCAAACAATAGTGATGTAAGAAGTGGTTTTAGCAATTTCATCGATATGTGCCGACAATATCATCTTTTGCAATTATAGAGTTGAAATAGGAAACCGGTCTTCAACTAAGGATGGAGTTGCAACTGAGTTATGCTCAAAAAGAGTCTGATCATAGGAATAATATGGATTATCATCTTTAACAACAAAGGCTTCAGATGATGCCTTAAACTCATATGTATATATATATATATATATATATATATATATATATATATACATACACGCATCTTGGCTTGTGTGTTGATACTTTTTTTCATTTAAAGAAACTATTTCTGATGAATTTAGAAGTAGATATTTTTTCATTAAGCTTAAATTAAGGTCCCAAATAAGTCCGGTTAGGAATAAAATAGGTATTTTGTAATTTACATCCCTTTTCGGTAAAATTGTAAATGTTTCCACCCTGTGGTTAATGCTTTTGGAAATTAAGCACTTTTTGGACCTTTACACCCATTCATAAGTTTCTTTCGGCTCTATTGTAGCCTCTTATATGGGCCTTTTCATTTATAGCTTTTTGCATTTGCGGGTCTTTGTATTTGCTTGACTAGTTTTTTTTTATTTCAAGCCCATAGATCTCTTCAACAATTGGGTAGCAACATGGTGTGTATCCTCAGGGGTGTGCGCCGAACCACACCACTCTAGCCTCTAGCAAACTGGCAATGAAGGGATTTTTAGTTTCCACAAACTCTTCCAAGGAAATTAATAATCCTCACTGGTTGAGCTGTGTGATCATATTAATTGGAAAATCACATTTTGCTATTCTCATTTTAAAAATTATAATCCTCTCTTTAACCTGACATCGATCTCTAGCCATGCGTGTATGTTGAATTTTTTTTATTTTTTTTTTTCTTTCTTTTTGAGAAACAAGCTTGCTTACTTTGCTCAAGTGCTGTTAATTTTTTTCACAGTCTTAGCTTTATTTAGCACGTTTTTTCATTATTAACTAGTCGCTAACCCGTGCAATGCACGGGAAAACTATTGTGTATAAAGATGTAAACTATTCTTTTTCTCTTCCTCTTTGATTGTACATTACGATTCTAGTCTTATAGTTCCTATCCTTGATATGAAATATTAATCTTGATATGAAACATTAATTTAGATAATAAAAAATAGAAATCAATCTTAAGTTTAAAATAAAATGAAGAATTAAATCTTTTAACATCCTCGATTATCCATAAAACGTATAAAACACAAATTTAAAGAACTACTTAATCAATATTGAAAGACAACTTTAAAGTGTTTTTTGCTACATCTAAACCTACAAAGAGTCAAACTAAAACCCTCAATTATGGGAACTCAACTAAGGCCTTAATGGCTGATTGCCACCTCATACCTGACATTACTACAAAATACACAAGCATTTATTTCAAGCCAAAAATACTAAATCACCACAAACCTATCAATTTTTCTTATGGTGCTTTTCAAACTTCTGCCTTTCAACACTTTTAACTATACAAATATAATATTTATTTATAAAGTAAAGAAAAAACAAAGATCAAAAACCTTTTAATTTGATTTTGGGTAGAAATAAACTCAAAGACCCATCCGCACGGATTAATTCTCCTTTTCTTTTGGTTACAGATAGATTGGTGCTCTTCCCAATCATTAAAAAAAATTTATTTCATGTCACAAAGGTGGAGAATTTATCGAACTTCTATATAAAAAGATTCATTTTAACCACAGAAAATTAATTATCATTCTAAAAATCTTTCTATATTAAATTTTCTCACTTTAAATATAGATTTGCAATACATGCAATAATTCTAAAATTGAAAATCCATCGTCAAATTGAAGTTGAAATTGCCCATGAATCATATAATTCGTACCTTGAATGTTTAATCATGAACCTGGCTTTCTGCCCTCCTTGTACTTGAAATGTACTTGTATTTAACCATCAACATATATATATATATATATATATATTTTATAATATACCTCTTGTGTCTCTTATAAAAGAATCTCATATTAATTAACAACAGTAGATTAAGCTGATCAACTCTTTCTCAATCAGTTGGGTCGAGAGGTGGATAGACTTGGACCTTACATTCATCGCTGCATCTGCAACCGTTGAAGCATCCTAGCCATTTCAAGTAGTAGCTTTTAAGGAATAAAAAAAAAGTAACTTGTAAGTACATATTATACAATCAAAAACTATACCAACGAACAAAACAGAGGACCATTAACCCCTCAAGCCTCACCAAAACATAGCAAAGAAAATGAAGTAGGACAAATATATAATAAATTATTACAAAGGCCTTTTTTGCCTGAAAACTCGTACTTCATTTATAAAAAAAAAAAACACAAAAACAACAACAATAACAAAGAAGCAGGACAGACGCAATGAAGAGAGCAACAATCACACAACTAAAACAGGCCAACACTGCTGGTTAACAAAGCCTTTGTTAACGTAGTCCGTAAAAGTTGGTAGCCTTTAATAGAACAATTTTCCTCCACCAACATGCAAACATGATATTACAAATTCCATCCAAAGCAAATTCATCCACGCTAGCCCTTGGGATTCGGAAAATAGTATATACATGTAAATAATTTAGTTTTATATATATATAGTCAAATACATATTATTTCAGGCCAAATGCTTAGAGGATTTGGTGCATAGGATACCTATTGGAAAGAACGAAGCAGAGGTTGCCTTAATTCAAAACTTGAATCAAGAATTGTTATTTGAAAGAATCAGAATTCAGCTGAAATATCTCAAATTCAAATCCAAATTAGCCTTCAAATATGGCCCCTATTGAACCAAAACCAATTATCACAAACCAAAATTTCATCAAAAAAATTTCTCGAGATGCAAAAGTTTCCCTTTGTCAGCATGATCCAATGAAATCTTTCTATTCTCACGATCTTTTCTATTCATATATTCTAATGCAAATCATCTGACTTGGGTTAAAAGAGTCCTATCATACTACTACTACCTTCTTCTTCTTTTTTTTTTTTTTTTTTTTTTTTTTTTTTTTTTTTTTTTTTTTTTTTTTAATTCGAGTCTATCAGGATTTGGGAATTTGAGTCCTATCAGCCATCAGGATTTGTCTCATAATTTTTGTTTTTTTATTTAGATCATTGAGACATTTTGTCAAACACTTAGGGTTGGCCTATTTTCACAAAGGATATCAATTCTTATATCATTCTCTAACCATTATACCAGCAAAACATGAGAAAGAGAAAGAATTACAGAGAGAAAAAGCAAGAAAGCCGGTGAATTTGTCAAACAAAATTGGATTTTGAATAACATATGAAAGACTTTGTATGTTTTGAATAAAAGGAAGATCGTTTATATATAAAATAAAATAAAAAAGAGAATAATCAAATAAGATAGCCAGATTGGATTACAAACATATATTATTAAATAGAAACTCACCCGGAGAGGATACAGATTTTGAACGAAGGGTATCGATTCATGTTGATGGGCTGGCCTTTCTTTACAAAGGATATTGGTTTGAACGACAGAAGAAAGCTTGGAATGAAGGTAGAGAAGCGAAAAAGACTGGAGGCAGGAGAACATGTATGTAGAGAGAGGCATGGAGGAAATTGTTTGTTTGAAGAAGGAGATGGGACTGCGTGAAGAAGAAGAGAGGGAGTCTGATGAGTTTGTGTTACCGTGTTTGCATTGAAGGGGGAGAGTGTTTTTATTATCGGGTTTTGGTTTTGGGCAGAAGGAAATTTTCAGGGTTTTAGGCTTTTGGCTTTTTTTTTTAGCTGAAATTTTTGGGTGTTTTTTTTTTCTTTTTAATAATGCTAGGTTTTAGAAAAGTTTATTTTTTTTAATATTGTGTCGATGTGGAAAATTGTGGGAGCTTCAAAAGTTTCGGTTTTATATATATATATATATATATATAGATTATCCTGCTTTAGTATAACAGTTATTCCTATTGTGACCACACCTTATGTGCAGCTTACAACACTCATATCAGGACGTATCTACATTAGGTAACCTTGACTTGTACACAAGCTGGCTTGAAGTGTAGTCCTAACAAAGCCAGTCTCAACTCTCTTACTTCAAATTAACAAGTCACCGTGTGGCAAAAGGGGTTAATGCCCAACAATACAAAAAGGCCCTCACAATGGGTGCTTTTAGGACATTTATTAATAGATTATTTTAAGAAATTTTCTATACTACTTTCATAACAAAATTTAAGAAGTTATCCAAAAAATAAGTTGTTTTCTTCTTTTCTTATAAAACATTTTTAAAAATATTTTATAAATTAATACCTTTAAAATATCGATTAACTTTTTCAATATTTAAATAGAATAGAGGAAAAAAAAAAAAAAAAAAAGACAGAATAAGCGAAATGAACTTTTACTCTTGGAAATTGGATGGAAATATTCCTAAACAGCTGGAAACGATCTAATACATTCCACCGACTCAAAGTATCATATTTGTAACAATCCCACCCCCATACCACAATTACAAACAATATCTTTGTCAGAACCTTTGATTTAGCTCGGTGTTTTTTATTAATTAATTATTATTATAATTAATTTGAACTGACCGGAAAAAGCTGATACTAGGTGCTGCAGGCATCGGTCAACTTCTTTTTTTTATATATCATATCATATTATATTATATATATAATAAAAGTTAAGCTTAGACGTCGTGGTTGCGCAATGTGACTTCACCAAATTGCAGGAATTTTATTAAATTTTTAAATTTTTAAAGAACTAAAAATGAATAGTATACTATTAGGATTCTAATTCATTCTTATCATTAATTAAATTTAGATTAACATTATTTTTTTATTCGTTAGAATATATTTCTTAAATTAAGGGATAATATTGAACATACAAACATTTAATTTAGATAATATTTATTATCAAATTAATGTTATTTTTTTATTTGTTAGGATATATTTCTTAAACTAGGGGATAATATATAACATACAAAAATTTAATTTAGATAATATTTAACATCTAAATTTTCTAAATTTTAATATTATTAAATTAATATTATTTTATCATAATATCAAGCTACAAAACTTGATTATTAAGGGATAAGCACAATCCAAATTCTTCAAGAGGTGATTAATATAAATTGGGCTTAGACGCCGTGGTTGTGTCATGTGATTTCACCAAATTGCATAAATTTTATTAAATTTTTATATTTTTAATGAACTAAAAGGGAATAGTATACTATCAGGACTCTAATTCATTCTTATCATTAAATAAAATTAAATTAACGTTATTTTTTTATTTTTTAGGATATATTTCTTAAATTAAGGGATAATATTTAACATACAAAAATTTAATTTAAATAATATTTATCATCAAAATTTACAAAATTTTAATATTATTAAATTAATATTATTTTATCAAAATATCAAGCTACAAAACTTGATTATTAAGAGATAAGCACAATCCAAATTCTTCAAGAGGTGATTAATATAAATCTATCCCAAGAAATAGTATATATCTCCATTAATTTGATAATTTCTACGTTGATGACATTTAATATATATATATATATCAAAATTCCTTATAGCAATCAACCATGTTCTCTTTCTCTTCTTTTTTTTTTTTTTTTAATTTTTAATTTTTTATATGTTATGTTATGTTGTTGATCTTTTTTTTTTTTTTTTTTTTTTTTTTTCATTCATTCTATTCATATGACCATTTTTTAATTCCAATTTTTATGAGATAAAAACAACACATTGATTAGATATCTTTAATTTCAATAAGATTTAAATGAATTATATTTCAAATGGAACTCTACCAATATATATAACCCTATATATCCCTTTTGGAGTAAAGCTTATTTCAATATGTGAATGCCTAAATTCCATGACAATGTAGGTATGCATTCTTTTTTCTTTTATTATTATTATTTTCATTTTGTTTATTTTCTTTAGTGTTATTATTTGTTTTTTGTCTTCATATGATTTTAATTGATGAATTCAAAACATTCGAAAACATTGTCAAGTTTCTAAAGGCTCCTTCTTTATTTTTGTATTTTGTTTTTATTAAATTGATTAGGTTTTGTGTTTGGTTGCCTTTTGTTTAAACTATTTTTCTCAACTTTGATCTAATTTATATGCTTAGGGTTAGGGTCTCAGAATTAATGATTAAATTGTGTTAGAATTAATAGATTAATTTTAACAATTTTCTTATTTGATTTTTATGTTACATCAAATTATTAAGATGTTCTACACGTGTATTCTTGAATTATCACCTTTAATTTTTAATTTATAATATTATCAAGATTATATTAATTTTAGATTTATCAATTGTTTAGTACTTTTTTTAAAAAAAATAATTATCAACTTAAAATTCAATTTGGAATTATCAATTTAATTTAGTAGTAAGAAATCTTACTTCTTATTTTAGTGAGATAATTATTTACACTTGATAATTTTTTCTTTTATCTTTATTGAATCTAGTAAAATATATAATTATTTATACATTTATTTTATAAGCTTTTTCACAAAACCATGCAACGCACAGGCCTATAACTAGTATATAATAAAAGTTAGGTTTAGACGTTGAGCTTGTGCCACGTGGCTTCACCAAATTGCAGAAATTTTAATAAATTTTTAGATTTTAAGAATAGATATATACATATTTTTTTGGATAAATATGACAAATCAAGTATTGAAAGAAAATAATATTTGATTTACAACTATAATAATTGTATCTATTTAAAATATTATCAATAAAGTCTAAAATCAATAGAATAGAATTAGCTAAGGATAGAATTGTCATCTGCGGGGTTTTCTCTAACTTTTTCTAGAATTGCCTTACGTGTCTCCTTTCATGATTAATTCATGATCAAACCGCCTCTCCATGATTAATTCATGAGCATCATCTAAGGAATTTGCAATTGTCATGGCTGTTTTAGGCAGAGAACAACTCCTCTCTCCCAGAGGCAACTCAACTACATTGCTTTTGCCTCTGATGCTGGAAACTCTTATGTTTTATTTTTGGGCTTGTTGCTAGAACTTGCATTTTTTTTTCCTACGTTTCTTTCTTTTTTTTTTCTTTTTTTTCTTTTTGGATAAATTTGCATCTTATGTCATCTTTTTCCTAATAATAAAGTAAATAAAAAAAAAAGTATTTGAGTTTTACCTAAACTACTTCTTTTTGTTCATATCATCTTCTTCACAACCTAAAATTTCTACTATATATACACAGTTTTTTTGTGTTTCATTTTTTTTATTACGTACTTTACAATTATTTGCTATATTCTTCCTTTCTCTTCTTTGTCCTACCTACAACCTTGCAGGTAATTTTTTTTTCTTTCATCAAATTGAATAAATTTTGTGTATTTGTTACCTTTTTATTATATATAATATGATTTTTATGAACAAGTTTTATAGATAGGCTAAAATTCTATGTTTGATCACACCTTTTAGTATTTTTTTTAGAAGTCAATATAGCAAGCAATATATTTGTATTTTTTAATTTCTTATTACATGATTATTTGTTGTTGACATCAATATTTTATAATGGATTTAATTTATTATGGCTTTTTTTTGGTGCTTTGTTCCATGTAATCTATATTCTTTAATTAAAAGCAAAATTTGATGTCTATCTTTACTAAACTCCGTTTTTTTTTTTTTTTTTTTTTTTTTTTTTTAAGTTCAAAATTTTGGATTTTTTTCATTAATGAATTGAGGTTTTGGCTTAATTTTGTTTTCAACCGTTTCAATTATTGAATTCATTATTTTTTTCATGTGTAATATTAATATCTGTGTGTGTGTGTGTGTGTTTTTTTTTTTTTATGATAAAAAAAATAATATATGTGTGTTCTTAAAGGCTAAAACACAATACAATTATAAACATTACTTTAAGTTGGGGTGTTATATTTATTTATTAGTAAGTTAGAATGTTACATTAAGTTAGAGTATTATATTTTTATTTATTATTAATTTAGAATGTTACATATGGATACATAAGGTTGATATAACTTATAAATGTTTGAATGAAAATCAACACTAAAACAAATGATTTAAATATCAAAATAAGAAATAAAAATTAAATTTCTTTTAAGTGTACAAGTACAATTTATTTTTTAATCTTAAATTTTGAATTAATTCTTTTTTCATTTTATTTGTTATTCAATTTAATTATATTATCAAAATATTTTTTAAAGTTGGGCTTAGACGCCGTGGTTGCGGCAAGTGACTTCACCAAATTGGAATATTTTTTAGATTTTTAGATTTAAAAAAATATATATAATTTTTCTTCTCCTATAATCTCTAAGTTGATAAAAATCTTAATTTGATTATTACAATCCAGATTCTTCATATAATCCATCTCATCATTATTCTTCTTTTTTATCCCCCAATTTTTTATTTCTTCGGTTTGTCAATTTGTTGTTGTTGTTGTTGTTCTTTTATATATATATAGATAAACACAATTTTTTATAGATTTTTTTAAAAATAGATATAATTTTTTTCTTATCTTTTTCTCCTATAATTTCTAAGTTGATAAAAATTTTAATTTGAAATTAGTTCTTTGGAAAAAGCTTGATACACACAAAAACTTAATAATTTAATATCAACTTAACTTCTTCTCATCCATTAATATATATATATATATATATATATTCTTCTTCCCCCCCCCCCCCCCCCCCAAATTTTTGATTTCTACGGTTTGTCAATTTGTTCTTCTTCTTTTTTATATAAAAATTATTCTTCTTCTTTTTTCCCATTTTTTTGATTCCTATGGTTTGTCAATTTTTTTTCTTCTTTTTTCTTTTTTTTTTAATATTTAGATAAACACAATTAAAAAAGAAAAAATAATTAAATAATTGATACAACTTAATTACCTATAATACATATTTTAAAGTTACATTATCTCTTTCTTCTAATCAAATATCATCTTCTTAATGGGATTTTATATAGTAGAGTTTAACTGGAACTCTACTTCTCTTACAAGTACATGTGAATATAGCACTATTTAAAGTAGATTAGTTATTGGACTTTGATATCATGATACGTAAATCAATTCCATTGCTACAAGGGAATGCAGTCATTTTTTTTTTTTTGGGGGGGGGAGAAGGAAATGTAGTCATTTAGATCTAGCTTATAGATTAAATTGCGAGAAGGAAGTATCAATTTCACACTTTCATTCTATATACAAGGTGTGGGGGAGCAAAAACTTGGGTCTTTGCATTGGGCTTAAGTCCCACACTTTGTTAACAATACGTCCAAGGAGAAGAAATCATGAGGGAGCCCCGTAACTAATAGTAGAGCATGTAAATGTCCAAGGGTGTTGGTCCGAGAGGATTATCCTCCTCGGATCTGACATATGTCAGTGAAGTGGGCTTCGTCTCACCCTAGTCCACCTTCCAGGAAGCTCCAGCGACAAAGATAGACTACAAATGTACACGGAAGGGATAAGAACACAGAAATATATAGGGAAAAAGCTGCTACCACCGCATTAAATGCATTACAACAGCTTTCCTGGCCGCATTAATGTGGAGAAGACCTCTGAATAGTGTTTTCAACCACCTTTACCCCCAGAAAATCAAAAAGCTGTGGGAAGGGGGACAGAAACTCAAGTACGAAACTAGATAGTAGACAAGTGGACGGTAGAATTGAATAAAGAATGACTATATAATGGAGTAAAACCTCCAGAAGAAGGGGATCAGAAAATATTAAGGAAAAACATTGAAAAAGAATCACTGTAGCATTAGGAAGAACACCATCAGACATAACCATCTCATCCAAAGAACTTACTCCTCGGATACCACTTGAAATGACCAATTCACCCAAAAACTTACTCCTCGGACTTAAGATTATCATTTGATTGTGTGATCCATTCTCCTCAGACAAACTCTTAGCTTCCAATAATTGTTGTAAAACCATTACCAGCCTAATTCTTTCTCCCACTCTCTTACAAATTTATTGTACTGGGCTTACTGGGCCCATATCCTATTCTATCTGGGTTTGGGCCACGATTTGTGACCCTAAAATTGGCGCCGTCTGTGGGGAGAGTTAGCGCTAGTAAAGTTTACAACAGTTATGGCAGGTTCAGGACCACAGCAGACCAGTCCACCTCATGCAGAATCAGTGAACGTCAATCAACAAGGCGAGCTCCACAACCTTGAACAGGAAAATCACGTAGATAACCAACGAGAGGGCAGCTCGCGGATGATCCATGCTGGTAGAAGCGGCTATCAATGAAGGAGCCATTTGGTGCAAGAGCACGCTGATGAAAAGGATTTGCAACGAGAAATAGAACACTTAAAAAAGAAACTTCGTCGAGCACAACGAAATCAAACCCCCTCAAGTTCTGATGTTTCTTCCAACGATGAAGGAGAGGACAGTTACAGGGAATGCTCAGAAACTCCACCCAGTGAATCCTATTCCTATGAAGAGGAACACTCTCACAAGAGGAGGAGAAAAAGTTCGTCTAGAAGGGGAGTGGGAACTAAGGTCATGAAGAAGGCTCTGAGCCAAATTTCTAAGTCCCCATTTACTCGGGGAATAGAAAAGGCAAAGCTTCCCAGACGTTTTCACCAACCTACGTTCTCCATGTACAACGGACGTACCGATCCTGTAGAACATGTGAGCCAATTCAATCAAAAGATGGCGGTCTACTCTCAGGACGAAGCTTTGTTGTGTAGAGTGTTTCCCTCCAGCTTGGGACCGATGCCAATGAGATGGTTCGATGGGTTGAGGACTAATTCCATCAGCTCATTCAAGAAACTTACTCAATCATTCTGTTCCCAGTTTATTACATGCAGCAGAGTTCCTCAACCCCTAGATTCTCTGTTGTCAATGACAATGAGGGAAGGAGAATCTGTGAAGTCATATGCCGAAAGGTATTGGGAGATGTTCAATGAGATTGATGGGGATTTTGATGAAGTTGCTATCAGAACCTTCAAGGTCGGACTTCCCTCCGAACATGGTCTGAGAAAATCCTTGACAGGTAAACCGGTCACCAGCTTGCGACAACTAATGGATAGAGTGGATAAGTATAAAAGGATAGAAGATGATCAACAACAGCAACAACAAGGAAAAGGGAAAGCTAAGCTTGTCCTTCAAGAAAGGAGAGAACTTAGGACGGACAGATACAATAATAACTGGCCGAGAAGGGATTATACTGAGCAGCAGGTATCAAGTAACAATCAGGTGGTCGGAGCTGTATTCCGAGAGCCCGTGCATCAAGTCCTAGAAAAGGTTAAAAACGAGCCCTTCTTCAAATGGCCCAATAAGATGATGGGAAACCCTGAAAAGAGAAACCGAAATCTCTATTGTCAATACCATAAAGACCATGGTCACACTACCGAGGACTGTAGAAGTTTATGGGATCACCTGGACCAACTTGTCCGAGAAGGTAAATTGAAACAGCTGTTGCATCATTCTAGCAGTTTGGCTGGTCAGACTGATACTCGACCGGAAAGGGAGAATCCCTCACGACCCCCTCTTGGAACTATCAACGTTATCTTTGCGGTGCCTGGCAGAATGGGGTCGTGCCCCTCCAGAGTAATGTCTGTGGCTCGCCTATTCCCCGAGGATGATTGCCACAAGCCGAAGAGAGTTAAATTAAATCGATCCCTAGTCATGGGATTCTCGGACGAGGATAAGATTGGAACTATTTAGCCTCATGATAATGCTCTAGTGATCATTCTCCGAATTGGAGGCTATGATGTAAAGAGAGTGATGGTGGATCAAGGCAGTGCAGCCGAGATCATGTATCGTGATCTCTTCAAGGGGCTGAATTTAAAAACTGAAGATCTGACACCTTACAATTCCCCTCTAATAAGTTTTGAGGGGAAGGTTATTATCCCGAAAGGACAGGTCAAACTACCAGTGCAAACCGGATCGGAGACAGTGGAGGTTGATTTTATAGTAGTAGATGCATACTCCCCTTATACGGCTATTGTTGCTAGACCCTGGCTTCATACTTTAGGAGCAGTCTCTTCCACCCTGCATCAGAAAATCAAATACCCACCCGGAGGCAAAATAGAAGAAATACTAGGTGATCAAACCATGGCGCGACAATGCATGATAGCAGCCATCCGACACAAGCCTGAAGTAGAATCTGTGACTCATAGAGAGGAATTATAGCAGTTAAAACCCCCAATGTTATCCAGTGGTGGGACGTCCGATGAGGTGAAGTGTGAAGATCTTGTGAAAGTCACAATAGGAGATGACCCGGAGAAATTTTTTCAAGTCGGATCTCAACTACCTCAGCAAGAGAGGGAGGAATTGGTAGAGTTTCTTAAACGAAACATCGACGTCTTTGCCTGGAATACTTATGAGGCTCCAGGAGTGGATCCAGACTTCATTTGCCACCATTTGAATGTTAATCCGTTAACGACTCCTAAGAAGCAGCTTCCTCGTTGTCCATCTAAAGAACATGCAAAAGCAGTCCGTTAGGAAGTGACGAAACTCAAACAGGCAGGGGCTATCAAAGAGGTATTCTATCCTGAATGGTTGGCAAACACTGTAGTGGTCAAGAAAAAGAGTGGGAAGTGGCGAGTATGTGTTGATTTCACAGATTTGAACAAAGCTTGCCCTAAAGATCCATTCCTCATGCCCAAAATCGATCAGCTGGTAGACGCCACTGTCGGCCATCCTCGGATGAGCTTCCTGGACGCGTTTCAGGGTTATCATCAGATACCTTTGGCCTTGGACGATCAACAAAAAACTGCTTTTGTTACTCCAGTGGAGAATTACCACTACAAGGTGATGCCATTTGGCCTGAAGAATGCAGGTTCCACCTATCAAAGAATGATGATGAGGATGTTCGAATCATTACTAGGAAAGAATATGGAGATTTATATAGACGATATGGTGGTGAAAAGCAAAAAGGTGTCGGAGCACCTTGGAGACCTTCAAGTTGTCTTTGAAATTCTCAGAAGCTATAAACTACGTTTAAACGCCTCCAAATGCTCATTTGGTGTAGGATCGGACAAATTTTTGGGTTACATGGTTACTCACAGAGGAATCGAAGTTAATCCCGACCAGATTAAAGCCATCACCAATATGCGAACTCCTCGGAACCCAAAAGAAGTGCAAAAACTAACTGGAATGGCTGCCGCTTTGAATAGATTCATATCTCGATCGGCAGACAGGTGCCGACCTTTCTTCCTATTGATCAACAAATGGAAGGGCTTTGAATGGTCGACGGAATGTGACGTAGCCTTTCAGCAACTCAAAGACTATCTAGCCCGGCCGCCGATCATGTCTAGTCCTGAGCCAAACGAGGTTCTTTTTGCCTATATTGCTGTGGCCTCCTATGCAGTAAGCTTGGTGTTGATACGGGTAGATAACGGCGTACAGCGGCCAGTGTACTACGTGAGTAAATCGTTGCACGAAGCGGAAGTGCGTTACCTACCACTGGAAAAAGCCATCCTAGCAGTGGTGCTTGGCACGCGCAAGCTGCCTCACTATTTCCAAGCACATACAGTGGTTGTTCTTACACAACTCCCACTAAAGACCATACTTAGAAGTGCAAATTACACGGGAAGGATAGCCAAGTGGGGTACAATTCTGGGAGTTTTTGATATCAAGTACATGCCTCGCACCTCAGTGAAGGGATAGGTACTCGCCGACTTGGTGGCAGAATTCACCGAACCTGAAGCGGATGAATTACTAGCACAGGGAGACAAGGACGAAAAATTGGTGGGTACTATCTCCCAATATTGCCCTCCGACATGGGAAGTGTATGTAGATGGAGCATCAAATCAAAAAGGTGCGGGGGTTGGATTAGTACTGACGTCTTCCGAGATGGTTATCATTGAAAAGTCTCTGAGGTTAGACTTTCTTGCTACGAATAACGAAGCGGAGTATGAAGCTCTATTAGAGGGAATGGCTATGGTCCAAAGGATTGGAGGAAAGTCCATAAAACTCTTCTCGGACTCAAGGCTAGTTGTCGGTCAAGTAAAAGGGGAATTCGAAGCCAAGGATGAAAGAATGCGAGGTTATCTTAGCCAAGTGAAGATTATGCAAACGAAATTTGAATCCTTTAGCTTGCTACATGTCCCGAGAAGTGGCAACGTGCATGCGGACTCTTTGGCCATGCTTGCAACCTCCTCAGCACAGAACTTGCCTCGAATAATCCTTGTTGAGGACCTGCATCGACCCTCGACAACAGTGAACGTGGTTCAAATCAATCAAGTGAGAACGGGGCCAAGTTGGATGGATCCTATCATGCAATTCTTAAAAGAAGATATTCTGCCCGAGGAGAAAATCGAAGCTGACAAAATACGAAAGAAAGCTACTAGTTATTGGCTGTCGGAGGACAGCAAGCTATATAGGCGCTTCTTTTCAGGGCCTTATTTGCTATATGTTCATCCTGACCAAACCAAATTACTCCTGGAAGAGATGCATGAAGGAATCTGTGGAAGTCATACTGGAGGCAAATCCTTAGCACATAGGGCCATTTCTCAAGGTTATTGGTGGCCGAACATGCAGAGAGAAGCTTTGGAATATGTTAAAAAGTGTGATCAGTGCCAGCGGTACTCACCAAGTATACATCAACCAGGGGGAGTCCTTAATCCATTATCTAGCCCATGGCCATTCGCTCAGTGGGGCTTAGATATCGTCGGACCATTTCCTAAAGTTGTGGGAAACAAGAAATATCTCATAGTCGGCACAGACTATTTTACGAAGTGGGTTGAAGCAAAACCTCTAGCCAATATCCGAGATGTTGTAACGACCCAAGGAAAAGCGCTAGCCACATCTGCGCTATACCTCAAAAGGACTAGTCACTATTGAGGCTCCTTGTAGTTGTTAATAAAGCCCAGATCTACCCAGTAAATACCCGATGTGGGACTCATTACACACCCACACACATCACACAATCAATCAAATTGGGGTATCACAATCTCTCCCACTTAAATCCCTAACGTCCTCGTTAGGGCCCACTTTGTGGGGTAGTGTCTCTGAGACCACACGGGATTACCGGGTCGGCTCTGATACCATATGTAACGACCCAAGGAAAAGCGCTAGCCACATCTGCGCTATACCTCAAAAGGACTAGTCACTATTGAGGCTCCTTGTAGTTGTTAATAAAGCCCAGATCTACCCAGTAAATACCCGATGTGGGACTCATTACACACCCACACACATCACACAATCAATCAAATTGGGGTATCACAGATGTAGATGCAAAAAGATTCGTCTGGAAAAGCATTGTTACTCGGTTTGGCGTTCCTCATGTACTCATCTCAGATAATGGATTCCAGTTTGATAGCAAGATGTTCAGAAATTATTGTGACAAGCTAGGGATTACTAACAGGTATTCTACTCCGGCTTACCTTCAAGGGAATGGACAAGCTGAAGCTGTGAATAAGGTCATACTAAGTGGATTAAAGAAAAGATTAGATGATGCAAAAGACAAGTGGGTAGAAGAACTTCCACATGTACTCTAGACGTACAGAACCATGCCTCGTAGGTCCACCGGAGAGACCCCTTTTTCAATGACTTATGGAGCTGAAGCTGTCATCCCTTTGGAGTCTGGGTTCCCGACGACGAGAACAAGTTCATTCAATCCAAAAGACAACGATGAAAACCTAGCAAGGGGTTTAGACCTGATTGACGAAAAAAGGGAGAACGCAATGGTTCAATTTGCCCATTATCAACAGAAACTGAAGTGAGGTTACGATGCCCACGTAAGAACAAGACCTTTGGCCCCTAGCGACCTGGTACTACATAAAGTTGTAGGCTCGGCAAGAAACCCGGCGTGGGGAAAATTGGGGCCGAATTGGGAAGGACCATATCGTATCACCTCTAACGCTGGTATTGGAGCATACTTATTAGAAGACCTGGACGGACTTGTAGTACCCCGCCCTTGGAATGTCAATAACTTAAAAAGGTATTATTATTAATAAATGTGTATTTGGTCAATATTTGTTCTTTATGTGAAATGTGTATGCTACTCTCCAAGTTCTATTAAGTGTTTAAACTTAAATCCAGTCATGCCTGAAGTCCTCGGACCAAATGATTTGGATTAGTTAGCACTCTCCAAGTTCTATTAAGTGTTTAAACTTAAATCCAGTCATGCCTGAAGTCATCGGACCAGATGATTTGGATTAGTTAGCACTCTCCAAGTTCTATTAAGTGTTTAAACTTAAATCCAGTCATGCCTGAAGTCCTCGGACCAGATGATTTGGATTAGTTAGCACTCTCCTAGTTCTATTAAGTGTTTAAACTTAAATCCAGTCATGCCTGAAGTCCTCGGACCAGATGATTTGGATTAGTTAGCACTCTCCTAGTTCTATTAAGTGTTTAAACTTAAATCCAGTCATGCCTGAAGTCCTCGGACCAGATGATTTGGATTAGTTAACGCTCTTGCCCAGCCCCACTGCGTGTTTAAACTTAAACTCAATCATGACTGGAGTCCTCGAGCCAGATGATTTGGGTTGGTTAACACTTAAGCGTATGATTTAAAGTTCTCGTTTGGTTTAGTTGTATTTATTGTGACCTTACTACTATAAAAAATGCTTATTTGGTTCATGTATTAACCCAAGTTTCAGAACTTTTTAGTCGAATTAGTCATGCGTATAACACAAGTAAAAAAAAAAGTGAAAATGAAATGACAGCAGAAGAATTCACCATTATTTGTCATAACATGTAAAACAAAAGGAATGTATCTTCATTAATCATGAGAACAGAGTACAAGTCTTAAAAAAAAAAAAAAAAAAAAAACAGTAAACACAGAAAACAAACGCAATACTAAAGCTAATATCCTAAGCTTTTGTCTTGGGAGCTTGGGGGTCAGCAACTCGTTTGGACTGAGAAGGGGCAGTATCTGAAGCCTTGCCTTTATCATTTTCTTGGTTATTGTCCTTGCCCTGGGGAGCCTCAACTTTTTTCCCTTGGCCAACATCTTGGTGGGAATCTGTTGGGACTTCCACAGGAGTAGGAAGGGCTTGATTTGCTGCAGGAACTTCAGATACTGGGGCTGGTTGCTCTGGGGGAGGAGAGTCAGAACCTGAGAGCTCTTGGATGTCGGAATCATAATATATGCTCTCAGGTCGTCTTAGGCTGGAATCAGCAGGGACCCCAGCGGCATCAAGGGCTTTACCCTAAGTGATGTCGCAGTAGTCCTTGGCAACGGCAGAAAATTCTTCAGTCAGCCTACTCTAAGTCTCTTGCACCCCCAAAGCATACGAAGCTTGCTTCTCGGCCTCAGCTGCCTCTTTTATTAGTTGGGCAGCCTCCTTGGCCTTGTTGAGCTTTTCGCGAAGGTCTTTCACCGTCTGCCTCTCTGTTGCTAGATTAATCTCGCAGTAGTGTAGTTCCTTGCGAAGGCTTTCAGCTTGCTTCTCGGTCGTTTTTAAACCCGCTTCGGCGCTGGCCTTCTCCTGGAGAGCCTGCTTCACTTGGTCGGCCATCTGTGCTTGTTTATCTTTTAGTGCACCTAGATTAGCCTCCGCAGTCTCTCGGGCGTCGTGGGCAGCCCTCGTCTCTTCACGAGAATTCTTCACCCACTCCTCAGCCACGTAAACTTGTTGCGTGACCTATTATGCACAGTGATAAAGTGGCTTAGATTTTAAAAAAAAAAAAATGCAAGTAAACGAAAATGAAAGAAAAATGAACAGAATTGCTTACCATGGCCAAGTCCCTTTTTAGGGAAAGGAAGAGGTTAGAATGATTGAAACTCCTGTAGGCCGCCATATCTTGGGGTAGGAGGAGGGGCTGTTGCAGAGCCTCAGCCATCAGGCCTGCATGACCTCCGCGAAAATGCCTTAGTGTGGCATCCATCACGATGGGCGCACCGTCAACCTCTAGTACGGGTGACCAAATTCGTGGTGACCGACGTACTTGGGCCACTGGGGGCTCCTCTCGGTTGTCCACAGAGTGGGACCTCCTATGTTCCTGCGCCTGTCTGGCCTGCTTGGTTCCTTTTGATGGGCCCAACTCCCCCTCCTCAGCAGACTCTACTGGCATTTTTCTCCTCAAATCTAGGTTAGGTTTTAGCCTGAGGTCGGCAGGAACCTAGGGTGGAGGAGGAGGAGGATTTACAGGTTGTTTTGACTTATTTTTCTCTTGGGGGGATGGCGCCTTATTCCTATTCCACATCAGTTCCTTCAGACTAGGACCAGTCTTGGGAGCCATTTCTTCCTCATCGTCTGATGTATCGGCAATGTACGTTACTACTTGAGCAGGAGTTTGCACACACGAATGCTCGTCCTCTCTCTCTTCGGCCTCCGATACAAGGATTGTTTCTTCTTCAAATTTGAATCTGTTAATCTCTTGTTCGAGGGAGGAAGAGGAAGCTGTGCCTTCTCGGAAGATAGCCTCCCCGAGGGGTACTTCTTGTAACGGTTGGGCAACAATGGGTATCCCCTGTGGGATAGGATGGTCAATAGGAGGAAGATCGTATGGGGCGAGGAAGTTTGGTCGAGATACGTTTATGCGCGCTAAACGATGGTCTCCTGCTCGGATGGAATTGCTAACGTCTAGAAACGACCTTGAAATTAGCTCAAAGTCCAAAATAAGGTGAACTGCCCGAAACTGCCCGTCGTCGTTCACAAAAATTTTCGATCTAAGCAAATAGTTCAGTGCTGGAACGTTGATCAGGCTGAGCTTGGGGTTGGTAAACAATTTATCTGTCAAGCAAACAAATCACACAATTAAGAGCCTCGGCAATAAAAAAAAAATAACTAAACAAATAAATGTAAATGTATCAAAATGATATCTAAGTGCGGTAAAGTAAAACCGAGTACTCCTTAAATCTAAAGTTAGAAATCCTAAATCTAGATTGCTCCACCTGGTTTCCCTAGCTTGGTTGGGCAGGCTAGGCCGTCACTCCAAGGCCCCGACAAGATAAGGTAGTCGTCTTTCATCCCCTTGTTAGATTTGGGGAGGCAGGAGATCAATTTGACCACGCTGTTACGGGACTTAAGGTAAAAGCCTGTCCGAGACTCTATATGGCCTTCATATAAATGGGCGACGTCATGCCAAGTCAATCCTAGCCCCAGATGTCGGTCCAAAGCGTCGATTGATCCTAGGACTCTAAAAAAATTGGGAGCACATTGGTGGGGGCAGAGTCTATGGGCACGAAGATAATCCCGTGTAATCCTACCCATGGGGATGGTCATGCCTCCTTCTATGAAGGCAATCATAGGGATTACGACTTCTCCTACTTTCCGGTCAAACTCCACCCCTTCTGTTGTGCAATGACGTATCACCACCTCCTGAGGAATGTGGTACTTTTCTTTAAATAACTCTATCAAGGCCGGAGTGTGTACTAAACGCTCAAATCTACCCATTGTTAGCTTGTGGAGTGTAGAATGGTTAGCCGAGGAGGTTATCCGAGAAGATAGTAGAAGTTCGAAGTGCAGAACTTACGTGGGGCTGGGTACGGACTGATCTTCTTGTCTCTGGAGGATCTTTAAACTCTCTCTTGTGAAGGTATGATGGATGTTGAGATACGAATGCTCTGAAGTTGCAAACTCTGATAAGAAATGGAAAGAATAACGTCTGAAGGTTTTAATAGTTGAGGCGAAAAAAGAAGGAGACACAATCTCGCCCAAATATTGAAAATGAGATCTGAACCATTGGATTGGTATTCCACCGTTGGATGTCTGGAGCGAAACGCAGTCCTAAGCATTTAATGATGATTGTGCGAGTTCCCAAGCGTTAGAAGCTCTCGTGAAATGGTAGAAATGACCCTTACACGTGCCTGGGTTTAAATATCCTTATGGACTACATTGTAATTACGGATATACATCAAAATCATAATTTTTCTCCTCGGATAAGAGGGAAAAATTAGAATTTTGAGGGGCTATTGTGGGGGAGCAAAAACTTGGGCCTTTGCATTGGGCTTAAGTCCCACACTTTGTTAACAATACGTCCGAGGAGAAGAAATCATGAGGGGGCCCCGTAACTAATAGTAGAGCATGTAAATGTCCAAGGGTGTTGGTCCGAGAGGATTATCCTCCTCGGATCTGACATATGTCAGTGAAGTGGGTTTCGTCTTACCCTAGTCCACCTTCCAAGAAGCTCCAGCGACGAAGATAGACTATAAATGTACACGGAAGGGATAAGAACACAGAAATATCTAGGGAAAAAGCTGCTACCACCGCATTAAATGCATTACAGCAGCTTTCCTGACCGCATTAATGTGGAGAAGACCTCTGAACAGTGTTTTCAACTACCTTTACCCCCAGAAAATCAAAAAGCTGTGGGAAGGGGGACAGAAACTCAAGTACGAAGCTAGATAGTAGACAAGTGGACGGTAGGATTGAATAAAGAAGGACTATATAATGGAGTAAAACCTCCAGAAGAAGGGGATCAGAAAATATTAAGGAAAAACATTGAAGAAGAATCACTGTAGTATTAGGAAGAACACCATCAGACATAACCATCTCATCCAAAGAACTTACTCCTCGAATACCACTTGAAATGACCAATTCACCCAAAAACTTACTCCACGGACTTAAGATTATCATTTGATTGTGTGATCCATTCTCCTCGGACAAACTCTTAGCTTCCAATAATTGTTGTAAAACCCATCACCAGCCCAATTCTTTCACCCACTCTCTTACAAATTTATTGTACTGGGCTTACTGGGCCCATATCCTATTCTATCTGGGTTTGGGCCACGATTTGTGACCTTACACAAAGCATGCTGCAGTCCCTCTCTTCAATTTTTTCGTTATTTACAAGGTAAATTTCTATCTTCCTCAATCTAAAAGCTACGATAATGTTTGTTTATGATTTAATAGAATGAAGTGTATTGAAAGTCTAGGCTCTACAAAACTCACAAATTTGGATGGTGGGGTTTCTTTTCTTTTTTTTTATTTCTTTTTTTTATTATTCCGAAGGTGTTGAATCCATTGATTATTGATGTGCTCGAATATGGTTCTTGGGATTTTCTTAAATTTTGTTACGTGTAGTGTATTATAATAAAAAAAGTAACAACTTTTTTTAAAAGAAATTACTACACTACAGGCTTTAATGCATCTTTAATTGCAGTTTTTTTTTTTTTTTTTAGATTTAAAAAAAAAGATATATAAAATTTTTAGTCTCTTATAATTTCTAAGTTGATATAAACTTTAATTTGATTACAATCCAAATTCTTCATCTAATCCTTTTAACAAACAAGTTTAAGTATAAGTAAGACTCTTATTCTATTTGTTCTTATCGACTTATTTGGATAAAGTAACAATAAGTATTGTATTAATTTTTTTATAAAGTAACAATTTTACTTTTAGTTTGTTAGAGATATATTAGCCCATTAGCATAGGCCCAAACCTAATTCTAAGACAGAGGAGGAAGATAGGGAGGCACGGAAGTGAGAGAGCTCGACAAAGAGGCGATGTTCCCAAAAGACAACATTACGAGAGATACGAAGACGATGAGAGATAGGATCATAACACCGATACCCCTTTTGAGTTTTGCCATAGCCAAAAAAACAAAAAAGCCTTGACCGAGGCTTAAGTTTGTTATGCTCTTGTGGCTGAAGAAGAACGAAACAAGTAAAACCGAAGGAGTGAAGGTGACGATAATCTGGAGGTGACCCAAAAAGGCGCTCATATGGAGTTTGATTTTGGATAACAAGACTCAGAATGCGATTAATAGCATGAACAATAGTTTCGCCCCAAAAAGGAGCAGGAACTTTGGCAGAGAGAAGGAGAGCACGAACAGTGTCAAGAATATGACGAAGTTTTCGTTCGACTCTACCATTTTGTTGAGAGGTGCCTGGACAAGTTAATTGATAAACAGTGCCATAGAAATGCAAAATAGGTTGGAAAGCATATTGAGTGTATTTAAGAGCATTATCAGATTGAAAAATTTTGATGCGTTTGGAAAACTGAGTTTCAACTATTTTTGCAAAATTACAATATACTTCCAATAATTCAAAACGATGTTTCATATTAAAAATCCAGTTATAACGAGAGTAATCATTAACAAAGACAACAAAATATCGAGACCCACCAATACTAGAAACAGAGGAAGGCCCCCAAACATCAGAATGAATAAGGTCAAAGATATCAATGGATATTGATTCACTAGTATTGAAAGGCAAAGCTGGTTGTTTTCCTAACTGACATGAAACACAATCAAAATTTTTTGTAGACACTGAACCTAACAAACCTCTTGAAACCAATTGTTGTACTCGAGAGGAAGATGCATGACCAAGTCGAGCATGCCAAAGTGCAAGGGAATGAATTGAATAAACTGTAGCAGCTGCAGCAACGAAAATAGGAGCAACAAGTGGAAGACAAAGGTTGTCCACGAGAAACATACACCTAACTCTAGGACCGGTCCCAAGCTCTTATCCCATCCTTTGATTCTGCACAATACACCCAGAATAATCAAAGATAATGCAATAATCCAACTCAACTAATTGTCCCATAGAAAATAAATTATAAGAAACATCAGAAACATTAAAGACTCCAGGAACCGAGAGATTGGAGGTCGCAACGGAACCTATATTATGACCAGACATTTGGAACCATTTGCTATGCAAATATTAGGAGGGTGCGGTGTAGGTTTAAGAGGGTGTTGTGCGAATATTATGACCAGACATTGTTAGAAATATATTAGCCCATTAGCATATGCCCAAACCTAATTCTACTTTGTGTGCAAGCCAAGTCTCCTACTGTACTAGAAGTTTATTAGTCTAGAGTTTAGTCTACTATATATACACATGTTATGATTTATTGTAACACAGGATTTGTACTATACTATAATATATTATTGATGTAGCCCTTTAGGGTTTCCTCCATGGATGTAGGCTATTAGCCTGAACCACGCAACCCTCGTGTGTTATTGTATTCTATACTCTATACTTTCGCTTCCACATCCATACTAGCATATTCAACATGGTGTATCAATGCTAATATTTAACATAGTCTAATTTAAACGTTAATTGTTGTTGTTGTTGTTTGTTTGTGTGTGTGTGTGGATCAAATGGTGGTGGTGGTGGTGGTACTCCAATGAAAATAATAACACTGAATGATGCCTGGACCTATCTCATGGAAGTGAAGGAAACGTTTCAAGACAAAAGAGAGAAATATGACATGTTCCTTAAGTTCATCATAGATTTTATGGCTCAAAGGTACACTCATTGCATTTATGCAGTTTAATTTTGTCTTGGAATAATGGAACATTGCATCTAAAAACCTAATGGATTGTGCCAGTTGATGGTGGTGGTGGTGGTACTCCAAGGAAACTAGTAACACTGAATGATGTCTGGACCTATCTCATCTCATGGAAGTGAAGGAAACGTTTCAAGACAAAAGAGAGAAATATGACATGTTCCTTAAGGTCATCATAGATTTTAAGGCTCAAAGGTACACTTATTGCATTTATGCAGTTTTTGTCTTGGAATAATGGACCATTGCATCTAAAAACCTAATGGATTGTGCCATTTTTTTCTACTTGCAGAATTGGCAATGTTGACGTCACGATCAGAGTGAAGGAATTATTTGAAGGGCATAATAACTTGATTTTTGGATTTAACACCTTCTTGCCAAAGAAGTATGAAATAGCCCTTGAGGATGATGAGGCTGGTCCACAAACTAAGAAGGTTTAATTTGAACAAATTGACAAACCGTAGAAATCAAAAATTGCGGGATAAAAAAGAAGAATAATGATGAGATGGATTATATGAAGAATTTGGATTGTAATAATCAAATTAAGATTTTTATCAACTTGGAGATTATAGGAGAAGAAAAATTATATATATTTTTTAAATATAAAAATTTTAAAAAAATTTTGCAATTTGGTGAGGCCACTTGACGCAACCACGGCATCTAAACCTAACTTTTATTATATAGTATATGATATGATATATATATATATATATATGCATTTCATAATACCTTAGTTTCACACAATATGAATTTATTATATAACTTAAAATTAAAATATTTAATTATTTTTATTATATATTCTATTATTTAATTTTAAGTAAATTAATAAAAAAAACTATTTACATATGAATTTAATTAAGCCGTGCATCGCATGGGCATAATGCTATTATATATATATATATAGATGGGTTCAAGTTACACCTGAGGGTTACACATTTTTTAAACCGTTGGATTTAAGTAGATCCAACAGTTAAAAAAAAACCCACATTATTACAAATATTTCTTATTAGGATCTTATTAATTACCCTTATTTATTACATTCTAAATCTATCTCTAAACCCAAAAACGTTTGACATCTGACCCTCTCTCTCTCCGTTTCTCTCTTTGTCTCCTCTACCATTGCTCCACCTCCACAGGTTGCTGGCAGGAAAAATAAAAAATGTGGATCAAACTGGCCTGCTTATTTTTGTCTTTGTTTATTTATTTCTTTATAGGAATTGCAAGGAATCTGCCTGTTTTCCCAAGCTTTGGTTGACTGCACTGAAGGGAGAAGGAAATTGTAATGAAGGTTCTTGGAAGTAAACGAGGTTTATTAATGAGATCTTAATAAAAAAATTTGTAATAATGAGAGTTTTTTTTTAACCGTTGGATCTACTTAAATCCAACTGTTTAAAAAATGTGTAACTCTTTAGAGTTAGATCAACTGTAACTTTAACCTATCTTTTATATATATATATATATATATATATATATATTAATGAAGCTCTCTAGGTGGTGGCTAAGAGGGATTGCTAGACCAGCAGTCAGACCAACCATAAATGTATAATGTGACTCAATAAATAATTGAATATAGAAAGGGATCCTAAACTAAAAAGGAGTCCATGACACCTTTTTAGAGAGTATAAGGAAAGGTCGAATAGAGAAAAAATGAACAGGAAGTTAGTTGAAAACTACTTTTGAAAAAGTAAGCTAAACAAAATGAAAAGATTACTTTTACTCTAATATATTTATTATATAACATAAAAAGTAAGCTAAACAATGTTACCTACTCTAACTCAAATATAATGATTCCGATAACTTTACCTGCATATTGTATGGGTTTAACTACTAAAATATTTATTATCTATTAGCTATATAAAAATCACTAATGCCCCTACATTTGGTTTATTGAGTCCCTTTATCTTTTTATTATTTTTAAGTTTTGAACCGATGCTACAGTGCTTTGATTTCAACCTCTGCACTGTTGCTGCTTTCTTTTCCTTTTTTTTTTTTTTTTTCTTCTTCGCTGCTTTCTTTTCTTTTCTTTTTTTCTCTGCTTTTTTTTTTCGGCATAATATCGTCCTGTCCACACTTTTATATATATATATATATATATATATATATATATATATATATATATATATAAAAAGCTGTTAGTTAACCCAATAAATTGTCACAATATTTTTGCAATTGTTGATATGTTAATTCCTTATAGGTTAAAATAAAATATCATACTAGAATCATCTACAACTAAAACTAAAGGTATTATGAAAAAAGAAGTGTTATATCCACAACATTTTTTGCAACACTTTCACAACATTGTTCATTAGGCATTTTTTTCTTTTTCCACAAACCACAGTACGCCAGTTTTGGTTGTGCTGTTTTTTTCTTTTCTTTATATATATATATATATATATATATGTGTGTGTGTGTGTGTGTTTGTGTGTGTATAGTTACACTAACTTAACAAATTCTTACAATATTTTCACAATTATTGATAGTTTGCTCTGTTCATTGGCCCTTTTTTTTTTCAACAATACACTGGTTTTGCTTGTGCTTTTAAATATTATATGTGCATACATAATTACACTGACACAACAAATTTTTACAATATTTTTATCATTATTGAGGAGTCAATTTTTTAAAGGTCAAAATAAAATAATAACATAACAGACTGAGACCAATCACAACCAAAAATAAATGTATTATGAAAATGTTATAACATCTTCTTCTTGTCACAATATTTTTACAATCGCAAGATTTCAGTTCCTTATAGATCAAAAAAATAAAAAAATAAAATAAAAAAAATGCTATGTCCATAACATTTTCACAATAATTTTGTAACAAATTTTATGTGGCAAGTTATTTTTGAAGGATAAAAAAAGTGATATCAGTAATGGGTTCAATTTAAAACCAATAACAACTTGTCATTTATAATTTATTCTAAAAATGTTATGGATGTAGCATTTCTCTCAAATAAAATAAAAATATATCTATTCGGATCCAAAAAATAAAAGTATTGTGAAATGTTTTAATATTTTGTTGTATTCTTAGACTTCTTTTTTAGAATATATAGTCAAATTGGGTAAGCCAAAATTCACTGTACATTTCACGCATAATTTTCTTGCATTGTCTTTCTGTTTTTTTTTTTAATGCATAATTTTTATACATAATTTTAAAACCAGTAATAATTTTTTACCTAAAATTTATTGTGAAAATGTTGTGGATGTAAAAATTAAATAATAACATATCAAACTGGGACCTACCATTGCTGGAAATAAAAAATATTATGAAAATGTTGTGACATTTTGTTATATTCCTAAACTTCTTTTTTGTGTGACATTTTTTTGTGTTCCTAGGTTTCTTTTTTTGTTTAGTCAAATTTAGTAAGCCAAAACTCATTGTTTTAGGCACAATTTTCTTTGGTTGGCTTTTTATTTTATTTTTAAATGCAGGATTAAAAGTGGTAAACCCAATTTAAAACCTGTAGCAATTTACCACCTAAAATTTATTATGAAAATATTGTAAACGTAATATTACTCTAAAATAAAATAATAAAATATCTCTCATAAAAAAATAATAAAATATCATACTAGGACCCACCATAGCTAAAAATAAAGGTATTGTAAAAATATTGTGACCTTTTTGTTGTGTTTCTAGACTTCTTTTTTGGTTTATTTTATTTGTTGAACTAAAATTCATTGTTTAATGCATAATTTTTTTAGGTCAATTTTTTTTTTTTTTTTAAACATTGTTTCAAGTTTTTTTTTTTTTAAATAAAAATAAAAATAAAAACACACACACAAACACACATATTGTTTTACACACACATAACACACACAAAAATTGACGAAGTAACACTTTCCTCCTTTATGCTCGGGATAGTTGCATTCCCCCCTTAAACTAAAGTTGAATAATTTCATCATTTATATTTTGTAAATGAGCATATACCCCTATTGTTTCTCTCTTAGTTAAACCCTAACAAAATCTTATAATTCCCAAAAAATTTCTTTGTGTATTTTGAATTTTATGTGGTAGACTGGTAGTCATGCTTGGAAAGTTAGATTGATGATATATGGTGTTCTATTTGTTACCTAGAAAACACTAATTTATTAGGTTTAAATCTTCTACACTTATAATTTTATCTAATAGAAATTTTGATGACATATGTCTTTTGTTATTTTGTTCTTTTTTTAATTTGTTTTCCTGCTTAAAAGGGTATTCATTAAAAATAGGTGAGCTAAACATTGTAGTTAGACTCATAAAATAAGATAATAAAGAATGAAATATGAATAACAAAATCTTCATTGTAGATGATTGCAAATATTTAATTTAATGAAGATCTTCAAAAAAATTGTAGCATATATTATCATTCATTGCAAAAATTTAAATATTGTAGAAAGATTATGACATTCATTATCAATCTTTGTAGCATTTTTTGGTGAGTAGATATTACATTTAGTAAATAAGTTCTAAGAAATTGTCATAGTACATAGATATTCAAATAGCTATTTTAAATATAATTACATGACTTCATACTTCTTCAACAAAAAAAATCTATATTAATTTTTTCACTAAACGGGTAGCACGTGCCTTGCACGTGCAACCCACGCTAGTATAACATAAAAATGAGTAAGTTCCTTTTGATGTATACATCCAAATGAGTGGGTGAGTGCTTCCCACTCAAATTGAAAAATGAGGTCGGCTACTTAGAGATATGCTAAGTAGGTGTCATTTTACTGTATCCTCTATTTATTTATTTGGTATGGTACCCACTTAAATCTTAGTCATAGATCTTGCTTGTTTGATCTGGTCTATTTATTTAATTTTAATAAGAATGGGTAATTGTCCCACAGTGCTTAAGATAGTGTATTGTATGTAGTATAACTTGTCTCATCCTTTCTTAAAAGTTATCATGGTTTTTGAGTGGAGTTGTGGTGTGTTAGAAGTTAGAACCTCTTTCGCTCTCCTTTGTATGTGTGTGTGTGTGTGTGTGTTTGTTTCTCAAAAAAAAAAAAAAAAAAAAAAAAAAAAGAAGAAGAAGAAGAAGAATGGGTAATTGTCTCATATTGTTTAAGAGAGTATGTTGTATGTAATATAACTTGCTCCACCCTCCCTTAAAAGTTATCATAACTTTTGAGTAGAATTGTGGCGTGCTTTTGTGTTAGAACCCTTTTCTCTCTCCTTTGTGTGTGTGTGTGTGTATGTGTTTGTTTCTCAAAAAAAAGAAAAAAAAAAAAAGAATAGGTAATTGTCCTACATTATTTAAGAGAGTATGTTATGTGTAATATAACTTACCCAACCCTACCTTAAAAGTTACCATGACTTTTAAGTAGAGTTATGGTGCGCATTTGTGTTAGAACCACTTTCCTTCTCTCTTGTGTGTATGTGTGTGTTTGTTTTTCAAAAAAAAAAAAAGAGTAATTTTCCTATATTACTTAAGAGAGTGTGTTGTGTGTAATATAATTTACCTCACTCTCACTTAAAAGTTACCAAGGCTTTTGAGTGGAGTTGCGGTGTGCATTTGTATTAAAACCATTTTTCCCTCTCCCTTGTGTGTGTGTTTGTTTCTTAAAAAAAAAAAACAGAAATAGAAATAAATAAAATAAAATAAAAAATAAAACTATGAAATATGCTATTTAGATTCTATGTTTGAATAATTCTGACAAAGTTTAGGTGGTACAATAGAGTAAGGTTGGCTACTTGCTGCTTGGAAAATAAGTAGGACTCATGGAACACTCAAATTTCTACAAGTATTATTCTCATTCATATTAATTCCACCTACAAAATCCCGCAAATCAATGCTTCCCTTCCAAAGAGAAAACATAAGGGTCAGCCGATCGGGTCTTCTTGCGTGGAAAATAAGTAGGACTTGGTTGATCACTTTTTGTTCAACAAGGAAATTGCTCTCCAACACTGCACTGGCGGGTTGACGTAAAGTAAAGTCATAACGTTTGTATAAACACCTTGGCTGACTTGGGGGAAAAAATTATATATATATATATATATATATATTGATATACATAATTATTTTTAAATTAATTTGTTTTCTCTACATTAACCAAAAATATAATTTGAACACTCTCACTTGAGAATTGCAAAATTTTGAGATCAATAATTAAAAAAAGATTAATGATATGTACACAATAAAATATCATAACTTTTTAAAATTAATTTGCCAACTCATACATGGATCCACCACAATCTCTAATTTAATTTTTTTGCCATACTAAGTTAGAAATGTTGTGTCCATAGCATTACTTATAAAAGTAATTTTGGTTCACAAAACATAATCCTCAATCCCTAAAAGAATAAAAAATAACCCAAATAAGAACAAAAAAACTATCTCAAATAACAGTAAAAATAGCCCAAACAACAACAAATGAACAAAACATTCAACAATAAACTTATTCAAAAATAAAAAATAAAACTCCTAATCATTAATAATCGTAACTTGCACTCATAGTAGTTATCATCCGTTGCACTCTCTGTCTCTCTCTCTCATCATTTCATACTTTCTTATTTTATTATTCTCATATTAGTATTCTCAGTTCTTACTTTATCTACTATTAGATTCTTTTTGCTTTTTAATTTTGTTAGTATAAGGAAATTGTAAAATCTTATGTATTTTCGTGTTATTTATTTATTTATGTTGATATATCAAAGTTCTTTTTTGATATAAGAAAGAAATTCTACTCTAACTTAATTAAAGTGTATATGTCTGTGTAACTCTCTTCTAGAGATTTAAACCTCAACTCTTACCCTCCCACATCAATGGAGTTAATCTCGTACCGGAGGTTGTACCAGAAATCATACCGGTTTGGCTAGTGGAACAAGATATTTCAGTACCGGTCAATACCAGTATACCGTTTTGGATTTACCACTATTTCATATATATATATATAACCAAAATTTATATTATTTATTAAAAAGTTTAAATTTATAAATCTTTATCTCATTTAGTATGTTAATCTCTAGTTAAAATTTCAACTAGGTAATATTAACAATAATAGGGAATTGATGTTCCTACTTTTTTAATAATAATAATAATAATAAAAGTTAAAAGTTAAAATGCCGTTTGAAACTTCTTTGCATTAGAAAAAAAAAATAAATTTGAAATCTCAAAATTTTATAACAATCCACGTGGGTGTGTCAGAGGGCACACTGCCACAAGTTACAAACAAAAAGCAAACCTCCTTTACCTTTAGCTTTTTACTATTAAATGAGTGTTTCGATTCACGTATTGGTTCACATTTGCATTTTTCTTTTTGGCACATATGAATAGTAACATCACATTAATTTACTGTGTAGAAAACAAAGTGCACTATTCATGAGTCCCACGGTATTATTCACACATTTAAAAATTATTTTGCTACAATATTTTCAGTTTTTAGCAAATTAAGTTGTATCCAAACGGATTCTAAAAATCACAACTAAACAAACAACTAAGAGATGTTGGCGATTGCGGATGGAGGTGAGATGGGCGTGAAGAAGAAGAAGAAGAATGGCTGGTCACTTTCGAAACAGTACTGGCGATGGCGGTATTATGGGTTACATGGTATTTTCTTTTACTGTTAATTACTTAATTTCCATTTTTCTTGTTTTACTTTTATCGTTCGGTATCCTTTTTTCGATCGGTATCTGACTTTTTTCCCGATTTTGCCAGTACAACTTGGTAAGCTTCGGTACAAAAAGCAGTACGAAATAGCTGTGTTTCTGTACCGGTCGAGGTGCCGGTACGAAAAATTCCGACTATATCGGCCAGTACAATACAATATTGACTCCATTACCCCACGTCTCACAAGCACTTATATTTGTGAAATAACCATTGTACAAAAGGTATGCGATAATATTTTATATAATTTAAGTTTTTTAATAAATATCCTAGAAAAATTTCCTAGAGCTCCCGCTATCCAATAGCTTAACTAAAACCAAAATTATCTTTATTTTAAAGAGTAAATCCTTAATACAACTTCAACGGTCTCTCTAAAATGCAAAAAAGAAAATGACCATGAGTAGTCAGTTTCTTAGTTTGAAGAATTACTATTTACTAGCAAAAGAAAAGATAAAAAATTGGTGAAGTCAAAATAAAATATAAGTTAGAAAGATTTAAAAATTGAACGTAGGAAGATAAAATGTAAGAATAAATAAATTATGAAGAAATAATTATTTAAAGATGCTTGATAGTGGGTGCTTTTAGGACATTTATTAATAGACTACTTTAATAAATTTTTGATAACATTTTCTTAAGGAAATATAAGAAGTTATAAAAAAAAGTTGTTTTCTTCTTTTCTCATAAAATATTTTTAAAAATATTCTACAAATTAATACGGTTAAGACATTGATTAACTTTTTTAATATTTAAATAAAATGGAGAAAAAAAATATAGACAGAGAGTTGGGTGGAAACTACTTTTGAAAGAGTAAGCAAAATGAACTTTTAGGTGGAGTTTGGATAGCGTTTTCAACGCTTGCATTGCGCATTTGCGTCTGTCAATAGGTTCCGTGCACTGTTCACGGGACCCACAAACCTCTTTTTTCAACAAAATTTTCATTAAAAATTGGTTACACGACACTATTCATGTATTTAAAAATTATTTTGCTACAATATTTTTAGTTTTTAGTTTTCAGCAATAAATGATATCCAAAACAAACCCTTAGTGTATGTTTGGATAGGAATTATTTGCTTCTGGCATTTTGCGTTTTTTTTTTTATTCATGTGTTTTTTGCTTTTTGGAGACAAATAGCACTATTCATCACTGTTTATATACTGTTCATGCACTGTTTACGATATCTACAACTACTTTATTAAAAAAAATATATTAAAAATGAGTCATACAGTACTATTTTATACATTTAAAAATTATTTTTCTACAGTGTTTTCAGTTTGGATACAACTTATTTTTGCTGAAACTGAAAAATGAAAACACTGTAGCAAAAAATTTTTAAAATGTGTAAATAGTACTATGAGACTCATTTTTAATATTTTTTTTTAATAAAGTGGTTGTGGGTCCCATGAACAGTATGTAAACAATATTACTACAGTGTATGAACAGTACTGCTACAGTACATGAACAGTGATAATTGTCCCCTAGCCTAAAGCAAAACGCTTAAAAAAAAAAAAAAGCAAAACACGCAAACGCAGAAGATGTGATGCGGATCCAAATACATACTTAAAGGTCCGTTTGAATACAACTTATTTTTGCTGAAACTGAAAATTGAAAACTAAAAATACTACAGCAAAATAATTTTTAAATGTGTGAATAGTACCGTGGGACCCATTTTTAATATTTTTTAGTACGTGAACAGTGTTGTGAACAGTGATAAACAATACGTAAACAATGGTTCTTCTCTCCTAAAAAAAGTTGAAACACATATAAAAAAATAAAAAATAAAAAACACCAAACACAAAACGCAGATGTAATAATTCCTATTAAAACCGCACCTTACTCTTGGAAATTGGATGGAAATAAACCTAAACAGCTGGAAATCATCTATTTGTTTTGTATTTTTTTTTTTTTTTTTTTTTTGGGTGGGTCTTATTAAAAAGTCATGTGTCAGTGTTATGGCTGTGCTTAAATTTTTGTTATGCTTGTGCTTAATTTTTTTTTTAATTTATGCAGGTTGAGATTGCTAAAAACTTGTTATTGTTCAGTGAAACTACAACAATACTTTTTATATAAATCAGGTTCTATTTCTCATTTGCTCTACATTTGAAAGTTATTTTTTATTTTAGTCTTTATAAATCTATTGTTTGATTAGAAATGTCTACTATAAAATATTCATCTGGATATGAAAAACTTAAAAAAAAGAAAAAAAAGAAGAAAAATTAATTGAGTCTAAAAAAAGATCAACGGATAAATTTGTTATTAGTAATAAACAAAATATAACACAAAATTTAAATGAAAATATCACAAATGAGCAAGAAATTCACCAAAATAATTTAGAAGAAAATGATGTTCAATTTTGCAATACAACAAATCTTGATAATGAACTTCAAAACAATTTAGAAGAAAATGAAAATAATGATGAAAAATATAATATAAAAATATTAAATAAATATTAATTTAATTAATATATAAGTATAAAAAAGGTCCCATTTTTAGTTCTCGCCTTAGGCCCCAAAATGTTTAGGGCCGCCCCTACATAGGCTGCTTGCTAAGGTCCTCAGTCACCATGGGTTCTAGATGTGACACCCAATTCACGCATGCCAACTTCACTCGTTGCCCTCCTGCTTCGTCTACAATCCACCTAGAATTGGTGTATAGAGGTAGAGCCATGACTGGCCTGCTTTGAGTTAGGGATTTGGGTCTCTCTCAATATTTGCTTTGAGCCAAGGTCCTCAGTCACCATGTTTTCTTTTTTCTTTTATTTTTTTTTTAATATCAGTTTTTTTCTTTTTTTATTCCGAAATTTATAAAAAGAAAAAGAAAAAGAAAAAGAAAAAAGAGCCAAAACGACGTCGTTTTGGCTCACTTAATGGCAACAAGTAACTGAGATCTAACAGAGTACCGAATTGACAACAATTGAAAGTTAGAGGACTGAAGTGACAAACCTAAAAGTTAGAGGACTAAAATTAAAAAAGCTGAAAGTTAGAAGATCAGTTTTAGATTTTTTCCAAAATTTGAATAGTTTTTATTTATTTTTGTTATGATAAAAGGCTGCCATTTTTTTTTTGTAATGTTTTTTTTTTCTTTTATTTTTGTTAAAGGAAAGGTCCACGTTTTTTTTTGTTTGAGTGTTGTTGTAGGAGTTTTTTTTTTTTTTTTTTGTTCTTGTTTTTTTTTTTTTTGGTTCTTGTTTTTTTATTATTTATTTTTATTTTATTTTATTTTATTTTTTTATTTAAAATGTAGTGTTTCATTCATAAAATTTAGCTATGTACTACTCATTTATACCAAAAAGTAAAAAAGAGCTTAATTTTTTTTTTTTAATGGTAAAAGGTTGACATTTTTTTTTTTGGTGTTGTTGTTGTTGTTTTTTTATTTTTATTTTTTATTTATTTTTTTATTTTTTTTATGACAGTTATCAAGTTGTATTTAATCCTAAAATGTAGTATTTTAATATTGAAATTTAGCCATGTACTACACATCCATAACGAAAAGTTTAAAATGTCTTATATTTAAAATTTAGCAACTACCATTTTTTTTTTTACTTTTATGGTAAAAGACTCAAAATGGGAATGAGGCAAAAATGTAGAGACGAAAAATGCATTTCTGCCTATATTATATTAACTACTCATTTAAAGACTCTAATGTGAAAATTCTTTTTTGGCACCTTGCTCTCCTCGTTTTGTAGGAGTTCTCTCTCTCGCTTACTACGAGACCTCTCTCCCTTAGGGTTTCCTACTGGGTTGCTTTCTTTTTTCCTTTTATTTTGCGGATTCCTCAATCATGGCAAACGATGTCTCAAAGATTTTAGAGAAGATGACATTAACTTTGGAGGAAGAAGAGACTATTACTATTTCTGATGAAGGTCGAAGAGAGGAATTAGAGAGCTGTGCTTTGAGTCTTATTGGAAAATTTATAACCTGCAAATCTTTTAATAAAAGAGCAACTCTAGTTACACTCAAAAAGGCGTGGGGTTTGGAAGATGGCGTGCAAGTCATTGAAGTGGGGTCCAACTTGTTTCAGTTCAAGTTTCGATTCGAATTTGAGTTGGACAAAGTATATACAGAAGGCCTTTAGTGTTTTGATAATCAAGCACTATTGCTAACCAGATGGAAAGTAGGGATGGCGAGTTATGAATGTCAAGTTTGACTCAGTTTCTATATGGGTACAAATCTGGGGGGCTCCTTTTGATATGAGATCTTTGGGGAACCGGTTGGGCAAGGTTTTGGAAGTGGAGAAACAACGCAACAATGATAGGCAAAATTTCTTTATGAGGGTCAAGTAGTTGTTCCTTTAGAAAAAGAAATATGTCAAGGGGCTTTCCTGGCAGGGTCGGATGGGGAGAAACACTAGGTGAATTTTAAGTATGAACGGTTGCCTATCTTTTGCCATTATTGTGGACTCTTAAGGCATGATCTACGTTACTGTGCTAAGTATTTTAGCAAAACGAAAATTGGGATTGCCATGGAATGTCGCTTTGGGGATTGGCTCAAGGCAACGGGTGGAAGGGCACGATCACCACAGAAACTGGGGTTTGTGAAGGAAGATAGCAGTGATGGAGATAAATGAATAATAAAGGGACCAAGTGAATCATAGAGCATGGCAGAGGTAGATGAAAACGACAGCAGCAAAGAGAGTAATCCTAACAAAACGGTTATGGAAGTTTAGGAAGGTGTAACCGGATTGGTAGGAGATGATTTGGAAAGTCACGGAGATGGGGCCGAGAATCATGAGCTTGGGGGAGTGGATAAGGAAGGCAGAGTATCATACTTCATTGATTTAGGTGTTTAGAATTCAAGTCTAGATAGGGGGATTGATTTGGCGCCAGCTATACACCAAGAGCACGTGCACTATAATGAAGAAGGGGTTGGGTTGAGCAATAATAAAAAGAAAAATACATGGACCAGGTTTGTCCATATGGATGTTGGGCCTGTGGGAATAATAAAATAAGGAGCTAAGTCCATCTTGGGTAAAAGAAATATGTTGGATGTGTTTGCTATTAGGGAGGTAGAGGATGAGTATAGTAAGGGAAAAAGGGGGAAGGTATGTGAGAATTCAATCGTGAATGAAGTGGCAGGGGTGTTGAATCACCCTTGTCGAGAGCAATGAGGGTTTTAAGTTGGAACTGCCAAGGGCTTGGGAACCTTTGGACAATTCAAAGCCTTCACAAATTAGTGAGAGAACAAGCTCCTGATGTATGCTTCTTGATGGAAACAAGATTGGATAGAAGTGGGTTTGAGAAGCATTGTGGTGATTTACCTTTTAAAAATAAATTGATAGTGAAAAAGCCAAATTTGGGTGGTGGGTTGGCTTTACTTTGGAAGGAGGAGATGATATTGGATGTTATTAACTTTACTGATAACCATATTTTCGCGAAGGTAGTGAAAGATGATGGTTTTGTGTGGTACCTCACAGGATTCTATGGGTGGCAAGAGGCAAATAAAAAGCGGAAGTCATGGGCTCTTTTACCTCATTCACGGTCTTTCATTGAGGGTCCTTGGTGTTGTATAGGTGATTTCAATGCCATACTTCATGCATCTGAGAAGCAAAGCATCCATGCACCTAATTATAACCAGATGGAGGATTTTCGAGTTGCCTTGGAGGAATGCGAGCTGGCTGATTTGGGGTTCACTAGGCATAAATTTACATGGACAAATAGGAGGCCAAGTTCAGCTCCTACAAAACAAAGGCTGGATAGAGCTACGGCAAATAGGGTGTGGATTGAAAAATTTGCTGCAAGTTCGATCTCTCATCTGTTTAGCCATGCTTCTAATCACCTTCCTATCCTTTTGAAAACTATGAATGATAGGCAGGTTAGAGGAAGGGGGGTTGGTGATTTCAAGTTTGAAGAGAACTAGTTACTGTGGGCAGACTGTGCGTGACTAAAGCATGGACAAATGGTGGCTGTGGCAATCCGGGTTTAAGTGGTGTAAGGGACTGTTGTGAAATTTTAAAGTACTCACAAGTGTAAGAACCGTACCGAATTATAGTTTGACAAGAGCAAGGTCGAACCCACAGGAACTTGAATGAACGTAGGAAAATTAATTAAACCTTAACCATATTAATCCTAATCTAGTTTAATAAAAATTGGTTTTTCTGAGATTAAATAAACTAAGCAAATAATAAAATTAAGCAAATAGTTAAACTAAGCAAAAGATATAAAGCAATAAAAAGATGTAAACAATCAAGAGAAAGGGGGGCTAGTGATTTCAAGTTTGAAGAGAACTGGTTACTGTGGGTAGACTGTGCGTGACTAAAGCATGGACAAATGGTGGCTGTGGCAATCCGGGTTTAAGTGGTGTAAGGGACTGTTGTGAAATTTTAAAGTACTCACAAGTGTAAGAACCGTACCGAATTATAGTTTGACAAGAGCAAGGTCGAACCCACAGGAACTTGAATGAACGTAGGAAAATTAATTAAACCTTAACCATATTAATCCTAATCTAGTTTAATAAAAATTGGTTTTTCTGAGATTAAATAAACTAAGCAAATAATAAAATTAAGCAAATAGTTAAACTAAGCAAAAGATATAAAGTAATAAAAAGATGTAAACAATCAAGAGAAAGGGGGGCTGGTGATTTCAAGTTTGAAGAGAACTGGTTACTGTGGGCAGACTGTGCGTGACTAAAGCATGGACAAATGGTGGCTGTGGCAATCCGGGTTTAAGTGGTGTAAGGGACTGTTGTGAAATTTTAAAGTACTCACAAATGTAAGAACCGTACCGAATTATAGTTTGACAAGAGCAAGGTCAAACCCACAGGGACTTGAATGAACGTAGGAAAATTAATTGAACCTTAACCATATTAATCCTAATCTAGTTTAATAAAAATTGATTTTTCTGAGATTAAATAAACTAAACAAATAATAAAATTAAGCAAATAGTTAAACTAAGCAAAAGATATAAAGCAATAAAAAGATGTAAACAATCAAGAGAAAGGAATTAGGGTTTTAGAATCCGCCTTATAAGTCATATCAACATATATTTATGATCATTAATTTTTCCCAACCACTACATGATTATCTAGAAATCAATCTTGCTACCATGGAAAATATTATCATAAAAACTTCTATTTAAATATCTAAAGTATGTTCTTCTTCGCTTCTTAAGTTTAAAATCAAATCATCAATTGTATCTATTAACAAACAAATCACAAAAGATATCTAATTTTAAAATCAAACAATCATAATCCAAGCATTCAATTAATTAAGATAAATCATAAATCATGATAAAAACATGATTGAACTCATATCTAGAATCTTATCTTAGTTAATTGATGTGAAGTAAGAATAATTTAAATCATTAAAGAATAGCTATTGTGGAAAAAATCAAATCACATAAATACTACTGGTAATCCTTAATAAGGTTTCACCCTCAACCTTAATTGAAAATTTAGCTACTCATGGTACTTGAGATAAAACATAAAAATAAAATATTAAACACCCAGCTAGACAAATAAAATAGAGAAAAAAATAATTACAGAGCCAAAGAAAAGTCATAAAAGAAACTACATGCTGCTGCCTGCGCTCCAGACCTAGCCGCCCCCCTATTTTTCTGTTTTGCTCCCTTTATATACTTGGCCACATACAGCCAACCAATAGCCACCAGGAAAACCCACAGTGACCTAGAGCCTCTCTTATTTGTGGTTCGATGGAGTAAGACGAAAGCCCAAGTGGGTCCACGAAAACAAGCCTCCTATCAATTATTTCTTCTTCTGTTTTTTTTCTTTTCCTTGCTTCTTCACGTGTGACATGACTTCAGGAAGCTTTTTTTTTTTTTTTTTTTTTTTTTTATAGTAAAAAATAGGAGTCTTTATGTTTGTATTATGTCCCCCGGATTTGAATAGACTATATGAGGGACAATAACCACAAATCCCACCGAGGTACTCACCAAGGCTCGAACCTATGTTTTCCTTAAATCCTTCACATAGCAGCCCACCAACAAGAGCCCATTGACAGCAAGAATCAAACCTAAGCTGGTTAGTCGGAGCAAACCAACCTTATCAACTGACTCAAGCATAATTGGCCCAGGAAGCTTCTCTTTATTCTTAATCCCTGCTTTTTATTTCTTTCTTTATACTTCACATGCTGACTTCACTACCTCATAATTAAATATTTCCTTGGCACTTTTACCTTGTAGATTGAATAGTAAGTCTCACTTTTTTTTCTTTTTTTTTATGGGAAATACACAGTTTTTATTCATAATTGGAAAAAGCACGTACATCCTGCACATCCTGCATGCATGCATGCATAATACAACCCGGGCACTCCTCAAGCCAAACTAGAAAGTGCTCCACGTTCACTGCATGTTGGGCCAGTGTGTGGGCAGAAACATTTCCTTGTCTTTTTGTGTGTGAAAAAGCAAAAGTGCGAAATCCTTGAGCACTTTGGAGTATTCCTTTGACCACATTTTGGACAGATGGGGCAGCTTCATTCAGTCCGTGAATAGCATTGTTGAGCACTAATAAGTCGCTCTCGAACAGCACATCCCAGACACCAATATCTGTCGCGAATTTGACCCCAACCTCCATGGCTTTTGTCTCGGTCTCCAACGGCCCCAGCGGAGCAAACAGTTTTTGACAAAGCGCTGCTATCACCTGTCCTACTTCATCTCTAATGACCACTCCCACGCCAGCTTGCTTCCGTTTAGAGAACACGGTCCCGTCAACGTTCACTTTATAGCATCTCGTTGGAGGTGGGACCCATTTTACAGGTTGGTTTTGTTCTGCGGTGGTTGATGGTCGTTCATTTGCTATCTAGAATTCCTCCAGCAAGCTAAGGGAGCTCCTTGTCACTGCCAGTCCACTCCGTCGCTTGCCCCCATGACTTACTTCATTCCTATTTTTCCATATCCCCCAGTAGATCATGATTGCCCGCTCCAAAATTCCTGGCCGTGACTCCTCCCACATTTGAAGAAGCCATATCACATCCATAGAGTCCCACGAAGGTTGAAAGTCAAAAGGGAAGGAGAGTTTGCATGATGACCACACCTCTTTTGCATGTTCGCAGAACCGAAATAAATGGCTTATGGTCTCCACCTGCTCCCCACATACCTCACATGTGCTGTCTTTAGTGATGTTTCTGCGCCGTAAATTTTCTTTTGTGGCTAGGATATTTCTACAAGCTTTCCATGCAAAATGTCTGACCTTGTTTGGCACATTCATCTACCATAATCTCTTCCAGGTCTGTTTCATTGGTGACTGGTTCGAGCCTTCCGCCATCACAGTATCCCATAGTTCCTCCTGTGCTAGTCTATACACACTTTTAACTGTGAACCGTCCGTTCTTGTTTTCAGTCCATATCACTCTATCGCTTGCTCCAGTGACACACAACGGTATGCTTAGGATAGCATCTGTATCCTGTGGTAGAAAGCATTGGCTGACTAGGTCCCTCTTCCATTCCTTGCTATCTTCATCAATAAGGTCACTGACACCCTCTCTAGTGTAACAACCTTATATGTTCGTGGACTTGGAATCCATTTGTCTTTCCAAGCCTTAATCTGTGTACCATCTCCCACTTGCCATCTCATTCCCCATCTCACCAGTGGCTGTGCTGTCATAATGCTCCTCCATGCATATGAGGGCTGGCACCCCATGTCCACATCCACAAAATTGTAGTTTGGGAAGTATTTTGCCTGGTATACCCGATAAAACAGGGAGGAGGGATCTGTTTGGAGTCTCCACCCCTGTTTTGATAGGAGAGCAAGGTTGAAAAGCCGCAAATCCTGGAATCCCATCTCACCTCTCTCCTCTGGTAGACACATCTTCTCCCAACTCAGCCAAGCCGATTTCTTTTCATCCTTTACTTGTCCCCACCAGAATTGTCTAACCATTCCTGTCAACTCATCACATAGTGTTTTAGAGAGCTTAAAGCAACTCATCATGTAGGATGGCACTGCTTGTGCTACTGCCTTAATCAGAACCTTATTCCCGGTATTAGACAACAATTTTTCCTTCCACCCAGTAAGTTTGTTTGCCACCCTTTGCTTCAATTGTGCAAATGTGTTACTTTTTGATTTCCCCACTAAAGAAGGTAGACCCAGATAAGATTTGTGTGGTCTAATGATTTGTGCATCGAACATTGTTTTTATTGCATCCTTTGTGTCGTGGTCTGTGTTGTGGCTAAAGAAGAGAGAAGTCTTGCTTCTGTTGAGTTGTTGGCCAGAGGACTCCTCATAAACTTTGAGCACCCGCTGAATTTCCTCACCCTCCTTGACTGTGGCTCTTCCAAATATCAAGCTATCGTCGGTGAAAAATAGATGGGAGATGGTGGGTCCCCTAGCCGAGGCAACCACACCTTTGAGAGCCCTATTTTGGACGGCCTTGTGCAACAATGCGGACAACCCTTCAGCACAAATGAGGAATAAGTATGGTGATAAAGGATCCCCTTGCCGCAGCCCTCGTGTTGGAACAATGTAGCCACTTGGTTGACCGTTAATTCGCATCGCATATGACACAGACAAAACACACCTCATCACCAAGTTTATCCACCTATCATGGAAGCCTAGTTTCCCCATAATTTGTCGTAAACAGCCCCACTCTACCCGGTCATATGCCTTGCTCATATCTAGATTTAGGGCCATTTCTCCTGTTCTACCTTTCTTCTTCCTGTTAATGTGATTCATTTACTCATGAGCCACCAAGACATTATCTGAGATGAGCCTCTCAGATACAAAAGCACTTTGGTTTTCGCAAATAATATCCTGCAATACCAATTTAAGGCGGTTGGCCACTGCCTTGGATGCAAGCTTGTAGGTCACGTTACATAGGCTGATTGGCCTGTAATCCGTCACTCTTTCCGGGTTCTTTGTTTTAGGAATCAATACAATGTGCATTTCATGGAACTTAGGAGGGGCTACACCATGTTAAGAAAGTCTAACATAGTTTTTATAACAATAGAATTCACAGTAGGCCAAAATTGCTGGTAAAAAATGGGAGGCATACATCCAGCCAAAATTCACAATAAGTCTCACTTCTTATTCTTTACTTTTGGTCTTCTCTTTGAATTCACACCTGGCTGGATGTAAGTTGGGTTGATTCAATTGCCCTAGCCCTACTTTGCATGTAAAGCCGTGTTACCTGCAACACAAAGATATTATACAATTAGTCACAAAATAACATAAAAGTAAGGCTAAATATGTAGATATGTGAGTACTTTATTGTATATATTTTATGCACATCAAATACCCCTAAACCTACATTTTGTTAGTCCTTGAGCAAAACAAATAAAGAGCAAAACAAACCAAATAATTAAAATGAAAAAAAGAAGAAGAATGAAGTCCTAACTAATCCACTTTCATTGGAAATTTCGATTGCATTTAGTGTATGCAATAAGCCTTTAAACCCCTAACTTACACTAGTGGACGAGTTGTAGTCTCGTGAGAGTTTACAGGGAATATACCCACAAAATTTTGAGAATGAATACTAAAATAAACAAAACAAACAAAATCAAATAAATTTTTTTTTTCAATTGCCTTTTGCAAAGATGATTAGTTCAAGTTCAAAAACACTACAAATGCTAAAGAAATTTCTCATGCCATCAAAACTCAATGTGAGTGAAAAGTGGTAGCCAACCCAAACATACTCTTTGTTTTAGAATAAACTTGACTCAAATCTCTATTTGAAAGTACGCTTCAACTCAAATCTTTCCAGTGTTATCACTCAACAAATGAAATCACTCTAAAATGAGGTGTAACACTCTCAACAATATATGTGAACGGAATAAGTTAAACAAAATCAGATACCTCACATATAAATTGCATGAAAAATGCTTAACCAAGAATGAACAAATAGTCTCATAAAAGGATGCCAAAAAGAATTTATACCACACTTTTTTATTCAGTCATATCAATATCTGAACTACACAATCTTCAAGATCAAATAAGGACTTTATTAGGATGTAATGTAGGGTAAAAGTAAAGGGAATGAAATAAAAAATGGGTGAAGGTAAATAATAAGAAGTGTTTTCAAGATTTTTCAGAATGTCAACTCTTTTTGGAATTTCCATTCAACATTTTTTTTTTTTTTTTAACTCTTCTTCTTTAAAGTAGTATTCATTCCTTACATTTCACTTCTCAAAATTTGATGAGAACCCTTTTTATTTTCTTCTTTTTGACACTTTCCTTCTTCTTTTTTTTTTTTTTTCTTTGAATTCTTTTTTTCTTCTTCTTTGAATTCTCGCACAAACCACCACATTGAAACAAACTAATCAAATTCCATCTTGAAACACTATAGATAAGGGCTTTAAGAAGGAAAGACTAATTAAAAGGCTCAATTGCCTAATCTCATCTCTCAAAGACTAGTATAGTTCATTCAATATCAATGACTTCAAAAGATTCAAGTATGGCATAAAATATATATATTTTCTTTCTTGGCCAAAAGAAAGAACAATGAGACTACAACAAGGGAAATATGTTACGCACTTCCAAATGAACTTTAAGATTAGAAACAATAAATAACCCTCCAAAAATAATGATTGGCTCAAAACTCACAGGGGTTACAGTCTCCACATTGTTATCATCAAGATTTTCTAATCATTTTTATCATTCAACAAGAAGTTGTGTTTGAGTGGCTACGTGCTTGTGCAATGAATTGAGCATGAAAGCAATGAAATTCTTTAAGCAAGAATAGTATAAGGAACTCAAAACATAAACCTCAAGATAGGCAAAAGTTTTTTTTTTTTTTTTTTAACAAAACTGAACAAAGCAAAACAAAAAGATAGAAATCTATATACATCCCCCCAAACCTAAACCAAACATTGTCCTCAATGTTAAAAATGATACTCTCAAATATATGTCTTGAATGAAAAGAGAGCAAAATATTAATATGCAACATGAGAACCAAATAGAAACAAGTAAGGTAAGGAGAAGGAGGAGACGTACCTTGATCAAGCTGATTGTTATAAATTTTAATTTCTATCAAATTCAACTAGAACAAAAGAAAATAAAACTAAACAAGAAAATAAACACAAAGTCGAATCTAGAAGTAGAAAATAAACAAGAGAAAAAGAAAAGAAAAAAAAATGCAAACTTGATTAACACAACTGGGATCAATCCTAATAAACAGGATCATCCAAGAGGACTTCTTCAACTTCTGGAGGCTTATGTTCTAAAAATGGTTTCAAAAATTGGCCATTAACTTTAAACATATCACCATTTTTGGGATTCTCAATCTCAATAGCACCAGGGGATAAACAGTGCGAACTATGAATGGACCAATCCATCGAGATCGTAAACTTACTTGGGAAGAGATGCAAATGAGGATTATAAAGAACTTTCTGACCAGGTTCAAATGATTTTCTCAAGATTTTTTTATTATGAACCCTTTTCATTCAATCCTTATACGATTTGGCACAATTGTATGCATCATTGCGAATTTCCTCTAACTCATTGATATGGAGTTTCCTTTCAGCACCTGCTTTGTCAAGATCAAAATTTAACCGCTTAATAGCCCAATAAGCTCTATGCTCTAACTCAACAGGGAGGTGACAAGCCTTACCATACACAATTCGATAGGGGGACATTCCAATGGGAGTCTTCAAAGTTGTATGGTATGCCCACAATGCATCATTGAGTCTTAAAGACCAATCTTTCCAAGTAGGGTTAATTGTTTTCTCCAATATTCTCTTGATTTCTCTATTAGATATCTCTACTTGACCACTTGGCTGTGGGTGATAAGGTGTTGCAACCTTATGAGTGATGCCATATTTCTTCATTAGTTGCTCAAAAACTCTATTGCAAAAGTGCTTTCCTCCATCACTAATAATAGCACGTGGTGTACCAAACCGTGCAAACACATTCTCTCTCAAAAACTTGACTACAACCTTGTGATCATTAGTTCTACATGCAATGGCCTCAACCCACTTAGAAACATAATCAACAACAACAAGGATGTATAAGTTACCAAAAGAATTAGGAAAATGACCCATGAAATCAATACCCTAAACATCAAATACCTCAACAATCACAATAGGGTTCAATGGCATCATATTTCTTTTTCCAATACTCCCCAACTTTTGGCATCTCTCACAGGCTAAACAATATACATGGGAATCATGAAAAATGGAAGGCCAATGAAATCCACATTGCAAATTCTTAGCAACGGTCTTTCTTGAACTAAAGTGGCCTCCACAAGCATGATCATGACAATAGGATATAACATTTTGTTGGTCACTCTCAGATATGCATATCCTAATTATTTAATTAGAATAGTACTTAAACAAGTATGGATCATCCCAAAAGAAATACTTAACCTCAGCCAAAAATTTAGACCTATCTTGTTTAATCCAATGCGAAGGCATTTGATTAGTGACAAGATAATTTGCAATATCAGCATACCAAGGTTAATGGGATACATGCAACAATTGTTCGTCAGGGAAAGATTCAAGAATAGGTAAATTTTCATTAGTGTGCTCAACGATTAATCTAGACAAATGGTCAACTACTACATTTTCAGTTCCCTTCTTGTCTCGAATCTCAAGATCATATTCTTGTAACAATAAAATCCATTGGATAAGTCAAGCTTTAGCATCTTTTTTGGAGAAAAGATACTTCAGTGCAGCATGATCCGAATAAATTAATACCTTAGACCCCAACAAATAGGACCTAAATTTATCCAAGGCAAAAACAATTGCTAACAACTCCTTTTCTGTTGTAGTGTAGTTCATTTGAGCATTATTTAGAGTCTTACTAGCATAATAAATCACATGGGGAATCTTTCCAACCCGCTGTCCTAAAACAGCACCAATTGCATAATCAGAGGCATCACACATAATCTCAAAAAGCACTTTCCAATCAGGTAGTTGAATGATAGGTGCAAAAGTCAACTTAGTTTTTAGTCTCTTAAATGCATGGAGACACTCATCATCAAACACAAATGGGGCATCTTTGGCAAGTAAGTTGCATAAGGGCCTTGAGATTTTACTAAAATCCTTGATGAACCTTCGATAGAATTCTGCATGACCCAAAAATGATCTAATTTCCTTAACAGATTGAGGAGGTGGAAGGTTAGAAATCAAATCTATTTTGGCCTTATGAACCTCAATACCACTTTCTGATATGACATGCCCAAGAACAATTCCCTTTCTCACCATAAAATGACATTTCTCTCAATTAAGAACAAGATTCTTCTCCTTACACCACACTAACACTAAGGATAGGTGGTGCAAACATTCTTCAAAAGTGGATCTAAATACTAAAAAGTCATCCATAAATACCTTCAAAAATTGTCCCACCATATTAGGAAAAAAAACTAATCATGCACCTCTGAAATGTACCAGGAGCATTACATAAACCAAATGGCATGTGATGGTAGGCAAATGTCCCAAAGGAGCAGGTGTAGGTAGTCTTTTCTTGATCCTCTGGTGCAATGGGAATTTGATTATATCCAGAATATCCATTAAGAAAACAATAATAAGCATGACTAGCTAGCCTTTCCAACATTTGGTCTATAAAAGGAAGATGAAAATGATCTTTTCTTGTCATGGCATTCAACTTACGGTGATCAATGCATACTCTCTATCCCGTTTGCACTCAAGTTGGGACTAACTGATCATCCTCATTCTTGACAACTGTTATGCCAGATTTTTTTGGTACAAATTGAACTAGACTCACCCAATTACTATCAGAAATTGGGTAAATAATTCCCACATCCAAAAGCTTCAAAAATTTAGCTCTCACTACCCCTTGCATAATAGGGTTTAGACATCTCTACGGTTCACGTGAAGTTTTAGCATTCTCTTCTAAGTGAATTATATGCATAACCATAGATGGACTAATACCTTTGATATTAGCAATTGACCAACCTATAGCTTCCTTATGCTCTTGAAGTACACTTATCAATTGGCGTTCCTTAAGTTCATTCAAATCTAAAGCTATAATGGCAGGTAAGGTCTCAAAAGAACCTAAAAAGGCATACTTAAATGTGTCAGGTAATGGTTTCAACTCCAACTTTGGTGGTTACACAGCCGATGGGGGTGAGGATGAAGAAAGTGGAAGAGGGATCACTTTTGGTTGCCAACTATCAGTACTTAAGAGAGGAACATAATCTAACAATGCATGGATCTCTTCAATTGAGTGTTCAATATCAAAATTGCAACCAAAAAGATTTAAGCAAGCCTCTAGAGGATCCTCATAACTCAATTGTAGGAAAGTATCATGGACTAGACTCTCAATCATGTCAACCTCACAGATATCCTCATTGTTTAGCATTTGTTTACTTATGTGGAAGATATTAAGCTCAACAGTCATATTTCCAAGAGAAATCTTCATTACACCACTCTGACAATTAATCAAAGCATTGGATGTGGCTAAGAAAAGGCGACCCAAAATGACATAGATTTGTGTACTGGCATTTAGAACAGGTTCAGTGTCTAACACATCAAAATCCACAGACCTATAAGCTATCAGCTAATTGAAGTGTCATGGTTGTTGATTTTAACTCCCCCAACCTAGCTGTAAGTATACTGAATATGGCAATAAGTTCACACTTGCCCCCAAATCTAGCAAAGCTCACTCAATGAGATGATCCACAATCTTGCATAAAATTGTAGGGGATCCAGGGTCCTTACATTTCACTGAATATTTATTTTGAATGATTGAACTGACTTGCTCGGTCAAAAATGCCTTTTTAGTGACATTTGTCTTTCTCTTCATTGTCATGAGATCTTTTAGAAACTTGGCATAAGTAGGAACTTGCTGAATTGTATCAAGAAATGGAATGTTTATTTGCACTTGCTTAAAAACTTCTAAAATGTCTCCAAATTGTACACTTTTCTAAGGACTGATTAACCTTTAAGGAAATGGAGCTTTAGGAACCTTACCAAGGGGAGAACTAAGATCCTGAATTGGAGTGGCGGGTGGGTTGTCCTTCTTTTCTCCATGATCATCATGTGAACTATGAGTTCCTTTTTCCTTTAACACAATATTTTCATCATCCTCCACTTCTGGCATTTTTACCTGATTATCAATTTGCTTACCAGGCCTAAGGGTAGTAATAGACTGAACATGTTCTTGTCCATGAGTAGAACTAGAAGAACCATTGATAGCATACTGTCCTTTTGGGTTAGGTATAGGTTGACTAGGAAACTTTCTTTTTTCCCTCTCTCCAACTTGGGTTGCTAACTAGCCAACTTGATTTTCCAACGTTGAAATAGCTTGAGAATTCAAATGGGTGGAACTTTTCATCTCTTGAATGGCTTGGCTAGTTGAGTGCATGAAAGTTTTGAGAGACTCCCCAAAGATGGTTGTTGTCTTGGTGGTGCTACAAACTAAGGTGTTGATTGAGGAATGGGAGGATTTGCTTGAGTAGGTGGACAAAATTGACTTTGTTGATGCACTTGTTGTCCACCTACATTTATAGGAGGCTGATTTTGCCTCCATGAGAAATTAGAATGGTTCCTCCAATTTGGATTGTATGTCTCTGAAAATGGACTAGCAAATGGTTTTCCATAATTGTTCAGTGCATTTGCTTGCTCAGTATAAAAATCAGGGTACCCAGTTGCGGAAGAACACATTTGTGTTGTATGCATAAGACTTGCACAAATAGAGCACGTTTCACTTTGAACTTGATTGACAGAATTCATCCCTCTACCTAAAGCTAAAGCCTCAACCTTACAAGTGAGATTGTCCAACCTAGCTTTTATGTCTAAATCTTCACTGACTTCATACAATCCTCATTTCTTAATTGCAGGGGTAGATCTCTCTTTACAATTGGAAAAATCTCATTGTTGTGATTTTGTATGCTTTATCATCTACAAGACTCAAAAATCCACCACCATTCATGGACTCAATCATGTTATGATTTGTCTAAGTCAAACCATTATAAAAATATTGTACTAGTCTCCATGTTTCAAAACCATGATGAGGACACTTTAAGATCAAGTCCTTAAATCTCTCCCAACTGTCATAAAATTTCTCTTGTTCATCCTAATAAAAATAAGCAATTTCTCTCCTCAAAGCATTGGTCTTGGTCATTGGGAAAAATTTAGAGAGGAATTTTGTGACCAACAATTCTCATGAAGTGATAGATCCAGGTGACAAAGAATTAAGCCATGCTTTTGCCTTATCCTTCAAGGAAAAAGGGAATAAACGCAAGCAAACAAACTCATCAGTGAAATTTTGGAACTTACAAGTAGCACAAATCTCAAAAAAATCCTTCACATGCATATAAGGATCTTCTCTATCCAATTCATGAAAAGTAGGAAGAATGTGGATTATCTATGGCTTCAACTCAAAATGTGCAGCAGTGGTTGTAGGCAATACTATGCAAGATGGAGGGTTGGTGGTTATGGGTGAGAATAAATCCTTAAGAGTTTTTGAATCTTCTCCTATTTCTCCCATTGTGGATGAATAATCAAAACTAACAAGACAATTTTCTTTATCATGTATCCAAGTTCTCATACACCAAGCACAAAGAATTTTTTTTTCTATTTAAAAAAAAAATTAACTACAACTAGTAGAAGGAAAAATTCAATTAAGACCTAATTTATTTTCCTAACCAAGTCCCCGGCAACGGCACCAAAAACTTGTTTTGAAATTTTAAAGTACTCGCAAGTGTACGAACCATATCGAAATATAGTTTGACAAGAACGAGGTCGAACCCACAAGGACTGAATGAACGTAGGAAAATTAATTAAACCTTAACCAAATTAATCCTAATCTAGTTTAATAAAAATTGGTTTTTCTGAGATTAAATAAACTAATCAAATAATAAAATTAAGAAAATAGTTAAACTAAGCAAAAGATATAAAGCAATAAAAAGATGTAAACAATAAAGAGAAATGAATTAAGGTTTTGGAATCCGCCTTGTAAGTCATATAAGCATATATTTATAATCATTAATTTTTCCCAACCACTACATGATAATCTAGAAATCAATCTTGCTACCATGGAAAATATTATCATTAAAACTTCTATTTAAATATCTAGAGCATGTTCTTCTTCACTTCTTAAGTTTAAAATCAAATCATCAATTGTATCTATTAACAAACAAATCACAAAAGATATCCAATTTTAAAATCAAACAATCATAATCCAAGCATTAAATTAATTAAGATAAATCCTAAATCTAGAATCTTATCTTAGTCAATTGATGTGAAGTAAGAACAATTTAAATCATTAAAGAATAGTTATTGTGGAAAAAATCAAATCACATAAATACTACTGATAATCCTTAACAAAGTTTCATCCTCAACCTTAATTGAAAATTTAGCTACTCATGATACTTGAGATAAAACATAAAAATAAAATACTAAATATTCAGCTAGACAAATAAAATAGAAAAAGAAATAATCCCAATTCTAAAGAAAAGTCATAAAAGAAACTACGTGCTGCTGCTTGCACTCCACATGTGGGTCCACGAAAACAAGCCTCCTATCAATTATTTCTTCTTCTGTTTTTTTCTTTTCCTTGCTCCTTCACATGGGACATGTCTTTAGGAAGCTTCTCTTTATTCTTAATCCCTGCTTTTTATTTCTTTGTTTTTTACTTCACATGCTGACTTCACTACCTCATAATTAAATATTTCCTTGGCACTTTTACCTTGTCAGATTGAATAGTAAGTTTCACTTCTTATTCTTTACTTTTTGGTCTTCTCTTGAATTCACACCTAGTTGGATGTAGGTTGGCTTGATTCAATTGGCCTAGCCCAATATATTATACAGTAAGTCACAAAAGAACATAAAATTAAGGTTAAATATGTAAATATGTAAGTACTTTATTGTATATATTTCATGCACATTAGAGACCAAATCCAAGCTTGTGGGGCTGAATTGCATGCATAGGATTCTTCTAAGACCAAACCCGAAATAGAGGAGATTAAAAGGCTAAAAGCTGGAACCACATTTAGGCATCGTCATTGTGGTTGGTAGAAAGTAGAAAGACACGAAGTCTTCGACTATTGTTAGTCTAGCTAGCTCTTCTCAAATAATGCAAGGATTATCCAAGAAAGCCTAATATTAGGTGTAGGGAAAGCACCATTGACCCCAAGTCCTTGGCATCTTTGTTAAGTTTAGGTGTTTAGGTCTTCCTAAATAATGCAAAATTGGTATATTACTAGTGGCGGATGTAGCTTTTTGCTTGTTGAATGAAGCCTATCTTACAAAAAACAAACAAGAGGATAATCAACTAAGAGAGAGAGAGAGAGAGAGAGAGAGAGAGGAAAAAGGAGAATGATTAGAGTCCTTGAAATACTGACATATCATCTAATCAAGAACTTATAGATCTCTGACAATGTCAGAGAGAAGCAAATGAGTAATGTTTAACTTTCTAAAAACCTCACTACATATTTAACCATTTATATAGTAAAAAGTAAATCTAAGATTTATCCCAAGTGAGTTCTAAATCTCCTAGTTGGCATTATGTAATAAATTATTAGTTTATATTACACTATCAATGTAAAACAATAATTGTTTAAAAGGAAAAAGCCAACATTTTATCTAGAAAGAGATTAAAAAAAATGTTGATTTTTGCAAGAGCTTATTCATTTACAACACAAACTAACTTTAATTCCAAAATTCCGAAAAGCTATCTCATGCGCCGAGCGCATACAAGAGTTTTGCCGGATCCCGTATTCAATACAATTCATTTATTCAATGAGAGAGTCATTTTTCGAATATGGCAAAGGATATGGCCAAGCACAACAAATTGCCCTGTTAAAAGTATTTTACAAACAACACATGCCATTGACAAACCTATTTGCTTGGATAAAGGAGAAACTTTATTATCAAAACAAACACAATTTACAATGAAACCCAAACACCAAAACAAAATTAATCCCTAAAACACAAATCATTTGCAAATACTAACCTCCAAACTTCCGCAAATACTACTAACCTTATTTATAAGCCAAAATATTACAATTCCAAATTAAAACAACTATTCCAAACTACACAAGTACATCACATCAGAACCAATGTTCAAAGCTCACATCAAATCCACGACCGAATCTAACATTTGCAATCTTCAATTCAAAACTTTGACATCGATCTTTGCTATTAGATGATAGCTGATTCTGCAATATTCACACATGCACATCAGTTACCAAGGCCAACCCCTATGGTCACACTGTTAATGTAAAAATAAATTCAAAAAGAAAGTTAGTGGTTAAATAGTTATTTGGAAAAAAAAAAAAAAAAAAAAACACGCAAGAATAAAATCTTGATGAAAAAGAAAAAAATTGCTTTGCAGCTTTGACGAAAATTCGTCATGCCTTCATTTTCATCATTCTTTTTAAATACACAGCTATGGATTGTGTAAGCACCTATACTCGTCGGCCATATTCTTTGCCATAAAAGTTTGAGACAGATCAATGATGGTTATGGAGTGGAAGAAGGAAACTAATCTAGAGTTTTGAGAGAAAAAGACCTCTATGGAAAGACTAAGATCACTAAAACTAAATACAAACTGATGATATTGAGCTTTTGGATTTCAAATTTATTTCAAGTTTTTGAATCTTGCTTGTTTATAAATTAAATTTATTGTGTTTTTCCAATTAATTCTTTTTTTTTATTTTTATTTTTTATAACTAGAGTTAAATTTATCTGGTTTTGTTTCGTTTTTTTCATTTAGGAAGTTGAATTAGAGTTGTTTTAAATGTGTGGCTTTTTATTATTGGTTAGGACTACTCGGGACCTAGGTCCTAATAATTTCTCCTTAGAAGAACCTAACAGCATATACGAATTGAATAGAAATTCCCAGGAAAGAACCTACTTAACGACACAAAAGATCATCTAACTTCTACACACCTTGTCAAACCTATATAATGGTTCTGAAACCCAAACTGTTCAAAAAACCAGAGAATGAAAGGGTTTAAGATTTTTGAAGTTGAACAGAGATCTAACCAAAGTCAAACCATGATGATGTAATAATTAATTTAAAAATTATTTAAAATATACATAAATATAATAAATTAGTATAAATGGAAAAAATGACTAAAATAGTTCCAAAAAATAAAAATAAAAACCATCTTTCAAATGTATTTTTTATATCAATGAAATATTAGTAATTGTTAAAAAAATAGTAATAAAAAGAAAAATTATTAATTCACATTATACTATCAAGATAAGATAGAATTATATTATAGACAAAAAAAATGTTTACAAAATTATATATTTTTATGCAAATATGTATAATATTTATACTTTTTTTAGTCTATAATATAAATTTTAATTTACAATAACACATGAATTTAACATATGAATACGTGGGTTTGTAGTACCAATAAATGGTTTAAGAAATTTAAAAGCAAATGAATGGTGGAAACATGGCTACATGTCCAACCTTTTCATGGGGAAGGGGTAGGGTCTACCATATTGGTAGACAACTTTATTGGTAAAAGAAAAAAAAAATCTAAGACTTTTGATTTCTTTTGCTTTTGCCGTTTTGGGTACCAGTGAGGGAGGAAGAAAGGAATCCCCAAAGAAGCAAGAAGAATAATTGCAGAAAGAAAACACAGAAGATTGGAGAAGAAGGAAAACTGGAAAACGCAGAAGAAGCAGGGTAACGATAAGGTTTGTGCTTTTCATTTCTATTTTATTTTGTGGACTTGGTGTGTTTTGGGACTGCATAACGTCAACGCCCCCATCTTTTTTTTTTTTTTTTATAGCTTCAGCTTGACCTGTCAGACCCAGCCACTGTATTTTTTGTGTAGAGCGGATTTTGGGTTCAAAGAACAACAGTTTCCGGCCGGTTTTCAAAACCATTAATAGAATAGAGATAAGAAACATTTCTAACACCCAAATACAAGCACTCCAAACCCCCCCCCCCCCCCCCCCCCCCCCAAAAAAAAAGAAAAAAGCCATTACAGGAACTTGACACCCAAATACTCAGACCGAACCAAATGGTAAAAACTGGGGAAAAAAAATATAAAAATCCAAACAAATAGGAAAAAAAATTACTGTAATATTTTCCTAGCAGATATCATGGCACTGGCAGCCATGGTTATGGTGGCAGCATGGCGGCCCTGGCGGCCCTCGCTCCCCTTTCGGCCCTCGCTCCCCTGGTGGCCCTCGCTCCCCTGGCGGCCCTTGCTTCCCTTCCTTCCCTTGCGGTCCTTGCGGCCCTTGCTTCCCTTCCGGCCCTTGCTTCCCTTGCGGCCCTTGCTTCCCTTCCGGCCCTTGCTTCCCTTCCTGCCCCTTCTCCCCTCTCGGCCCTTTTCGCCAGTAAATCGCCACTACGATTAAGATAAGTAATATTATTGAAGCCAAGAGACACCCCAGCACGAACCACACGGGTGCAGATTGTGGTTTACTTGGTGCAGGCCATATGTTGTCATCTGGTAGTGATGGAGTGAAAGGGGGAGATGGGGGAAAATGTTGGATTGGAGTAAACTCAAATGCTGGCGCTGTTGGTGGTGGAGGCGGAGTAAGGGAGGGTTGTGGTGGTGGTGGTTGTGAAGAGAGGGTTGGAATTAGTGGTGCAATGATGGTGGTAAACAACATGAAGAACAGGGCAAACATGGTTGAAATATTTGGATTTTGGAGTTGGAGGTGAAGCTCCGTCTGCTCTGAAATAGCCACAAAGCCATGCTTTTTATAGTTGCTTGGATCACCATCGTTTGGTAGATAGTCTTAGGCAGTCTCAGACTTCACCAACCTTATTTTTATTTTTTGCATGAACCTCTTTTGTTTTATTTTGTTATTTTTTCCAAATAACCCAAAAATAAAAAATAAAAAAGAGCCATGGGCCATGCGACATGGACCTTTTTATTTTTATTAATAGGAAAGTCGGTGCAAGTACAATAATACATGCATGCACCCACTTTCCTGTTGAATTTTCTAGACCGTACGTAATGGTTGTTAACTTCTCAGTTGTGGCTTGTGTGGCAGTCCTGATAGTGTAGTGCTTCAGGTAGTTGATTTCCAGTTGGGTTGTATCTCGTGTGCATGTGTTATGTAAACTATTACTTTTAATAAAATCCGCCCGTTCATGCAAGTTCACGTTGTGTAACTTGAAAAAATGACACATTTTTAAGATCATAGTCACATTGCAATTCCATAATATTGTTTTAGGGAGTCAGCAAAAAGATGAATCTACGAGCTTATTTCAAATTTGTCCATACGATTAAGCTAATTAATATTGAGTGAAGAGAGGGTTGGAATTAGTGGTGATGGTTGCGAAGAGAGGGTTGGAATTAGTGGTGCGATGATGGTGGTAAACAACATGAGCAACAAGGAAAACATGGTTGAAATATTTGGATTTTGGAGTTGGAGGTGAAGGTCTGTCTGCTCTGAAATAGCCACAAAGCCATGCTTTTTATAGTTGCTTGGATCACCATCGTTTGGTAGATAGTCTCAGGCAGTCTCAGACTTCACCAATCTTATCTTTATTTTTTTCATGAACCTCTTTTGTTTTGTTATTTTTTCATTCTCTGCTGCTAAAAGCCTTATAACAATAGAAAGCCTAAAATATTCCGAAAACAAAAAATAACCCCCCCAAAAAAAAAGATAAAAAGAAAAAAGGGCTCACTGCTTTAAGCCCACATGGGCCATGGGCCCATGCGACATGGACCTTTCTGTTTTTATTATATTTCTATAAAGCATCGTAGACCTTTCGTGGAAGATAGGAAGTCTTTGATAATCATATTTGTTTTATCTTTTATATATATATATATATATGAGATGGGTTCAAGTTACATCTGGTGTAACTTCATAAAAGTTACACCTTTTGTGAACCATTGATTACTGTTAGATCTAAGGATAAAAAAACTCTCATTGTAGTGTTATTATTACTCCCTATAAATTAATGATTTAGACATTAACTTTTTTTGTTAAAAAAAAACAAAAAAAAAAACCACAGCATTAACTCTTTTTCTTTTCTTTTCTTCCATATCATCTTCTTCTTCCTCTTGTCCTTCTTTTTGCACTACACTTTCAGACCTCTACCATTCATAAAATTCTCATAAAATTTTCCAGCACCTTAAGACAAAATATTGTTAATGCCAAAATGAAACAGCCTGTTTGTTTGACTGTTGGTGTAGAGTGTTGAGTTTATATATATATATATATTTGGGCAACCGTATGTATCTTTCCCGTCACCTTCTCTCTTTGCCTGACATATAGTCAAGGTGGTCTTTGGATTCCATCTTTTCAAAAAATGTATATATTTTGGTGTTAATATGTAAGAGTTGAAACTACTTCTATCAATTCTAATTAAGGCATTCTTTTGCAACAACATAATCTATTACAAATATTTACCATCTATTTCTTTTTATATAAATCAACACTCTATACTAACAGTCAAATGAACAAGCTGTTGCATTTTGGCATTAATAGTATTTTGCCTTAAGGTACTGGAAAATTTTATGAGAATTTTATGAATGGTGGAGGCCTGAAAGTATAGTGCAAAAAGAAAGACAAAAGGAAGAAGATGATGATATGGACCAAAAAAAAAAGTTAATGCTGTGATTTTTTTTTTTCCTTTAATAAAAAGAGTTAATGCCTAAATTGCTAATTTTTAGAGAGTAATAATGACATTACTATGAGTGTATTTTGACCCTTAGATCTAACAGTAATCAATGGTTCATAAAAGGTGTAACTCTTGTAAAGTTACACCAGGTGTAACTTGAACCTCTCTCTCTCTCTCTCTATATATATATATATATATAATTGAAACCTCTGCTGGCACCACAATTTTTCACATCAGCATAATATAACATTTAAAAAATAAAAAATAAAATTATAAACACTATTTTTCTCTCAGTGAAACTCTATATTTTTAACAAGTTCAACTTAAACTCAAACTCAAATTTTGATAATTTAACTCAAGGTTAATTATGAACACTATAATTACAGTATCACTATCTGTAATCAGCTCTACCCATATGTGACTCTATTCTCAATTTCTTCCTTTCTCTGCGTTCCAACTTCAAACTCCCTAATCATTATGTTAAAGTTAAGTTTGATTTACTATTCTTTTTCCCCTTTTCTTTATTCATTACCCGTTTATGAAGCAAATAATTGGTCTGCATTGCTCCAATTTCCAAGACAACGTGCATCACGTGTGGTTAAAATTTGATGTTTTCATCAATTGAAGTCGTAGCCAAGTGTGACTCCTCTTTCTTCTTTGATTCTTATTAAAATAATACATATTATACTACATAACATTATAATATATATATATATATATATATATATATATAACTATTATTAAACTATTATACATCATATAATATATATAAAAAATAGAAATATAACAGGATTTTTTGGGCTAAGCAAAACTATTGATCATTATTTTTTTTTTTATAGTAATTGATTATTTGATTAGATTTTTCATATATTGAGATTTGTCTACTTTCTAGCAAATCTTTAGTTTGTTATTATTTTTTTATGAATGAATAATTTGTTATCCCCTTCTTTGTCACTCTTATATTTTCTTCTCCTTTACTTTGATAATATATATATATATATATATATATATATATATATATATATTTTTTTTTTATATAGTTTTTTATGTATTTTTAAATAGTGATTTTCGTATATGAATCACCAAACCTTACACCTTACGTCTTTGACTGTATATGATTTCGTTTAAAGTTTAGATCCGTTAAAATTTAAAACTTATTACTTTATTGGTTTGTGTACTTTTTTTTTCTTATATTTCTCTTTTGAATAGTCATATATTTTTTGAATTTTTTCAATAACTTATTCTTTAATTATATATCTTTCTGTTATTTTGAAAGTTTTAACATCTGAATTTGTATTAGTTTTTGCAATATTTGAACATGTTTAGCAGATTTTAATGACTATACCATATATTATTCTTTTGAGGGTAATCAATTTTTCTTTTATATTTCTCTATTGTGTAATTATATACATTTTTTTTTGTTTCAAAATTTATAGGAAGTAAATCTTATGATTCTTTAATATTTTTTGGCATTTCAAAAGTTTTAATATCTGAATTATTTTTTTGATGATAACACATCTTTCTCTTATATTTCACTGTTGTGTAGTCACACACACACACACACACACACACACACACACACACACACACATATCTTATATTTCTCTATTGTTTAGTCATATATATTTTGTTTTGTTTCGGTAATTTCTACGCCATGAATCATCTAATTTTTAAATATTTGTTGGTCTTTCAGAAATTTTAATATTTGGAATATCATCATTGAAAATAACAAAATCCATGCAAACATTAAAATAAAAGTTAATGTTATATGAATATTAAAAATTTATAAATTAGAATAGTATTCCTGAATACTGATTTACTTTACGTGAGTAAAATATAGGATTTTTTTTTCTCTTAATGTTTAAATGTGCATTTTTATATAGGATTCCTGAGTAATTAATGTAAATCCATGCAGTATATTAAAATCTCTAAGTTATTTTACAATTTTTTTGTCAGTCATTACACATCCAAGCAATGACTTTTTCATCAATTTGTAACACAAATTAAAGTCATACAAGAGCAAATCATGCAATGATATAGTTTTTTAATCAATTTAGGATTTTATAGAATCATTTTAGTCTACCTCACAAATAGGTAGGTTCCCGTGCATAGCACGGGTTAGCAACTAGTTAATTATAAGAAGATGCAAAAGTCTTTAAAAATGCAAATAGGGTTCACTATTCACAAAAACCCTACATTCGATGAGCCATTTTTCATAATATTTTACCACATGCTGCAATTACATCTAAATATTGATGTTACATCCACAATCACAACTAAATATTTAGTAATGTACAATAATACATGCACCCACTTTCCTGTTGAATTGTCTATACTAGGACATGATGGGTTTCTCACAAAACTGTCTTATGCTTTGCCCCCTATGTAATGGTTGTTAACTTCTCAGTTGTGGCTTGTGTGGCAATCCTGACAGTGTGGTGTTTCAGGTAGTTGATTTCCAGTTGGGTAGTATTTCGTGTGCATGTGTAATGTAAACTCTTTCTTTCAATAAAACCACTCGTTCATACAAGTTCACTAGGTGTAACTTGAAAAAATTATACATTTTTAAGACCATAGTCACAGTGGCAGCTCCATGATATTTTTCTAAGGAGTCAGTAAAAAGATGAATCTTAGGTACTGTAAGGGACATATTTTTATATAATTAGCATATCTTCTGACAAAACGCACTTTACTTATATTTTGGTAAATCTAAGTAGGTTCAAGATGATCATTACAAGTGGTTACATTGAAGACATGAAGATTACTCAAGAATTGCTTAAGAAAAGTGCAATTTCCAGGTCTCAATACCTCATCTGTAGAAGCTCAATTTGTCAAGATTCATTAAAGCTCGACACATGTCTCGATCTATCGAGTTTACGGGATTCAGACTATAGCCAGCAACATTTTTTTTCTAAAAGGCTATTTGTTTATAGGTTTGTATAATCCTTATTGGACTAGGAATTAGGAAAGCCCAAGGTTTGTGTATACCTATTTGAAATAGGAGAGCCCATTCAGCTTTTATTTAAACAATGAGGTGGAAAAAGAAAAATTTAACCCTAGAGAGCTTCATAAGGTTTTCTTTTTGAAACCGTAGCCTCCTCCTATAGAAGAAAGAGTTCTTGCTGCGTTTTTTGTATGCCTTTGGGTTTTGTAACCAAGCAAAGTCTCTCACACCATCATTGAAGATCTTATTGGTGTTTTTATGTGAAGTTGTTGCAAATCAACTACATCAATCCAAAGGTTGTTGTGGAGTTAGTCACGTACTGAAATTCGTGCGAAGGAGTTAGTCACGTATTGGGATTCGTGCATTAAACAGAAAGATTGCCGCTACAATACAAGTCCAATTGGGTATTGGGGTAGGGGTTCAACTGTAGGTTGGTATTTTGAGATAGGCCAAAGGGTTTGGTAAGATTTCTTATACTTGTAATCGCTTGTGATCGATAATAGTGGATTATTAGGAGTGGTGACCTTAAAATCACCTGGTGGAATTTTGCCTCGGTAGTTTTCCCCATTCGTAAACAAATCACCCGTGTCAAATTTATTTTTCGCTGCATTTAGTATAATTGGTGATTTGTTTGTGCTACCACGCTATTGCATGTAATTGAACATAATTAATTAATTTAGGTAATTAATTAATTTGCAAGGGGTCAATATATTTTTTCCCTAACAGGTACACTAGCGAAGCCAAGAAATTTTCCTAGGGATAGCCAAGTTAGTTATATCTACATTGTGTTAATGGGTTAAGCCTACGTTAGTTCATCCTACATTGGCTCAAAATGCAAAAAACTCAAGTTAATTTGGCCCAAATTGTGGCCAAAAATAAATTAGTTTATTTCATAAATAACTTTAAGTAAACTTGTGCCTACATTTTTTTCACTGTACTAAATTATTTGCACTTAGGTTTGAATTTAACTTCTTGCATTTTAGAGCTTTTCTAAGGAGTTACATCTAATGTTTTACATTTAGGATAAACAATTGGTTGACTAAGATTATGACTTCAAAGGGATTAAAGAAGAAGAAGAAGAAGAAGAAGAAGAATTACACAAGAACCTCTTATCTTGCCTACCATCTTCAAATGCATTTTTGTTTTTATGAGAAAATTTGAAAATCCAACTGGATACACATTTTACAGCCCTAAGACAAGTCAATATGAAGAATTGTCATTTTTTTAGTTTTTTTTTTTGCTTAATATATTTTTTTAATTGAAGTTGTATGTGATATTGAGTTTGCAATTTGGTACTCTTTTTAGTGAAAATATACAAGTAGTCAATTTAATGGAATGAGGTAGCTAAGTTTTAGATTTCAGGAATTCAGAATTTGAGGCAACACCAATGAAGAGGAAGAGTACTTTAGAGTGTTTAAGGATCCATGGGTGATATATTAGCATATATTTGGTATTTTTTCTCTTGTGGTCCTATGCATATTGGCTATGGTATTTGTAAAATTATCTTAATTCTGTAGAAAAGAATAGGTTGAAGTGGTTGAAGGCTACTACCACTTGTGCAATGTTTTTAATGTCTAATATTTGTGCGTAGATGCTCCAGAAGTGTAGAGCTTTTTCTTTTCATTTTTTTTAAAGTTGAAAATTTCATTAATTTTATTTTGGGGTTTAGGCGTACTTCGAATGAGGTTTATGCATGTGCCAATCACAAAAATTAATTGAAGTTTGTGATGAGATCTAGCACCAAAAACTGAACCCATCCACACCCCCACATATTCTAACATGGCTTAATATGTCCATGCAATTACATTGTTTAAGTTACTTTTACAAAATTAATAAATTTAGCATTTACATATTAGGTGTTGTAAAATATTTGGAAGGCTCAATAAAAGACATTGCATTATAATCTTCTTTGTCGAACATTGTCACATATATAGGTGGATGGAATTTTTAGAATACATTTTTATAATCCAAATATTGTTTATCTTATGAGTTCATTATATATTATTGTAGTTATGTCATTGACCAAAAGCATATTATTTATGGACAAAAAACTAATCAATTAACAATCACATTAGAAACAACACATTGAAGGTCAATTTAAAAAATTAAGAGCTATCAATTTAAATACTAAGTAATTTTTTAATATAAGAAAACCCAAAAGAGATAACATATTTTTTTTATTACATTTATCTATTATATGAATTGAATGATTTTTACTAGTTCAATAAATTCAAATAGCAGTTTTTACTTGTGTTGCTTTGACCTGCATCCTTGGATTCTCTCTTGCCCTTGTCTTGGGACTTATATTGAGAGAAAGCAGTTTGTTTGTGATCCTTATCACGTGCATTGACATTTGCATTTTTGATAAACTTCTTGAATTGTCTGGTGATATATGACTTTAGCTTAGTAGCCTCATCATTGTCATCATTCTTGGTTTTCAAGGCCATATTCTTGCCTTTGCCACTTTTGCCAACCCTTGCTAACCCTGGTTCATAGGTTTGCAAGTTACCAATCAATTCAATCAAAGGAATAGAGTCAAGATCTTTTGATTCTTCAATGGTGCCAGTGATCTTGGCATGAAATCTCTTTGGAAGAGATTTGAGAATCTTCTTAACAATCTTGGGCTCCAGAATCTGTTCTTCAAGATTGAATGTTGAATTCACTATGTCTTTGAGCTTGGCATAGAATTCATCAAATGATTCATCCTTATCCATCTTAATTTCCTCAAAGCTAGTAGTGAGCCTTTGAAGATTAGAGTTCTCAATAGCTTTAGTGCCCTCACAAGTGTTCTGAAGAATTGTCCAAACTTCCTTGACATTGTTAGTTGAAGAGATTTTCTTAAATTCTTTATTTGTTATAGCACTAAAAAGAGCATTCAGTGCCCTACTATTAAAGTTGGCAGCCTCGATCTTGGTGTCATCCCATGTTATAGGTGGCTCTTTAGGCTTTGGCCAACCTACTTCAATTGCTAGCCAGACTTTCTTATCTAATGACTACAAAAAAGCTCTTATGCATACTTTTCAGTATGCATAGTTAGTCCCATCAAATAGAGGAATAATCAAAGATTGTTCACGATTCATAACAGTAGGGGTCAATGGATCACACAGCAAATATTAAAAACTAATCAGAGTGTGCCTGCTCTAATACCACTTATTGGGTTAAGATAGCTTGACCCTGGTTAATTAATTCTGTACGGCAACGAACCCCCAGGGTCATTTGGGCCTTGAACCCTAACTCTACAGTGTGACCCATAGTCCTAACGCCCTTGTCAAAAACTAGGCTTAAGGCCCACTAGGGTCACGAATATGGACGTTCTGTCATTGTGTTCGGCCAGAACCCACTAGGCAAGTCATTGTAGTATATGCTCATTAGTTCATGGCCCAGGGGTTGCCTGGTAAATCTCGTCTCCCACGAGTGTAACTACTCGGAAAGGTCATACCCCGGATGCTCGGCACCGTCTTTAGAAGTACCTCTATCGAGCATCACCTCCCTGAAGTGGGAACCGTTTCCAATGCCACTCTCCCTACATCCCACTCCCAACTAAACACCCACTTAGTGATAACAACATTGCGCCTCCTCTCCCATTAGCCATCAAAGTAATAATGATACTTACACTAATTTGGGGCTATAAATAGGAGAAGCTAAGGGAAAGAGGGTTGAAAGATGGGGGAAAGAAGTTCAGAGTTGAGAGCAATAGAGTCATAAGAGTGAGAGGGAAAGAAGACAATGGTGGATGAGATATGGTTGGGTCTCTAAGCTAGAATCGCCCAAAGTAGGAAATCCAAAGCCTACATTACAAATAGATTGTGAGCCTAAGAGAAAGCCAGACTGTTGATCTTGTTTTGGGTGTGCACAAATTCAATTGCCTAAGTTGATTAATTATGTCAAATTACATGAAAATAGTGGAGGCACCAATAAATCACTAAATAAACTAAATGCAGCAGAAAATAAATTGAACACGGTGATTTGTTGACAAATGGGAAAAATCTCGCATGGCCAAAAACCCACCGGGTGATTTTAAGGTCACTACTCCCAATAATCCACTAATCAACAATAAAGCGGTTACAAGTATAAGGAATCTTACCAATTACCTTACCCTATTCCAAAATACCAATCTACAGTTGAACCTTTGCTCCAATACCCACTTAGACTTGATTTTGTAGTAGCCTTCTTTCCTTTGATGCATTGAAGGCTCGAATTTGTGTGAAAACACAAGAGCTGTTTAGATCCCTAAATTAAAGATTACGGCTTGGTTGATTTTACTCTAACTTAAACTAAGTGCGAAATAGAGTAAATACGAGTGAATAAACAATAAAACTACTCTAAGCCATATTCATTAAAACACAGTAGTAAAATGAAAGCTAAAAGAGTAGGGAAGAAGAATGCTAACACAAGATAACACGCTAATATGTTATCGAAGAGGAAACCGAAGAACTCAGCAAAAAACCTCTTCGTCGCCCTTCAAGCAGTAAATCAATCCACTAGAGAATAAGTTGGAGTACACGAATAACAAAAGACCCTCCAAGCCTAGTCTACCCCATGTACTCAATCCCTCCAAGCTCCTGCTACCAACTGACTTCGCCAAGCCTTGTCTTTTCTAGTTCTCTAGATCATGCAATTCAGCCTGATTGCATCCACCAAACAAATGGATTCTTTCAATGCTTCCCAGCAGTACTAAACCTCACTTGACACTCAGAATGTGTGTGGTAAGTGTTTGGGCTATCAACTTTTCAAGGATTTGGAAATGGAGAGGTAGGAGTTGAGGAAAACCATAATGAATTGTGTAGAGGATTGTGGTATAACAATCTCTAACTCTCAAAGGTTGTGGTTAGGATTTTCTCTCTAAAAACACTTCTCTCAATATGTGGGTAATGAGGGTATATATAATGGGTGTAAAGACATGATGTATCAGATATGACAAAATAGCAAAACAAAATGTTTCGTGGGTATCTTACGGGAAGGCCTTACTTGTGAGACACTCACGAAAACCAACTATCACCATCTGTCATAACTCTTCACATTCCAGTCATGTGCTAAGCACATGCTTCACTTTGCAGGAAGGCTACTCGCAAGCAACCTGTGAAAACTCTTTGATCTTCAATTTGCCTTGAGTCTTCACACTCTCTCTACACACAACCCATACAATGAAATTCCACATAAAATATAGGGTACAAAAGATTGAACATAATGACAATCAAATTTGGCATAGAATTAAAGCCAACAAAAAAATAGTTGTAAACCACAACTTTACATGCACCAGCCTCCAATTTGTAACTAACCCTTTGCACGGATCCCAAGTACATGACTAACTCCAGCAACTTGAATAGATGTTGTTGGTTGCAAAGTTTTTCACTTCATCAACAATGAAGATTTGGAAGCACTCGATTACAAAACCCTATGACGTACAAACGTAGTAGCTTCTCACAGAGAAAATAAGTCTCTCGGTCTCTATATCCATGCATGACGGCCTTTAAAATAAACCTTATATCTATTTAGGGTTGTGAGAAAAGATACCCCAAAAAATATGCAAGACTGGGTCGAATTTCAAATCTGAAAATTTTGAAATCGTAATTCTCAATAGATCAAGCTGCTGTCGAGCTATCTATCGAGTTTCACATTAAGTCTTGATAGTAGGCTTCTATCGAGCTATCTATCAAGACATAATGAACAGCTTTTCTTTACTTGTTTCTTAGACCAATCTTCATGTCTTTAATATTTGACTTGAACAACATGTTTCTTGAAGTACTAAACCCATCTTAGAACTACCAATTACAAGTAAAGTGTATTTTGTCAATGGATTAGACAATTACACAAAATATGACCTTAACACTCTCCACTCACATTCACTATCATTTGTGTGTTCTGCACTCATACATCCCTACATGGAAAGCACTTGCACACCACATCCAAAGATCATTCTACATATTTGTATCATCTCATATCTTTCCTACAAGGAAAGATCCTACGTTTATATGATCTTCGTCAACCCTACACCCCTATGTAGGTACCAAGTCTTCTCTTCTCCACAGTACATTAATTTTCCTAACCCTTACACTTTTGAGTTATTGGAGATTATTCTATTATTAACTTAACCTTAGGAGGGCTTTTAGCTAGCACCCCACTGATGCTTTCTATAAGGGTAGTTTTTTATACTCATACTGCCAGGTCTGAGCATTGTGGACCGATGAATGAAGGAAAATTGGGGTTTAAAAATTTTGGTAACTTTGTTTTGTTAGGGAAGCTTACATAGAGGGTTTTGTGTTTGTCTTGGAAAAATAGATTATGTATTAAAGTCCTCACTGCTAAGTATAAGGTGGGCAATAATTGGCTGAGAGTAGGAGTAGCTATGTTTGGAAAGGATCAACCTATTTTGTTTGGAAAAGAGCGTTTGTAAAATTGTGGGAAAGATAGACAAAAGGTTGCAACTAAATGAAAATATTTGCTTATTTCCAAAAAGGATAAAATTGTTTGATTTTAAATTTTAGGAGAAAAATTGTAACATACTCCCAAACATAAAAAGAAAATGCTTTTTTTTTCTCATAATAATGATAGAATTTTGTAACAAATATACGAAGGTTGTGTTTGGAAACTTGGATTTAGATTTGGATTTGAACTTTAAATTAATAGATTTGAAATGTCTTGATTTCAAATTCATTAATTTTAGGAATTATTTTAAATTCAAGCATTTCAAAAATTTAAAATTCTTAGTAGATTTGTCAAATCCAAATTCTTGACAATTTTTAAACTGTCCAAAAAGATATTTGAATTTCAATCACCTAAATCCAAATTCAGATGTCCAAATCATTCATTCAAACACACCATTAAGATATTGATTTAGAAAATAATTTTAAAAAAATGATATTAAAAAGTGATATTAAAAACTTTTTAAAAATAATTTATTAAAAATTTTTCTAAAAGAACACATTAACCTGCTCGTGATAAGATATAATAGTATTATAATATAACATTATTATAATATATGTTAATGGATTTCATATTAGTTTAGGAATTATTTTTAAAAATTTTCTATACAAAAAGTAGCTAATTTTTTGATAATTTTTTTATACCTTCCATAAAAATGGTATTTAAACTTCTTTAAAATAACTTATTAACGAATACTAAGAGCACCAAATACATAAAATATACCGCTCCGCATTGAGCCACGTGTTTTATTACCTGTGCTGCACCTACAAAAAGTGATTGCTATCTAAGAATTCTAGTTCAACAAGCACTATTGTTACGTTCATTTCAGCCAAATAAAAAATACTAGTTATTCCTTCCGGATAGCTATACAGGTGGAAGTGGACTGTGGCCGTGGGACATTTTGGGCAGTCTATAATTTGGGGACTATGGAAAGAGGCTTTTAATGAGACATTAATATAGATTTCCTGTCTCTGCTACAGAAGAATTCTTATTTTATTTATTTTTTAGTTTCTTTTGGGAAAATTTAACTAACGTACCAGATTTAAAAATTGTTTTTAAAATTTTTTATGTAAAAATAAAAATAATTATTTTTTAATGATTTGTTAAAGTTAGATTTTATTTTGGATCCATTTATTTTGCTGAAATTAAAAACTTTTTGCTGAAACTATTGTAAATAAAGGTAAAAGTTAGTTAAAATAGTACAGTGAGATCTATAAATAATACAAAAAAAGTACAATAAAACTTATGAATAATAGCAAAAATAAGTTGAATAGTAAAATAAGTTGACTTTTTAAGCTAAAGCCAAATACACTTAATGAAAGTTTCAAAAACATGAATTTTGAATATATTTTTATAAACTTTTTATGAAAAAAGTAAAAGTAATAGTTTTTTAAAAAATTATTTAATGTATGCTTTTGAGGCACAAATTAATTATTCATTTTACAAAATTTTTTTATGAAAAATTAAAAAAATATTTAAAAAGTTAATCACTTTTTTTGTTTTTTCATGAAAACTTTTCTTAACATGGCTTAGTAACATATGCCCTAAATAAAATATGAAACTCTATTAACAATTAAAAAATGTTATAATGCCCTGATAAGAATGAAACTTAAAAAATATTTATTTTTAATGTAGCGATAGCCAGTGCCTCACTACAAGTAGAGAGGATATTGTGACCGTTTGCATACCGCGTCCACGTTTTCATCTTCACGTTTTCTGCTTTTTTTTTTTTTTTGCCCGCATTTGTTGACTTTGGGAGACAAATTTTACTGTTGTGAACAGTGTATGCACTGTTCACACACTGTGCATACACTGTTCACGTATTAAAAAATATTAAAAATGGATCCCACGATACTATTTACACATTTAAAAATTATTTTGCTACAGTGTTTTCAGTTTTCAGTTTTTAGTAACAATAAGCTCAATCCAAACGGACCCATTGTGCATCGTTAAAACTTTTTTTAACTTAGCGAGACTAATGCACACTTACTTTGGTTGGATTTAGACAAAAATTTGCTAAAATGTTAAATTGGAAAGGCTAATATAAATGCTCTTAAAATACAATTCTAACCGTCTTTCAAAAATGCAAAATGTTTTTTTGTTCATGAAAATTCACTTTCTTAGTTTGTAGAATTACTGTTCATTAGCAAAAGAAATTTTCAAGACAAAAAATTGTTGAAGTAAAAAAAAAAAAGAATTGTTTTTATTTCCTCTATTCTTTCGGGAATGGAGAAAGATTATAAAAAGGAACCAAAGAAGGTTAAAGTAAGAATAAAGAAATTATAGTTAAATAGGATTGAGAAAATAGAAAGTCTTAGAAGGTTTTTTGAAAAAGTAAGCAAACAAAATTTAAAAATAACTTTTTGAATATATGATACTCTAATATATGCCACCGAAACAAAATTTCGGAAGTGTGCGGTGACAATTATCTTGAAAGTACTGGTTCTGTCCATATTCTTTGTTCAAAGTCTTTCCTCAATAATTGAATAGGTTAAATCACAGTTTTTATTTCCCAATGTGACGTGTGGTATTGGGATGTGTGATTGGGAGAAGAGAGAGACGCAACTATTGCAGGTCAATATATAATTGGTAACCTTTTTTAATAATGTTTTCATGCAAAAAGAAAAAAGAAAAAATCTTATTACAATACCAAGGGCGCCATCATTTGTCTTGTTCGGCAATCAATTACCTTTCATCCAGCCAATCTTCTATTCGGCTTAGCAATCAACTTCATGGGGTCTATACTTCATAGACTCTAGCAATCAATGAGGATGCCATGCTTGAGTGATTGGACATGTTTGTCATGATGAATATGCATGTGATAATTCTTGATTATTGACTTGTTGATGCTACTGTCTTGTGACATGCTTGCTACCCTTGGAATATTCTTTTGAATGCCATGTTAAATGAATGTTTAGGGTTTGGAGATGATATACCATGTTAAATTCTCTAGATGGATATGAGAGAGAGAGAGAGAGAGTGTGTGTGTGTGTGTGAGTGTGTGTGAGTTTAGAATAATATGTTAGGAAACCCTTTTATAAGACTAGGATTTGGAATACAATAAGTAGAGGCCGACCCACAGGTCGGGTGGGATTGGGATTGGGTGTTCTGGTAAAGATTAGTCCTTCCACAAAAGCGCTATAGAGATGGTTTCTAAATCTAATCTAGGTGATAACTACATTAACACCCTCCTCTTGGTCCACCCTAAGCTGAGGTGTACTTTCCTATAAGCAAACCACTACCGCCCAACACGGTGGGGGCGCTTGCGCTCACACTGTATAAGTTTTTTTTTCAAAAGTGTTAGCTTACAAATTAAAGAAGGTCTTACCAAGTGTTAGGTTCTAAAGACTTAGGTTTTATATATTTAGAATCCTAATTTGTATTGTTGGCAAACCATGATCAAAACAATGTATTTAAGTTGTTTTAGAAGTGCTCAAAGTTGGTTTTTTATTGTAAAGTTGGAATGAAATACTAAGCTAATTAAAAAACTGATTTAGTGCATTTCGATCGATCGAAGTTTAGGCTTGATCAATCGAAAATCGCACCTGACGTTTTTTTAATTAGGTTTTCCAACTTAGCCCTAAAGTGTTTTAATTGGTTTAGGTTTCTAATTTACCCTAGGTATATAAGGGAAACCCTAGCCACGTTTTTGTGTTGCTTAGATTGTGGTTTATGTGAATCTCTTGTGAGATCTTTGAGGAGGTTTCCTTCACATAAACTTAGGGTTTTCAATGAGAAGATTTTTCTACACCTTGATGATCATTCCAGTTGCTGCCATTGAAGTTTAAAGAAAACACAAACGGGTGTGCTTGTATTTGGTGGAGAATCCAAGAAAGAAGGAGTCTGTGGATTCGAAGCTTACACGTGGTCGTGTTAGTAAGTTCTACTGGTGGGTAGCAATAAGAATCGAGCGTGGGGGCTTGTAAGTCTTATTGTATGAACTTCGATTCTTTCAAGATAGTGGATTCAAGTTTACCTTGAGGATAGGTAGGTTAAATCCTCCCCAGGTTTTTACCGGTTTGGTTTCCTAGGTGATCATATCTTTGTATTCTTTATATTTCCGCTGCTTTACTTGATATGATTATTTGATTGTGTTAACCTAGATTTAATTAATTTGACTAAGTAACAACTTGGCTAAATTCCTAGGTTAATCCAATTGTGTTTTAAGGGGTCTAAAAACTGACACCAAGGGTCATCATAAAGCACCATTTGACTTTTGCGAAATACCGTCTTATTTTTTATAACATTCTTGCTATTTTTTAGACTTTGCATTGCATGAGGACTCACAATTTAAGCAAATTTGGTTGTATGACACTTAAGCTAGGTATGAGTAAGGTCTATGATAGAGTCGAGTGGGCTTTTCTTGAGAATCTTATGAGGAGAATGGGTTTTAGTGACCACTGGATTAATCTGATTGTGTTTTGTTTGAAAATAGTTACTTATTCAATCCTTGTTAATGGATAGCCCAAAGGTTTAATTCATCCATCAAGGGGAATAATACAAGGAGATCCATTGTGCCCTTTTTTTTTCTCTTGTGTACTAAAAGTTTGCATGGGATCATTAAACAAGTAGCGAGAAGGGGTGAGACTAAAGTTGTTTGTTTGTTTAGACCTCTTAAAATAGATTATTTAACCTTGGTGAATTAGCCAAATAGTTACTTAGGTTAATTATCAGATCTAGGTTAAATAGCAAAATATAATATCATATCATACAGTGCAGAAAAATAAAAAAGACAACGATATGATTACTCAGGAAAACCAATGAAACAATCCAGTTTAAAGGTAAAAAACTTGGGGAGGATTTAACCTAACTATCCTCAAGGTAAACAAATTCACTATGATAGAATGGAAGTTTACAATAGATTTTCTCCCTAAAATCTAAAACTACCTCTTGTAAAACTTACTCACACGACCACGTGCAGCTCTGAATCCATGAACTTTTCTATCTTGAATCTACAACACACAAACACCCACGTTTGTGACTTTGACATCCCACTCAAATGTTTAGATCATCAACAATAGTTGATCTTGTTGTGGCAACGACATCTACAACATTGGATCTTGAGTTTCTTTAAGGAATAACATGGTAAAAGAATTAAGAGAGCTTTAGGTACAAAAACCCTAGATCTACAATAGAAGACACGAGATGCATTCTTCTCTCTCTCTCAAAATCTCTCTAAAACGTGCCTTAAGGTTTCCTTTATATTCTAGAAGTGTTTCACTTGAAACCTAAATCTAAAGCAGAGTTTAGGCTGAAATAGAATTCTGCAGAAATTTCATGTTTGCAATTTTTGATTGGTTGAACCTGTGTTTTAATTGGTTGAACTCTTCAAAAATTGACATTTTCTTTTCTGCAGCTTGCATATTCTTGTATTCAGACTTGTAGCACCTTGAACATTTTCTAATCAAACCTATAGACTTAGTAATCTATATTTAGAAAACTTAGTGTTCACGATTTGCCAATTGTTCTAAGCTTTTAGAACCTAACAAAAGTTTTCTCTCTATGCAAAAGGGGACCAAGACTAACACATCTGTTCTTCGCAGATGATAGCCTTCTTTTTCTTTTTTTTTGGCAAGGGAACCTCAGAATTGAAGAGTGTGACTAAATCCTGGATATGTTATCTACTTAGGAGGGTGCCTTTAGTCAGAAAGTGAATTGAAATAATACTGTCATCTTCTTTAGCAAGTCTACTGCAAAGGCTACGAGACAAATTATCAAAGGTATTTTAGGGGTCTAGGAGATTAAACAATATAAAAATATTTTGGTCTTCCATCTCTGATGGGTAAAGGGAAGAAAGCAAGCTTCAATTACATTAAGGAGAGAGTTTGGAGGAAGCTACAAGGCTGGGAGAGCAAGTTGTTATCTTAAGCAGGGCAGGACGTCTTGCTTAAAGCTTTCATTCAAGCTATTCCAACACATGCCATGGGTTACTTCAAACTTACTTTTCTAATTAAAAAGTTTTGGTGGGGACAATGTGGTGATAGGAGAAATAGTCATTGGCTCAAATGGGATGAGATGACAAAATCTAAAATGATGAGTGGTATGGGTATTAGAGATTTAGCCCTTTTAAATGATTCTTTGTTGGCTAAACAAGTTTGGAGGCTTTTGCATAATAGAGACTCTTTGTTTAATAGAGTCTTGAAGGCAAGATTTTTCCCAAATGGCTTAATAATGAAGGCTAAAGATTCAAAGAGTGGCTCTTATTCTTGGAAAAGTATATTAAAATGTAGGGATGTCATTGCACGGGGTGCTTGTTGGTGGATTGGTGATGGTAAGTCGATGAAAATCTAGAAACATCTTTGGTTGCTAGTTAAGCATCCTACTATGATGTCTTCCCTTGTTGTGGAATCTTTGTAGGAGGCTCCAGTTGACTTGTTAATTGATCCCTCTATGAGACAATAGAACACAAGTATGATTGATCACATCTTTGTTCCATAGGAGGTCGAAGCTATCAAGAAAATACCGTTAGCCTACCATACAACAACCGATTCTCTCTTTAAGCATCTAGCATAGGATGGGAATTACTCTTGTAAGTCTGGCTATCATTTTCTGAGGAAGGAGATAAAGCTTGACCATAGAGTGTATCCTTATACACATGATACTAGACTTTGGAAGAATATATGGGCTTTACATTCCCTGAACAAGGTGAAGAATCTTGTTTGGAGAGCTTGCCAAAGTTCTATGCCAAGCAAAGGTAACCTAGTTCACAGGTTTGTGATTGATAGTCCGTCTTGTGACATATGTAACTCGGCCCTAGAAACTCCACTTCATGCTCTTTGGTCCTATTCTATGTTAGATGATGTGTGGAATGCCTCTAACTCCTGGGATTTTTGCATCTCCACTTGCTTTTCGAACTGGTCTCTTGGATTGTGCAAAAGTAAAAGAACTTAGAATGGTTTACTATGACAACATGGTCAATTTGGACTCAAATTAAGAAACCAGGTTAGACTACACCAACCTAGTTGTAGAATTGATCAGATTGCTCAGGTTTCAAAGGAAAGGTATGATGAATTCATACTAATCCAGCTTCCTCCACTCCCTTTGCCTCCTAAGCTTCATGTTCAGTGATGACCTCCCCTAGCTTACTTATATAAAATAAACTTTGACAACGTCATGTTCCAAGTTGAAAATAAAACGGGCAATGGTGTGATCATTAGGGATAATCAAGGTATGGTCATAGCATCTCTATCTTAACAGGTTCCTCAAGCATTTCAAGCTATAGAAATTGAGGCTTTGGCAACTGCTCGGGCTCTTGAGTTTGCTCAATCCATTTTGGAAGGCAATTTGAAATTGATAATAAAGGGTTTAGTTGAGAAGGGTAGGTCTTTGGCTCCCTATGATCTTTTGGTTCAAGATGCAAGGATTATTTTTCTAGGTTTTTTACTCAACTACTTTACCCTCATGCTAAAAGAGAAGATAATAAGGTTGCTCATAGTTTGACTAGGTATGTTATAACAAGTTTGGAATGTGTTGTGTGGATTTCAAGTTGGTGTGTTAGTCACGTACTAGGAGCAGTGCATCTTTGGTTAGTCACATACTAGGATCCGTGCAAAAGGGTGGCGTTCATATATTGAACAGTTCAGAGGTTCTGAAGCAGTGGAATGTTTCTATTGTAAGTTCATTTACAGGGATTGTAGAGTCTAGGGACAAAGGTTTTGTACTAGATCTGAAACTTCTCTTTACTATAGTGAATTGCTTTCCGAGAAAGTTTTCCCCCAGGTTTTTTACCATGAAACTAGTTCGTTTCATTAGTTTTCCTAGGTCATCAAATCTTGTCTTATTTACTTTTTCACTGCATGATTTTGACATGATATTGATGTTAGTTTGTTTTAACAAAGTTCATTCATAATAAATCTAATTAACAACTTGGATTTGAAACTTATTAATCCTATCAACCGAAGTCTAAATTTCCCAATAGGCTGGACTTATGGGGACCACTAATGTGGATATTATATTGTTGTTTTGGAAAAAATAATCATTTGTTCGCCTGTTTAGGGAATCAAAAACCATGGAGGGTTGTATTACCATATGGTCCACCTGCAACAGGGAAGAACCTTGTAGCAAAGGCAATTGCAGCAGAAGCAAAATAAACTTTCTTTAGGTAATATATATGCATATATTTTTACCAAAACCAATACCAATACATAGCAAGCAATTGGATTACAATAATTGATGATGAAAGAATTATACATGGCAAGAGATATAAAAGAATTATGCACATATATATATATATATATATATATATATATATATATATATATATATATATATATATATATATATATATATTTGTATGTTGTAAACGTGAAGGGATTAGAATGGTTAAACCTTTTCTTTAATTACTTTTCGTGGTTGCCTTACTTGAAATAATTTTACCACTAGTGCAAATTCTATAGTTGGTAGTCACAAGATTTTGTAAACGGATGATGATAAAAATTGCTTTCAGCATATAAGAACAAACAAAAAAAATAAAATTAAAAAAAAAAAAGAAAAAAAAGAAAGAAAGAATGAGCTACGGATGATGATAGTATGTTCACTATCCAGTTGTGTATGTTTCATTTCTGATTAATTATATACACCATCATGATGTTTTCTCCCATCATGAACTTGGGAATACAGCTTACAAGTAACGTGAAAAAGATCCTGCGTGGAAAATTAAGAACAAATACTATTTCTAGTATTCTAAGGCCTGCATTTTAGGGACTCGTTATCCGTCATTTTGACACAGCTGAATACATGGATATATAGTATTGAGATATATGGAATTTGTATTTTCCTCTCTTTTTCTCAATGGTGTTGCCTTACGTTATTCATTTTGAGTCAACAAAAATCTTTCCATCCTAAATTCCTAAATACCTTTTCATATCTGTATCTATAGACTTCACGTCATCCAATGATTCATATATGTTATTTACTGTTTCTCTAACATTTTCTGGAACAGTCCCATGGCATCACATGACATGGAAGATTGATGTGCACAAAATATATACAAAAAAGTACTCTTATATTTGTATTTTAGCCTAACTTTTATGCTATTTTGTGACTGATTATAAGTTGTTTTTGTTTATAGGTAATAAAGGATTTACATACAAAGTGAGACTAGGCAATTTTCAAGCAAAGTTAAGACCCAGGTGTGAAGCATGAAGTAAAGATTCAGCCCAATGTAAACACCCAGCCCAGGCGTGAATTCAAGAGAAGACCAAAAACGAAGTAAGAAAAAAAATAAGAAGTCCAAGATTCAATTCAACATGGATGAAGTTTGTAAGGAAATAGCCTCCTAAAATCAAGCAATGGGGCGTGTCACAAAAGAAAAAGAAGTCAGCGTTTAAAGCATGGAATCCCTTGCATGTGCGTGGCTTGGAAATATGAATTCGTTGTTCTATTTGTATTAGGATTATAGCATAGTGTGGCAAGCGGCTCTCTTCATATATAAGTCCCTAGGTCAGTTTGTACGTTAACCAGGAAAAAAAAAAAAAGGCTAGGGCTGTATTGTGATTATTTCTTTCTCTATTTTATTTGTCTAGCTTAATTCTTATTATTTTATTTTTGTGTTTTATTTCAACAAAAAAGAGTAGCTAAATTTTTAATTAGGGTTAAGATTATCAGTATTATTTATGTAATTTAATTTTTCCCACAATAGTTGTTCTTTAATGGTTAAATTGTTCTTCCTTCATACTAATTGGCTATGATAAGATTCTTAATATGAGTTCAATATAACCATGTTTTTCTCATGATTTTGAATTTATCTTAATTAATTGAATACTTGGTTTATAATCGTTTGATTTTAAAATTAGATATCTTTTTTGATTTATTTGTTAACTTATACAATTGATGATTTGATTTTATAATTAGGAAACAAAGAAGAGCATGATTTAGATTTTTAAAATAAGGGTTTTAATGATAATATTTTCCATGATAGTAAGATTGACTTCTAGATTATCATGCAATGGGCTCGAAAAAATTAATGATCATGAATAAATACTTATATGAATTTACGAAGCAGATTTTGAAACCTTAATTTCTTTATCTTGTGTAAAGTTGAATTTATTCAAGTATGTGTTGGCTTTATTCCATGCCAAATTTTGCTTGTAATTCAGCATTTAGAAACTATGTATTTAGGTGGGAATAATGTAAGGGTTGTATGTGAGAGAGTGTAAAGATTTGATCAAAAGTGTGCAACAAGAAGGTGACTGACGACTAGACTCATGACTGACTCACGAGTGGTGACTCGCCAAAATGAAGAACACATGTGAAGCATGCAGGAAGATGAAGAGTCAGGACAGTTGGATCACTACAAGACAAAAAATACAATCTGGCCTAGTCTGGTAACTGGCGACTAGAACTCGCGACTCATCCTAGTCACGAAATGACTCGCCAGTGCACCCCATTTTGCTGAAAAGTGACATTTCACATTCCATCTCATACCCTACTATAAATACCTTTATACCCACGAAATGTAAAGAGCTTCCAGAGTGAATTTTGAGAGAGAAACCGTGAAGATTTGATCAAAAGTGTGCAACAAGAAGGTGACTCGCGAGTGGTGACTCGCCAAAATGAAGCACACGTGTGAAGTATGTAAGAAGATGAAGAGTCAGGACAGCTGGATCACTACAAGACAAAAAATACAGTCTGGCCTAGTTTGGCAACTGGCGACTGGAACTCACGACTCATCCTAGCCGCAAAGTGACTCGCCAGTGCACCCCGTTTTGTTGAAAAGTGACTTTTCACATTCAATCTCATACCTTACTATAAATACCCTTATACCCACGAAATGTAAAAAGTTTCTAGAGAGAATTTCAAGAGAGAAATCTTAGAAAAAAACAAGATTAATTCATCCACAATCTTATACATTTGATTCTCTAAATTCCTCTACTCTCACCCTCTCCATTGTCATACCCATGAGAGGATTATAAATCAAATTCTTACCTCACCAAATTCAAAGTAGTGAGAAGGTTCTCGGTGTTTGGAAAGCAGTTCAAGAGAGAACCAATTCATATTGGTTGATGCAATGGGCTAATTATGGGATCCGGAAAGCTAAAGAAGACATTGTTTGGCATAACCTTGTTGGAGCAAGAAGCTTGGAGGGCTTAGGTGCATTTGGTAGATTAGGCTTGGAGGGTCTATTGCTATTCATGTATCCCAACTGATTTTCTAGTGGATCATTTACTGCTTGGAGGGCGGCAAAGAGGTTTTTCGCCAAGTTCTTTAGTTTCCTCTTCGATAACATGTGCCGGTGTTATCTTGTATTTGCATCTCTCTTTCCCTTACTCTTAGCTTTTAATTTCTGCTAGTTGTGATTAATTAATGGCTTAGAGTAGTTTGCAAATTTGGGTATTGCTTATATTTCATATTCCGCACATATATTCTTTGAATATAAGCTTGTATTGAAAATTTGTATTTGCGAGTCTAAACATTCACAAGTGTTATATACACTAAGTGAGTGTAGACACTAGATTTTGCACCCATGATTTAATCAAGGAAGATGACTGGAATGACCATCCATGTACCCAAAAAATCATTTTTGCATTACACGCATCAATTTGTTCTTGCATTACATGCATCAATTTGTTCTTGCATTGCATGCATCAATCTATTCATTGCATATCATAACAATGATCTTGAGATTCTAACAGTCGCAACGGTGTGTTCGGTTTCTAAATCGAACCATCGGACCGAAAGATATCGCATGATCAAGTTTGCACGATCTATATGCATTGTGTCTAGGAAGAGTCGATCACACACGATTAATTTAAATTAATTCTGATTGGTTAAACAATTAAAATTAATTAAATAATTTTGTGATTGGTTGATAATTAGTGTTTAAAATAGGATTGCATGCATAGGAATGAAAGGGATAATTGGATAATAATAAAATTGTGGATAATCTGAACTTTATCAAAATTTATTTTAGGATATTTATCTATAAGATAATTGTTCTTAAAAATCCTGAATTATCTAGAAAAGAGATAAAACAAATTATGGACGGAGGATGAAAACATGTCTAGATACAAGGACTGGATCAAAAAACCCTAGAAGGAGAGTCCAAATAGTACCCGAACATGAAAGTGGGTTTGACATCCAAAAGCACCATTGGGAACTTTTGGAGTGCCGAAATGGCATCTTTTCAGATTTGGCCCAATGGCTTTCGAGTAACGATAAGGCACACGCTTTTCGATCTTTTCGCAAAAAGATGCGTTCGGATTCACATCCTAATCGTCCGTGCCTATTTTTTAGAGTCTTCTAGCCTCTATAAATAAAGACTGGGTCTTATAATTTAGCACCTTTTTTTTACGCTCTGAGAGGCACACGTTTTAAGGCTCTCAAATTACTGATACTTGCTAATCCTCTCTAAGATTTGCTGCATAAATTAGGGTTTTTAGGTTTTACAAATAACTGAATAAGTTTCTTTGAATCCTAAAATATCCTCTCAAGAACAAGGAGTGCTCATGGAAGAGGTTGTTGTCAATCACCCTCTCTTTTCCTTATGCTTCTTGTTTAAAATGATGAATGTTTTGTTGTCTTTGAATTATTAATCACTGTTTTGTTTAAAGCATGATTATTTTTCTATGTGATTGTTGTAATCTCTTTCTTGAATGTCAATAATCTACATATGAACAACTCTTTTTCTTAAAATAAAAATGGATCTGCATCTTCATTAGATGTAGATCTGAATTTTTCTTAAAATAAAAATGGATCTTCATCTTCAGTAGATGCAGATCTGAATTTTTCTCAGTTAAAAACTAATTTGTATCTTTCTTAGATACAGATGTTATTTTCTTTAACATGTGCATATTTTTGAAATAAAGAAAAAGATAAAACATGATTGTGTTTATTGTGTTTTGTCCATGTTGCATGAATTTAAACTATGAGTGATACTCTCTTCTTAAAAAAAAAAAAAAAAACTTTTTTTATTCTTTTAAAACATATATACAATATATCTGATTTTTCTGTTATCAAAAACCATTTTTTTTATTTATTATTCAAAAAACAGATCTGATCTTTTACAAATCAAAAACCATTTTTCTAAGTTCTTAAAAAGATAGATCTTATATTTTTCAAATCAAAAGGCTTTATTTCATGTAATACACAGTTCTGAATTTTTATATCTAAAAACCACTTTTTTCTACATACTACAAAACAAATCTGGTATTTTGATAAACCAAAATCAATTTTTTTTTTTACCAACTAAAACAGATCTGATTCTTTTCAAAAGAAGAGACTTCATTCATAATAAATCTGTGTGGCTTAATTTTTATTTCACATGTTCAACGTATCATTCATGTCATGCATAAAAATGGTACATTGTTCACAAGAGTCTAGAAGACCAGACTCTGTCTGGGCGGAGTAAGTGCCTAATACCTTCCCATTCCATAACCTAGCCTTCGAATTTAGTGTCTTTGGATAGGTAGACCTAGGCTTTATCTTTGTTTTTATTTTTGGGTCGATTGTAACTAGGACCCAAAGCCATGTATGTTTGGTATATTGTAACTAGGACCCAAAGCCATGTAATGTTCAAACTTTCAAATATGTATCCTCTTTATTCAATCAATGAAACAAAGAAATTCAATTATGTATTTTTTATTTAGTTTTTCTTATTTTTTGTACATAAAGAATAAGTGGTGATTCCACACCACTTACCCAAAAAGAGAGGTGCCCTAAAAAGCACACCACAAAAATCTCTCTTTTTTGAGAGCACCCTAATTTTGAGGTCTCTCACAATGAGTTTTCAATAAAACAAGATTGATTCATCCGTAATCTTATACATTTGATTCTCCAAATTCCTCTACTCTCACATTCTCCATTGTCATACCCATGAGAGGATTATAAACCAAATCCTTACCTCACTAAATTCAGAGTAGTGAGAAGGCTCTTGGTGTTTGGGAAGCAGTTCAAGAGAAAACCAATTCATATTGGTTGATGCAATGGGCTAATTGTGGGATTTGGAAAGCTAGAAAAGACACGGTTTGGCGTAACCTTGTTAGAGCAAGAAGCTTGGAGAGCTTGGATGCATTGGGTAGATTAGGCTTGGAGGGTCTATTGCTATTCATGTATCCTAACTAATTTTTTAGTGGATCATTTACCGCTTGGAGGGCGGTGAAGAGGTTTTTAGCTAAGTTATTTGGTTTCCTCTTCAATAACACATGCGGATGTTATCTTGTGTTTGCATCTCTCTTTCCCTTACTCTTAGCTTTTAATTTCTGCTGGTTGTGATTAATTAATGGCTTAGAGTAGTTTGCAAATTTGGGTATTGCTTATATTTCATATTCCACACATATATTATTTGAATATAAGCTTGTATTGAAAATTTGTATTTGGGGGTCTAAACATTCACCAGTGTTCCATACACTAAGTGAGTTTTCAATTGGTATTAGAGCGGGTATACTTTGATGAATTTCAATATCCTTAGTGTGATCCTAGATGCCTTGTAGCTATGGATGAAGCTATGGAAAAGGCTATGTTGAATTGAGGTGCAAATGTTTGTGATAATGACACTATGAGTATTTTTAAAGATTGTCCTAATAATGAACTCCTAGAGTTATTAAAAATAAAGAAACATGCTAGAATGTTTGTTCACATGCTAAAGTATCTTGAACACAAGAACCATGGTTTACACAACAGTCTATGTGAGTCAAATTCGTTAATTGAGAAGTATAAAAGAAGAAATAGAATATTGTGTGACAAGGTTGATCACCTTAAAAAGAGAATTCAATCTAGTAAGAGAATAGAAAATGAAGATGATTTTCTTTTTAAAGATCAAGAATGCTTATCTCATGCTTGCTTGTTTGTGCACATTGCTATGAAAGTATTCAATTCTTGTTTATGGTATCTTGATAGTGGATGTTCTCGTCATATGACAGGAGATAGATCACTATTTAAGTCTCTCAAAGAGAAGGTTGGTGACTATGTAACATTTGGGGATGGAAGCCATGCTCAAGTTCTTGGCAAAGGGACTATTGAGATACTGGGGCTACCTCTATTGAAAGATGTTCTATATATCAAAGGGCTTAAGGCGAATCTCTTGAGTATCACTTAAATATGTGATGAGGAATTTCTTGTTCAATTCTCAAAGAAAGGGTGTGTGATCATAAATGAAGTAGGGATTCAAGTCTTTGAGGGATATAGGACCACCAACAATTGCTATGGAGTGGTTCCTATGCCAAATATCTCTCGTAGGAGTGTCCAAGTCGATGTGTTGGAACTTTGGCATCAAAGACTCAGCCATGCAAACTTTAAACAAGTGGCGAAAGTGTCCAAACTTGAAGACATTGTAGGGCTCCCAAAATTCAGGAAGGTGGAGAAAACCATTTATGGCACTTGTCAAATGGGAAAACAAACAAAGGAAAATCATTAAAAGGTGAATGTGATCTCTACATCATGTTGCTTAGAGCTTCTCCATGTTGATTTAATGGGGCCCACAAGAATGGAAAGCTTAGGAGGAAAACAGTATATTATGGTCATTGTTGATGATTTCTCAAGATACACAAGGGTGGAGTTTCTTAAAGAGAAATCGGAAGCATGTGAGAAGATGAAGACTTTTTGTAAGAAGCTTCAAAACGAGAAAGGTGTACCAATTGTCAAGATAAGAAGTAACCATGGCAAGGAGTTTGAGAATGCAAAATTTGAGTCTTTTTGTGAGAAGAATGGGATCAAGAAAGAGTTTTCAGCTCCTAAAACTCCTCAACAAAATGGGGTGGTCAAAAGGAAGAACCAGGTAATTCAAGAAATGGCAAGAGTTATGCTACTCAACAAGCAAATTCCTCAAAAAAATTTCAGGGGAAGCCATGAACACCTTATGTCACATTGGCAATAGAATATTTTTCCAAGTGGGAACAAAGAAGACCGCATATGAAATTTGTAATGGAAAGAAACCAAAAGTGAAATACTTTCGAGTCTTTGAGAGAAAGTGTTACATTCTAAATGATCAGGAGAACCTTGGAAAATTTTATGCAAAGAGTGATGAAGGTATATTTCTTAGGTACTCAACCATTAGTCGAGCATATAGAGTCTTCAACAAGAAAACAAAAGTGGTGATGGAGTCCATCAATGTGGTTATTGATGATGCCATAACAAATGTAGCAAATGATGATAGTGGAGAAGGAACAAGCTCCAAAGAAGTTATCGTTGAGATTTAAGCCCAAGGTGTTGAAGTGGAAGAATGTTCACCGGAAATAGAATCTACTCCCTTGAACTTTAGAATGGAGACAAGATCTTTGTCTAGATCCCCAAGCCCTCTCACCCCTCCGGAAGTTCATCCACCTATCTCCCGAAATGATGAAGTGTCCACCTCAAAGAAGCCATCATCTAAAATGGTTAAAAATCATCCAGAAAGTAACATTATCGGTTCTTTAGATGAAGGTCTTCGTCTTAGAAAAGGGAGCACGCTTATTATTTTTCCCAAAAAAAGTGTATATATATAACATAAACAGATATTGTTTTAAATTACACTTTAAAGTTCAAACATCCAAAATAGTAATTGATGGTGAACCAAAAATCGGGCTATCTTCAGTTTGTCCATAGTGTCGTCCAGGGCCAAAAATGTTAACTCAGCATAAGAAGTTCGTCCTCCGTGGGGAGGTCATCCATGGGTACAAAGGTTGTCCATCAAGGAAGCACCCGGACGACCCCTCAACAATTAGAAAATTTTTAGAATGGATTTATGTGCAAAAGCTTATAATTCAGACCACATTCTACTATTTTGAAGTATGAGCAAAATCCTCACTCATCATTTTAACTTCCCACTAAGTTCTTAACTACTAATAGCAGTTATAGAAGATAAGTCTGAGCTTTCTAACTTCTATAGTAGTTGTAGAAGATAAGACTGAACCTTCTAACTTCTATAGCAGTTGAGGAAGTTAAGTTTGAACCTTCCAACTTCCACCCACATGGAGGAAGTTATTAAACAAGTAATCGCTCCAAAACTCACTATAAAAGGACTCGTGCATATCAAATGAAGGTAAGTTTCCACCACTCCTAAAAGTTGGGATTCTTGAGTTCTTGAGAGAAAAACTAACTTAAGCATCGGAGGGTTCTTGGCCGGTTCAACGCGGTCACCATTGATCTTGTATTTTTTTTCAGGTCTTTCAGACAACCTCAAGTCCATTGAAGCCTGGAGCATTTAGCCTACTAATTTTCTGTGCATCATCAATTGGCACAATCTGTGGGAAGTTAAATTTGTATTTGGCAATTTATCTTTCTTAGACAAAAGGCTGTATGGTCCGAACGAGGTCTATGGCCACTAGTCTAGGCCACCAGGAGAGTGGAAATGCTTCTAGCCATGCCAACTGCGCTCACCAATCAGCATCTATCATGCAACCGCCTTTCGTCCAACAAATGCAATCTATGGCAGCCACCATGGCAGAGCTAACCTATCAAAACCAAGAATTGACTCAGGAGATTAACCAAAGAAGGCAACGTCATGAACGGTGTATAGAAGAACAAGCTTAGAGTCAAGAAGTTAGAGAATGAGAAAATGTGGAGCACGAGAATCAATCAAGGGGTACCGCTTCACATAGAGTGCCACACTTGGAGAAGGAGATGGATCAAATGAGGAAAGCCATAGACGAGATGAGGGAGAATATGAGAAGAGAGAATCTTGTAGAAGAGTTGGTTCATTGAACTGATTCTCCCTTCATAGCTTCCATCAACAATCATCCCTTGCCTTCCAAGTTCAAGATGCCTTCCTTGGACTCTTATGATGGAACACGCGACCCGTGTGACCACATTGCAACCTTCAAGACCACAATGCACCTTCAAGGAGTTCCATATGAGATAATTTGTAGGGCCTTCCCAACCACCCTTAAAAGGCCAGCACAAGTGTGGTTTAGTAAAATACCTTCGAATACTGTTGGTTCTTTTGAGGAGTTAAGTAAGTTGTTTATCAACAATTCTATCGAAGGACAAAGGCATAAATGCTCCTTGTCCAGTCTATTAACCATAAAGCAAGGGGACAATGAAAGTTTGGGGTCCTTCATTACTCATTTCAACAGGGAAGCCTTAACGGAAGATGAGATGGACAACAAGCTGTTGTTAGCAGCCTTCTACAATGGAGTTAGTGTAGATTTATTCATTCACAAGCTTTATGAACAAGAACTACAGACCATGGCTAAACTCTTACATTCAACCCAAAGTTTTATGAATGCAGAGGATGCAATCATTGCCAAGAAGAGGAAGAAAGCAAAACGGATGGAAGCAAAGTTCCCTTGTCATCCAAAACAAGGACCTTGTCCAAAGAAGGCCTGAACAGGAGAGAAGAGGTATAGAGATAACAAGAAGGCAAGTTCGTCCTCAAGACGAAGTCAACATTATACGCTTTTGAATGTCCCACTTGACCAAGTGCTTATGCAGATCAAGGATGACCCATCCTTGAAATGACCAGAGAAGATGAAAGGAGATCCTAACAAGCACAACAAGAATAAGTATTACCGCTTCCATAGAGATCACGGGAATGACACGAATGAGTGCTATGACTTAAAGCAGCAGATTGAAAATCTCATCAAACAAGGAAAGTTGAAAAATTTCCTTGGACGAGATCACAAGGATGAGAAGTTTAAAGGAAATGTAGAAGAGCCATCATGACCCCCACTTGGGGAAATAAGAGTTATTGTAGGAGGAACTTTAGCAATGCAATCTTCCAAGTCAAGGAAGACCTACTTGAAAGTAGTGCAAAATGTCCAACTCTCTGGACGAGTTCCAATGACAGAAGGGGTAAACGAGCAAGCCATTACTTTCATGGATGAAGACGCTGGAAAAATCCATCATCCACATGATGATGCCATTGTCATTGCTTTACTCATTACAGATTACACGACTAGAAGGGTGTTGGTAGATAATGGGAGTTTAATAGATATACTATATTACCTGCTTTCCAGCAGATGAGGCTTGGACGAGATCAACTTCGTTCAGTGAATTCATCCTTAGTAGGATTTAGAGGAATGAAAGTTCAACCAGTGTGCACTATTACTCTACCTGTAGTGGTGGAGGCATATCCAAAACAGATAACCAAAGAAGTGAATTTCCTCGTTGTAGATTGTTCATCTTCCTACAATGCCATAATTGGACGACCAACTTTAAACAATTGGAAGGCAGTGACATCTACTTACCACTTATCTATCAAGTTCCCAACTGAGTATGGAGTAGGGCAAGTGCAAGAAGACCAGTTAGCTACTAGAGAATGCCACTTAGCCATGTTGGCTATGGATGAGCATGTACAAACGATGAACATAGAGGTGAGAAGGTTTACTGCAGAGCCCACTGAAGTACTGGAAGACATTCCTCTGGACGATGGTGACCCTAAGAAGTTTACCAAAATAGAGACAAGCATGGAGAAAGAGACAAAGCAAGGCCTCATCCAATTCTTAAGGAAAAGTACTGATGTTTTTGTGTGGAGTCATGAAGACATGCCACGAATTAACCCAAGTGTCATTACTCATCGCTTGAATATGTATCCATCTTCCAAGTTTATTCACTAGAAGAAGAGGATCTTCGCTCCTAAGCGAGATAAGGCTATCAAAGAAGAGGTCCAGAAGTTAACTACAGCAAAATTTATTTGGGAAGTCTATTATCCGGATTGGTTAGCTAATGTGGTGATGGTCAAGAAGGCTAACAGCAAGTGAAGGATGTGTGTAGACTTCACTGATTTGAACAAGGCTTGCCCTAAGGATAGTTATCCATTGTCATGCATTGACCAACTGGTGGATCAACAGCAGGTTATCAGTTACTTAGCTTCATAGACGCCTTCTCAGGTTACAACCATATCAAGATGGACGAGGCAGATCAAGTGAAAACATCCTTCATTACCAGGCAAGGTTTATTTTGTTATAAAATAATACCCTTTGGTTTAAAGAATGTGGGGGCAACTTATCAGAGATTAGTCAATCACATGTTTCGTCCACAGATAGGACAGAATGTAGAAGTTTATGTGGATGATATGTTGGTGAAGAGCTTAGACGAGAAGAAACATCTAGAAGACCTACAGGAGACCTTTGACACACTTAGACGATACAATATGTAGCTAAATCCAAGTAAGTGTACCTTCGAGGTTTCATCGGGGAAGTTTCTAGGATTCATGGTTTTACAGAGAGGAATTGAAGTGAATCCTGATAAAATCCAAGCTATAATGAACATGGAACCACCAAAGAATGTCAAGGAAGTCCAGTCCCTCACTAGATGAGTTGCAGCTTTAAACAGGTTTGTTTCAAAAGCTACAGATAAATGTTTGCCTTTTTTCAAAGTTCTCAAGAAGGCATTTAAATGGACGGACGAGTGCCAAAAGGCCTTCCAAGATCTTAAAGTATATCTTACTATAGCTCCCCTGCTAAGCCCATCCATACCAGGTGAGGAGTTGTATTTATACTTAACAGTGTCCCCACATGTTGTAAGCTCAGCATTAATCAGGAAAGAAAAGAAAGTGCAAAAACCTGTGTATTATACAAGCCGAGCATTAAGAAAAGCAGAAGGACGATACCTAATGATTGAAAAGTTAGCCTTTGCACTCATAACAGCTTCCAGGAAACTAAGGCATTACTTCCAGGGACATGTCTTTAACGTCATGACGGATCATCCACTCAAGAAGGCGATGAACAAGTTGGAAGCCGCAAGACGATTGATTCAATGGGCTATAGAGCTAAGTGAGTTTGATATTTAGTATTAACCTAGGAATGCAATAAAGGCTCAAGCTCTGGTAGATTTCATTGTGGAATTCACTCCAAGTCATGGTGATCTAGATGGAAGGGAAGAGGCTAAGACATGGATCATCTATGTAGATGGAGGGGAAGAGGCTAAGACATGGATCGTCCATGTAGATGGGTCGTCTACACTATATGCAAGAGGGATAGGAGTTTTATTGCAATCCTCAGTAGGAGATAAGCTAAAGTATATGGCTCATCTACAGTATCAAACAACCAACAGTGAAGTTGAATATGAAGCCTTTCTTAAAGGGCTAGAATTAGCTAAGTCCTTCAGGGCAGAGTCAATAGTCGTCCAAGGAGACTCTCAGTTAGTCATGGGCCTAGTAAATGGAACATGTGAGGCAAAAAAAGAATGAATGAAGAAGTACCTTAGTAGGGTGAAACGCCTTATTAAGAAGTTTAAGGAAGCCAGTTTCTTTCAAATCCCAAAGGAGGAAAACATGGAAGCAGACACCTTGGCAAAGGCAGCATCTATAGACGGATGGGTGGATGAGCTTAATGAAGTCTAATATATGCCTAGCATAGATCTTCCAAAGGTGCAGCAAATAAATGGTGAAGAGAATTGGATGACCCCAATAATAGCTTACTTAAGGGATGGAAGGCTTCCAAAGGAGAGAGATGAAGCCAAAAAGCTAAGGGTCAGATCAGCCAAATATGTCCTTATAGATGAGGTGCTATACAAAGAGGCTTCTCTCAACCTTACCTAAGGTGTTTAACTCTAGACGAAGCAAAATATGTTTTGAGAGAAGTTCATAAAGGAGCATGTGGCAACCATTCAGGAGCTAGAGCATTCATCCATAAAGTCATCCATGTAGGCTATGACTGACTGACCATTCAAGCAAATGGTAAGGCTTATGTGAAGGTGTGTGATCAATGTCAGCGCTTCAATAACGTCCCTAGACAACCCCGATGTAGTACCTTACCCCGATGATGGCCCCATGGCCTTTTGCACAACAGGGATTGGTTATTTTGGGTCCCTTTCCAATTAGAACTAGGCAGATGAAGTTTTTGTTAGTGGGGATTGATTACTTCACTAAGTGGGTGGAAGCTGAACTCTTAGCAAAAATCACACAGCAAAATGTTAAAAACTTCATTTGAAAGAGCATTGTATGCAAGTTTGGGTACCTAGAGTACAAGTGTCAGACAATGGACGACAATTTGATAACACACCCTTTAAAGAATTTTGCGAGCAGCTGGGAATCAAGAATTATTATTTCTCACCCTCCCACCCACAAGCAAATGGACAAGCAAAAGTAGCAAACCGATCCTTGTTGAAGATCATCAAGACTTGGCTTGAGGGGGCAAAGGGAGCATGGCCAAACGAGCTACCAAGTGTACTATGGGCTTACAAGATGACTGTGAAAATCCCCACAAGGGAAACTCCTTTCAAGCTAGCTTATGGAAGTGAAGTAGTCATACTAGCAGAAGTGCACATGGCCAACCATAGGGTGATGAGGTATCAGGACGAGGAGAATAAAGAACAACTTCATCTTAACCTCGATCTTATAGACGAGGAAAGGATGGATGCAAAGCATAGGATAGCAAGATACAAAAATCTTATGGCTAGACAACATGATGCAATGGTGAAACCTAGGTGCTTCAACATTGGGGACCTCATCTTAAAGAGGGTCTCCTTGGTAACTAGGAACCCAGCTCATGGAAAGCTAGGACCTAATTGAGAAGGACCCTACAGGGTTATCAATTGCAAAAGGCAAGGATCATACTACTTAGAAGCCCTAGATGGACGGAAGCTAGAGCACCCTTGGAATGTTGAACATCTAAGAAGATACTATCAATGAAGGGTCAGCCTGGACAAGCATCATCATGGACGAAGTTGAAGCTATTTGTTATTTTCTCCATATTTATTTGTGCTTATTGCTAGTACTATATGTCTTTAATCCCTAAAAGTGCATTAGTTTCCAACTTTTGCGCTGTCTATGGACGAATTTGTGATGGATGAAGTCATGTACTTAGTCTGCTTGTTTGTATATAAGTATTTTCAATTCCATGAAGGCACTAGCTTCTAAGCATGTGCTACGCTTGTGGACGATGTTTATGTTGTGTATATACAATTTGGATTTCCAATGTATATAATGTGTGAATTTCTAATTCTTATGTTATTTTCATTCAAACTAGTCCACAAGAAGGCTAAAAGCCCAAGACAGGTAAAATTTCTAGACGTAGGAATGTAACGTCTATAAGCTTTCCCTGATACAAGGATCAAGCAAAGAAAAATAAACCTAAGGTATATTCATCTAATCAATGGACGAGGTAAAAACTTAAGGTATATTCGTCTAACCAATGGACGAGGAAAAATGTGCACATAAAAATACTTAAAATCCATGGTTGAATGTGACAAGCCAAACCGTCTGATCTTTGGACGAGTAAATGCTGGAAACGTCTTACCCAAAGACAAATAAAGGACCGTCCAGCCTATGGACATGAAATAATGAAAGCTATAAGTCAAATTTATGGACGAATAAAGCTAGCAAAAGAAATACCATTCATAGATGAGTTATACTTGGAAAACATAAAGAATGGTAAAGGTGTTAAGCATGAAAAATTTATTCTAACATGAACAATATAAGCAAAGGAAATTCGTTCACGCAAATAGGACGATATAAAATGTCTTCATGAGTGGACAAACCACAAGTAAAACCACAAAAATAACATGGACAATGTAAACAAAGGAAATTCATTCATACATAAAGCATACAACATGTTCAACATCAAATGAGGAATGAAAATAAAGGTAGACATTCATTCATAAAATTTTAAAAAGGGTAGACGACCACTGTCCATCCAAAAACCCTTGAGTTGTTTAAAGCCAATGAAGGCAGTTGTATTTGTTTCTCATCCATAAACTTGGATGAGGGAATTGTACTTAAATAATTTTGAAATAAAGCCCAAAACAATGGGCATCCTTAACAAACAAAAATAAATAAATTCTCTAAAAAAGAAATGAATTACTGGGATAAACCATTGGAGGCATCACCCCCAGACTTTGGGTCGTCCTTGTTGGCAGCAGTGGCATCCTTGGCAGGCTTTGTTGGGGCATCATCCACAATGTTGACATCCTCAAAGTTTGTTGGAAGCAGGGAACTCTTTGTGGTAGTGGGGATCTTGAAGGAGTCAAAATCCATCTCAGGATAAGTCTCATTGGCATCAGCATAGAAGTCTTCATAGCCAGAAGCATAGTAAAGATCTAGGCAAGTAGTAAAATCGTTTGACTTCATGAAGGCTGCAATGGCTTCCTCCTTAACCTTCTTCAAAGGCGAGGTAAGCTCTTGGACTTTCACCTCAAGGTGACTTATGCGAGACTCCTTCTCAACACAGTCTACCTTGAGCTCTTCCACCTCATTCTTTAGCTTCGTCTCAATTGCCAGAAGACGAGTGACCTCCTCACTCTACCTGATTACTTCCCCCATTCTTCAAGAGGACCTCATTAGCCAGCTCCTTATTCTTCTCCTTAGCAGCCTTAGCCTCAGCACAAAGCTCCTTGGCTTAGGTGGATGTAGTGTAAAACTTCAACATGGCCTGAAAAATGGATAGACGAGGGAAAGTTAGAAATTTTCTCTAAATTTCTTAGAAAAGGAACTAGAGATAATGAAAAGCTACTTACCTTAAAAAGGTCATGGATGGCTAAACGTTCAAAGTCTTTCACTGACATGTTGTAACAAGCATTCACCTCATTATCAGTGACGAGTCCTTTGATCGACCTCCAAGCATAACCTTCATCCAACACTAAGTTAGGAGGATGCTTGGCTAGTTTTGAAGGATAAGTCCTATAAGGAGCTTTGGCTATAGAAGGAGGAAGGTTTCCAAGCTAGACGGATGGAATGGTCTGGACGGGTACCAAGTTCATTGTCGAGTTGTCCAGGTCTACCATCGGAGGAGTAAACTTTGGAACCTTGGGAGGAGGAGTCTTGTTAGACTTTTGCTTCTTAGAGCCTCAACGACTTGAAAGGTCACCAAGGTCCACAGAACTGGATATGCCCTTCCTCTTCCCCGCCTGGATGACAGTTTTCTAGACGACCTAAGGAGTTGTATCGTCTTGGACCTAGACGTCCTTTTCACCTTCAGTACCACTAGCAACAGCCTTCTCCTTGTTTTCCTTTATGGTGGCCAACCCTATGGTGAAGAAGACAATGTAAAAAAAAAAAAAAAAGGAATGGACGATACTTACTTCGATGAGTGGTCTCCTCATAAGCAAGATTTTTAGCAGTAGGCTCAAGACCAAGTCCCCAAACAGCTAGAAGACTAAGAGTCACCAAGCTATGAAAAAACCTCTCAGGGAAGGCACAAACTCTATCAATATGCTCTAAATGAAAATTGTCCAAGCGTGGACGAGTAACAGTTGCACCAATAAAAGAGAAGGTTAGACGAGAAAAAAGTTGGATAAAATAAATAACAGAAAAAGGAAGAAAGACATACCCTCAGGATGAAGACAACGTAGGGGGCTGGTAAAAGGAAGGAAGCGGGCACCATTTACTTCAACTGGGTCTCTAGCCCAATTTCCAAAAATAATAAAGAATTCTTTCTTCCAAAACCTATCAGAAGAACTATGACCCTTAATCAAACTAAATTAAGGGCCCCTAAACGAGAACTGGTAAAAACCAGTAGGTTGTTTAATCTCTGAGGGCTTATAACAATAAAGGAACTCGTCCACTGTGATTAGACGATTCCCTTCAAGTGCCCCACACCATAAAACTTGCATGGCAACTATTGTCCTCCACCCATTAGGATTGAGCTAGTTTGATCCAATACCTAACCTATGGAGAAGGCCTCTACAAAAAGAGTTTAAAAGAAACTTAAGACCTGCTAGGAGATAAGAGGTATAAACACTTAAACCAGAAGAAGGAGAACAACACCATTCCTCCTCTTCGGGTAGACGAGGTCTAAACTCACAAGGAATTTGGTATCTACCTACAAGGGTATTTAATTTAATTGCATCCAGAGTAGACGCCACCTTAAGGGCACAACTATAGATTACATTTTCTTCTTCCTCTTTGTCTTAAGGAGGACTAAGTGACTTTCTAGATGAGCTAGCCTTAGCCCTAGAAGCCATCCTATGTTGCATCTCCTAAAAATCTTTTAAGGGAAAACCAGGGACCCTAGACGAATAATGCTCATCTGAGGAACTACTATCACTACTATTACTTGTACTACCCTCACCACTCTCATAACTACTACCACCACTTCCAGGGGACATGTCTAGGTACTCGTCTATCTCTCTTTCTAGACTACTACTAGACACAAACATAATTAGAAGAATGAATAAGACGAAAACCTAAGGATGAAGGAAAGGAAGTTCCTAACGAGACTAGAAGACGAGGACTAGACGAGGCTTTTGGATGAGATGGCAAAAAAGTAATTGTCAGAAAAGTGAGGGGTAAGAAAGAGAAAGAACATATTTATAGGTCCCAAAGGTGAGGTCAACAAAGTGACACAGACCAACTAGAGGTTGACACGTGGCATTTTACTCGAAAAGATGAATTGACGTGACAAGTCCACTAATGATGTGGCGCAATTTGAAATAGTAAAATTCAACCAAGGTAAAGACGACACATGGTGCAATTATTAACCATTAAAATGTTGACGCATGTCAAAAACCAACAATTATACTACAGTGTTCTGGACGACCCTTGGACAAAGGGGGCAACTAATGGTGAACAAAAAATCGAGCTATCTCCAGTTTGTCCATAGTGTCATCCAAGGCCAAAAATGTTAACCCAGCATAAGAAGGTCGTCCACTATAGGGAGGTCGTCCCTGGGTATGAAGGTCGCCCATCAGGGAAGCACCTGGACGACCTCTCAACACTTAGAAAATTTCCAGAATGGATTTATGTGCAAAAGATTATAATTTGGACAACATTATACTATTTTGAAGTATGGGCAAAATCCTCACTCATTGCTCTAACTTGCCATTAAGTTCTTAACTTCTAATAGCAATTATAGAAGATAAGTCTGAGCCTTCCAACTTCTATAGCAATTGTAGAAGATAAGACTAAACCTTGTAACTTCTATAGCAGTCAAGGAAGTTAAGTTTGAACCTTTCAACTTCCATCGACGTGGAGGAAGTTATTAAACAAGTAACCGCTCCAAAGCTCACTATAAAAAGACTCATACATATCAAATGAAGGTAAGTTTCCACCACTCCTAAAAGTTGGGATTCTTGAGTTCTTGAGAGAAAAACTAACTTAAGCATCAGAGGGTTCTTGGCCGGTTCAACCCAATCACCTTTGATCTTGTACTTTTTTTAGGCCTTCTAGACAACCTCAAGTCTATTGAAGCCCAGAGCACTCAACCTATTAAATTTCTGTGCATCATTAGTTACTATATATGTTTTTTTTTTAATAAAAATAAATAAATAAAAGCTACTGAATAGTTCAAATTTTTTTATAATTTAATCATTTTATGAGTTTGACAAAACCCGATAAGTTGTACTTAAGGTTTATCTAATTACTTAAAACCATTATATAAGAATTAAAAGTGGATTTTTTACAATGAAAAATAATTACTACGCAACCTATTTAGATATATAAAATAAAATATAATAGATATGCTTATCGGTTTTCTAACATTAAAATACCGCATAATATTTACATGTGTCATATACTCATGTTATTGTACAAATTGATCTTAAGTATTGTATAGATATTGAAAATAAAAATGAGAAATATTACCTGAACTTTCTTTTTATTTGCATCAAATAAGTTTATTAATAAAAGGTGGTAGAGTTAAGGGCCGAATTATGTCACTCTTTGAGACAATAAGTGTTATTTATGAAATTTCTCAATTTAATAGATAAATAATTGTAGCACATGTCTTGAACTAAACTTTAACGGTTGTCGTGAGATTTACTTTTTTTTTTTTTTTTTTTTGACAAGAAAATTTTCCAAACTAAGAAGGAAGATAAATGTAGTCTTGAACTAAAGACGTGGACTCAAAAATTCAATTACTTACACTCCACGACACACCTAATATTGTACCTTATTTTAAGTTTCATTCCTAATTTCTACTATTTGAAGAGTATCTCTCAAGTATTTTATTTGAAGGTACCTCAAGTATTTGACAATTGGATCTTGCTAGCCTTTTGATGTTAATACGATAGATATACAGTAAATACCATTAAATGTGTTGACTCAATTATGCTTGGTAAAGAAGTGCCAAACATTTTGTGTTTCTCAACCTTTTTGGGTATTATATTTTTCTAAGGCACTGACAAAGTTTACACTCTACAGTACGAGGAATCAAGAATTATGCGATACCTATTTCATACATAAATGCAAATGGCTTATATATAGCCACGTACGTACCCTAAGTTAAAGATAAGTTAGGCATCGATTATTGTCTCAATAATAATATGGGATGAAATTCCTTTATATGGATTATTTGAAGATTTCTGTTTAAAGGTGTACGTATCAATTAAATGATTCCCGTAAAGCAACTACAATTGTTAATACAATTGACAGGATTTAACACAAGTTTAGAGACTCTTGCCCGGTTCTAGTTACACATATTAAAAGACAAGGCAATCACCTTGCTCATTTATTAGCTCAGCATGCCAAAAATATTAGCAATTATGTAACATGAATAGAGGAAAAATCTTTCATTCATTAAGTCCGCTTTGACTCAAGATGTAATATTTTTATATTCGTCTTAATAAAATTACAAATTTCATATTATATATATATTTGATTGCCACGTGTGAAAAAGTGTTTTGATATTTTATATATATATATATATATTCTAACTGACCCAATTCTAATATGTTATCATGGAGATGGCCGACTCCATCTAGTGTTTGTTTGTTTCTTAGTCTTATGTTATTTTTACAAATGTGAAATTACGACTTAATTTTGTTATTTATTTTTTTCATACCATTTTCTTTGGATAGGTATTCTGATATATAATTCTTTTTTTCTTTTTTTGCTAAATAAAAAAAAATGGTAAACATCAGAGCAAGTTATGTCCTATTTAGGCTGCGTTTGTTTCGGTTGTAAAGGAAATTCGAAAAATATTTTACACCCTTGAGGGTGTTTGGGTACGCATGAAAATTCAGTCAAACTGAAAATCAATTTCAGTTGATCGTAAAATAGAATCCCTAACTCTATAAAACCAATTCCATAGTTATTTTACCTTCAATTGATTTCCAGCCTCACTCAGAACTCAACAACCCGAAGAGAGAGAGAGAGAGAGAGAGAGAGAGAGAGAGAGAGAGAGAGAGAGAGAGAGAGTACTAGAGGAATCAGACCGCTGTGCAAGCTTTGGTCGTTGTGCAAGCTTTGGTCGCCGTGCAAGCTCCGTACACCATCCTCCATCCGCCATGCAAGCTGCGTCCACCATCCCTCTTCTCTTACTCTCCCATTCTTTCACCGTCCCTCTGACCAACCAAGGCCGAATCTTCAACTACATGTCACCAATCTACAACCCACCACCCACCCCCATCGTCGCTACCGCCTTTAGATCGAACCACTGATCTCGTCACCCAAAGCCCCAAGCTCAAACCGCCGTTACCCATCTCTTTCTCTCAAGCCATCTCTCTCCACCTCTCTCACAACCGATGTTCTGTCTGAGGAAGGGGGCGATTTTTTTTGTTCTGATCTCCACTCCACCCCCAAACCCATTCGATCTGGCCGCCGTCGTCCTCCATCCACCCCAATCTCTCTCTTTCCCGATCTATCTCTCTTTCCCTCAATCTCTCACTCTTTCTTCTTCCTCTTCTCTGTTGTGAATAAATGTTTTTATTTTGATTTTTGGTTGTGTTAAGTGTATATTAGGAGATTTTTCTGTTATAAAATGTGTTTGAAAGCTGAGAAAATGGTTGAGAGAATGTAAAAAATTTGTAGGAAAATAACATTTTCAGAATGTTACCAAACACCAAAAATTGTTTTCCAAACCATTTTCCATTGCAGAACCAAACACTCGGATTTCATTTTCCTTATGAGAATTCATTTTCCCCTACATTCATTTTACACTCGGAATTCGATTTACATAGAACCAAACATAGCCTTAGTAAGATATACCATAGGATTCTCACATTAGCAAACAACCCTAGTGCTAATTAGTCTCATATATATGATTACAAGTTGGTCGTGACACTAGCCCACTAGACCCCATACTAGGGTTTTATAAAGATTTTACATTCTTTTCCCAACTTTAAGAAGGCCTCAAAAATATTGGGCCAATAATCCAACGTAATTGTTTCACAAGAAGGGAAAAAAAAAATCTATAAGCTTAATTATTATGAATATGTCGAATAATTATTGACAATCAATTTCCTAAAAACTTATAAAAAATTATATTAATAAAATCTAAATACAAAAACTATAATTAGTAATTTTGTATCTTCAAAAGCAAGAAGAATGGGTTCAAAAGAAAGATATATATATATATATATATAATTGAATAATTACTATTTAAATATTAAAAAAATTTACTAAATTTATCACCTTATATCCCAAAATGTATTGGTCATCCCATTTAGTTAAATTAAAACAAAAGTTTTAATTTCATGAATGAGTTGATTCCAAATTAATATGCAATACATACAACATCCAAATAAAGAAACAAAAAGAAAAAGAATTGATATTTTTAGTGGCTTCAAAATTTTGATTTCTACTGATTTCAACTTTCAAGGTAGATAAAGAATTGCACTTAATACTTGTAACACGAAGAATTCTTTTAGTTTGTATTATATATTGGCTCAATTTATTTGAAACAAATATTCTTTGGGTGATCAGCAGCCATAACTATAACTGTCTAAGAATTTCAATTTCCAAGAGGAATCATGATCACCCAATAAGAGGGCTTTCAACTTTTTCAAATCAACTATTTGAAGACATATTGATTCTTGTTAGAAATACTGGAAGATTGTATTGTATTTCACAATCAATAGAATATACATAAGTGCCTTTTATATAGAAGGCAAAGTGTGTAGTACAGTAAGTGTGCTATACAAGTAAACAAGGTGGGCCTAAAGCCCACATACCCTAACATGATCACCTAATAAGAGGGCTTTCAACTTTTTCAAATCAACTATTTGAAGACATATTGATTCTTGTTAGAAATACTGGAAGATTGTATTGTATTTCACAATCAATAGAATATACATAAGTGCCTTTTATATAGAAGGCAAAGTGTGTAGTACAGTAAGTGTGCTATACAAGTAAACAAGGTGGGCCTAAAGCCCACATACCCTAATACACGTTAACTGCCCCCCTCAAACTCATGATGGATGTAAGACCAACTTGAGGTTGTCAACCAAAGTACGAAGATGTCCCTTAGGATGTGACTTGGTGAAAATATTTGCAAGTTGATCTTTAGAAGAGATTGAGATCAGCTTGAGAGCACCATGGACAAGATGATAATAGATAAAATGACAATCGATCTCAATATGTTTAGTCTGTTCATGAAAGACATCATTGTGAGCAATATGAATAGCACTCTGGTTGTCACGATATTTTGCACCAAGGGGGGAGAGTCACCAAGTCCCAAGTATGGTTTTTAGATAATGCATCAAGCTCCTCTTTCATTGTAATCTGTCATAACGTGTCCATGGAAGCCTCACGATAGGTGTGAGACTCGTGCAGTGTAGCAAGGGCAGTGTAGGAATGATAGTCAAGTAAATGTGCAAGAATGGATCTTACCCGAGTTGAGTGACGAGGTGGAATGTCTTGCACATGATCTTTAGGCAGAGCAGGAGCAGGGAACCCAAGCTCAGGGTTAGGTAGCTCGTCTTTAACTTGTTCATCTTCCACTTGTTCATTAAAGGGTGAACTAGAAAAGGGATCATGGATATCTGGTGGTTGGATAGAGAAGTCTACAGGAGAATCAGTAACAATTCCAGGAGGATCAAGAGCAGCTACAGAAGGAATATGTGCCTTATCTGGAAAAAGATCTAAAATAGAGGAGGAAGATAGGGAGGTACGGAAGTGAGAGAGCTTGACAAAGAGGTGATGATCTCAAAAGACAACATTGCGGGAAATACGAAGACGATGAGAGACATGATCATAACACTGATACCCCTTTTGAGTTTTGCAATAGCAAAGAAAACAACAAAGTCTTGATCGAGGCTCAAGTTTGTTATGCTCATATGGCTTAAGAAGAACGAAACAAGCAAAACCGAAGGAGCGAAGGTGGTGATAGTTTGGAGGTGACCCAAAAAGGCATTCATATGGAGTTTGATTTTGGATAACAGGACTCAGAATGCGATTAATAGTGTGAACAGCATGAAGAGTATCTTCGCCCTAAAAAGGAGCAGGAACTTTGGCAGAGAGAAGGAGAACACGAACAGTGTCAAGAATATGACGAAGTTTTCATTCGACTCTACCATTTTGTTGAGAGGTACCTATACAAGTTAGTTGATGAACAGTGTCATAGGAATGCAAAATAGCTTGGAAAGCATATTAAGTATATTCAAGAGCATTATCAGATCGAAATTTTTTGATGCATTTGGAAAACTGAGTTTCAACCATTTTGCAAAATTAGAATATACTTGCGATAATTCAGAACAATATTTCATATTAAAAATCCAGCTATAGCGAGAGTAATCATCAAGAAAGACAACAAAATAGCGAGACCCACCAATACTAGAGACAGAGAAAGGCCCTCAAACATCAAAATGAATAAGGTCAAAGATATCAATGGATATGGATTCACTAGTATTGAAAGGCAAAGCTGGTTGTTTTCCTAACTAGCACAAAACACAATCAAAATTTTCTGTAAACACTGAACCTAACAAACCTCTAGAAACCAATTGTTGTACCTGAGAGAAAGATGCGTGACCAAGCTGAGCATGCCAAAGAGCAAGGGAAGGATTTGAAGAAACTGTAGCAGCAGCAGCAACAGAAAAATGAGCAACAAGTGGAAGATGAAGGTTGTCCACGGGAAACATACGCCCAACTCTAAGACCGGTCCCAAGCTCTTGTCCCGTCCTCGGATCCTGCGCAATGCACCCAGAATAATCAAATATAATGCGATAACCCAACTCAGCTAATTATCCCACAGAAAATAAATTGTAAGAAAGGCCAGGAACATTAGAGACCCCTGGAACTGAAAGGTTGGAAGTCGAAACAGAACCTATATTATGACCAGACATTGTGGAACCATTTGCTGTGCAAATATTAAGAGGGTATGTTGCAGGTTTGAGTTCAAAAAATAAGGACGAGTGAGGTGTCATGTGATTGCAACAAGCGGAATCCATAAGCCAAGAGGGAGACATACCAGATAAAGCTGAGAGAGAAGAGGAATAAGATGCATTACCAATCATATGAATGACATTGGCGATGATGTTTTTAAGGTCATCTATGGACATGGGGAAAGTGCGTTCTGAAGACTTAGATTGTGCAGAGACGGGAGCTATTGGTTGGACACTTTCAGTGTTAGTAATAGTAGCAGCAGAAATTGAAACAACTGATTTGTTGCGACGATAGCAAGTCTCAATACTGTGGCCAAAATGTTTGCAAAAATTGCAAAAACGTTTACTGGATTGTCGGCGACGATTATTACAACAAGAAGACCTATCCTTATTCTTCATTTAGAAGCAAAATATGCAAAAATGGACTGCAAAAATGAAATCTACGTGAAAAACTGGGTAAGGAGCACTTGGACTGCAAGAGTCAACTCCGATAAAAAGTCAACGGTCAAAGTCAACCCTTATCAAAGTCAACGGTCAAAGACCCAAGTCAACAACTTGTCAATGATGACGTCAGCTGACATGGTGGGTGATGTCAGCAGATGTGGACAATGATGTCAGTAGGTGACGTGGCAGTGATGACGTCACCTAGGACCAACGTTAACTGGTGCAGATCTGGCGCGTGGAGGCGCATGAAAAATGTAGTTAGCACGTGGAGGCGCGTGAAGAATGTTGTTGGCGCGTGGAGGCACGTGAAGAAGTTCGTCAGCGCGTGGAAGCGTGTGGAGAGCGTAAGGCGCTGACGCAAAATCTTTGGGCGGCACGTGAGGGTGCATGGAGGCTCCGGTGACTGCGAGGCTTTCACTTACGTGTAGATCGGCTGAAGACGATCTTAGTGATACCTCTAGAAGTGTAATTGGAGCAATATAAACGGCGGTGATGACACTTGTAGTAGTCTGTGTAGTGTAGGACTCCTCAACGACAGCGGCTGTAGATCCGGAACTCTAAGACAACGACTAGAAGACGTTGGAGGTTCAACGGCGAGAGGTTGTGGCGACTGTTGTGACGGTGGAAGCGATGTTAAGAATGGAGTAACATCAATAAGGACAAGACTGCTAAGAAAAGGTCAGAGCAGTGGCTCTGATACCATGTTAGAAATACTGGAAGATTGTATTGTATTTCACAATCAATAGAATATACATAAGTGCCTTTTATATAGAAGGCAAAGTGTGTAGTATAGTAAGTGTGCTATACAAGTAAACAAGATAGGCCTAAAGCCCACATACCCTAATACACGTTAACAATTCTAAAAACATCTCCTCCCCCCCTTCCCATTCCCCTTCCCCTTTCTTTTGATATTCCCAAGCTAATGAATTGCACTTAACGCGTGTAGGGGTAATAGAATTTGAAACCCCTACAATGCAAAGTTTTGGAAGTCGCTATTGAATAGAAGCGTGAAGTGAGGGTAAATATGATCACATGGAATAGTGTCATGTTAGAGATGTAAAGCTTTTTACAATTTATTAAAGTGATAAATTGTAGTTAATACGGGTAAAGCATGAGTTCAGTGCTTCAATGCATTGGATTGAAGTCAAGTTTGATTATAGTAACATCACTTTCACTAAGTTTACTATTAACACTAAGTTTACAATGCATTAATCACAATTAAATTCACTAACAGAGGGAGGGGGGAACAGGGTTTAAAAAAATTTCTTATTAATTGTGACAATTTTTGCATCATTTTGATTTATTTTGGGTACATGCTCTAATACGTGTTTTTATTTGTTTTACCTTTTTACATGCAAAGAAAAAAATAATAATAATAACAACATATATCAATAATCTCTCTATCGGGTAGATCATCTAGCTCCAATTTTGGTATTTGAATAGAAGTTCTCTTCTTGACAGGTGAAAGCGAAACTTAGCTAATTTGAGTTTATATATATTAATTATTTTTAGGCTCAAAAGACTATCATTTATAAAAGAGAAACATTTACATTAAAGAATAGAGCCTCTAAGGCAAGAGGAGGAGGATCTTTCATCCAAGTTATATCATTAGAGATAAACTAAAAAATTTAGCTAAAGAGTGCGCCATTGAGTTACCAAATCACCTGACACATTAGAAATAGTTATTGCAAAGTTCAGCCACTAAAGTCTTTATTTCTTCCAAAATATTTCCAAGTAGTGAATAATCCATACCCGCTGGAGAGAGTTTGCTCATAACATTAATATTATCACCCTCTGGGTGAGTGATTTTAGGATATACATGATTCCAAATGTTATTATTTAAAATGTTCTTGCTTTCTTGGTTAGGTTTGATAGGGACAAGTTATTTTTTACCTTTATTTTTATAGCTATCATTGTTCTCAAGTAGGGGTGTGCATGGATCGAGTTAGGTCGGATTGAGAAGATTTTTTGACCTAACTCACCATGATGGGTTATAAAAAATACAACCCAACCCAACCCATTATAAGGGTTCAACCCAACCCACATGGATCGGGGATGGGTCGGGTTGAACCCATGAGTTGGATAGTTTTTTTTAATACTATTTGATGGGAATCAATTAAGTATAACCCGTCCTTGGTTATCATCCATGACCAGACCACGTCTAAAGAAAACCATCCAAGAATGACAGAATGCATGAAGAAGACCCTTCGTCAGGAATAATAAAATCCATGAAAGAACTCCTCCATAAAAGACTATATTCATAGACGACTAGATCCATGGACAACCAAATTATACTTAGTAAATTCTACAAAGAATTCTCCAAAGGTTCTACATGAACAAACCATGGCACGTTGCTCTTAACATGTGGAAGAGATTCCTCAAACTACGCTTCACATACCCCATTTTCTCTATAAACCGCCCACATTACCCACGATGGTAGTGAATCCAAACAAGTAGGCCCATATCTAACTCTCTATAAAAGGAGCAAATCTTATTTACCCAAGGTAAGTTCTAACCATTCATTATTTTCTATCCTTGTATCCTAGAGAGAAAACCGACTTAACCGTTGGAGGATCCTTGGCCTGTTCACATCGGTCACCTTTGATGGTTCTTTCTTTCTTTTTAGGACTTACAGCCATTACCATAGCCTGAAGTATTTCAGTCTATTGATTTTCGTACATCATCAGTCGGCGCCATCTATGGGGAAGAAGAGAGTTAAAAAGTTTCTAAGTAATAACTTTTCTGCTTTCCAAGACAAAAATGCTGGATGGTTTGGACTAGGTCAATGGCCACTAGTCCAGGACAACAAGAGAGTGGGAACACCTCCAGTCATCCAAATTGTACACCACCACCCCCCCCCCCCCAAAATGACCGTCAAACAACAGTTACAGTCCATGGCAGTAGTGATGGCAGAACTAACACAACGGAATCAGGAGTTAACTAAAGAAGTCAACAGACAATGTCAAAACCATGGTGGAGAATGAGGCCAAAATTCAGGAAATGAAGGTGCTGAGAATAACGCTAAAAGAGACCAGTCTAAGGGTACTGTTACTCGTAGGGTACCACATTTGGAGAGAGAGATGGACTAAATGAAAAGAGTCATGGAAGACATGAAGGATTTTATGAGGAGAGCAAATTATGTGGATAACCTCGTCTACAGGACTGATTTTCCCTTTATTGCGTCCATCACAAATCATCCCCTCCCTTCCAAGTTTAAAATGCCTACCCTGGATTCATATGATGGGACGCTGACCACTGCGATCATATTGCCACTTTCAAAACAACCATGCATTTTCAAGGTGTTCCAAAAGAAATTATGTGCAAGGCCTTTCCTACCACCTTGAAAGGTCCAGCCTGAATGTGGTTTAGTAAATTACCATCAAACACCATAACTTCGTTTCAGGGGTTAAGTAAGTTGTTTATTAACAACTTCATAGGTGGACAAAGGCAAAAACATTCCTTGTCCAATTTGTTGAGCATAGTGCAAGGAGAGAACGAGAGTCTGCGTTCTTTTATCAGTCATTTTAACAGTGAAGCCCTATTAGTGGACGAGATGGAGGACAAAATCCTCTTAGCAGCTTTCTACAATGGAGTTAGTTTAGACTTATTCATCCATAAGCTGTATGATCAGGAGCCGCAGACGATGGTTGAATTGATACATTCAACCCAAAGTTTCATGAACACAGTAGACGCAATTATCGCCAAGAAAAAGAAAAAAGGTGAACGACTGGAAAATGGGTATGCACACCACCCAGAGCAAGGCTTTTGTCAGAAGAAAGCCAAAGTAGGGAAGAAAAGAGATTATGATGGCAAAAAGCAGGATCATACTCAAGACAATACTTTAACTACACTCCCTTAAATACTTCGCTTGACCAATTGTTAATGCAAATCAAAGATGATCCCTCTTTGAAGTGGCCCGAGAGAATGAAAGGAGATCCTAGCAAGCAGAATAAAAGCAAGTATTGTCGTTTTCACCATGATAATGGATATGATACGGACAAGTGTTATGACTTAAAGCAGCAGATTGAAATCCTCATTAAGCAAGGGAAGTTAAAAAAATTTCTTGGGTGAGATCATAAAGACGAGAGACAGCCAATGAAGGGCAAGGCAGAAGAACCAGTGCGTCCACCGTTTGGAGAAATAAAGATCATTGTAGGGGGCATGTCAACAAGAAGCTTGTTCAAAGCCAAGAAGACTTATCTATAGGAAGTTCAAAATGTTCAGATATTTGGACGACTACCAAGGATGATCAAAGATGATGAGCCAGCCATAATTTTTACAGATGAAGATGCAAGATGACTGCACCACCCTCATGATGATGCTATTGTCATTAATCTGATAATTGCAAATTATACAACCAGAAGGGTGTTAGTGGACAATGGGAGTTTGGCCGATATTCTCTACTATCTAGCCTTCTAGCAAATGAGAATTAACAAGGAGTTACTTCATCTAGTAAGTGTGTCATTGATCAGTTTTGGAGGAATGAAGGTTCTACCAGTAGGTACTATCTCCTAGCTAGTCATGGTTGGCTCTTACCCACGTCAAATCAATAAGGAAGTGAATTTCTGCCCTTGACTGTGTGGACATATATATATATATTCCTCCTGGCTTGTGTGTTGCTACTTTTTCCAATTTTTAAAACTTATCTTGAAGAAGTTAGAGGGTAGATGTTTTGATTACGTTTAAATTTTGGGTCTCAAAGAAGTCCACATAGTACAGGTATTTTGAATCCCTCTTTGGTAAAATCATAACTGTTTCCACCCTGTGGTTAATGCTCTCTTTCATGAACAAAATATTTTGAAGCTTTTTTTTATTTGGGGCCTTCACAGTTGGTGAGCATTTGGATCCCATGTTGATGTCCACGTTTTGCGGTTTGCACTTTTTTTTTTAACCAGTGCCTCTTACACTGTACATGGGACATGAACAGTACATTAAGGCAAATGAACAGTATTTTGTGAGTGTGAACAGTAACCAGAAATTATTTTTTTATTGTTTCCAGTTTTCAGCAAAATAAGCGATATCCAAACGCACCATTCATATATGTTTTTGTATGAGTCCTTATTGAAGTTGCGTTTTGTATCACATTTTGTTGTTTTGGCTCCTGCTCTAATTACATTACCCTCAAAACTAATTGTTGATTATGTCTTTTACAGCATAGAAGACCTGCTGATGACATGCTCATGGGCTGTAGTTCTCGCAGCCCAGTTGGGGATGGGCCTGCTTCCCCCAAGTACTCTGTTAGACTCTCTTGCAGTTAACAATTATCTATCTGAGGCATCAAGACAAGAAGTCAGAGTAAGTTAATTTTACTGTTAAAGTTCTGAAAATCAATGTCTCGATGTTTTTTTTTTTTTTTTTTTTTTTTTTTTTTTTTTCCTGGGTAATTTGTTATTGCAAGGGATCTAACCCCCGAGTTAGCGGACACATAAGGGACCGGGTACCGCTCAGGCAACTAGGTCCGGTGGTGTGTTTTGTCTATTATTTGCCTTTTGTTATTCATTCATTGTCATTGATTGTAATGTTGTCTTTACATCCATTGAATATTTACCTTCATTGGTCAGTAGTTTCTTGGTTATTCTTTGTGCAATTTATTTATATTTATGATATATAACAAATTCAATGTATCCTCAATACGCCTTGAAACTCTAATGCAGCCTCGGGAACACCTGAAAATGGTTATTTATGGCAGAGAGTGAATTCTCAATTAAGCTTCCCTATAGCATCTATTTTGGTGTTCAAAAAACTGCTTCAGACTACTCCACCGATCCAAACAAAAAGACCATCTTGACCCTGAAATTTTTTCAAAACCCTGCCCTATGACTCATTTCTTTCTCTTTCTTCCGCTTTTTGGAATCTAATTCCCAAATCAACTTTACTCTTCTTTAGTTCTTCTCTACCTCTCTCAGCTCTCTCTCTCTCTCTCTCTCTCTCACCCAACTCCATTCTACCTGCAACTACAGCTTCCATTTCCTTGCCGCACCACTCTCCCCAACCTACAGTTATGACCACCACAAACTACAGCCATTACCTCCTGTTCCGACCACCACAAAGCAACGTCCTTACCTGCGATTCCGACCACCTCTAGGTATTCTCTCTTTGTGGTAATTTTCTCATTTTCTTTTTCTTTTTCTTTTTGAAAATATCCATATACACTAATAGCCCTCATCTCTACCTCCAAAATGTATTCAAACGTATAGATGAAGAAAATAGCAATTTGTGGGTAGGTTCGGATCAGGCCAAAAATTTGAAGTTACTATGCTTATCTATTATTTTTACCCATTATATTTATATGAATGTATAGTCTAGATTTGTAACGTAAAGATCCTTTTATGGTATTGGAGAATTAGAAGACTAAAAGTCACAAAGAAATAATATAATCTGGAATTCTAAGCACAAATTACATTTGTTTTTACTATAAATTTTCTGTTAAGGAGTGGACTATCAACCTAACGTGGTGTTAGGCTCAGTAGAGTTGTGGTACAAAAGAAAAGGTGGTTGCAAGGAAGTTTTGTATGCAGAGAGCTCATTGTAGGAGACGGTGGGCAGTCAATGGATAATTTTGATAAGAGGAATTAGACATATTCTTTGACAGGTACAATACTTTGTCTTAGTTTACTGTTGGTAAAGCCGTAAAGGTATGATATAACACATAACGTGCTTATTAGCACGTTTATGTTCTTAATTGTGTCTTCAAAGTCATTGTTGCCGGTGATACTTACTACACAGCTATTACCATTTTCTTTCATGACTGTTTCATTAGTGGATATCATTTTCATTTTACTGAATTTATACATTTTATTTAGTAAAAGTTTGGGGTTTAATTATTCCCAAAATGAGTGAATGAAATTCCGTTTTCTTTCTTTGAATTTATTTTTGATACCATCAGATTTGTTGGAAATTTGTAGTGGCAAAGCTATTCATATAGTTTTTGTATTTTACTTTGCAATTACTAGTACTGTTTAATGCCTATGATTGTGTTAGGTACTTTGATTTCTTATTCTTATGTGAGTGCCTTCTTTTTTCTTTTTCTTTTCTTTTCTTTTTTTTGCACAGATAAATCTCCAAGGCTGGAGCTTAAATGCTTTAAAACATTGAAAGAGAATATCAAGTAGCTTATGCTAAGTTATTGATGAAAGATGTGATTTGCAAATTGTCTCACTATCTATATTTATGAATGTTGAGAAAAGAAGACATTTGAGGTCTTCTACTTAGGCAATTGTATGCTCACAAGTTGTTTTGAGAGCTATAATTTAAGAAAAAAGTCTTATAAGTAGATTGTTTCATTTCATGTTTGTCATACAACTTTCATATATGAATAGTGGACAATTGTATTGTTTTCAAGTTTGTTTTTTGCTGAGATATTGTTTTCAATTTTGTAATTGCAAATATTATCTTAAAGCCAATTAGGATACAATAAAGCATGCTTGAGATTTCATCATTATATATAGAGGTGGACCTCGACCAAAGGTGACAAAAAATTCTGAAGTAAAGACTGATCTAGTTTTAAGCAGAATTTTATGATTGCACAACAATTTACTCATAAAGCTCAAATTCAAATTTGATGTATTAAATTGTTTTGTAAATTGATTATAATTGTTGGATTTGAGAAAAATTGAAGATTGAATGGCTAAACATTTTGGCAACACAAATTAGAGAGCACATCAATGTATTATTTTCATCTTAGCATGAGTTTGGATACAGATTATTCGGTGTATGTTTGCATCTGCGTTTAAAACAGTGGGTCCCGTGCACTGTTCACGAGACCCGTAAACTACTTTTTTCAACAAAACAACTTTAAAACTCGGTTCCACGGTACTATTCACATATTTAAAAATTATTTTACTATAGTGTTTTCAATTTTCAGTTTTAAGTAATAAACGGTATCCAAACAAACCCTTAATACAATTAAATTTTGCTCATATTGAACAAAAGTCTTTTGTAAGGTTAATTTTAAGCAAAAGAAAATGACAACTCCGAAGTCATTTCCAAGACTATTTGCAAATTGTCTAGATGGGAGGAATCGTAATCACCCTCCAAAATTATCAGCCTCTCCCTTAATGAATTTTACAACCTTAACATATTGTACCTAGCTCATGTGTGACATTAAGGTACTTTCTTGAAGCATTCATGTATAACTAAACATGGGATAAGCAATAGACAACTCCGGGGGAAATAATGATGATTGAATATCTCCTAAGAAAAAGAGGAAATAGTAACAATTGGTTTAACTTAACAAGCAAAGCTATGAAAAAAAGAGAGATTAAAATAGTAACTTTGAACATACCATGCATAATAGAATTAGCTTGCAGAGCTAGTGAACTAGTTGCATATTTTACACTTCTCATCTTTTCCACTTCTTCTCGATAGTCTCATCTGTTAACAAGGCACAACCAATTAAAACATTGTTCTAATGACGGTTGATTGCCACAAATAGTGCAAATATTAAGTTATATTTATTAGTTCAATAAGTGGTATAAAAATAGCATTCTCAAAACAGTCATAATCTAATTTTGATCCACCGTCTCCCCTTTTCGAATGCCAAACCCCTTGTTTAAAGCATACTTATTATAGAGGTTATATGCTTCTCCTTAGGAACTCACTAGCATTCTAAGTTTAATTTCATAGTATTTACGCAATATTATATTTCATGATTTTCACTTTTTTTCATTGTCACCAACTGTATCAAGAGCATTTTCTAAAAAATCCATTACTAGTCTAGCCTAATCATGAAAAAGAATATTGAATGTAACAATAAGCAATAACTTGTTCACCATAATTTAGTTACCATGCCTAATAATGGTATTTCAATCATAACGTAATGATCACAAATGCTTTGATAAGCATATCAAAGCATTTTGCAAAATAGAAGTTTTGGCAATGATGTGAAAAAGAATGGCTTACTAATGGGTAGATAAAGTCACCTACGGAGGATTATTAGGTAGTAGCCAATTTGATCAACAGAACATTGCAGAATATAAGACAACCCATCTGAATAATAGTTGTGCACAAAACTGAAAGAAGCAAATTTTTTAAGCAGAATTTTTTAATGTTACTGTGTGCTCATGCTCATTATGTTGAGCATATATTAATCGTTCCATTAATAAAATACCACAACTTATTGAACAAAAGAGTAATAATTTTTTATGTAATTATTCAAACTATCTTGTGTGTTTATTATTTACAAGAGATAGTCTTTTTCCTTTATCAATTAAGTTACTTATCCAAACCAAAAAAAAAGACCGATTGAAATGGTGAAAATTTCAACTGGGTCTGGGTTTCACACTGCAAACAATGATGCATGCTTAAAAGCATAGACACAAACACAAAATACACACATATATTAGACGGCATATTGTGCATATTTTGAGAGGAATTTTATCAAACAGCTGAATTGCATTGATCTGAGAAGCAAACTTGTTTGAAAACCAATGTGTTTGTTATGAAGTCCAAAACTATTTCAATTTATTAATACTAAAAATTAGTCACAGACAAAATATTATTTACAGTGAACAAAGAGAGTCAGAGAGCAACATGAAGCAAACCTTCGAGTCTGTCCCAAATTGGTAACAGTCTCGATCATCCTAGATTAGCCTCCACATCCTTGACCGAAGCAAAAGCTCTTTACCCGACCCATTGAAGAGAAAATAACCCAAGCCCATTCTAATTGTCCAACAACAACCCGACCCATTCAAAAATGCCCAATAATATCAGCCCATCGAAGCCCACACTTTGAGAGCCTAGAACCCAACAATGAGTCACGAACTCACAGTCAAGTTTACCTTAATTTTCAGCAGTGCAAAGCCCAACCTATGAAGCCTACTACGTGCCTGTTTTGTTGGAGCTTTTTTTGGGGGCCGAAATCATATTGGTAGTTTAAAAACGTGACCATAGGGCATTTGGTGAAATTTTGAAATTGTACCTTTCAATCTTTTAAACATGAAAAAGTGTGTTTTTATGCTGCAATTGCATATTTGCATCTCTAAGCAGCAATTACAAATCGCCGCTTTTTCCAAAAATCCAAAATCCAAACTCCACTGGTCATGTGACCAAGGAGTCCAAGCAAACAGCCTCAACAATGTGTACTGCATTGCACGGTCAAAACAGAACAGAATCTACCAACAACCACCAATTTATTAGACACCAAGACACGTATCAGAGGATAATTGAATAACTTTATATTAAGTACTCCCTCCGTCTCACTTTTTTTGTCCTATTTGAAAAGTCAAACTTTTTAAGGGAATATCATTTATTGTTTTGTCTACCTTTTAAAAATGTATAAATTTCCAAAACTACCCTTAAAAAAATTTATCAAAAAATTGAATTAGTAAATTAATAGGGATATAATAGGAACATTAGTAAATTAATGACTTTTATTTTTAGAAACAGGACAATATTTTGGGACATCTCAAAATGAAATAGGAGACAAAAAAAATGGGACGGAGGGAGTATTTTTTTTTGCTAAACATTTATTATTAAGTATTAGTACCGAACTAATGTATGAGTAGTATAATCTAATTATAAGTTGATACTAATGTAAGATGTGGCAAAATATATAACCAAGTATGAGAAATAACTTTCAAAAAAAAATGTTTTTGAAATAACTGTGAGTTTTAGTTAGCTCAATTGATAAAATCTCTGATAGTTGAATAAGAGATTTGAAGTTCAATTATTGCTATTATCAGGAGTAGACAATATAAGCAAGAACTCTTTTAAAAAAAAAATGTGGAATAACTTTGAATTGGATTGTTATATTCCAAACTGTATAGATTTGATTGAATTAAATTGTTATTTTAACTGTTGTGTGAGTATGTGTTGAGAGCAATGTCTAATGTTTACTAAATGAATATTGGTTTTCTTGGTAATTATGAAAATTTCAAATTAGAAATTGATAAGTCCTTTTAGAATATTAGGAACATCACAAATATGTTGGATGTTTTAAACTAATTATATTGATTTTTTTTTTTTTTTTTTAAGAATCATTAGATTTCACATTCTAGAATCTATTATACCACCGACTTTAATATTATTATTATTATTATTATTATTATTACGTTTTTCCTACATACCGTGCATGTGGAAGATAGAGAGAAGCACTTTCGGTTCTTGAATATAATTATTGCTTACTTTTTCTCAACCAAAAAAAAAAAACTATTTCTTACTTACTAGAGTATAGTTCAGTGGTTAGTCATTTCACAAATCAGGGGAAACATCTATACTTTCAGACTCATTATCCGTTGGCTCGGAGAAAAGTCTTCTAATACAACAATATGAGGGAAAAATTCTATAGTAATGGTGACATCATAGCCATTAATAGTAAATGAATAAGTAAACATCATGGGTTCCATAATAACAAATAATGGAGAAGACTTAGTGTGAGATGAAGGGGGAGAGAGAGAGAGATCTCAGCTAGTGTAGCAAGATCATTATGGTGCCAAGACATGCTCATGGACGTAATATATGTAGTGAGTGGAGAGAATCGTTTGTAAGAAGTATGAGTAATGTGTGAGAGTATGTAGTAGTATTGTTGAAATGTACTGCTGAGACAAGTAAGTGTTTAAGAATTGAGCTATGAGAGAGTATTTGTGAGTTAGGAGCAGGGGAACTTAGTTTCTATGCTTGAAACTAAGTATTCAGAGGCTTTTTTAGAGCTTAGAGGAAACTTAAGCAAAGAGATTAAGGCAGAAACTTTTCTGGTGTAAGTCTTGATGCCTTGTTGGTTGTTAAAGCATTAATGGAGAGCTCTTTTTATCGTAAGATTTTCAGGAGGTGATTAACAAATAATCTTTGCTATATCTTCCCCAATCTCCAGAAAATCTTTAGAGAAACGCTTTTAAGATTTTTAGCTAAGAGTAGTAAGTTTAACTTTTGAAAGTTTTTGCCATCCTGAGCAATAACAACTGGGTTTTTGGCTTTAGTATTGAATGCTGATTAGCTTTGGCTGATGGGATTAGAGCATGCTTTTAGGCTAATGATCTGGTTGTGCTGCAACTAGAATCAGAGTTCCTAGGGCAAATTGGACCACCCCAAGCCAGGTGTCAACCTTGGAGCCCTTGCTGAAACTCTGTTGGGATCCCCTTTGGTGCCCTCCAAACCACATTTCCCTAAGTTTCCCCATTTGGGATTCATGTGCTTGGTTCATGAACCTGAAAATACATATTTTTGGCATGAAAATGAACTGATTTTGGTGTCGTTTCATGAGCTTTACTGGTCTTGTAATGGCAGCTTTAGTTTCTTGGCTGCGTGTGCTGAAGAAGAAAGAAACAAAAGCTGGCAGAAGCTTTTTCAGCTTTCCCAGCTTTCTGTCACATCATTTTTAGCTTTATGTTACTTGAAAACTGATGGAACTTCAGCTTATAGAGAAAGGATTTTTCCCCTGTTGGACACGTGTCCATGTTTTGATCAGATTTAGACAAGTTGTGGCTTGATGGGAGGGAGCTCCAGCTGTTCCCTTTTTATTGAAATTCAGTTGAGTAGCTCACGTGTTCCTCAATTTGCTGGATTTGTGTGTGTGTGTGGGCCGGCCAGGCCCAGTTGGGCTTTGTTGATATGCTTGATTGGGCTTAAATCTACAAGATGAGTACCTTTGCCATGGGTTATACTCATGGGCTTTATAGTTAGTTGCTTATGGCAATAATAGTCATAGTTTCCATAAAGCTTTGTGAAATAGATATTTCTTGAATAATCATATTTTCCCATGAGAGGGGGATTTAGCAAGTGTCAATAATATTTGAGTTTTGTAAGTGCTTGCCAAAATAGTATTTGGGTTTTGTAAAATAGTTGCTAAGATAATATTTAGATTTTGTAGAATTGTGCCAAATTAATCATTTGGGCTTTAAGAAAAATAGTTGCCAAATTATTATTTAGGTTTTGTGAAATAAATGCCAAATTAGTATTTGGGTTTTGTATAATAGTGCCAAATTAGTATTTGGGCTTAAAGGAATAAGTGTCAAATTATTATTTAGGTTTTGTAAAATAGTTGCTAAGATAATTGCCAAATTAGTATTGGGGTTTTATGAAATAGTGTAAAAATAGTTGCCAAAATAATATTTTGGGCTTTATAAAGTAGTGCCAAATTAGAATTTGGGCCTTGTGAAAATAGATGCCAAATAGGAATTTGGGCTTTGTGAAAATAGATGCCAAATAGGAATTTGGGCTTTGTAGAAATGATTTTGAGATTTTGTAAAATATTGCTGTGTAGCAATAGGCATTGTAAATAGTGCCGCATCGTATAGCGGGTTTTGGAATTAGCCACATCGTAGTGGGACTTTAAATTAGCCACATTGTAGTGGGACTTTTGGAATTTTGAGCTTTCTTTGGGTTTTGCCCACAAGCCGGATAATGTTGGGCTTTGTGTGGAAAAATGTAATTTTGCGGCCCAATTTTGGTAGCAATATGATGAGTATTTTTTGTGAGAACCCAAGTTAGATAACATGTAGGGTATAATGGGTAATATTTGTGAGAGAGCCCATGGCAATTTATGGACTTGTGTGAGGAGCATTTGCAAAGGCCCAATAATATGGAGGATGTTTAGGTAATATATATGAGAAATATTTATGTCGGTTTAGAATAATGTATGGGCTTCATGTAGGTATTTTGTGAGTGAGCTTAATGAAATTAAGGCCCAAAAATTTATACCTTAACAATAATTAAATATTTCCTTAGCACTTTTACCTTGCCAGATTGAATAGTAGGCCTCACTTTGTTTTTTTTTTTTTATGTGGGAAATACTCAGTTTTTATTCATAATTGGAAAAAGCACGTACATCCTGCATGCATGCATGCATAATACAACCCGGGCACTCCTCAAGCCAAACTAGAAAGTGCTCCACGTTCACTGCATGTTGGGCCAGTGTGTGGGCAGAAACATTTCCTTGTCTTTTTGTGTGTGAAAAAGCAAAAGTGCGAAATCCTTGAGCACTTTGGAGTATTCCTTTGACCACATTTTGGACAGATGGGGCAGCTTCATTCGGTCCGTGAATAGCATTGTTGAGCACTAATGAGTCGCTCTCGAACAGCACATCCCAGACACCAATATCTGTCGCGAATTTGACCCCAACCTCCATGGCTTTTGCCTCGGTCTCCAACGGCCCCAGCGGAGCAAACAGTTTTTGACAAAGCGCTGCTATCACCTGTCCTACTTCATCTCTAATGACCACTCCCACGCCAGCTTGCTTCCGTTTAGAGAACACGGTCCCGTCAACGTTCACTTTATAGCATCTCGTTGGAGGTGGGACCCATTTTACAGGTTGGTTTTGTTCTGCGGTGGTTGATGGTCGTTCATTTGCTATCTAGAATTCCTCCAGCAAGCTAAGGGAGCTCCTTGTCACTGCCAGTCCACTCCGTCGCTTGCCCCCATGACTTACTTCATTCCTATTTTTCCATATCCCCCAGTAGATCATGATTGCCCGCTCCAAAATTCCTGGCCGTGACTCCTCCCACATTTGAAGAAGCCATATCACATCCATAGAGTCCCACGAAGGTTGAAAGTCAAAAGGGAAGGAGAGTTTGCATGATGACCACGCCTCTTTTGCATGTTCGCAGAACCAAAATAAATGGCTTATGGTCTCCACCTGCTCCCCACATACCTCACATGTGCTGTCTTTAGTGATGTTTCTGCGCCGTAAATTTTCTTTTGTGGCTAGGATATTTCTACAAGCTTTCCATGCAAAATGTCTGACCTTGTTTGGCACATTCATCTACCATAATCTCTTCCAGGTCTGTTTCATTGGTGACTGGTTCGAGCCTTCCGCCATCACAGTATCCCATAGTTCCTCCTGTGCTAGTCTATACACACTTTTAACTGTGAACCGTCCGTTCTTGTTTTCAGTCCATATCACTCTATCGCTTGCTCCAGTGACACACAACGGTATGCTTAGGATAGCATCTGTATCCTGTGGTAGAAAGCATTGGCTGACTAGGTCCCTCTTCCATTCCTTGCTATCTTCATCAATAAGGTCACTGACACCCTCTCTAGTGTAACAACCTTATATGTTCGTGGACTTGGAATCCATTTGTCTTTCCAAGCCTTAATCTGTGTACCATCTCCCACTTGCCATCTCATTCCCCATCTCACCAGTGGCTGTGCTGCCCATAATGCTCCTCCATGCATATGAGGGCCGGCACCCCATGTCCACATCCACAAAATCGTAGTTTGGGAAGTATTTTGCCTGGTATACCCGATAAAACAACGAGGAGGGATCTGTTTGGAGTCTCCACCCCTGTTTTGATAGGAGAGCAAGGTTGAAAAGCCGCAAATCCTGGAATCCCATCTCACCTCTCTCCTCTGGTAGACACATCTTCTCCCAACTCAGCCAAGCCGATTTCTTTTCATCCTTTACTTGTCCCCACCAGAATTGTCTAACCATTCCTATCAACTCATCACATAGTGTATTAGGGAGCTTAAAGCAACTCATCATGTAGGATGGCACTGCTTGTGCTACTGCCTTAATCAGAACCTCATTCCCGGCATTAGACAACAATTTTTCCTTCCACCCGGTAAGTTTGTTTGCCACCCTTTGCTTCAATTGTGCAAATGTGTTACTTTTTTATTTCCCCACTAAAGAAGGTAGACCCAGATAAGACTTGTGTGGTCTAATGATTTGTGCGCCGAACATTGTTTTTATTGCATCCTTTGTGTCGTGGTCTGTGTTATGGCTAAAGAAGAGAGAAGTCTTGCTTCTGTTGAGTTGTTGGCCAGAGGACTCCTCATAAACTTTGAGCACCCGCTGAATTTCCTCACCCTCCTTGACTGTGGCTCTCCCAAATATCAAGCTATCGTCGGTGAAAAATAGATGGGAGATGGTGGGTCCCCTAGCCGAGGCAGCCACACCTTTGAGAGCCCTATTTTGGACGGCCTTGTGCAACAATGCGGACAACCCTTCAGCACAAATGAGGAATAAGTATGGTGATAAAGGATCCCCTTGCCGCAGCCCTCGTGTTGGAACAATGTAGCCACTTGGTTGACCGTTAATTCGCACCACATATGACACAGACAAAACACACCTCATCACCAAGTTTATCCACCTATCATGGAAGCCTAGTTTCTCCATAATTTGTCGTAAACAGCCCCACTCTACCCGGTCATATGTCTTGCTCATATCTAGCTTTAGGGTCATTTCTCTTGTTCTACCTTTCTTCTTCCTATTAATGTGATTCATTTACTCATGAGCCACCAAGACATTATCTGAGATGAGCCTCTCAGATACAAAAGCACTTTGGTTTTCGCAAATAATATCCTGCAATACCAAGTTAAGGCGGTTGGCCACTGCCTTGGATGCAAGCTTGTAGGCCACGTTGCATAGGCTGATCGGCCTGTAATCCGTCACTCTTTCCGGGTTCTTTGTTTTAGGAATCAGTACAATGTGCATTTCATGGAACTTAGGAGGGGCTACACCATTGTTAAGAAAGTCTAACATAGTTTTTTTAACAATAGAATTCACAGTAGGCCAAAATTGCTGGTAAAAAATGGGAGGCATACATCCAGCCAAAATTCACAATAAGTCTCACTTCTTATTCTTTACTTTTTGGTCTTCTCTTGAATTCACACTTGGCTGGATGTAAGTTGGCTTGATTCAATTGGCTTAGCCCTATTTTGCATGTAAAGCTGTGTTACCTGCAACACAAAGATATTATACAATTAGTCACAAAATAACATAAAAGTAAGGCTAAATATGTAGATGTGTGAGTACTTTATTGTATATATTTTATGCACATCAAATACCCCTAAACCCACATTTTGCTAGTCCTTGAGCAAAACAAATAAAGAGCAAAACAAACCAAATAATTAAAATGAAAAAAAGAAGAAGAATGAAGTCCTAACTAATCCACTTTCATTGGAAATTTCGATTGCATTTAGTGTATGCAATAAGCCTTTAAACCCCTAGCTTACACTATTGGACGAGTTGTAGTCTCGTGAGAGTTTACAGGGAATATACCCACAAAATTTTGAGAATGAATACTAAAATAAACAAATCAAACAAAATCAAATAATTTTTTTTTTTCAATTGCCTTTTGCAAAGAGGATTAGTTCAAGTTCAAAAACACTACAAATGCTAAAGAAATTTCTCATGCCATCAAAACTCAATGTGAGTGAAAAGTGGTAGCCAACCCAAACATACTCTTTGTTTTAGAATAAACTTGACTCAAATCTCCATTTGAAAGTACACTTCAACTCAAATCTTTCCAGTGTTATCACTCAACAAATGAAATCACTCTAAAATGAGGTGTAACACTCTCAACAATATATGTGAACGGAATAAGTTAAACAAAATCAAATACCTCACATATAAATTGCATGAAAAATGCTTAACCAAGAATGAACAAATAGTCTCATGAAAGGATGCCAAAAAGAATTTATACCACACTTTTTTATTCAATCATATCAATATTTGAACTACACAATCTTCAAGATCAAATAAGGACTTTATTAGGATGTAATGTAGGGTAAAAGCAAAGGGAATGAAATAAAAAATGGGTGAAGGTAAATAATAAGAAGTGTTTTCAAGATTTTTCAGAATGTCAACTCTTTTTGGAATTTCCATTCAACATTTTTTTTTTTAACTCTTCTTCTTCAAAGTAGTATTCATTCCTTACATTTCACTTCTCAAAATTTGATGAGAACCCTTTTTATTTTCTTCTTTTTGACACTTTCCTTCTTTTTTTACTTTTTTTCTTTGAATTCTTTTTTTCTTCTTCTTTGAATTCTCGCACAAACCACCACATTGAAACAAACTAATCAAATTCCATCTTGAAACACTATAGATAAGGGCTTGAAGAAGGAAAGACTAATTAAAAGGCTCAATTGCCTAATCTCATCTCTCAAAGACTAGTATAGTTCATTCAATATCAATGACTTCAAAAGATTCAAGTATGGCATAAAATATATATATTTTCTTTCTTGGCCAAAAGAAAGAACAATGAGACTACAACAAGGGAAATATGTTACGCACTTCCAAATGAACTTTAAGATTAGAAACAATAAATAACCCTCCAAAAATAATGATTGGCTCAAAACTCACAGGGGTTACAGTCTCCACATTGTTATCATCAAGATTTTCTAATCATTTTTATCATTCAACAACAAGTTGTGTTTGAGTGGCTACGTGCATGTGCAATGAATTGAGCATGAAAGCAATGAAATTCTTTAAGCAAGAGTAGTATAACGAACTCAAAACATAAACCTCAAGCTAGGCAAAAGATTTTTTTTTTTTAACACAACTGAACAAAACAAAACAAAAAGATAGAAATCTATATACATCCCCCCAAACCTAAACCAAACATTGTCCTCAATGTTAAAAATGATACTCTCAAATATATGTCTTGAATGAAAAGAGAGCAAAATATTAATATGCAACATGAGAACCAAGTAGAAACAAGTAAGGTAAGGAGAAGGAGGAGACGTACCTTGATCAAGCTGATTGTTATAAATTTTAATTTCTATCAAATATCAACTAGAACAAAAGAAAATAAAACTAAACAAGAAAATAAACACAAAGTCGAATCTAGAAGCAGAAAATAAACAAGAGAAAAAGAAAAGAAAAAAATTGCGAACTTGATTAACACAACTGGGATCAATCCTAATAAACAGGATCATCCAAGAGGACTTCTTCAACTTTTGGAGGCTCATGTTCTAAAAATGGTTTCAAATATTGGCCATTAACTTTAAACATATCACCATTTTTGGGATTCTCAATCTCAATAGCACCAGGGGATAAACAGTGTGAACTATGAATGGACCAATCCATCGAGATCGTAAACTTACTTGGGAAGAGATGCAAATGAGGATTATAAAGAACTTTTTGACCAGGTTCAAATGATTTTCTCAAGATGTTTTTATTATGAACCCTTTTCATTCAATCCTTATACGATTTGGCACAATTGTATGCATCATTGCGAATTTCCTCTAACTCATTGATTTGGAGTTTCCTTTCAGCACCTGCTTTGTCAAGATCAAAATTTAACCGCTTAATAGCCCAATAAGCTCTATGCTCTAACTCAACAGGGAGGTGACAAGCCTTACCATACACAATTCGATAAGGGGACATTCCAATGGGAGTCTTAAAAGTTGTACGGTATGCCCACAATGCATCATTGAGTCTTAAAGACCAATCTTTCCGAGTAGGTTAATTGTTTTCTCCAATATTCTCTTGATTTCTCTATTAGATATCTCTACTTGACCACTTGTCTGTGGGTGATAAGGTGTTGCAACCTTATGAGTGATGCCATATTTCTTCATTAGTTGCTCAAAAACTCTATTGCAAAAGTGCTTTCCTCCATCACTAATAATAGCACGTGGTGTACCAAACCGTGCAAACACATTCTCTCTCAAAAACTTGACTACAACCTTGTGATCATTAGTTCTACATGCAATGGCCTCAACCCACTTAGAAACATAATCAACAACAACAAGGATGTATAAGTTACCAAAAGAATTAGGAAAATGACCAATGAAATCAATACCTTAAACATCAAATACCTCAACAATCAAAATAGGGTTCAATGGCATCATATTTCTTTTTCCAATACTCCCCAACTTTTGGCATCTCTCACAGGCTAAACAATATACATAGGAATCATGAAAAATGGAAGGCCAATAAAATCCACATTGCAAATTCTTAGCAACAGTCTTTCTTGAACTAAAGTGGCCTCCACAAGCATGATCATGACAATAGGATATAACATTTTGTTGGTCACTCTCAGATATGCATATCCTAATTATTTAATTAGAACAGTACTTAAACAAGTATGGATCATCCCAAAAGAAATACTTAACCTCAGCCAAAAATTTAGACCTATCTAATTTAATCCAATGCGAAGGCATTTGATTAGTGACAAGATAATTTGCAATATCAGCATACCAAGGTTTATGGGATACATGCAACAATTGTTCATCAGGGAAAGATTCAAGAATAGGTAAATTTTCATTAGTGTGCTCAACGATTAATCTAGACAAATGGTCAACTACTACATTTTCGGTTCCCTTCTTGTCTCGAATCTCAAGATCACATTCTTGTAACAATAAAATCCATTGGATAAGTCAAGCTTTAGCATCTTTTTTGGAGAAAAGATACTTCAGTGCAGCATGATCCGAATAAATTAATACCTTAGACCCCAACAAATAGGACCTAAATTTATCCAAGGCAAAAACAATTGCTAAGAACTCCTTTTCTGTTATAGTGTAGTTCATTTGAGCATTATTTAGAGTCTTACTAGCATAATAAATCACATGGGGAATCTTTCCAACCCGTTGTCCTAAAACAGCACCAATTGCATAATCAGAGGCATCACACATAATCTCAAAAAGCACTTTCCAATCAGGTGGTTGAATGATAGGTGCAAAAGTCAACTTAGTTTTTAGTCTCTTAAATGCATGGAGACACTCATCATCAAACACAAATGGGGCATCTTTGGCAAGTAAGTTGCATAAGGGCCTTGAGATTTTACTAAAATCCTTGATGAACCTTCGATAGAATCCTGCATGACCCAAAAATGATCTAATTTCCTTAACAGATTGAGGAGGTGGAAGGTTAGAAATCAAATCTATTTTGGCCTTATGAACCTCAATACCACTTTCTGATATGACATGCCCAAGAACAATTCCCTTTCTCACCATAAAATGACATTTCTCCCAATTAAGAACAAGATTCTTCTCCTTACACCACACTAACACTAAGGATAGGTGGTGCAAACATTCTTCAAAAGTGGATCTAAATACTAAAAAGTCATCCATAAATACCTCCAAAAATTGTCCCACCATATCAGAAAAAAAACTAATCATGCACCTCTGAAATGTACCAGGAGCATTACATAAACCAAATGGCATGCGATGGTAGGCAAATGTCCCAAAGGAGCAGGTGTAGGTAGTCTTTTCTTGATCCTCTGGTGCAATGGGAATTTGATTATATCCAGAATATTCATCAAGAAAACAATAATAAGCATGACTAGCTAGCCTTTCCAACATTTGGTCTATAAAAGGAAGATGAAAATGATCTTTTCTTGTCATGGCATTCAACTTACGGTAATCAATGCATACTCTCTATCCCGTTTGCACACGAGTTGTGACTAACTGATCATCCTCATTCTTGACAACTGTTATGCCAGATTTTTTTGGTACAAATTGAACTAGACTCACCCAATTACTATTAGAAATTGGGTAAATAATACCCACATCCAAAAGCTTCAAAAATTTAGCTCTCACTACCCCTTGCATAATAGGGTTTAGACATCTCTACGGTTCACGTGAAGTTTTAGCATTATCTTCTAAGTGAATTATATGCATAACCATAGATGGACTAATACCTTTGATATCAGCAATTGACCAACCTATAGCTTCCTTATGCTCTTGAAGTACACTTATCAATTGGCGTTCCTTAAGTTCATTCAAATCTAAAGCTATAATGGCAGGTAAGGTCTCAAAAGAACCTAAAAAGGCATACTTAAATGTGTCAGGTAATGGTTTCAACTCCAACTTTGGTGGTTACACAGCAGATGGGGGTGAGGATGAAGAAAGTGGAAGAGGGATCACTTTTGGTTGCCAACTATCAGTACTTAAGAGAGGAACAGAATCTAACAATGCATTGATCTCTTCAATTGAGTGTTCAATATCAAAATTGCAACCAAAAAGATTTAAGCAAGCCTCTAGAGGATCCTCATAACTTAATTGTAGGAAAGTATCATGGACTAGACTCTCAATCATGTCAACCTCACAGATATCCTCATTGTCTAGCACTTGTTTACTTATGTGGAAGATATTAAGCTCAACAGTCATATTTCCAAGAGAAATCTTCATTACACCACTCCGACAATTAATCAAAGCATTGGATGTGGCTAAGAAAAGGCGACCCAAAATGACATAGATTTGTGTACTGGCATTTAGAACAGGTTCAGTGTCTAACACATCAAAATCCACAGACCTATAAGCTATCAGCTAATTGAAGTGTCATGTTTGTTGATTTTAACTCCCCCAACCTAGCTGTAAGTATACTGAATATGGCAATAAGTTCACACTTGCCCCCAAATCTAGCAAAGCTCACTCAATGAGATGATCCCCAATCTTGCATAAAATTGTAGGGGATCCAGGGTCCTTACATTTCATTGGATATTTATGTTGAATGATTGAATTGACTTGTTCAGTCAAAAATGCCTTTTTAGGGACATTTGTCTTTCTCTTCATTGTCATAAGATCTTTTAGAAACTTGGCGTTAGTAGGAACTTGCTGAATTGTATCAAGAAATGGAATGTTTATTTGCACTTGCTTAAAAACTTCTAAAATGTCTCCAAATTGTACACTTTTCTAAGGACTGATTAACCTTTGAGGAAATGGACCTTTAGGAACCTTATCAAGGGGAGAACTAAGATCCTGAATTGGAGTGGCAAGTGGGTTGTCCTTCTTTTCTCCATGATCATCATGTGAACTATGAGTTCCTTTTTCCTTTAACACAATATTTTCATCATCCTCCACTTCTGGCATTTTCACTTGATTATCAATTTGCTTACCAGGCCTAAGGGTAGTAATAGACTGAACATGTTCTTGTCCATGAGTAGAACTAGAAGAACCATTGATAGCATACTGTCCTTTTGGGTTAGGTATAGGTTGACTAGGAAACTTTCTTTTTTCCCTCTCTCCAACTTGGGTTGCTAACTGGCCAACTTGATTTTCCAACGTTGAAATAGCTTGAGAATTCAAATAGGTGGAACTTTTCATCTCTTGAATGGCTTGGCTAGTTGAGTGCATGAAAGTTTTGAGAGACTCCCCAAAGATGGTTGTTGTCTTGGTGGTGCTACAAACTAAGGTGTTGATTGAGGAATGGGAGGATTTGCTTGAGTAGGTGGACAAAATTGACTTTGTTGATGCACTTGTTGTCCACCTACATTTATGGGAGGCTAATTTTGCCTCCATGAGAAATTAGAATGGTTCCTCTAATTTGGATTGTATGTCTCTGAAAATGGACTAGTAAATGGTTTTCCATAATTGTTTTGTGCATTTGCTTGCTCAGTATAAAAATCAGGGTGCCCAGCTGCGAAAGAACACATTTGTGTTGTATGCATAAGACTTGCACAAATAGAGCATGTTTCACTTTGAACTTGATTGACAGAATTCATCCCTCTACCTAAAGCTAAAGCCTCAACCTTACAAGTGAGATTGTCCAACCTAGCTTTTATGTCTAAATCTTCACTGACTTCATACAATCCTCATTTCTTAACTGCAGGGGCAGATCTCTCTTTACAGTTGGAAAAATCCCATTGTTGTGATTTTGTATGCCTTATCATCTACAAGACTAAAAAATCCACCACCATTCATGGACTCAATCATGTTATGATTTGTCTAAGTCAAACCATTATAAAATATTGTACTAATCTCCATGTTTCAAAACCATGATGAGGACACTTTAAGATCAAGTCCTTAAATCTCTCCCAACTGTCATAAAATTTCTCTTGTTCATCCTAATAAAAATAAGCAATTTCTCTCCTCAAAGCATTGGTCTTTGTCATTGGGAAAAATTTAGGGAGGAATGTTGTGACCAACAATTCTCATGAAGTGATAGATCCAGGTGACAAAGAATTAAGCCATGATTTTGCCTTATCCTTCATGGAAAAAGGGAATAAACGCAAGCAAACAAACTCATCAGTGAAATTCTGGAACTTACAAGTAGCACAAATCTCAAGAAAATCCTTCACATGCATATAAGGATCTTCTCTATCCAATTCATGAAAAGTAGGAAGAATGTGGATTATCTATGGCTTCAACTCAAAATGTGCAGCAGTGGTTGTAGGCAATACTATGCAAGATGGAGGGTTGGTGGTTATGGGTGAGAATAACTCCTTAAGAGTTTTTGAATCTTCTCCTATTTCTCCCATTGTGGATGAATAATCAAAACTAACAAGACAATTTTCTTTATCATGTATCCAAGTTCTCATACACCAAGCACAAAGAATTTTTTTTTTCTATTTAAAAAAAAAAATTAACTATAACTAGTAACAGGAAAAATTCAATTAAGACCTAATTTATTTTCCTAACCAAGTCCCCGGCAACGGCGCCAAAAACTTGTTTTGAAATTTTAAAGTACTCGCAAGTGTACGAACCATATCGAAGTATAGTTTGACAAGAACGAGGTCGAACCCACAGGAACTTGAATGAACGTAGAAAAATTAATTAAACCTTAACCAAATTAATCCTAATCTAGTTTAATAAAAATTGGTTTTTCTGAGATTAAATATACTAAGCAAATAATAAAATTAAGAAAATAGTTAAACTAAGCAAAAGATATAAAGCAATAAAAAGATGTAAACAATAAAGAGAAATGAATTAAGGTTTTGGAATCCGCCTTGTAAGTCATATCAGCATATATTTATAATCATTAATTTTCCCAACCACTACATGATAATCTAGAAATCAAGCTTGCTACCATGGAAAATATTATCATTAAAACTTATATTTAAATATCTAGAGCATGTTCTTCTTCACTTCTTAAGTTTAAAATCAAATCACAAAAGATATCCAATTTTAAAATCAAACAATCATAATCCAAGCATTAAATTAATTAAGATAAATCCTAAATCTAGAATCTTATCTTAGTCAATTGATGTGAAGCAAGAACAATTTAAATCATTAAAGAATAGCTATTGTGGAAAAAATCAAATCACATAAATACTACTGATAATCCTTAACAAAGTTTCATCCTCAACATTAATTGAAAATTTAGCTACTCATGATACTTGAGATAAAACATAAAAATAAAATACTAAATATTCAGCTAGACAAATAAAATAGAAAAAGAAATAATCCCAATTCTAAAGAAAAGTCATAAAAGAAACTACGTGCTGCTGCTTGCACTCCACATGTGGGTCCACGAAAACAAGCCTCCTATCAATTATTTCTTCTTCTGTTTTTTTCTTTTCCTTGCTCCTTCACATGGGACATGACTTTAGGAAGCTTCTCTTTATTCTTAATCCCTGCTTTTTATTTCTTTGTTTTTTACTTCACATGCTGACTTCACTACCTCATAATTAAATATTTCCTTGGCACTTTTACCTTGTCAGATTGAATAGTAAGTTTCACTTCTTATTCTTTACTTTTTGGTCTTCTCTTGAATTCACACCTGGTTGGATGTAGGTTGGCTTGATTCAATTGGCCTAGCCCAAGATATTATACAGTAAGTCACAAAAGAACATAAAATTAAGGTTAAATATGTAAATACTTTATTGTATATATTTCATTCACATTAGAGACCAAATCCAAGCTTGTGGGGCTGAATTGCATGCATAGGGTTCTTCTAAGACCAAACCCGAAACAGAGGAGATTAAAAGGTTAAAAGCTGGAACCACATTTAGGCATCGTCATCGTGGTTGGTAGAAAGTAGAAAGACACGAAGTCTTCGACTATTGTTAGTCTAGCTAGCTCTTCTCAAATAATGCAAGGATTATCCAAGAAAGCCTAATATTAGGTGTAGGGAAAGCACCATTGACCCCAAGTCCTTGGCATCTTTGTTAAGTTTAGGTGTTTAGGTCTTCCTAAATAATGCAAAATTGGTATATTACTAGTGGCGGATGTAGCTTTTTTGCTTGTTGAATGAAGCCTATCTTACAAAAAAACAAACAAGAGGGTAATCAACTAAGAGAGAGAGAGAGAGAGAGAGAGAGAGGAAAAAGGAGAATGATTAGAGTCCTTGAAATACTGACATATAATCTAATCAAGAACCTATAGATCTCTGACAATGTCAGAGAGAAGCAAATGAGTAATGTTTAACTTTCTAAAAACCTCACTACATATTTAACCATTTATATAGTAAAAAGTAAATCTAAGATTTATCCCAAGTGAGTTCTAAATCTCCTAGTTGGCATTATGTAATAAATTATTAGTTTATATTACACTATCAATGTAAAACAATAATTGTTTAAAAGGAAAAAGCCAACATTTTATCTAGTAAGAGATTAAAAAAAATGTTGATTTTTGCAAGAGCTTATTAATTTACAACACAAACTAACTTTAATTCCAAAATTCCGAAAAGATATCTCATGCGCCGAGCACATACAAGAGTTTTGCCGGATCCCGTATTCAATACAATTCATTTATTCAATGAGAGAGTCATTTTTCGAATATAGCTAAGGATATGGCCAAGCACAACAAATTGCCCTGTTAAAAGTACTTTACAAACAACACATGCCATTGACAAACCTATTTGCTTGGATAAAGGAGAAACTTTATTATCAAAACAAACACAATTTACAATGAAATCCAAACACCAAAACAAAATTAATCCCTAAAACACAAATCATTTGCAAATACTAACCTCCAAACTTCCGCAAATACTACTAACCTTATTTATAAGCCAAAATATTACAATTCCAAATTAAAACAACTATTCCAAACTACACAAGTACATCACATCAGAACCAATGTTCAAAGCTCACATCAAATCCACGACCGAATATAACATTTGCAATCTTCAATTCAAAACTTTGACATCGATCTTTGCTATTAGATGATAGCTGATTCCGCAATATTCACACATGCACATCAGTTACCAAGGCCAACCCCTATGGTCACACTGTTAATGTAAAAATAAATTCAAAAAGAAAGTTAGTGGTTAAATAGTTATTTGGACAAAAAGAAAAATGAAAAAAAAAATACACACAAGAATACAATCTTGATGAAAAAGAAAAAAATTGCTCTGCAGCTTTGATGAAAATTTGTCATGCCTTCATTTTCATCATTCTTTTTAAATACATGGCTATGGACTATGTAAGCACCTATACTCATCGGCCATATTCTTTGCCATAAAAGTTTGAGAAAGATCAGTGATAGTTATGGAGTGGAAGAAGGAAACTAATCTAGAGTTTTGAGAGAAAAAGACCTCTATGGAAAGACTAAGATCACTAAAACTAAATACAAACTGATGATATTGAGCTTTTGGATTTCAAATTTATTTCAAGTTTTTGAATCTTGCCTGTTTATAAATTAAATTTATTTGTGTTTTTCTAATTAATTTTTTTTTTTAGTAACTAGAGTTAAATTTACATGGTTTTGTTTCGTTTTTTTCATTTAGGAAGTTGAATTAGAGTTGTTTTAAATGTGTGGCCTTTTATTATTGGTTAGGACTACTCGAGACCTAGGTCCTAATAATTTCTCCTTAGAAGAACCTAACAGCATATACGAATTGAATAGAAATTCCCAAGAAAGAACCTACTTAACGACACAAAAGATCATCTAACTTCTACACACTTTGTCAAACCTATATAATGGTTCTGAAACCCAAACTGTTCAAAAAACCAGAGAATGAAGGGATTTAAGATTTTTGAAGTTGAACAGAGATCTAACCAAAGTCAAACAATGATGATGTAATAATTAATTTAAAAATTATTTAAAATATACATAAATATAATAAATTAGTATAAATGGAAAAAATGACTAAAATAGTTCCAAAAAATAAAAATAAAAACCATCTTTCAAATGTATTTTTTATATCAATGGAATATTATTAATTGTTAAAAAAATAGTAATAAAAATAAAAATTATTAATTCACATTATACTATCAAGATAAGATAGAATTATATTATAGACAAAACAAATGTTTACAAAATTATAGAATAGAGATAAGAAACATTTCTAACACCCAAATACAAGCACTCCAAAACTATCCCCCCACCACCCCACCCCCACCCCCCCCTCCAAAAAAAAAAAAAAAAAAAAAAGCTATTACAGAAACTTGACACCCAAATACTCAGACCGAACCAAATGGTAAAAACTGGGGAAAAAAAATATAAAAATCCAAACAAATAGGAAAAAAAATTACTGTAATCTTTTCCTAGCAGATATCGTGGCACTGGCAGCCATGGTAGCAGCATGGTGGCCCTGGCGGCCCTCGCTCCCCTTTCGGCCCTGGCAGCCCTCGCTCCCCTTGTGGCCCTTTCGGCCCTGGTGGCCCTTGCTTCCCTTCCGGCCCTTGCTTCCCTTCCCGCCCTTGCTTCCCTTCCGGCCCTTGCTTCCCTTGCGGCCCTGGCTTCCCTTCCGGTCCTTGCGGCCCTGTCGGCCCTGGATCCCCTTTTCGCCAGTAAATCGCCAATACGATTAAGATAAGTAATATTATTGAAGCCAAGAGACACCCCAGCACGAACCACACGGGCGCAGATTGTGGTTTACTTGGTGCAGGCCATATGTTGTCATCTGGTAGTGATGGAGTGAAAGGGGGAGATGGGGAGTGAAATGGGGGGCAGGGTGGTGGTGGTGGTTGTGAAGAGAGGGTTGGAATTAGTGGTGCAATGATGGTGGTAAACAACATGAAGAACAGGGCAAACATGGTTGAAATATTTGGATTTTGGAGTTGGAGGTGAAGCTCCGTCTGCTCTGAAATAGCCACAAAGCCATGCTTTTTATAGTTGCTTGGATCACCATCGTTTGGTAGATAGTCTTAGGCAGTCTCAGACTTCACCAACCTTATTTTTATTTTTTGCATGAACCTCTTTTGTTTTATATTGTTATTTTTTCCGAATAACCCAAAAAAAAAAAAAAGAGCCATGGGCCATGCGACATGGACCTTTTTATTTTTATTAATAGGAAAGTCGGTGCAAGTACAATAATACATGCATGCACCCACTTTCCTCTTGAATTTTCTAGACCGTACGTAATGGTTGTAAACTTCTCAGTTGTGGCTTGTACGGCAGTCCTGATAGTGTGGTGCTTCAGGTAGTTGATTTCCAGTTGGGTTGTATCTCGCGTGCATGTGTTATGTAAACTCTTACTTTTAATAAAATCCGCCCGTTCATGCAAGTTCACGTTGTGTAACTTGAAAAAATGACACATTTTTAAGATCATAGTCACATTGCAATTCCATGATATTGTTTTAGGGAGTCAGCAAAAAGATGAATCTACGAGCTTATTTCAAATTTGTCCATACGATTAAGCTAATTAATATTGAGTGAAGAGAGGGTTGGAATTAGTGGCGATGGTTGCGAAGAGAGGGTTGGAATTAGTGGTGCGATGATGGTGGTAAACAACATGAGCAACGAGGAAAACATGGTTGAAATATTTGGATTTTGGAGTTGGAGGTGAAGGTCTGTCTGCTCTGAAATAGCCACAAAACCATGCTTTTTATAGTTGCTTGGATCACCATCGTTTGGTAGACAGTCTCAGGCAGTCTCAGACTTCACCAATCTTATCTTTATTTTTTCATGAACCTCTTTTGTTTTGTTATTTTTTCATTCTCTGCTGCTAAAAGCCCTATATCAATAGAAAGCCTAAAATATTCCGAAAACAAAAAATAACCCCCCCAAAAAAAAAGATAAAAAGAAAAAAGGGCTCACTGCTTTTAAGCCCACATGGGCCATGGGCCCATGCGACATGGACCTTTCTGTTTTTGTTATATTTCTATAAAGCACCGTAGACCTTTCGTGGAAGATACAAGTCTTTGATAATCATATTTGTTTTATCCTATATATATATATATATATATATATATAATTGAAGTCTCTACTAGCATCACAATTTTTTACATCAGCACAGTATAATATTTAAAAAATAAAAAATAAAATTATAAACACTATTTTTCTCTCAGTGAAATTCTATATTTTTAACAAGTTCAACTTAAATTCAAATTCAAATTTTGATAATTTAACTCAAGGTTAATTATGAACACTATAATTACAGTATCACTATCTGTAATCAGCTCTACCCATATATGACTCCATTCTCAATTTCTTCCTCTCTCTGCATTCCAACTTCAAACTCACTAATCATTATGTTGAAGTTAAGTTTGATTTACTATTCTTTTTCCCCTTTTTCTTTACTCATTACCCGTTTATGAAGCAAACAATTGGTCTACATTGCTCCAATTTCCAAGACAACGTGCACCACGTGTGGTTAAAATTTGATGTTTTCATCAATTGAAGTTGTCGCCAAGTGTGACTCCTCTTTCTTCTTTAATTCTTATTAAAATAAGGGTTCGGTTAATGTGTGCCCTTAGGGCACATATTAAGCTTTTTATTTTTAGAAACATTTTCTCGGAAATTGAAAAAACTGTCATTATTTTTTCAATTCCCGAGAAATTTTTTTTCAAAAATGAAAATTAATGTGTGCCCTAAGGGCACACATTAGTAAAATCCTTAAAATAATACATATTATACTACATAACATTATAATATATATAACTATTATTAAACTATTATACATCATATAATATATAAAAAAAATAGAAATATAACAGGATTTTTTGGGCTAAGCAAAACTATTGATCAATATTTTTTTTATTTATAGTAATTGATTATTTGATTAGATTTTTCATATATTGAGATTTGTCTACTTTCTAGCAAATCTTTAGTTTGTTATTATTTTTTTATGAATAAATAATTTATTATCCCCTTCTTTGTCACTCTTATATTTTCTTCTCCTTTACTTTGATAATATATATATATATATATATATATATATATATATATATATATATATATATATATATTTTATAGTTTTTTTTTTATGTATTTTTAAATAGTGATTTTCGTACATGAACCACCAAACCTTACACCTTACGTTTGTGACTATATATGATTTCGTTTAAAGTTTAGACCCGTTAAAATTTAAAACTTATTACTTTATGGGTTCATGTACTTTTTTTTTTCTTATATTTCTCTTTTGAATATTCATATATTTTTTGAATTGTTTCAATAACTTATTCTTTAATTATATATCTTTTTGTTATTTTGAAAGTTTTAACATCTGAATTTGTATTAGTTTTTGCAATATTTGAACATGTTTAGCAGATTTCAATGACTATACCATATATTATTCTTTTGAAGGTAATCAATTTTTCTTTTATATTTCTCTATTGTGTAATTATATACATTTTGTTTTGTTTCAAAATTTATAGGAAGTAAATCTTATGATTCTTTAATATTTTTTGGCATTTCAAAAGTTTTAATATCTGAATTATTTTTTTTATGATAACACATCTTTCTCTTATATTTCACTGTTGTGTAGTCACACACACACACACACACACACAAACACACACATATATATATATATATTATCTATAATTTGTAGACTATAAATCTTATGATTCCTTTCAATAGTTATAACCATAGATTATTCTTTTGAATGTAACCTATCTTTGTCTTATATTTCTCTATTGCTTAGTCATATATATTTTGTTTTGTTTTAATAATTTCTACGCCATGAATCATCTGATTTTTTAATATTTTTTGGTCTTTCAGAAATTTTAATATTTGGAATATCATCATTGAAAATAACAAAATCCATGCAAACATTAAAATAAAAGTTAATTTTATATGAATATTAAAATTTTATAAATTAGAATAGTATTCCTGAATACTGATTTACTTTACGTGAGTAAAATGTAGGATTTTTTTTTTCTCTTAATGTTTAAATGTGCATTTTTATACAAGATTCCTGAGTAATTAATGTAAATCCATGCAATATATTAAAATCTCTAAGTTATTTTACAAATTTTTTGTCAGTCATTACACATCCAAGCAATGACTTTTTCATCAAATTGTAACACAAATTAAAGTCATACAAGAGCAAATCATGCAATGATATAGTTTTTTTAATCAATTTAGGATTTTATAAAATTATTTTAGTCTACCTCACAAATAGGTAGGTTCCCGTGCATAGCACGGGGTTAGCGACTAGTTAATTATAAGAATATGCAAAAGTCCTTAAAAATGCAAATAGGGTTCACTATTCACAAAAACCCTACATTCGATGAGCCATTTTTCATAATATTTTACCACATGCTGCAATTACATCTAAATATTGATGTTACATCCACAATCACAACTGAATATTTAGTACTGTACAATAATACATGCACCCACTTTCCTGTTGAATCGTCTATACTGGGACATGATGGGTTTCTCACAAAACTGTCTTATGCTTTGCCCCCTACGTAATGGTTGTTAACTTCTCAGTTGTGGCTTGTGTGGCAATCTTGATAGTGTGGTGTTTCAGGTAGTTGATTTCCAGTTGGGTAGTATTTCGTGTGCATGTGTAATGTAAACTCTTTCTTTTAATAAAACCGCTCGTTCATACAAGTTCACTAGGTGTAACTTGAAAAAATTATACATTTTTAAGACCATAGTCACAGTGGCAGCTCCATGATATTTTTCTAGGGAGTCAGTAAAAAGATGAATCTTAGGTACTGTAAGGGACATATTTTTATATAATTGACATATTTTTTGACAAAACGCACTTATATTTTGGTAAATCTAAGTAGGTTCAAGATAATCATTACAAGTGGTTACATTGAAGACATGAAGATTACTCAAGAATTGCTCAAGAAAAGTGCAATCTGCAGGTCTCAATACCTCATCTACAGAAGCTCAATTTGTCGAGATTCATTAAAGCTCGACACATGTCTCGATCTATCAAGTTTACAGGATTCAGACTATAGCCAGCAACGTTTTTATTCTAAAAGGCTATTTGTTTATGGGTTTGTATAATCCTTATTGGACTAGGAATTAGGAAAGCCCAAGGTTTGTGTATACCTATTTGAAATAGGAGAGCCCATTCAGCTTTTATTTAAACAAGGAGGTGGAAAAAGAAAAATTTAACCCTAGAGAGCTTCATAAGGTTTTCTTTTTGAAACCCTAGCCTCCTTCTACAGAAGAAAGAGTTCTTGCTGCGTTTTTTGTATGCCTTTGGGCTCTGTAACCAAGCAAAGTCTCTCACACCATCATTGAAGATCTTATTGGTGTTTTTATGTGAAGTTGTTGCAAATCAACTACATCAATCCAAAGGTTGTTATGGAGTTAGTCACGTACTGAGATTCGTGTAAAGGAGTTAGTCACGTACTGGGATTCGTGCATTGAACGGAAAGATTACCGCTACAATACAAGTCCAATTGGGTATTGGGGTAGGGGTTCAACTGTAAGTTGGTATTTTGAGATAGGCCAAAGGGTTTGGTAAGATTTCGTATACTTGTAACCGCTTGTGATTGATAATAGTGGATTATTGAGAGTGGTGACCTTAAAATCACCTGGTGGAATTTTGCCTCGATAGTTTTCCCCATTCATAAACAAATCACCCATGTCAAATTTATTTTTTGCTGCATTTAGTATAATTGGTGATTTGTTTGTGCTACCATGCTATTGCATGTAATTGAACATAATTAATTAATTTGGGTAATTAATTAATTTGCAAGGGGTCAATATATTTTTTCCCTAACAGGTACACTAGCGAAGCCAAAAAATTTTCCTAGGGATAGCCAAGTTAGTTATATCTACATTGTGTTAATGGGTTAAGCCTACGTTAGTTCATCCTACGTTGGCTCAAAATGCAAAAAACTCAAGTTAATTTGGCCCAAATTGTGGCCAAAAATAAATTACTTTATTTCATAAATAACTTTAAGTAAACTTGTGCCTACATTTTTTTCACTGTACTAAATTATTTGCACTTAGGTTTGAACTTAACTTCTTGCATTTTAGAGCTTTTCTAAGGAGTTACATCTAATATTTTACATTTAGGATAAACAATTGGTTGACTAAGATTATGACTTCAAAGGGATTAAAGAAGAAGAAGAAGAAGAAGAATTATACAAGAACCTCTTATCTTGCCTACCATCTTCAAATGCATTTTTGTTTTTATGAGAAAAGCTGAAAATCCAACCAGATATACATTTTACAGCCCTAAGACAAGTCAATATGAAGAATTGTCATTTTTTTAGTTTTTTTTTTTTTTTTTTTGCTTAGTATATTTTTTTAATTGATGTTGTATGTGATATTGAGTTTGCAATTTGTGATATTGAGTTTGCAATTTGGTACTCTTTTTAGTGAAAATATACAAGTAGTCAATTTAATGGAATGAGGTAGCTAAGTTTTAGATTTCAGGAATTCAGAATTTGAGGCAACCCCAATGAAGAGGAAGAGTACTTTAGAGTGTTTAAGGATCCATGGGTGATATATTAGCATATATTTGGTATTTTTTCTCTTGTTGTCCTATGCATATTGGCTATGGTATTTGTAAAATTATCTTAATTCTGTAGAAAAGAATAGGTTGAAGTGGTTGAAGGCTACTACAACCTGTGCAATGTTTTTAATGTCTAATATTTGTGTGTAGATGCTCCAGAAGTGTAGAGCTTTTTCTTTTCATTTTTTTTAATGTTGAAAATTTCATTAATTTTATTTTGGGGTTTAGGCGTACTTCGAATGAAGTTTATGCATGTGCCAATCACAAAAATTAATTGAAGTTTGTGATGAGATCTAGCACCAAAAACTGAACCTATCCACACCCCCACATATTCTAACATGGCTTAATATGTCTATGCAATTACATCATTTAAGTTACTATTACAAAATTAATAAATTAGCATTTACATATTAGGTGTTGTAAAATATTTGGAAGACTCAATAAAAGACATTGCATTATAATCTTCTTTGTCGAACATTGTCATATATATATATATATGTGGATGGAATTTTTAGAATACATTTTTATAATCCAAATATTGTTTATCTTATGAGTTCATTATTTATTATTGTAGTTATGTCATTGAACAAAAACATATTATTTATGGACAAAAAACTAATCAATTAACAATCACATTAGAAACAACACATTGAAGGTCAATTTGAAAAATTAAGAGCTATCAATTTAAATACTAAGTAATTTTTTAATATAAGAAAACCCAAAAGAGATAACATATTCTTTTTATTACGTTGATCTATTATATGAATTGAATGATTTTTACTAGTTCAATAAATTCAAACAGCAGTTTTTATTTGCGTTGCTTTGACCCGCATCCTTGGATTCTCTCTTGCCCTTGTCTTGGGACTTATATTGAGAGAAAGCAATTTGTTTGCGATCCTTATCACCTGCATTGACATTTGCGTTTTTTATGAACTTCTTGAATTGTCTGGTGATATATGACTTTAGCTTAGTATCCTCATCATTGTCATCATTTTTTGGTTTTCAAGGCCATATTCTTGCCTTTGCCACTTTTGCCAACCCTTGCTAACCCTGGTTCATAGGTTTGCAAGTTACCAATCAATTCAATCAAAGGAATAGAGTCAAGACCTTTTGATTCTTCAATGGCGCAGCAATGATCTTGGCATGAAATCTCTCTAGAAGAAATCTGAGAATCTTCTTAACAATCTTAGGCTCCAAAATCTGTTCTTCAAGATTGAATGTTGAATTCACTATGTCTTTGAGCTTGGCATAGAATTTATCAAATGATTCATCCTTATCCATCCTAATTTCCTCAAAGCTAGTAGTGAGCCTTTGAAGATTAGAGTTCTCAATAGCTTTAGTGCCCTCACAAGTGTTCTAAAGAATTGTCCAAACTTCCTTGACATTGTTAGTTGAAGAGATTTCCTTGAATTCTTTATTTGTTACAGCACTAAAAAGAGCATTCAGTGCCTTACTGTTAAAGTTGGCAGCCTCGATCTTGGTGTCATCCCATGTTGCAGGTGGCTCTTTAGGCTTTGGCTAACCTACTTCAATTGCTAGCCAGACTTTCTCATCTAAGGATTGCAAAAAAGCACTTATGCATACTTTTCAGTATGCATAGTTAGTCCCATCAAATAGAGGAATAATCAAAGATTGTTCACGATTCATAACAGTAGGGGACAATGGATCACACAGCAAATATTAAAAACTAATCAGAGTGTACCTGCTCTAATACCACTTATTGGGTTAAGATAGCTTGACCTCGATTAATTAATTCTGTACGGCAACGAACCCTTAGGGTCATTTGGGCCTTGAACCCTAACTCTACAGTGTGGCCCATAGTCCTAACACCCTTGTCAGAAACTAGGCTTAAGGCCCACTAGGGTCACGAATATGGGCCTTCTGTCATTGTGTTCGGCCCAGAACCCACTAGGTAGGTCACTGTAGTATATGCTCATTAGTTCATGGCCCGGGGGTTGCCCGGTAAACTCGTCTCCCACGAGTGTAACTACTCGGAAAGGTCATACCCCAGATGCTCGGCACCGTCTTTAGAAGTACCTCTACCGAGCATCACCTCCCTGAAGTGGGAACCATTTCCAATGCCACTCTCTCTACATCCCACTCCCAACTAAACACCCACTTAGTGATAACAACATTGGACTTCCTCTCCCATTAGCCATCAAAGTAATTATGATACTTACATTAATTTGGGGCTATAAATATGAGAAGTTAAGGGAAAGAGGGTTGAAAGGTCGGGGAAAGAAGTTCAGAGTTGAGAGCAATAAAGTCATAAGAGTGAGAAGGAAAGAAGAAAATGGTGGATGAGATATGGTTGGGTTTCTAAGCTAGAATCACCCAAAGTAGGATATCCAAAGCCTACATTACAAATAGATTGTGAGCCCAAGAGAAAGCCAGACTGTTGATCTTGTTTTGGGTGCGCACAAATTCAATTACCTAAGTTGATCAATTATATCAAATTACATGAAAATAGTGGAGGCACCAATAAATCACTAAATAAACTAAATGCAGCAGAAAATAAATTGAACACGATGATTTGTTGACAAATGGAAAAAATCTCGCATGGCCAAAAACCCACCGAGTGATTTTAAGGTCACTACTCCCAATAATCCACTAATCAACAGTAAAGCGGTTACAAGTATAAGGAATCTTACCAATTACCTTACCCTATCCCAAAATACCAATCTACAGTTGAACCTTTGCTCCAATACCCACTTAGACTTGATTTTGTAGTAACCTTCTTTCCCTTGATGCATTGAAAGCTTGAATTTGTGTGAAAACACAAGAGCTGTTTAGATCCCCAAATTAAAGATTACGGCTCGGTTGATTTTACTCTAACTTAAACTAAATGCGAAATAGAGTAAATGCGAGTGAATAAAAAATAAAATTACTCTAAGCCATATTTATTAAAACACAGCAGTAAAATGAAAGCTAAAAGAGTAGGGAAGAAGAATGTTAACACAAGATAACACGCTGATTTGTTATCGAAGAAGAAACCGAAAAACTCAGCTAAAAACCTCTTCGTCGCCCTTCAAGCTGTAAATCGATCCACTAGAGAATAAATTGGAGTACACGAATAACAAAAGACCCTCCAAGCCTAGTCTACCCCATGTACTCAATCCCTCCAAGCTCCTGCTACCAATTGACTTCACCAAGCCTTGTCTTCTCTAGCTCTCTAGATCATGCAATTCAGTTCGATTGCATCTACCAAACAAATGGCTTCTTTCAATGCATCCCAGCAGTACCAAAACCGCATTTGACACTCAGAATGTGTATGGTAAATGTTTGGGCTATCAACTTCTCAAGGATTTGGAAATGGAGAGGTAGGAGTTGAGGAAAACCACAATGGATTGTGTAGAGGATTGTGGGTATAACAATCTCTAACTCTCAAAGGTTGTGGTTAGGGTTTTCTCTCTGAAAAGCACTTCTCTCAATATGTGGCTAATGAGGGTATATATAATGGGTGTAAAGACATGATGTATCAGATATGACAAAATAGCAAAACAAAATGTTTTGTGGGTATCTTGTGGAAAGGGCTTACTTGTGAGACACTCACAAAAACCAGCTATCACCATCTGTCATAACTCTTCACATTCTAGTCATGTGCTGAGCACATGCTTCACTTTGCGGGAAGGCTACTCGCAAGCAACTCGTGAAAACTCCTTGATCTTCAATTTGCCTTGAGTCTTCACACTCTCTCTACACACAACCCATACAATGAAATCCCACATAAAATATAGGGTACAAAAGATTGAACATAATTACAATCAAATTTGGCACAGAATTAAAGCCAACAAAAAAATAATTGTAAACCACAACTTTACATGCACCAACCTCTAATTTGTGACTAACCCTTTGCACGGATCCCAAGTACATGACTAACTACAGCAACTTGAATAGATGTTGTTGGCTGCAAAGTTTTTCACTTCATCAACAATGAAGATTTGGAAGCACTCAATTACAAAACCCTATGACGTACAAACGTAGTAGCTTCTCACAGAGAAAATAAGTCTCTCAGTCTCTATATCCATGCATGACGGCCTTTAAAATAAACCTTATATCTATTTAGGGTTGTGAGAAAAGATACCCCAAAAAATATGCAAGGCTTGGTCGAATTTCAGATCTGAAAATTTTGAAATCGTAATTCTCAATAGATCAAGCTGCTGTCGAGTTATCTATCAAGCTTCACATTAAGTCTCGATAGTAGGCTTCTATTGAGCTATATGTCAAGACATAATGAACAGTTTTTCTTCACTTATTTCTTAGACCAATCTTCATGTCTTTAATATTAGACTTGACCAACATGTTTCTTGAAGTACTAAACCCATCTTAGATCTACCAATTACAAGTAAAGTGTATTTTGTCAATGGATTAACCAATTACACAAAATATGACCCTAACACTCTCCACTCACATTCATCATCATTTGTGTGTTCTCCACTCATACATCCCTACATGGAAAGCACTTGCACACCACATCCAAAGATTATTCTACATATTTGTATCCTCTCATATCTTTCCTACAAGGAAAGATCCTACGTTTATATGATCTTCGTCAACCCTACACCCCTATGTAAGTACCGAGTCTTCTCTTCTACACTTTTGAGTTATTGGAGATTATTCTATTATTAACTTAACCTTAGGAGGGCTTTTAGCTAGCACCCCACTGATGCTCTCTATAAGAATAGTTTTTTATACTCATATAGCCAGGTCTAAGCATTGTGGACCGATGAATGAAGGAAAATTGGGGTTTAAAAATTTTGGTAACTTTGTTTTGTTAGGGAAGCTTACATAGAGGGTTTTGTGTTTGTCCTAGAAAAATAGATTATGTATTAAAGTCCTCACTGCTAAGTATAAGGTGGGCAATAATTGGCTGAGAGTAGGAGTAGCTAAGTTTGGAAAGGGTCAACCAATTTTGTTTGGAAAAGAGTGTTTGTAAAATTGTGGGAATGATAGACAAAAGGTTGCAACTAAATGAAAATATTTGCTTATTTCCAAAAAGGATAAAATTGTTTGATTTTAAATTTTAGGAGAAAAATTGTAACATACTCCCAAACATAAAAAGAAAATGCTTTTTTTTCTCATAATAATGATAGAATTTTGTAACAAATATACGAAGGTTGTGTTTGGAAACTTGGATTTAGATTTGGATTTGAATTTGAAATTAATAGATTTGAAATGTCTTGATTTCAAATTCATTAATTTTAGGAATTATTTTAAATTCAAGCATTTCAAAAGTTTAAAATTCTTAGTAGATTTATCAAATCCAAATTCTTGACAATTTTTAAACTATCCAAAAAGATATTTGAATTTCAAGACAAAAATTGTTGAAGTGAAAAGAAATATTTGTTTTTATTTCCTCTATTCTTTTGGGAATGAAGAAAGATTAAAAAAAAAAAAAAAACCGAAGAAGATTAAAGTAAGAATAAAGAAATAATAGTTAAATAGGATTGAGAAAATATAGGGTCGGTTGAAAGGTTTTTTTGAATAAGTAAGCAAACAAAATGAAAAAATAACTTTTGCTTTGGAAATTGGATGAATATATGATACCCTAATATATGCTACCGACACAAGTTGCTATATAAGTATCATTTATATTAATCCCAACCACAAAATTTCGAAAGTGTGCGGTGACGATTATCTTAAAAGTACTAGTTTTGTCCATATTCTTTGTTCAATGTCTTTCCTCAATAATTGAATAGACCGTGTATCTATATGACGAGATGCTTTTGCGGTGCAATAATTGAATAGATCAAATCACAGTTTTTATTACCCAATGTGACGTGTGATTAGGAGAAGAGAGAGATGCAACTGTGTAGGTCCATATATAATTGGTAACCTTTTTTAATAATACCAAGGGCGCCATCATTTGTCTTGTTCGGCAATCAATTGCCTCTCATCTAGCCAATCTTCTATTCGGCTTAGTAATGGAAGCACCCTTCTTCCAATCAACTTCAAGCATTTTTCACATTCTTGGATTATTAGATGAATGATTAGGGTCTATACTTTGATAATGACATAAACATGCATAGAACATGAACATACATTGATGCATAGGTACTGTGATATAGTGAGGTAAGTCATGTATATTAATATGAACATGCATGATGACATGATTGGATGTGAGGATGCCATGCTTGAGTGATTGGACATATTTGTCATGATGAATATGCATGTGATAATCTTTGATTATTGCCTTGTTGATGCTAGTGACATGCTTGTTACCCTTAGAATATACTTTCCAATGCCATGATAAATGAATGTTTAGGGTTTAGGGATGATATGCCATGTTAAATTCTCTAGATCGATATTAGAGCGTGTGTGTGTGTGTGTGTGTGTTTAGAATAATATGTTAGAAGACCTTTTTATAAGATTAAGATTTGGAATACAATGAGTGGAAGCCGACCCACAGGTTAGGTGGGGTTGGGTGCCTAACACCTTTCCATCCTCATATCTAAACTCCGAACAAGTGCTCTTGTAAAGATTGGACCTTCTAGAAGAGCACTATATAGATGGTTTCTAGATCTAATCTAAGTGATGACTATGTTTACACCCTTCGCTCGGTCCACCCTAGGCCGAGACGTACCTTCCTATAAGGAAACCACTACTGCCCTACATGGTGGGGGCGCTTGCGCTCACACTATATAAGATTTTTTTCAAAAGTGTTAGCTTACGAATTAAAGAAGGTCTTACCAAGGGTCATCATAGAGCACCATTAGTCTTTTGCGAAAGACCGTCTTATTTTTTTAATAACATTCTTGCTATTTTTGAGACTTTGCATTGCAAGAGGACTCACAATTCAAGCAAATTTGGTTGTATGTCACTTAAACTAGATATGAGTAAAGCCTATGACAGAGTCGAGTGGGCTTTTCTTGAGAATCTTATGAGGAGAATGGGTTTCAATGACCACTGGATTAATCTCATTGTGTTTTTTTTGAAAACAGTTACTTATTCATTCCTTGTTAATGGAGAGCCCAAAGGTTTAATTCATCCATCAAGGGGAATAATACAAGGAGATCCATTGTGCCCTTTTTTTTTTCTCTCTTTTGTACTGAAAGTTTGCATGGGATCATTAAACAAGTAGCTAGAAGGGGTGAGACTAAAGTTGATTGTTTGTTTAGACCCCTTAAAATAAATTGTTTAACCCTGGTGAATTAGCCAAGTAGTTACTTAGGTTAATTATCAGATCTAGGTTAAATAGCAAAGTATCATGTCATATAGTGCGAAAAATAGAGAAGACAATGATATGATTACCTAGGAAAACCAATGAAACAATCCAGTTTAAAGGTAAAAAACTTGGAGAGGATTTAACCTAACTATCCTCAAAGTAAACAAATTCACTATGATAGAATGGAAGTTTACAATAGATTTTCTCCCTAAAACCTAAAGCTACCTCTTGTAAAACTTACTCACACAACCACGTGCAGCTCTGAATCCACAAACTCTTCTATATTGATTCTGCAACACACAAACACCCACGTTTGTGATTTTAAGATCCCACTCAAATGTTTAGATCATCAACAATAGTTGATCTAGTTATGGCAGCAACTTCTATAACATTAGATCTTGATTTTCTTCTGTTTCTCAAAAAAAAAAAAAAAAAAAAAAGAAGAACTTGATTTTCTTCAAGGAATAACACGGTAGAAGAATTAAGAGAGTTTTGGGTACAAAAACCCTAGATCTACAATAGGAGACACGAGATGCATTCTTCTCTCTCTCTCAAAATCTCTCTAAAACATACCTTAGGGTTTCCTTTATATACTAGAAGTGTTTCACCTGAAACCTAAATCTAAAGCAGAGTTTTGGCTGAAATATAATTCTGCAGAAAATATTTGCTTATTTCCAAAAAGGATAAAATTGTTTGATTTTAAATTTTAGGAGAAAAATTGTAACATACTCCCAAACATGAAAAGAAAATGCTTTTTTTTCTCATAATAATGATAGAATTTTGAAACAAATATACGAAGGTTGTGTTTGGAAACTTGAATTTAGATTTGGATTTGAATTTTAAATTAATAGATTTGAAATGTCTTGATTTCAAATTCATTAATTTGAGGAATTATTTTAAATTCAAGCATTTCAAAAGTTTAAAATTCTTAGTAGATTTATCAAATCCAAATTCTTGACAATTTTTAAACTGTCCAAAAAGATATTTGAATTTCAATCACCTAAATCCAAATTCAAATGTCCAAATCATATCATTCAAACACACCATTAAGATATTGATTTAGAAAATAATTTTAAAAAAATGATATTAAAAAGTGATATTAATAATTTTTCTAAAAGAACACATTAACCTGCTTGTGATAAGATATAATAGTATTATAATATAACATTATTATAATATATGTTAATGGATTTCATATTAGCTTAGGAATTATTTTTAAAAATTTTCTATACAAAAAGAAGCTAATTTTTTGATAATTTTTTTATACATTCCATAAAAATGGTATTTAAACTTCTTTAAAATAACTTATTAACGAATACTAAGAGCACCAAATACACAAAATATATCGCTCCGCATTGAGCCACGTGTTTTTTTACTTGTGCTGCACCTACAAAAAGTGATTGCTACCTAAGAATTCTAGTTCAGCAAGCACTATTGTTACGTTCATTTCAGCCAAATAAAAAATACTGGTTATTCCTTCCGGATAGCTATACATGTGGAAGTGGACTGTGGCCGTGGAACATTTTGGGCAGTCTATAATTTGGGGACTATGGAAAGAGGCTTTTAATGAGACATTAATATAGATTTCCTGTCTCTGCTACAGAAGAATTCTTATTTTATTTATTTTTTAGTTTCTTTTTGGGAAAATTTAACAAACGTACCAGATTTAAAAATTGTTTTTAAAATATTTTTTGTAAAAATAAAAATAATTATTTTTTAAAGTTAGGTTTTATTTGGGATCCACTTATTTTGCTGAAATTAAAAAAATTTTGTTGAAACTACTGTAAATAAAGATAAAAGTTAGTTGAAATAGTACAGTGAGATCTATAAATAATACAAAAAAGTACAATAAAACTTATGAATAATAGCAAAAATAAATTGAAGAGTAAAATAAGTTGACTTTTTAAGCTAAAGCGAAATACACTTAATGAAAGTTTTAAAAACATGAATTTAGAATATATTTTTATAAACATTTTATGAAAAAAGTAAAAGTAATAGTTTTTTAAAAAATTATTTAATGTATGCTTTTAGCACAAATTAATTATTCATTTTACAAAATTTTTTATGAAAAATTAAAAAAATATTTAAAAAGTTAATCACTTTTTTTGTTTTTTCATAAAAACTTTTCTTAACATGGCTTAGTAACATATGCCCTAAATAAAATATGAAACTCTATTAACAATTGAAAAATGTTATAATGCCCGGATAAGAATGAAACTTAAAAAATATTTATTTTTAATGTAGCAATGGTCAGTGCCTCACTACAAGTAGCGAGGATATTGTGCATCGTTAAAACTTTTGTTAACTCAGCGAGACTAATGCACACTTACTTTGGTTGGGTTTAGACAAAAATTTGCTAAAATGTTAAATTGGAAAGGCTAATATAAATGCTCTTAAAATACAACTCTAACCATCTTTCAAAAATGCAAAATGTTTTTTTTTTTTTCATGAATAGTCACTCTCTTAGTTTGTAGAATTACTGTTCATTAACAAAAGAAATTTTCAAGACAAAAAATTGTTGAAGCAAAAAAAAATATTTGTTTTTATTTCCTCTTTCGGGAATGGAGAAAGATTATAAAAAGGAACCAAAGAAGGTTAAAGTAAGAATAAAGAAATAATAGTTAAATAGGATTGAGGAAATAGAAAGTCTTAGAAGATTTTTTTGAAAAAGTAAGCAAACAAAATTAAAAAATAACTTTTTGAATATATGATACTCTAATATATGCCACCGACACAAAATTTCGGAAGTGTGCGGTGACAATTATCTTGAAAGTACTGGTTTTGTCCATATTCTTTGTTCAAAGTCTTTCCTCAATAATTGAATAGATCAAATCACAGTTTTTATTACCCAATATGACGTGTGGTATTGTGATGTGTGATTGGGAGAAGAGAGAGACGCAACTGTTGCAGGTCAATATATAATTGGTAACCTTTTTTAATAATGTTTTCATGCAAAAAGAAAAAAGAAAAAATCTTATTACAATACCATGGGCGCCATCATTTGTCTTGTTTGGCAATCACATGACAATCTTCTATTTGGCTTAGCAATCAAGCACCCTTCTTCCAATCAACTTTAAGGATCTTCCACGTTCTTGGATTATTAGATAAATGATTAGGGTCTATACTTTGATAATGGCATGAACATGCATTGATGCATAGGTGTTGTGATGTAGTGAGGTAAGTCATATATATAAATATGAACATGCATGATGGCATGATTGGATATGAGGATGCCATGCTTGAGTGATTGGACATGTTTGTCATGATGAATATGCATGTGATAATTCTTGATTATTGCCTTGTTGATGCTACTGTCTTATGACATGCTTGCTGCCCTTGGAATATTCTTTCGAATGCCATGATAAATGAATGTTTAGGGTTTGGAGATGATATGCCATGTTAAATTCTCTAGAGAGAGAGAGAGAGAGAGAGAGAGAGAGAGAGAGAGAGAGTGTGTGTGTGTGTGTGTGTGTGTGTGTGTGTGTTTAGAATAATATGTTAGGAGACCCTTTTATAAGACTAGGATTTGGAACACAATAAGTAGAGGCCGACCCACAGGTCGGGTGGGGTTGGGTGCCTAACACCTTCCCATCCTTATATCTAAACTCCGAACAAGTGCTCTGGTAAAAAGTAGTCCTTCCACAAGAGTGCTATAAAGATGGTTTCTAGATCTAATCTAGGTGATAACTACATTAACACCCTCCGCTTAGTCCACCCTAAGCCGAGGTGTACTTTCCTATGAGGAAACCACTACCGCCCAACACGGTGGGGGCGCTTGCGCCCATACTGTATAAGATTTTTTTCAAAAGTGTTAGCTTACGAATTAAAGAAGGTCTTACCAAGGGTCATCATAAAGCACCATTTGACTTTTGTGAAAGATGGTTTTATTTTTTATAACATTCTTGCTATTTTTGAGACTTTGCATTGCATGAGGACTCACAATTCAAGCAAATCTGGTTGTATGACACTTAAGCTAGGTATGAGTAAGGCCTATGATAGAGCCGAGTGGGTTTTTCTTGAGAATCTTATGAGGAGAATGGGTTTTAGTGACCACTAGATTAATCTAATTGTGTTTTGTTTGAAAACAGTTACTTATTCAATCCTTGTTAATGGAGAGCCCAAATGTTTAATTCATCCATCAAGGGGAATAATACAAGGAGATCCATTGTGCCCTTTTTTTTCTCTTGCATACTAAAAGTTTGCATGGGATCATTAAACAAGTAGCTAGAAGGGGTGAGACTAAAGTTGTTTGTTTGTTTAGACCTCTTAAAATAGATTATTTAACTCTAGTGAATTAGCCAAATAGTTACTTAGGTTAATTATCAGATCTAGGTTAAATAGCAAAATATCATATCATACAACGCGGAAAAATAAAGAAGACAACGATATGATTACTTAGGAAAACCGATGAAACAATCCAGTTTAAAGGTAAAAAACATGGGGAGGGTTTAACCTAACTATCCTCAAGGTAAACAAATTCACTATGATAGAATGGAAGTTTACAATAGATTTTCTCCCTAAAATCTAAAACTACCTCTTGTAAAACTTACTCACACGACGACGTGCAGCTCTGAATCCACGAACTCTTCTATCTTGAATCTGCAACACATAAACACCCACATTTGTGACTTTGAGATCCCACTCAAATGTTTAGATCATCAACAGTAGTTGATCTTGTTATGGCAGCAACTTCTACAACATTGGATCTTGAGTTTCTTTAAGGAATAACACGGTAAAAGAATTAAGAGAGCTTTAGGTACAAAAACCCTAGATCTACAATAGGAGACATGAGATGCATTCTTCTCTCTCTCGAAATCTCTCTAAAACGTGCCTTAAGGTTTCCTTTATATTCTAGAAGTGTTTCACTTGAAGCCTAAATCTAAAGCAGAGTTTAGGATGAAATAGAATTCTGCAGAAATTTCATGTCTGCAATTTTCGATTGGTCGAACCTATTTTTCAGTTGGTCGAACTCTTCAAAAATTGAAATTTCCTTTTCTGCAGCTTGCATATTCTTGTATTCAGACTTGTAGCACCTTGAGCATTTTCTAATCAAACCTATAGACTTAGGAATCTATATTTAGAAAACTTAGTGTTCACGGTTTGCCAATTGTTCTAAGCTTTTAGAACCTAACAAAAGTTTTCTCTCTATGCAAAAGGGGACCAAGACTAACACATATGTTCTTCGCAGATAATAGCCTTTTTTTTTTTTTTTTGGCAAGGGAACCTTAGAATTGAAGAGTGTGACTAAGTCCTGGATATGTTATCTACTTAGGAGGGTGCCTCTAGTCAAAAAGTGATTCGAAATAATACTATCATCTTCTTTAGCAAGTCTACCATCTTCTTTAGCAAGTCTACTGCAAGGCTACGAGACAAATTATCAAATGTATTTTAGGGGTCTAGGAGATTAAACAAAATAAAAATATTTTGGTCTTCCATCTCTGATGGGTAAAGGGAAGAAAGCAAGCTTCAATTACATTAAGGAGGGAGTTTGGAGGAAGCTACAAGGCTGGGAGAGCAAGTTGTTATCTCAAGTAGGGCAAGACGTCTTGCTTAAAGCTTTCATTCAAGCTATTCTAACACATGCCATGGGTTACTTCAAACTTACTTTCCTAATTAAAAAGTTTTGGTGGGGACAGTGTGGTGATAGGAGAAAAAGTCATTGGCTCAAATGGGATGAGATGACAAAATCTAAAATGGTGAGTGGTATGGGTATTAGAGATTTAGCCCTTTTAAATGATTCTTTGTTGGCTAAACAAGTTTGGAGGCTTTTGCATAATAGAGACTCTTTGTTTAATAGAGTCTTGAAGGCAAGATTTTTCCCAAATGGCTCAATAATAAAGGCTAAAGATTCAAAGAGTGGCTCTTGTTCTTGGAAAAGTATATTAAAATGTAGGGATGTCATTGCGCGGGGTGCTTGTTGGTGGATTGGTGATGGTAAGTCGATGAAAATCTAGAAACATCTTTGGTTGCTAGTTAAGCATCCTATTATGATGTCTTCCCTTGTTGTGGAATCTTTGTAGGAGGCTCCAGTTGACTTGTTAATTGATCCCTCTATGAGACAATAGAACACAGGTATGATTGATGACATCTTTGTTCCACAGGAGGTCGAAGCTATCAAGAAAATACCCTTAGCCTACCATACAACAACCGATTCTCTCTTTAGGCATCTAGCACAAGATGGGAATTACTCTTGTAAGTCTGGCTATCATTTTCTGAGGAAGGAGATAGAGCTTGACCATAGAGTGTATCCTCATACACATGATACTAGACTTTGGAAGAATATATGGGCTTTACATTCTCTGAACAAGGTGAAGAATCTTGTTTGGAGAGCTTGCTAAAATTCTATGCCAAGCAAAGGTAACCTAGTTCGCAGGTTTGTGATTGATAGTCCATCTTGTGACCGATGTAACTCGGCCCTAGAAACTCCACTTCGTGCTCTTTGGTCCTATCCCATGTTAGATGATGTGTGGAATGCCTCTAACTCCTGGGATTTTTGCATCTCCACTTGCTTTTCGAACTAGTCTCTTGGATTATGCAAAAGTAAAATAACTTAGAATGGTTTACTATGACAGCATGGTCAATTTGGACTCAAATTAAGAAACCAGGTTAGACTACACCAACCTAGTTGTAGAATTGATCAGATTGCTCGGGTTTCAAAGGAAAGGTATGATGAATTCATACTAATCCAGCTTCCCCTACTCCCTTTGCCTCGTAAGCTTCATGTCCGGTGATGACCTCCCCTAGCTTACTTATATAAAATAAACTTTGACAACATCATGGTCCAAGTTGAAAATAAATCGGGCAATGGTGTGATCATTAGGGATAATCAAGGTATGGTCATAGCATCTCTATCTTAATAGGTTCCTCAAGCATTTCAAGCTATGGAGATTGAGGCTTTAGCAACTGCTCGGGCTCTTGAGTTTGCTCAATCCATTTTGGAAGGCGATTCGAAATTGATAATAAAGGGTTTAGTTGAGAAGGGTAGGTCTTTGGCTCCCTATGATCTTTTGGTTCAACTACTTTACCCTCATGCTAAAAGAGAAGATAATAAGGTTGCTCATAGTTTGACTAGGTATGTTATAACAAGTTTGGAATGTGTTGTGTGGATTTCAAGTTGGAGTGTTAGTCACATATTAGGAGCCGTGCATCTTTGGTTAGTCGTACTAGAATCCGTGCAAATGGGTAGCGTTCATATATTGAAGAGTTCAGAGGTTCTGAAGCGATAGAAGGTTTCTATTGTAAGTTCATCTACGGGGATTGTAGAGTCTAGGGACAAAGGTTTTGTAATATATCTGAAACTTCTCTTTACTATAGTGAATTGCTTTCCGGGAAAGTTTCCCCCCAAGTTTTTTACCATGAAACTAGTTCGTTTCATTAGTTTTCCTAGGTCATCAAATTTTGTCTTATTTACTTTTTCACTGCATGATTTTGACATGATATTGATGTTAGTTCGTTTTAACAAAGTTCATTCATAATAAATCTAATTAACAACTTGGATTTAAAACTTGTTAATTCTATCAACCGAAGTCTAAATTTCCCAATAGGCTGGACTTATGGGGACCACTAATGTGGATATTATATTGTTGTTTTGGAAAAAAATAATCATTTGTTTGCCTGTTTAGGGAATCAAAAACCATGGAGGGTTGTATTACCATATGGTCCACCTGCAACAGGGAAGAACCTTGTAGCAAAGGCAATTGCAGCAGAAGCAAAATAAACTTTCTTTAGGTAATATATATGCATATATTTTTACCAAAACCAATACCAATACATAGCAAGCAATTGGATTACAATAATTGATGATGAAAGAATTATACATGGCAAGAGATATAAAAGAATTATGCATATATATATATATATATATATATATATATATATATATATATATATATATATATTGTATGTTGTAAACGTGAAGGGATTAGAATGGTTAAACCTTTTCTTTAATTACTTTTCGTGGTTGCCTTACTTGAAATAATTTTACCACTAATGCAAATTCTATAGTTGGTAGTCACAAGACTTTGTAAACGGATGATGATAAAATTTGCTTTCAGCATATAAGAACAAACCAAAAAAAAAAAATTAATTAATTAAAAAATAAATAAATAAAAATGAAAAAGAAAGAATGAGTTACGGATGATGATAGTATGTTCACTATCCAGTTGTTTATGTTTCATTTCTGATTAATTATATACACCATCATGATGTTTTCTCCCATCATGAACTTGGGAATACAGCTTACAAGTAACGTGAAAAAGATCCTGCGTGGAAAATTAAGAACAAATACTATTTCTAGTATTCTAAGGCCTGCATTTTAGGGACTCGTTATCCGTCATTTTGACACGGCTGAATACATGGATATATAGTATTGAGATATATGGAATTTGTTTTTTCCTCTCTTTTTCTCAATGGTGTTGCCTTACGTTATTCATTTTGAGTCACCAAAAATCTTTCCATCCTAAATTCCTAAATACCTTTTCATATCTGTATCTATAGACTTCATGTCATCCAATGATTCATATATGTTATTTACTGTTTCTCTAACATTTTCTGGAACAGTCCTATGGCATCACATGACATGGAAGATTGATGTGCATGAAATATATACAAAAAAGTACTCTTATATTTGTATTTTAGCCTAATTTCTATGCTATTTTGTGACTGATTATAAGTTGTCTTTGTTTATAGGTAATAAAGGGTTTACATACAAAGTGAGACTAGACAATTTTCAAGCAAAGTTAAGACCCAGGTGTGAAGCATGAAGTAAAGATTCAGCCCAATGTAAACATCCAGCCCAGGCATGAATTCAAGAGAAGACCAAAAATGAAGTGAGAAAAAAATAAGAAGTCCAAGATTCAATTCAACATGGATGAAGTTTGCAAGGAAATAGCCTCCTAAAATCAAGCAATGGGGCGTGTCACAAAAGAAATAGAAGTCAGCGTTTAAAGCAAGGAATCCCTTGCATGTGCGTGGCTTGGAAATATGAATTCGTTGTTCTACTTGTATTAGGATTATAGCATAGTGTGTCAAGCGGCTCTTTTCTTATATAAGTCCCTAGGTCAGTTTGTACGTTATCTAGGGAAAAAAAAAAAAAAAAGGCTAGGGCTGTATTGTGATTATTTCTTTCTCTATTTTATTTGTCTAGCTTAATTCTTATTATTTTATTTTTGTGTTTTATTTCAACAAAAAAGAGTAGCTAAATTTTTAATTAGGGTTAAGATTATCAGTATTATTTATGTAATTTAATTTTTCCCACAATAGTTGTTCTTTAATGGTTAAATTGTTCTTCCTTCCTACTAATTGGCTATGGTAAGATTCTTAATATGAGTTCAATATAATCATGTTTTTCTCATGATTTTGGATTTATCTTAATTAATTGAATACTTGGTTTATAATCGTTTGATTTCAAAATTAGATATCTTTTTTGATTTATTTGTTAACTTATACAATTGATGATTTGATTTTATAATTAGGAATCAAAGAAGAGCATGATTTAGATTTTTAAAATAAGGATTTTAATGATAATATTTTCCATGATAGTAAGATTGACTTCTAGATTATCATGCAATGGGCTCGAAAAAATTAATGATCATGAATATATACTTATATGAATTAACAAAGCAGATTTTGATACCTTCATTTCTTTATCTTGTGTAAAGTTGAATTTATTCAACTATGTGTTGGTTTTATTCCATGCCAAATTTGCTTGTAATTCAGCATTTAGAAACCCTGTATTTAGGTGAGAATAACGTAAGGGTTGTATGTGAGAGAGTGTAAAGATTTGATCAAGAGTGTGCAATAAGAAGGTGACTCGCGACTGGACTTGCGACTGACTCACGAGTGGTGACTCGCCAAAATGAAGAACACATGTGAAGTATGCAGGAAGATGAAGAGTCAGGATAGCTGGATCACTACAAGACAAAAAATACAATCTGGCCTAGTCTGGTAACTCGCGACTCATCCTAGTCATGAAGTGACTCGCCAGTGCACCCCGTTTTGCTGAAAAGTGACATTTCACATTCCATCTCATACCCTACTATAAATACCCTTATACCCACGAAATGTAAAGAGCTTCTAGAGTGAATTTTGAGAGAGAAACCATGAAGATTTGATCAAAAGTGTGCAACAAGAAGGTGACTCGCCAGTAGTGACTCGCCAAAATGAAGCACATGTGTGAAGCATGCAGGAAGATGAAGAGTCAGGACAGCTGGATCACTACAAGACAAAAAATACAGTCTGGCCTAGTTTGGCAATTGGCAACTGGAACTCGCGACTCATCCTAGTCGCGAAGTGACTCGCCAGTGCACCCTGTTTTGCTGAAAAGTGACTTTTCACATTCCATCTCATACCCTACTATAAATACACTTGTACCCACGAAATGTAAAGAGCTTCTAGAGAGAATTTTAAGAGAGAAATCCTAGAGAAAAACAAGATTAATTCATCCACAATCTTATACATTTGATTCTCCAAATTCCTTTACTCTCACCCTCTCCATTGTCATACCCATAAGAGGATTATAAATCAAATCCTTACCTCACAAAATTTAGAGTAGTGAGAAGCTTCTTGGTGTTTGGAAAGCAGTTCAAGAGAGAACCAATTCATATTGGTTGATGCAATGGGCTAATTGTGGGATCTGGAAAGCTAGAGAAGACACGGTTTGGCGTAATCTTGTTGGAGCAAGAAGCTTGGAGGGCTTAGGTGCATTTGGTAGATTAGGCTTGGAGGGTCTATTGCTATTTGTGTATCCCAACTGATTTTCTAGTGGATGATTTACTGCTTGGAGGGCGATGGAGAGGTTTTTCGCCGAGTTCTTCGGTTTCCTCTTCGATAACATGTGCCGGTGTTATCTTGTATTTGCATCTCTCTTTCCCTTACTCTTAGCTTTTAATTTCTGCTAGTTGTGATTAATTAATGGCTTAGAGTAGTTTGCAAATTTGGGTATTGCTTATATTTCATATTCCGCACATATATTCTTTGAATATAAGCCTGTATTGAAAATTTGTATTTGCTAGTCTAAACATTCACAAGTGTTCTATACACTAAGTGAGTGTAGAAACTTGATTTTGCACTCATGATTTAATCAAGGAAGATGACTGGAATGACCATCCATGTACCCAAAAAATCATTTTTGCATTACACGCATCAATTTGTTCTTGCATTACATGCATCAATTGGTTCTTGCATTGCATGCATCAATCTATTCATTGCATATCATAACAATGATCATGAGATTCTAACGGTCGCAACGGTGTGTTCGGTTTCTAAATCGAACCATCGACCGAAAGATATCGCATGATCAAGTTTGCACGATCTATATGCATTGTGTCTAGGAAGAGTCGACCACACACGATTAATTTAAATTAATTCTGATTGGTTAAACAATTAAAATTAATTAAATAATTTTGTGATTGGTTGATAATTAGTGTCTAAAATAGGATTGCATGCATAGGAATAAAATGGATAATTGGATAATAATAAAATTGTGGATAATCTGAACTTTATCAAAATTTATTTTAGGATATTTATCTACAAGATAATTGTTCTTAAAAAGCCTGAATTATCTAGAAAAGAGATAAAACAAATTATGGACGGTGGATGAAAACATGTCTAGATACAAGGACTGGATCAAAAAACCCTAGAAGGAGAGTCCAAATGGTACCCGAACATGAAAGTGGGTTTGACATCCAAAAGCACCATTGGGAACTTTTGGAGTGCCGAAATGGCATCTTTCCAGCTTTGGCCCAATGGCTTTCGAGTGACAATAAGGCACACCATTTTCGATCTTTTCGCAAAAGGATGCATTCGGAGTCACATCCTAATCGTCCGTGCCTATTTTTTAGAGTCTTCTAGCCTTTATAAATAAAGACTGGGTCTTATAATTTAGCACCTTTTTTTTACACTCTGAGAGGCACACGTTTTAAGCCTCTCAAATTGTTGATACTTGCCGATCCTCTTTGAGATTTGCTGCTTAAATTAGGGTTTTTAGGTTTTAAAAATAACTGAATAAGTTTCTTCGAACCCTAAAATATCCTCTCAAGAACAAGGAGTGCTCATGCAAGAGGTTGTTGTCAATCACCCTTTCTTTTCCTTATGCTTCTTGTTTAAAATGATGAATGTTTTGTTGTCTTTGAATTATTAATCACTGTTTTGTTTAAAGCATGATTATTTTTCTATGTGATTGTTGTAATCTCTTTCTTCAATGTTAATAATCTGCATGTGAATAACTCTTTTTCTTAAAATAAAAATGGATCTACATCTTCATTAGATGTAGATCTGAATTTTTCTTAAAATAAAAATGGATCTGCATCTTCATTAGATAAGGATCTGACTTTTTCTAAAAATAAAAACAGATCTGTATCTTCATTAGATGTAGATCTGACTTTTTCTTAAAATAAAAAATAGATCTGTATCTTCATTAGATATAAATCTAACTTTTTCTTAAAATAAAAATGGATCCACATCTTCATTAGATGCAGATCTGAATTTTTCTCAATTAAAAACTGATTTGTATCTTTCTTAGATACAGATGTTATTTTTCTTTAACATATGCAGATTTTTGAAATAAAGAAAAAGATTTATTCTTTTAAAACATATATACAACAGATCTGATTTTTCTATTATAAAAAACCATTTTTTTTTATTTATTATTCAAAAAATAGATCTGATCTTTTACAAATCAAAAACCATTTTTCCAAGTTCTTAAAAAAATAGATCTTATATTTTTCAAATCAAAAGGCTTTATTTCATGTGATACACAGATCTGAATTTTTATCTCTAAAAACCACTTTTTTCTACATACTACAAAACAGATCTGGTATTTTGATAAATCAAAATCAATTTTTTACCAACTCAAACAGATCTGATTCTTTTCAAAAGAAGAGACTTCATTCATAATAAATCTGTGTGGCTTGATTTTTATTTCACATGTTCAACATATCATTCATGTCATGCATAAAAATGTTACATTGTTCACAAGAGTCTAGAAGACCAGACTCTGTCTGGGTGGAGTGGATGCCTAACACCTTCCCATTCCATAACCTAGCCTTCGAATTTAGTGTCTTTGGATAGGTAGACCTAGGCTTTATCTTTGTTTTTATTTTTGGGTCGATTGTAACTAGGACAAAAAGCCATGTATTTTTGGTATATTGTAACTAGGACCCAAATGTTCAAACTTTCAAATATGTATCCTCTTTATTCAATCAATGAAACGAAGAAATTCAATTATGTATTTTTTATTTAGTTTTTCTTATTTTTTGTACATAAAGAATAAGTGGCGACTCCACACCACTTACCCAAAAAGAGAGGTGCCCTAAAAAGCACACCACAAAAATCTCTCTTTCTTGAGAGCACCCTAATTTCGAGGTCTCTCACAATGAGTTTTTAATAAAACAAGATTGATTCATCCATAATCTTATACATTTGATTCTCCAAATTCCTCTACTCTCACATTCTCCATTGTCATACCCATGAGAGGATTATAAACCAAATCCTTACCTCACCAAATTCAGAGTAGTGAGAAGGCTCTTGGTGTTTGGGAAGCAGTTCAAGAGAAAACCAATTCATATTGGTTGATGCAATGGGCTAATTGTGGGATTTGGAAAGCTAGAGAAGACACGATTCGGCGTAACCTTCTTAGAGCAAGAAGCTTGGAGAGCTTAGGTGCATTGGGTAGATTAGGCTTGGAGGGTCTATTGCTATTCATGTATCCCAACTGATTTTTTAGTGGATCATTTACCGCTTGGAAGGCGGCGAAGAGGTTTTTAGCTGAGTTATTTTGTTTCCTCTTCAATAACACGTGCCAATGTTATCTTCTATTTGCATCTCTCTTTCCCTTACTCTTAGCTTTTAATTTCTGCTAGTTGTGATTAATCAATGGCTTAAAGTAGTTTGCAAATTTGGGTATTGCTTATATTTCATATTCCGCACATATATTATTTGAATATAAGCTTGTATTGAAAATTTGTATTTGGGGGTCTAAACATTCATAAGTGTTCTATACACTAAGTGAGTTTTCAATTGGTATCAGAGCGGGTATACTTTGACGAATTTCAATATCCTTAGTGTGATCCTAGGCGCCTTGTACCTATGGATGAAGCTATGGAGAAGGCTATGTTGAATTGAGGTGCAAATGTTTGTGATAATGACTCTATGAGTATTTTTAAAGATTGTCCTAACAATGAACTCCTAGAGTTATTAAAAACAAAGAAACATGCTAGAATGTTTGTTCACATGCTAAAGTATCTTGAACACAAGAACCATGGTTTACACAATAGTCTATGTGAGTCAAATTCATTGATTGAGAAGTATAAAAGAAGAAATAGAATATTGTGTGACAAGGTTGATCACCTTAAAAAGAGAATTCAATCTAGTAAGAGAATAGAAAATGAAGATGATTTTCTATTTAAAGATCAAGAATGCTTATCTCATGCTTGCTTGTTTGTGCACACTGCTATGAAAGTATTCAATTCTTGTTTATGGTATCTTGATAGTGGATGTTCTCATCATATGATAGGAGATAGATCACTATTTAAGTCTCTCAAAGAGAAGGTTGGTGACTATGTAACATTTGGGGATGGAAGCCATGCTCAAGTTCTTGGCAAAGGGACTATTGAGATACTGGGGCTACCTCTATTGAAAGATGTTCTATATATCAAAGGGCTTAAGGGGAATCTCTTGAGTATCACTTAAATATTTGATGAGGAATTTCTTGTTCAATTCTCAAAGAAAGGGTGTGTGATCATAAATGAAGTAGGGATTCAAGTCTTGGAGGGATATAGGACCACCAACAATTGCTATGGAGTCGTTCCTATGCCAAATATCTCTTGTAGGAGTGCTCGAGTCGATGTGTTGGAACTTTGGCATCAAAGACTCGGCCATGCAAACTTTAAACAAGTGGCAAAAGTGTCCAAACTTGAAGACGTTGTGGGGCTCCCAAAATTCAGGAAGGTGGAGAAAACCATTTATGGCGCTTGTCAAATGGGAAAACAAACAAAGGAAATTCATCAAAAGGTGAATGTGATCTCTACATCATGTTGCTTAGAGCTCCTCCATGTTCATTTAATGGGGCCCACAAGAATGGAAAGCTTAGGAGGAAAACAGTATATTATGGTCATTGTTGATGATTTCTCAAGATACACAAGGGTGGAATTTCTTAGAGAGAAATCGGAAGCATGTGAGAAGATGAAGACTCTTTGTAAGAAGCTTCAAAACGAGAAAGGTGTACCAATTGTCAAGATAAGAAGAAACAATGGCAAGGAGTTTGAGAATGCAAAATTTTGAGTCTTTTTGTGAGAAGAATGGGATCAAGAAAGAGTTTTCAGCTTCTAAAACTCCTCAACAAAATGGGATGGTCAAAAGGAAGAACCAGGTAATTCAAGAAATGGCAAGAGTTATGCTACTCAACAAGCAAATTCCTCAAAAATTTTCGGGGGAAGCCATGAACACTTTATGTCACATTGGCAATAGAATATTTTTCCAAGTGGGAACAAAGAACGCCGCATATGAAATTTGTAATGGGAAGAAACCAAAAGTGAAATACTTCTGAGTCTTTGAGAGAAAGTGTTACATTCTAAATGATCAGGAGAACCTTGGAAAATTTTATGCAAAGAGTGATGAATGTATATTTCTTGGGTACTCAACCACTACCTGAGCATATAGAGTCTTCAACAAGAAAACAAAAACGGTGATGGAGTCCATCAATGTGGTTATTGATGATGCCATAACAAATGCAGCAAATGATGACAGTGGAGAAGGAACAAGCTCCGAAGAAGTTATCGTTGAGATTTAAGCCCAAGGTGTTGAAGTGGAAGAATGTTCACCGGAAATAGAATCTACTCCCTTGAACTTTAGAATGGAGACAAGATCTTTGTCTAGATCCCCAAGCCCTCTCACCCCTCTGGAAGTTCATCCACCTATCTCCCAAAATGATGAAGTGTCCACCTCAAAGAAGCCATCATCTAAAATGGTTAAAAATCATCCAGAAAGTAACATTATCGGTTCTTTAGATGAAAGTCTTCGTCTTAGAAAAGGGAGCACGCTTATTATTTTTCCCAGAAAAAGTGTATATATATAACATAAACAGATATTGTTTTAAATTACACTTTAAAGTTTCAAACACCCAAAATAGTAACTAATGGTGAACCAAAAATCGAGCTATCTCCAGTTTGTCCATAGTGTCGCCCAGGGCCAAAAATGTTAACTCAGCATAAGAAGTTCGTCCACTGTGAGGAGGTCATCCATGGGTACAAAGGTCGTCCATCAAGGAAGCACTTGGACAACCCCTCAACAATTAGAAAATTTTTAGAATGGATTTATGTGCAAAAGCTTATAATTCAGACTACATTCTACTATTTTGAAGTATGAGCAAAATCCTCACTCATCATTTTAACTTCCCACTAAGTTCTTAACTACTAATAGCAGTTATAGAAGATAAGTCTGAGCTTTCTAACTTCTATAGTAGTTGTAGAAGATAAGACTAAACCTTCTAACTTCTATAGCAGTTGAGGAAGTTAAGTTTGAACCTTCCAACTTCCATCCACTTGGAGGAAGTTATTAAACAAGTAACTGCTCCAAAACTCACTATAAAAGGACTCATGCATATCAAATGAAGGTAAGTTTCCACCACTCTTAAAAGTTAGGATTCTTGAGTTCTTGAGAGAAAAACTAACTTAAGCATCGGAAAGTTCTTGGCCGGTTCAACCCGATCACCTTTGATCTTGTACTTTTTTCAAGCCTTTTAGACAACCTTAAGTCCATTGAAGCCCGGAGCATTTAGCCTACTAATTTTTTGTGCATCATCAATTGGCACAATCTGTGGGAAGTTAAATTTGTATTTGGAAATTTATCTTTCTTAAACAAAAGGCTGTATGGTCCGAACAAGGTCAATGGCCACTAGTCTAGTCCACCAGGAGAGTGGAAACGCTTCTAGCCATCCCAACCACACTCACCAGCCAGCACCTATCATGCAACCACCTTCCATCCAACAAATGTAATCTATGGCAGCCACCATGGCAGAGCTAACCCGTCAAAACCAAGAATTGACTCAAGAGATTAACCAAAGAAGGCAACGTCAAGAACGGTGTATAGAAGGACAAGCTCAGAGTCAAGAAGTTAGAGAATGAGAAAATGTGGAGCACGAGAATCAATCAAGGGGTACCGCTTCACATAGAGTGCCACACTTGGAGAAGGAGATGGATCAAATGAGGAAAGCCATGGATGAGATGAGGGAGAATATGAGAAGAGAGAATCTTGTAGAAGAGTTGGTTCATTGAACTGATTCTCCTTCATAGCTTCCATCAACAATCATCCCTTACCTTCCAAGTTCAAGATGCTTTCCTTGGACTCTTATGATGGAACATGCGACCTGTGTGACCACATTGCAACCTTCAAGACCATAATGCACCTTCAAGGAGTTCCATATGAGATAATTTGTAGGGCCTTCCCAACCACCCTTAAGAGGCCAGCACGAGTGTGGTTTAGTAAAATACCTTCGAATACTGTTGGTTCTTTTGAGGAGTTAAGTAAGTTGTTTATCAACAATTCTATCAAAGGACAAAGGTATAAACGCTCCTCGTCCAGTCTGTTAACCATAAAGCAAGGGGACAATGAATGTTTGGGGTCCTTCATTACTCATTTCAACAGGGAAGCCTTAACGGAAGATGAGATGGACAACAATCTGTTGTTAGCAACCTTCTACAATGGAGTTAGTGTAGATTTATTCATTCACAAGCTTTATGAACAAGAACTACAGACCATGGCTGAACTTGTACATTCAACCCAAAGTTTTATGAATGTAGAGGATACAATCATTGCCAAGAAGAGGAAGAAAGCAGAACGGATGGAAGCAAAGTTCCCTTGTCATCCAGAACAAGGACCTTGTCCAAAGAAGGCCTGCACAGGAGAGAAGAGGGATAGATATAACAAGAAGGCAAGTTCGTCCTCAAGACGAAGTTAGCATTATTCGCTTTTGAATGTCCCGCTTGACCAAGTGCTTATGCAAATCAAGGATGACCCATCCTTGAAATGGCTAGAGAAGATGAAAGGAAATCCTAACAAGCACAACAAGAATAAGTATTGCCGCTTCCATAGAGATCACGAGCATGACACGAATGAGTGCTATGACTTAAAGCAGCAGATTGAAAATCTCATCAGACAAGGAAAGTTGAAAAATTTCCTTGGACGAGATCACAAGGATGAGAAGTTTAAAGGAAATGTAGAAGAGCCATCACGACCCCCACTTGGGGAAATAAGAGTTATTGTAGGAGGAACTTCAGCAATGCAATCTTCCAAGTCAAGGAAGACCTACTTGAAAGTAGTGCAAAATGTCCAACTCTTTCGACGAGTTCCAATGACAGAAGGGGTAGACGAGCAAGCCATTACTTTCACGGACGAAGATGCTAGAAAGATCCATCATCCACATGATGATGCAATCGTCATCGCTTTACTCATTGCAGATTACATGACTAGAAGGGTGTTGGTAGATAATGGGAGTTCAATAGATATACTATATTACCTGCTTTCCAGCAGATGAGGCTTGGACGAGATCAACTTCGTCTAGTGAATTCGTCTTTAGTAGGATTTGGAGGAATGGAAGTACAACGGTGTGCACTATTACTCTACCTATAGTGGTGAGGGCATATGCACAACAGATAGCCAAAGAAGTGAATTTCCTCGTTATAGATTGTTCATCTTCCTACAATGCCATAATTGGACGACCAACTTTAAACAATTGGAAGGCAGTGACATCTACCTACCACTTATCTGTCAAGTTCCTAATTAAGTATGGAGTAGAGCAAGTGCAAGGAGACCAATTAGCTGCTAGAGAATGCTACTTAGCCATGTTGGCTATGGATGAGCATGTACAAATGATGAACATAGAGGAGAGAAGGGTTACTATAGAGCTCACTGAAGTACTGGAAGACATTCCTCTAGATAATGGTGACCCTAAGAAGTTTACCAAAATAGAGACGAGTATGGAGAAAGAGACAAAGCAAGACCTCATCCAATTCTTAAGGAAAAGTACTGATGTTTTTGTGTGGAGTCATGAAGACATGCCAGGAATTGACCCAAGTGTCATTACTCATCGCTTGAATATGTATCCATCTTCCAAGTTTATTCGTTAGAAGAAGAGGATCTTCACTCCTAAGCAAGATAAGGCTATCAAATAAGAGATCCAGAAGTTAACTACTGCAAAATTTATTTAGGAAGTCTATTATTCGGATTGGTTAGCTAACGTGGTGATGGTCAAGAAGGCTAACGGCAAGTGAAGGATATGTGTAGACTTCACTGATTTGAACAAGGCTTGCCCCAAGGATAGTTATCCATTACCACGCGTTGACCAACTGATGGATTCAATAGCAGGTCATCAGTTACTTAGCTTCATAGACGCCTTCTCAGGTTACAACCGTATCAAGATGGACGAGGCAGATTAAGAGAAAACATCCTTCATTACCAAGCAAGGTTTATTTTGTTATAAAATAATGCCCTTTGGTTTAAAGAATGCGGGGGCAACTTATCAGAGATTAGTCAATCACATGTTTCGTCCACAGATAGGATAGAATGTAGAAGTTTATGTGGATGATATGTTGGTGAAGAGCTTAGACGAGAAGAAACATCTGGAAGACCTACAGGAGACCTTTGACACACTTAGACGATACAATATGAAGCTGAATCCAAGTAAGTGTACCTTCGAGGTTTCATCGGGGAAGTTTCTAGGATTCATGGTTTCACAGAAAGGAATTGAAGTGAATCCTGATAAAATCCAAGCTATAATGAACATGGAACCACCAAAGAATGTCAAGGAAGTCCAGTCCCTTACTAGACGAGTTGCAACTTTAAATAGGTTTGTTTCAAAAGGTACAGATAAATGTTTTCCTTTTCTCAAAGTTTTCAGGAAGGCATTTGAATGGACAGACGAGTGCCAAAAGGCCTTCCAAGATCTTAAAGTATATCTTACTATAGCTCCCCTTCTAAGCCCATCCAAACCAGGTGAGGAGTTGTATTTATACTTAACAGTGTCCCTATATGTTGTAAGCTCAGCATTAATCAGGAAAGAAAAGAAAGTACAAAAACCTGTGTATTATACAAGCCGAGCGCTAAGAAAAGCAGAAGGACGATACCCAATGATTGAAAAGTTAGCCTTTGCACTCATAACAACTTCCAGGAAACTAAGGCATTACTTCCAGGCATATGTCATCAACATCATGACAGATCATCCACTCAAGAAGGCGATGAACAAGTTGGAAGCCGCAAGACGATTGATTCAATGGGCTATAGAGCTAAGTGAGTTTGATATTACGTATCAACCTAGGAATGCAATAAAGGCTCAAGCTCTGGTAGATTTCATTGTGGAATTCACTCCATTGCCGCTACAATGGCCACCAACAACAAGCACGGCCACAACAACAACATCGACAACCACCACCAGCACAAATCCACATCCAACAACGCCACCTTAAAAAAAAAAAAAAAAAAAAAAAAAAAAAAACCACAACCACTCAATAATCACCACCACAACCACCAAATTACCGCCACAACGACAGTACCACTGCCACAACTAACCCACAACCCACCACTTTCATAAACCTCAAAACCCATCCAAAATCAAACAAACCCAACCTCCAATCCCTCTAGATAAACCTGAACCTCACAACCTACCAACAACAACAAAAAAAGCCACCACCATAACCCATGAAAATCAACCAATAGCCACAACAATAAAACCCATGGCAAAAAAAAAAATCCCACAACTAGAGAGAGGCAGAGTGAAAGGCGAACAAAGGGGAGAGGGAAGAAGGTGAGATCGGCCATGATTGGAGAAGCTGAACTCTTAGCAAAAATCACACAGCAAAATGTCAAAAACTTCATTTGGAAGAGCATTGTATGCAAGTTTGGGTACCCAGAGTACTAGTGTCAGACAATGGACGACAATTTGATAACACACCCTTTAGAAAATTTTGCGAGCAGTTGGGAATCAAGAATCATTATTTCTCACCCTCCCACCCACAAGCAAATGGACAAGCAGAAGTAGTAAACCGATCCTTGTTGAAGATCATCAAGACTTGGCTTGAGGGGGCAAAGGGAGCATGGCCAGACGAGTTACCAAGTGTACTATGGGCTTACAGGATGACTATGAGAAGCCCCACAAGGGAAACTTCTTTCAAGCTAGCTTATGGAAGTGAAGTAGTCATACCAGCAGAAGTGCACATGGCCAACCACAGGGTGATGAGGTATCAAGATGAGGAGAATAAAGAACTACTTCGTCTTAACCTCGATCATATAGACAAGGTAAGGATGGATGCAAAGCACAAGATAGCAGGATACAAAAATCTTATGGCTAGACAATATGATGCAATGGTGAAACCTAGGCGCTTCAACATTGGGGACCTCATCTTAAAGAGGGTCTCCTTGGCAACTAAGAACCCGGCCCATAGAAAGCTGGGACCTAATTGAGAAGGACATTACAGGGTTATCAATTGCAAAAGGCAAGGATCATACTATTTAGAAACCCTAGATGAACGGAAGCTAGAGCACCCTTGGAATGTTGAACATCTAAGAAGATACTATCAATGAAAGGTCAGCCTAGACAAGCATCATCATGGATGAAGTTGAAGCTATTTGTTATTTTCTCCATATTTATTTGTGCTTATTGCTAGTACTATATGTCTTTATTCCCTAAAAGTGCTTTAGTTTCCAACTTTTGCGCTGTCTATGGACGAATTTGTGATGGAAGAAGTCATGTACTTAGTCTGCCTGTTTGTATATAAGTATTTTTAATTCCATGAAGGCACTAGCTTCTAAGCATGTGCTACGCTTGTGGACGATGTTTATGTTATGTATATACAGTTTGGATTTCCAATGTATATAATGTGTGAATTTCTAATTCTTATGTTATTTTCATTCAAACTAGTCCACAAGAAGGCTAAAAGCCCAAGACAGGTAAAATTTCTAGACGTAGAGATGTAACGTCTATAAGCTTTCCTTGATACAAGGATCAAGCAAAGAAAAATAAACCTAAGGAATATTCATCTAATCAATGGACAAGGTAAAAACTTAAGGTATATTCGTCTAACCAACGGACGAGGAAAAACGTGCACATAAAAATACTTAAAATCCATGGTTGAATGTGACAAGCCAAACCATTTGATCTTTGGACGAGTAAATGCTGGAAATGTCTTACCCAAAGACAAATAAAGGACCGTCCAGCCTATGGACGAGAAATAATGCAAGCTATAAGTCAAATTTATGGACGAATAAAGCTAGCAAAAGAAATACCATTCATAGACAAGTTATACTTGGAAAACATAAAGAATGGTAAAGGTGTTGAGCATGAAAAATTTATTCTAACATGAACAATATAAGCAAAGGAAATTCGTTCATGCAAATAGGACGATATAAAATGTCTTCATGAGTGGATGAACCATAAGTAAAACCACAAAAATAACATGGACGATGTAAACAAAGGAAATTCATTCATACATAAAGCATACAACATGTTCAACATCAAATGAGGAATGAAAATAAAGGTAGACATTCATTCATAAAATTTTAAAAAGGGTAGACAACCACCGTCCATCCAAAAACCCTTGAGTTGTTCAAAGCCAATGAAGGCAATTGTATTTGTTTCTCATCCATAAACTTGGATGAGGGAATTGTACTTAAATAATTTTGAAATAAAGCCCAAAACAATGGGCATCCTCAACAAACGAAAATAAATAAATTCTCTAAAAATGAAATGAATTACTGGGATAAACCATTGGGGGCATCACCCCCAGACTTTGGGTCGTCCTTGTTGGCAGTAGTGGCATCCTTGGCAAGCTCTGTTGGGGCGTCATCCACAATGTTGACATCCTCAAAGCTCATTGGAAGCAGGGAACTCTTTGTGGCAGTGGGGATCTTGAAGGAGTCAAAATCCATCTCAGGATAAGTCTCCTTGGCATCAGCACAGAAGTCTTCATAGCCAGAAGCATAGTAGCGATCTAGACGAGTAGTAAAATCGTTTGACTTCATGAAAGCTGCAATGGCTTCCTCCTTAGCCTTCTTCAGAGGCGAGGTAAGCTCTTGGACTTTCACCTTAAGGTGACTTATGCGAGACTCCTTCTCAACACAGTCTGCCTTGAGCTCTTCCACCTCATTCTTTAGCTTCGTCTCAATCGCCAAAAGACGAGTGACCTCCTCACTCTACCTGATTACTTCCCCCATTCTTCAAGAGGACCTCATTAGCCAGCTCCTTATTCTTCTCCTTAGCAGCCTTAGCCTCATCACAAAGCTCCTTGGCTTAGGTGGATGTAGTGTAAAACTTCAACATGGCCTGAAAAATGGATAGACGAGGGAAAGTTAGAAATTTTCTCTAAATTTCTTAAAAAAGAAACTAGAGATAATGAAAAGCTACTTACCTTAAAAAGGTCATGGATGGCTAAACGTTTAAAGTCCTTCACTGACATGTTGTAACAAGCATTCACCTCATTATCAGTGACGAGTCCTTTGATCGACCTCCAAGCATAACCCTCATCCAACACTAAGTTAGGAGGATGCTTGGCTAGTTTTGAAGGATAAGTCCTATGAGGAGCTTTGGCTACAGGATGAGGAAGGTTTTCAGGCTGGACGGATGGAATGGTCTGGACGGGTACCAAGTTCATTGTCGAGTTGTCTAGGTCTACCATAGGAGGAGTAAACTTTGGAACCTTGGGAGGAGGAGTCTTGTTAGACTTTTGCTTCTTAGAGCCTCAACGACTTGGAAGGTCACCAAGGTCCACAGAATTGGATATGCCCTTCCTCTTCCTCGCTTGGACGACAGTTTTCTAGACGACCAAAGGAGTTGTATTGTCTTGGACCTGGACGTCCTCTTCACCTTCAGTACCACTGGCAATAGCCTTCTCCTTGTTTTCCTTTATGGTGGCCAACCCTATGGTGAAGAAGACAATGTAAAAAAAAAAAAAAAAAGGAATGGACGATACTTACTTCGACGAGTGGTCTCCTCATGAGCAAGATTTTTAGTAGTAGGCTCAAGACCAAGTCCTTGAGCAGCTAGAAGACTAAGAGTCACCAAGCTATGAAAAATCCTCTTAGGGAAGGCACAAACTCTATCTATACGCTCTAAATGAAAATTGTCCAAGTGTGGACGAGTAACAGCTGCACCAATAAAAGATAAGGTTAGACGAGAAAAAAGTTGGATAAAATAAATAACAGAAAAAGGAAGAAAGACATACCCTCAGGACGAAGACAACGTAGGGGGCTAGTAAAAGGAAGGAAAGGGGCACTATTTACATCAACTGGATCTCCAGCCCAATTTCCAAAAATAATAAAGAATTCTTTCTTCCAAAACCTATCAGAAGAACTATGACCCTTAATCAAACTAAATTAAGGGCCCCTAGACGAGAACTGGTAAAAACCAGTAGGTTGTTTAATCTCTGAGGGCTTATAACAATAAAGGAACTCGTCCACCATGATTGGACGATTCCCTTTAAGTGCCCCACACCATAACACTTGCATGACAACTATCGTCCTCCACCCATTAGGATTGAGCTGGTTTGATCCAATACCCAACCTATGGAAAAGGCCTCTACAAAAAGAGTTTAAAAGAAACCTAAGACCTGCTAGGAGATAAGAGGTATAAACACTTAAACCAAAGAAGGAGAACAACACCATTCCCCTTCTTCAGATAGACGAGGTCTAAACTCACCAGGAATTTGGTATCTACCTACAAGGGTATTTAATTTAATTGCATCCAGAGTAGACGCTACCTCAGGGGCACAACTATAGATTACATTTTCTTCTTCCTCTTTGTCTTAAGGAGGACTAGGTGACTTTCTAGATGAGCTAGCCTTAGCCCCAGAAGCCATCCTTCGTTGCATCTCCTAAAAATCCTTTAAGGGAAAACTAGGGACCCTAGACGAATAATGCTCATCTGAGGAACTACTATCACTACTATTACTTGTACTACCCTCACCACTCTCATAACTACTACCACCACTTCCAGGGGACACGTCTAGGTACTCGTCTATCTTTCTTTCTAGACTACTACTAGACACAGACATAATTAGAAGAATGAATAAGATGAAAACCTAAGGATGAAGGAAAGAAAGTTCCTAACAAGACTAAAAGACAAGGACTAGATGAGGCTCTTGGATGAGATGGCACTAAAGTAATTGTCAGAAAAGTGAGGGGTAAGAAAGAGAAAGAACATATTTATAGGGCCCAGAGGTAAGGTCAATGAAGCGACATAGACCAACTAGAGGCTAACGCATGGCATTTTATTCGAAAAGATGAATTGATGTGACAAGTCCACTAATGATGTGGCGTAATCTGGAACAATAAAATTCCACCAAGGTAAAGACGACACATGGTGCAATTATTAACCATTAAAATGTTGATGCATGTCAAAAATCAACAATTATACTACAGTGTTTTGGATGACCCTTGGACAAATGGGGCAACTAATGGTGAACAAAAAATCGAGCTATCTCTAGTTTGTCCATAGTGTTGTCCAAGGCCAAAAATGTTAACCCAGCGTAAGAAGGTCGTCCACTATGGGGAGGTCGTCCCTGGGTACGAAGGTCGCCCATCAGGGAAGCACCTGGACAACCCCTCAACACTTAGAAAATTTCCAGAATGGATTTATGTGCAAAAGCTTATAATTTGGACAACATTCTACTATTTTGAAGTATGAGCAAAATCCTTACTCATTGCTCTAACTTCCCACTAAGTTCTTAACTTCTAATAGCAATTATAGAAGATAAGTTTGAGCCTTCCAACTTCTATAGCAATTGTAGAAGATAATACTAAACCTTGTAACTTCTATAGCAGTCGAGGAAGTTAAGTTTGAACCTTTCAACTTCCATCCACGTGGAGGAAGTTATTAAACAAGTAACCGCTCCAAAGCTCACTATAAAAAGACTCATACATATCAAATGAAGGTAAGTTTCCACCACTCCTAAAAGTTGGGATTCTTGAGTTCTTAAGAGAAAAACTAACTTAAGCATCAGAGGGTTTTTGGCCGGTTCAACCCAGTCACCTTTGATCTTGTACTTTTTTTAGGCCTTCTAGACAACCTCAAGTCCATTGAAGCCCGGAGCACTCAACCTATTAATTTTCTATGCATCATTAGTTACTATATATGTTTTTTTTTTAAATAAAAAAAAAAATAAAAAGCTACTGAATAGTTCAAATTTTTTTATAATTTAATCATTTTATGAATTTGACAAAACCCAATAAGTTGTACTTAAGGTTTATCTAATTACTAAAAACCATTATATAAGAATTAAAAGTGGATTTTTTACAATGAAAAATAATTACTACACAACCTATTTAGATATATAAAATAAAATATGATAGATATGCTTATCGGTTTTCTAACATTAAAATACCGCATAATATTTACATGTGTCATATACTCATGTTATTGTACAAATTGATCTTAAGTATTGTATAGATATTGAAAATAAAAATGAGAAATATTACCTGAACTTTCTTTTTATTTGCATCAAATAAGTTTATTAATAAAAGGTGGTGGAGTTAAGGTCCGAATTAAGTCACTCTTTGAGACAATAAGTGTTGTTTATGAAATTTCTCAATTTAATAGATCAATAATTGTAGCACATGTCTTGAACTAAACTTTAACAGTTGTCGTGAGATTTACTAAATTTTTTATTTATTTTTTTGAAAAGAAAATTTCCCAAACTAAGAAGGAAGATAAATGTAGTCTTGAACTAAAGATGTGGACTCAAAAATTCAATTACATACGAGGAAGGTGTCAAACACTCCACGATACACCTAATATTGTACCTTATTTTAAGTTTCATTCCTAATTTCTACTATTTGAAGAGTACCTCTCAAGTATTTTATTTGAAGGTACCTCAAGTATTTGACAATTGGATCTTGCTAGCCTTTTGATGTTAATACGACAGATATACAGTAAATACCATTAAATGTGTTGACTCAATTATGCTTGGTAAAGAAGTGCCAAACATTTTGTGTTTCTCAACCTTTTTGGGTATTATATTCTTCTTAGGCACTGACAAAGTTTACACTCTACAGTACGAGAATCAAGAATTATGCGATACCTATTTCATACATAAATGCAAATGGCTTATATATAGCCACGTACGTACCCTAAGTTAAAGATAAGTTAGGCATCGATTATTGTCTCAATAATAATATGGGATGAAATTCCTTTATATGGATTATTTGAAGATTTCTGTTTAAAGGTGTACGTATCAATTAAATGATTCCAGTAAAGCAACTACAATTGTTAATACAATTGATAGGATTTAACACAAGTTTAGAGACTCTTGCCTGGTTCTAGTTACACATATTAAAAGACAAGGCAATCACCTTGCTCATTTGTTAGCTTAGCATGTCAAAAATATTAGCAATTATGTAACATAGATAGAGGAAAAATCTTTCATTCATTAAGTCCACTTTGACTCAAGATGTAATGTTTATATATTCGTCTTAATAAAATTACAATTTTAATATTATATATATATTTGATTGCCACGTGTGAAAAGTGTTTTGATATATATATATATATATATATATATATATATATATATATATATATATATATATTCTGACTGACCCAATTCTAATATGTTATCATGGAGATGGCCGACTCCATCTAGTGTTTGTTTGTTTCTTAGTCTTATGTTATTTTTACAAATGTGAAATTACGACTTAATTTTGTTATTTATTTTTTTCATACCATTTTCTTTGGATAGGTATTCTGATATATAATTCTTTTTTTTCTTTTTTTGCTAAATAAAAAAAATGGTAAACATCAGAGCAAGTCATGTCCTATTTAGGCTGCGTTTGTTTCGGTTGTAAAGGAAATCCGAAAAATATTTTACACCCTTGAGGGTGTTTGGGTCCGCATGAAAATTCGGTCAAACTGAAAATCAATTTCAGTTGACCGTAAAATAGAATCCCTAACTCTATAAAACCAATTCCATAGTTATTTTACCTTCAATTGATTTCCAGCCTCACTCATAACTCAACAACCTGAAGAGAGAGAGAGAGAGAGAGAGAGAGAGAGAGAGAGAGAGAGAGAGAGAGAGAGAGAGTACTAGAGAAATTAGACCGCTGTGCAAGCTTTGGTCATCGTGCAAGCTTTGGTTGCTGTGCAAGCTCCGTACACCATCCTCCATCCGCCATGCAAGCTGCGTCCACCGTCCCACTTCTCTTACTCTCCCATTCTCTCACCGTCCCTCTGACCAACCAAGGCCGAATCTTCAACTACATGTCACCAATCTACAACCCACCACCCACCCTCGTCGTCGCTATTGCCTCTAGATCGAACCACTGATCTCATTGCCCAAAGCCCCAAGCTCATACCGCCATTACCCATCTCTTTCTCTCAAGCCATCTCTCTCCACCTCTCTCAAAACTGGTGTTCTGTCTGGAGTTAAGTAAGTTGTTTGTTAACAACTTCATAGGCGGACAAAGGCAAAAACATTCCTTGTCCAATTTTTGGAGCATAGTGCAAGGAGAGAACGACAGTCTGCGTTCTTTTATCAGTCGTTTTAACAGAGAAGCCCTATTAGTGGATGAGATGGATGACAAAATCCTCTTAGTAGCTTTCTACAATGGAATCAGTTTAGGCTTATTCATCCATAAGCTGTATGATCAGGAGCCGCAAACAATGGTTGAATTGATACATTCAACCCAAAGTTTCATGAACACAATAGACGCAATTATCGCCAAGAAAAAGAAAAAAAGGTGAATGACTGGAAAATGGGTATGTACACCACCCAGAGCAAGGTTCTTGTCAGAAGAAAGCCAAAGTAGGGGAGAAAAGAGATTGTGATGGCAAAAAGCAGGATCATACTCAAGAAAATACTTTAACTACACTCCCTTAAATACTTCGCTTGACCAATTGTTAATGCAAATCAAAGACGATACCTCCATGAAGTGGCCCGAGAGAATGAAAGGAGATCCTAGCAAGCAGAATAAAAGCAAGTATTGTTGTTTTCACCGTGACAATGGATATGATACGGACAAGTGTTATGACTTAAAGCAGTAGATTGAAATCCTCATTAAGCAAGGGAAGTTAAAAAAATTTCTTGGGTGAGATCATAAAGATGAGAGATAGCCAATGAAGGGCAAGGCAGCAGAACCAATGCGTCCACCGTTTGGAGAAATAAAGATCATTGTAGGGGGCATGTCAACAGGAAGCTTGTTCAAAGCCAAGAAGACTTATCTATAGGAAGTTCAAAATGTTCAGATATTTGGACGACTACCAAGGATGGTCAAAGATGATGAGCCAGCCATAATTTTTATAGATGAAGATGCAAGACGACTGCACCACCCTCATGATGATGCTATTGTCATTACTCTGATAATTGCAAATTATACAACCAGAAGGGTGTTAGTGGACAAAGGGAGTTCGGCCGATATTCTCTACTATCTAGCCTTCCAGCAAATGAGAATTAACAAGGAGTTACTTCATCCAGTAAGTGTGTCATTGATCAACTTTGGAGGAATGAAGGTTCTTCCAGTAGGTACTATCTCCTAGCTAGTCATGGTTGGCTCTTACCCATGTCAAATCAATAAGGAAGTGAATTTCTGCCGTTGACTGTGTGGACATATATATATATATATATATATATATATATATATATATATATTCCTCCAAGCTTGTGTGTTGCTACTTTTTCCAATTTTAAAAACTTATCTTGAAGAAGTTAGAGGGTAGATGTTTTTCATTAAGTTTAAATTTTGGGTCTCAAAGAAGTCCACATAGTATAGGTATTTTGAATCCGTTTTTGGTAAAATCGTAACTGTTTCCACCCTGTGGTTAATGCTCTCTTTCATGAACAAAATATTTTGAAGCTTTTTTTTTTTTTTTGGGCCTTCATAGTTGGCGAGCATTTGGATCCCGCGTCGATGTCCGCGTTTTGCGGTTTACACTTTTTTTTTTTTAACCAGTGCCTCTTACACTGTACATGGGACATGAACAGTGCATTAAGACAAATGAACAGTATTTTGTGAGTGTGAACAATAACTAGAAATTATTTTTTTATTGTTTTCAGTTTTCAGCAAAATAAGCGATATCCAAACACACCATTCATATATGTTTTTGTATGAGTCCTTATTGAAGTTGCATTTTGTATCACATTTTGTTGTTCTGGCTCCTGCTCTAATTACATTACCCTTAAAACTAATTGTTGATTATGTCTTTTACAGCATAGAAAACCTGCTGATGACATGCTCATAGGCTGTAGTTCTCGCAGCCCAGTTGGGGATGGGCCTGCTTCCCCCAAGTACTCTGATAGACTTTCTCTTGCAGTTAACAATTATCTATCTGAGGCATCAAGACAAGAAGTCAAGAGTAAGTTAATTTTACTGTTAAAGTTCTGAAAATCAATGTCTCGATGTTTTTTTTTTTTCCTGAGTAATTTGTTATTGCAGGGGATCTAACCCCCGAGTTAGCGGACACATAAGGGACCGGGTACCGCTCAGGCAACTAGGTCCGGTGGTGTGTTTTGTCTATTATTTGCCTTTTGTTATTCATTCATTGTCATTGATTGTAATGTTGTCTTTACATCCATTGAATATTTACCTTCATTGGTCAGTAGTTTCTTGGTTATTCTTTGTGCAATTTATTTATATTTATGATATAGAACATATTCAATGTATCCTCAATACGCCTTGAAACTCTAATGCAGCCTCGGGAACACCTGAAAATGGTTATTTATGGCAGAGAGTGAATTCTCAATTAAGCTTCCCTATAGCATCTATTTTGGTGTTCAAAAAACCGCTTCAGACTACTCCACTGATCCAAACAAAAAGACCATCTTGACCCTGAAATTTTTTCAAAACCCTGCCCTATGACTCATTTCTTTCTCCTTCTTCCGCTTTTTGGAATCTAATTCCCAAATCAACTTTACTCTTCTTTAGTTCTTCTCTACCTCTCTCAGCTCTCTCTCTCTCTCTCTCTCTCTCTCTCTCACCCAAACTCCATTCTACCTGCAACTACAGCTTCCATTTCCTTGCCGCACCACTCTCCCCAACCTCCAGTTATGACCACCACAAACTACAGCCATTACCTCCTGTTCCGACCACCACAAAGCAACGTCCTCACCTGCGATTACGACCACCTCTAGGTATTCTGTCTTTGTGGTAATTTTCTCATTTTCTTTTTCTTTTTCTTTTTGAAAATATCCATATACACTAATAGCCCTCATCTCTACCTCCAAAATGTATTCAAACGTATAGATGAAGAAAATAGCAATTTGTGGGTAGGTTCGGATCAGGCCAAAAATTTGAAGTTACTATGCTTATCTATTATTTTTACCCATTATATTTATATGAATGTGTAGTCTAGGTCTGTAACGTAAATATCCTTTTATGGTATTGGAGAATTAGAAGACTAAAAGTCACAAAGAAATAATATAATCTGGAATTCTAAGCACAAATTACATTTGTTTTTACTATAAATTTTCTGTTATGGAGTGGACTATCAACCTAACGTGGTGTTAGGCTCAGTAGAGTTGTGGTACAAAAGAAAAGGTGGTTGCAAGGAAGTTTTGTATGCAGAGAGCTCATTGTAGGAGAAGGTGGGCAGTCAATGGATAATTTTGATAAGAGGAATTAGACATATTCTTTGACAGGTACAATACTTTGTCTTAGTTTACTGTTGGTAAAGCCGTAAATGTATGATATAACACATAACGTGCTTATTAGCACGTTTGATGTTCTTAATTGTGTCTTCAATGTCATTGTTGCCGGTGATACTTACTACACAGCTATTACCATTTTCTTTCATGACTGTTTCATTAGTGGATATCATTTTCATTTTACTGAATTTATACATTTTATTTAGTAAAAGTTTGGGGTTTAATTATTCCCAAAATGAGTGAATGAAATTCCGTTTTCTTTCTTTGAATTTATTTTTGATACCATCAGATTTGTTGGAAATTTGTAGTGGCAAAGCTATTCATATAGTTTTTGTATTTTACTCTGCAATTACTAGTACTGTTTAATGCCTATGATTGTGTTTAGGTACTTCGATTTCTTATTCTTATGTGAGTGCCTTCTTTTTTCTTTTTCTTTTTTTTCTTTTTTTTTTGCACAGATAAATCTCCAAGGCTGGAGCTTAAATGCTGTAAAACATTGAAAGAGAATATCAAGTAGCTTATGCTGGGTTATTGATGGAAGATGTGATTTGCAAATTGTCTCACTATCTATATTTATGAATGTTGAGAAAAGAAGACATTTGAGGTCTTCTACTTAGGCAATTGTATGCTCACAAGTTGTTTTGAGAGCTATAATTTAAGAAAAAAAAGTCTTATAAGTAGATTGTTTCATTTCATGTTTGTCATACAACTTTCATATATGAATAGTAGACAATTGGGTATGTTTAAAAACAATTTTCTATTTTTAAGACTAAAAAACCTGTTTGGTAACTCAAAATGGGGAGAAAACAAAAACTGTTTTCAAAATTCAATTTATGAAGGAAACTGAAAACATGCAAAAGGCTGTTTTCAGTTTCTAATTTTCAAAAGTCAATGAAAACATGAATTTAATTTAATGAATCTTTCTTATTTAATGAGTTAACATTAAATTTTAAATCCTAGTTACAACATATTTTAGCATTTTTTATTTTTTTCTTCAAAAAACTATCTTTTTAATTTCAACTAACCAAACATGTTTTTTATTTCAAAAATACAAGAAAATTGTTTTTTCTTTATATTCCCAAAAACAAGTTTTTGAAAATAGAAAACAAAAACCGTTATCAAACATAACCATCTTAGCGTGAGTTTGGATACAAATTATTCGGTGTATGTTTGCATCTGCGTTTAAAACAGTGGGTCCTGTGCATATTGGTTTTCTCGGTAATTATAAAAATTTCAAATTAGAAATTGATTAGTCCTTTTAGAATATTAGGAACATCACAAATATGTTGGATGTTTTAAACTAATTATATTATTTTTTTTTTTTTTTTAAGAATCATTAGATTTCACATTCTAGAATCTATTATACCACCGACTTTAATATTATTATTATTATTATTATTATTATTATTATTATTATTATTGCGTTTTTCCTACATACCGTGCATGTGGAAGATAGAGAGAAGCACTTTTGGTTCTTGAATATAATTATTGCTTACTTTTTCTCAACCAAAAAAAAAAAAAAACTATTTCTTACTTACTAAGGAACAACACAAATATTTTGGATATTATTTATGTTAGATTTTATTATTATTATTATTAGACTATACCTTCGACTTTTATTATTATTATTATTATTATTAATATCATCAGATTTCATATTCTAGAATGTTGTACACCTTCGACTTTATTATTATTATTTATTACCACCCCGTATACCTTGCATGTTAAGGTAGAGAGAGAAGCACATTGATCTCTAGTCTCTACCCCCTCATTATTATGATATAATTATGTTCTAGATTTCTATCATTCATATCTCATATCAATCGTTTCTCCCCCCAAAAAAAAAAAAAAAAAATCATATCAATTCCACCCACAGACGACAATTGCAAACTATATCTTTATCTGAACTTTGATTTATCTTAGCGATCTCTTGGAAGCAAAACAAATAGAGTTCTCACTTGTCCAGGTATTAAATTATCACCTTGCAAAAAAAGCTAGTAATGGGTCTGATTAATATTTTTGATCCATGTTTTCCTTTGGCTAAGATCATTATTATGTTCCATATTATAGATTTATAATATTCATTTTAAGATCATAAACAAAACCCGAAAACTCTACCTTTACCGTTACAAAATCACATGTCACAATTTCATTATTTTTTTTTTTTTTTTTTTTTTTAAGTCACAGTTCACAATGAATGAAAATTGTCACCTATCAACACACCTAAGAATTCATAACAGCGCCTAATGCCGTATACCCCCAAACATGAAAAGGAAAACTCTCATTCAATCTGAATCTGGGCCACCACACACGGTGGCTGCGAAACCTTCGACACCCAAAAAAAACCAAACCACCCTCGCTCACGGCCATACCACGCGGCGGCTGGGGCTCGCCAAAATTGTCATGGTCAGTTAGGGGGCCCCGGCCCAAAGAAAACCCCCTTCTGACTGCGGATGAAAATGAGAGGAAGATCAAGAGAAATCAGACGCGCTGATTAGATTTATTGCTCATCATGCACATATCTGTTGCAAATTCATATCACTATGAATAACTGTATTTGTATATATGTGTGTGTGTGTGTGTGTTAGAGTCTTAGATGACTACTCTGATTAGTGTTAGTGCTCATCATGCATATCTATTGCAAATTCATCATCTTGAATAACTGTATGAGTGAACTAATTGACATGTGTGTATGTGTGTGTGTTTTATAGATGACTACAGTTACTACTGGCGAGCTCTTAGAGCTTGCTGAAAAGAATGTGAAACTGGCAGTTGTGGAGGATATGGCTGAACAATTTGAAGAGGCCTATAAGCTTTATATGAAGGCATTAGAGTATGCGGGCACTTATCTCTTCTATGAGAACAATCCATGGCTTAAGAAGCAGAATAGGCAGTTATTTTTGGGCCATTATAGAAGGGCAACAAAAATAAGAGGCCTTCATCACTTACATGGACCCTCTTTTTCTAATAGAGCAGAAAGCGGGCTTGGTCTTACAGAGTCGAATGTGAAGTTGAGTGATGTGGGCGGACTTGAGGCTTGCAAAGAGGTATTGGTTGTAGCTGCCATAGTGCCTATCCAGAATCCTCAATTTTTTACTGGTAAGTTCTCCCTCCATCATTGTATTTAACTTTTGGGTTTTTTAGTCTCTGCTTTTAGTTTATTTGGTTATTCTTAGTTTCAATGCTAATAATAAGAGTTGGGTTATAGTGACCACTAATGTGGACATTATGTTTTGAACTCCTGTGGACACATTATGCTAAATAATGTTTTGAACTCCTTTTTTAGGAAAACGACAACCGTGGAAGGCTATATCACTATATGGTCCACCTGGAACAGGGAAGACCTATCTAGCAAATGCAATTGCAACAGAAACAGGATCAACTTTCTTTAGGTAGTATTTATAATTTTACCAATATCAATACATACGAAGCAGCAGGATTACAATAAGTGATGATGTAAGAACCATACATGGCAAGAGATAAAAGAACTAATCTTCATCTTCAAAAGGCAAATACATGTTGCCAATTGCAGTTAATTGTGACTCTTATATTTGAAGTCTATCTGGCTTCTTCTTTTTTCCCTCTATGTTTCAGTTTTTCTGCACAATTTCTTTTGAAAACTTGTGATTTCGGCAGCATTTTATAGTTAACATGTTATTCTTATTCTCACCCATTTTCTGTAGATTTTACTTGTTATTAAAGGCCTAGATCAGAAATACATTATCCAATAATTGAGATGATAGACAAAATTAATGAAATTTGGATTTAATAGATTAAATGTTCTTGTTGAAACTTAAGATGTTTGAGTTTCAGAAAATGTGGACTTGAGTTCTTAATATTTTATATTGTTGATGTAGTTTTCTTACTTCATATGGTTGGGTCTTTGACACCTTTCATATGCTTTTTCATTGCAATCATCACGTTATTGGAATATGTTGAATTTCTGAATTCATCATCTATGCCACTATGCTTCAATTGATTCACATCTGCGATTGTTTTTGCTCACTGCTTCTTCCAAGCAGTTATTGTTGGGTGCATTTATTACAGCTAATGTATTTCCCAAGGATATAGATGTGTTTGCTTTCTAATGCTTTTATATAGATGGAATGCTGCCAACACATTTACATGTGTTGTGCACTGTCTATACACAGACATTTATATGTGTTGTGTACTGTCTATACACAGTGTTTCCGCATCGGACATTATATCCAAATGGATGGGAGAAAGTGAAAAGCAAGTCTCAATTCTTTTCCAACGGGCCCGTGATGCTGCTCCATCCATTATTTTTATTGATGAAATTGATTCCTTATGTGGTTCACGAGGTGAGAACAATGAGAATGAAGCATCTCGACGAATGAAAACAGAACTTCTTGTACGAATGCAGGTAATTTACTTTCCTTGGAAATGGATTAAAGTCATTTTTTCCAAGCTTCTATTTATATAATATAATTGACATGCTTAGATTAAGATTGGGGGCAAGTAGTTTGTCAATAACTTATTGTAGTTTGTACCATGCAGTTGGGTATGAATTTATTACATTTTGTGATATGAGTTGCAAAGCATCTTATTGAACATTTTTATACTTAAAAATGGAATTGAGGAATTTGATGGAAAAATTTAAATTGAAATGTAGTATGGGTGACCTAACTTTAAGGTATTTAAGCATAAGTAACTTGAAATCATGTATGTGGTCCAAAGAAGGCTATGATTTCTTTTGAATTTTAGGTTTTAATTTTTCTTTTTTTCTTTTTGGTTTTTTTTTTTTTTTGGATAAGTAACATAAAAATTTTATTAAAAAAAACACATCCCAGTACATAGGAAATGTACTAAAGGGGCAAAAATATCAAGAAACCAAATTACAATGTTCAAGCAAAACAGGAAGGGAAATAGGAGAAATACTTTAATACTTGTCTACAAGAACAGGGGGGATATTCAAAACTGTACAAATTACCTTGGAATTAAACTTATGAGTCACACTATGAAATAATAAACTTGGGAGAGAATGATTGAATATAGGTTAAGACATGAAATAATAAATATAGGAGAATCAACATGGTTTTATGCTAGGAAAATCTACCATGGAAATTATTTTCTTACTTAGATATCTAATGGAAAATTATAGAGGCATGTAAAGATCTTCATATGGTCTTTATTGACCTAGAGAAAACATATGATAGGGTATCATTTCCTTGTTGGCCTCAAAATGGCAAGCTAGTTTGCAATGCAGTTAATAATAACTATATGTGCTTATCAAAAAAAAAAAAAAATAACTATATGTTTTATTAGATAGTTAGTACATAGCATTATCATACATTGTTTCCTTCCACCTACATATTTGTAATCTTAAAATGAAAATTCTTTTAATACATTTCAATGTTAAGGAAAGTAGTAGGAATTGTGAAGAGCCCATCTTGGGGAAAGCTCAGACGAAATTGGGAGGAGCCCTACCGCATCACCTCAGTGGCTGATATAGGGGCTTACTTTTTAGAAGACTTAGGCTGTGTTTGGTTCGAGTAAAAGCATTTCCAGAAAATATTCCATTTTCCGGAAATGCTATTTTTCGGAAAGGAAAATGTTTTCATGTGTTTGGTTTCATTTCAAAAAATTTTCCAAAAAATATTTTCTGGTGTTTGTAAAAGAAGAAGGAAAAGATAAACCCAGAAAAACACGGACAAAACCTAGGAAAAAAATCATCAACGATTGACGCTCGACTGGGTTTGACGGCATGGTGCTTCGTGAGCTCCAGTCCGACGACCGTGCCGTCGATCGCGATCGACGGCGCGATCTTATGAAGGCGAGATCGCGATCAACGACATGATCTCGCGAAGCACCGCACCGATCGCAATGGGATCGGTGCTTCGCGAGATCGCGATCTCGGATCGTGGTCATCGGACTGGAGCTCGTGAGATCGACGCGGACTGGACCTCGAGGTTCGCCGACGATCGTCAGACTGGATTGGAGCTCGGTCTTCTTCCTCTCGCGCGCTCGCTCGCTCTCTCTCTCTCTCTCTCTCTCTCTCTCTCTCTCTCTCTCTCTCTCTCTCTCTTTTCGGAAATACTTTGAAGTGAAAATGAAAGTGTAAAATGATTTCCGTAGTCAAAGCCATTTTTTTTCGTTTCTTTAACTATGTGTGTTGCTTTCCAATAGTACATATTTCATTAAGTATTAAATAGAAGGTCGGTCATGCCTGGTTCCTCGGACTACATATCTTGCGTAAATTAATACCACATATTTCATTAAGTATTAAATAGAACCTCGGTCATGCCTGGTTCTTCAGAATACATACCTTAGGTAAATTAGTACTCCATATTTCGTTATACAGAACCTCGGTCGTGCCTAGTTTTTCAGACCACATACCTTGGGTAAAATAATACTCCATATTTCGTTAAGTATTAAATAGAATCCCGGTCATGTCTGGTTTCTCGGATTACATACCTTGGATAAATTAATACTCCATATTTCGTTAAGTATTAAATAGAATCCCAGTCATGCCTGGTTTCTCAGACCACATATATTGGGTAAATTAATACCACATATTTCATTGAGTATTAAACAAAACCTTGATCATGTCTGGTTCCTCGAACCACATATTTTGGGTAAATTAATACCACATATTTCATTGAGTATTAAACAGAACCTTGGTCAGTCTGGTTCCTTGAACCACATACATTGGATAAATTAATACCACATATTTCATTAAGTATTAAACAGAACCTCAGTCATGACGGGTTCCTCGAACCACATACTTTGGGTAAATTAATACTACATATTTCGTTAAGTATTAAACAGAACTTTGGTCATGCCTGGTTCCTCATATCACATACCTTGGATAAATTAATACTACATATTTCACTAAGAGTTAAATAGAACCTTGGTCATGTCTGATTTCTTGGACCACATATCTTGGATGAGTTAGTACTACCTACCCTTCCTAATAACAAACTGAGTTTTAGTCTTATGGGGCTCCTTGGCCCACCGACTCTTAGTGGGATGATGCTATTTATATGGTTAAGTGGTGAACTAAGGCCTAACTATGTCAAATCTCTATAGCCAACACCTCACACCTGATTACAATTGAGAGTGGAACCTTGGTCATACACAGCTCTTTGGACTGAATATTTTAGGTATATTGGTTTATCTTCAAGTTCAGTTATTATTTTGCTGACTGTACAAAGGTTAGTTTTTCTTTTTGTTACCAATTGCATAAGAATTACGCTGTTGAGTTAACACTCAAGCAAACGTTTATCTAAGTTAAAGGCAATGTTCTGCCCTTACAGTGATAATTTGAGATTGGAATTGACAATTAAACTATGTTCAAACAAAAATGATACTATTAATAACATGGGAATACTAATCACATAAACGAACTTGATACTTTCATTGAATAAAGCCTTGGAAAGGCCAAAGAAGTACAAAAGAAAGAGGGGGGGGGGGTGGTCTTTTTAAGTTTTTTTTTACCAAATATAATTATTTATATTTTAAATAATTATTAAATTAATTATAATGTCATTAGGTCAACCCCGGTTCAACCTCGGTTCGATCTCAAAAACCTTAAACCTCTCTTTTTTACGGTTCAATGAACGGTCTGAGTTTTAAAACCATGTTTAAAAGCTGGCATCGCATTTAGCATATAGGTTAATTTGTCAAAAAACAAAGTTGGCAAAAGTCATCGTGGTTGGTAGAAAGTGGAAAGACACGAAGTCTTCGACTATTGTTAGTCTAGCTAGCTCTTCTCAAATAATGCAAGGATTATCCAAGAAAGCCTAATATAAGGTGCAGGGAAAGCACCATTGACCCCAAGTCCTTAGCATCTTTGTTAAGTTTAGTTGTTTAGGTCTTCCTAAATAATGCAAAATTGGTATATTACTAGTGACAGATGCAACTTTTTACCTTGTTGAATGAAGACTATCTTACAAAAAACAAACAAGTGGGTAATCAACTAAGAGAGAGAGGAAAAAGGAGAATGATTAGAGTCCTTGAAATACTGACATATCATCTAATCAAGAACTTATAGATCTCTAACAATGCCAAAAGAGAAGTAAATGAGTAATGTCTAACTTTCTAGAAACCTCAATACATATTTAACCATTTATATAGTAAAAGATAAATCTAAGATTTATCCCAAGTGAGTCTTAAATCTCCTAGTTGGCATTATGTAATAAATTATTAGTTTATATTACAATATCAATGTAAAACAATAATTGTTTAAAAGGAAAAGGCCAACATTTTATCTAGAAAGAGGTAAAAAACAAATGTTGATTTTTGTAGGAGCTTATTCATTTACAATGCAAACTAATTTTAATTCCCAAATTCCGAAAAGATATCTCATGCGCCGAGCACATACAAGAGTTTTGTTGGATCCTGTATTCAATTCAATTCATTTATTCAATGATAGTCACTTTTCGAATATAGCTAAGGATATGGCCAAGCACAACAAACTGCCCCGCTAAAAGCATTTTACAAACAGCACATGCCATTGACAAACCTATTTGTTTGGATAAAGGACAAATTTTATTATCAAAACAAACACAATTTACAATGATATCCAAACACCAAAACAAAATTAATCCCTAAAATACAAATCATTTGCAAATACTAACCTACAAACTTCTGCAAATACCACTAACCTTATTTATAATCCAAAATATTACAATCCCAAATTAAAACAACTATTTCAAACTACACAAGTAGATCACATCAAAACCAATGTTCAAAGCTCACATCAAGTCCACGACCGAATATAACATTTGCAATCTTCAATTCAAAACTTTGACATCAATCTTTGCTATTAGATGGTAGCTGATTCCACAATATTCGCACATGCACATCAGTTACCAAGGCCAACCCCTATGGTCACACTGTTAATGTAAAAATAAATTCAAAAAGAAAGTTAGTGGATAAATAGTTATTTGGAAAAAAAAAAAAAAATACACACAAGAATAAAATCTTGATGAAAAAGAAAAAATTGCCCTACAGCTTTGACGAAAATTCTTCATGCCTTCATTGTCATCGTTCTTTTTAAATACACATCTATGGATTGTGTAAGCACCTATACTCGTTGGCCATATTCTTTGCCATAAAGTTTGAGACAGATTAGTTATGGTTATGGAGTGGAAAAAGGAAACTAATCTAGAGTTTTGAGAGAAAAAGACCTCTATGGAAAGACTAAGGTCACTAAAACTAAATACAAACTGATGAGATTGAGCTTTTGGATTTCAAATTTATTTCAAGTTTTTGAATCTTGCTTGTTTATAAATTAAATTTATTTGTGTTTTTCCAACTTTTTTTTTTAAAATTTTAACTAGAGTTAAATTTATGTGATTTTGTTTCGTTTCGTTTTTTTATTTAGGAAGTTGAATCAAAGTTGTTTTAAATGTGTGGCCTTTTATTATTGGTTCGGACTACTCAAGACCTAGGTCTTAATAATTTCTCCTTAGGAGGACCTAATAGCATATGCAAATTGAATAGAAATTCTCAGAAAAGAACCTACTTAACGACACAAAAGATCATCCAATTTCTACACACCTTGTCAAACCCATATAATGGTTTTAAAACCCAGATTGTTCAAAGAATCGGAGAATGAAGGGGTTTAAGGTTTTTGAGGTTGGACAAAGGTCTAACCGAGGTTGAACCATGATAATATCATGATTAATTTAAAAATTATTTAAAATATAATAAATTAGTATAAATGGAAAAAATAACTAAAATAGTTCCAAAAAATAAAAATAAAAATCATCCTTCAAATTTATTTTTTATATCAACAGAATATTATTAATTATTAAAAAAATAATAATAAAAAGAAAAATCCACCCAAAACACCCCAATACAGTGGCTGAAGCTAAAAAAAAAAAAGATGGAATTTAATACAATGGTTTTGAAATCCACCCATCTCTCTCTTTTCTTTTCTTTTTTTTTTTTAGCTTCAGCCACTGTATTTTTTGTGTAGAGCGGATTTTGGGTGGATTTCAAAACCATTAATAGAACAGAGATAAGAAACATTTCTAATACCCAAATACAAGCTCTCCAAAACTATCCCAAAAAGGGGAAAAAAAAAAAAAAATTCCATTACAGAAACTCTAACACACAGATTCTCAGAAACAAAGGGTAAAAACTGGGGGGAAAAATATAAAATTCCAAACAGATAGGAAAAAAATTACTATTATCTTTTCCTGGCAGCTAATGCGGCACTGGCAGCCCTGGCAGCCCTTGCAGCAATAACAACAGTCCCCTTTGTCTCCTTTGTCCCCTTTTTCCCCTTTGTCTCCTTTCTCCCCTTTGTCCCCTTTTTCCCCTTTGTCCCCTTTGTCCCCTTTCGGCCCTGGATCCCCTTGGACCCCTTTCTTCCCTTTCCGAATGTAAATCGCCACTACGATTAAGGTAATTAATATTATTAGAGCCAAGATTATCCACCCCAGCACGAACCACACGGATACTGATTCTGGTTGACTTGGCGCAGGCCATATGTTGTCATCTGGTAGTGATGGAGTGAAAGGGGGAGATGGGGGAAAATGTTGGATTGGAGTAAACTCAAATGCTGGCGCTGTCGGTGGTGGAGGCGGAGTAAGGGAGGGTTGTGGTGGTGGTGGTGGTGGTTGTGAAGAGAGGGTTGGAATTAGTGGTGCAATGATGGTGGTAAACAACATGAAGAACAGGGCAAACGTGGTTGAAATATTTGGATTTTGGAGTTGGAGGTGAAGCTCCGTCTGATCTGCGATACCCACAAAGCCATGCTTTTTATAGTTGCTTGGATCACCATCGTTTGGTAGATAGTCTCAGGCAGTCTCAGACTTCACCAACCTTGCTCTTCCCACGTGGGTAGATAGTACTATCTATCAAAAAGTGCGGCCTTAGACCGACGTTGGCCTATAGTCGCACGTTTTAGGCCGCGTTTAACGCGGCCTAAGAAAACGCGGCCTAAGGCCAAATGGGCCTAAGGCCGCGTTTTTATGTCCTATGGCCGCGTTTTAAAAACGCGACCTCATAACCGTTTTTTCGTAGTGAGTCTCAGATCTAGACTTCACTAGTCTTGCTCTTCCCACGTTGACTTCTTCCGTCTTGCTTTACACTAGTGTTTTATTTATTTTTGCATGAAGCACTATTTTTTTTTTTTTTTTTTCCATCCTCGGCTGCTAAAACAATAAAAAGCTTAAAATACCTTCTAGTCTTACTCCGAAAACAAAAAATAACCTCAGAAAAAAGCTCACCGCTTTATGCCCACATGGACCTTTCTATTTTTATTATATTTCTATATAGCACAGTAGACTCTTCGTGGAAGATAGAAGTCTTTGATAGTCATATTTATTTTATCCTAGCTAATAAAGAACATGCAAAAGTCCTTAAAAATGCAAATAGGGGTACACTATTCACAAAAACCCTACATTCGGTGAGCCATTTTTTAAAGTATTTTACGACATGCTGCAATTACATCTAAATATAAATATTACTGTAGCAACATCTGAATCATTTTTTCTATTTATTTGTCCACTCTTCTCTCTAGTGCTGGAGTCAGAAATTTATATTTGGGAGGGCCAAATATAAAATTAGATAATTAATTATTTCTGTGTATATATTAATTATATCCATACTAACAGTAATGTACATATAATTTAATAATCAAAACCTAAAAGTGTATTATTTCTGAATTACCATCTCCTAAACTTGTTCATGAACCTATATTTTTCAAATTAAATTATCACCCATTAAATATAATGACTAAAATTTTAAAAAATACTAATAATTTAAAGATTTTTAAATAAAAGACAAACAATCATTCAAATTTCAATGTATAAAAAAAATAGCTATAACTACAACCAAATACATGTTATATTATTTTATATATAAATTAAATGATAAAAATAATATATTTTAATCATATACATTATGATGTTATGATACATTGATTATTTTAATATTTTAAGAACAAATAAAAATATGAGAAAGTGAGAGTAGCCTACACAGCTACACACCTGCTTTTGCAGGAAGTATTTTAACCACACACATGGTTATGCGGTTATGCAGTGGAGGAAAATAATTTAAGTGGTAAGTTATTATTAGTTCTAATTTTAATCTACAACTTAAATAACTTTTTTGCGCACACGTAACAGCCAATAATAACTTAATACTTAAAATTTATTGTAAAAATATTGTGAATATAGCATTTCTTTATTAAGATAACTCTACTATATATATATATATATACTAATTTTTTCAAATATTTTGGGGGGGCCAAGGCCCCCTTAGGTCCCAATGTGGCTCCGCCACTGCTTCTCTCCCTCAAACTTCTTCTCTCTCACTCCTTAGACTTAGGTCATCATTCTAGGTCGTCATTTTAGATCTAGGTGGTATTCACAGTTGTTTTTTGCTGGGGTGGATTGTTAGTGTTGGTGTTGCTGGGTTTGGTTTTGGTGGTATCATGGTTTGGGTGGATTGTCAGTGTATGTCGTGGCAACTGTAATAATTGAAAACAATATTATGAACATTTTTTATATAATCATCTTCACACTTTATTATTTATATATAAATTTTAATGGAAAAGAATAAATGTTGTGAAAATAAACTCACTTACACAAGATTAAAGAAGAGAGAAGAAAAAAAGATACAAGAAATTTACGTAGTTTAGCAATATGCCTATGTATATAGGTGGCGACAGAGAAAATTTCACTATAAATATAAGAAGATTACAATAATAGCACATAAACATTCTCACAAGTCTCAAACACCAAATATATACTTGGCTCTCTCTCACGAAGTATAAAGAACACTCTATTGTATTTGCTAAAGTCTATTTTGTGGCTACTTCTTTCTCTCAATGTAAATTAAGAATTTTCCTTTAAGAACAAAGAACGCCATATTCACAACTTCAACTCAGAAGACCTTAGAAAGCTCAGCATTCAGTCTTATACACCTAGGTATTTCACCAAATGTTCTATTAAGCCTCTTAGCTCTTCCATTTTGTTGAGACATTCTTGGTACCATTAAGTGCCTTCTGATGCCATACTTTTCACAAAACCTCAAAAACGCATTATTTGTGTACTAGCTAAGTGTCATTATCAATTTTAAGATACATGACCTTCATTCCAGTTTGGTTTTCCACTTCAATGTTATGCTTCTTGAACTTTGCAAATGCATTAGACTTGCTCTTCAAAAAGTAAACTCAAATTTTCCAAGAATAATAATCAATGAAACTCATATAATATCGAGATCCATCTTTAGAGATAACCTTCGCCGATTCCAAAATATCATAATGAAAATAATCCATAATTCCCTTTGTATTGTGTGTGGAAGTTTCAAATTGCACCTTACACTACTTTCCCAAAAGGTGGTATTTATAGAAATCTAATTTACATGACTTAACTCCAACCAATAGATTTCTTTTCTACAATTCCCTCATACCACGCTCACCCAAGGACAGACCTAGGATTTTAAGCCAGTGAGGATTGGAGTACAAAGGAAAAAAAAAAAAAAAAACCTCTAAATAGGCATCATATGGTATTAAAAAAATATATATATAAATACTCAAAATCGTTGTTTCTAAATACATTAAGATACAATCATTACCAACAAGACAAAAAAAAAAACAAAATCATTTTTTTTAATATTAGGTTGGTTAGGATTTTTTTTTTTTTTTTGAAATTAGAGCATTCACAGTGATGGTGCTAAAAAGTTTAGCTTTTGACACCTCAAAAATGTACTTTATCTACTTCACCACCTCAATTTACAATACATATAATATCAAATGTTTTATTTTTTTATCACTTCATTTAAAATAATATAGACAACTCATTAAAATAATAAAAGAAAAAAGAGAATTTGAGTTTTTTAATTAAAGGAAGAGATATAATCTTAATAAAATATTGTATTTTTTTTTTAACAACTTGCTACAATTAACTAGTATTTATACCAGTTTACTATAGCTGCAAAGAATTTAGCTTTAACTTCTCCAATAATATATGATTTTTTGGTTTTTTTGTGGTAAAATAATTTTTTTGCTAAAATATAATCATCATTGTGAATGTTTTTATTATTTTTGTTAAGTTTTTGGGATGGATAATTGTTATTTGAGTGAGGCTAACTAGGCTTATTGAGGAGAAGGAGGCCTAAAATTTTGGAAGGGAGGCTCAAGTATAAAAATGAAATAATTACTATTAAAAAAAAATTTGGACCCAATGGGGCCTCGGGCCCCCACCTGGGTCTATCCTTGCGCTCACCTATATACCCTAATCACTTATGCCATAAGAGTGTATCATCCTGCTCAGATTTAGTAATTGTAGCAACTCGACCTACAATGGTGTTGCCAAAAAATCTGTAGATATTACCATCTACTTTTTGTCTCTTCATCATAATTCATAACCATAACACCTTTTGATATCTTCATTATCTCATTTTTAAACTTATAATAAAGCCATTTTGAAATCTAGAACATGCTTACATCCTATAATGTTCTCACGATATTATCAAACATCTTAACTTAATTGTTCCTATTCTAACAACTTTGCAAGCAACATTATTTTCCATTGGAATAGAACCACAATTAAATAACCTCTAAGTGTCAAACCAATCCCTGCGGAGTCACATGGAACAAATATGATGAATCTAGAACCTAAGAATTGATCAAAAGATTAGATTTGATTAAACAGAACACAAGTCTCCATCTGAATTTGCATCTACTTCCACTACATTAGCAAATCTTGAGGACCCTTGTTTTTATTCTTGTCTCTTTTCCACTCTGGACAGTCTCGACGTATTGCCCCTTCTTTTGGAATTTATATCACTTCACTATCTTACTCTTGGATTTGGGTATACTATGTCCCTAGTAGAACCATTATTCTTTTCTTTCTCCCTTCCATGATCTTGATTACCCTTTACCATGAGCCCTTCACCAGAACTCTTACTCGGATCTTATTTACAATGGTAGTGATCCTTCAAGACTCCTGAGATCTCTTTAAATTCCAAAGTCTCCTTCCCCAACATAGGATTGTAACCAAATGTTTGTAGGAAGCCGGGATTGAGGTCAAAAGCATCATCGTATTATCTTCATCATTGAATTTTATATTGATCCTCAACATGTCACTGATAAGTTGGTTGAACGTGTTGATGTGCTGAGCCAAATCTGCACCCTCAACCATCTTAAGCCCTTAAAGTTTCTACTTAAGATTCAATTTATTTTTGAGGGACTTGGACATATATTGGCTCTTAAACTTCAACCATAGAGCAGCAGTTGACACCTCATCCATGACGAATTGTACTCACTATCTTCATCTCGAGTTTTGCCCACTCATCATCAATCATCTTCTCTAGATTCTTTGTTTTCCATACAAAGCCTTCACCAAGCTTTTTTGTACCAACATTTCTTTCACGATTCTCTGCCATAACCCGAAGCTACCAATCTTAATTACGTCTACCTTGAAAATAGAAGCATTAACCTCCATTAGATCAACCGACTTGGAGCTTCGATACCAATTTTTGTGAAAATAAACCCAGTTACGTAAGATTAAATAAGAGAAGAAAAATAGACACATCGAACTTAACTATGTCTACCTTGGCAATAGAAGCATTAACCTTTATTAGACCAACCAACCTAGTGCTCTGATACCAATTTTTTGTGAAAATAAACTCACTTACGTAAGATTAGAGAAGAAAGAAGAAAAATAGACACAGAGAATTTACGTAGTTTGGCAATTTGCCTACATCCATAGGCGATAACAGAGAACGTTTCACTATAAAATAAGGATATTACAACAGTGGCATGCAAACACTCTCACAAGACCTAAACCCCAAAGTCTCTCTCATAAAAAATAAAGAACACCCTATTGTATTTACTAAGCCTATTGTGCTGCTACATCTTTCTCTCAACACAATTATGTGCCTACATCACATAATATAATATAATATATAATAGGCAAAGGTCGGCTACTACTACTAGTCCTAAACCAAGGACTTGGTTTTCTAGTGCATATCATACACCAAAGTAGAGTCCTATTACTACTAGGAGTTGGGCTAGAAAGTTAACTTAAAGAGCTACAACTTTATAGTTTACAAAAAGTCTGAATTCCGAAGTTAAATGGGCTGAAAACGTTAGTTAAATGAAACCTAAAAACATGGGATTTTCTCTAAACGGGAATTCAACTCGCAATAGGATTCCTTGGCTTATTTAAAGGCTCCTTAGGACAAAATTTAGGAGGGAGTTGCTGCAGAACATAATTTAGGTTTTCTTAAAGTTTCTTGACAATTTTCAAAACTTTATTTGTGTTATGACTTGGTAGAAGCCTTACTAAGATAAGGGGTGAAACCTAACCATTTATTGATATGTTCTTAAAAATTATTTATTGGTTTTAATGCTTATTTTTTTTATGTTTTTGATTGATTTACTCATTTAGAAGTGTTTATTTCTATATAATTCTTTGATTTATCGTAGACTTCAAGCACGTTAAATGCTTAGTATTCCCTGAGAACTAATTCATTAGTTTTGTTTTGCCTAAAATCAATCAATTTCATGAAACAACCTTAAACAATTAATTCTTGAGTTTTTATTGTTAAATCATCCGACTAAGATCATATTTCATATGAATTTTAGTTGAGTTATAAAATAAATATTGTTAAAACTACCAATAGATGTTGTAGGGGTGATAGGCCCAAGAGCGCATATCTATGTATATATTGGGCCGGAAGCCTAATCCAAGGACATTAAGTAGGCCGAGGACGAATAAACACTTTTATGAGAACCCATGTTAGTAAGTGAAGAAGTGAAATGTGATCATGATCATCCAAAAAGGTGGTTCAAGGAGGAATGCCTCATCGGCTAAGCAAAGCCGAGGTCGAAACGTATAGTCTGACATTAAAAGCAACGTTCCGGACAATTCCACTAATGAGGATAAGTATCAAGAAGGAACAAGACATAAGGAGATTATGAAATATCTAAAGGGAAAGCTATTACTACTGCATTAAATACTCTGCAACTAATTCTCTGACCGCATTAATGAGGAAGTGATACCTGAACAGTAACTTTCAGCCTTACAACTACTACTTAAAAATTTCAAGAAGGTGCTGATGGAACAAGGATCAACACTAACAATCTGATTTGCACGTGGAAGGTGGAGATGAAAGGGAAAGATAGTATAAAATAGAAGGGAAACCTTGAGAGAAAGGGATCAAGAAATGAAGTGAAAAACACTATAGCAATCAAGAGTTGAACTTGTAACAAACTTGAGAGAAATATATAAGAATTGATCTCCTCAGACTGTGCCGAAAACGATTTTTCTTTAAATTAAACCAGTCTATCTTCTTTTTCTTGTCATCCGAATCTATTTTACTTGTTGTCTGATTCATTAAAGCTCAGTTTTCCAACCCATTCTCTACAAATTCATTGCATTGGGTTTTTTGGGCCTAAGTCCATCCACCCTTTGAGCTAGAGACTCAAATCTGGTTCTTATAGATGTGTTGTGTGTGGATCCCTCAATCTTAGTGCCTTAATATATTGTTATCTTCTCTCAATTTAAATTTATTTTACTAAACCATCAAAAATCTCTTCAATTAAACTTTATTATTTTAGTTTTATTCTCTTGTGGTTTGCTAATCAATTCCATTTTTCTTGTGGATTTGACTTTGGACTTACTGAGTTATTACTTCGCGATAATCTTACACTTGGGAGCATTATTTAAGTTGCAGCAGTTACATTCACAACTAGATATCTAGTCATGTACAATAATAATGGGAAGTTGAATTGGCTTTGGATTGCAGGTCTCTTCTAGGTCGGCAATGGCAGGTCCTTCCTAGACATATATGGAGAAAAGAAAATTCATGTGCATGCCAATCTTTTGGCGAAGCGGGGAACATCTCTACATGAGCGAGACAGATCTTCTTATATGACCCGTTTTGTGCTTCGCCCTGTACCTAATGGTTGTTAACTTATCAGTTGAGTCATGTGTGGCAGTCCTGATAGTGTGGTGTTTCAGGTAGTTGATTTCCAATTGTCTTGTATTTCGTGTGCATGTGTAACGTGAACTCTTTCTTTTAATAAAATCCGCTCGTTCATGCAATATATATGTACTTATTAAAATAAACGGTGAGCATACCACTACTCATCATATCATTAATTCCCCACATCCCACCATCATCTTCATGACTTCAACTCTCCACCACTATCCATCATCTTCTGTTTGATGCATGTTTTACGTTGGAGGTGTTCGATATGCCTTTCTCATTTGTTGCCACCAGTGAAGCTGTGGCATCACCAATGACGAGCAGCAAGCACTGACCATGGAAGGTATCACCACATGAAAAAAAGCAACCTCTAATTATACAATTGTTAAATTGTATACCCAACTAAGAACTAAGGGCAAATCACTCTAGAGCAAGAAACACAAAGTTGTCTAGCTAACCCCAAATGTCTTTACATAAACTTCATATATATTAGGCTCAATGAATTTGTTAATTTTTTTTTATTTAGTAAATCAATCACCATGCCAACCATAAAGCTAGATATCTTGACATTTGTGATTCAATGTCAAGATATGTTATAATAATTATTTTTATAGGAACCAAAACCGAATGGGAGGCTTATATCTATAAGAAGGGGAGGAAGGGAAGAATGGATATAATATACATATCAAAAAAAATTCTTGTCACACTCCTTCACTGGTGTTGCAACATGGAAGGCATGGGCCCATGAAAGAACACCTTCACTGGTGGCAGCAAATGAGCGAAGCATTCAAACACTCCCAACGTCAAAATATTAAAAAAAAAAAAAAAAAAGATCTTTCACTTGTTGAGACCAACCCAAAAATACCAAAAAAAATATAGATTAGTGGCTTGAAATCACCATAAAAAGACCATATCAACCAAAAAAAAAAAAAAACCACATATATTAAAACAAAGAAATCCATAAAAAATAGACTTAGGCAAACCCATAAAATAAAACTGACAAATCTTGAGCATAACTACCCAAACCAAAGACAGTTGGAAAGAAAGAACCACCAGTTGAGAGAAAAAAAAATGTGAAGTGAAGAAGAAGTAAAGAAAGAAGAACAAGAAAGAATTGTGAAGAAGAAAAAAAGAGAGGGAGAGGAAAGAGAAAAAAAAAAAAGGAAAAAAAAAAAAAAAAAGGAGAACCAGCTGAGAAAGAGTTGTGAAGAAGAAAGAAGAATAAGTCTAGTGCCACAAACTTTTCTACAATTTTGCCACAATTTTGCTACGTGGTGACTTATGAATAGTGAAGTTATGGATCCAGTATTTTATTTCTACTACTCACGAGTTGCCACATAGCCAAGTCATGGAAAAATTGTGAAAAAGTTTGTGACACTAGACCTACTCAAAAAAGAAAGGAAGAAAGAGACCAAAAAAAACAAAAGAACTGCCAGCTTATAAGAACCATTATGTTATGAAGAGGAAATAAAGAAAAAAAGAGAGAAGAAAGAGAGATTAAAAAAAAAAAAAAAAGACCCAGCTAAGAAAGAAAAAAAAGAAAAACAAAAACAAAAATAGAAGCTATAGGTACTCTTTTTTAGTGTGATAACACTGGCCGTTGGGTCCCACAACTCATGTTTTATTTCCAAAATGCCATTGAACTTACAACACAAAATCTAAAAAATACCAAAAAGTTGTTCTCAATTCTCATCAATCATTCTCAATATATATATATATATATATATATATATATATATATAAAATGAGTTATGAGGGATAAGAATTGAATGAAGAGAGAATTAAACCAAACAACACTTGTATTATTGGGACCCACAAATTTTGAGAATTAAATGATGAAAATTAAGAGCTTATTTTCACTTTTAGATCTAATATAAATCTCTTCTTAAAAAAAGATCTAATATAAATCCATGATTTAAATAATACACACACATATATAAAAGATATTCTAATACATATTATTACTACAAAGATGAGCCTACAAAAAAACATACTAGCTACTTAAAGAGATTTGAGATTTGGATGTTTTTTAGTTAGCTCAACTGATAAAACCTTTTATTGTCAAATAAGAGATTTAGGGTTCAAATTTTACTTATACAAAAAATTGATTAGTGTCTTAACCTAATGATAAGAGCAATCATTATAAAGTGAAAAATGGGAGTGGAAAAGTGAGAAGATAGAAAAGTGAGAGGATAAAAGAGATTTTAGTTTTCTCTTATTTGTGTTTGGTTGAGAGGATGGAAAAGTGAAGAGATGTAAAACTTATTTATTTGATTGAGAAGAAAAATGAAAGGATGGAAAGGTAAAGTTGGTATAAATTTACAATTATGTCCCCAAAAAATAAAACAAAAAAGCATCACATTTTTTTTAGCCAAAAAAAAATATATATCCAAACAAAAAAATAACACATTTTTTAGCAAAAATAGGGGTGTGCAGAAAACTCACCGACCCGCCAAACCCGACCCGCCGGGTTGGGTCGGTTTTTAAGGCTTGGTGGGTTGGGTTGGGTTACAAAAATTTTTTTTATAGCAAGCCGGGTTGAGTTTGGGTCATAAAATTACAAACCCGCCAAACCCGAGCCGACCCACCGACCCACCCATATTTAATATATATTTAAAATGTATTATATATTTAATAATTTTTTTTAAACTAGCTATAGGGCACTTTTATATATATATATATATATATATATATATATATATATATATATATATATATATATATATATATTTAAATATATATTATATATTTAATAATTTAAAAAAAAAAAAACTAGTTGTAGAGCAACACTTCCTCGATTCCTCCTACTAATACTAATTTAATATATATATATATATATATATATATATATAATATATTGTATAATTAATAAATTTTTTAAAATAACCAATTCTTATTATCTTATATAAAAGCCAATTAGTTCACACAAACCCTAATAAATTACTATTGTTGTTTAGTCATTAGTGTTGTTTGCCTTTAAAGAATTACATTGATACTAATCTTTGGGTTTTTTTAATATATTAATATTAATATTTTTTTCTATTCAATTTAATAATAATAATAATAAAATTTGTCAAACCCATGGGTTTAACCTAACCCATGTGGGTTGAGTTGGGTTGGGTTAGATTTATGTGATGGGTTGAGTTGGGTTGAATTTTTTTTACCCATCATAGTAGGTTGGGTCAAAAAATCCCCTCAACCCGATCCATACACACCCCTAACAAAAATAATTGTGCATGTGCACGTGGCATGTGCACATGAGCATTTTGGTTAACCCAAGTACACATGTTTTCTTCCCCCACTCCCCCTCCACCCTAATTCCTAATTTCCTTCCCATTTTGGGGAAAAAACTTTTTGGTGGGTCTCACATTTTTTTTCCCTCTCCCCCTCCCAACCAAACATTCTCCAAAAAAAAATTTCTTTCTCATTTTTTTTTTTTGGTTCTACACTCCCTACAATTCATTCTACAAAGCACATTTTTAATGTTGAATTATTTGCAACAAAATACTCCAACTGTTTTGGCTTTTGGGATTAGGAAAAAAGCCTGCATCTGTATTACACGTAGAGACAAAAATGCCTTTAATCTTTATATATTCAACTTTTAACTTTCCACCCATTCAGTTCCAACCGATTTGCTTCGATACATTTTGTTTTGTTTTGTTGTTTTCCCAACATTTTCGACGTTATCATAAATACGTGAAATGCTTGGCGTCATGACGAGTGACGACTAGTCACTTGTGGTATATTTTGAGTATATTCTACTTGATCTGAACAAACCGCTATATTTGCGCAAGTATATAAATAAAGACTACAAATCAAAAAAAATCAAAAAATAAAATATATAGACTACAAACACAAGCAAAGACCCACATTCCCACCACTGCTACTTCTAGTTCTAGGGGAGCTGGAACCCAGTTTGTAAGGAACTTATTACTCGGGAGTTTGGGCCCACATTTACCAATAAAAAAAAAAGACCCACGTTCCCCAACACCCAAACGGTCAAACCCTGCCCCTTTTCGATGTTTAAATTCTTTAAATACTCAAATAAAAAAAAATCTTTAAATACTAATAAATATTTAATAATTTGTTGTCATATGCCTCCTTGTCCCCCTACTCGGAAAAAGTATTAATATCAAATTTAAATAGGTTTCTTTGATTCTTTTCCTTTATCCTATCCGCACAATTTTCTTCCCCAATATAAATAGTTTCTATAATAAATCAAATAATGGGTCAAAATGAACATTTGTCTCTTTCATCAAAATTTGTTAACAAAATACTCATATTTTAAAACTATCTAATAAAATGCCCATGTTTTAAACATGAAAATTTCAATTTTTAGAAAATTGAGTTATGTGAAATCAAACTTTAGAAATAAAAAAAAAGGAACTCAAGTTCCATGTAAAATTTCCCACATTACTTGATTTTCATCTAATCGAGTTTTTCATTAAAACTCGATTTTTTAAAAACCAAGTTTCAAACACAGGAGCATTTTGCTATATAATTTCAAAATATGGGCATTTTACTACACCTTTTGGACGAAAAGGGCAAATGCCAATTTTGGCCCAAATAATAGGTTAAAAAATGATACGGATGATTGAAGCCAGCATTCAAAAAGATTTTTCATTTTTCATTATTTTTTTGTTACCTAAAATGAAAAATATATTTATAAAAAATGATTTTTCAATAATGAAATTTAAAAAAAAAATTGATACAGATGATTGAAGCTAGCATACAAATATTTTTGTGTTACAGATATATTTTTCATTAATGTCTTTGTTTGCTTGAAGTCTAGATTTTTTTAATTTGCTATTGTCAAATACAAGTGAGAATTTTAAAAAATTCTTCATTTAGCTTTTGACAAAATTTTATATTTTAGATACAAGTTTGGCATGATTTTAAAATACTTTGTAGTATTGTGGGAAAAAATGGGAATATATCCCTTTCAGGAAAAAGTTCCAACAAAATGCGCTACTTTTTTGAAACTATTTAGGAGTATACCCCTGTTTTAAAATTTAATTTTATCAAAATTAAGTTTTAGTATGGAACTTAAGTTCCACAAATTTTTTTTTTTTATAGTTTAATTTGGATATATCTTAATTTTTTAAAAATCGAGTTTTATATTGAAACTCAAATTTTAGAAAATTGAGTTTCAAAATAAGAACATATCATTAGATAGTTTCAAAAATGAGATTTTTTTGTTGTGGATAAAACATGCCGGTCTATAGCCGCGTTTTTCGGTCCAGCCAGAAATACATAGGATTATAACTCAATTAAAAAACTAAAATCATCAAACACGTATCAGATCAGAAGCCCTTACCTGGAGGAACAACAGCACCAACGCCTAAACCATTCCATCTCCTCCTCTCCTCTGACCACCGGAGCTCCACCCCGCCGCTGGAGCCGCCACGGCGTCGTTCTGAGTCGGCGCCGACGCACCCAAACTCAAGGTTTGTTTTAATTTCTGTTTATTGTTTGATTAGTTATTTCCCCAAAATTTAGTAGGCTTCGAAACTTTGATGGGTTTGGGTTATTTTTTGGATATCAATCTGTTCATATCGGTATGGGTTTTGTTGATTTATATGGATTTTGGTATTTTCATGGGTTTTGATTGGATTCGGCGACCCACCTCTCTTTTTTATCTATGATTTATAGTAGCCTTTTTTTTCTGAAGAAACAATTTCAAAAGAAGGGGAAATTGTCACAAGATGGCTTACAACCATAGCGTAAGAATCAATAATGAAGTTTTGATAGGTGCTGAAACTCTAGACAAGACCCAATCCCCTGTTTCGCTCCACACAATTGATAGCTAGCAACACAACTCTTTTAATTAGAACCCAATCCCCTGTTTTGATATGTAAGTTTACTTTCTTTTTTCTCTCACCTTTTATTTTTATTATTGATGTGTTGTTGATTCCATACTCAACTCAGATTTATGTCATTGACTCATCTTCCCAGCAAGTTTCATTTTATCTAGTTGAGAGCCTTGATATGGTATTTAATGATAATAGATAGTGTTTCAAGAACAAATTTTGATAGAAAGTAGCAGGGTTAAGATTGGACTTTAAAACTATTATGTTTCATAGACATGGCATTGATAATATTAACAAGCTTCAACTAATTACTAAAAAACGCACCGCTTTTAATCCAAAAAAAAAAAAAAAACTGAAAAACATGAGTAAAAAAAGCTCCTGCCTCTTCTCTCGAGTTAGGGGCAAATAAGTAGGGTGTGTGACATTGGAAAGTTTAACTGACACTCACATTCTATATTTACTTTAGGCTTGGTTGTGATACTTTTCTGTTGTAGTGTTTGTTGTATTCAACTTTACACGTTAATAATACTATACTGTTTAGGCTTTAGAGTTTAGTTTCATTGTTTTTCAATTAAGTTTTGTTGATTATCAGGTTTTATGTAATTGTTACATAAATCTAGCTTATGTCAACTCATTTTTCTTACAGGTTTCAGTAATTGATATAGAAGGACCCACTCTATTATATCAAAACCACATTGCAAGTGAAATTTGTACTGGTGTCATCTCTCTTTTCAATTCCAAACCTGCATTTTACATGGTTTTGAGAAGAATGTTTTAGTGGTTGAGATAGAATTTGTTGAGGTTCTAGCATTCAGGTTAGAAAGTCAATGTGTTCCATCTTTTTGTAAAACAGGTATTAAATGCAGGCAAAAATAACTATTTCTAGGTTGCCCCCTTGTGATTATATTGTCATATTTATTTAAATTTCAGTTTGTGTTTTTTTTTTGTTTTTTAATTTTAAACCTTGACTTAAATTTTTGGATTTGCTTTTCTTGGGAGCTTGTGTTCAATTAGGAATCCAACACTAAAATGAATTTAATTAAATGAGAATCTTGTTTTTCTTTCAGGTGCCTTTTCGACAAGTTTTCTTATTGTGGTTGTTGAATTCTCCACCGTCAACCTAGGCCTTTGGGACACAGCTGGTATCATTTATTTGATAGCTATTATAATATTTTTAGCTTCAAATATAATTTTATACTACTTGTAATTTCAATTTTCGCCTACTTGTAATGTCAATTTGCTCTCTATATGTACCAGAGTGCAATAAAAGATGTAGTTGGAGCTGTTTTATGTAGAGTTTATTGAGTTGTTGAGCAGGGTGTTCATTGAACCTCCACAGGTATTAATTGATCTATGTTGTCTTTTTAACTTCTGAATTGTGTTTCGGGTATAAAGTTTAGACCTTTTTAAAGATCCATGGTGTTTCTGTTTGATAATGTTTGGTAATTATTAGTTCTGGTTTGATGACCTTACAACATGTTCAGATGCAAGTTGTTTGCAACTAAATTTTTACTAGAATTTGTTTATGTGTAACTAAATTTAATCATATAAATTGTCTTCTCTTGTGATAGTGGCCTTTCAGCAGTGGATGCTGTCGTGGAGGGTTGTTCAGCCTGCGAGGAACTTAGGTGTGATGGAACAGGTTGGATCTTAATGATTATGTTAAATTAAGGGAAAGGCAGTATTGTTATAAATTTACATGCCGTGATGATCTAGTTTGCTTTTCCCCGCATATGATTCTTTATTATGTTTTAATTTGTTGATTGTGGTTTATTTGTGATTGTGCTTGATTTGATGGTCAAGGTGTATGGGTATTCCAAGTGGGAGATCAGTCTGTTTAGGTCTAAGTTTTCATGCTACAGAGGAAAAACATGTCAAACCAATTTAATAGTTCATTTCATGTTTCTGAGTTTATGGTTTATCAACACACTAGTTGTTAGATTTAGAGTATACTGGTTTGTATCGGTATATGTCCTTTCTTGTAATCATAACCCATGTTCTTGTAACAAAAATCATCAAAGGCATCCAATGAAACTTTCTGCTTATAAATTTGCCTCTCCTTTTTGTTTCATTCTTTTTCTGCTTTATTTTGAGTGGTGTTGGTAATGTGCAATGAAGATCAAGTCAGAAAGCCTTTAATGCTACTCAAACGAACCCCTGAGCCTGGCAGTTGTTGTACTGGGCCTTCTTTACTTCTCAATTCATGTAAACATATCTCTTCTTATCTCCATAAATTCTTCTGCAAAACACTGTTATATGCATCATACCTTGTCTTCGGGAAATCTTTCTTTTTCATAATTTTGACTCAATCTTTTTGTCTTATTACCTTTTATGCCTTTTATTAGAGAAGCTGAGCATGTTTTCTGCTCTTCAGTAGCTTATCATTTTCTTCAGTTGTATTGATTGCATTTTAGAGTTCAAAAGCTTTTAATATGTGATACTTTATAGAGGTCATGGGTTTTAGAGTTCAAAAAAAGCTTTTAAGTAGCTAAAAGTCATCAAATCAAAACAATGCAAAAAGGCCCTAGGTGGGTCCAATGTTGTTGCACTTGCCTAACTATTTAGAGGGTGATAGTAAGTTTTCTCCAACCCCCATAATTAAAAGGGGGGAAGAAAAAATGAATGGTCCATCACTTTCTCATGGTGATTTTCCATTAAGAAACTAAAAGAAACACATCAATGAAAAATCAAGATCTTCATTGTTGAATTATGGGAGGCTAAGACTGCTAGTCTCTTTCCCACACTTTTAATGGCTCCACTTAGAAGTTCATATATGTTGCTGTTTTTTGGTTCACTAAGTGGTATCTATGGTTTGGTGGGACTAAAATTGATTTCATTACCTTATAGAAGGCATTAGGCCCCATGTTGTCTCTCACCTAACCATAAAAAGAGAGATATGAGTCATACCTACAGCATACACTGCCTGTATACATGGACAATTTGGCTTGGCCTAGAGGTAACTTGGAATTGAAACAAACACTAAGTGGTGACTGATGAGGGACCACATTGGATATTTTTCTACATTGGGGACTGGACCCAAATCCCCAACCATTAGTATGAAACCAAAAAATTACCTCAACTCAGCTAGATAAAGAGGCTCACTAGTTTGGTAAAAAAAACAAGATTAAGAAGAAAAAGAGGCTCACTAGTTTACAAATCTTCCAAGAAAAAGAGCAGAAAGTGCTGCTTCAATCTTACTTTCTAGCTTGTTTATTTTAAAGACCAATTGAGATGCGCAGCTAGTCAACTACATGGGTTAATTTCTTTTTTTAATTAGCTTAATTTTACATTTGTTTTTCTATAAATCAAAGTACCTACGGGATCCATCTTTTCACTATCAAAAATTAATTTTTTCTCCTCCACCGTGTGGTCCATAATACTGTCACCAGGATAGTGGAAAACCATTTGTTCTGTTCTTTGTCAAAAGGTTTGAAGGCCAACAAGGTGGTGATCTAGTTATGAAGGTTGTGAGGGTTGAGAAGATCTACTCTTAGGTCAAATTAGATCCAAGCCACACAGCTTTGCAAAAAGGGAACCTGAGGGGAAGGTGATCAAAACTTTCTTCCTCTTGATTGCAAAAGAGGACTTGTCTTATATGGTTTCAGCCAGATTTTGGTCCTGAGCAGCAGCGAAAGACTTGTCTTATAAAAAAAATGTACTCATGTATACATATTGTTTAGTTCATGCTTAGAGTTACAAAATCTCTTATATTCTTAGTTAATTAGGGTATCATGCATATGAACTGGCTGAGGTATGATTGTTTTTTTTTTTTTGATAGGAACTTTTATACTTGTTCTATATGGTGTTGAAATGATGTAATTGTCCTTTTTCGTTGAATAAATTCTTATAAAAAAAATATAATTACTCTGGGGCAAGATATATACAAATTAGTAGATGTAAATATAAAAAGAAAATGTTTACCAATAAAAAAATATAAAAAGAAAATGGCCCTTTTGGATGTAACCTGCTATTATTTGAGAAGTCCTCCCTCCCGTTACAAGTGAATTACTTAATATTTAAGCTTTGTTGTCTTATGTAATTGTTTAAAATCTTTTCTTTTCCTACTTTGGTTCAGTTCCGGACTACATTATTAGTAGATTTATTTTCTTTAAGGTACTGAGTTTTAATATTGTTTACAATTTGCCTGATCAATAAAATTTCTATTCAATATATGCTTTTAATGGTTTATTTTTCACTGGGTATATGAATGGCATGGGTGATGGTTTATGGGCCAGGGCCACTGATCTCATTCTCATGTTTGACCATTTTGAAGTTTGGAATGGGGGGCATGGAAGTGTATTATGTGCGCTAATATATACATTGGAATCAAGGCATGAGTGTTTCAGCTAGGCCCTTTTTCTTTTTTTTTTCTTCTTCTATTTACTGATGCTATATTATCTCTTTCCCCATATTTGTATGGGTTGAATTAACCAAGCTTGTGTAATTATTTTGTACTTTTTAATTTTCATTTTAAGGAATGCTATGTTGTTTATGAAGCATATATATATATATATATATATATTAATAAAATCATGTTATGTGAACATGATTATTGTTGGGTGGTGAAGAAAGTTCTTTTTTGACACTAAATTTCTAGTCTTTTTTTTTTTTTGGCTTGATTTGCAGTCTTTCATCACCCAAGATCCTAGGGATTGGGACCTTTTAGTAAAAAAATTTGAAGTCATTTGATGTCCTAACCCTAAATTATATGGGGGATGAAGGTCGTGCACCCTTGCCCTTTCAACTAACTAAGGAGGTATGTGACTTGGGCCCCAACTATGTTCTGCAGTTGAATGGTCTAACCATCTTATCATCAATTTGTTTTTTGTTTTTTTGGAAAAGTAACCATCTTATCTCTCATTTGTTTTTTTGATACCAAGCAGATGCATTCAATTGGTATCTATTCTTGGCTTGACCAAGTTTTTAATGCTCCTAATACTGTTTAGGAGGTTTTGACTGGTCAATTTGGTTTGGATCGTTCAGTAAGCTCCCTTAGCTTCCTTTTTCAATTTGTGATGTATTTGATTGCAGGCCGTTAGAGGGGCTGAGCCTCATGAAGTTGGGGAGTTTGAAAATGTGGTTTTTGATTATGTTTTTTATTAGGAGCTTATCTATTTTTCAACTTTGCTCAGTACGTAGGGTCCAAGGAAACTGATCAAAATGCTGTGCTGTGACTTTGTTTGCTGGTATATGTCAGAATTAAGAAATAAGCTATCTCTAGTATAGAGATACATATTTTGAAATTTTCAATTGCTTCTTTTTTTTCCCCAGTTTTACAGGAGTTACATATAGAGATACATATATGGCATCCATTGAATTTGACGCCAAGGTACTTTTTTTGATTAATTGTCAAGCTGAGAAGTTCATATGAGCTTTATTAAAATGTATTAGATACCCATCTTATAACTGTTTGAGGATTTGTTCTATATTGTATAATTAACAATTATAACACTTGATAATTAATGGCGTTTTTAAAAACCTTTTTCTTAATACTGTTAGTTAAAATGTATTAGATACTCATCTTATAACTGTTTGAGGATTTGTTCTATATTGTATAATTAACAATTCTAACACTTGATAATTAATGGCGTTTTTAAAAACCTTTTTCTTAATACTCTTAGTTATAAGAATAAAAAGTCAACTCTACAGGAGACAACAAGTTCATGAAGTTTGTGTCTTACCAGGTGAGAAAGCCCTCAGGAAAACTCCCAAGGTGAATTGAACTTTTCTTACAAGTTTGGTGAGAAAGTATCCAATGCAGCAGTGGCTGCAAAGGTCTATGGGGCTGAGCCATGTGGGCAGGAAAAAAAAAAAAAAAACTATAGCTGCCCTTGAAACATGCAGCTAGAGTATGCCATTGGTCCTGGCCTATAGCCGCATTTGTAAAAACGCGGCTATAGACCCCTCAAGCATATAATTACGGGTTTTAGGCCATAGCTGAAAACACGGCTATAGGCCGAATCGTCCTATAGCCACATTTTCAGGAACTATAGCCTCGTTTTTTTTGGTAGTCATGGAACTTTTTGCCAAAAGGGGTATATCCCCATTTTGGCCTAGTATTGTGTGAATTATGATTTGAGTTGACTGTATTTCAACTATTTGTAATACTTGTATTGTCTAGTTGTTTGTTGTCATTTGTTAAAAGAGAAACTGAGATAGTTGATTTTGTAATATACTAATATCACCCAATTTTGGATTCATACGGTACATACGTAACTTCTCAATGCTTTTCATATCATTAATTTAATTGTCTTCAAATTGTTGCGGTTTGCAGCTCCTGTAAAAGTTGCAACCCAATGTAAGCTAAAAGCTAATTTTAAATATGATTTTTTCCAAACTAATTTAAGATGAAAAAACAATAGATTTTTTTGCTAATAGGAATTTATTAGTATCCCAAGTAGTTTTCTTTCATTATATTAGTTACATAGAGCTATATGTCATACAGGTAATCTAGTATAGTGTGTGTATATATATGTGTGTGTGTTTGTACTCCCACACTCAGGATGTTATTAACAATGTTACCTGTGACTTCCCGAATGCCTCACAAGGAACAACTACCTTTATTGTCTAAGCTCAAGCTCCTGCTTAAGCTACTGCATTTGCTAAGTCATCTACTAAGTCAAAAAAAGAAGTTTGCCTTCGATGGACTTTGTAAAACTGCCTTGATTGCCTTGTTAAAATAGCTTTGGCAGCATGAAGAGGAAGTTGCAAATGCTAACTTGGGATGATGAAGATGAACAAGAATTCAAAGCATCATCAAAAGCCTCTTTTTCTAAGAAAGATGATCCTTATTACACTTATGATCATGCACTTTTTTGTCATAAGCCTGTTTCCACCCCTGATTTAGTTGATGACTAATTCTATCGGCACATCTTGACAAAACTGCTAAAACCAATGTTGATGAGAGACTTATTGGAAGAACTATTCTCGGCTACTTTTGACTACTTTTTATGGATGTGAAATGAATAGTAAAAGACTTTCTTGATGCTCTCCACCATGCAAAAAATGCCAAGATGCTTTTGTGTTTTCAACTACTTTTGAATGACAATTGAATAGTAAAAGTTGGTTTTTGCTACTATTACTTCTTGAATAATTCTTGTTACTTCCCACAGGGGTTGATTCCATTTGAATAGTAAAAGATGATTCTTGCTACTATTACTTCCTGAATGATTCATGCTGCTCTCCACGAGTGTTGATTTGAGTTGCTCTCCACTATGTGAATAGTGCTTACTTTACCTATAAAAGAGCTATCCCTTTCAAGTTGTATTCATAACTTATTTTTCTTACTATCTTTAAAATTTCCCTTTAGTCTTTAAAATTTCCCTTTAGTCTTTAGGCTACCTCCAAAAGGTCATAAACTTGTAATATTTACCCAATTCCTGCTCAGGAGAATCATGTTTCTACTATCTCTTCCTATAAGTGCCATATTTTAAGCTTATTAACTTTAAGCTTTTATTGCAATCTTTTGTTAAGTATCTACTGTTACTTACTCCAAGATTATTCATTTTACTGTTATTTACTTTAAGCTTACTTTAATTCTTATTTATTTGTAAAAAAAAAAATTTTAAATAAAAACTACTACTTATTTGTTATTATCAACTTATTTAGATAAAGTAAAATAAGCGTTTTAACAAAATATGCAACCTACGTTTTGTACAAATCAATTTCTTCTTTGTTTTTTTTTTCTTTTTTGGATAAATAACAAAACAAGTAGCCAACATTACATTACGTTTTGTGTTTTTCTTTTTTCAATTAACATGCATCCTACTTGGTTGGTGCCTATACAATACCTATGGGAACCATTCTAATTTATATTTTAATTTTACTATTAATATTTAATTAATAGCTTTTTCATATAGGACTTTCTTCGTCAACTTCTAAAAACCATTTATTTCTCTATTTGTTTATATCATGTTAGCTTCCTTTAAACCCCCCCCCCCCCCTCTCTCTCTCTCTCTCTCACTCTCTCAATATTTGGGTCTTTTCTTTCTAATAAAAGATTTGGATATATCGATAAAATCTTAGCAAAAGAAAGCTTTGAATCCGTTTCGTTGGTAAAAATTGGGTGGAAGAGATGTGAGTGTTGTTGATTGATGAAAATGCAAGTGATTTGGGTATTTGTTGAATGATAAAGTGTATTAGATTTTGGTAAAATCAATAATAATAATAATAATAATACTAATAATAATAATATTTAAATGGGGATAGAGAAAAGATAGAACATCTATTGGAAAATGTATTTGAAATAGTAAATAGATAAAACTATTTACTCACCATATGAGATGAAAATTTGGCTAAGCTGCTAGAGATTATCTTAGATGTACATACTCTTAATGAACATAGGAAAAAGTTAACGGATGTCCCAAGGGCATTAGTTTAGGAAATATTTTCAGAAAGGTTATGGGAAAAAAAAAAAATTAATTGTTTTGACAAATTTTTATATTTCCCAAGAAAATGATGTCAACACTTTCCTAAATGATTTATTAACAATTGCCTTAAGGGCACCCATTAACATTACCCTAAAGTAAGCTTACCACAAAGACTACTTCTTCCAACTTGCTATGGGTGTCTCCAATCTCCATACTTTGAATGGAAGAATTATAAATTGAGGTAAGCTTAAAAGGATCCTAACAGCATACAGTAGTAATTCTTGGGAAAGAACCCACTTTACGACATAAAAAAACCATCCAACTTCTCTACACCTTGTTCTTCTAAGAGTGACTAAAACATCCCAATCTAATCTAAACACCATTTGGCCCAAAATGAAATCTTCCAAACCCACACCCTTTCAACCTTACTCACTCTACTTGAATAGTACTACAAACCAAGGAAGAGGATACCGTACTAGCTGGTACGACTGATATGTACCGTACTAGTACGTGCACCAGTATTGAAACGCCAGCGTTTCATACTAGTTTAAATACTAGGCATACCAGCTGATTTTGAGCATTTTAGCCAGTACTAGGCGTACTGGCCACAAAAAAAAAAAAAAAAAAAAAAAACTTTTTTTATATTTAATTTTTGTAAGGGCAAAATGGTAATTTCATTTCCCAATTCTAACTTGACCTACCTAACCCCCTTTTCTGTCTCACAATCTCACTCCATCCCTCTCACTTTCCCGATCTCTTTGTCTCTCATGGTCTCTCTCTCACTCAGTCTCTCTAAGCAAAAGCTAAAGTCTAAAACAGGTAAAATTTTGTACTAAAGTTTTGCTGTGATTTATTTTCCACATTCTTCTCGTGTGCCCAAGATATGAATTTCGTTAATGCTCATATGACTTTAGATCCTTTTGAAGGATGGGAGTAGATGATGTTATGTAATTTGTGTTAATTTATTTGTATTATTTGTTTTCTTATTATGCAATGAACAATTAAGCCTTTTTCTTAATTATATTGTGTGTGTGTGTGTGTGTGTGTGTTTTAGTTGATACTAAAGTTTAAAACTATGAATAATTTTGTTCTGAATTGAAGTAATATTTTATGGTAAACTTTTAGACTTTAACATAAATAAAAATAAATGTTTACTATAAAACACAATTATTTCCACTATTTTTCATAAAAGTTAAGTTGACAAGTTTTGACTCATTTGCATCTGGGCCAAAAATTGAAAATACATTTTATTCTATCAATAACAAGTCGTCAATTTAATAGTTGTGAATATTTTTTTCAAATGATTTGTGCCTTTAGACTTTTTGCTCTAAGATGAAACCTATTCAAGTCAAACCTAAATTTTCCACAAGCCCATATCTAAATAGATTTAGCCCACTCAAAATTAAAAACCCAAGGTCAGTCCAACTATAGCCCAATCTGAAAGCATATTTAAAAAGCCCAAAAAGCATCAAACTTACCCACCTGATTTTTTATACCAGCCCAACTTCATCTAAAGAGCCCAACAAGCCCATGTTGTTGAAAACCAGCCTAAGTCCTTCACAAGAAAGCGAAGCCGAAAACCTCCTCCAAAATCCCATACCAGATTTTAAACCCAAGTAAATAAAACTAGTTCTAAGCATGCATTCTTCGATCACAAAATAGCTAGGGGTGTGATTAGATTTATATATAGAAAAATTATTTTACCCATAAAAAAAATAACTTGGGAGCAGTTTTTTTTTTTTTTTTTTCATAAAAAAATTAAAAATAACACTAGCCTCTTAATGTGCTCACATACTTGAGCACGTGCTCAGAGACTCTTCTCTTTTTTTGGATAAAGGTTAATAATTTGCATCAATTATAATTTGGAACTATTATAATTTTTAAATCACAAAAGAACCTAGCACTGTGATGAAAAAATTTACTTACAAACACATAATACTCATCACATCCTTAGATTTTTTTTTTTTTTTTTTTTTTTTTTTTTTTTTTTTTTGTGATTGGAAAAATATTACAATCCCAAATTGTAATGGATGCAAATTATTAACCTTTACTAAATATATATATATATATATATATATATATATTCTAAGCACAAACGTGAGAGTGTGCCCAGAGGCTAGTCTATTTATGATAGTTCTAAAATGTAGCCACTTAGTACACATCCATAACAAAACAATGTACAAAATTTTAATAGTTTTTATTATTTTTGTTACGGTAAAAGACTGCCATTTTTTTGGTTATTTTTTTTATTGTCTTTTATTTTTGTTAAATGAAAGATCCACGTTTGTTTTGTTTTTTTTTTTTTTATTTTTTTTTATTTAAAATGTAGTGTTCTAATCATAAAATTTAACTATGTACTACACATTCATAACAAAAAGTTATAAAGAGCTTAAATTTGAATTTTACAACTACCCTTTTTTTTTTTTTTTTTTTTTTTTTTTTGTTTACGGTAAAAGGCTGACATTTTTTTTTTAAATATATATATTTTTAAATTTTACTTATGACAGTTATCAAGTTGTATCTAATCCTAAAATGTAGTATTTTAATACCGAAATTTAGCCATATACTACACATCAATAATAAAAAGTTAAAAAGGGCTTATATTTAAAATTTAGCAACTATCATTTTTTTTTCTTTTATGGTAAAAGGCTCAAAATGGGAATGAGACCAAAATGTAGAGATGAAAAATGCATTTTTGCTTATATTTTATTTACTACTCATTTGAAGGCTCCCGAATGTGTTATCTTTGGAACAGGAAAGTCATCCTAATTCTTCAAACAATTCTATGATTTCTATCCTCATTGGGCTATCGAAAAAATCCAAATGGCTTTACAATAAAAAGTTTATCAAAATAACTTTTCCATCTCACTTTATTTCTCTTCTTTTACTAACACTCTCTGATCTTCATCTTTGATGCACCAAACACCGTTCAAATCTCTTGTTTTCAATGTCCAATAATTGAGTAGAAATACAATGTCCAATAATTGAGATGACAGACAAAAAGTCTTGAACTTTGGATTTAATAGATTAAATATTCTTGCTGAAACCTAAAATATTTGAGTTTCAGTAAATGTGGACTTGAGTTCTTATATTTTATATTGTTGATGTAGTTTTCTTACTTCATATGGTTGGGTCTTTGGCTGATTTCGTAAGCTTTTTCATTGCAATTATCACATTGTTGGAATGTGTTGAATTTCTGAATTCATCATCTACGCCATTATGCTTCAATTGATTCATATCTCCGATTGTTTTGTTCTCTACTTCTTCCAATCAGTTATTTTCGGGTGCATTTATTACAACTCATGTACAGATTTTCCATAGATTTAAATTTGTTTAATTTCTAATGATTTTATATAGATGGAAGTTGCCAACACATTTACATGTGTACTGTGTATACACAGTGTTTCTCCATCAGACATTGTGTTTAAATGGATGGGAGAGAGTGAAAAGAAAGTCTCAGATCTTTTCCAAAATGCTCGTAAAAAAGCTCTGTCCATTATTTTTATTAACGAAATTGATTCCTTACGTGGCCAAAGAGGTGAAATTCATGAAAAGTACTGATAGGCCAAGAATGTATCGATTTCTTGTGATGAATTAACAAATTAATTAGTCAAATTAATTAACTAATTCAATTAGCATGCAATACGCGTGGTAGCACAAACAAATTACCAATTAACTAAATGAAGCAAAAATTAGATTGACACGGTGATTTGTTTACGAATGGGGAAAACTTACACAGCAAAAATTCCACCAGGTGATTTTAAGGTTTCTACTCCCGAGAATTCACTATTATCACAACAAGCGGTTACAAGTAAAGGAATCTCAGTACCTTATACCAACCTACAGTTGAACTCTTACCCCAATACCCAATTGAACTTGTTCTGTAGTAACAATCTCTTCTTTTATTACATGACTCCCGGTATGTGACTAACCAATTTGATGTGCAAATCTCAGTACCCAGCTTACTCACCAACTTGAGAAAGATGTTGGCTGCAAAGTTCTTTAGTTCATCACACGATGAAGATCGCAAAGCTCCTTAGTTACAAAACCCTACGGTGTACAAACACAGCAATTTATTCAAGAGAAAGATGAACTAGGGCAAATTTTGTCTTTGGTCACAATTTGTATGAACACAACTTTACTTCACACTCGCGCAACCTTTGACGGCCTTTAAAACAATCCTTATATATGTTTAGGGTTGTGAGAAAAGAAAATTCAAACATGTATTCACGGATTGGATTGAAATCAGCTTTGAAAAACTGAATTCTATAAACCTCGATAGATAGCTTATCTGTCAAGATAGCTGTCGTGCATCGAGTTTCAGCAACTTTTTAAACTCGATAGATACTAGCTGTCGAGATTTAAAATCCAGCACTTCTTCACTTGTTTTTTGGACAGACTTGCATGACTTTAACACTTAATCTTGAAACCTTGTTCCTTAAAACATTAAACACATCCTAGATCTACCTAATTACAAGTAAAGTACGTTTTGTCAAAGGATTAGCCAATTTGATATAGACGTATGTTCCTAATATAAAATCACATATGTCCTAACAAAAACGAACCATCTCAACAAATCAAATAAGAATTTCTTGTACAAATGCAGGTATTTTGTTTTCCCTAGAAATCATATTAGAGTGATTTGTTACAAGCTTCATTTTTATATATTATAACTGGCATGCTTCGACTAACACTGGGGGCAAGTAGTTTGTCAATAACTTTATTTTAGTTTATTACTATAGTGTTCGGTATGAATTTTTTACATTTTATGGTATGAATTTCTCATTGAACTTTTTTATACTTTTAAAATGGAATATAGGGATTTGATGAAAATTTTGAACTGATATGTTTTGTATGGGTGAGCTAACTTTAAGGTATTTAAGCTTAAGTAACTTGAAATCATGTATGTGGTCCAAAGAAGGCTATGTTTTCTTTTGAATTTTAGGTTTAATTTTTCTTTTGGGTTTTTATTCCTGTATTTGCCTTATGATTGGAGAAGAAGTATTTTAATACCTATTTGCAAAAACAATAATAATATTCAAAATTGTTAAAATTACAGCAAAATTAAACTTCTGAGTCACACCCTAAAACTTTGGAAAATAGTGATTGAACATAGGTTAAGACATAAAAAAACAATATCAGAGATTTGGTTTTATGCTAGTACAATCAACCATGGAAGTTATTTTCTTACTTAGATGTCTAATGAAAAAAATATAGAGGCCTATAAAGATCTTCATATGGTCTTTATTGACCTAGAGAAAACATATAATTAATACAATCCCTAGATAGGTTATGCAGTGGGTTTTGGAAAAGAAAGACCTTCTTCTGAAGTATATTAAGTTGATTAAGTGTTTGATAAAGCTATAACTAGTATGAGAACAAGTGGAGATATCACAAGTGAGATTCTACTGCTGTATATTTGCATCAAGGATCAATATTTAGTCCATATCTTTTTTTTTTTTGGGAGAATGCTAAGTATTTTTAACACATAACCACATGGGGAGAGGGGAGAAGGTTTTTAAAAAAAACTTATAGTACCGTATATTCAAAAGAGCCTAATAATAGTCCATATCTCTTTGCACTAATGAATGATGAGCTCACTAAATCAATAACCAACCCTGACTAATTAATTTACTGAGGATTTATAGTTAACCACAAAAAGAATTAGGACTAAGGTCTTTTTGTTGCTGTTGTTGTTTTTATTCCTATTGTATACATCCCCTGTACTAGGGTTGTGCTATTATTTGTGTTTTTTTATTTTATTATAATTTTTTTAAAAGGGAATCATTAACATACAATAGATGAGAAGATGACCAGCCATTTCTTTGTTGGCCTTTAAATGGCAGGCTAGTTTGGAATGCTATTCATAATAACTTTATATTTTATTAAATAGTAAATACATGGCATTATCATTAATTGTTTCCTTCCACTTACCTACATGTAATCTTGAAATGGAAATTTTCTTCAATACATTTCAGGGTGTATGCGACAGTCTGGAAACTGTTCTGATTCTAGCAGCCACAAATACTCCTCATGATCTGGATCAGGTGAGACAAAAATACCATCCTTCTAACTTATGGCCATGGATAGAAAAGAATCATGTTTATTGGATCAAAAAACATGATCTTACTTTTATTAAACACAAAAAATTGGAATCGTGATTTTTGACCCTAAACACGCCAACTTTAAACTTAATTGCCACATAACAATCTCACTAATGATGTAAATGTGTAACCTTAAGAGTCACAATCTAAAAATTTTTAATTTTGAAAGATGGAAAATCAAAATTTCCAAAATTTTAAGATGTAGTCTATTAATTTTGAGAATAGTTAAGTTGCAAATTGTTAACTAGTCTAACTTGGAAGTTTAGAAACTCTTAAAGTATCCCATGAAGCACCCAATACAAAATTGGTCTATTACATAATCATTTTGTTAAATTCTGTTAGACTAAGACCATTAACCCCCATTTTAAGCCAATTTTTCATTTAAAAATTCACAAAAAAAAAAAAAAAAACCCACAAAAAACACTTGGCTATCAACCAAATCCCAAATCAAATGATAGACCAAAAAATAATCAGGCTTAGTTGAGTTCGGTACGTGGTGGTTACCATTGGTTGGCAATCTTGGGTGGCATGCTTAGAAAGAAAGGCTACTTCAAAATAAAGTTGTCCACATCATAGGTTTTTTTTTTTTTTTTTTTTTTTTCCTATTAGCTCATAAAAAATTAAAAGAAAATTATTAATTTATATAATACTATCAATGTAAAACAATAATTTTTTAAAAGGAAAAAAGCCAACATTTTATCTAGAAAGAGATTAAAAAAAAAAAGTTGATTTTTGCAACAGCTTTTTTATTTACAACACAAACTAACTTTAATTCTCAAATCCTGAAAAGATATCTCATGCGCCGAGCACATACAAGAATTTTGCCGGATCCCGTATTCAATACAATCCATTTTATTCAATGAGAGTCACATTTCGAATATAGCTAAGGATATGGCCAAGCACAACAAACTGCCTTGTTAAAAGCATTTCACAAGTAACACATGCCATTGACAAGCTTTTTTCTATTTGTTTGATTTATTATCAAAACAAACACAATTTACAATGAAATCCAAACACCAAAACAAAATTAATCCCTGAAATACAATTCATTTGCAAATACTAACCTCTAAACTTCCACAAATACCACTAACCTTATTTATAAGCCAAAATATTACAATTCCAAATTAAAACAACTATTCCAAACTACACAAGTACATCACATCAGAACCAATGTTTAAAGCTCACAGCAAATCCACAACTAAATATAACATTTGCAATCTTCAATTCAAAACTTTGACATCAATCTTTGCCATTAGATATATTCGCACATGCACATCAGTTACTAAGGCCAACCCCTATGGTCACACTGTTAATGTAAGAATAAATTCAAAAAGAAAGTTAGTGGTTAAATAATTATTTGGGGGAAAAAAAAACACACACACAAGAATAAATCTTGATGAAAAAGAAAAAATTGCTCTACAGCTTTGATGAAAATTCATCATGCCTTCATTTTCATTGTTCTTTTAAAATACACGTCTATGGACCACATAAGCACCTATACTCCTTAGCCATATTCTTTGCCATAAAAGTCTAAAACAGATCAGTGATGGTTATGGAGTGGAAGAAGGAAACTAATCTAGAGTTTTGAGAGAAAAAGACCTCTATGGAGAGACTAAGATCACTAAAACTAAATACAAATTGATGAGATTGAGCTTTTGGATTTCAAATTTATTTCAAGTTTTTGAATCTTGCCTGTTTATAAATTAAATTTATTTGTTTTTTTTCCAATTAACACTTTTTTTATTTTTTATTTTTTAACTAGAGTTAAATTTATGTGGTTTTCTTTCGTTTTTTCATTTAGGAAGTTGAATCAGAGTTGTTTTAAATTTGTGGCCTTTTATTATTGGTTGGGACTACTTGGGACCTAGGTCCTAATAATTTCTCCTTAGAAGGACCTAACAACATATATGAATTGAATAGAAATTTCGAGGAAAGAACCTACTTAACGACACAAAAGATCATCCAACTTTTACATACTTTGTCAAACCTATATAATAGTTTTAAAACCTAGACCATTTAAAAAACGGGAGAACGAAAGGGTTTAAGGTTTTTAAGGTTGGATCGAGGATCGAAGTTGAACCGTGATGATGTCATAATTAATTGAAAAATGATTTAAAATATAAATAAATATAATAAATTAATATAAATAGAAAAAATGACTAAAATAGTTCCAAAAAAAATAAAAAAATAAAAACCATCTTTCAAATGTATTTTTTATATCAATATAATATTATTAATTGTTAAAAAAATAATAATAAAAAGAAAAATTATTAATTCACATTACACTATCAAAATAAGATAGAATTATATTATAGACAAAACAAATGTTTATAGAATCATATATTTTTATGCAGATGTGTATAATATTTGCACTTGTTTAATCTATAATATAAAGTTTAATTTACAATAACGCATGAATTTAACATATGAATACGTGGGTTTGTAGTACCAATAATTACTGCAATTAGATATTTAAATGTCATATAAAAAATGCAATTAAAAGAAAATGGTTTAAAAAAATTTAAAAGCAAATTAATGGTGGAAACATGGCCACATGTCCAACCTTTTCATTGGGAAGGGAAGTGTCTGCCATGTTGGTAGACTACTTTATTCGAAAATGAAAAAAAAGATCTTAGGCTTTTGATTTCTTTTGGTTTTGCCGCTTTGGGTACAAGTGACAGAAGAAGAAAGGAAACCCCAAACAAGCAAGAAGAGCAAACGCAGAAAGCAAACACAGAAGATTGGAGAAGAAGGAAAACTGGAAAACGCAGAAGATGCAGGGTAAAGATAAGGTTTGTGCTTTTCATTTCTATTTTATTTTGTGGACTTGGTGTGTTTTGGGACTGCATAACGTCAACGCCCCCATATATATATATATATATATGTTTTTTTGTCCTAGCTTCAGCTTGACCCGTGAGACCCAGCCACTGTATTTTTTGTGTAGGGCATATTTTGGGTTTAAAGAACACCAGTTTCCGGTTAACCGGATCCGACCGTACGGTCCGGTCTGGATTTCAAAACCATTAATAGAACAGAGATAAGAAACATTTCTAACACCCATATACAAGCACTCCAAAACTATCCCATAAAAAAAAAAAAAAGTCCATTACAGAAACCCTAACACCCAAATACTCAGACCGAACCAAATGGTAAAAACTGGGGGAAAAAAAATATAAAAATCCAAACATATAGGAAAAGAAATTACTGTTATCTTTTCGTAGCAGCTATCATGGCACTGGCAGCCATGGTCACACTGGCAGGCTGGCGGCCCTCGTGGCCCTTGTAGCCCTGGCGGCCCTTGTAGCCCTGGTGGCCCTTTGTCCCCTTTGTCCCCTTTGTCACCTTTCGGCCCTTTCTCCCCTTTCTCCCCTTTCGGCCCTGGCTTCCCTGGATCCCCTTGCTCCCCTTTGTCCCCTTTCGGCCCTTTTCGCCGGCGAATGTAAATCGGCACTACGATTAAGCTAATTAATATTATTAGAGCCAAGATACACCACGGCACGAACCGCACGGATACTGATCGTGGACTCGGTGCAAACCATATGTTGTCATCTGGTGGTGATGGAGTGAAAGGGGGACAACATGGGGGAAAATGTGGGATTGGAGGATTCTCAAATGCTGGCACTGTCGGTGGTGGAGGCGGAGTAAGGGAGGGAAATGTGGGGAAGGGTGGTGGTGGTGGTGGTGGTGGTGGTGGTTGTGAAGAGAGGGTTGGATTTAGTGGTGCGATGATGGTGGTAAACAGCATGAAGAACAGGGCAAACATGGTTGAAATATTTGGATTTTGGAGTTGGAGGTGAAGCTCCGTCTGCTCTGAAATAGCCACAAAGCCATGCTTTTTATAGTTGCTTGGATCACCATCGTTTGGTAGATAGTCTTAGGCAGTCTCAGACTTCACCAACCTTATTTTTATTTTTTGCATGAACCTCTTTTGTTTTGTTATTTTTTCATGCTCTGCTGCTTAAACAATAGAAAGCATCCCTTTCCTTTTTCTTTTTCCTTTTTTTTTTTAACCAATCTTTTCGGTTTTTAAATAATATTAAGTATTTATATATATATTTTTTCACATAGACATATTTTTAAAAAATATAAATAACATTATTCAAAAATTATTTAAATAATGATATTTTTATTTTTTTATATATGTATAAATAAAAAAATATGTAAAAATATGGGTAACGATAAACATGTTTTTTACCGAGCAGCCCTACAATACTCCGCAAACAAAAAAATTAACCCAAAAAAAAAAAAAAAAAGGAAAAAGAGCACACTGCTTTAAGCCCACATGGGCCATGGGCCCATGCGATATGGACCTTTCTATTTTTATTAATAGTAAAGTCGGTGCACGGTGCATGTACAATAATACATGCCCCCACTTTCCTGTTGAATTTTCTAGACCGTACGTAATGGTTGTTAACTTCTCAGTAGTGGCTTGTGTGGCAGTCCTGATAGTGTGGTGTTTCAGGTAGTTGATTTCCAGTTGGGTTGTATTTCGTGTGCATGTTTAATTTCAACTCTTTCTTTTAATAAAACCGCTCGTTCATACAGGTTCACTTGGTGTATCTTGAAAAAATTACACATTTTGAAGATCGTAGTCACAGTGGCAGCTCCATGATATTTTTCTAGGGAGCCAGCAAAAAGATGAATCTTAGGTACAGTGGCGGAGCCAAAAAATTTTCCTAGGAATGACCAAGTTAGTTATGCCTACATTGTGTTAATGAGTTAAGCTTACGTTAGTTAAGCCTACATTGGCTCAAAATGCAAAAAAACTCAAGTTAATTTGGCCCAAATTGTGGCAAAAAATAAAGTACTTTATTTCATAAATTAACCTTAGGTAAACTTGTGCCTACATTTTTTCCACTATACTAAATTATTTGCACTTAGGTTTGAACTTACCTTTTTACATTTTAGAGCTTTTCTTAGGAGTTGCATCTAATGTTTTACATTTAGGATAAACCATTGTTTGACTAAGATTATGACTTCAAAGGGATTAAGAAGAAGAAGAAGAAGAAGAATTACATAAGAACCTCTCATCTTGCCTACCATCTTCAAATGCATTTTTTTTTTTATTATGAGAAAAGCTGAAAATCCAACTGGATATACATTTTACAGCCTTGAGACAAGTCAATATGAAGAATTGTCATTTTGTTAGTGTTTTTTTAATTGATGTTGTATGTGATATTGAGTTTGCAATTTGGTACTCTTTTTAGTGAAAATATACAAGTAGTCAAATTAATGGAATGATGTAGCTAAGTTTTGGATTTCAGGAATTCAGAATTTGAGGCAACCCCAATGAAGAGAAAGAGTGCTTTAGAGTGTTTAAGGATCCATGGCTTGGAGGCTTGGAGCTAAAGTGATATATTAGCATATATTTGGTATTTTTTCTCCTGTGGTCCTACAGATATTGGCTATGGTATTTGTAAAATTATCTTAATTCTGTAGAAAAGAATAGGTTGCAGTGGTTGAAGGCTACTGCAACCTGTGCAATGTTTTTAATGTCTAATATTTGTGCGTAGATGTGCCAAAAGGGACGGAACTAGGATCAAAATTTAGGGGGGTCAAAACCTCAATAAAAAAAATTCTTTAAAATACAAATTAGCATATATTTAATGTTAAGAAAATATCAACAAAAGAGAGGAGAAACAAAATAACCGTTTATTAATACATTTTAAATTAATAATTTAAAAATAGAATTCAACATTCTTTTAAATAACAAAAATTATCTATAGTTGATTTTGTACTAAACTTTGCAACAATCTCCCTTTTAATCGTAATTTCTTTTGATTAATGATACATGAATTTATAAAATTTATATAATAAAATTTGTAATACTAATGATTGTACACTACACATTAGCACCAATTTATTAACGCAACTATTCAATTCTATAATACCCCACATAAAATTAAACTAATTTACTAATAAGCAACCAACTAGTAAGTAGTAAGTTAAAAAAAAAAAAAAAATTTAAATAAGTTAAAAATTAATAGCCAAACACACTTGCCATCCCACCCAACACATTGATTAATGGCCACCCATGCACCTACTCTCACTCACTACAAGTACATTAACTTGGTTTGTAATTTGCATTCATCTATCTTTCTTCTTTTTTTCTTTATGCATTTTTTTTTTGCTTTTCAGCAAAAATAGTCATATCTTTTTCATGAAAATTCAAATAATTAATCTTAACACTCATAAAAAAATAGCTTGGATCTAAGAAGAAAGAATAAAAAACAGCCAACACAGTAACACAGATGTTGTAGTTGCCAGTTGGGTTTTATCATTTTCATGGGCCAATTTGTAACTTATTGGGAGGAGGGGGGCCAAAAATAATTATTTTGGGCTCAATTGTTAAACTATTCATTAAATGTGTATACTATTGCTATTTAAAAAAAAAAATTTGGGGAAGGTGGGGGGGGGGGGGGGGGTGGGGAATGGCCCCCCTCAGCCCCTCACTAGTTCCGTCCAGAAGTGTAGAGCTTTTTTTTTCATTTTTTTTAATGTTGAAAATTTCATTAATTTTATTTTGGGGTTTAGGCGTACTTCGAATGAAGTTTATGCATGTGCCAATCACAAAAATTAATTGAAGTGTGTGATGAGATCTAGCACCAAAAACTGAACCCATCCATACCCCCACATATTCTAACATGGCTTATTTTGCCTATGCAATTGCATCGTTTAAGTTACTGTTACAAAATTAATAAATTTAGCATTTACATATTAGGTGCTGTAAAATATTTGGAAGGCTCAATAAAAGACATTGCATTACAATCTTCTTTGTTGGACATGTCATATATATAGGTGGATGGAATTTTTGGAATACATTTTTATAATCCAAATATTGTTTACCTTATGAGTTCATTGTATATTATTGTAGTTATGTTATTGAACAAAAGCATATTATTTATGGACAAAAACTAATCAATTAACAATCACATTAGAAATAACACATTGAAGGTCATATGAAAGAACCTCATACACTCTACATGAGGTTTCTCCTTTTACATATATATATTTTTATTTTTTAACCATAAACATGGCAAAAATTCAAATGGGTATTTTTCCTACATGTCAAAACTACGCTAATTATAGGAAAAAACTTCTGCTATTATATATAGTATTAGATATAGTTTTTATCCCATGCGATGCACTGGATTTTATCGATGTCAATTTATATGTAATGTATTTTGTTTAAGTTATTTAGACTAATAAAATAAATGAGCAATGACAAAAAATATAGTAATATCATATATTAAGTCATCAACAAAAAAACATTTATATATATATATATATATATAATGTTGCATTAATTTATGCTTCTAGTTTAATCCCAATTATAAACTATTTAATATTGAAAATTGTACAAATCAATTCATGGTTATTGTGAATTGATAATATTTCATTATTTATCTATTACATATATTATAAAAGTTGGATCACAAACTGGTCAACGTACAAAATTGTGTAACATGCCCCATTACTGAAGCATAAAAAATTAACATGTAGTAAAATCATAAAAGTTGGATCACAAACTGGTCAATGTACAAAATTGTGTAACATGCCCCATTACTGAAGCATAAAAAATTAACATGTAGTAAAATCCTCAATAAATTTAGGGTGATATGGACTAATAATGTTATGTGGCAAGTTCCAATTTGAGTAATAATGAAAAAATGAAAAACCAAACCTAATAATTTTTTGAAAATTAAAAGATCCTCAGTAGTCCACAACTCATTCTTGACCAAAGTAATCCCTGCACCAATTAATATATAGAGTCATAGACAAATAACAAATACAAAGACATAAACAAAGCCTTTTGGGATGCACATCTAGTATGGATATAATAAGTGCTAGAAATGACTAATAGTGGTTTTAAATAATAAATAACTTTAGCAAATTTTATTTAAGTTATTTACAATAAATTCAAACAAAGAGCCATGAACATAGGAAATCTAAGGTGATAGTCATCACAAATAGAACAATTGCAAAGTTACATATATTGAGATTAGAAAGTTAATTACATGTATAATGAAGTGATATATTCAAACTTGAAGGAAAAAGTCTACATCAATCAATCTAAATCAAATTGTCTTAACTTCTTTGCTTCAGCTTCCTTCATAATACTGAAAAAATAGAGAGCAATGTCATTAGTCATTTCTATAATATTGTTTTTATACATATTCAACTAAAAGTGAATGTGTTTCAAAAAAGAAAAAAGAAAAAAACTAAAAGCAAATGTAATTTCACTTGAAATTTTAACTGTGTTACTCTTTTCTAGATGTCAATATCTATTACTTAGTTGCTCACCCTATTTTGTTTTTTTCCCCCTTTTTTTAGCCTCTTTTTTTTTTTTTTTTTTATCTTTTTTTTTTTTTTTATCACACTAGTGCTAACCTTCAATTTCAATTTCAAAGTAGCATGATAACTATAAGATTGAGAAAAATATTATATTCATTGAATAGTTATAAAATTTGGAATACAAATGACTGAAGTAATACACAACTTTTCCCTATTCTTGGTTCATGAAAACTTACCTAGGCAATGGACAAAGAACAATCAGCTATTGAACATAAGGCTACTGCCAATGTGAGAAACTGATATTGGATTTATAATCTTTCAAGTAGTAACCCACGGAGGCCTTAATGGAGGGATAAAGAACATATAGAAACCCAAAAGTTGAAGAAGATTAAGAGATTGAGGAAGCATATTAGAATGGGGAAAATAACAAATGGAAAATGGGATATATAACTCAATGAATCATGTGTTTATCTATCTATCTATCTATCTATCTATATATATTTTTTCTCAAAAAAAAAAAAATCTATATATATTTATATAATATATATATATAATCAAAGTCTTTGACTTTTTGTTGACCTCTCTAGAGCTTGCTACATCATTATTATTTTTTTAAACAAAATAATAAATAATTTTATCCTTTTTAATTCCTTCGATTTGCTACCCAACTATTTTCGTGAAATGGTTCTTCTCTTTGCTACCCATCTTCTCACCCAATTCAAAAAATTATCTTAAACAACCCCTTTAAGGAAGGAGGATGAGGAGGAGGAAGATGAGAGGTATGTTACCCCAAACTGAAAATCCACTGTACATAGTGAAAACCTTACGAATCTCTGTGAGAGAAATTTATATATTTTTTGTTCCTTAGCTAAGAAGTTCCTATTCATCTCCATATGTGCTTGTCTTACTAACTATTTTTTTATATTTCAAAATACGTTATCAACATTGTAAAGTTTATATTTTTAATTAGATTGGCAACCATGAACAAATTGTAATCTTTAGAACTTAGTTTTTGTCTAGTGTTTAGTCTAGAAATTTTCAGAAATAAGACAAATGAAGTTCTGCACAATTGAAGACTCAAGTAAATAGGAAAAGATAAGTGCAGAAAAGTCTCACTTATCTCGACCGAATGAGATTCGTGCAGATTAGATTTTCTAACTTTCTTTCTCAGCCATTAGATCTAAGGTTTTGATGGATCTTAAGGATATGTAAATACAAACCATAGAGCACAGTTTTACATATTCAAGAGGGCAATGTGTTGTACCCAGATCTAGAGTTTTTGCAAACCCTTTTGAAGCTATAGTTGGAGACCTTGTGCAGACAATAAATTTAGCTATAGAGTAAAGTTGCTGCATCAAATCAAGCATAGTTGATGATTTAAACCTTTGAGTGGAGTTTTCAAAGTTAGAAACTTGAGTGTTTGTGTGCAACAGTTTCACAGTAGAAGAGTTCGTGGATTCGAAGCTGTGTGTGGCTATGTGAATAAGTATTATATGAGATAACAGTAGATTTAAGGTCAAGTCTATTGTACAAACTTCCATTCATGTGGTTTGTGATTGTGTGATGTTTGTTTGATTCAGATCTAATTGCATAATTACTCACTTTAAGTAATTGGCTAGATATTTGATTGAATTTGACTTAACTGGGGTCTAAAACCCTAACAAATACGAAACTCAGTCCAAATTCAAGTTCTGTCCTATTTCAAATAGGTTTTTTTTTTTTTTTCCTGAGAAACAGCACCCATTGGTATTATTCATTAATCTGGAAAATTATCAACAACAAAATACAAAATACAAAATGTTTGCTGAAACATCCTTTATCCAAACTTGTAAAGGAAACAAAAAAATCTAGCTCCCCTTGCTAAGGCATGGGCTATGTTATTGTCTTGTCTCCTAGTACGAGAAAAAGAATAGGTTCATAAGGAACCTGCTATAAACTTAAAGTTTTTAACAAAATGACCTATGGAAATGAGAGAAAAATCTTCCACAGAGAGGGCCGTGATAACACCTTCTGAATCACCTTAAAAAATAACATGACGAAAGCCGAGTTTCAAGGTTGCTCCAATGTTTGGTTAAACCCTCCATGCTTAGGCAGAATTGACACTCGTGTTTCCCAATCCCCTAGAGAAAGAGACCACAAACCTACTGATAACTTTGTTATCTTAGGGACAGAAAATCCTTACAAGAAAGAAAGAGTATTCTACTGCTTAAGAGAAGTTTTTTGGAACACTAGAAAACTTTCTTAGCGACGGAGACGTTTTTTTTCCCCTTAATTTGCAACTCTATGCTAACAAAAGCTGAATCCCAAATTCGAATTTTTAAAAAGGTAGTTGTTCTTATTGTTTCTTTTAAATCCAAATATTATTTGTGTAAAATATAAGTGTATAACAAACTATAAGTTTTCTCTAAGAATTAGTAAAATTATAGTGTTTATTTAATGGATTAAAAATCCTATGAGTTTTATACTAAACATATTATATATGGAAATATTGCTAATTATAATCAATAATAGAATAAGCAATTTCATTTCACGTGTTCTATTTAATATTTTGAGTTTATCATATTTATATGTGGCATATGTCTATTAACATTATATTCAATTTTTTTTTTTTTTTTTTTTTTTTTTGAGAAGAACATTATATTCAATTTAATAACAGAAAACATATACGTGTGCCTGATGCCATCCCTTATATTAATTATTTTATTCTTATATTAAGTTTATATGGCAAAAGCTTATATCGAACATCGCAATACTTAATTAAATTTTGCATTATATAAATGCTTACTTGTTTAATTATTTTTGTTATATATTTGGAATAAATCATGATGTAAATGGATCCTTGATGAGTTCTGATGATACAAAAAATCTTCAGTTGAACTCCTCATCTATATGGATGGAAGATGTCAACACAATAGCCATGAGATCTTGCAAAAAAGGATAAGATTCTTAGAGCACATTGGTGTGATGTGTGCCAAAGGGCCTCCAATGAGCTAGTCAGGAGGATCAGAGCTTAACTGTACGGAGGAAATGCTATTTGGTTAGAGAATTGTAGTGCATATGTTGCATAGAGTTGCATACCTTTGTTCTGGTTCTTTGTGCCTTTTTATAGGTCTTTGCCCCTCATTATGGGTGTAATTGCTAACCTTAATGGTCTTGGATCTGTTGGCAATAAATATTGGGGCATTATACGATTTAATGTCCTTCTACCCCTTGGTCCATCCGTTATGCTTTTGCTTGTCTATCATGTGAGCTGTTACTTGTGTCATTTATGGGAAGCTCCTTTAATGCTGACTATCCTTGTCCATAAGATGATCGGGAGTAATTTATCTCTTCTCTGGTCGTCTCATGGACGATGTTGATTTTTCTCTTCTTCAGTTGCCCCTCTATTCCTATCGTCGTGTTTACAAATGCGGCCAGAATATGAAAGGTTAAATTGCTTAGACTTCAATACGCATCGCATTTATTGCGATGGACATCTTGGGTCTCGTCGTGACATGTGTCAGTCAGTGATTACTTGGACATGTTAGAGCCATTTCTCGGGTTTCTCGCACATGATTTTGGGTTTTTTTTTTTTTTTAATTTCTTCCCTCCTTCATTTTGTTTCCATTTTTTGGTGTTTCCAGTTGTTTCTTTTGAGTCTTCCTTTCCATTTGCTCTACTTGGTGCCTTAGCTCTTGGTAAGTTTTCTTTACTTTCTCTTTGCATTCTTGTGTTTTTTTTTTGTAGACCATTCTTCTGTTAGGTTTTGCTGCCCCTCAATTTCTTTCTTTTTTGTATGTTTGTGTCATCTTCTTTCCTTGGTGGGTAGAGCTCGTCCAAAAGTTGGACCTTTTGTTGGGGGGATTGTTTATATAGGTCCATTCTTCTTTTCCTTTATCCCTTAGTCCATCACTCTGTTGGAATTTTTGAGACCTTAGGGATGTCGGTTATGGATGACGGTATCCATTCGAGGGAACTTGAGACTGGTTTGTCCTCTAGGGATGAATCTTGGGCTCAAGAAGTCACTTTGTCATCTCGGCCTTTTAAGGTTCATGAGATAGTTTGTAGCTTTAAGTAGAAAGACGTGGCTTGGATAAGGGATAAATTCTAGTTTCCCCCATCCATTAGTCTTAGAATACCTTTAAGGATGGATAGGGCGTGCTCATATGGTCCTAAAGAGGTTTGCTTCTATGATGCAATCTTCGCTAGTGGGTTACACTTTCCCGTTCATCCCTTCATCAAAAAGTTGTTGTCCCTTTTAAACCTTGCCCCTGCTCAACTTGTCCTAATTCATGGAGGACGATCGTATGCTATATGGTTTTGTGGCTCTTGGCTAATGATGGCGATATTAGTAGAGTGGACGAGTTCCTTCATCTATATCGTCTAAGGCTGTCCATGCATTCCGGTTACTGGGAGCTCAAGCCTTGGGATGCGAAATCAAGACTAGTCTTTGATTCTTCCTCTTCTCTCTGTGAATGGAAGAAGAACCTTTTTGTGTGTGTGTGTGTGTGTGTGTCTCCAGTGATGGCTGGGAGCTCGCTACAAATGAAAATTTGGATAATTTTCCTAAGTTGATTCGTCAATGAGGGGTGCCAATGTTTGGTGCCTTTTTTTTTTTGGGTTGTTGTTGTTGTTGTTGTTAATATCTTCTTGTGTATATTGGCAGCCACTACACGACCCTATTTGAAGAAATAGTATCGTTTGCGTCAAAAGAAGGTTAGGGAATTTGTTGACAGTGTAGCGGATTTCAACGAATTGTTATCTCCTAATTCCCTTTATTTGCACTTCCTTGGTCATGAGTTGTCCATGCAAGTGTTGAAACGTTTAGAGACAAATAAGAAGAGTAAGTCTATTTCACCTTGTGTATTCTTTTTATGACCCTTCCTTCTGTATGCTGATTTGTTTCTTCCTCATAGAAATGACCACTTGTTTTAGCATGAAGAAGCTGGTTGAGATGAAGAAGAAGAGGGATGAGAATGTCCCTGAAAAGGGAGGCATCATTTCAAAGAGACATCGTCTTGAAAAGAAAGAGAAGGACAATGTTGTTGAGAAGCCTAAGGCGATACTACAGCTCGTTGTCCCTTCACCTATTCTTCCTTGTCCACACTCCCTTTCATAATCTCTCAAGGTTCTTCCCTCCAATGGTGGGTTGAAGAGGAAAATAGTTGGGGATTTTTGGACGGATGTTGAGTCTGTTGTAGGCAAAGCTCATGAGGTCATCTCTATTGACGAGTTGAAACCCCTAACATCCAAACTGATGCAGATTGTGATGCAGATTGATTAAAGAAGAATAAAATATTTTAATATTTTATGTTGTTTTCTTTTTCCTTGTTGAATTAGGATTTATTTACTCTAGTACTTTGAATTAAAATCATTTCCCTAGTTGAATTGGGATTTTAATTGTTTTTCTTTTCCTAGTTAAATTGTTTTTCCTTTCTCAAGTAGAAGTAGGTTTTTCTTTTCCTAAAAGGAGTAGGAGAAATTATATTCCTATAAATACTCTTTAAAGAGAGGTTATTAATGTTATGTGTGTTTTGAATAAAATTTTGCTAGAGAGGTTTTCTCTATTATTTTGCCTATTAGCCTAGTGTTCTTGTAGAACTTAGGTTTAGTGGAAGAGTTATAGTATTTGTGTGTTATAGATTTTGCTTCTACACGCCTACGCCCTCTAATGAGCTGATGTCTTCCTACATCCACAAAGTTATGCAGGTATGCTAATATCTTCTTCTATGGTTCTTTTTACGGTTTCCAACTACTTTTAATCTGAATTTACATACTTCTATAGGTGCTTGGGGAATCTCTATACCTTTCTAGGAAGTACTTGGACTATGAAGAGAAGTATGTCTTGGCTCAGTCAAAGGTGGAGTCTGTCTCTTTTGAAAATGCTTTTCTAGCAAACCAAGTGACAAAGCTAACTGCTGACTTTGTTAAGGCCTAGGATCGTCTGTCCATGCTAGAAAAGGACTTGAAGACAGAGAAGGCCTTTTGTGCTCTCAAGGATAAGCAGCTAAAAGTTACCCTTGGCAAGATTGAAGAGGCTTAGGTCCAATCCGTGGTAGACTTTAAAAAGTTAGACAAGTATGATGACAAGTTGTGTGCTCTTTATGTGGAAGGTTTTGATCTTGTCTGTACTCATATGAAGAAGCATCATCCTGAGATCGATCTATCCAAGTTTGATATTGAAGAGGGGGAGAGAGAAGTTGTTGTTGACTAGACTGTGGTGGTAAATGCAAATGATGCAATTGATGAAGAGATTGATGCTTCTACTGACGACCCTGTTGATCCTGCTCAACCTTGACGCTTTTTATGATTAGTGAGTGAGCCTTATGTTTTTGGGGCTATGTTATAAACACTTGGTTTATTTTTGGGCCCGTATGTTTTTGGCAAAGAGCAATGCTTTATTTATGCTTTTTTTTTTCTTTTACATTGTGTGTAAACGATGCTTTTATTTGCAACGTGTTTGAACAATGCTTTCTTTATATCAAATGTTCTTGTTATCATATATTTGATGATACTTAAGTTGTATTTTACATTGTGTATAACGATGATACTTTGCGTTGTGTATAAGTGACATTTTAGTCTTTTTGACTTGATCATGTATTAACAATGTTAATTTTATCATTGCTAATATTTAACACCAATGATGAAGGAAGATTGATGTCACGGAAGCCTGAAGTAAGCACATACGATACTCTCTTTGATACAACATAAACTAAATTGCTAGTTTCTGGTAGTAAACCTCAAATCTACAAGGAGTTCCTTGAATGCACAAGGTGATAGGTTTGGAATCCATCGGTAAAAGTTTGAGAAAAAATCTTGATTTGATTAATAATAATCTAACTTGTCTTTGAATGTTACAAAACATATAAATACTGAAGAAGTAAAATCATAGGACAATTAGGAAACTGTCTGAAACCCTAATTTGCACTAATCACGAGATTAGGTGGCAAATCACCAGATTTTACCAAAAAAGATAAAATTGAGTTAAATGCAAAATCATAAACAACTGACCTTAAGGGCCGTCCCAAAACAAGTGGGACCTTATTTTGAATTTTGAGCAAAAAGTTATTAAGAAAACAAAAATTATTAGAAACGACAAAATCATTGTTTTCGAGGGGCTAAACAAAGGAATTTGCCAAAATCAGGGCCTAGATCATGGAAAAACAATGACTATTAACCAGAAGATCATTTCCCTTCAATTTACCAAATTTCACGCAATTTCGACTTTGTTACCCAAATAATTTTTACTAGTACTTTTTTTCCTAGCGTGATTTTAGGCACCTTTGATGTTCTAGGAATGCCATGACGGTTTGTTTTACATCAAAGATAGTGGATGATGTTTGTTGTGAGAAGAAAGAAAAACAATTAAAAAAATCAAGAAAAATTGATATTTTAATGCAATGTAGTGTAAAATAAATAATCTGGTGTGAAATGTTTTGAAAAGTAAGTATGTAAAATAGACAATTTTTTTTTTGCATGAATTGATGTGAATGCTCTAAATTTGAAAATGGTCAATTTATTTTGGAAAAGAACTCTTGTAAAATTGTGGGAAAAAGAGACAATATTTTTGTTTGGAAAGACCCTTGGATACCAAATATCTCATCTTTTGTCCCTTCTCCTCATGAGGTTTTAGGTATTTCATATTTAGTAGAAAATACTTTAGACTTTGCCCAATGATATATTCAAAAATTAAAAGATTTTGTTAGGGCTTAATCGAAAGAATAAAGAAATAGAGATATTTTTTTATTTTCAAAACATAGAGGAAAAAAATGTTTGATTTTAAAGTTTTAGGAGAAAATTTTCAAGATACCTCCATACATAAAAGAAAGTGTTTTTTCCCCTGAATAATATTAGGATTTTGTTAAGAGACACTTTAAATGTATTTGTTTAGAAATTAATTAGAAACTTTTTAAGAGAAATTTTTTTTTTATAAATTTTTTAACAATTTTTTAATATTTCCATTAAAAGTGATATAAGAATTTTTTATAAAAAAATAATTTATTAACGAATCCCTACAAGCAAGGATTAACCGTACTCATAATAATATATAATAGTATTATAATAAATAAATAAATAAAATGTATCCATTCACATTGAGCCACGTGATCACCTGTGCAGCACTAAAAAAGTGTGATTGGTATCTCGGAATTCTCATTGAGCAAGCACTATGTACGGGGTAACTCTAGTGTCACACATTGTGGCACAATAAATTCACAATTCGTCTATGTGGTGAGTTGTGGTTGGTGAAAGAATGATAATAGATCCATGTGGAGACACCTTTTCACCAACCATAACTTGTCACATGACTGATTTGTGGCATTTGTTGTGTCACAATGTGTGGCACTAGGTTTATTCCCAATTATGTTACCTTCCATTTAGGGGAAAAAAAAAAAAAAAGTTGCCTTCCGGATGTGGGAAAAACACATTTGGAAGTGGAAAAAGGCTTTTAGGAATATCTTAGTAAACTATTTTACTAAATTTTTATTAAAAAATTAAAAATAAATAATATATTTATTTTACAATTTTTTTAATTTCATATAATTTTTTTTAAAAAATGGATAATTAATATATGTTTTAAAATCATATATTACCCCTTCTTATAAAATTAGTTTCAAAATTTTCTTAAAATAATTTATTAACCATTTTTTTTTAATTTAATGTCTTTCCTCGATAATGTCATAAAATCTTTTATTACTCAATGTGACATGGTAATGTGATTACTCAATGTGACGTGTAGTTAATAGTTAATAATTGAAAACCTTTTCCCCTACGACATAACAGGAATCTTGTTATAATATTTTCATGAGAAAAAAAAAAAAAAAATCTTATTATAATATCATAGGGCCATAGGCGGTATCCTTTGTCTTGTTCGGCAATCAATTGCCTTGCATCTAGCCAATCTTCTATGGGCTTAACAATGAAAGCACCCTTCTTCCAATTAATTTCAAGCTTCTTTATATTTGGGATAATATATTGTATCAAGTAGTTTATATCACTTGTACTCAGTGTTATATATCAAAGTGATATTCTCGTATCAATATATTGAAAAGTAAACATGGTAAAACAGGTCATAATTTTTCAACTTGAAGCAAAATAGGTTGACCTGTGACTCAACCCGATTTTTTTGCGAGTCAACCTGGCCCGACTCGCAATCCGATCTGTGACCAAAACCACATTTTAAAACTATTATTTTTGTTAAAAAAAAAAATTAAGACAATATTGGTTTAATTGTTTATTGTGAGCTTTATAGAAACAACAATTGAGACTTTTATATAACTACATGCAAATGAATTGAAAGATGAATGGTTGAGGCATTCTCTAATGAGCAAAGATTTTTAGATATTAAATAACAAAGTACATGCCAAGATAATCCGGTTACAATAAAGTTAAAAACATATATTTAAAATTATAGACATGTATAAGAAACATTCATAAGTGTGAAAATATTGAAACCAAAGTATCAATGAAATTAGCATAAATTATGAATGCTTAGGCCTATTTTTAAACATTTCATGTCTTAAATAAATGGCTTTTCAAAATAAATTATGATATTTTCTAGTGTGTGTGTTTCTTAACAATGACATGATATTAATAAAAGAGACCATGTATAAATAAGTAAACAATCAAACTTTAATATATATTCTCAAATTGAAAGAGAGTGCCAGCCACAATTGATAATAGATTATCAAATTAGTTTCAAGATTATAAATTTCTTATATGCTTTTATTCTTTGTCAAGTTAGTTATTCAATAAGGCATTTGTAATTTTGTTTTATGTTTTGGGATGTTGATATTATGTAGAAATGAAATTTATTTATTTGTTTTACTTATCATTTGTGCTATTTTGTTTTAGTTAGTAATGTTGGAATTTGTATAATTTTAAAATTATTAAACAAGTATTAATTTGTTTAGTTGAGCTCATTCTTGATATAAATGGAGAATTCAAACTAATGCATTTTATATTAAGTAATTTGTTGCATGAAGAGACGGAACTAGTGAGGGGGGCTATTGTCCCCCCCCCCCCTCTTCCCCAAATTTTTTTTTTTTTTAAATAGTAATAGTATACACATTTAATGAATAGTTTAACAATTGAGCCCAAAATAATTATTTTTGGCCCCCCTCCTCCCAATAAGTTATAAATTGGCCCATGAAAATGATGAAACCCAATTGGCAAACAACTATACTACAACATTTGTGTTACTGTGTTGGCTATTTCTTACTCTTTCTTTTTAGATTCAAGCTATTTTATTTTATTTTATTATTATTTTTTTTAATGAGTGTTAAGATTGACTATTTGAATTTTCGTGAAAAAGATATGACTATTTTTGTTGAAAAGAAAAAAAAAATGCGCAAAGAAAAAAAGAAGAAAGATAGATGAATGCAAATTACAAATCAAGTTAATGTACTTGTAGTGAGTGAGAGTGGGGTGCGTGGGTGGCCATTAATCAATGTGTGGGGTGGGATGGCAGGTGTGTTTGGCTATTAATTTTTAACTTATTTACTTTTTTTTTTTTTTTTCAACTTACTACTTACTAGTTGGTTGCTTATTAGTAAATTAGTTTAATTTTATGTGGGGTATTATAGAATTGAATAGTTGTGTTAATAAATTGGTGCTAATGTGTAGTGTACAGTCATTAGTATTACAAATTTTATTATATAAATTTTATAAATTCATGTATCATTAATCAAAAGAAATTAGGATTAAAAGGGAGATTGTTGCAAACTTTAGTACAAAATCAACTATAGATGATTTTTGTTATTTAAAAGAATATTGAATTCTATTTTTAAATTATTAATTTAAAATGTATTAATAAACGGTGTAGGGTCCTGATTTGGGGGGTTCCTTTCACTATAGATGTGAGCGAACCCAAATCCAACAGGCCCAATACAATGAATTTGGTAGAAAAGCGGGCTTGAGAACTGGGCCTTTATGAGGACGCCTTCAACGGTCGGGCGGGATCGTTGGGGAACTGGATCGTCAACAGCGTGGTTGAGGGAAAGGTCAAAGCTCGTCCTCGGTCCTCGGCCGGGGATGATTTCTTCTTCTCCTCTTCTGCTACTCCACCAATAGAACTTCCTAGTGTCTTCCGAATTGCCGTCCCCCTCTTCTTCGTGAAATCTTCCTGGTTATATATCTTTCTGTTCTCTTCATCTTGGTTGTCCATCTGTCGATTGTGTAGGTCGCTACTTAAGTGTCTGTCCCATCCAGCGCTTCCCTCAACTTGCTGTGAGTGGTAGTGGTCAGCATGGCACTGTTCAGGGGTCATTCCCTCATTAATGCGGTCAGACTGCCAGCTGCGGGCATTCAATGCGGAGGTGACAGGCTCTCCTACAATGGTCCTTTCACCCTGCTCCCATAGCTGCCCTCCTACGCTAGTCCCTTTGTTTGGGGATGATGGAGAGGGCTGCGGTGGATGGCGTACTGCCCTTTCTTCTCAGGGCACCAGTTCGCCGAGGACATGATGCTCCTCAGCGATTTCTCCTAGTAGCTTTGGGCCTTCCTTAGTCATCCTCGAACGTTTTTCTCCTCGGCTGGACCCTTGGGCTTACCATTCGAAATGGGCCGGGGCACCCAGGTCCTTTGGCCCCACAAACGGTTATTTTGTTTCTCCTCTCTTTTGTTGATATTTTCTTAACATTAAATATATGCTAATTTGTATTTTAAAGAATTTTTTTTATTGAGGTTTTGGCCACCCCTAAATTTTAATCCTAGTTCCATCCCTGGTTGTATGACTTTCCAAATGGCAAATACATATTGTTTTCTTAAAAAAAAAAAAATGTGAGCAATATGGGTCAACCTGACTCGACCTATTTTCTAATTCGCTTAAAATGACTCGTTTTGACCCGCAACCCGTTTGACACAACCTGATCCCGACCCGACCCACCCGTATGCCATGTCTATTGAAAAGTGTGGATGATCACTCAGAGAAATTTATATACTTTCTGTTCTTAAGTTGAGAAGTTCATATTCATGTCATCATATTTCCTTGTCTCACTAACTATTTATTCTAATTCACAACACGATATCAAGACAAAACTCTGTCCAAATTCAAGCTCTGTCCAATTTATATAAGGTAGTTGTTCTCATTGTTTCTTTCTAAGCCAAAGGTTATTTGTGTGACATATAACACACTATAAGTTTTCTCTAAGAATTAGCAATTGTACTATCCAGTTTATCTATTATCACTTTGATTCTTTCTAAAATTATAGAATTTATTTGATAGATTAAAAATCCTATGGTTTCATGCTAAACATATTATATTTGGTAATATTTCTAAATATAGTCAATATTATCATATCTATATGCGGCATATGTCTATTAACGTTATATACACCACCACGTATTTTTGACATGATAGTTACTCTACAAATATAAGTTTTTGTGAGATAGGGAGAATAAGGGTTGGAGTTTAAGTCTTCATGAGAGAACTTTAAACACTTATACATTTAGATTAGGTTAGAATAAAATTTCTATCTTAGATTTAAAAAAAAAAAACATTATATACGTATAATTTAATAGAAGAAAATATATTCATGTTTCTAATGTCATGCTTTATATTGATTGTTTTATTCTTAGCCCTCGTTTAGGAGAAGGAAATGGAATGGAATGAAAAGCATTGAAAAGAATAATTTTAAAATATTCTTCAATTCCCTTGTTTGGGAGTTTTAATAAAGGGAATGAAAAGTCTATTCCCTTATTTGGGAGTTTAAGTGGGAGAGAATGAAATTGGTATGAGAGAACGTTTATTCCTCTCTATTCCCTTAAAACCTCAAATTTTCATTCCTCCCAAAATTTGGAGGAAATGAAATTAGATTTAATAAATATTTTATTAAAACTCCAAAAATACCCCTATATATTCAACCCTTTATTTTAAAATAGGGGTCTAATAGTAATTTTGTCATAAAATGATTCTATTTCATTCTCTCTATGCTACTCTCAAATAAGATTACTCACATTTCATTCATTTCCATTCCATTTTCTCAATATTACTCCCAAACATCCAATCAAGGTTATTTAATTCCATTCCATTTCTTTCCCTTACTTAAATACATTCCATTACTTTCCATTCCTTTATGATCATTCAATTTCCTTAACTTCCAAATGAAGCCTTATAGTAAGTTCATATTTCAATAGCTTATATTGAATATCACAATACTTAATTAAATTTTGCATTATATAAATGTTTATTTATTTATTTTTATTATATATTTGGAATAAATCTGGATCCTTGGTGAGTTTCATGACCTAATGGAGCCTTGATGAGTTCCACAATGCGATTATGGATGGTAACCAAGCATCTCATTAGGATTGCAAAGAAGCAATATTTTTTATTCACTATCATTTCCATTAAGATTTTATAACTATATACCATACAATAAAATATTTCCATAATTTAATGAATATATATGAGTTCCAGAAGAACTTAATCCCATACGTTCATGCACCTGAAGCTGCAAGTGTTTAGAGTTCTAGAAGAACTTATTCACCCCAAAAGCTCAGTATGATTATGTACATGAAGTTGCAAGATTTTGATAGTGCACTTGAAGTTACATGATTTTAATAGTGCACCTAAAATTGCAAGAATTTAATAGTGAGTCTTAAATTGCAATAATTTTAAATTATAAGTGTGAGTACAGTTCTACATTTTTAAAAATCAACCCACAAATTATAATTATGTGGAGAAGACCTGTTAGAACATATATCATGCCTCCTAGAGTAGCAATATTGAGAGCTTAAGTTCAAGAAGTATTCAGAACTAAGTTCAAGCAATATTGACCAATTTACACCACTCCCTTAAGCGAATGGATCATCATTTTATAATTATGAAGGAAATTGTAGTCGTGGACATGCACGTGATTGGAACAATTGATAGCAAGGGATGTTTTCATAATTCTTCAAAAAGGAATTGAAATGAATTTTATTGATCACAACGATCTAAGGTTCATTAACCAAAGCCTATGTCAGTACCATGTCAAGTGTGAGGTGCTCTCACATGCTATTTGTGATGCCTCAATTTGATTGATTGTGTGTGTTTTGTGGGTGTGTGATGAATCACACATTAGGTATTTATTAGATAGATTTGGGTTTTATTAAAAATTACAAGAAGTCTCAATTATGACTAGTCATTTTGAGGTATGGAGCAAATGTGATTAACGTTTTTTCTTGGATCGTTACACTGCCCCACTCCATTGATTAATGGTTTGACTAGGGCAAGGGGCTAAACATGCATCCCTTGTGAAGATTTTAGGCCATAACTTGATGAGAAGATGTTTATTTTTATGGCCCCAATAAAGGGAAGAGGTTATTATATTATATGTGTTAAACTTAAATATTAAACTAGAACTTACCCAAAATGCATGTCAGTCTTATTAAAATAAAGATTAAGTGTTGCTACAACGCTTGTTAAAAAAAAATTAACTTAGACTATATATTTTGAAAATTTAAGTGTTGAATTGCATATTTTTTATGTTCTTAGCACATATGTAAAATTTTATATCAATCGGACGTTAATTACTATTTGATTCATAAATTTATTTTTTATACATAATTTTATACTACAAAAACTTAAAACTTAAATATTTGATTGATGATATAACTATTAATCTTTGATCCTCTTGAAATTTTGCAAGTACGAAGGATATTGGAAGAAAATGTAATCTAATGGTGGATTTGTCAAAATTGAATAAAAAGATATTGAGTGAAGTTATAGCCAAACTTTTTTTTTCTTTTCTTTTAATAAACCAATTTAACATTGAAGATTCCCAATTCTCATGCAATTAACCATTTCCCCATATCTGTTATGGGTTTTTATTTAATTATTTTTTATTGTATAATTTGATAGTTGGGAGAAGAAGAATTTGAATCTTGGATGTCTTCGTTGAAAACATTGTAAGTTATTAACTAATTAAACTACAAGATTCTTAGTATTACTGATATAGTATTATTATTTAAAAGAGAAACAATTTTGAAGTTTTAGTGTGCGTTTGGAACGCACAAAAAACGTGCGTTCTTGCATTTTGTTGAAAAACAGTGGGTCCCGTGTACTGTTCACGGGACCCGCAAGTAATTTTTTCAACAAAAACAAAAATTTTAAAACTGGGTCTCACGGCACTATTTACACATTTAAAAATTATTTTGCTGCAGTGTTTTCAGTTTTTAGTTTTCAAAAATAAGCAGTATCTAAACAAACTCTTAGTTAATGTTGGGGTAGGTACAATATTAAACCAGTAGCAATTATGGTCCCATTTTTATCCTCTCTCTGTTTTTTTTTTTTTTTTTTTTTTTTTTTTTTAATTTCTTAATTTTGTTCTTGAAGAATGAGACTCTCCATGTAAAACTACTAACACATGGCTTGTATAATACCTCTTTTTTTTTTTTTTTTTTTTTTTGGGGATAATTCAACGAGAAAATGATTTGAACTTTGAATGACTCTATAAAAAACACTAAGAAGTACCAATTAAGTTATGAAGTTTCTTAGCTATAACACCACATCTGATTACATAATTTTATACCAATTTCTCTCTCTCTCTCTCATCACTTTAAATCTCTTTCACTTTAATACGCTTGTGACTCATGTTAGCATTCTCAATTCTCACTTTGTCTCTCACTAGATCTATAGAAATTTCCTATAGCATCCACTATCCAATAGCTTAGCTAAAGCCAAAATTATCTCTATTTTCAAGAGTAAACCATTAGAGCATTCACATCAGTCTTCTTAAAATTTTAGCTAAACCAATCCAAAAAACTTTACTTTTTTTATTTTAACTATCTATTTTTTCAAACACATACATTAGCCTCAATACTATATAGGAATTAAATATTATTTCCTTCCTTTCACAATTTTTAATCCCAAATTCTACAACCACTGAGCACAATCATAACATAACATATCCAGCCCACCCACAAAAGTCAAAAGCCACTCAATTTCCACAAAGAACCCAAATCACAAAACCACTAAAATCAAAATAAAAATATCTAACTGCTACTAGAACAACCAGATTATACCACTATAACAATACTAGAATAGCCAAATCACACCACCACTAGAAACACCAAAGCACTAGATCTCACAGAGAGAGAGAGAGAGAGAGAGAGAGAGAGAGAGAGAGAGAGAGAGAGAGAGAGAGAGAGAGAGAGAGAGAGAGAGAGAGAGATCACACCACCATCGACCCACCACCACACCACCACCAGACCAAATCACACCACCTTTGATCCACTGTCTCACCCACCATACATAGAGAGAGTCTAAAACTAAATAAAAAATATTTATTTTTATTGTAGTGATCGATGGTTATTGCCTCATTACAAATAGCAAGAATATTGTGCATCGTTAAACTTTTGTTAACTTAGCAAGACTGATGCACACTTGTTTTGGTTGTGTTTAGACAAATTTTTGTTGTAATGTTAAATTTGTGAGGCTGATGTAAATGCTCTTAAAATACAACTCTAACCGTCTCTCTAAAATGCAAAAAGTTTTGTTCATGTATAGTTGCTCTCTTAGTTTCTAGGGTTATTGTTCTTTAACAAAAGGAATTTTCAAGATAACAAATTGTTGAAGTGAAAAAAAAAAAAAAAAAAAAAAAAAATCTTTCCTCTCGGGTTATTGTTCATTAACAAAAGGAATGTTTGAGATAACAAATTGCTGTAGTGAAAAAAAAAAGTTTTTCTTTCCTCTCTTACAAGAATGGAGAAAGATTATAAAAAAGAATTAAGGAAGATTAAAGTAGGATTAAAGTAAGAATAAAGAAATAATGAAAAAAAAAAAAATATTTAAATATGATAGAGAGAATAGATATTCAATTGAAAAGTATTTTTGAGAGGAGCGGTTCGAGTGATAGCCTAGCAAGACCTGTGTGGTACACGTGGTATTATCCATTACCGTTACGTGGCATGGGGCTGACAATCCCACGTAAAAGACAACAAATTGAAGATGTAACTGAATACATGCCCCAAATGCAAGTTGCTATAAGTATGATTTATATCAATCCCACCCTCCACAACATAATTACAAATAATATCTTTTTTCAGAATTCAAAACATTTGATTTAACGCAGCGCTCTTTCGGGAGTAAAAACAAATGGAGTTAATTCGGCTCGTTTGGTAACATTGTTCTAATAATATTGTTTAAGTGTTGTGGAAATACGTGTGGGTGAAAAAATATTGTAAAAATAATTGTTGTTTTGTTTAAACAACAAAAACTGTTGTTCAAACAACGTTACTATACAGGTTCATCACAAAAAAAAAAAAAAAAATAATAATAATAATAAAAAAAAAAAACCATAAACAAACAGTGTTGCAGGTCATCACCTTTTCTTTTTTTTTTTTTTTTTTTTTTTTTTTTTAAATTATTATTATTATAACTAATTGGACTCACTTTGCAAAAAGCTGGTAGGTGGGTCTGTTTAATATTTTTTACCTATGCTCATGGTCTTTAGTGGGCTTTGAGTGATTGATTGAGGTGTGGTCCTCCTGACCAACTCCTATTTCATAGACCATATCTTTAAAAATATCTTAAAGGATTTAGAAAAAAAAAAAAAGAACACCTTTCTCTTTCTTCTTTTTTATTTTATTTTATTTTATTTTTTATTAGTATAATTTTTATAAGTTATGTTCAAGTTACACCTAGTGTAACTTTAAGTAATATTACATAACTCAATATTTTTTTAATTGGATGTGAATTTTGACAAATCCACCATTAAATTTCATTATCTTCGTATATATTCCATGCTTGCAAAATTTTAAGGTGATCAAAGATTAATAATCATGTTATCAATCAATTGTTTAAATTCAATTTTTTATAGTTTAAAATAATGCATAAAAGATGAATTTATGGATTAAATGGTAAATAACATCTAGTTGACATGAATTATTGATATGAATGTTAAGAATATACTGAATATGTAATTCAACAGTGAGATTTTTAAAATATGAATTTTATAACCAGTTCTTGAATAGTGTAATATTACTTAGAGTCATATTAGGTGTAACTTGACCTAAGATTTTAGTGGAGGCTAAAATTTCAATATTTAACTGATTTAGGTGGAGTAGTTGCACATAATAAATTACATTTCAACATTTTACATTGAAATTATGTTTCTAAAACATGATTTTTAATGAAATCGTATACGATTTTACCATGAGACTATTCTTCTAAATAATTCACCCAAATAAATTGTGATGGTCGAGAGAAGTAGGGGAAATCAGATGCGCTGATTAGATTTATTGCTTATGCATAGCCATTGTAGATTCATCGTAATGATTAACTGTATGAGTGAATTAATTGACTTATATCTCTGTTATTACAGACTCTGCCTAAGGCAGTTAAGCAAGATGAAAACAGTAACGACGAAGATAAACAAGAGGCGTATGATCTTTATATGAAGGCATTTTGAACAGTTTTGAGAAGAAATTTCTTTCCCATTATGGAAGTTCCTGAATAATTTATAACTCATACAGCGGAATTCGGGCCTGGCCTTACGGACTCGTTCCTGAAATTGAATGATGTGGGCGGACTTGAGACTTGCAAAGAGGTTTTGATAGAAGCTGCCATATGGCCTAAAAAGTATCCACAATTTTACTGTAAGTTCCTCCTCCATCAACCATCATTGTATTTAACTTTTGGGTTTTCTAATCTCTGCTTTTAGATAGTTTATCTGTATATTCTTAGTTAGTTTCAATGCTAATAAGAATGGCTGGACATATGGTGACCACTAATGTGGATATTATATAGTTGTTTTGGAAAAAATATTCATTTGTTCTAGGGAATCGAAAACCATGGAGGGCTGTATTACTATATGGTCCACCTGCAACAGGGAAGAACCTTGTAGCAAAGGCAATTGCAGCAGAAGCAAAATAATCTTTCTTTAGGTAAAATATATGCATATATTTTTACCAAAGCCTATACCAATACATAGCAAGCAATTGGATTACAATAATTGATGATGAAAGAATTATACATGGCAAGAGATCAAGGATGGACTCATAATTTTAAGCTAGTGGGTCCCGGAGTATAAAGAAAGAAAAAAAAAATTAATTTTTTTTAAAAAAATACTAGGCTTGCTAGGATTTTATTATTATTATTATTATTATTATTATTTAAGTTAGAGCATTCATAGTAGTAATGCTAAAAATTTTAGCTTTTAACACCTTAAACAGTTACTTTATCTATTTTATCACATTACTTTATAATACACCCAATATTAAATGTTCTATTTTCGTATCACTTCATTTAAAATAATATAAACAATTCATTAAAATAATAAAAGAAGAGAGAGAATTTGAGTTTTTTAATTAAACGAAGAGATATAATCAAAATAAAATATTGTATTTTATTTTTAACAACTTACTAAAGTCAATTGGTGTTCATACTAGTTTACTGTAGTTGTAAAAAATTTAACTTTAACTTCTCCAATAACATATGATTTTTTAGTTCTTTGTTGATAAAATAGTTTTTTTTTGCTAAAATATACAATTATCATCGTGAATTTTTTATTGTTTTTGTTAAATTTTTAGGTTGGATAGTTGCTATTTGGGTTAGATTAACTAGACTGATTGAGGAGAAGGGGATTAAAGTTTTGAAATGAGCCCAACTACGAAAATAAAATATATAATAACAAAATAAAAATAAAAATTTTGGACCTAGGAGGGGCCCGGGCCCCCTTGGGCCCCACCTGGTCCGTCCCTGAAAGTGATATAAAAGAATTATGCGCATATATATATATATATATATATATATATATATATATTTGTCTGTTGTAAACGTGAAGGGATTATAGAATGGTTAAACCTTTTATTTAATTGACTTTTCATGGTTACCTTACTTGAAATAATTTTACCACTGCAAATTCTATAGTTGGTAGTTGCATGATTTTGTACACGGATGATGATGAAAATTGCTTTCGGCATATAAAAACAGAAAAAAAGAATGGGTTACGGTTTGTTTTGGTGGTCCTAGCCAGTTGTTTATGTTTTATTTGATTAATTATATACCATCACGGTGTTTTCTCCCATCAGGAACTTGGGAATATAGCTTACAGGTAACATGAAAAAGATCCTGAGTGGAAAATTAAGAACAAATACTATTTCTAGTTTTCTAAGGCCTGCATTTTAGGGATTCGTTACCTGTCATTTCGACACTGAATATATGGATATAGGTGGTATTGAGATATATGGAATCTGTGTTTTTCCTCTCTTTTTCTCAATGGTGTTGCCTTACATTATATATTTTGAGTCATCAAAAACGTTTCCATCCTAAATTCCTAAATACCTTTCATATATGTTAGTTATTGTTTCTCTAACATTTTCTGGAACAGTCCCATGGCATCACATGACATGGAATATTAATGTGCACGAAAAATATAAAAAAAAGTACTCTTATATTTGCATTTTGGCCTCACTTTTATGCTATTTTGTAACTGACTATAAGTTGTCTTTGTTTATAAATAATAAAGGATTTACATACAAAATGAGGCTTGGCCAATGTTCAAGCTAATTAAGTTGAGACTCAAGTGTGAAGCATAAAGATGAAGTAGAGATTCTGCCCAAAGTAAACATCCAGTCCAGGCGTGAATTCAAGAGAAGACCAAAAACAAAAAAAGAATGAAAAATAAGAAGCAGCCCAAGATTCAATTCAACGAGGATGAAGTTTGCAAGGAAAGAAACTCCTAAAATCAAGCAATGGGACCTGTCAAAAAATAAATAAAAGTCAGCGTTTAAAGCAAGGAATCCCTTGCATGCGCGTGGCTTGGAAATATGAATTCCTTGTTCTACTTGTATTAGGATTATTGCATGGTGTGTCAAACGGCTCTTTTCTTATATAAGTCCCTAGGTCAGTTTGTACATCCGTGACCCAGGGAAAAAAAAAAAAAAAAAAAAAAAAAAGAAAAGAAAAGAAAAAAAAGATAAGGAATAGGGCTATATTGTGATTATTTCCTTCTCGAATTTATTTGTCTAGTTTAATTTTTAATATTTTATTTTTATGTTTTATTTAAACGAACATGAGTAGTTAAATTTTCAATGAGAGTTAAGATTACCAGTATTATTTATATAATTTAATTTTTTCCACAATAGTTGTTCTTTAATGATTTAAATTGTTCATATTTCATACCAATTGGCTAGGATAAGATTCTTAATATGAGTTCAATATAATCATGTTTTTCTTATGATTTTGGATTTATCTTAATTAATTGAATGCTTGGTTTATAATCGTTTGATTTTAAAATTGGATATCTTTAACTTATACAATTGATGATATGATTTTATATTTGGGAAGCGAAGAAGAGCATGTTTTAGATTTTTAAAATAGGGGTTTTAATGATAATATTTTCCATGATAGTAAGATTGACTTCTAGATTATCATGCAATGGGCTGGAAAAAAATTAATGATCATGAATACATACTGATATGAATTAACAAAGTAGATTTCAAAACCTTAATTCCTTTATCTTGTTTGTTTACATCTTTTACTATTTTAATAATATATTTTTTAAATTCTAAAAGTTTAAAACAATTGGCAAACCACGAGCATAAACTTGTCGAGGTATAAATCTTAGAGCCTATAGAGTTTATTAGACAATGCTCAAGGTATTACAAGTGAGAATACAAGAACATTCAAGCTGCAAAAAGGAGAGTTCAAATTTTATGAAACTCGGCTGATTGTAAATTAGATCTGACCGATCGAAAATCGTAGAAAATCAGATTCTACAGAATTTTAATTAAGCCTAACAGCCCTTTGGCGCATTAAGTGATAGGGTTTCAAATCTATTTCACATAGTTTTTAAAGGAAACCCCAAGGCACGTTTTGAAGAGACTTTGGAGGTGCTCTTGTGAGAGCTAAAAGGTAATTTTCCTTTCTCTTTCAAAGTCACTACCGGAAATCATTTTCATATCATTAGATCCGGTAGATCTGAAGTTGCTGCAACAAGATCATTATTGATGGTGATCTGAAACCTCTGAGTGGGATCTCAAAGTTACATGTAAGGGTGCTTGTGTTGCTGTAAATCCAAGAAGAGAAGGAGTCCATAGATTCGGAGTTTGCACGTGGTCATGTAAGTAAGTTACTACATGAGGTAGCAATAGATTTAGAGTTAAATCTGATTGTAAAAACTTCAATTCTCTTATAATGGATTTACTTTACCTTAAGAATAGTTAGGTCAAATCCTATTTAGATTTTTATCTTGAAACGGTTTGTTTCATCGATTTTCCTAGGTCATCATATCATGGTGTTATTTATTTTCTGCTGCTTTACATAATATGATTTATTATTATTTAATCTAGATCTGAATAATTAATGTAAGTAATTACTTGGTTAATATATTATGTTAAACAATCTGATTTAAGGGATCTAAACGAACAAACAATATTTGATTGGATTAATTATTTTTTTAGTTTATTTGATTTCAAAACAACCAATTTTTATTAAACTAGATTAGGATTTATTTGATTAAAGTTTAATTAATTTTCCTACGCTCATACAAGTTCCTCTAAATTCAACTTCATTATTGCCAAACTATTCTTCGGTACGGTTCATGTTCTTATGAGTACTTATAAATTTTACAACACAGATCATATATATTCACAAAACTCAACTATGGCTTTTCATAGTTTCTTATTTGTCAAAAGTGAGTCAAAATTAAAAAAGATAAAAACTTTACATTTTTTTGTTGTTGGAAAAAAGCTAGTTTTATTGCTTTTTTATTAAAATAAAAAAGTTAGGCAAAAAGCAAAAGGCTGGAGAGCATCTAACCAAACTAACACATGTCTAACCAGATACATTGATAACACTGCTAGCATATGGATAACATATACTTTTAACCAAAAAAAAAAAAAACTATAATTAGAAACACAATAGGGAGAAATTAACTAAAGAAATAATAACACGTGCCTCTACATTTTTAGCCCTTAACGGTAAAGCCCACACTCATCGGTGAATTTCTCATACACTTTTAGGTAGCTGGATCTGCAAGTCATCAAATTAATTCCCAGAGACATGAACATGAAAATTCAAAGTAAGACACATAGGGGTCTAAAAAATACTACTACAAACGAACTTGAAAAAAAATTAAAGAATCCGCCAATGTTAAGGGAAGAGAAAATCAACACCAAACATGAATCAATGCAATTGAAGGAGACATGCTTTTATTTATTTATTTATTTTATTTAAGAACACTAACCCTCCCCTCTTTTGCATATTTCTTCAATCCTATTTTCCATAAATTAACTAACGCTAAACTCTGTTTGTTTCAATGAAAAACATTGTGTAAAAATAGTTTTCCATGTTTTTTAGTGTTTGGTAGCATAAAAAAAGATAAGTTAAAGGAAAACTATCTTTGGTTAACCCCTCCCCTCTTTTGTGTTTTTCTTCAATCCTATTTTCTATAAATTAACTAATGCTACGCTCTGTTTGTTTCGATAGAAAACCTTGTGCAAAGATAATTTTTTGTATTTTTCTATGTTTAGTAATATCAGAAAAAATAAGTTAAAGGAAAACTATTTTTCGTTAACAAAAAAGGTATGACTTATTTTTAGATATTGTTTTCCATTAAAATAGGTGATTGTTTTTTTTTTTTTTTAACTTATTTAAGTTTGCTATCAAACATAAGAAAGTTAGATAGTTTTATACAGAACTAGTATTTAACCCGTGCAATGCACAGGAAAATTTTACATATATTAAATCCAATTAACTTCACATAACAATAGATTAAAATTCATCCGGTAATCTTACACATCCATTCGTTTGTTTTTATTGTAATCAACTTTTTATGCTTTTTCTTGTTAATGCATTTTTCCAATAAAATAGTGGCGCATAATTAGTGCCTTTGGTGTCATTGCAATATAATTTATATATAAATTCGCATTATTTTGAGCATCAAATAAATTATAAATTATTTAAAATTGCATGTACAAATATTTATGCAAGATATTACGAAGAAGTTGATAGATCATAGATCAATGCAACAACTCTTGAAATTTTTACATTAAAGATTGTATAAAAATTCACTACAATAGAAACATTGTAAAGAATCATTTACAATTTATTGAGGCAATAGTTGAGAAGTTAATGGAGCAATGTCTTTCAATTTTGTTTTTCAACAACATTTAACATTAAAATATTTTCAAAATATAACACATTAACTGAAAAAAAAAAAAAAAAAAAACACACACACACACACACACACATTAACCATCAATTTATTAAAACAAATAAAACCTTACATGTAGAAATAAAACCTAAATCCAAATTTAAATGTCCAAATCATGTCATCTAAGCACATCATAAGAGTATTGATTAAAAAAATAATCTAAAAAAAATTTATATTAAAAACTTTTAAAAATAATTTATTAATAATTTTTCTAAAAGCTAGGACACATTAACCGTGCTCATAATAAGATATAATAGTATTATAATATATTATAATATACAAAGGTAAAAGTTAATGGATGCCATATCAGTCTAGGAACCATTCTTAGAAATTTTTTATTGGAAAAAAAGTAACTAATTTTCTTGATAACTTTTTTTTTTATATTTTCATGAAAATAGTATTAAAACTTCCTTAAAATTACACATTAACAAATATTTTAAGAGTACTTGCTAACAATAACCATAAACAAATGCATAAAATATATCCCTTCGCTTGACCCATGTTTTTTATTACCTGTGCTGCACTACAAAAAGTGATTGCTATCTAGGAATTCTCGTTCAGCAAGCACTACTGTTATCTTCAATCCAGCCAAAATACTAGCTGTGCCTTCCAGATAGCTGTGCAAGAGGAAGTGGATGGTGGGACATTGTAGGCGTTTTATAATTTGGGACCGGACTATGGAAAGAGGCTTATGATGAAACATTAATATAGATTTCCTGTCTCTGCTTCAGAAGAATTCTTATTTTATTTATATTTTAGTTGCTTTTTGGGAAAAGTTATATTTAAAATGATTTTAAAAACTAATATACCAGATTTAAAAAATTAGTTTTAAAATTTTTTATGCAAAATAAAAATAATTATTTTTTTAAAGATTTTTTAAAGTTAATGGAAGTTTTAAGGACATTTGTTTAGAATATATTTTTATAAATTTTTTATGAAAAAAAAAAAGTAATATTTTTTTAATAACTATTTATATTTCTCAAAAAAATAGTATTAAAACTTTTTAAAAATATTTATCATTCATGCGTTAACATGATTTATAATTTATTAATAAGGATTCAGTTAATGTATGTCTTTAAGGCTCAAATTAATTAATTATTTTAAAAAAATTATGAAAAATTGAAAAAATATCAAAAAAGTTAACCTTTTTTTTTGTTTTCCCGTAAAATTTTTTCTTAAAATGGTTTAGTAACATATGCCCTAAATAAAATATGAAACTCTATTAACAATTGGAAAATGTTATAGTGTTAGTTAAGAATGATTTATTGTGATGTCCATCTAATAAAAAACTTGTATAAATTGATGAGGTGATTACAAATAGTACTAAAATGATAAATAAAACTAAAAAAATTAACTTTATTCACTCTATATTCTCTAAAATTTGCTTAAGTGGCACCTTACCGTTAACATATCCTTAATGATTATCTTAAAAGTACTACTTTTGTTTTTGTTTTTTGTTTTTTTGTTTTTTTCCATTTTCTTTATTCAATGTCTTTCCTCAATATATAATTGCATAGATTTGATAGGCCAAGAATGTATTGACCCATTTTGATAAATTAACCAATTAATTAGTCAAGTTAATTAATTAAGTTAATTAACATGCAATATGCATGGTAGCATAAACAAATCACCAACTAAGTTAAATGCAGCGGAAAATAAAGTTGACACGGTGATTTGTTTACGAATGGGGAAAACCTCCAAGGCAAAAACCCCATCGGGTGATTTTAAGGTCACCACTCCCGAGAATCTACTATTATCACAACAAGCGATTACAAGTAAAGGAATCCCAGCACCTTATACCAACCTACAATTGAACCCTTACCCCAATACACAATTGGACTTGTTCTGTAGTGACAATCTCTCATTTTCAATGCACGGCTCCCAGTACGTGACTAACCAATCGATGCACGGATCCAAGTATGTGATTAACACACCAACTTGAGAAGGATGTTGGCTGCAAAGTTCTTCAGTTCATCCACACGATGAAGATCAAGTAGCTCCTTAGTTACAAAACCCTACGACGTTATACAAATGCAGCAGCTTCTTCAAGAGAAAGATGAACTAGGGCATATGTCTCTGGTCACAATATGCTTGCAACAACAAGTGCAACCACTTTCTGACGGCCCTTAAAATAATCCTTATATATGTTTAAGGTTGTGAAAAAGGGAATCCTAAACACATACATATGGATATGCGTGAAATCATATCTGAAAAACTGATTTTCGTAAATTTCGATAGATAGGGTATCGGTCGAGCAGCTGTTAAGCATGGGGCTAGATTTGCCTTTTAAACCTCGATAGAAACAATTTGTTGAGCTAGTTGTTAAGCTTTAAAATACAACATTTCTTCACCTGTTTCTTGGACAGATTTGCATGACTTTAACTCTTGACTTGAACAACATGTTTCTTGAAGACTTAAAACATCCTAGATCTACCAAATTACAAGTAAAGTGCATTTTGTCAAAAGATTAGTCAACTCTAAATGACATGTTTTTAACATGATTCACATATATCCTAAGAAGATCAAATCACAGTTTTTATTACCCAATGTGACGTATGATTGAGAGAAGAGAGAGACACAACCATCTTAGGTCAATATATAATTGGTAACCTTTTTTAATAATGTTTTCATGCAGAAAGAAAAAAGAAAGCAGAAAAAATCTTATTTCAATATCATGGGTGCCATCATTTGTCTAATTTTCTTGTATGGCAATCAATTGCCTCCCATCTAGCCAATCTTCTATTGGCTTAACAATGAAAGCACCCTTCTTCCAATCAACTTCAAGCACCTTTATATTTTAGATAACATATTGTATCAAGCAGTTTATATCAACTGTACTTGATTCTCAAAAAAATATGTCACTTGAACTCTTGTGTTATATATCAAACATATATCCTCGTATCAATTGAAAAGTGTGGATGCCCACTTTTTTTTTTATTATAAAAAAAATGTTGATGACCATTTGAGATAAATTTATATACTTTTTTGTTCTTTAGTGGAGAAGTTCATATTCATCTTCATATTTCCGTGTCTAACTAATGATTTCTTTTATTTCATACTATCGTTATCAACATAAAACTTTGTCCAAATTCAAGCTCTGTCCAATTTATAAAGGCAGTTGTTTTCACTCTCTTTCAAAGCCAAAGGTTATTTGTGTGACATATAACGCAATGTAAGTTTTCTCTAAGAATTAGTAATTGTACTATCTAATTTATCTATTATCGCATTGATTCTATCTAAAATTATAGAATTTATTTAATGGATTAAAAATCTTATGGTTTCATGCTAAATATTATATAGGGCAATATTGCTAAACATAGTCAATATTATTATATTTAAATATGGCATATATCTGTTAACATGATATACATCACCGTGTACTCTTAGCATGATAGTTTTTCTACAAGTGTAAGTTCTTGTAGGGTAAGGGGTGAGAGTCAGAGTTCAAGTTTTCACAAGAGAATTTTACACACATATACATTTAGATTATGTTAGAATGAGATTTTTATCTCAGATTTTATAAATAAAGTGCGTTTTATCAAAGGATTAGCCAACTCTAAATGACATATGTTCTTAATGTGATTCACACATGTCCTAACAAGATCAAATCACAGTTTTTAGTACCCAATGTGACGTATGCTTGAAAGAAGAGAGAGACGCAACCATCTTAGGTCAATATACAATTGGTAACCTTTTTTAATAATGTTTTCATGCAAAAAGAAAAAAGAAAGCAGAAAAAATCTTATTAAAATATCATGGGTGCCATCATTTGTTTTGTTCGGCAATCAATTGCCTCTCATCTAGCCAATCTTCTATTGGCTTAACAATGAAAGCACCCTTCTTCCAATCAACTTCAAGCACCTTTATATTTGAGATAACATATTGTATCAAGCAGTTTATATCAACTGTACTTGATTCTCAAAAAATATGTCACTTGAACTCTTGTGTTATATATCAAACATATATCCTCGTATCAATTGAAAAGTGTGGATGCCCACTTTTTTTTTTATTATAAAAAAAAATGTTGATGACCATTTGAGATAAATTTATATACTTTTTTGTTCTTTAGTTGAGAAGTTCATATTCATCTTCATATTTCCGTGTCTTACTAATGATTTCTTTTATTTCATACTATCGTTATCAACATAAAACTTTGTCCAAATTCAAGTTCTGTCCAATTTATAAAAGGCAGTTGTTTTCATTGTGTCTTTCAAAGCCAAAGGTTATTTGTGTGACATATAAGACAATGTAAGTTTTCTCTAAGAATTAGTAATTGTACTATATAATTTATCTATTATCACATTGATTCTATCTAAAATTATAGAATTTATTTAATGGATTAAAAATCTTATGGTTTCATGCTAAATATTATATAGGGCAATATTGCTAAACATAGTCAATATTATTATATTTAAATGTGGCATATGTTTGTTAACATGATATACATCACTGCGTACCCTTAGCATGGTAGTCTTTCTACAAGTGTAAGTTCTTGTAAGGTAAGGGGCGAAAGTCGGAGTTCAAGTCTTTACAAGAGAATTTCACACACAAATACATTTAGATTAGATTAGAATGAGATTTCTATCTCAGATTTTACAAGTAAAGTTTTGTTAAAGGATTAGCCAACTCTAAATGACATATGTTATTAACATAATTCACATATGTCCTAACAAGATCAAATCACAATTTTTATTACCCAATGTGACGTATGATTGAGAGAAGAGAGAGACGCAACCATCTTAGGTCAATATATAATTGTAAACCTTTTTTAATAATGTTTTCATGCAAAAAGAAAAAAGAAAGCAGAAAATTTTTTATTACTATATCATGGGTTCCATCATTTGTCTTGTTCGGCAATCAATTGCCTCTCATCTAGCCAATCTTCTATTGGCTTAACAATGAAAGCACCCTTCTTCCAATCAACTTCAAGCACCTTTATATTTGAGATAACATATTGTATCAAGCAGTTTATATCAACTGTACTTGATTCTCAAAAAAATATGTCACTTGAACTCTTGTGTTATGGACAAAATGGGCTTCTACCCTTTTCAGGCAAATTAATTAGCTTTCTTTTCCAAACTAAATAAGGAAATGCCCTTCTTTTAAAACTTGATTTATGATAAATCGAGTTAGGAAAAAAAAAATTTTTCTGAAGCCTTATAGTGGCGTTTTAATGAGCCTATAGTGACGTTTTTAAGACCTATAGTGATGTTTTTTAACTCGACTTCAATAAAATCGAGTTATAGGAAATTTTTTTACCTATAACTCGATTTCATTGAGGTCGAGTTAAAAAAACGTCACTATAGGTCTTAAAAACGTCACTATAGGCTCCTTAAAACGCCACTATTGGGCCTAACTCAATTTATCATAAATCGAGTTTTAAAAGAGAGGCATTTCCCTATTTAGTTTGGAAAAGAGGGTATAAAGCTAATTAATTTGCCCGAAAAGGGCAGAAGCCCATTTTGTCCCTTGTGTTATATATCAAACATATATCCTTGTATCAATTGAAAAGTGTGGATGCCCACTTGTTTTTTATTATATAAAAAAAAAAATAATGTTGATGACCATTTGAGATAAATTTATATACTTTTTTGTTCTTTAGTTGAGAAGTTCATATTCATCTTCATATTTCCGTGTCTTACTAATGATTTCTTTTATTTCATATTATCGTTATCAACATAAAACTTTGTCCAAATTCAAGCTCTATCCAATTTATAAAAGGCAGTTGTTTTCATTGTGTCTTTCAAAGCCAAAGGTTATTTGTGTGACATATAAGACAATGTAAGTTTTCTCTAAGAATTAGTAATTGTACTATCTAATTTATCTATTATCGCATTGCTTCTATCTAAAATTATAGAATTTATTTAATGGATTAAAAATCTTATGGTTTCATGCTAAATATTATATAGGGCAATATTGCTAAACATAGTCAATATTATTATATTTATATGTGGCATATGTCTATTAACATGATATACATCACTGCGTACCCTTAGCATGATAGTCTTTCTACAAGTGCAAGTTCTTGTAAGGTAAGGGGCGAGGGTCGAAGTTCAAGTCTTCACAAGAGAATTTCACACACATATACATTTAGATTAGGCTAGAATGAGATTTCTATCTCAGATTTAAAAAAAAAATTATATACAATTTAATAAAAGAAAATATATACATGTGCCTAATGTCGTGCTTTATATTGATTATCTGACGATGAGAGAGGATAAGAGAGACAAACCAAATCACACCACCATCAATTCACTGCCGCACCCACCAAAAACATCACTGCACTACCACCAGACCAAATCACACCATCATTGATCCATTTCTCTCTCTCTCACACACATACACACACACACACACACACACACACACACACACACAGATTGGAATTGAATAAAAAATATCTATTTTTAGTGTAACGATGGTCATTGCCACACTACAAGTAGCAAGGATATTGTGCATCATCAAAACTTTTGTTAACTTAGTGAGATTGATGCACACTTACTTTGGTTGGGTTTAGACAAATATTTGCCAAAATGTTAAATTGGAGAGGCTGATGTAAATGCTCTTAAAATACAACTCTATTTGTCTCTCGAAAATGCAAAATGTTTTTGGCTCATGAATAGTCACTCTCTTAGTTTGTAGGGTTATTGTTCATTAACAAAAGAAAATTTTAAGATAAAACAATTTCTAAAGTAAAAAAAAAAATATATATATATATCTATATATTTGTTTTTATTTCCTCTATTCTTCTGCGAATGGAGAAAGATTATAAAAAAGAACCAAGGAAGATTAAAGTAAGAATAGAGAAATAATATTTAAATAGGATTGAGAAAATAGAGAGTTGGTTAGAAGGTATTTTTGAAAAAGTAAGCAAACAAAATGAAAAAAATAACTTTTGCTCTGGAAATTGGATGAATATATGATACTCTAATGTATGCCACCGATACATGTTGCTGTAAGTATCATTTATATCAATTCCACCCCCAGAATTTTGGAAGTGTGAAGTGGCAATTGCTTTAAAACAATGGCCCCACTCAAAACTCTTGGCCTGGATGGAATGCCTCCTTTCTTCTATCAACACTTTTGACAAGTTGTGGACCAAGATGTCACTCAATCCGTTCTCTCATGGCTAAACACAAGTATCATTCCTCACCTTGTGAACCACATTTTCATTACTCTCATACCTAAAACAAAAATCCCGATCAGTTTTTTGTAATGGTCTTTATGTACATACTTTATTTTGTACCCCTTACAACTTGAGCCCTCATTCCCCAATGACAACATCAATTGGAGGCCCAAGGTTGATTTAGGGCCTAATCTTATAAAACTTTTACTTTAAGGAGATTTGGTAAAGAAACTGTGCAAAGAAAACCCTTAACATGTGTATGCATACACGCGTATGTGAACACTCGCTCAAAGCATGCGTACGCATACACAGAGCATACACATGCTTGCCCCAAGTATGCGCATGTATTTAGGGTTTTAGAATACCTATAAGGAATGTTTTGGACATAAATTCATGTAGAGTGATTCCCACATCTTTGGGGAGTCACCAACACCCTTCTATGATCGCTATAGAAAGCCCCAAAGGTTCTTTTACCAAATATACAAAATATGTGCCAAATTCACTAGAAACTAGTGAATCAAATAGAGAGTTTTTGTACTAAAACATCCTCAAGTAAAAGTTTACTTGGTTGGGACCTATTTCGGTCTCGATCTTCGAGTTTTAAGCATACTAACTTTCTTGATTTTGTTCTTGATTAGATTGAATGAAGGGAACGATCAAATCAAAGCTCAAAGAGTTCTAGTATTGAGGTAAAGGCTTAAACTTCATCTTTTCATTTTCTTGTTTTTTGTTTGCTTTCTTTTGTGTTTTATTGCTTTATTTCCTCTATCTTTAGTTTAGGTTGTTTAGTGTTTGTTTTATAAGCATGCTAGTTTGCTAGATTTCCTATTTTAAATTATTTGTGTTATGTTCCTGGGTTTGTGTTTTTGGCGTGTATGCGTGTACATGCTTCATACATGCATATGCATACACATGGGATGCGTATGCTCACACATACACATGCCCAGAAACCCAGATTTAGATTTCTTCAATTTTTGTTTCTTTTAAATCACATGTTTAGGTTCTATTTAGCCTAGTTTTCACAAATTTAGCATTAGGATTGGCAGAATAACATGTTTCACATTCTTGGATTATTAGATGAATGATTAGGGTTTATACTTTGATAATGAGATGAACACGTATAGAATATGAACATGCATAGATGCATAGGTGTAGTAATGCGGTGAGGTAAGTGAGGTAAGTCATGCATATAAATATGAACATGCATCTTTTGAATGATGGCATGATTGGATAGGAGGATGCCATGCTTGGACAATTGGACATGTTTGTCAAGATGAATATGCATGTGATAATTCTTGATTAATGTCTTGTTGCTGCTCTTGGAATATACTTTCGAATGCCATGATAAATGAATGTTTAGGGTTTGGGGATGATGTGCCATGTTAAATGCTCTAAATGGATATTAGTGTGTGTGTGTGTGTGTGTGTGTTTAGAATAATATGTTATGAGACCCTTTAATGAAATTAGGATTTGGGACACAATGAGTGGAAGTCGACTCACAGGTCGGGTGGGGTTGAATGCCTAACATCTTCCCATCCCCATACCTAAACTCCGGACATGTGCTCTAAAAAAAATTAGTCCTTCCACAAGAGTGCAATGTATATATGGTTCATAGACTTAATCTAAATGGTGACTCTAATTATACCATCCGCTCAGTCCACTCTAGGTCGAGGTGTACTTTCTATGAGGAAACCACTACTGCCCAATGCGGTGGGGGTGTTTGTGCCCACACTGTATAAGATTTTTTCAAAAGTGTTAGCTTACAGATTAAAGAAGGTCTTAGCAAGGGTCATCGTAGAGCACCATTTGACTTTTGCGAAAGACCGTCTTATTTTTTTATAACGTTCTTGTTGTTTTTTAGGCTTTACATTGCATGAAGACTCACAATTCAAGCAAATCTAGTTGTATGACACTTTACCTAGATATGAGTAAGGCCTTTGATAGAGTCGAGTGGGCTTTTCTAGAGAATCTTATGAGGAGAATGGGTTTCAGTGACCACTGGATTAATCTCATTATGGTTTGTTTGAAATAGTTACTTATTCGATCCTTGTTAATGAAGAGCCCAAAGGTTTAATTCATCCATCAAGGCGAATAATACAAGGAGATCCATTATGCCCTTTTCTTTTTCTCTTGTGTACTGAAAGTTTGCATGGGATCATTAAACAAGTAGCTAGAAGGGGTGAGATTAAATTTTTCTCTCTATGCAAAAGGGGACCAAGACTAACACATATGTTCTTCGCAGATAATAGCTCTTTTTTTTTGGCAAGGCAACCTCAGAATTGAAGAGTGTGGCCGAGTCCTGGATATGTTTTCTACTTAGGAGGGTGCCTCTAGCCAGAAAGTGAATTGAAATAATACTGCCATCTTTTTTAGCAAGTCTACTATGAAGGCTAAGAGACAAATTATCAAAGGTATTTTAGGGGTCCAAGAGATTAAACAATATGAGAAATATTTGGGTCTTCCATCTTTGATGGGTAAGAGGAAGAAATCAAGCTTCAATTACATTAAGGAGAGGAGTTTACAGGAAGCTACAAGGCTGGGAGGGCAAGTTGTTATCTCAAGTAGGGCTGGAGGTCTTGCATTCCAGCATATGCCATGGGTTACTTCAAACTTCCTTTCCTAATTAAAAAGTTTTGGTGGGGACAACATGGTGATAGGAGGAAAAATCATTGGCTCAAATGGGATGAGATGATAAAATCTAAAATGGTGGGTGGTATGGGTTTCAGAGATTTATCCCTTTTTAATGATTCTTTGTTGGCTAAACAAGTTTGGAGGCTTTCCCATAATAGGGACTCTTCTTTTATAGAGTCTTTAAGGCAAGATTTTTCCCAAATAGCTCAATAATGGAAGCTAAAGATTCAAGGAAGGGCTCTTATACTTGGAAAAGTATATTAAAAGGTAGGGATGTCATTGCACAGGGTGCTTGTTGGTGGATTGGTGATGGTAAGTCGGTGAAAATCTAGCAACATCTTTGGTTGCTAGTTAAGCATCCTACTATGGTGTCTTCCCCGGTTCTGGAATCTTTGTAGAAGGCTACAGTCAACTTGTTAATTGATCCATTTACGAGACTATAGAACAAAGATATGATTGATGACATCTTTGTTCCACAGGAGGTTGAAGCTATCAAGAAAATACCCTTAACCCACCAAACAACAACTGATTCTTTCTTCAAGCTTTTGGCACAGGATGGGAATCACTCTTGTAAGTCTGGCTATCATTTTCTTAAGAGGAGGCATAGCTTGACCATAGTGTGGATCCTTATACACATGATACTAGACCTTGGAAGAATATATGGGCTTTACATTCTCCGAACAAGGTGAAGAATCTTATATGGAGAGCTTACTGAAATTCTATGCCAACCAAAGCTAACCTAGTTCATAGAATGGTGATTGATAGTCCTTGTTGTGACTGATGTAACTCGACCCTAGAATCTCTGCTTCGTGCTTTTTCGTCTTGTCCTATGTTAGATGATATGTGGAATGCCTCTAACTCTTGGGATTTTTGCATCTCCACTTGCTTTTCAAACTTCAATGAACTGGTCTCCTGGATTATGCAGAAGTAAAAGAACTTAGAATGGTTTACTATGACAGCATGGTCAATTTGGACTCAAAGAAATCGGGTTAGATTACACCAACCTAGTTGTAGCGTTTATCAAATTGCTTGGGTTTCAAATGAAAGGTATGATGAATTCATAGCAATCCAGCCTCCCTTACTCCCTTTGCCTTTTAAGCCTCATGGCCAGTGGTGACCTCCCCTAGCTTACTTATATAAAATAAACTTTGATGATGCAGTGTTCCAAGTTGAAAATAAATCAGGCATTGGTGTGATCATTAGGGATAATCAAAGTATGGTCATAATATCTCTATCTTAGCAGGTTCCTCAAGCTTTTCAAGCTATGGAAATTGAGGCTTTGGCACCTGCTCGGGCTCTTGAGTTTGCTCAAGAAGTTGGGATTTCTTAGTCCATTTTGGAAAGGGATTCAAAAGTGATAATGAAGGCTTTAGTTGAGGAGGGTAGGTCTTTGGCTCAAGGAAGTCAATATCGTACCGGAGGCTGTATTGGTTTGGCCAGCGGTATGATATATTTCGGTACCAGTCAATACTGGTATACCATTTCGGGTTTACCACTATTTTATATATTTAATACACACACACACACACAAAATCTCTATTTACCATAAAACATTACCTCAAAAATCCCTACTTCAATTAAGAACAAATTGTTCATAGCTTTAAACTTTAGCATCAACTAAAGTTTAAAATGAAACACAGTAACCCAACAACAAAATAATTTAGCTGAAACAACGGTAATCAATTTGTTATTTATCACATCATCTAAGTGTGAGAGTGAAAAAAAAAAATCTGACTTTTTACCATACTTTAGACTAAATTACAGTTTTAGCCTAAAATATCATAGAACGCAGTAATAGAAATGAATTTCAAGGCCCAATATTGAGTTAACTACTTTTAAGTTTTAACTTTGCACCAATCACAACCCAAAGCCAAAGCCCAGTTCTAGCAACTTCCTTCTTCTCTTTTGACTCTTTCGTTCAAACCTACACAGTACACGCGTCCTGACCCTCCGACCTCCTCTATTGGACCCACCACCACTACCTTAATACTCACTCACTAATATTAATTACTAATTACACAACACACATAGACAAGTGCTCATAGTTACAAATATCTTCATGTTCTAATTTCACATGAAATATAATTCCACACAGCAAAAATTAAGGCAAAATTTTACCTGCGAGTGAGAGACAGCAGCCAAAACCCGAGAAACAGAATGGCCGAGAGACAGAGAGCAGAGAATGAGAAGCCAAGAGAGTGAGTGAGAGACAGAGTAGCTAGAGATACTAAGACAGAGAAGCCAAGAGAGTGAGAGACACAAAGCAGCTAAGAGAGAGCGTGAGAGAAAGAAAGAGGGCTGTGCAGATGGGGCCTTAGGGTTAGAATTAGGATTTAGTACAATTACCATATTGCCCTTGAAAACTTGTCAAATTTACAACAACAAAAAAGTTGGATGTGTTTCGGCCCGGTATCTCTTTACCGGCCAAAACATCCGGATTTCGTCGGAATGTCTGGTGAATGTCTGGTATGCATCCGATACGATTGGTATTTTTTCCAGTACAAAACAGAGGGTGTATCTGTACCGGTGCACTGGCCGATATGGTATATACCGACTGGTACGAGATCGACTTCCCTGCTTTGGCTCCCTATGATCTTTTGGTTCAAGATGCAAGGATTTTTTCTAGGTTTTTTACTCAGTTGCTTTACTCTCATACTAAGAAAAAATGTAATAAGGTTGCACATAGTCTAACTAGGTATGTTATAACTAGTTTGGAATGTGTTGTGTGGACGGAAGATGTGCCTTCACAACTTTCTTTTGTAATTTAGGTTGATATAGCTTTCTTAGTAAAATTTTAGTTTTGTTCCTAAAAAATAATATCAATCTCACCCCCACATCACAATTACAAACAAACAAAACTTAGGCACAGTATCTTAAACACTGTTTCTTAGGAATCCTTATTAAAATTCAACCATGAAGCTTTTTTTTTTTTTTTTTCTTGTGATAAAAGTATATTTTAAGTTAAGTAATCACATGGCTGAATTTTAAAAGGTAAATTTATGAAACAGCATCTAAGTAGTGTACATAAATTTTTCCTTACAAACAATATCTTTGTCAAAAATCTTTGATTTAGGACGGCCCTTTTTTGGAAGTAAAAACAAATATTGTTATGCAGGTCATCACCTTTTTAAAAAAAATTTAATTATTATTATTATTATAACTAATTTGGACTCACTTTGCAGAAAGCTGGTAGGTAGGTCTGTTTAATATTTTTGAGTTATGTTCATTGTCTTTAGTGGGTTTTGAGTGCTTGATTTAGGTTTGATCCTGATCATAATTTTTTTTTTTTAATTTATCTAATTTATCTCCTCTTAGACCTTTAGTTCCATAATTTTATTCCAAGGCCATAAACACACCAGATATGATCATTACCAATGTCACAGGGCGTAACTAAGGAATTTGCTTTTAGGGTCAAACTTATTTTCATAGACTATATCTTTAAAAATAATATAAAGGATTTTAAAAAATAAAATAAAAATTTAATCCCCAAACCTTTTTTTGCAAAAAATGGTATTATTTTTACTATTTATTATTAAAAATAGCGCTTTGGCCTTTGGGAGAATAATTTAAGAGTAATAGTTTCATTGCAAACTGCCTAAGTCAGTTAAGGCAGATGAAAACAGTGACGACGAAGAGAAACAAGAGTCTTACGAACTGTATTTGAAGGTATTTTGAGCAGTTTTGAGAAGAAATTTCTTTCCCATTATAAAAGTTCCTGAATCCTCTTTAACTCGTACAGCAGAATTCGGGCTTCGCCTTACGGACTCGTTCCTGAAGTTGAATGATGTGGGCGGACTTGAGACTTTCAAAGAGATTTTGATAGAAGCTACCATATAGCCTAAAAAGTGTGCTAAATTTTTTACTAGTAAGTTCCTCCTCCATCAACCATCATTGTATTTAACTTTTGGGTTTTCTTATCTCTGCTTTTAGATAGTTTATCTGTATATTCTTAGTTTCAATGCTAATAAGAATGGCTGGACTTATGGTGACCACTAATGTGGATATTATATTGTTGTTTTGGAAAAAATAATCATTTGTTCGCCTGTTTAGGGAATCGAAAACCATGGAGGGTTATATTACTATATGGTCCACCTGCAACAGGGAAGAACCTTTCTTTAGGTAATATATATGCATATATTTTTACCAAAACCAATACCAATACATAGAAAGCAATTGGATTACAATAATTGATGATGAAAGAATTATACATGGCAAGAGATATAAAAGAATTATGCATATATTTGTTTTTTTGTATGTTGTAAACGTGAAGGGATTAGAATGGTTAAACCTTTTCTTTAATTGAATTTTCGTGGTTGCCTTACTTGAAATAATTTTACCACTGCAAATTCTATAGTTGGTAGTCACATGATTTTGTAAACGGATGATGATAAAAATTGCTTTTAGCGTATAAAAAAAAAAAAAAAAAAGAAAAGAAAAGAAAAAGAATGAGTTACAGTTAGTTTTGGTGGTCCTATCCAGTTGTTTATGTTTTATTTCTGATTAATTATATACCATCATGGTGTTTTCTCCCATCATGAACTTGGGAATATAGCTTACAAGTAACATGAAAAAGATCCTGAGTGGAAAATTAAGAACAAATACTATTTCTAGTATTCTAAGGCCTGCATTTTAGGGATTCGCTACCTGTCATTTTGACACTGAATTCATAGATATAGGTGGTATTGAGATATATGGAATCTGTTTTTTTCCTCTCTTTTTCTCAATGGTGTTACCTTACGTTATTCATTTCGAGTCACCAAAAATGTTTCCATCCTAAATTCCTAAATACCTTTTCATATCTGTACGTATTTATAGACTTCCTATATTCCAATGATTCATATATGTTAGTTATTGCTTCTCTTAACATTTTCTGGAACAGTCCCATGGCATCACATGACAAATGGCAGATTGATGTGCATGAAAAACATACCCAAAAAAAAAATCTCTCATATTTGCATTTTAACATGCTTTTTTGTGACTGATTATAAGTTGCCTTTGTTTATAGGTAATAAAGGATTTACATACAGGTGTGAAGCTAAGTTAAGACCCAGGTGTGAAGCATGAAGTAAAGATTCAGTCCAAAGTAAACATCCAGACCAGAAGTAAAGATTCAGCCCAAAGTAAACATCCAGCCCAGGTGTGAATTCAAGAGAAGACCGAAAACAAAGAAAGAAAGAAAAATAAAGAAACCCAAGATTCAATTCAACGAGGATGAAGTTTGCAAGGAAAGAAGCTCCTAAAATCAAGCCATGGGACCTGTCAAAAAATTAATAAAAGTCAGCGTTTAAAGCAAGGAATCCCTTGAATGTGCGTGGTTGGAAATATGAATTCCTTGTTCTACTTGTATTAGGATTATAATATAGCAAGCGGCTCTTTTCTTATATAAGTCCCTAGGTCAGTTTGTGAACCAGGAAAAAGAAAAAAAAGAAGAAGAAGGGCTAGATTGTGATTATTTCTTTCTTTATTTTATTTGTCTAGTATATTGCTTAATATTTTATTTTTGTGTTTTATTTGGATGAACATGAGTAGCTAAATTTTCAATTAGGGTTAAAAATGAAACCTTGTCAAGGATTATTAGTAATATTTATGTGATTTAATTTATCCCACAATAGTTGTTTTTTAATGATTTAAATTGTTCTTGCCTTATATCAATTGGCTAGGATAAGATTCTTAATATGAGTTCAGTATAATCATGTTTTTTCTATGATTTTAGATTTATCTTAATTAATTAAATGCTTGATTTATAATCATTTGATTTTAATATAATATTGGATATCTCTTCTAATTTGTTTGTTTACTTATACAGTTGGTGATTTGATTTTATATTTAGGAAGTGAAGTAGAACATGCTTTTTATTTTTAAAAATAGAGGTTTTAATAATAATATTTTCTATGATAGCAAAATTGACTTCTAGATTGTCATGCAATGGGTTGGGAAAAATTAATGATTATGAATATATATTGATATGAATTAACAAGATGGATTCCAAAAACTTAATTCATTTCTCTTGTTTGTATACATATTTTACTGCTTTAATAATATCTTTGATTGAATTAATTATTTGCTTAGTTTATTTAATTTCAAAAAAACCAATATTTATTAAACTAGATTAGGATTTTATTATTATTAAAGTTTAATTAATTTTCCTACTTTCATACAAGTCTCTTAGGGTTTGACTTTGTTCTTGCTAAACTATACTTCGATATAGTTCATACGCTTACAAGTACTTATAAATTTCATAACACAAATCATATCCACAAAACTCAACTATGGCTTTCCATAGTCTCTTGTTTGTCAAAAGTGAGTCAATTAAAAAAGGAATAAAAGTTTACTTTTTTTTTTTTTTTTGGTTGGAAGAAGGCTAGTTTTATTGCTTTTTTTTTTTTAATTAAAATAAAAAGTTAGACAAAAAGCAAAACGGCTGGAGAGCTTCTAACCAAACTGACACATGTCTAACCCAGACACATTGATAACACTAGCATATTCAATGGATAACAAATACTTTAAACAAACCACCCCCCCCCCCCCCCCCCCCCCACAAAAAAAAATAATAATAATAATTAGAAACACAATAGGGAGAAACTATAGAAATAATAATATGTGCCTCAGTGTCTCTACATTTTTAGCCCTTAACTGTAAAGCCCATACTCCTTAGTGAATCTCTAATACACTTTTAGGTCAGCTTCACTTACAGTAGGCTTTTGTGTAGCAAGCACATTATCAAAATCTGCTTTTGTGTTGGATGGTAGCTGGATCTGCAAGTCATCAATTCCCAGAGGTAGGATACATGAAATTTCAAAGTAAGACATAGGGGTCTAAAAAAAATACTACTACAAACGAACTTGAAAAAAAAAAAAAAAAAAAAAACCGCCTATATTAATTGAAGAGAAAATCAACACCAAACATGAATCAATGCAATTGAAAGAGAAATGCTGTTGTTATTTTTATTTTTCAGTACACTAACCCCTCCCTCTTTTGCGTTCTTCTTCAATCCTATTTTCCATAAATTAAGCTAATTCCTTAAAATCACTTGTACTAGGGTTATGAGGAGTGTTCCCAATATGCACCTGCCCAAATAAAAAATTAAAAAAAAAAAAGAAGAAAAAACTAGAGAATATTAAGCAAGACATAGGTGAACAACAAAAGCATTACGTCCTGTATGTTTCGAAGTAAAATATTTTCTAATGTAAAATATTTTAATGAAAATATTTTTATTTTACCATGTTTGATTGCATACAAGGAAAATCATTTTCAATTTTTGTTTGATGTAAAATGTGAACATCTTTCTAACTCACAGCACACCGGATCGGTACATATCCAACCATAGATGGCATTCTTTAAATACAAGAGAATAATATGGGGGGACAAATGCATAGGATAACAAGGGGTTGCAAGTGGATCTTGTGGGATCTTCTGGCAGAGAACGGGCTGCAGGATAGGATCAATTGTGAGAGATTCCCAACAGATAACAAGATCAGTACCACCAAGGGAGGACCACAATTCTCTCTATCCATGAATATGACTCGGGTAATTGAAGCAGTGAAGGGAAATCCCTGTAAGAGATGCATTCAATTTGAGTACACTTGCAGTTGTCATTACCATTTCTAGATTCATTGTAAATTTGTAACGGTCTAGCCATAGCCACTTGCTCAGCCCCGTGTTATTAGATTTGCAGTTCAAGCATTTCTGAGCCACAACATGGAACTGTACCTTTGATTTTTTTACCGCAATCATTGCAAAGGATCCAAAGCATAGTCTATTTGGAGCTACTAGAGGATCACCGGTAAATCCAAAGCCACAAACCCATGGAAAAAATAATCAAGATCTACCACAATCATCCCATGAGAAACAACTGAAATCTGCCACCAAAATGAAAAATTAAGACCCATGAAAAACAACCCACCCACACCGTCCTTCAAGCCACCAACATCCTGCTGCCATCAAGTTGTTCAGAAACCCAAACCGTACCTGAAATCCTTCAAACAATTGAGACCCAAAATCCATCAACCCAAAAACTATCCAATCTCAATCACCAAATCCACCTTCGACCCACTAAAAGCAAGCTTCACCATAACACAATCTCCAGAAACCCAACTAAACAAGATTGACAGTGGCGCCAAAGAAAAAAAAAGAAAAAAAAAAAAAGAGAGATGGAGAACAACAAAAAACAGTCAGGAAAATGAGAAATCGAACTTGAGAATTGAAAGTGGCATCGATGACATGGAGCCAGTGGTGATGGGTGGCGCCGGTGAAAAGAGAGCCAGTGATGGGTGGTGCCGAAAAGGGTGGAGCCGGTGATGGATGGGAGAGAAGGGCTGACGGTGGGCTGGGTTGCGGAGAAAACTGAGAAAGCTTGAGATGACAAAGAAAGGCAGTGTATCGAGAGTCGGGATAGAGAGAGCGCAACAAATGTAAAATATTTTACCAATATTTCAAGTGTAAAGTAAAATATTTTACACAAATTTACCTTGGTTGGTTTTATTGACTGAAAATATTTTCTTTTTGACTAAATATTTTACATCAAAACAAACATCATAAAATGTGAAAATATTTTCATGAAAATATTTTACATTAAAATAAACAGAGCGTTAATCACAATAGGTTTATAACTACATTGCTTTGATTTTCCAAATGCATTGCATTACGAAACTGAAGTCCCTTAAATATTTGTTCCCTTGCCTTTGAATTTGGGAGAGGGATATAGATTTGCTTATCAAAACGCCTCCTCATGGCCTATGTTAATTAACTTTGCATTAGCCTCAAACCTAAAGCAATGTAGATCATAAAATCTTGTCAATACATGGCCGTAGGTTATTAGATGGATGGTATTTTTTTTCTTACCATATCCACAGCATAAGGAGTATTTGTGGCTGCAAGAACCAGAAAATTTTTTGCATCATTGGATTCAACTTGAAATGTATTAAAGAAAATTTCCATTTCAAGATTACAAGTTGATAGGCCAAAAACATATTGATCCATTGTGATGAATTAACCGATTAATTAGCCAAATGAATTAATTAAATTCAATTACATGCAATAAGCATGGTAGCACAAACAAATCACCAATCTAAGTTAATATGCAGCGGAAAATAAATTGACACGGTGATTTGTTTACGAATGGGGAAAACCAACACAGCAAAAACCCCATCTGATGATTTTAAGGTCACCACTCCCAAAATTTCACAATTATCTCAACAAGCGGTTACAAGTAAAGAAATCTTAGTACCTTATACTAACCTACAGTTGAACCCTTACCCTAATACCTGATTGGACTTATTCTGTAGTAACAATCTCTTCTTTTGATGCACAACTCCTAGTACATGAATAACCAATCTGATGCGCGGATCCTAGTACGTGGCTTACTTCTTTGCACGAATCCAAGTACGTGACTAACTCTACAGCAACCCTTTAATTGTTGTAGTTGATTTGCAATAGCTTCACATAGAAACACTAATAAGATCTTCAATGTTGGTGCAAGAGACTTTACTTGGTTACAGAACCCAAAGGCGTACAAGAAACGTAGCAAGAACTCTTTTTTCTATAGAAGGAGGCTAGGGTTTCAAAAAGAAAACCTTATGAAGCTCTCTAGGATTAGGGTTTTTCTTTTTCCACCTCCTTTAAATAGGAGCTTAATCGGCTCTCCTATTCCAAATAGGTTTACATAAACCTTGGACTTTCCTAGTCCTATAAGGATTATACAAACCCATAAACAAATAGCCTTTTAGAATAAAAACGTTGTTGGCTATAATCTAAATCCTGTAAGCTCGATAGATCGAGATATCTGTTGAGCTTTAATGAATCTCGACAGATCAAGCTTCTGTCGAGGAGGTATCGAGACCTATAGATTGCACTTTTCTTGAGCGGTTCTTGAGTAATCTTCATATCTTCAATTTAACCACTTGTAATAATCATCTTGAACCTACTTAGATTTACCCAAATACAAGTAAAGTGCGTTTTATCAAAGGATATGCCAATTACATAAAAATATCTCCCTAACACAAGTAGATAAGTGGAAGGAAACAATGTAAGATAATGCTATGTATTAACTATCTAATAAAACATAAAAGTTATTATGTACTGCATTGCCAACTAGCCAGCCATTTTAATTTTTAAGGTCAACAAGGAAATGGTCTGCCATTTTCTCCTCTATTAATTGTATGTTCATGACTCCTCTTTTTTAAAATTTTTATTTAAATTAATTTATAAATTTAATTAAAATCACAAATAATACAACATAGTACATGGGATGTATACAAGAGTTAAAATAGTGAAAAATAAAATTTTTTGGGGTTGACTATGGACCAACAGATAAGTTAGAATCAGGTACATGTGTTCTCTCCTTCCATTATATTTTATTCAAAGTAATATTCTCTGCCACTTCTTTAATTGATGTCATTTTTAACTACTTCTACTAATGTTATTTTTTGTCTTCCTCTACTATTTTTCTTTTTTTCAACTTGAATCAACCCACTTTTTCTTACCAGTAAATTAGTCACTCTCCTCTGAACATGACCAAACCATCTCAAGCGATACTCTCTCATATTTTCATCAATAGAAGCAACCTCTATCTTTAAGTGGATTTCTTCATTTCAAATCCTATCCTTTTGTCTAATTCCACTTATCTATCTTAACTATCGCATTTTAGTTACACTCATTTTATGAATATGTTGCTTCTTAACAACCCAACATTTAGTGGCCTTTGTTGTCTACACTTTCTTATATTTTAGATTATTTTGATTTCTCTTTCCACAAAGCACCATTAGCCTTTATTTTGCTATACATTGTAAATTTTAGGTTTGACCCTCCACTAACAAACAAATCTAGCAAACCTAAGGAGAGTTTAGGGCTTATTTTACAATTTCAGCCTTTGTCCCAAAACTTTCCCCGGTAAAGGGTTCTTCATGTTTAAGGGTTTTTAGTTAGAAAAAGAATGGATCTTTGATGGTTGTTTAGGGCTAAAATCCTAAAACATAGTTTAAAACTAAAAAAAAAAAAAGAAAAAAAAAAAAAAGATGACTCCATACAAATCATCTCATTATTTTTGCTTTGTCGGACTGGTTGTAGTGATTGTCCAAACACCACCATTGCAACTAAGCATGACTTGTCAAGGACTCATCATTGTATATCTAATGGTGTATAGATAAGTGGATTGTTGAATCAGTCCTGCATATGTAGTGCTCACCTTGGTATATATCTACCCGTTATTTTTACTATGTATTCGAAATTCCAAATATATTCATTCCGATATTTATTCTTAATTTTTTTTTTCTTTTTTCCTTAGTTTTGTTTGTTTATTTGTATCATTGGTTATTAATTTGTCAATAATAGTTGAAAATTTCTTTCAAATTGTGTAGGATTCTAACTCAAATGGTTTTAGACAATTAAATCTTGAACAAAAACGATTTGATATTGGAAGATTTTTGAAAAGTATTCAACGTAGAAGATTACTTAAGTTTGAATTGATTATTGTTGTGAAAGTTACAAGGAATATTATTGTATTTGAAGGAAATGAAATGGAAAATTAGTCATGTTTGAATTCATGATTTGAGGAGTTGAAAGGTTTTTTTTTTTTTTTTTTTTTTTGAAGAAAATTAAATAGGCCAATTCAGAATTTTGTGGTAGAAAATGTTAGAATACAAACATTTTTCCACCCTTTATTTTGTTATGTTTTCTCAACCTCAAATAAGATATTGTATTCTTTGACATTGTTAGAGATATATTAGCCTAATCTTACTTTATGTGCAAACTAAGTCTTCTCCTTGTATTAAAAATCTACTAACCATAGTTAGTGTATGGTTAGTATAGGGTTTAGCCTACTATATATACCCATGTTAGGTTCATTGTAATACAAGATTTGTACTACAATCTCATATAATAAAGATATAGCACTTATGGGTTTCCTCTGTGGACATGGATCATCAGGCTAAACCATGTAATCCTTGTGCTCTTATGTCCCTATTTTATAATTTCTTCTTTTGCATCTATTCAAACATATTTAACATGGCTTATATCAAAGCTAATATTAATAGACATTATTGCTCATATAATTGTATAGAACTAGTACTAATGAAAAGTGTTTTCTCTTCAAATAATGCTTGTAAGCAATTTCTTATGTGAGCTTGTTTTGTGGTGGTTAATTGGGTAGGGTAAATTAATTTCTTTCACAAGTATTTTTGAATCATGCCCATTGTATAATGGGTTAGTGAAGCAAGTGTAATATTTGTAGTGCCAAATCATTCACTATCCTTATTCTTTATGTATGACTTTATTGCTATGGTGTTTTCATTGCTACGGCAGTGTTATTATTATAATTATTTTTAAAATTTTAAGATGAATGAGCACTTTATTCCATTGAATCCATCAAAATAGGGTAAATTGCAAGAGCTTATTTATTTACAACACAAGCTAACTTTAATCCCCAAAGCCCATATCAATACAATCCTATGTGTCAAATTCGGGTTAATATATCAGATTTGTGTCGTGTCAAGGTAGGAGTATTCGACTAAATTGCTCAACTTGAATGAACAACTAGTGTATATGTATTCTTGCTAATGCATGAATGAACAACCAGTGTATATGTATTATAATATTTTTATAATACATATACACTTCATTTCATAGGATCAGTTTGAGGTACAAGGAGATTCCAACTTGGTGATGAAAACATTGAATACAAAATGTGGAAGATTATTGAGTAGCAACTCCAACAAGTTGCATCAGGCTTATAAAGACTTCATAAAATCTCATGTGCTGACTATGCAAGAAGCCACCTGCAAAAGAATGCCACACTTGAGTAATGGACTAGACTCATTGATAGGAAATGGACCAACGACGAATGGCTAGTAAATTATTTATACATATATTATTATTATTTAATGTTTACTATATTATGTTGTCAAATGATTAGATTCTTAGACAAAGTAAATGTATAGTGTAAGATTCATGATCTAATAAATATCTTGAATGTTCTTTATTAGGTAAAATCAGCAAAAAACTCTGAAAATAGGAAAAACATTTTAGGCAAACATAGATACAAGAAAAAATCACTTGCTATTAAGGTAGATAAGGAGGTTCGTGTTTTTTCATTTTCTTAAACCTTAGTATATTACATGTTGTGATTAATTAACTATATCTATCTAATACTCGAATGCTAATTAATCAGACATATAATAATGGAGGTCAAGTTCCTAAATTGGCAAAAATCTTCAAAGATGTTAATTTCAATCAAAATACAAATATGTGGATACTCCCTGAGGATGAAGCGACGTATGTATGTGTATCACTCCATCCCTATCATGTTTGTAAACCTATAACATATATATGTAGTATCTATATTGTGATTGTTTCTTTCTTTCTCTCTTTCAAATGATAAGAAACTATTTTGGAAGTGCAAGAGGAGCATTGTCAAGATCCTAATGCAATTCCCCTAACCCAAGAGGAGATATCAAACATAGTTTTTAAGAAGAAATCTAGCATTGTAAAAGGACTTGGCATGAGACCTTCATCTTCTCTTATAACCATAGCCTCATCTAGTTCCTCGGTAGAATATATCCATCGTCTAGAAAGTGAGATAATTGAGCTCAAAGAGGCAAGAGCTAGAGACCAAGAGGCGGAAGCTAAGCAAGAAGAGGTGCAAAAGAATATCCATAACTTTTTGAGTAAGGGTTATGATGACACTCTTACCTATGGGGGTAATTCATCTTCAAGCTAAAAGACTTATTGGTTAGTATTTTATCTTAGCAATTGAGTAGCATTACATGGCGTGACTACTTTTAATGCATTATTTGAAACTAAATGTATTACATTACATTTGAAAATGTATATTTGCTTTCTACAACTTATATTTTAGGAGTTGTGATTTTAATTCATTGGTGTGACTACTCTTAATATGTTGTTAAAAATGTTTCTTATAACACAATTAATGTTTTTACTTTATGATCTTAATGTATTATTGTTATTTATATTTATGCATATTTCTTATTGGTGGCTTTTAGGACATTTTCTTTTGGCACTACTTGAAGACATTTGAGAACATCTTCTTTTGGCCCTAATTATATTATGCTAAACTTTTTGTATTGTTATAAAACATCTTGTCTTGATGTATGTGTTGCAAACAATTTGTACGGATGGATTAAATCGGATACTTGTTTTATTTTTACTTGTCGAATGTATGGATCGTTGTCTTATAAACGTGTTATTGAAATAAATGTGTTATTCAAATGTGAGGTTTTAATAATGTAATAACAAATTACAGGTTAATATCAAAGACAGGAAAAAAATGAAAACAGAAAATTAGTTTTAGCGACAAATTTTTCGGCCACCAAACATAGCAACAAAAAAATTTTGATTTAGTGATGAAATATTTCGTCGCTAAATGTAGCAGAATTTTTTAAGAAATAGTTTTGTGAGGAAAATTTTTGTTGCTATATCTGTCCGAATTTTCTTAAAAAATAGTTTTAGTGATGCAATTTTTCGTCACTATATGTACCCGAATTTTCTTAAAAATAGTTTTAGCAACAAAATTTTTTGTTGCTAAAAATGATTTAATAAAATAAAGTGTTTTTGGCAACAAAATATTTTCGTCGCTGAATAGTGCCTTTAGCGAGGAAAACATTTAGCGACGAAATGTTTTCGTCACTAAAAGTAAAAAAAAAAAAAAACTAATCAGACCTTTAGTGATGAAATTTGTCATCGCTAATACCTTTAGTGATGGGGTATTAGCGATGAAATGAATTCCGTCACTAAAAAACATATTTCTTCGCTAAAAGTCCTGGGCGACGAAAAACTAGACATTTAGTGACGACAATTTTCGTCACTAAAAATACATTTTGTTGTAATGGGAAGAAATTCCACCCCCCCAGGCATTTAGGATTTTACTTAATGCCTTTAAATTTCTTGTCATTTATTTTTCTTGTACACCCCCATCCCCCTTTAAATTTCTTTTCATCTACTTTCTTGCACAACCCCAATCCCCTTTTACCTTTATTGCTGTTATATATGTGTTTAAGCACACACACACACACACACACACACACACACACACACACTATATCTAGATGCTTAAAAAAATTATTTTCTATTATCTTCTTTACTTGGTGTTTAAACCCCCACTAGAGCACAATATGTGTATGTCTCATAAGAGTGGCGATGGCTTAAGAACTCCCACTTCTTTATGTCATTTACATTTCAAGTTTTTATTTTCTTTTCATTTACATTCCAAGCTTTTACTTTCCTTGTCATTTAAATTCCAAGTCTTTATTTTCTTGTTGATAATGTTCCATAAAGAAAAATGCTTGGGTATACATCTCCCCTACACCCCTATTCTAAGAAAGTACCTTTTAAAAAAAAAAAGCTTTTCCTCATCTTTTCAACTAAATCTTTCAAAACAAAAATAAAGAAGCTTTTTTTTTCTAAAAAAATTGTGAAACTCGAAACTTAAAAAAAAAATAATAATAAAAAATTTGTTTTCAAAATGTCTTTTCCTTTTCCAAAAATGTTTTCAAAAAGGATTTTTCTTGAATACGTCAAAAAATGTTTTCTCCAAAAAATGTATTTTCCAAACAAAGATGACCTTTTTTAAAAAAGAAAACTTTCAGAACAAAATGTTTCCCCTTTCTTCCCAAAATCCGAAAAATGGTATATAAAAAAAATGTTTTCTTCAAAAACAATATTTTTACCACGTTGGGTTTTTTTTTAAATGTATTTTCTTCTTTTTTCTTAAAAATCTGATAATTATGTCTCTCAACCAAAAAAAAAAAAAAATGTTAAAAAAAACGCTTTGTCATTCTCTTTTCTAAAATAAAAAAAAAAAAAAAAATTGATTTCAAATAAATAAAATGCTTTCAAAAATAAAGTTTAAAAATAAAAAGTGTTTCCTTGAAACCTTTTTACCATATAAAAAAAAATGATTCTTTTCCAAAAATGTATTTTTTCTCAAACAAACAAAAAAAACAACAAAGTTAACGTAGTAACTTTTTTCTCCCAAGTTTTTCCTAGAATAGGTGTAGTTTGTGAGAGTGTGTTCAAGGCTCATTTCCTTGAGTCATTGAATACCCTATAAGCTTACATTTGTCTCTAACATGTTTGGCACTAACAAATCTTTATTTGTCATCTTTTGCATGAACAAAAAATGAGAAAATGGTGGATGACAATAATGTGCTATTCCTCTAGCCCTCTCTTACTTTTATGTTTCTTTTCTTGTATAGCTTTTAGTATTAACATGCTAGCTATGTAAATAATAGATATTTACATGTTATTGTACAATATGCTTTTATGTTTTCATCACATGTTATTGTATATATATCTTACTTGTTTTGTTTGTATAATTTGATGGAGTTATTATTCACATGCTAACTATATGTAAATATTTACTCACATGTATATATGTATATTTTTTGTAAAATCCTTTTCAAAAAGATCAAAATGCCAAGTATTCTATTTCTTTGCAAGAAGTTAACGTTGAGAATAAATTAAAATGAGGTACTATTTTTGGATAGGCATTGTGGGGTGCCTAACACCTTCTCCACACGTAACCAAACTTCTAAGTCCAAGAATCTTTGGTTCAAAGACTTTTGGTTTACCTTAATTAATGGACCTTTAAAATTTGGTTTAGTTAATTATGTAACTTAAAATGAGTTAGACATCTAGGTGACCAATCACACATAATACAAAACTAATAGTTGGTGGCTACTCTTAAAAATAAGAAAAAGGAACTCACACACACACCCCACTCTAGAAACATAAGCACACAAGAGTCACGTCGCTAAGGACCTAATGTGCAACGAGACCCGGGAAAAACCAAGCATCCACAGTTGTGTTGCTTGCTCTAGGTCCATCTTGCACTTTGAAAATCTCTTTTGTCAATTCGGGAAATGGCTTGAATGATCAGCGTTTCCCATAGACAGCGCCAAACTGATGATGTGGAAAATCGCCAGTTAAGTTCTCGTCTATGCAAATGGACGATGGCGTTGGATTCATCTAAAGACGAACCTACAATAAGATGTGAAACAAAGAAATATGGATACATCGGTGTGGTGTGTGCCAAAAAACCTCTGATGATAAAGTCAGATGGAATTCAATTGAAATATCACAATGGAATTCAACTTTGGGAGTATTTTTGGGATTAGAATCGTGTACCTTTTGGTTTTGTTCCTCCCTGGCTTTATAGCCATCCTGTCTTTAATGAGCAACAGATCTTTGCATTCATTCTCATTTGTAATGGTTAATACGTTACAAATTGTTGCTTTGATTTGTATAACATCTTCTTTCTCGTTGCTCCATCTTTTACTCTTTGGCATAAATGTTTGTCATAGATGCGTAACTTATCTTCGGTTCGTCCATTATGACTAATGAAGTTGTTAGAATTTGAACTCATCAAAGATTATATTTGAGGAGTCAAAATTATTTTTGGAGTAATGCTATTTTTACAAAATTTTGACAAAATATCTTATGCAACAATCTGTTATTGATGGGTTAAAAATGATATTAATATTGAGCCAAAATTAGAATTAGTAATAATTTATCACATATGATTTGTTATACAATTATTAAGAAGATATTATGGATATAGCATTACTCTTATTTTTATTGAACCTAAATTCTTGTGATTTTCAAGTCAGAATGTTCAACATTTTTTTTAGGGTGGTCAAATAGGTTAGTTTAGTGTGTGTGCGAATATATTTATACATTTTTTTCAAGTCAGGGTACTTATACATTGAGCCACCCTTGCCTACTGAAAGCATGCTTAGCTGACTATTTATTTTTAATTATAAAAAAAAAAAAAAAAAAAAAAAAAAAAAAAAAAAAAAGCAATGAAACAAAGCCTTTTTGTCACCATGACTATAAAAAGCTATTCCCAGAGAACATAACTAAATAAACGTCTTTATTCTTTTCCTAATCTTCCATCACTCTTAATCCAATCACCCACAAAACTTCAACACAAATCCTTAATTAATTTTGGACAATGGTTGATAGAATAGAAGGTGAAAGAGAGAAGCATTTATTGTGCAATGTCAGTCCAAATTAATTTTACATAAATTGATCATATAGTTGATCGTATTAATAGGATCCTATTAATACAAAAAGAAAATCCTGGTGATTTTGATAAATTCTCGTGTCAATATATGATTGACTTTGCATATTTTTGGATGCTGTGTCTATGTGTTGTTTGCAAGATGTTCTTTAGGGAAACAAATTGTTAAATCAAAGACAAAAATAGGCGAGGAAGAATCGAGTACAAATTTTCAAAAGTAATTAGTGTGACTTTCCGATTTTGATGTGACCATAGTAGCACCAAAAGGCTTAACTGTTTCCAGTCTAAAATCCCACATCACAATCGCTGATAAGCTAGATAAACAGCCTGCACATGGGGTGTAAAGAGTCGCAAGTCACAACACATTGCTAATAGGAAACATAATACAACAACACTACCAATACATGGAAGCAAGCAAAACAAAAGACGAAAGAAGAATGGCACAGTAGCAAAGAGGCCAGAAAGAAAAACGGAAAATACCCATTCCCTATTTTACTTTCATCATGTAGTACTAGGAATTTAACTTGTGTGGTTTTATGCATCCCATTATCCTTAACACAAACTTTAGATATACACGAAAATAATTTGATCACATAACAATCACACACTTTCGCGGATACCAATCTCAGGGTGACTATGTGGGTCTGTCTGTGCTAAGCCCAATCCAAACCCACCAGGCTTCTTTTTTTCTAACCCCTCTCTAAAAGCCCAGTCCGAAATGAATAAATCTCAGACTTAACTCACTTTAGGCCCTCAACTGAACTGTCAAGCCTATATTAAACATTATTAGGCCCACATTCCAAAACTCATACAAGGCCCAACCTGAGTTCATCAATCACTCATGCAAAATTGCCCAACAAATCAGATTTGTACCTTCACTTATGCCCAATCCGAAATACAATATGCATCACTCTCTCAAAAGCCCAATCTGAAAATAACAAAAACCCTCAAATAAAAGGATCCAAATGTATCAAATCTAGTCCATCCTAAAATTCACACACACAATTCAACCAAACTCAATGAAAAGCCTTCTTTAATAAAATCTGTCAAGCCCAAGCCAAAAAAATGCCCCAAAGCTTTTCCAGAATCACATTTTAACTAAAAAATATTTCAAATTAATATGTTGACCGCCACAATCTTTTCAAATTACATTTTTGAACAGCAAATTTAAAAATAAATAAATAAAATTTACCCCAAATTTTTTTAAAATTAAAATTAATCCCTCTTTTGAAAATTTCACAAAGGTCCTCCAACCTTTTGAATATCATGATAAGACCCCACAACCTTAGTAAAATTATGAAAACCGCCAAAACACTTCAATGTTTTACTCCAACAATATTTTTCTACACCACTGGTTCGAAATTTTATTCATGTATACATCATTTTGGTATTTGTGGAAATTTATGCAATGGAGCTATAATTGAATTTAATATAAAGGAGAAATTACATTTTACTACTTTAAACTATGCCCCATATTACATTTTGCACCTTAAACTATTTGAATACATAGTTTGCACCCTAAACTATGACTCTTATTACACTTTGTATCTCGATTTAGTTTTACTATTAAGTTTGACAAAAATATGAAGCATGTAACTTACATGTGTATATTGCTTAAGTGACACAAACTTAAAAGACAAAAAAACCCTCTCTTTTCAATCAATTAAAAAATAAAACTTTTTTTTTTAGCTCACTCTCGTGGGTATCATCCCCTCTCCCCAAATCAAAAACTGTGTAACCCTAAATTCCCAAATCAAAATCATCTTCAACCCCACCATTGCTTCACTACCGCGACACCACATCTGTCCCCAAGACTGGTAATGCTTCACCATAATAAAGGGTCATGTAGGGTCTACTGCTTTTGTCCTTATAGTCCCCAATGGTATGTGGACTAAGTTCCCCATATATAGTTGTGAAAAAAAGTCTACAGAACATAGGCATAATGACCATGAGGTGAAGAAGTATTCGAGAGAGAAACAACATTAGGTTATGTGACAATTCCAACCCATAGCACATGGAGCCCTTATAATAACTTGCTGTAATTGCTTGAGCCCACTGCAGCTACCTGCAGATTTTGTTCTCTTCAGAAGGAGGTTTCATCCACTTAGGTGGGGTGTTTGTTCAAAGCTGGAAAAAAATGGAATTTTTGTTTTTAATTGATTAGGAAAATGGGGTTTTGGTCTTATAAATTTGTTTCATTTAAGTAATAAACAAAAAAATTGTGCCAATATAACGTAGTCACTTTTGCTAAGATCGGCGGTCCGCACAACAAAAACGTCATCCAGGGAAGCAAGCCTGAAAAATGTAGACTAATCACGTTAGGAAACAAGATAGTAAACATTAGGTAAACATAGAATGAAAAACAATTATTTAACTGATGCATAACTTTTTGCCATCTACCTAGCTAGTGTGAAACATGACCGCTTATGGAAGTGTCATGGGACTGCAGACATTTTTTGCGATTATGCCGGAAGCATGACACAGTCCACATGTCTGCTTGGGTTGACTCTCTATCAAATCTATGTCCTCCCTCTGCCATCCCGGTTCTTGATCCTTATTCCTCACTCCATCCATCTCATTCCTTATTCTTGAGTTCACTGGTCAACCTTTGGCCCGCAACAATGCTGGATTAGGCAACCACTTTGGCCCTGTGGGATCCCTCCACAATGACTGTGACTTAGGAACCGCAAATGCATGTGAGTAAGTGTTAAGGGCATAGGCCAAACTATAACATGGGTGAATATATGTGGTCGAATCAATTTTTAGGGCATCACATACTCTAATTGCATGTGAACACGGGATCCCAATGTTTTTCCATTTCCCACAACTGTATGTTCTTTTTTGAAACCGAACTTCATAACTGTGGTTTCCCCCTCCTGCGCTACACATGTTGAATGAAGTAACTACCTGATATATCATTTGTTGATTGCTAAATGCCTTGAGATAGTGTTTCTCAGATTTATGCTTATTTCCGTCCCACGTGTCAAAGGCATATTCACTCCATTTCTTACCCTCTAATAACTCATAATGGTATTCTTTGTGCTAGTCGTGGAAATATTCAACAAGTTTGAACCAAGTGAACTCAACCATTGCGGCAATAGGAAGACCCTATGCACCTTTCAATACACCATTGAAGCACTCTGATATATTCGTTGTCATTGCCCTTAAACATCTCCCACCATCATGTGATTGGGTCCACATATCCACAGACTCGCTCATTAAGTATGCGTATGGAAGATAATCTTGATTCTTTTTCTTGCCATCCTTCCCCGTCACCTTCTTCTTATTCCTAATGGCCTTAATTTCCACCTGCTTAATGGACTCCATTATGGTATCAAATTTAACTATCTGAGTAGCATATCCGGCCTTTAATGCCGCTGACTTTAGAGTCAAGTTCTGAAATGTGTATTGAAGTTGCTAGCAACATATCGAAGGCAATATCTATGAAATACCCGTGTTCTTCCATCATCCCCTCTAGGCCAGTTTGCAATGGCATTTTTGATACCGAGATGTCGGTCTGAAATTATGCAAATGCCTTCGTCAGGTATCACGTGGCCAATCGTATCTCTGAGGCATTGTAAAAACCACCTCCAACTAGACCCTGACTCACAATCCACAATAGCAAAGGCGAGAGGGAATACCTTGTTGTTAGCATCGGTTGCCATTGTGACCAACAACTTTCCCTCATATTTACCATACAAATGAGTCCCATCAATACTGATAACTAGCTTGCAATATTTGAATCCATCAATGCTTGGATTGAAAGACCAAAACACATAATGCTAAAATATGGTGTCATCTTCACTGGTAGGTGTGGTACAATAGAACACCTAGGTAGTCAAATCCTGATCAATATATGCCATTAGCAACTTTTGCAACCTTTGGTAAAACTCTTCCCAATTCCCAAACATCTTCCCAATCGCCTTTTGTTTCGCATCCCATACCTTGTAGTAAGAAGGCTTATGGCCTTGATATTTCGACTCTATCATAGATATGAGATGCTTAATTGGGGTAGTGTGATCCTCACATAACTTCTTAAGGATGTCTGATGCAATAAAATGAGAAGTCATCATTCTACCATCATTTCGCACCCCAATTGGTATACACGTGTGAGGACCCACATACATGATGACCATCCATAGTCCATGGAGATTGGGCTTCATGACTCCGCAGACATACCACTTGCATGACTCATCCACGCATTTCGCACAAAGTTTTTTCTTCGTCGACCTACTGATCATAAAATGTTTGTTTTCCTTGAGGGCACAAATTGTTAATACGCACTGCACCTCCACTTTATTGGCAAAAGTCAACCATTTGCACAAATTCATCCCCTCTCTCCAAGTAGACACAAATGGTATCTCAATATGTGAAGGATCAACCATATTTTCCCAAGTATTTGCAGAAAATGATAAGGCAGGAGGTGCGTAGGTAAGGATTGTGTCCGTAATGTTTTGGACACTAATAACATTGTCTGCATCGGGTTCACTACCGTCCAATGTCTCATCGTCATCAATGTTCCTCTCAAAGTCCCCAAAATCCCCTCGTTCAATCTCATCTCTATCGACAAAATCTTCACCGTTAATGGCAGTAATCTCATCAACATAGTCGTCATCATCATCGTCATCCTCATCATCATCATCATCATCGGCATGAACATCATCATGCTCTACATGTGTAGTATACTCATATTGAGCATCCAGAACTGTAACTTGTAAACTTGTGGTTGTTTGTTGGATTTCCTCGATACCAACTTCTGCACGCGGCTCCAACTGTATATACAACTCAATACCATTTACTTCAGGTATTCTCTCCAACTTGTCAAACATCATCTTTACATGTTTGTTTGTTTCTATCGCCATATACTTGTAATTAATCTGGTTCTTCAGGACTTCATGTGGCATACAATAAGTAATTTGTATGTTGTGTACAACAAGATTCCCACACAATTCTTCCATAACTATCATCTTCAATTCATCAAGGGTCTTCAACATATGATCAATTTTGGTATAACTCAACTTTATACCTAGCCCTTCAAATGGCAATCCCTTGTTCGCATTAGCATTCTTAAGCGGACCACCATGATATAGGATTATATCAATTTCAGGCATTGTGAACCTATTAGAGTCAAGTTACTATGTTAGTTAAAAAACATTTTATCTAGTCAAACTACACAAAGTACAAATTCCAATTCATTCAAAAGGTATGAATTTTATTACACATTTCATACCCAAATCATTTTTCCGTCATGCTAAGACTACCCATTTCATTCCCAATACAAAAAGAAAAAGAAAAAGAAAAAGCCAAAATCCTTGTAAAAGTATACAACATTTTATCTAATTACATACCCATAACATTTACATACCCATTTCATACCCAATACAAAAAAAGCCATTTCATTACACATTCAAAGGGCATGAATTACATACCCATTTCATTACAATTCATTCGAAGGGAGTAAGTCACTCATTTCATTACATACCCATTTCATACCCATTCAAAGGGCATGATTACATACCCATTCATTACATTCATTCACTACCCATTTTGTATCCAAAACAATGATGAATAAAGTCAAAAAACTTGTAAGATCATGATAAAAATAAGAGCCTAGAAATGATGAATAAAATTTTGATAACAAAAATCATGCAAATAAATACTCAAAAATTAACACTAACAAAACAAAGTTCTATAATTCACAATATTGGTATCTTAATTAAGTTAGGTTAACTATCTACAAAATAAATAGTCAAACTCTTTAACCCACACCCATAGACAACTAATACCCAACTACAATGACAATCAAATCAAAAACCCCTTACCTGAGATATGAATTTGTTGAGAGGGAAGAACAGTGAGAGAGGCAGTGTGGTGAGTGAGAGTGAGGGGCAATGTGATGTGAGAGTTATGGGTAAGTGAGAGTTAGTGAGGCTGAGTGTATGGGTGAGAGTTAGTGAGGATGCACTGTTTTTGGGTGAGAGGTTAGTGAGGTTGAGTGTATCTGTGTTTATAAAATTTTGTAGAATGTGTGTGTTAAATTTTTCTCAGCAAAACTTAAGTCTATAAGACTCGAGTTTTATTCAAATTTTAATTAAACCCTTACCTGAGTTATGCGTGTGTTTAATTAAATATCGAGTCTTAAAGATTCGGTTTTCATTATGTAGAAATCAAGTTTTTAAGACTCGAGATCTATGTGGACATTTTAAACCAACTCAATAAGTGCACAACAACTGCAAAGTGAGTTTCTAAAACTCGAGTTTTATTTTCCTTAATCCTTTCAAACATTGGCTAACTTACTATATAGAACCTCCTCACACTACTATTCTACAAATTCCCTGTAGTTGGTGTGGGTAGAAAATAAATTATTTTAAAAGTAGTGCTCATTACACACATTTATTTCATACAACCTTAACCAATTGGGGGAAATGCTTAGGCCGAAGCTGGAGGACAACTGGAAGCATTTTTTAATGTTGAATTATTTGCAATAAAATACTCCAATTTTGGGATTAGTAAAGAAGGCAAGATTTGTATTTTTACATTGAGACAAAAAATAAATGCCTTTAACCTAAATTGTATATTAAATTTTTAACTACTGCTTCGACACATTTTGTTTTGTCATGTTTTGTTGTTTTCCCAACTTTCTTTGAATGTTATCTTAAGTACATGAAATGATTGCCGTCGTGACAGACTAGTCACATGTCAATTTTTTTTTTTTTTCCCCAAAATAGTCACAGGTCTATTTTGAGTATATTCTTCTACTATACATCTGAACAAACCCCATTCCCCCTGACGGTGAGACAAACACGTACAGAGACTGACACACGTCCCCAACGCCCAAACCCCATTCCTTTTCAATGTTTATATTCTTTTAATAATAAATATTTAATAATTTGTTGTCATATGCCTCCCTTTCCCCTCACTCCAAAAAACCTATTCATATCATATTTAAATAAGCTTTAACAACGTGTGTTATTAGAGTATATATTAATAAATTATTTAAAAAAAATTTAAGAAAAAATGTAAAAGTAATTAACTATTTTAACAATTTATTCAATTTTTCATAAAATTTTTTCTAAAATGAATAGTTAATATATACCCAAATTTAAATATCTTTCTTTCAATTATCCTATCCGTACACTTTTCTTTCGAAATTTAAATTGTTTTTATAATAAATCAAATAATAGTCCAACTAGGTTAAAAGATGGCACGGATGATTGAAGCCAGCATACATATATATTTTTCATTTTATTATTATTTTTGTTGCGCAATTATATATATACTAGTGTAGGTTTCCCGTGCACGGCAAGTACGGCCCCTTAAGCAAGAAAATTAATATATATATATTTTTAAAGAAGTATGAAATCATTTATTTGAATTTAGTATAGCTATTCAACATATGAATATCTATTTAATATGATAATTTCTTAGATCCTATTTTACTAAAGGCAATATCTACTTACAAAAAAATTCTATTAAGAATGATAACGAATGCCATTATCTTAGAATAATAAACAATTAAGTTTTGATAATGTTAAGTTATGGGTTTTCACATAACATTTGTGTTAGCTTTATTCAATGACCAAAAGTATTGTAATTGCATTAATTTGTTTTTTCTTGTATTTTGTGAGATTTTATTGTATTGGGTTTAGTATTAAGTTGGTAAAAATTGCTCAAGAAGTTGATCTCACAACTGTACATCATCATTCTTACTTTCCAAGTATGAGCACCACATAAAACTCAAAAAAAAATCAGCCTAAGAAAATTGTGTTCGAAAAAGTGAATTTTAGCTCAACAAACTGATTAAATAAAAAATAAAAAATAAAAAGAGTCTAGGAACACAACAAAATGTCACGATATTTTCATATTACGTTTATTTTTAGCTATGGTGGGCCCTAGTATAATATTTTATTATTTTATGTTAGAGTAATGCTATATTGCTATGTTCATAACATTTTCATAACAAATTCTAGGTGAAAAATTTTTATTGGTTTTAAATTGGGACAACCACATTAAACTGTGCATTAAAAAAAATTAAAAAAAAAAAAAAAAACAAAAAACCAACTGAAGAAAATCGTGCTTAAAATAGTGAATTTTGGCTCACCAAATTTTGACTAAACCAAAAAAGAAATCTAGGAATGCAACAAAATGTCACAACATTTTCACAATATCTTTTATTTCCAACTATAGTAGGTCCCTATCTAATATTTTATTAATTACGTCTAAAACATTTCCATTACAAATCTTAGGTAGTAAATTATTACTGGTTTTAACCGGTGACCACCACTTAAAAAACAAGTTTGAGAACACAACAAAATGTTACAACATTTTCACAATACTTTTATTTTCAATCGTGGTAGGTTCTATTTTGATTTTTTATTATTTATTTTAAAGAAATGTCATCTCTACAATATTTTTACAATAAATAATTATAGATATAAAGTTATTACTGATTTTATACTAGGCACACAGTTGATAACTTTTTTATCCATCAATAGTAGCTCGGCACTTAGGATTTGTTGTGAAATTAATGTGAAAATGTTGTAGACTTCACATTTTATTTATTTATTTATAAGGAACTAAGATCTCGGAAATTGTTAAAATATTGTAACAACATGACGTTACAACATTTTCACAATAAATTTATTTACAGTTGTGATTAGTCACAATCTCATATTTTTTATATTTTATTTTGTCCTATAAGAAATTGAGACCTCTATAATTGTGAAAATTTGTTGTTTTAGAATAACAATACCGTGTCAATGCATATAAATATTTGCAAAGTGCTATGTCCACAACATTTTCACAAAAAATCATGGTAAGTTGTTATTGGTTCTAATTTAAATTAACAAATTAAATTATTTTTTTGCCAACCCATAATAGCAAATAACAACCTATTATCTAGAATTTATTGTAAAAATATTGTGAACGTATCATATCTCTAATATTTAAAAGAAAAGAAAAAAAGATAATAAACCGAAATTGGTGAACTGACGAGAAAAAAAAAAAAAAAAAGCAAAATGGTGAGTTTTGAAAAGCTCACCAAATAGACTAAACCAAATTGGTACGGTAGAAAGATCTATTCACTAGATATATATATATATATATATATATATATATATATATATATGTGGGGGCCAATTGATCCCATATGTTCAAATTGCCTTGGAAAAGGCTGGGCCCAATATCCCATCTCATATGTATAGACTACATAAGAACGGGTCGGGTCCAATATCCAGTCCGAGGATAAGATAGTATCCGAGGACGATCAGTAAAGGAAGAGATGAAAGTTGCACTCCGAAAAGAGGTAAAGAATGCCTGTGAAGGATTTGACCGTGTCCGAGGACAATTACCACCTCGGAACGTCTGTCCGAGGTGGCCAGTAGACTTATCAGTCTCTTAGGGTAATGCCTTAGACAAACCTTGCAACAGAGTGGATGGGAAAATATCGGATAAAAGATAAGAGTGAAAAAAAACAAATATCTGGGGGTACTGTTACCCCCGCATTAAATGCTGCCCAGCTAACCATCTGGCCGCATTAATGTGGAGATGATGCCTGAACAATGAACACGCAGCCTTACAGCTAAGAACGGAAGGTTCAAGAAGAGGCAAGAGAAGCAGAGAAAAAGGACTTTCAACACCTGACCCACACGTGGAGGGAGGAAATGGTAAAAACGCCATAGTATAAAATATAAAGAAAGAGAACGAGGGAGGGAGGTTGAAAAAGGATAGCAGCAAAAGAAAGGAATTAAGTATTCTTAGTCATAGTATCAGGGAATGTCCGAAAATACATTCTGTATATGTACGAGTACAACTCTTTCTTTTTAACACGATAAACCAATATCTTTATCCTGGATTCAGACTAGCTTTTTCTCCCGCTCTCTACAAATTTATAGTTCGGGCATTTTGGGCCTGGGTCCATTCCTGTTTGGGAGCCAAGTCAAATTTGGCCCTTACAATATATATATATATATATATATATATATATATATATATATATAATATTTTTCATTTATCATTACTTTTGTGTTACCTAATTTTATATATATCATTTATATATAATATAAAATCAAAACTTTTAACGGTTTGTTGACTTCCTTAAAGCTTGTCATGTGGGATTTGTTGCTCTCCCAATTTTTCAAATCAGCAATATTTTTTTTTTTAAAAAATAATTAAATAAAATATCTCCCTCCCAAATAAAAAACTCAATAAAATTACTCTCTTTCTCCCTCAATTCTGAAACTATCAAACTAAACAAAATAAAACCCGAGTCCTATCTCCTTCTTTTTCTTCTTCAACGCCACTCCATGGTTCCCCCATGGAAAACACATACACAAGATCTTGCAACTATGACCGATCTGTGGCAGACTGACGCAAGAGACAACTCTCCACTTCTACCCATTTGCATAAATGGCTTTGCTTGAAGAGTTTCAAACTCCGACTAGCACTATGACATTCAATCTCTTTCTGGCCTAATTGAACTACCCAAACTCCTTTACATCGGCAACTGTAGCAGCTCCTCCATTCTCGAACACGGCTTTGAAATTGTAGGTGGGCTATGACAAAGAAAAAGGTCCAAATTAATTTGGTATAACCCAGCCGTTGGCTCAAAAGAGAAAACAAGGCAAATTGGGTTAGGTTTAGAAAATTTTGATGAGTGAGTGATTCTACTCTTTGTTTTGCTTTTTAGTTTTATGAAATTTACTTGCTATTTTTTGTTATAGTTTTGTATTGGTTGTGTTTTGTATATGATTTTTCCTTAATTAATTCGTATAGCTATTTAATTGATTGGTAGACTAGTTTAGAATGGCAGGCTAGTTTGCAATGCTGTTCATAATAACTTTTTATATTTTATTAAATAGTAAATACATGGCATTATCATTAATTGTTTCCTTCCACTATCTACATGTAATCTTGAAATGGAAATTTTCTTGAATACATTTCAGGGTGTATGCCACGGTGTGGAAAATGTTTTGATTCTAGCAGCCACAAATACTCCTTATGCTTTGGATCAGGTGAGACAAAAATACCATCCTTCTAACCTATGGCCATGGATAGAAAAGAATAAAGTTTATTGGACCAAAAAACATGATTAGAAACTTTTATTAAACACAAAAAAATCATGATTTGAAAATTGGAATCGGGATTTTTGACACTAAACATGCTAACTTTAAACTTAATTGCCACGTAACAATCTCACTAATGATGTGTAACCTTAAGGGTCACAATCTAAAAAAATTTAATTTTGAAAGATCGATAATCGAAATTTCCAAAATTTTAACACGTAGTCTATTAATTTTGAGAATATGTCAGTTGCAAATTGTTAACTAGTCTAACTTGGAGGTTTAGATACTCTTAAAGTATCCCATGAGTACCCAATACAAAATTGGTCTATTACATAATCATTTTGTTAATTTCTGTTAGACTAAGACCGTTAAACACCCCCCCCCCCCTCATTTAAAAATTCACAAAAAAAACCTGGCTATCAACCAAATCCCAAATCAAATGATAGACCCCAAAATAATCGAGAAATGATATGTCCACAACATTTTTACAACAAATCCTAAGTGGCAAGTTGTTACTGGTTGTTACTATTGTGGCAAAAAAGTAATTTTAGTGTTAGGTTCAAATTTGAACCAATAACAACTAACTACCTATGATTTGTCGTGAAAATGTTGTAAAAATATTATGAACGTAGCACCTCTCAAAATAATCAGGGCTTAGTTGAGTTCGATATGTGGTGGTTACCGTTGGTTAGCAATCTTGGGCGGCATGCTTAGAAAGAAAGACTACTTCAAAATAAAGTTGTCCACATCACTGGTTTTTTTATATAATTTCTAATAACTCATAAAAATGAAAAGAAAATTATTAGTTTACATTATACTATCAATATAAAACAATAATTGTTTAAAAGGAAAAAGCCAACATTTTATCTAGAAAGAGAAAAAAAAATGTTGATTTTTGCAAGAGCTTATTCATTTACAACACAAACTAACTTTAATCCCAAAATCCTGAAAAGATATCTCATGCGCCAAGCGCATACAAGAGTTTTGCGGGATCCTATATTCAATACAATCCATTTTATTCAATGAGAGAGTCACTTTTCGAATGTAGCTAAGGATATGGCCAAGCACAACAAACTGCTCTGTTAAAAGCATTTTATAGGCAACACTAGGGGTAGCAAAATTGGAGACGACCCACCAACTCAACATGATATGACACGAAATTAGCAGGTTATGGGTTGAGATTTAATAGGTTTATGTCATATTAGGGTTGACATGACTAACTCGTTTAATAAACAGATTAAGTTGGTGTTCAACATATGGAACCTGTTTGATCCATTTGACTAGTTTAATTAAATGACATTTTACCAATATACCCTTCAAACCATAAGTATATAAACTTATTAGTTGTTGTGGTTTATTTTCTTTGACATATTGTGATTGATTATTTGTGATATTGAGATATGCTTTAGTTTTGAATGATTATTTCCGATGCAGTTACTCTTTAGTTTTGAATTTTATATTAAAAATATTTATTTGCTTGGATTTTTATAAATATATATATTTTTTCATTTTAATAAAATCTGATAAACAGGTCGACATGACTGAGCCATTTAATAAATGGGTTGTGTTAGGGTTGAAGAATCTTAACCCGTTCAATAAACATGTCGGGTTAGTATTGACCCATATAATCAGTACTCATGAGTTGACACGACACGAACCCGACACGCAAACGCGAATTGCCACCTTTAGGCAACACATGCCATTGACAAGCTTTTTCCTATTTGTTTGATTTATTATCAAAACAAACACAATTTACAATGAAATCCAAACACCAAAACAAAATTAATCCCTGAAACGCAAATCATTTGCAAATACTAACCTCCAAACTTCCACAAGTACCACTAACCTTATTTATAAGCCAAAAGATTACAATTCCAAATTAAAACAACTATTCCAAACCACACAAGCACATCACATCAGAACCAATGTTCAAAGCTCATGGCAAACCCATGACTGAATATAACTTGCATTTGCAATCTTCAATTCAAAACTTTGACATCACTCTCTGCAATTAGATGATGGCTGATTCCACAATATTCGCACATGCACATCAGTTACCACCACTGTTAATGTAAAAATGAATTCAAAAAGAAAGTCAGTGGTTAAATAGTTATTTGGGGAAAAAAAAATACACACAAGAATAAAATCTTCATGAAAAAGAAAAAATTGCTCTACAGCTTTGACGAAAATTCATCATGCCTTCATTTTCATCATTATTTTAAAATACACGTCTATGGACCACGTAAGCACCTATACTCGTCAGCCACATTCTTTGCCATAAAAGTCTGAGACAGATCAGTGATGGTTGTGGAGTGGAAGAAGGAAACTAATCTAGAGTTTTGAGAGAAAAAGACCTCTATGGAAAGACTACAGTCACTAAAACTAAATACAAACCGATGAGATTGAGCTTTTGGATTTCAAATTTATTTCAAGTTTTTTTTAACTAGAGTTAAATTTATGTGGTTTTGTTTCATTTTTTCATTTAGGAAGTTGAATTAGAGTTGTTTTGAATGTATGGCCTTTTATTATTGGTTGAGACTATTTGAGACCTATGTCCTAATAATTTCTCCTTAGAAGGACCTAACAACATATACGAATTGAATAGAAATTCTCAGGAAAGTACCTACTTAACGACACAAAAGATCATCCAACTTCTACACACCTTGTCAAACCCATATAATGGTTTTGAAACCTGAACCGTTCAAAGAACCGGAGAATGAAGGGGTTTAAGGTTTTTGAGGTTAGACCAAAATCTAACCGAGTTCGAACCGTGATGATATCATAATTAATTTAAATATTATTTAAAATATAAATAAATATAACAAATTAGTATAAATAGAAAAAAAATGAATAAAATAGTTCAAAAAATAAAAATATAAACCATCTTTCAAATATATTTTTTATATCAACAAAATATTATTAATTGTTAAAAAAAATAAAAAAATTATTAATTTACATTATACTATCAAGATAAAATAGTATATTATAGACAAAACAAATGCTTACAGCATTATATTTTTATATAAATATGTATAATATTTGCACTTGTTTAATCTATAATATAAATTTTAATTTACAATAACACATGAATTTAATATATGAATAAGTGGATTTATAGTACCAATAAATAATGCAATTAAATAATTAAATGTCTTATAAAAAAAGCAATTAAACGTAAATGGTTAAAAAAAATTTAAAAGCAAATAAATAGTGAAAACGTGGCCACATGTCCAACCTTTTCATGGGGAAGGGGTAGTGTCTGCCCTATTGGTAGACAACTTTAAAGAAAAAATTCTTAGACTTTTGATTAGAGGTAGTGTCTGCCATATTGGTAGCAACTTTATTGGAAAAAGAAAAAAAATTTAGACTTTTGATTTCTGATGGTTTTGCCGTTTTGGGTACTAGTGACATAAGAAGAAAGGAAACCCCCAAAGAAGCAAGAAGAATAAACGCAGAAAGAAAACACAGAAGATTGGAGAAGCAAGAAAACTGCTGGAAAACGCAGAAGAAGCAAGGTAAAGATAAGGCTTGTTCTTTTCATTTCTATTTTATTTTGTGGACTTGGTGATGGTGTGTTTTGGGACGCATTTTCGGATTTGTGGTGAGGATGAGAGATAAAAAAGCCAGAGTTCAACGGAGAAAATGGCATAACATCAACGGCCCCGTCTTTTTTTTTTTCTTTTTTTTTTTTCTTTTCTTGCTTCAGCCTGACCCATGAGACCCGGCCACAGCTCTCAAACCCAGAAGGTTCAACCGCAGCTCGCACGGTCCACTATATTTTTTGTGCAAGACAAGTTTTGGGTTTAAAGAACAGACTCAAGAGACGGTTCTAGTTAACCGGGTTGGACCGTACGGTTCGATCTGAATTTCAAAACCATCCAGAGGAGAGATAAGAAACATTTTACCACCCAAATACAAGACTCCAAAACTAAATTCCCAAAAGACAAAAAAAAAAGAAAAAAAAAAGAAGAAGGCCATTACATAAAATCTAACACCCAAATACTCAGACCGAACCAAATGGTAAAAACTGGGGGAAAAAAAAATATAAAAATCCAGACATATAGGAAAAGAAATTACTGATATCTTTTCCTGGCAGCTCCTACTGCACTGGCAGCCGTGGCCGCCCTGGCAGCCTTGGCTGCCCTGGCAGCCTTGGCGGCCCTGGCAGCAGTGGCACTTCCCTGGCGACCCTGGATCCCCTTTGTCCCCTTTCGGCCCTTCCTTCCCTTTCGGCCCTTCGTCCCCTTTGTCCCCTTTGTCCCCTTTCTTCCCTTTTCGCCGGACAATGTAAATCGTCACTGCGATTAAGGTGATTGATGTTGTTAGAGTCAAGATACACCCCAAAACGAATCGCGTGGATACTGGTTGTGGTTCACTTGGTGGAGGCCATATGTAGTCATCTGGTAGTGATGGAGTGAAAGGGGGAAAATGTGGGATTGGAGGCAACTCAAATGCTGGCACTGTTGGTGGTGGAGGCGGAGTAAGGGAGGGAAATTTGGAGACGGGTAGTGGTTGTGAAGAGAGGGTTGGAATTAGTGGTGCGATGATGGTGGTAAACAACATGAAGAACAGGGCAAACATGGTTGAAATATTTGGATTTTGGAGTTGGTGAATGTCCGTCTGCTCTGAAATAGCCACAAAGCCATGCTTTTTATAGTTGCTTGGATCACCATCGTTTAATAGATAGTCTTAGGCAGTCTAGACTTCACCAACCTCATTTTTATTTTTTGCATGAACCTCTTTTGTTTTATTTTGTTATTTTATCATGCTCTGCTGCTACAAAGCCTAAAATACCCCGAAAACAAAAAATTACCCAAAAATAAAAAATAAAAAAAGAGCTTGCTCACATGAGCCATGGACCTTTCTATTTTTATTAATAGGAAAGTCGGTGCATGAACAATAATACATGCACCCACTTTCCTGTTGAATTTTCTAGACCGTACGTAATGGTTGTTAACTTCTCAGTTGTGGCTTGTTTGGCAATCGTGATAGTGTGGCGTTTCAGATAGTTGATTTTCAGTTGTGTTGTATTTCGTGTGCATGTGTTATGTAAACTCTTTCTTTTAATAAAATCCGCTCGTTCCTATAAGTTCCTATAAGTTCACTTGCTGTAACTTGAAAAAAATTATACATTTTTAAGACCATAATCACAATGGCAGCTCCACCATATTTTTCTAGGGAGTTAGCAAATAAATGAATCTTGAGTAAGAGAAAAATTCCATAATCTACGAGCTTATTTCAAATTTGTCCACAGGATAGACTAGCAAGAAAATAAAAAATAAACTATAAGTTTATTAGACATATTATTTTTTTATATAATGAACATATTAATTATTGTTACTAAAATTAAATTTTGAAAATCATTTATTGTTTCTAAATACAATGAATATGTTAATTATTGTTGTTAAGTGAACTTTAATTAATATTACCTAGAATACTTTTATTTATTAGTTTATGGCAATTATATGTTTATATTGTACTATCAATATAAAATTTATATTGTAGATTAAATACTATCAATGTAAGATTTGCAAAAAGTGTATAATATCACTTTTGCATAAAAATGTATAATGTTCTACATATTTGTTTAGAGACAATGTAATTTTTATACTAAAAATTTCCATTAATTTATTTAAAATTTGTTAAGATCTAAATGAGTATTTTTTGAGGTTTAAGATGAACAAATTTTGCTATTATTGTTGGACTTACTATTTTTTACTCCCCATATTTTAGATAAAATTGATTTGTTGTTGGGATTTTTTTTTTTTTTTGAAAGACCAAAATATTGTTAAGAGAATCATATTTAAACTTATTTCAGCTAGGCTTAAAAATAAATTTAAGGTTAGGCTGTTCAAATTTTTATTAAATGAGTTAAATAAAAAAACATTAAAAAGATATTATATATATAAAAAATAGATTGCCAAATCAGAGAGTTCATTTAAACTCCAATCCTGAACGTCTATACATAGTGCCGCTGATGACCGTAAATTCTTATTAAAATATAACGGTGAGCATACCACAACTTATCATATCACCTAATTTTACTTAAATTAATTCTCCACACTCCATCATCATCTTCAAGAATCTAACTCTAGCTCCACCACTACTCATCATCTTCTGTTCGCTGCATATTTTATGTTGTGAGTGTTTGATATGCCTTTCTCATTTGTTGCCACCAGTGAATTGTGGCCTCACCAATGACGAGCAGCAAGCACTGAAGGCATCAGCATCACCACATGACAAAAAATAACAACCTCTAATAATACAATTGTTAAATTGTATACCCAACTAATACATCTAAGGGCAAATCACTTTAGAACACGAAACACAAATTTGTTGAGCTAACGCCAAATTTCTTAACTTAAACTGGATAGAGACGATGAGCTGGAGAGTGGAGAGTTAATGTTGTTTTTTATTTTTTATTTTTAATAAGAAGAGTTTTCGTGTCTTAATTATTAATTTCTAGAGAGAAATTATGACATTCCCTTGAATGTTTATTTTTACCTTTACATTTATAAATCAATGATCCAAAAAATAATTGATGTCTCAGTTTGGAGAAATTATAAGATCCACATTGTAGACAAGTAATGTAGTTTACCATTCCACTAAAAAACTTTCACATGTTTAAAATTGTTAGTAAGAAAATTTTTTTAAACAAAAATTAATTACTGACTTAGCAATTTTAAACAAGTAGAAGTTTTTTAGTGGAATGGTGGACAAATGACGTAGTCCATCAGAGGACTTTATAATTTCTCCTCGGTTTGATAATAAAAAACTATTATCAGAATCAAATGTCATATGTTAAAATTCGCTTAAAAAAATTATTCAAAAAATGTATACACACATACACTAGTTGGGCGGGCCATGGGGACAATTATCCTTCCGAACCTCCCCAGGCTGCGCCCTTCGCATCTATTAATGTTGAATTATTTGCAACAAAATACTCCAACCTTTTTGGCTTTTGGGATTAGGAAAAAAGCCTACATCTGTATTTTGCATAGTAACAAAAATGCCTTTAATCTTGTATATTCATCTTTTTAAGTTTTATCCCCCTTTCCACCCATTCATGATTCCACACCAACCGATTTGCATCGACACATTTTGTTACGTGAACTCCTTGGCGTCATGACGGCTACTAGTCACAGGTCAATTTTGAGTATATACTACTGGATATGGATAAACCGCTAAATTTGCGCAACCATAAAAACTATAAATTAATGAGACAAACACAAGCAGAGACTGACCCACGTCCCCAACCCAAACACATGGTGATTGAAATATTCGGATTCTGGATTGGAGGTGGAGCTGGTGAATGGTGATCATCAGGACTAGCCATAAGGCATGCTTTTTATAATTTCTTGGATCACCATTGTTTGCTAAGTGGTCTCAGGCACTCTCTCTCAGCTACTGTAAGACAATACTTTTCCTATTACAAAACTTCACCAACCTTGCTCTTTTGTTTTTTATTCTTTTTGCATGTGGGTGTCCCTGTCTTGTTTTTACTAAACTACTCCCTCAGGCTTACTCTAAAAACTAAGAATAATCACATTAACAAAAAAAACTCGCTGCTTTAAGCCCACATGGCCATGGTCCATACCACATGGACCTTTCTATTTTTTATTATATTTTAATAAAGCATCGTTGACCTTCGGTCGAAAATAAAAGACTCTGATGATCATAGCTATTTTATCCTAGCTAGCCAATTAAGAACATGCAAAAGTCCTTTAAAAAAATGTAAATAGAGTACACCATTCACAAAAAAAATATAAAAACCCCTCCATCTTTTGAACCATTTTTCAAAATATTTTACAACATGCTACTATTACATCTAAAAATATAGATGTTACTCATTTTTCCCATTTGTTTATTTACTCTTCTCTCTCTCTTACCTCTTCGCTATCACTCCTCAACTCTCTCATTATTGGGTTCTTGTCACTTGTCATTGTTGAATTTAAGGTCACTATTTTATATTTGGGTGGTTGCAGTAGGGGTAATGGTTGTTGCGGCTAGGGTGGGTTGTTGGCGCTGGTGTTGCTAGGCTTGGTTTTGGTGGTTGTCATCATGGCTAGGGTGGATTGTCAGTGTTTGTCGTGGCAGAAATTTTGGAGTTGTCCTTGAGGTGGCTTTGGTTTTGTGGTGGTCATGTTAACGGTTTCAATTTTGTTGGAGGTGGATTTGGTTTTGGGTTTTGGCCATCAATGTGTGTTGTTGCTAGGTTAGAGTTGGTGGTTGCACTGTGTTCGGCCATCAAGTGACAATTTCAATTCAACTTGTGTGTGTGCATGCACGCTTGTGTTTAGGGGACAAGTGTAAAGTGAAATATTACTTAAGGTAGAAAAATGTAATTTTCCTTGATTGTTACTAGTTTAATAAATTACAATAGTAGCTTTTATAACTTTATGTTGTATTAGTTATGGTAGGCTAAAAAAATTTCGAATTGTAATAAAAAAAAAAAATTATGAGCATTTATTATATAATTATCTTCACCCTTTTTTATTTATACATAAATTTTAATGAAAGAGAATAAATTATTACAAAAATTGAGATTCTATTATCAATCTTAACATCTTTTACGAGTAACACTAATTATTTTTCTTCTTCAATCAAAATTTATGCTTCGAAAATATTTCACAAAAGAAACACACAAAAAAGTCAAATTACTAATAAAGACAAATGCTATGTCCCCAACTGATTTCAACCCATTACATATTTGACTAATTTCTTATCTTAACTCCAACATTTTTACGTTTAGGTTAGGACAAAGTTTAGTTACAAAATTGGTTATAGTCTTAGCCTACAACCTTACTCATTATCTTTTTATTAGATGTGAATATTGATAAATCAACCATTGAATTACATCTTCTTTTTATATCCTCCATCCTTTAAAAATTCTAGAAAATTAAAAATCAATATCTAGGTCACTAATAAATTGTTTAAATTATAAATTTTTGTAATTTAAAATTATACATAAAGTATAAGCTAATAGATTATATAATAAATAATATTATAATAGCACAAAATTTAATGTGTATTAAGAGTGTAAAGAAAATACAATTTAACGACTAAATTTTTAAAATATATAGTAATATTTATTTTATTGAGTAAGGTTGTAGATTTAATCTATATTTAATTTTGTAATTAAATTTTATTCTTTAAATTACCAAATAATTTACTTTAATTATTTAATATAATGCTACAACATGTGGTGGGTGGCGGGGTGTGAAAGCAGAAATGCTTAGGCCAGAGCCAGGAGATGTCTAGACTCTGGAAGCATTACAATAATGTTGAATTATTTGCAATAAAATACTCCAATTTTGGGATAAGTAATAGAAGTCAACATTTGTATTTTTACAAGGAGACAAAAAATAAAGAACAAAGTAGTTTGGAGAGAAACCCTTCAAACTTATCATATAAAAAAAAAAAAATTGATCTTTGATTTTCTTGAAATTTTACAAGTATGAAAGATATAATAAGAACATACAATCTAACTATTAGATTTTTAAATTTTACACTCAATATAAAAATATATGATAAGTTTAAATTGTTTCTTCTCAAACTACTTTTTCAAAAATAAACGACTTTTAGTTATTGTATATTCAATTTTTTAACTTCTACTTCGACACATTTTGTTTTGTTATGTTTTGTTGTTTTCCCAACTTTATTCGAATGTTATCTTAAGTGTCCATCAAAAAAGAATGTTATCTTAAGTACATGAAATGATTGCCGTCGTGACAGACTAGTCACAGGTCTATTTTGACTATATTCTTCTACTGCATCTGAACAAACCCCATTCCCCCTGACGGTGAGACAAACACGTGCAGAAACTGACACACGCAGATATTGACACATGCAGAGTCTGAACAATGTTTATATTCTTTTAATAATAAATATTTAATAATTTGTTGTCATACGCCTCCCTATCCCCCTACTCGAAAAAACTATTCATATCAAATTTAAATAGCTTTCTTTCCTTTATCCTATCTGTCCACTTTTCTTTCCAAATTTAAATTGTTTTTATAATAACTCAAATAATAGTCGGTTAAAAAATGACACGAATGATTGAAGCCAGCATACATTTATATTTTTCATTTATTATTATTGTTTGTGTTACCTAATTTTTTTTTTTTTTTTGATAAACGTTACCTAATATTATATATATATATAATATTTTTCATTTATCATTACTTTTGTGTTACCTAATTATATATATATATATATATATATATATTATTTATATATACTATAAAACAGAAATTATTGACTTCCTTAGAACTTGTCAGATGGGATTTGCTCCTCCCACAATTTTTCACATCAACAATATTTAAAAAATAAATAATAATAATAATTAAAAAATATCTCTCTCCCAAACACAAAACTCAATAAAATTACTCTCTTTCTCCCTCAATTCTGAAACTGTCAAACTTAACAAAATAAAACCCGAGTCCCATCTTCTTTTTCTTCTTCAACGCCTCTCCATGGTTTCCCCTATGGAAAACACATATACAAGATCCAACAACTATGACCGATCTGTGGCAGACTGATGCAAGAGACAACTCTCCACTTCTACCCATTTGCATAGATGGCTTTACTTGAAGAGTTTCAAACTCCGACTAGCACTATGAGATTCAATCTCTTTCTGGCCTGATTGAACTACCCAAACTCCTTTACATCGGCAACTGTAGCAGCTCCTCCATTCTCGAACACGACTTTGGAATTGTAGATGGGCTATGACAAAAAAAAAGGTCCAAATTTGGTCTAGCCCAGCCATTGGCTCAAAAGAGAAAACAAGGTGTTGAGGTACAATTTTTTCACTCATGTCACGTGCCCCTATCCTATTTAATCACATTTATTTATTCACCAAAAAATACCAAAATATCACCCATAAATTATTATGGGCCTCCATTAATATTACTCATTCCATTGGCCTACAAATATTTCATATCTCATTATCTAAATTTGATCATGATATAAACTATCACAAAAAGCCCAAAAAACTCATATCTTATCCAATTTTATTATTATTATTTAGCTAAGCCCAAATTGGCCCTACGAGCCCAATGCACACATCCTATTCTTTTTAAAGCCCAAGACTACTTATCCTTGGCAATATTTCAAAAACCTATGACTCAAGTCCATGGCAATGCTATTTTATCAATGGAATTCAAATCCATAATCAAAGCCTATGGTTTAAACCCATGACAATTTATTTATCAAAAGTCCAATTCACATTGGTAATATCAAAAGCTCAATTCTCATTGGCAATATCAAAAGTCCAATTCTCATTGGTAATATCAAAGCCCAATTCTCATTGTTAATATTAAAAACCCAATTCTCATTAGCAATATCAAAAGCCCAATTTACGTTGACACTATTAAAAGCCTAAGCTAGTTACATGGCACTATTTAGTAAAAAGCCCAAGGTTATCAATTCTTGGCAAAATACTATATCATAATTATTCCACTTAAAGTCCAATGATGAACAGTGCTTTAAGTTCATAAATCTATTCTATAATATTACAAACTCATGGAATCTATGACAATTATCTATTTTCAAAACCCATGGCAATCATCTTATAAAAGCCCATGGAAAGTTATGATTTATCTTAAACCCATAATATTTATTTATTTCATACCATATTATAAACTCATGGTAACTATTTATGTTATGTAACACAATTCATTTTTCCAAAACCCATGGCGAACATATATCAAGCCCATGGAGAATTATGAATTTGTGTTACTAATATAAAAGTCCATAGAAAGTTACGATTATTTATCTTAGACCTATGACATTTATTTATTTCATACCATATTACAAACCCATGGAATTTATATAATAAGAACCCATGGTCACTATTTATATCACAACATTTCCAAAACTCATGGTAATTATTTACCGTACAAGCCCATTATGATTATCTATAGAGAAACCCATGAGAATATCACATTATTCCATTATAGTGGTAGTTACCATATTTTGTTTGAAACTCATGGATATTGTCTCAATTAAAACCCATGGTAAATATTATTCACAGGAAACACTGGAGGTTACTATTTAAAAGCCCCAAAGAAAATATCATTTACAAAATAATCCATGACAAAAATTATGAGAAATTATACAAATTGACATTTAAAGCCCATGGAAATTAATACCTAAAACCTATCATAAATATTTATTAAAGTTCATGAATACATTTCATTTTTACTAACAACTAAAGCCCATGTGGAATAAAAATCCATGGCAATATGTGGTAGATTTGTCCATTTTGTAGGGTTTACAATGAGAAAGAAAAAGGATAGGCTTAAGGGAGAGAACCACCAAGTCAGAGGCCCACCAAAATACTCAGCCCTCATGGCCAAGCCTAAACTGAAATCTCAGTCAAAACAACCCATGTATGCAAACTGACCCAGCTGGAGAACTCCTTTTAGTTTGCCTTCCACTAGAGATCACCCCAAGAAGAAACCAAGCTCCCAAACCAAATTAGGAGCTAGCCATCAATCCCATCAGCCTTTCTGCCACTGCCAATTCTGACATGAACAGTACCAGAGGCTAGACTGACACCTAAAAGCTAATTGGTAATAAATACCCTTCTTCTCCAAGTTTTGGTCACAACTTAAGGAAACCATAACCAAGACTTCCAAGCTCACGAAATCCTTAACTAAATAGTTTATTTTATTACTAAAAATGTATGTAATTGATTCATGAACCAAGCCCATGAATCCCAAAAGGGGAAAATTAGGGGAAAATGGTTTAGAGGGCATAAGGGGGTGTTTAGCAGAAGTTCCCAACAAAGGCTTCAATGGTTGACACCTAGCTTAGAATGTCAACCAACCCTCTTGAGCTTTGATCCTAGTTGCAGGAAGCAAGATCTCTAGTCCTCATACTTGCCCTAATCCTATTGGATGAAATTAATCTCCAAAACCAAGCACTTAATGCCTAAATTAGGAGCATCTCAGCCTCCAGCTACATTACCCAAATAAACAAAACACTCTAAAAGCAAGTTTCACCATTTTGGGCCAAATCTCAGAGGAGATATTTTGGGATTTTGCTGTTGTCAGAACTAGTTCCTTCTAAATTTTGCTAATCAATCCCTTAAGCTTCACTATAAAAGGAACTACCATCAACTCATCAAGGGAATAAGATCTCCTCATAAAATTCTTCGGCCATCATGCTATTTTCAGCTTATAAATAAGTCCTTTAGTTCATAAATCAGCTTTTGATCCATAAATACCCATGTACACTTACCGATAAATATCCCATTCCATCTCCTTAGAAAATCCTAGACACCTTAAAATAGTCATAAGTAACCCCTCTTTACACCATACCCAAAAAGGGCTAAACATCACTTCATCTCTCTTTCATATTCACTCATACTTTCCATAAAGTAACTCCCACCATTTACTATACACATATATTCATTATTATGGGCATGATATGGCACATGGAGGTCTTATTTAAACATTTGTTGCACTAGATGGACACTCTTTCTCTCCCTTTATTCCATCCTAATTTTCCTCTTTTACTTGTAATTATGAAGCCTTTAATCCTTGTTTATTGCTATCATAATGAAGGCCATAATGTCTTGGATAATATGGAAGTTTTCCCTCATGTTGACTTAATAATAATGAAGAAAATATATGATTTTTATCATGTAAACACATTTATTAATCTGTCAGACGTCTACCGCTGGAGGTCTATCATATTCACTGCTGGACCGTTTTCCTCTTATGTACTTTTTATAACGGGCCCACTTTTACATTAACTGACTATGGAGTAAATGCATAATTTTTACTATGCGAATACATTTATTAATTTTCCAAACATCTATTGCTAGACACTTCTCCTATTTACCGCTAGACTATTATTTAAGTACTTGTTGTGGTGGGCCATCCTTTGTGCTAGCTTATCTTTGCATGAGTTATTTTTGAGACCTTATTATAATCTTTGTTGGATGCAACCCGGACCTTGAGCAAAGATGGGCTTTTCACACTTCCACCTTTATGGTATCAGAGCCATCTTTATGACTTCCACCTTTATGGTATCAGAGCCATCTTTTTTTGGCTAGTAATAGTAGTTTTGTGTTCTTTGTACTTTGTCTGTGTCTGCCCAATCTAAGTATTTAGAGTTCAATTAAGGTTCATATATAGCCACCTCAAGTATTATATGACTTAAGATCACAATACTTGTATTCTCTTCATTGTTATCTTCATTAGACTAAATATTCAATATTAAAAGGGTCATTTCAAACTTGGAATTATATGTCAACAATTTGTAAGCAAATAGTTAATATTATAACAGAGCATTGAAGGTACATAAACTCAAGCTTGGATATTTGAGTTTCTTGGCCTTTTTTTCATTGAAGATTAAGTTCTTGTCTCTCCTAGAGTTTATTTATGCTCATAATATTAGACATTATTCTCTGATTTCTGCTATTTTCCTTTTCCTTTTCTTATGTGTGGGGCTCTTCTTGCACATTAACCATTTAGCTAAATCTTTATTTTTTCCCCCTTTCTTTGTTCCTGCCCTTAAAAACACATGTACACACTTATAAATTTGCAAATTCACTAATTTTAGGTATCCATGTTGTAAAATATTTGGGAATACGTGTTGTAATTATAGGTTCAGAAAATTGATTCATTAGATTTATTTATTTTTAAATCATGTTATTGCATCATAAATTCTTTATTATTAATGAGAATATATATTTTTTATATTTGCAAAATGTTTTGTATGGTACAATGAATTCATATAAAACTCAATTTAGTGGCTGAAGAACTCATTAGGTCTTACTAATATAGTTTTACTAATATAGCTGTGTGCTTTAACATTTTGACTTGCAGATAGGACAAGAGGGTACTGGATGTTTATTTGATATATAATAGCATTTTGGTGCTAAGATTTGGGAGTGAGTTTTTTTGGGTTTTTTTCACTTTTCACTTGAGAGTATTGGTAGAGTATATGCTTCCCATGATTTTGTTGTCATACCATATACTCTGCCTAATTTGATATTTTTATGTTCTTTTATAGGCAAGCGAATGTCAAAACACGTAGTTGTGGTGAACCAAATGAGAATATTTGTAAAGTTGTTGGGAATTAGCAAGTAGATTTACTTCTGATGGGGTTTATAGTTTATACTTTTGGAGTGTAATTGTATGTTATTATTAGTCTATTGTTGGAGACTAATGCATAAGGTTGTTATTTATATTGGCAATCCATTTATGCTTTAGAAAGTATTAGAATTGCAAGTTAGTAGGTGTTTATTATATGATTTAAATCAAACTGGTGATAGCTAATAGTTTCTAAGGCCTTAAACTTAGTCCACAATGTTTATCAAAGTATTATTTTATAAATGCACTATATTTATTTTGATCTTGATGTTTATGCCCTTTTAAGATATGTTTATCTCACTTAGAGTTAGCTTCCTCATAATGGATTATTACTCTCTTTGTATCTTATATGTTTTAGTTCCTTACATAGTCATGTTGTTTATGTTTATATATATATATATATATATATCTTTTTCTTTTTTGTTCATCCTGACTTGAAAGTTGATTGAGCTAAGAATATTATGACATTCACCTATAGAAGAATGAGAAGGTTATGATAATACAAAAGGATTAAATTTTGGGATGGTTTGGTTGCATTTTGATAGGGACATTGGCCAGATGTGAAGTTTATGGTAGTTTGAGAGAAGGAATTGGGTTTTGTGTTTCTCATTGTAGCTTGCTTTCTTGCTTTGTTGGTTGGTGGCAAGTTTGAGACCTTTGTGGGATAGGGCTTGGTTGTGGGCAATGAAGTTGGTTTTGGAAAATTTAAATTTATTTTATTCTTGTTTAATGTTTTCATTTGTTTATTCATTAGTAGTTTAGGATAATAATTGTAAATTTAAATGTAAAAGTGTATGTTTGATTGATAATTAATGGTTCAATCATGTAACATTGCATGTACAAGTACTATATAAAATGTTTTGCATTTTTATAAATCCTAGATGGGTTTAGGGAATTGTATAGGATTGTACAAGAATATAGAATGATTTGCATTTTGATGAATCTTAGATGGGTTTAGGGAACTGTTAATAGTGTGTTGTAGAAGGAGCATTAAAATATATATATATATATAAATAATTTTTTTTTCCTTTTCCTTTTCCTATGTGTGATTTGTATAAATTTAGGTGCTAAGTGTTATTGGTAGAATATAATCCTCTAATAGACCAAGCACGTGCCTTGCACGTGCCACCAACACTTGTTTTTTTTCTAAAAATAACAAAATTAAGCGTTTGTTTTCAAATTAGTTATTTTTCTGAGAAGACTTGTTGAGGACCAAAATTTCACAAAAAAGTCCATTCCATGAATAGTAAGGAAAGACCATGGGCCTTAATAAAAGAAGGGCCAATTTATGAAGTTAAGAGGATCTTGAAGGCCCAAAGTTCCAAAAAGAATGAAAAAGAAAGAAATAATAATAATAATAATAATAATAATAATAATAATAAAAAGAAGAAAAGGACATGCAGCAAGGATCTCGATCAGACCAGAGGACATGCAGCAAGGATCTCGGTCAGGCCAGAGGATATGCAGCAAGAAGAATCAACAACAAGGCCCTATGTATGTTCAGATTTCTAGCAAAAAAAGCCATTAAAAAATCCAGCAAAAATCAGGTATTGTCTTTGTAACCCATGGTCCAATCCCGTGGGATCCCGAGTGGATAGTAAGGGAGGAATGGTTTGGTCGGTAGGGGAGTGAATTCTGGTGAAAGGAGGATCCCGAGGGTTTCCCTTGGTTCATATATTTGCTTGGAATGCATGAACTAATGGAAAACTCAGTTCCCCTATGTGCATGACACCTCCCCATAATTTCCTCTCAATTGTCATTTTCAATTAAAGCTGTCACATTACATTGAGTAGCCCACCCACAGTTTTGACTTTCCAAGAAGGAATCTTTCATTTATAGCTAAAGTCAAATGCCCCTTTTGAGTTATAATTGCCTAAATAAGCTAAACCTCTGCCCAATGCACCTTTTCAAGTTCTAGAGGACATGGTTTTACCCAGCAGACCTGGGACGTCCTCGCCCGGGGTACCAGACCATGTCCACTATAAAAGGAACACTAAGGCACAACAACATGGGGGGGGGGGGAGAAAAAATGGGGATTTAAGGGAAGAGTTTAGAGGTTCAAAACACATATTCTTAGAGCTTTAAAAGCCTAGCAAGGGAGGGGAAAGAAAGAGACAAAAAAACAAGAGAGCCAAGGAGTAGGAATTCTTCCCATATCCTTGAGATTATTCGAAATATCACTTAGCCTCCAAAGAAACATATGCCAAAAACATGCACACATTAGATTTCAGTCTCTCCCACAAAATCCTTCTCACTTGACTATCTTGGAAGGCAATGCCCAAGCAAAGCTACTTGGACTTGAGTTCCAAATCTCACAAATCTTGTGTAAAAGCACTAAGTCTGTGAGAATTGGGGCCAGGATCCTTGTGGCTAACTCATTCTTATGAAATTCATTTACATATATGTATATGTATTAGAATGTATATCCTAATTTAAGGATCTAACAATTATTTGAAGATATGTGTATTGTATAGTTATTCTTGTGCAGGACCTATAGAGGTAAAGGGAAAGGACAAAACTCCATTGCATAATAAGCATGGAGAAAGATTGTATAGTTCAGAGAATCAGCATTCTGGGATTACAGACCTAGTACGTTCGAGGTACCATGACAGTATGTCCAGAGTACCACAACAGTACGCCCGGGGTACCAAGTGAAGAAACTCTTTTAAATGTTTACACAATAAAAGATAAGCCTTAAATATTCTATTTCAATCTCTTTCTCATTGTAAATATTATGAATAATTATTTTACTTCTTTCGTAAGAGTAAAAGGTCATTTTATGATGCTAAAACAATTATAATGGTATTTTATTACTTTGGAGGAATCGCATTTTTGCCTTGAGGAGCTTTATGTGACTTGCGCACAACTTGGTTCGTAATCAGCCCCCATTTAGCTGCGGTGAACCAAGCCCAGTCCACCAAACAACAATTAAAGGGCTCAGAATCCTTGTTTCTACTTGGGCCTGGGTACTGTCCAAAAAAGGACCCACACAAGACTTTAATTCAATTTTAAAGAAACTTGGTCTAGAGGTGTTTGGTTTGAGAAAAAAGTAGGCGTTTCTTGTATCCATTTTTTTAGTTTTTTATGGGACCTATCACTACAAATTGGTTTGGTTTGAGGAGTTGTACTCAATTTTTATTTTCAATACTCAAAAAAGTGGGTTTGAATACAGAAAATGAAAATGCTTTTTAAACATTTTCATTTTTAGTAAAAATGGATACAATGGCATTTTTGTAAAAAATCGACTTTGTGGATCCCACTAAGTGTAAGTTGTCTCATTAAAAAAACTCTCTCTCTAATGTTAGGATTTGATAAAATTTGTTGAAATTTATGGGGTTTTTTTGGTGGAGATCTAGGCTAGGTTTTGTTTTGTTTTGTTTTTTGTTTTTTGTTTTGTTTTTGTTTTTGTTGTTGTTGTTGTTGTTGTTTTTTTTTTTTTTTTTTTTTTTTTTTTTTTTTTTTTTTGTGGATTACGACTTATGACGTGGAGATATAGGATGATTATTGGCTTGCTGATTGTAGTTTTGGTGGATTTTGGTTTTGGTCTGTTTTGGGAGCTATGGTTGGATTTTGGTAGATTATGAAGATCTGAGTTGTGCCTGAATTTAACCATATAAAGAACCAAACAGCACCCTAAGATTTCAACCCAAAGTTATCAGGTTAGTGACGGTGCACCTCTAACCCGATCCAACTCGACCAACGAACATCCTAAATACCATTTATGAACCCGGTCAAATTTTCAACAGAAATTAATTAATTATCAAATGTCTTAGTTACGGGAAAATTAACCGAAAACTGGCGATCAAAAATCCAATCTCGATTACTAACCCAATCTGATGGATTGTTAGTTATAATCCAAATATTGTTTTTTCGAGAATGATAGCTCAAGAGTAACGTGTTAGTGTGATACATATAACTGGTTGCACCAATAACAAGTGTTACTTTGATTTGCACAAACATAAAAATCTTAGGATCAGTGCTAACTGGTAGCTGCTAAGGATAAATATCTATCACACATATGTCTAGCTTCTATCAAAAATTATTATAAAGAAATATCAAATCAAGCACAAGATTGCCTGATTGGCTAATTTCATTGTACATGTTTTTTTTTTTTTTTTGGAGGGGGGTGGGGGGGAATTGTACATGTTTGATAGTTTAGCAAAATATATATACACAATTTTTAATAAAAAATTCACCCATAGGATTATAGAGATTACTTAAGCAAATGAAACAAAGATAAATTAACATGTTTAATTCAAGGACTTTGTGATGATGTTGGAAAATTTTTAAGTATTTTTTAAGGTATAATGAAATGGTATTTCCTCTTCTTTCTTTTTTTTTGGTAAAAGGGAACTTATATTAAAACACAAAAGTTACAAAGCCATATTAGGCATAGTTCTGGCATAGCGCCTTACATAATACATTCCAGCAGCATTAGAATTAACAAAGAGGAAATTTCAGGCGTTGGGGGATTGTTAAACACTACAAAATTATCTTGCTGTAAGCACCCCATTCTCGCCATGGCATCTACGCAGCTATTTGCTTCCTGATAGGTATGGTTCACTTTGATTTGCTGAAATTTGGTGAGGAGGGACCTGCAGTCAAGTAACAGGGGTGTATAAGTTCTGTTAGGCAGCAAGTTAGAAAGCAACAGGTCTGTTACTATCTTGGCATCACACTCAACTTCAAGGAAATGAATGCCCATTTGGGCAGCCAAGAGAAGACCATCTCTTAACACCCAAAACTCAGCAATCACACTGGTGGTACTGCCTATTCCCCTACTAAATTATTTCAGCCATTCACCCCTATGATCACGGATTAGTCCTCCACCGTCTGCTTTTCCCGGATTCCCTAACGATGCTTCATCTGTGTTTAATTTACACCAACCCACTCTTGGTTTAGTCCATTGAACCTAAATTGAACTTCATCTTTTGGCATAAATAGACTTCCCAATGTAGTAAAAATAATCAACAGCTTGCTTGATGCAAGTATAGTGCAGCCTAGGATTTAGGATAGAATTTTCAAAGACTACCTTGTTTCTATGTTTCCAAAGATTCCACACAGTGAAGGAAAATAGGATTTTCCATGGCACACCATTGGAAAGGATATCATGACTGCTTAGGCAGTTAGCTTTTAACCACTGAAGCATTTCCAAATTATAGGATGCTTCCATCATGGTTGGGATTCCAACTTTCCTCCAAATCTGCATTGCATATGGGCATTCCCTGAGAAGGTGAATGGCAGACTCACTGGCATTTCTACAGAGAAGGCATGTGGTATCACATTGAATACCTCTATTGGCTAGCATCTCCCTCACTAGGATACTCCTATGGTGACACAACCAAAGGAAAGATTGAATTCTAGGCAATGTATCTATTTTCTAAACCCAACCTCCAGTGAAAGAATTGGCTTCACCATCATCTTTACTAGCTAGCCTATAGGCCGATGCAGTGCTAAAGTCCCCATTCTTGGTTAGCCTCCAAATCAACATGTCCTCCTTCCTCCCAAACAATTGGATGGGAAGGGCTTTAATTTTGTCCTTAATGTCAGAGGGGAGATTAAAAGATAAGGCTTCCCAGTTCCAATTATTATCATGGAGTAAATCAGCCACAGCCAAATTGCACTCCATGTCATTGATTGGGCCTTCAATTAGTTCTCTAAGTGCACAGCCTCTCACCCACTTGTCTGTCCAAAACTTAATGTTCACACCATTGCCAACATTCCAACCTATACCATTATAAAACACAGGGAATCCCATTTTAATGGCTTTCCAATTTATGGAGCAAGGCAGCTTCTCAGGGTCTTTGGAGTTCACTCTAGACCGTGAACAGTACTTCCTCAAAATTATCTTGGTCCAAAGAGCATCTTTTTCTTGATACATCCGCCAATTGAGTTTAGCAAGGAGAGCAATATTTTTTTTCGTTTGCAAATTGAATACCCAATCCTCCTTGTTCCTTAGGTTTGATGATTTTATTCTAACCTACAAGGTGTATCTTCTTCTTTCCATTAGTAGAGTAACCCCATAAAAAATCTCTGTTGATGTTTGTCCAATTTCTCATAGAGATGGGAAGGTAGGGCCACTCCTTGCATCACATGGTTAGGCATGGCTGACATGACTGATTTGACCAATGCAGTTCTACCTGCAAAGGAGAGGAACTTGGATTTCCACCTAGCAAGTCTATTAATCACCCTCTTAACTATAAAGTTGTATTGGTTCTGCATTTTTGTTCTTTAGAGGGAATCCTAGGTATTTTCCTAGGTTGTTAATGGCCTGAATGTTTAGATTACCACATATTCTTCCTTTCAAGTCATCATCCACATTTTGAGAGAAGTAGACTCGAGATTTGCATGTACTAATCTTTTGTCCTGATTCAGTACAAAACAACTCCAACACTTCCTTGATGGTTTCACTATTCTCCTCAGTAGCAGTAGCAAAGAGCATTAGATCGTCGGCAAAAAATAGGTGTGATATGCCAATATTGTCTCTAGAGGCTTTTATAGGATTCCAGTTGCCTTCCATACATTCCTTGTCAATGAGGCTGCCTAAATACTCCATACAAAGTATAAAGATGTATGGGGAGAGAGGGTCACCTTGACGAATTCCTCTCATGGGGTTAAAGGATTCTAGAGTACCCCTATTAAACAATATGGATATGCTAGTGGACGAAATGCAACTCATTATGACCTTGATCAGCTAGTCAGGAAAGTGAAAACCTTGTAAAACCTTGTGGATAAAGCTCCATTCAAGTCTGTCATATGCTTTTTCCAGGTCCATTTTGATTGCCATGTACCCCACTTTTCCCTTTTTCTTGTCTATGGAATATATTAACTCTTGGGCTATGAGGACATTATCCAATCCTCTTCTTCCTGGCACAAAAGCTGCTTGAACAGGAGATATGAGATTACTAAGAAGAGGGCGAATCCGGGCAACAATAATCTTGGCGACCACTTTATATATCGTGTTGCATAAACTAATTGGCCTATAGTTGTTGATAGTCTCCGGATTTTGGCATTTGGGAACAAGGGCTATCAAAGTTCTGTTAAGATATTCTGGCATTACTCTTGAGCTAAATATACTACCCACTTCCTTGCAAATTGACTCATTAACTTCATGCCAAAAGATTTGGAAGAATCTAGCATGCAGTCCATTTGCCCCTGGAGCTTTGAAAGCTTTACGTGACCACAGCCCGGCCTTAATTTCATCATAAGTGACATCTTTAATGAGATTATCCTTTTCCTCCTCTGATAGGAAGATACATGAGAATTGTGCCACATTTGTGGTTCTTGGGGCTTGTGTGAGGCCAGTTGTGAATATGTTAAGAAAGTTATTCCAGATAAGATTTTTAATCTGCTCTTCATCAGAAATCCACTCCCCAAGGGTGTTTTTAATACATCTGATCCTGTTTCTATTTCTTCTTACCAGTGTAGAGACATGGAAGAAGGAGGTATTTTGATCTCCAAAGGCAGCCTAATTTAGTCTAGATTTAAGTGCTCAATATTCCTCTTCTTGCAGCCTAACAAATGAGTATTCCTCTATGAGCTGCTTCTCCAATTGGATGAGGAAATTATTGGGTTGGTCCGCTCATGCTTTTTGGACTCCATTTAACCAAGCCAAAACTTTCCTTTTCCTAGCAAATAGATTCCCAAATACCTCCCTATTCCACTAATTAGCTCTGTTGGTAAAGGTTGGGATGGCCGAGCTGAGGGGTATATACTGGCCCCAGGCATTTTGAACCAAGCTGGGGAATTCAGGGTGAAGCAGCCACATTGTCTGGAAATGGAATGGTTTATTTCTATTAAGTGGAGGGGGGTCGGCCAGTTCAATTAGAATAGGGCAGTTGAGTCATCGACACTTCAGGGTATAGAATGCGTCAAGATGGGTTGGCAAAGCATCTATCAAGTCTCTCCAAGATAAGGTCAGACACTTGTCTTAGGTTGGACCAAGTAAATTTAGGTCCAGAGAAACCCAAACCCAAAAGGTTGCAAGAGTCAATGCAGTCTTTAAACTCAATAGCCCTATTGAGGTTAAGCCTCCAACGCCCAAATTTATCTTCCCCACTCAGAATTTCATTGAAGTCCCCTAAAACTAACCAGGGGAGAGAGTGCAGTTCGGCCACTTTAGATAGATTAGACCACAAAATTCTCCTTTCAACTAAACGTGGGCTAGCATAAATAGAAGAAATTAACCAAGTAGTGTTTGAATTACATACCTTCACCGAGGCATGAATCTCTTGCTCTGTTGTTGACAGGACAAAGACCTTGGCCTCATCCTTATTCCAGAGTAGCCACAAACCACCAGCATAGCCTATGGTGTCTGTAGCATAGAATCCATCAAAGGGCAGACCCTCTGCAATCCTGTTAGCCCTTTCTCCACTTTAGTTTTGTTTGTTTATTTGTATCATTGGTTATTAATTTGTCAATAATAGTTGAAAATTTCTTTCAAATTGTGTAGGATTCTAACTCAAATGGTTTTAGACAATTAAATCTTGAACAAAAATGATTTGATATTGGAAGATTTTTGAAAAGTATTCAACGTAGAAGATTACTTAAGTTTGAATTGATTATTGTTGTGAAAGTTACAAGGAATATTATTGTATTTGAAGGAAATGAAATGGAAAATTAGTCATGTTCGAATTCATGATTGGAGGAGTTGAAAGGGTTTTTTTTTTTTTTTTTTTTTTTTTTTTGTATTTTGTATTTTGAAGAAAATGAAATAGGCCAATTCAGAATTTTGTGGTAGAAAATGTTAGAATACAAACATTTTTCCACCCTTTATTTTGTTATGTTTTCTCAACCTCAAATAAGATATTGTATTCTTTGACATTGTTAGAGATATATTAGCCTAATCTTACTTTATGTGCAAACTAAGTTGTCTCCTTGTATTAAAAATCTATTAACCATAGTTAGTGTATGGTTAGTATAGGGTTTAGCCTACTATATATACCCATGTTAGGTTCATTGTAATACAAGATTTGTACTACAATCTCATATAATAAAGATATAGCACTTATGGGTTTCCTCTGTGGACATGGATCATAAGGCTAAACCATGTAATCCTTGTGCTCTTATGTCCCTATTTTATACTTTCTTCTTTTGCATCTATTCAAACATATTTAACATGGTTTATATCAAAGCTAATATTAATAGACATTATTGCTCATATAATTGTATAGAACTAGTACTAATGAAAAGTGTTTTCTCTTCAAATAATGCTTGTAAGCAATTTCTTATGCGAGCTTGTTTTGTGGTGGTTAATTGGGTAGGGTAAATTAATTTCTTTCACAAGTATTTTTGAATCATGCCCATTGTATAATGGGTTAGTGAAGCAAGTGTAATATTTGTAGTGCCAAATCATTCACTATCCTTATTCTTTATGTATGACTTTATTGCTATGGTGTTTTCATTGCTATGGCAGTGTTATTATTATAATTATTTTTAAAATTTTAAGATGAATGAGCACTTTATTCCATTGAATCCATCAAAATAGGGAAAATTGCAAGAGCTTATTTATTTACAACACAAGCTAACTTTAATCCCCAAAGCCCATATCAATACAATCCTATGTGTCAAATTCGGGTTAGTATATCAGATTTGTGTCGTGTCAAGATAGGAGTATTCGACTAAATTGCTCAACTTGAATGAACAACTAGTGTATATGTATTCTTGCTTTGCATGAATGAACAACCAGTGTATATGTATTATAATATTTTTATAATACATATACACTTCATTTCATAGGATTAGTTTGAGCTACAAGGAGATTCCAACTTGGTGATGAAAACATTGAATACAAAATGTGGAAGATTATTGAGTAGCAACTCCAACAAGTTGCATCAAGCTTATAAAGACCTCATAAAATCTCATGTGCTGACTATGCAAGAAGCCACCGGCAAAAGAATGCCACTTGAGTAATGGACTAGACTCATTGCTAGGAAATGGACCAACGACGAATGGCTAGTAAATTATTTATACATATATTATTATTATTTAATGTTTACTATATTATGTTGTCAAATGATTAGATTCTTAGACAAAGTAAATGTATAGTGTAAGATTCATGATCTAATAAATATCTTGAATGTTCTTTATTAGGTAAAATCAGCAAAAAACTCTGAAAATAGGAAAAACATTTTAGGCAAACATAGATACAAGAAAAAATCACTTGCTATTAAGGTAGATAAGGAGGTTCGTGTTTTTTCATTTTCTTAAACCTTAGTATATTACATGTTGTGATTAATTAACTATATCTATCTAATACTCGAATGTTAATTAATCAGACATATAATAATGGAGGTCAAGTTCCTGAATTGGCAAAAATCTTCAAAGATGTTAATTTCAATCAAAATACAAATATGTGGATACTCCCTAAGGATGAAGCGACATATGTATGTGTATCACTCCATCCCTATCATGTTTGTAAACCTATAACATATATATGTAGTATCTATATTGTGACTATTTCTTTCTTTCTCTCTTTCAAATGATAGGAAACTATTTTGAAAGTGCAAGAGGAGCATTGTCAAGATCCTAATGCAATTCCCCTAACCCAAGAGGAGATATCAAACATAGTTTTTAAGAAGAAATCTAGCATTGTAAAAGGACTTGGCATGAGACCTTCATCTTCTCTTATAACCATAGCCTCATCTAGTTCCTCAGTAGAATACATCCATCGTCTAGAAAGTGAGATAATTGAGCTCAAAAAGGCAAGAACTAGAGACCAAGAGGCGGAAGCTAAGCAAGAAGAGGTGCAAAAGAATATCCATAACTTTTTGAGTAAAGGTTATGATGACACTTTTACCTATGGGGGTAATTCGTCTTCAAGCTAAAAGACTTATTGGTTAGTATTTTATCTTAACAATTGAGTAGCATTACATGGCGTGACTACTTTTAATGCATTATTTGAAACTAAATGTATTACATTACATTTGAAAATGTATATCTGCTTTCTACAACTTATATATTAGGAGTTGTGATTTTAATTCATTGGTGTGACTACTCTTAATGTGTTGTTAAAAATGTTTCTTATAACACAATTAATGTTTTTACTTTACGATCTTAATGTATTATTGTTTTTTATATTTATGCATATTTCTTATTGGTGGCTTTTAGAACATTTTCTTTTGGCACTACTTGAAGACATTTGAGAACATCTTCTTTTGGCCCTAATTATATTATGCTAAACTTTTTGTATTGTTATAAAACATCTTGTGTTGATGTATGTGTTGCAAACAATTTGTACGGATCGATTCAATCGGATACTTGTTTTATTTTTACTTGTCGAATGTATGGATCGTTGTCTTATAAATGTGTTATTCAAATGTAAGGTTTTAATAATGTAATGACAGATTACAGGTTAATATCAAAGACAGGAAAAAAATGAAAACAGAAAATTAGTTTTAGCGACAAATTTTTCGATCACCAAATATAGCAACAAAAAAATTTGATTTAGTGATGAAATATTTCGTTGCTAAATGTAGCAGAATTTTTTAAGAAATAGTTTTAGTGAGGAAAATTTTTGTTGCTATATCTGTCCGAATTTTCTTAAAAAATAGTTTTAGTGATGCAATTTTTTGTCACTATATGTACCCAAATTTTCTTAAAAATAGTTTTAGCGACAAAATTTTTTGTTGCTAAAAATGATTTAATAAAATAAAGTGTTTTTGGTAACAAAATATTTTCACCGCTGAATAGTGCTTTTAGCGAGAAAAACATTTAGCAACGAAATGTTTTCGTCACTAAAAGTTATAAAAAAAAAACTATTCGGACCTTTAGTGACGAAATTTGTCATCGCTAATACCTTTAGTGATGGGGTATTAGCGACGAAATGAATTCCGTCACTAAAAAGCATATTTCTTCACTAAAAGTCCTGGGCGACGAAAAACTAGACATTTAGTGACGACAATTTTCGTCACTAAAAATACATTTTGTTGTAATGGGAAGAAATTCCATCCCACCTAGGCATCTAGGATTTTACTTAATGCCTTTAAATTTCTTGTCATTTATTTTTCTTGTACACCCCCATCCCCCTTTAAATTTCTTTTCATCTACTTTCTTGCCCAACCCCAATCCCCTTTTACCTTTATTGATGTTATATATGTGTTTGAGTATACACACACACACACACACACTATATCTAGACGCTTAAAAAAATTATTTTCTATTATCTTCTTTAAATGGTGTTTAAACCCCCACTAGAGCACAATATGTGTATGTCTCATAAGAGTGGTGATGGCTTAAGAACTCCCACTTCTTTATGTTGAAGGATCCATAAGACTTGAAGGGGATTAGACTCTATTTAAGGGGGGGAACATTTTAATCAAGTTTACAATATTGCAAGCTTTTACCTTTAGGTCATTTACATTTCAAGTTTTTATTTTCTTTTCATTTACATTCCAAGCTTTTACTTTCCCTGTCATTTAAATTCCAAGTCTTTATTTTCTTGTTGATAATGTGCCATTAAGAAAAATGCTTGGGTATACATCTCCCCTACACCCCTATTCCAAGAAAGTACCTTTTTAAAAAAAAAAAGTTTTTCCTCATCTTTTCAACTAAATCTTTCAAAACAAAAATAAAGAAGCTTTTTTTTCTAAAAAAATTGTGAAACTCGAAACTTAAAAAAATAATAATAATAAAAGATTTGTTTTCAAAATGTATTTTCCTTTTCCAAAAATGTTTTCAAAAAGGATTTTTCTTGAATACGTCAAAAAACGTTTTCTCCAAAAAATGTATTTTCCAAACAAAGAAAACTTTCAGAACAAAATGTTTCCCCTTTTTTCCCAAAATCCGAAAAATGGTATATAAAAAAAATGTTTTCTTCAAAAACAATATTTTTACCACGTTGGGTTTTTAAAAAAATGTATTTTCTTCTTTTTTTCTTAAAAATCTGATAATTATGTCTTTCAACCAAAAAAAAAATGTTAAAAAAAACGCTTTCTCATTCTCTTTTCTAAAATCAAAAAAAAAAAAAAAAGATTTCAAATAAATAAAATGCTTTCAAAAATAAAGTTTAAAAATAAAAAGTGTTTCCTTGAAACCTATTTACCATATAAAAAAAATGATTCTTTTCCAAAAATGTATTTTTTCTCAAACAAACAAAAAAACAACAAAGTTAACGTAGTAACTTTTTTCTCCAAAGTTTTTCCTAGAATAGGTGTAGTTTGTGTGAGTGTGTTCAAGGCTCATTTCCTTGGGTCATTGAATACCCTATAAGCTTACATTTGTCTCTAACATGTTTGGCACTAACAAATCTTTATTTGTCATCTTTTGCATGAACAAAAAATGAGAAAATGGTGGATGACAATAGTGTGCTATTCCTCCAACCCTCTATTACTTTTATGTTTCTTTTCTTGTATAGCTTTTAGTATTAACATGCTAGCTATGTAAATAATAGATATTTACATGTTATTGTACAATATGCTTATATGTTTTCATCACATGTTAGTGTATATATATCTTACTTGTTTTGTTTGTATAATTTGATGGAGTTATTATTCACATGCTAACTATATGTAAATATTTACTCACATGTATATATGTATATTTTTTGTAAAAACCTTTTCAAAAAGATCAAAATGCCAAGTATTCTATTTCTTTGCAAGAAGTTAACGTTGAGAATAAATTAAAATGAGTTACTATTTTTGGATAGGCGTTGTGGGGTGTCTAACACCTTCCCCACACGTAAACAAACTTCTGAGTCCAAGAATCTTTGGTTCAAAGACTTTTGGTTTACCTTAATTAATGGACCTTTAAAATTTGGTTTAGTTAATTATGTAACTTAAAATGAGTTAGACATCTAGGTGACCAATCACACATAATACAAAACTAATAGTTGATGGCTACTCTTAAAAATAAGAAAAAGGGACTCACACACACACCCCACTCTAGAAACATAAGCACACAAGAGTCACGTCACTAAGGACCTAATGTGCGATGAGACCCAGGAAAAACCAAGCATCCATAGTTGTGTTGCTTGCTGTAGGTCCATCTTGCACTTTGAAAATCTCTTTTGTCAATTCGGGAAATGGCTTGAATGATCAACGTTTCCCATAGACAGCGCCAAACTGATGATGCAAAAAATTGTCAGTTAAGTTCTCGTCTATGCAAATGGACAATGGCGTTGGATTCATCCAGAGACGAACCTACAATAAGATGTGAAACAAAGAAATTTGGATACACCGGTGTGGTGTGTGCCAAAAAACCTCCAATGATAAAGTCAGATGGAATTCAATTGAAATATCACAATGGAATTCAACTTTGGGAGTATTTTTGGGATTAGAATTGTGTACCTTTTGGTTTTGTTCCTCCCTGGCTTTATAGCCATCCTGTCTTTAATGAGCAACAGATCTTTGCATTCATTCTCATTTGTAATGATTAATACGTTACAAATTATTGCTTTGATTTGTATAACATCTTCTTTCTCGTTGCTCCATCTTTTACTCTTTGGCATAAATGTTTGTCATAGATGCGTAACTTATCTTAGGTTCGTCCATTATGACTAATGAAGTTGTTAGAATTTGAACTCATCAAAGATTATATTTGAGGAGTCAAAATTATTTTTGGAGTAATGCTATTTTTACAAAATTTTTACAAAATATCTTATGCAACAATCTGTTATTGATGGGTTAAAAATGATATCAATATTGAGCCAAAATTAGAATTAGTAATAATTTATCACATATGATTTGTTATACAATTATTAAGAAGATATTGTCGATATAGCATTACTCTTATTTTTATTGAACTTAAAGTCTTGTGATTTTCAAGTCAGAATGTTCAACATTTTTTTTAGGGTGGTCAAATAGGTTAGTTGAGTGTGTGTGCGAATATATTTATACATTTTTTTCAAGTCAGGGTACTTATACATTGAGCCACCCTTGCCTACTGAAAGCATGCTTAGCTTACTATTTATTTTTAATTAAAAAAAAAACAGCAATGGAACAAAGCCTTTTTGTCACCATGACTATAAAAAGCTATTCCCAGAGAACATAACTAAATAAACGTCTTTATTCTTTTCCTAATCTTCCATCACTCTTAATCCAATCACCCACAAAACTTCAACACAAATCCTTAATTAGTTTTGGACAATGGTTGATAGAATAGAAGGTGAAAGAGAGAAGCATTTGTTGTGCAATGTCAGTCCAAATTAATTTTACATAAATTGATCATATAGTTGATCGTATTAATAGGATCCTATTAATACAAAAAGAAAATCCTGATGATTTTGATAAATTCTCGTGTCAATATATGATTGACTTTGCATATTTTTGGATGCTGTGTCTATATGTTGTTTGCAAGATGTTCTTTAGGGAAACAAATTGTTAAATCAAAGACAAAAATAGGCGAGGAAGAATCGAGTACAAATTTTCAAAAGTAATTAGTGTGACTTTTCTATTTTGATGTGACCATAGTAGCACCAAAAGGCATAACTGTTTCCAGTCTAAAATCCCACATCACAATCGCTGATAAGCTAGATAAACAGCCTGCACATGGGGTGTAAAGAGTCGCAAGTCACAACACATTGCTAATAGGAAACATAATACAACAACACTGCCAATACATGGAAGCAAGCAAAACAAAAGACGAAAGAAGAATGGCACAGTAGCAAAGAGGCCAGAAAGGAAAACGGAAAATACCCATTCCCTATTTTACTTTCATCATGTAGTACTAGGAATTTAACTTGTGGTTTTATGCATCCCATTATCCTTAACACAAACTTTAGATATACACGAAAATAATTTGATCACATAACAATCACACACTTTCGCGGATACCAATCTCAGGGTGACTATGTGGGTCTGTCTGTGCTAAGCCCAATCCAAACCCACCAGGCTTCTTTTTTTCTAACCCCTCTCTAAAAGCCCAGTCCGAAATGAATAAATCTCAGACTTAAGTCACTTTAGGCCCTCAACTGAACTGTCAAGCCTATATTAAACATTATTAGGCCCACATTCCAAAACTCATACAAGGCCCAACCTGAGTTCATCAATCACTCATGCAAAATTGCCCAACAAATCAGATTTGTACCTTCACTTATGCCCAATCCGAAATACAATATGCATCACTCTCTCAAAAGCCCAATCTGAAAATAACAAAAACCCTCAAATAAAAGGATCCAAATGTATCAAATCTAGTCCATCCTAAAATTCACACACACAATTCAACCAAACTCAATGAAAAGCCTTCTTTAATAAAATCTGTCAAGCCCAAGCCCAAAAAATGCCCCAAAGCTTTTCCAGAATCACATTTTAACTAAAAAATATTTCAAATTAATATGTTGACCGCCACAATCTTTTCAAATTACATTTTTGAACAGCAAATTTAAAAATAAATAAATAAAATTTACCCCAAATTTTTTTAAAATTAAAATTAATCCCTCTTTTGAAAATTTCACAAAGGTCCTCCAACCTTTTGAATATCATGATAAGACCCCACAACCTTAGTAAAATTATGAAAACCGCCAAAACACTTCAATGTTTTACTCCAACAATATTTTTCTACACCACTAGTTCGAAATTTTATACATGTATACATCATTTTGGTATTTGAGGAAATCTTTGCAATGGAGCTATAATTGAATTTAATATAAAGGAGAAATTACATTTTACTACCTTAAACTATGCCCCATATTATATTTTGCACCTTAAACTATTTGAATGTATAGTTTGCACCCTAAACTATGACTCTTGTAAGGATCAGATTTGACTTGAATCCAGAACAGGAATGGACCCAGGCCTACGTAGCCCAAACAATAAATTTATAGAGTGCAGGAGAAAAAGCTAGTCTGAATCTTGGGCCAAGATCTTCGATTATAGCGTTAGAAGGAAAGAGTTATACGCCTAATCTCTGCAAAAAGTATCCTTGGACATGCCCTAATGCTATGATTTTAGAATACTTCCAGTCCCCCCTTTCCTTTCTCCTTCCTTCGTATTATATACTATGGCTTTTTTACATTTTTCTCCATCCACGTGTGGATTAGGCGTTGAAAGTTCTTTTTCTCCATCTCTCTTGCCTTTTCTTGAATCTTCCATTCTTAGCTGGAAGGCTGCGTGTTCACTGTTCAAGTATCACCTCCACATTAATGCGGCCAGAAGGTTAGCTGGGCGGCATTTAATGCGGAGGTGACAGTACCCTTAGATATTTGTTATTTCTTACTCTTATCCTTTATTTGATATTTTCCCCTTCATTTTGTTGTAAGGTTTGTCCGAGGCGTTACTCTAAGTGACTGATAAGTTTACTAGATACCTCGGATAGAAGTTTCTAGGTGGCTATCGTCCTCGGACATGGTCAAATTCCTCACAAGCACTCTTTACCTCTCCTCGGAGGGTAATTTTATCTCTTCTTTTGTTGATTGTCCTCGGATATTCTCTTACCCTCAGATTGGATATTAGGCCTGGCCCTTTCTTACGCAGTTTGTATATATGAGACTAGATATTGGGCCTGGTCTCCTCCAATGCAGTTTGAACACAGGGTACAATTGGTCCCCACAATAGCCCCTCAAAATCTTACTTTTCGGCTCCTCGGGAGAAAAGGAGGATTTTGATTCTCTCGTCGGATCTGCCTTATGATCTGGTTTTATTGGGTCAAATTGCAACAACACGTGTTTATCTTCTTGTGACTCGCTCCTGACTCTTCAGTGTCTAGGATGCGCCTTCATTTAATTTTGGCAATTCCTTTGTCTCCCACATTCAACGGTTGGATGATAATCCAACGGCGGTTGAGCTTTCTGGGAATTTGAGCGGGCGAATTCCTGCTCCTAATTTTTGCGCAACTATAAGTAGACTTTCAAATCAATTTCTTGTCACTTTTGAACGATTACGTTATTCTAGAACCTGATACTTTCTTTTTTTCTTTCGCTCCTTTGTGCGTCTACAAATACAAAAATCCTATCCGAGGACCATTCCTCACACCTGTAAGTCTTCCTAAACTATCTCCAACTCTTATTCCTTTTATTGTAAAATTTCCTCTATAGGACCTCTTAGAAAATGGGTAGATTCAGGGAGTTAGTTGACACCAAGGAGAAAATGAGGAATTTTAGGACTAAATATAACATCCCTCCACATGTGGGCGTTAGGTACGCGGCACAGGGTGAGTGGTATGATGAAAGAAAATCGAACGAGGTTGTCATTCCTATGATTGCCTTCATAGAAGGGGGGATGACCATTCCCATGGGCACCCTTACTAGGAATTACCTTAGGTACTTTAGGTTATCCCTCACACAATGCGCGCCGAATATGTTTAGGGTATTAGGATGTATAGAAGCCCTGAACGAAAGAATGAATCTAAACCTGACCCACCACGATAAAAACTGGATTTACAACCTTCAACACCTAAAAAATCAGGGATACTATTTAAAATCCAGGCAGGCAGAGGTCAGGATGATTCAGTGTCTCCCTGTATCTAACAAGGGATTAAAAGAAGATTTCCTAATCTTCTCTGGGCAGTGGCATGATGGCTTACCATGCCCAGTTAAAGAGGGTAAGCTAGGTGGGGAACTAATTTATTTAATCTTCATATTCAACTTTTCCTATTCTAGTATTCTCATTGTTGTCGGCTGATACTAAAGTTACTCTTCATTGTCTCTACTGACATTGCAGATCCCCGCGCCACTACGCCATCGTTACGTTTAGTTAACAAAGCCAGCTTGGATAGAGTTCTCCGAGCTGAAATTTACATCAACCCATCAGACGGTCAGTTAAGAGCAGCTTATCTCATCCTCGGCTACAGCCTTATATCACGTGTATTCCAAGCTCCTTCGTGCGTGATAAAGGCTAAGGATCCTCGGCTTCGCAGAATTAGCATTGCTTACGAAGGGTTCATAGTCCCCCAAGACTTTCCCGTTGCCAGCCTCGTAGAAGTTGCTCCATCTTCTCTCCCCGTTTTTCAAGTAAAGGAGGAAGAAGAAGTTGAACGAGAGGAAGAAGGTTCTGTGGACCTAGCCTCGACCACAGACGATTACGAAGTCTTCAACTTACTCACTCCATCACCTAACACTCCTAAGGATATGGACATCCAGAGGAAGCCCCAACGCAGTCTCCAGGAACTATTGGAGAGCCAACCTGGAAGGGGGGAGGCTGGGAGGCCCACCCAACCAAAACTTCCTCCCCCTTCTCCTAAATCTCCTCCTCGTGCCCCTCAGCCACCTCCTCCCTCTAGGACTGAACAACCTGACCCTAAGAGGAGAAGGGAGACTAAGGGTAAGGAGGTAATGGAGACTGGAAGGACTCATTCTTCCAGTGAAGAGGAGGCCCATAGGCCAATGAAGCAATTAAAAATCAGTAATGCCCCCAGCCGAGGACCAGAGATGGGAGAGGTTCAACAGCCTGAACCCCAAGCATGGCTTCCAGCTCCCATGCTTGGGGGTGAGCCTCTAACCGATGATGCATCGATCAGAGATTACAATGGGGGTATTGGCTGCCATGTGGCCTCGGTGTTGGAAGAAACCCTCCTGCTCCCCAAAGACATGGTGGAGCTACGAGGACTAAGGAGGAACGAAGTCTTTCTCCAAGCCAAGCGATGTTTAGGAATGGTATGTATTGTTATTTTTTCAATCTTTTTTTTTTTACTTGGCATAACCCTAATTTCGTGTTACTTGTGCTTATACACGTTATTACTCTTATATATTTTTTTTTTTTTGTGTTTGTTTTGTTGTTGTCTTCTTTTTTTTTTTTTTTTTTAAAACAGGCTGTTCAAAGTACGTTCAGGATGGAAGAAAGTTATCATTTCGTCGCACAACAGCTGGATGAGGAGAGAAGAAGAAGGATCTCTGCTGTGCAGACGTTGACCATCGCTGAGAAGAGCAATGCTGACCTCATGGAGAAGTTGAAGACTGAGGAGCAGCAAAAGGAAAGCGCTGAGGCTGCATTGAAGGGGGCTGAAACACAAGCTGAGAGCCAAAGGAAGCTGGCTAATGATGTTAAAGGGCAACTAGTTACGGCCAAAGAACAGATCGCAGCCCTGAGGCAGCAATTGGAGGAGGCTAATAGGCTCAAGGCCTTGGCTGAAAATGCCAAAGTGCAGGCTGAGGAGGACAAGCTCAAAGCCAAGAAGGAGAGGGACGAGGCTAAGCAACATGGCTACGACGTGGGGGTAGCGGAGACTGAGGACGCTCTTCGGGCTGAGGTCCCTGCCGTCTGTCGTGCATATTGCGCCCAGACTTGGGAAGAGGCTCTCAACCAGGCTGGGGTTAAAGCTTCATCAGGGCTGAGGAGGCCAGAAAGCATTATCTTCCCCTTAGCCCTGCAAATTCCTAAGCAGGCTGAGTCAGCCCCTCTCGCGCCACAATTAACTAATGAAGCCCCTCCTCGGCACCCCCCCTCTACTGTTCAGCCAAAACAGGGCAGCGTGCAAGAGACCTTGAAAGACTCTTCGTCGGATAAAGTGACTGAGGCTCCTCAGCCTGAGGCAGCTTTTCAAGACTTTGAGAAGCAACTAGCCTTAGTCACTTTACCTGCTGAAGGGTCTCTTCAGGAGAAAGAGAAGAAGAGCCCTCCTGAGGCAGCTGACCAGGCTTCCAAACCTAAACTTCAGATTAAGTTGAAGCCTTAGTTTCTATATTTGTTTTTAGGATAATGACAATGACTGTACCTTCATCTTTTGTACTTAAAGACTAATTTTGATAATATATGAGGCATTTTTCTTTATTTCAAGTAATGTTTGTTAGCATTATTGTTTTACTTAGTTGTATGATATTTACTCTGCTCTGTTCCCTATCTACCTTCAAAGCATGATACACTACCAATGAACCAACACGCATTACTGAGGAACACGACACATTAATAAAACATAATGTTAACTCTCAAAAATGTATTTTCCCTTTACCAAGTTCTCTAAAAGGTTTTACAATTTCCAAGCAATGTCACAACATCTAAGTAACTAGCAGGATGTGAATATATCGAAACACACTTACACTTATTTGATATCCATAAAGTTAATCATGACCTATAAAACAGGCCATAATTTAACCCAGAAGACAATAACTTATATTCAAGATCAAGTTTTAAAGACTTTAACACAACATATATTCCATTGAATATATTCCTTAACACCGCAAGGACAATTATTTTTACAATGTTCATGGTCCAAGGACTTGACACAGATGATTTTCCATTTCTCATTTTAAAAGATGTTCTGAAATATTAAGTTCCACTAAGTTTGTGGTCCTAGGACCTGACCTAACTTAGTTTCTATCTAATATTTCAATAGATGTCATAGGATATTAATTTCCACTAAGTGTGTGGTCCGAGGACCTGACACGACTTAGTTTCTGTTTAATATTTCAATAGATGTCATAGGATATTAATTTCCACTAAGTTTATGGCCTGAGGACCTAACATAACTTAGTTTCTGTTTAATATTTCAACAGATGTCATAGGATATTAATTTCCACTAAGTTTGTGGTCCGAGGACTTGACATAACTTAGTTTCTGTTTAATATTTCAACAGATGTCATAGGATATTAATTTCCACTAAGTTTGTGGTTCGAGGACCTGACATAACTTAGTTTCTGTTTAATATTTCAACAGATGTCATAGGATATTAATTTCCACTAAGTTTGTGGTTCGAGGACCTGACATAACTTAGTTTCTGTTTAATATTTCAACAGATGTCATAGGATATTAATTTCCACTAAGTTTGTGGTCCGAGGACCTGACATAACTTAGTTTCTGTTTAATATTTCAACAGATGTCATAGGATATTAATTTCCACTAAGTTTGTGGTCCGAGGACCTGATATAACTTAGTTTCTGTTTAATATTTCAACAGATGTCATAGGATAAATGGAAGTAAGGAAAAAACACAATGTAACTTTTCTTATCAATAGTAATATCTTTTCAGATTATTTACATTCCAAGGATGAAGTACAGCTCTTTCATCTAAATCTTCTAAGTAATAGGCTCCTATTCCTGCCACCGTCGTAATGCGATATGGTCCCTCCCATTTGGGCTCCAATTTTCCCCAGGCAGGGTTTTTAGTATTTCCCACAACTTTCCTCAAAACCAAATCCCTTGGGGCCAATGGTCTCAACTTCACACTCATATCGTAGCCTTGTTTTAGCTTGTGTTGATAGTAGGCTAACTACACCCTAGCATTTTCTTGTCGTTCTTCAATTAGATCCAGGTTCTTCTTTAGCAAGTCGTCATTTCTATCCGAGGTAAATGCGCTAGATCTCATAGTAGGAAAACCGTTCTCCAGAGGGATTACAGCTTCAGCCCCATACGTCATTGAGAAGGGGGTCTCTCCAGTAGACTTCCGAGGTGTTATCCTATACGTCCAAAGAATGTGTGGTAGCTCTTCAACCCATCTTCCTTTGGCGTCATCCAACCTCTTTTTAAGTCCGTTCACGATGACCTTATTAACAGCCTCGGCTTGCCCATTTCCTTGCGGATAGGCCGGAGTGGAATACCTGTTCTTTATTCCCAGGTCAGAACAGTACTTCCTAAAAGCTTTGCTATCAAATTGAAGGCCATTATCCGAGATGAGGATGTTGGGAACCCCAAATTGCGTAACTATATTCTTCCAGATGAATCTTTTGACATCCACATCCCTGATATTGGCTAAAGGCTCAGCTTCGACCCACTTAGTGAAATAATCTGTGCATACCAGGAGGTATTTCTTGTTCCCTACAGCTTTTGGGAAAGGACCCACAATATCTAGGCCCCACTGAGCAAAAGGCCATGGACTAGACAGAGGGTTAAGCACCCCTCCAGGCTGATGAATGTTCGGTGCAAACCTCTGGTATTGATCGCATTTCTTGACATATTCCTGCGCCTCTTTTTGCATGTTTGGCCACCAATATCCTTGGGTAAGAGCCCTGTGAGACAGTGACCTTCCCCCTGTATGACTTCCACAAACCCCTTCATGCAATTCCTCTAGAAGTAACTCTGATGCCTCTGGGTGGACACACAACAAATAAGGCCCAGAGAATGAGCGCTTGTACAGTTTTCTGTCCTTGGATAACCAAAACCGAGGAGCTTTCCTCCGCACTTTATCAGCTTCAGACTTTTCTTCAGGCAGTACATCTTTTTCCAAGAATAGTGATACAACATCCATCCAGCTTGGATCCAGCGTAATCTGATGTATCCGTGGAGCACCCTGATGCGTCAGAGCTTGTGTATATAGGTCTTCCACCAATACTACCTGAGGCAGATCTTGGGCCGAGGATGTGGTAAGGGTGGCCAACGAATCTGCATGGGTGTTCCCACTTCTAGGAACATGAGACAAGTCAAAAACTTCAAACTTTTCTTGTATACTCCTGACTTGACCGAAATATTCCTGCATTCTTGAATCTCGTGCCTCTAGGTCACCTCTTACTTGTTCCACAACCAGTTTTGAGTCCGAAAAATCCCTTACTGCCTTTCCCCCCATTTTTTGAACCATCACCATTCCCCTCAACAAAGCTTTATACTCTGCTTCATTATTCGTAGCAGAGAAATTCAGTCTTAAGGATTTCTTGATGGTAATCTTTTCAGGGGATACCAGTACTAGCCCCACCCCTGATCCCCGTTGATTGGCTGCTCCATCAACATATAACTCCCAAGACGGTAGGCCCTGAATAGACGCCACCCCTACCAATCTTTCATCCACTGATTCGTCTCCCATTTCCACCTCCTCTGGACATTCAGCAAACTCAGCCACCAAATCAGCGAGCACCTGTCCCTTTATAAAGGTACGGGGCATGTACTTTATATCAAAAGCCCCTAGAATCGTACCCCACTTAGCTATCCTCCTTGTATAATCGGCGCTCTTGAGCACTGACTTGAGGGGAAGTTGAGTCAGAACGACCACAGTATGCGCCTGAAAGTAATGGGGAAGTTTCCTTGTGGCATGCACTACAGCCAGTATCGCTTTTTCTAGTGGCAGATAGCGTACCTCAGCCTCGTTAAGTGACTTACTTACATAATAGACTGGTCGTTGTATACCATTGTCCACCCGTATGAGCACAAGGCTTATGGCATGTGAGGCAACGGCGAGGTAAGAAAAAAGGACTTCGTCCACCAATGGGCTAGACATTATGGGTGGATGGGACAGGTAGTGTTTAAGCTCTTGGAATGCCCTGACACACTCCTCGGACCATTGAAACTCTTTCCATTTATGCAATAAAAGAAAGAAAGGTCTACACCTTTCCGCTGATCTAGATATAAACCGATTTAATGCTGCCATCATCCCAGTAAGCTTCTGGACTTCCTTTGGATTCCGAGATGGTTGCAAGCTATTGATTGCTTTGATCTGATCTGGGTTTACCTCAATCCCCCTATGAGTCACCATGTATCCTAGGAACTTTCCTGACCCTACTCCAAAGGAGCATTTGAAGGCATTCAGACGCAACTTGTGCCACCTTAGGATTTTGAAAATGTTTGTAAGATCTGCTAAGTGCTCAGATACTAACTTGCTCTTCACAACCATATCATCAATATAGACTTCAATAGTTTTTCCCAACCATGATTCGAACATTTTTGTCATCATCCGTTGATAGGTTGATCCTGCATTTTTTAGGCCAAAAGGCATTATTTTGTAGTGGTAGTTCCCCACAGGAGTGACAAAAGCCGTTTTTTCCTGATCTTCCGCTGCCAATGGTATTTGGTGATAACCTTGGAAGGCGTCCAGGAAACTCATCCGAGGATGGCCTACTGTCGCATCTACCAATTGATCTATCCTCGGCATAGGGAAGGGGTCTTTGGGGCAAGCCTTGTTAAGGTTTGTAAAGTCCACGCAGACACGCCATTTTCCTGTCTTCTTCTTCACCACTACGGTATTAGCCAGCCATTGGGGGTAGAAAATCTCCTTAATAGCCCATGCCTGTTTGAGTTTAATCACCTCAGTCTTTATTGCCCCCACATGTTCACTCGAGGGGCACTGAGGAGGTTGCTTTTTTGGAGTAGCTGAGGGATCTACATTTAAACGATGACAGATGAATTCTGGATTTAAACCAGGGGCTTCATAGGCGTCCCATGCAAAAAAGTCTACGTTTCTCCTCAGAAGATCAACCAACTCTTCCTTCTCTTGTAGGGGCAGCCGAGCCCCAACCTGGAAGAATCTCTCAAGGTTGTCACCTATAATCACCTTTTCCAGGTCCTCACAATTCATCTCGTCATCTGGCCCCCCGCGCAGTGACGATGAGGTTCTTAACTGCTATAAATCATTTTCTTTACTGGCTGAGGCGCCAGTTTCTGGTTTGTGCTGAATTGCCGCAATTAAGCATTGCCTAGCCATAGACTGGCTTCCCACTATCTCCAGCACTTGACCTTCAGAATGATATTTTACTTTCTGATGAAGGGTGGAAGAAACGGCACCCAAGGAATGTAGCCATGGCCTGCCCATAATGGCCGTGTATGAGGAGAAGGCGTCTACCACGATAAAATCTACCTCGACCACATCCAATCCAGTTTGCACAGGCAGTCTGATCTGGCCCCTAGGGACAACCATCTTACCTTCAAAACTCACCAAAGGCGAGCTGTATGTAGATAAATCCTTGGGCTTTAAACCCAGACCCTTAAAGAGTTCAGGATACATAATTTTCGCTGCACTTCCTTGGTCAATCATGACCCTCCTCACATCGTATCCACCAATTCTAAGGGTAACCACTAGAGCGTCATCATGTGGCTGTATGGTTCCCTGTTTGTCCGCTTCTGAAAAACTCAGCACTAGATGGACATTTGTCTTGACTCTCTTTGGCACTGAATTAGGCTCATCATCGGTGTAATGTGATACTGACATTATCCTGGAAGGGCAGGATCCAGTCCTCCCTGGGGCGGCGAATATAACATTGATGGTGCCCAGAGGCGGCTTCAATGCAGGATTTCCCTGAAACGCTGCACCAGTCTAGCCTTCTCGGCCACTGGAATGATGCAATAGATGCTTTAACCTCCCTTCTCGGACCAGCTGCTCTAAATGGTCCCATAAGTTCCGACAATCTTCAGTAGCATGACCGTGATCTTGATGATAATGGCAGTACAGGTTTTGGTTACGATTGCCTGGATCTCCTGCCATTTTATTCGGCCATTTAAAAAATGGTTCATTCCTTATCTTCTCCAAGATTTTCTGCACTGGTTCCAGAAACACAACGTTGATTGCCTGGGCGTTGGCAGATGCAAATTGCCCTGAAAAGTCTCTCCAAGGACGATTGTTCTGCAACCGATCCGACCTGGAATCCCTCCTCTCTTGGGGGATCACCTTCGCTTTCCCTTTACCTTGCAATTGATCTTCCTCAATCCTCCTGTACTTGTCAATCCTATCCATTAGTAAGCGTACACTGGTGACAGGTTTGCCAGTGAGTGACTTTCTTAAATCGTGCTCCACCGGCAATCCTGCCTTAAATGTACTAATGGCCACATCATCATAGTCCCCATCTATCTCGTTAAACATTTCCCAATATCTATCCGAGTAAGCCTTCAGAGTCTCTCCCTCATGCATAGACATTGATAGCAAAGATCCTAAAGGCAATGGTACCCTACTACATGTAATGAAGCGGGCGCCAAAGGACTAGGTAAGTTTCTTGAAAGAGTCAATGGAATTTGCCCTGAGGCCATTAAACCATCTCATTGCCATTGGACCCAAGCTGGAAGGAAAAATCTTACACATTAGGGCCTCATCCTTTGAATGGACGGCCATTTTTTGATTAAAATGGCTAACATGCTCCACTGGATCTGTCCGGCCATTATAAAGAGAGAAAGTTGGTTGATTAAATCGCCGAGGAAGGCTGGCACACTCGATCCAATGCGTGAAAGGCGATTTAGCTACTTGACTTAATGCCTCGTTCATAGCTTTGTTTCCTAGGCCCTTATGCAAGGTACTTTTACTCTTCCGCCTATAATTACTGTACTCTTCATTACCGGAGAAGATTTCACTAGGCGGAGTTCTAGATCTTTGTCTATACGTATCATCCTCTGTGTCCCCAGAAGAAGACTCAGATTCAAATGATGCTCGCCTTCGCCGCGTGCGACGTAACTTCTTCTTCAACTCATTAATTTCACGTTGCATGTCTTTCTCATTCTCTGCATGGGACACGCGACTTTTCCCACGCGATTAGCTCCTATCAGCGTGCATGGTTTGCCCACTTTGCTCACAATCTCCCCTTTGTTGAGGGTTGACCTCCGAGTAGCTATGTTGCGAACCTCCTGATGCCGCCTGGTGTGGATTGTCATTACCCTGATGTGGCCCTATCGTTGGTTGACGCGAACCTGATTCTTCCATTTTCTGCGCTAAACCAAAATCTCTTTCTGATCAGATCAAGCAATTTCTCACAGACGGCGCCAATTGTAAGGACCAGATTTGACTTGAATCCAGAACAGGAATGGACCCAGGCCCACGTAGCCCAAACAATAAATTTATAGAGTGCAGGAGAAAAAGCTAGTCTGAATCTTGGGCCAAGATCTTGGATTATAGCGTTAGAAGGAAAGAGTTATACGCGTAGTCTCTGCAAAAAGTATCCTCGGACATGCCTTAATGCTATGATTTTAGAATACTTCCAGTCCCCCCTTTCCTTTCTCCTTCCTTTGTATTATATACTATGGCTTTTTTACCTTTTTCTCCATCCACGTGTGGATTAGGCGTTGAAAGTTCTTTTTCTCCATCCCTCTTGCCTTTTCTTGAATCTTCCATTCTTAGCTGGAAGGCTGCGTGTTCACTGTTCAGGTATCACCTCCACATTAATGCGGCCAGAAGGTTAGCTAGGCGGCATTTAATGCGGAGGTGACAGTACCCTTAAATATTTGTTATTTCTTACTCTTATCCTTTATTTGATATTTTCCCCTTCATTTTGTTGTAAGGTTTGTCCGAGGCGTTACTCTAAGTGACTGATAAGTTTACCAGATACCTCGGATAGAAGTTCCGAGGTGGCTATCGTCCTCGGACATGGTCAAATTCCTCACAAGCACTCTTTACCTCTCCTCGGAGGGTAATTTTATCTCTTCTTTTGTTGGTTGTCCTCGGATATTCTCTTACCCTCAGATTAGATATTGGGCCTGGCTCTTTCTTACGCAGTTTGTATATATGAGACTAGATATTGGGCCTGGCCTCCTCTAACGCAGTTTGAACACAGGGTACAATTGGTCCCCACAACTCTTATTACACTTTGTATCTCGATGTTAGTTTTACTATTAATTTTGACAAAAATGTGAAGCATGTAACTTACATGTGTATATTGCTTAAATGACACAAACTTAAAAGACAAAAAACTCTCTCTTCTCAATCAATTAAAAAATAAAACTTTTTCTTTTTAGCTCACTCTCGTGGATATCATCCCCTCTCCCCAAATCAAAAGCTGTGTAACCCTAAATTCCCAAATCAAAATCATCTTCAACCCCACCATTGCTTCACTACCGCAACACCACATTTGTCCCTAAGACTGGTAATGCTTCACCATAATAAAGGGTCATGTAGGGTCTACTGCTTTTGTCCTTATAGTCCCCAATGGTGTGTGGACTAAGTTCCCCATACATAGTTGTGAAAAAAAGTCTACAGAACATAGGCATAATGACCATGAGGTGAAGAAGTATTCGAGAGAGAAACAACATTAGGTTAATGACGATTCCAACCCATAGCACATGGAGCCCTTATAATAACTTGCTGTAATTGCTTAAGCCCACTGCAACTACCTACAGATTTTGTTGTCTTCAAAAGGAGGTTTCATCCACTTAGGTGGGGTGTTTGTTCAAAGCTGGAAAAAAATGGAATTTTTTTTTAATTGATTGGGAAAAGGGGGCTTTGGTCTTACAAATTTGTTTCATTTAAGTAATAAACAAAAAAATTGTGCCAATATAACGTAGTCACTTTTTCTAAGATCGGCGGTCCGCACAACAAAAACGTCGTCCATGGAAGCATGCCTGAAAAATGTAGACTAATCATGTTAGGAGACAAGATAGTAAACATTAGGTAAACATAGAATGAAAAACTATTATCTAACTGATGCATAACTTTTTGCCATCTACCTAGCTAGTGTGGAACATGACCGCTTGTGGAAGTGTCATGGGACTGCAGACATTTTCTGCGATTATACCCGGAAGCATGACACAGTCCACATGTCTGCTTGGGTTGACTCTCTATCAAATCTGCGTCCTCCCTCTGCCATCCCGATTCTTGATCCTTATTCCTCACTCCATCCATCTCATTCCTTATTCTTGAGTTCACTGGTCAACCTTTGGCCCGCAACAATGCTGGATTAGGCAACCACTTTGGCCCTGTGGGATCCCTCCACAATGACTGTGACTTAGGAACTGCAAATGCATGTAAGTAAGTGTTAAGGGCATAGGCCAAACTATAACATGGGTGAATATATGTGGTCGAATCAATTTTTAGGGCATCACATACTCTAATTGCATGTGAACACGGGATCCCAATGTTTTTCCATTTCCCACAACTGCATGTTCTTTCTTGTAACTGAACTTCATAACTGTGGTTTCCCCCTCCTACGCTACACATGTTGAATAAAGTAACTACCTGATATATCATTTGTTGATTGCTAAATGCCTTGAGATAGTGTTTCTCAAATTTATGCTTATTTCCGTCCCACATGTCAAAGGCATATTCACTCCATTTCTTACCCTCTAACAACTCATAATGGTATTCTTTGTGCTAGTCGTGGAAATATTCAACAAGTTTGGACCGAATGAACTCAACCATTGCGGCAATAGGAAGGCCCTATGCACCTTTCAATACACCATTGAAGCACTCTGATATATTCGTTGTCATTGCCCTAAAACGTCTCCCACCATCATGTGACTGGGTCCACATATCCACAGACTCGCTCATTAGGTATGTGTATGGAAGATAATCTTGATTCTTTTTCTTGCCATCCTTCCCCGTCATCTTATTATTATTCATAATGGACTTAATTTCCACCTGTTTAATGGACTCCATTATGGTATCAAATTTAATTATCTGAGTAGCATATCCCGCCTTTAACGCCGCTGACTTTAGAGTCGAGTTCTGAAACGTGTGTTGAAGTTGCTAGCAACATATCGAAGGCAATATCTATGAAATACCCGTGTTCTTCCATCATCCCCTCTAGGCCAGTTTGCAATGGCATTTTTGATACCGAGATGTCAGTCCGAAATTATGCAAATGCCTTCGTCAGGTATCACGTGGCCAATTGTATCTCTGAGGCATTGTAAAAACCACCTCCAACTAGACCCTGACTCACAATCCACAACAGCAAAGGCGAGAGGGAATACCTTGTTGTTAGCATTGGTTGCCATTGTGACCAACACCTTTCCCTGATATTTACCATACAAATGAGTCCCATCAATACTGATAACTAATTTGCAATATTTGAATCCATCAATGCTTGGATTGAAAGACCAAAACACATAATGCTAAAATACGGTGTCATCTTCACTGGTAGGTGTGGTACGATAGAACACCTGAGTAGTCAGATTCTTATCAATATATGTCATTAGCAACTTTTGCAACCTTTGGTAAAACTCTTCCCAATTCCCAAACATCTTCCCAATCGCCTTTTATTTCGCATCCCATACCTTGTAGTAAGAAGGCTTATGGCCCTGATATTTCGACTCTATCATAGGTATGAGATGCTTAATTGGGGTAGTGTGATCCTCACATAACTTCTTAAGGATGTCTGATGCAATAAAATGAGAAGTCATCATTCTACCATCATTTCGCACCCTAATTGGTATACACGTGTGAGGACCCACATACATGATGACCATCCATAGTCCATGGAGATTGGGCTTCATGACTCCGTAGACATACCACTTACATGACTCATCCACGCATTTCACACAAAGTTTTTTCTTCGTCGACCTACTGATCATAAAATGTTTATTTTCCTTGAGGGCACAAATTGTTAATACGCACTGCACCTCCACTTTATTGGCAAAAGTCAACTCTTTGCACAAATTCATCCCCTCTCTCCAAGTAGACACAAATGGTATCTCAATATGTGAAGGATCAACCATATTTTTCCAAGTATTTGTAGAAAATGGCAAGGTAGGAGGTGCGTAGGCAAGGATTGTGTCCGTAATGTTTTGGACACTAATAACATTGTCTGCATCGGGTTCACTACCATCCAATGTCTCATCATCATCAATGTCCCTCTCAAAGTCCCCAAAATCCTCTCGTTCAATCCTCTCTTCAATCTCATCTCTATCGACAAAATCTTCACCGTTAATGGCAGTAGTCTCATCAACATAGTCGTCATCATCATCGTCATCCTCATCATCATCATCATCATCGACATGAACATCATCATGCTTTACATGTGTAGTATACTCATATTGAGCATCCAGAACTGTAACCTGTAAACTTGTGGTTATTTGTTGGATTTCTTCGATATCAACTTCTGCACGCAGCTCCAACTGTATGTACAACTCAATACCATTTACTTCAGGTATTCTCTCCAACTTGTCAAACATCATCTTTACATGTTTGTTTGTTTCTATCGTCATATACTTGTAATTAATCTGGTTCTTCAGGACTTCATGTGGCATACAATAAGTAATTTGTATGTTGTGTACAACAAGATTCCCACACAATTCTTGTAAAAGTATACAGCATTTTATCTAATTACATACCCATAACATTTACATACCCATTTCATACCCAATACAAAAAAAGCCATTTCATTACTCATTCAAAGGGCATGAATTACATACCCATTTCATTACAATTCATTCGAAGGGAGTAAGTCACTCATTTCATTACATGCCCATTCAAAGGGCATGATTACATACCCATTCATTACATTCATTCACTACCCATTTTGTACCCAAAACAATGATGAATAAAGTCAAAAAACTTGTAAGATCATGATAAAAATAAGAGCCTAGAAATGATGAATAAAATTTTGATAACAAAAATCATGCAAATAAATACTCAAAAATTAACACTAACAAAACAAAGTTCTATAATTCACAATATTGGATCTTACCTAAGTTAGGTTAACTATCTACAAAATAAATAGTCAAACTCTTTAACCCACACCCATAGACAACTAATACCCAACTACAATGACAATCAAATCAAAAAACCTTTACCTGCGATATGAATTTGTTGAGAGGGAAGAGCAGTGAGAGAGGCAGTGTGGTGAGTAAGAGTGAGAGGCAATGTGGTGTGAGAGTTATGGGTAAGTGAGAGTTAGTGAGGCTGAGTGTATGGGTGAGAGTTAGTGAGGATGCTCTGTTTTTGGGTGAGAGGTTAGTGAGGCTGAGTGTATCTGTGTTTATAAAATTTTGTAGAATGTGTGTGTTAAATTTTTCTCAGCAAAACTCAAGTCTATAAGACTCGAGTTTTATTCAAATTTTAATTAAACCCTTACCTGAGTTATGCGTGTGTTTAATTAAATATCGAGTCTTAAAGACTCGGTTTTCACTATGTAGAAATCGAGTCTTTAAGACTCGAGATCTATGTGGACATTTTAAACCAACTCAGTAAGTGCACAGCAACTGCAAAGCAAGTTTCTAAAACCTGAGTTTTATTTTCCTTAATCCTTTCGAACGTTGGCTAACTTACTATATAGAACCTCCTCACACTACTATTCTACAAATTCCCTGTAGTTGGTGTGGGTAGAAAATAAATTATTTTAAAAGTAGTGCTCATTACACACATTTATTTCATACAACCTTAACCAACTGGGGGAAATGCTTAGGCCGAAGCTAGAGGACAACTGGAAGCTTTTTTTAAAGTTGAATTATTTGCAATAAAATACTCCAATTTGGGGATTAGTAAAGAAGGCAAGATTTGTATTTTTACATTGAGACAAAAAATAAATGCCTTTAACCTAAATTGTATATTAAATTTTTAACTACTGCTTCGACACATTTTGTTTTGTCATGTTTTGTTGTTTTCCCAACTTTCTTTGAATGTTATCTTAAGTACATGAAATGATTGCCGTCGTGACAGACTAGTCACATGTCAATTTTTTTTTTTTTTTCCCAAAATAGTCACAGGTCTATTTTGAGTATATTCTTCTACTATACATCTGAACAAACCCCATTCCCCCTGACGGTGAGACAAACACTTGCAGAGACTGACACACGCAGAGACTGACACATGTCCCCAACGCCCAAACCCCATTCCTTTTCAATGTTTATATTCTTTTAATAATAAATATTTAATAATTTGTTGTCATATGCCTCCCTATCCCCTCACTCCAAAAAACCTATTCATATCATATTTAAATAAGCTTTAACAACGTGTGTTATTAGAGTATATATTAATAAATTATTTTGAAAAATTTAAGAAAAAATGTAAAAATAATTTACTATTTTAACAATTTTTTCAATTTTTCATAAATTTTTTTCCAAAATGAATAGTTAATATATACCCAAATTTAAATATATTTCTATCAATTATTCTATCCGTACACTTTTCTTTCCAAATTTAAATTTTTTTTATAATAAATCAAATAATATTCCAACTAGGTTAAAAGATGGCACGGATGATTGAAGCCAGCATACATATATATTTTTCATTTTATTATTATTTTTGTTGCGCAATTATATATATACTAGTGTAGGTTTTCCGTGCAAGGCAAGTACAGCCCCTTAAGCAAGAAAATTAATAAATATATATATATATATTTTAAAGAAGTATGAAATTATTTATTTGAATTTAGTATAGCTATTCAACATATGAATATCTATTTAATATGATAATTTCTTAGATCCTATTTTACTAAAGGCAATATCTACTTACAAAAAAATTCTATTAAGAATGATAACGAATGCCATTATCTTAGAATAATAAACAATTAAGTTTTGATAATGTTAAGTTATGGATTTTCACATAACATTTGTGTTAGCTTTATTCAATGACCAAAAGTATTGTAATTGCATTAATTTGTTTTTTCTTGTATTTTGTGAGATTTTATTGTATTGGGTTTAGTATTAAGTTGGTAAAAATTGCTCAAGAAGTTGATCTCGCAACTGTACATATCATTCTTACTTTCCAAGTATGAGCACCACATAATACTCAAAAAAAAATAAGCCTAAGAAAATTGTGTTTGAAAAAGTGAATTTTAGCTCAACAAACTGATTAAAAAAAAAAAAAAAAGAGTCTAGGAACACAATAAAATGTCACGATATTTTCATATTACGTTTATTTTTAGCTATGGTGGGCCCTAGTATAATATTTTATTATTTTATGTTAGAGTAATGCTATATTGCTATGTTCATAACATTTTCATAACAAATTCTAGGTGACAAATTTTTATTGGTTTTAAATTGGGACAACCACATTAAACTATGCATTAAAAAAATTAAAAAAACAAAACAAAAAACCAACTGAAGAAAATCGTGCTTAAAACAGTGAATTTTGGCTCCCCAAATTTTGACTAAACCAAAAAAGAAATCTAGGAATGCAACAAAATGTCACAACATTTTCACAATACCTTTTATTTCCAACTATAGTAGGTCCATATCTAATATTTTATTAATTACGTCTAAAACATTTCCATTACAAATCTTAGGTAGTAAATTATTACTGGTTTTAAACGGTGACCACCACTTAAAAAACAAGTTTGAGAACACAACAAAATGTTACAATATTTTCACAATACTTTTATTTTCAATCGTGGTAGGTTCTGTTTTGATTTTTTATTATTTATTTTAAAGAAATGTTATCTCTACAATATTTTTACAAAATAATTATAGATATAAAGTTATTACTGATTTTAAACTAGGCACACAGTTGATAACTTTTTTATCCATCAATAGTAGCTCGGCACTTAGGATTTGTTGTGAAATTAATGTGAAAATGTTGTAGACTTCACATTTTTTATTTATTTATTTATAAGGAACTAAGATCTCGGAAATTGTTAAAATATTGTAACAACATGACGTTACAACATTTTCACAATAAATTTATTTACAGTTGTGGTTAGTCCCAATCTCATATTTTTTATATTTTATTTTGTCCTATAAGAAATTGAGACCTCTATAATTGTGAAAATTTGTTGTTTTAGAATAACAATACCGTGTCAATGCATATAAATATTTGCAAAGTACTATGTCCACAACATTTTCACAAAAAATCATGGTAAATTTTATTGGTTCTAATTTAAATTAACAAATTAAATTATTTTTTTGCCAACCCATAATAGCAAATAACAACCTATTATCTAGAATTTATTATAAAAAGATTGTGAACGTATCATATCTCTAATATTTAAAAGAAAAGAAAATAGATAATAAACCGAAATTGGTGAACTGACGAGGAAAAAAAAAAAAAAAAGCAAAATGGTGAGTTTTGAAAAGCTCACCAAATAGACTAAACCAAATTGGTACGGTAGAAAGAGCTATTCACTAGATATATATATATATATATATATATATATATATATATATATATATATATAATATTTTTCATTTATCATTACTTTTGTGTTACCTAATTTTATATATATCATTTATATATAATATAAAATCAAAACTTTTAACTTTTTGTTGACTTCCTTAAAGCTTGTCATGTGGGATTTACTGCTCTCCCAATTTTTCAAATCAGCAATATTTAAAAAATAATAATAATTAAAAAAACATCTCCCTCCCAAATAAAAAACTCAATAAAATTACTCTCTTTCTCCCCCAATTCTGAAACTATCAAACTAAACAAAATAAAACCCGAGTCCTATCTCCTTCTTTTTCTTCTTCAACGCCACTCCATGGTTCCCCCATGGAAAACACATACACAAGATCTAGCAACTATGATCGATCTGTGGCAGACTGACACAAGAGACAACTCTCCACTTCTACCCATTTGCATAAATGGCTTTGCTTGAAGAGTTTCAAACTCCGACTAGCACTATGACATTCAATCTCTTTCTGGCCTAATTGAACTACCCAAACTCCTTTACATCGGCAACTGTAGCAGCTCCTCCATTCCCGAACACGGCTTTGAAATTGTAGGTGGGCTAAGACAAAAAAAAAGGTCCAAATTAATTTGGTCTAACCCAGCCGTTGGCTCAAAAGAGAAAACAAGGCAAATTGGGTTAGGTTTAGAAAATTTTGATGAGTGAGTGATTCTACTCTTTGTTTTGCTTTTTAGTTTTATGAAATTTACTTGCTATTTTTTGTTATAGTTTTGTATTGGTTGTGTTTTGTATATGATTTTTCCTTAATTAATTCGTATAGCTATTTAATTGATTGGTAGACTAGTTTAGAATGGCAGGCTAGTTTCCAATGCTGTTCATAATAACTTTTTATATTTTATTAAATAGTAAATACATGGCATTATCATTAATTGTTTCCTTCCACTATCTACATGTAATCTTGAAATGGAAATTTTCTTGAATACATTTCAGGGTGTATGCCACGGTGTGGAAAATGTTTTGATTCTAGCAGCCACAAATACTCCTTATGCTTTGGATCAGGTGAGTCAAAAATACCATCCTTCTAACCTATGGCCATGGATAGAAAAGAATAAAGTTTATTGGACCAAAAAACATGATTAGAAACTTTTATTAAACACAAAAAAATCATGATTTGAAAATTGGAATCGGGATTTTTGACACTAAACATGCTAACTTTAAACTTAATTTCCACGTAACAATCTCACTAATGATGTGTAACCTTAAGGGTCAGAATCTAAAAAAATTTAATTTTGAAAGATCGATAATCGAAATTTCCAAAATTTTAACACGTAGTCTATTAATTTTGAGAATATGTCAGTTGCAAATTGTTAACTAGTCTAACCTGGAGGTTTAGATACTCTTAAAGTATCCCATGAGGTACCCAATACAAAATTGGTCTATTACATAATCATTTTGTTAATTTCTGTTAGACTAAGACCGTTAAACACCCCCCCCCCTCATTTAAAAATTCACAAAAAAAACCTGGCTATCAACCAAATCCCAAATCAAATGATAGACCCCAAAATAATCGAGAAATGATATGTTCACAACATTTTTACAACAAATCCTAAGTGGCAAGTTATTACTGGTTGTTACTGTTGTGGCAAAAAAGTAATCTTAGTGTTAGGTTCAAATTTGAACCAATAACAACTAACTACCTATGATTTGTGGTGAAAATGTTGTAAAAATATTGTGGACGTAGCACCTCTCAAAATAATCAGGACTTAGTTGAGTTCGATACATGGTGGTTACCTTTGGTTGGCAATCTTGGGCGGCATGCTTAGAAAGAAAGACTACTTCAAAATAAAGTTGTCCACGTCACTGGTTTTTTTATATAATTTCTAATAACTCATAAAAATGAAAATAAAATTATTAGTTTACATTATACTATCAATGTAAAACAATAATTGTTTAAAAGGAAAAAGCCAACATTTTATCTAGAAAGAGAAAAAAAAATGTTGATTTTTGCAAGAGCTTATTCATTTACAACACAAACTAACTTTAATCCCAAAATCCCGAAAAGATATCTCATGCGTCAAGCGCATACAAGAGTTTTGCGGGATCCTATATTCAATACAATCCATTTTATTCAATGATAGAGTCACTTTTCAAATGTAGCTAAGGATATGGCCAAGCACAACAAACTGCTCTGTTAAAAGCATTTTATAGGCAACACTAGGGGTGGCAAAATTGGAGACGACCCACCAACTCGACATGATATGACACGAAATTAGCAGGTTATGGGTTGAGGTTTAATGGGTTTATGTCATATTAGGGTTGACATGACTAACTCGTTTAATAAACAGGTTAAGTTGGTGTTCAACATATGGAACCCGTTTGATCCATTTGACTAGTTTAATTAAATGACGTTTTACCAATATACCCTTCAAACCATAAGTATATAAACTTATTAGTTGTTGTGGTTTATTTTCTTTGACATATTGTGATTGATTATTTGTGATATTGAGATATGCTTTAGTTTTGAATGATTATTTGCGATGCAGTTACTCTTTAGTTTTGAATTTTATATTAAAAATATTTATTTGCTTGGATTTTTATAAATATATATATATATATTTTCATTTTAATAAAATCCGATAAACAGGTCGACATGACTGAGCCATTTAATAAATGGGTTGTGTTAGGGTTGAGGAATCTTAACATGTTTAATAAACATGTCGGGTTAGTATTGACCCATATAATCAGTACTCATGAGTTGATACAGCACGAACCCTACACGCAAACGCAAATTGCCACCCTTAGGCAACACATGCCATTGACAAGCGTTTTCCTATTTGTTTGATTTATTATCAAAACAAACACAATTTACAATGAAATCCAAACACCAAAACAAAATTAATCCCTGAAACGCAAATCATTTGCAAATACTAACCTCCAAACTTCCACAAGTACCACTAACCTTATTTATAAGCCAAAATATTACAATTCCAAATTAAAACAACTATTCCAAACCACACAAGCACATCACATCAGAACCAATGTTCAAAGCTCATGGCAAACCCACGACTGAATATAACTTGCATTTGCAATCTTCAATTCAAAACTTTGACATCACTCTCTGCTATTAGATGATGGCTGATTCGACAATATTCGCACATGCACATCAGTTACCACCACTGTTAATGTAAAAATGAATTCAAAAAGAAAGTCAGTGGTTAAATAGTTATTTGGGGAAAAAAAATACACACAAGAATAAAATCTTCATGAAAAAGAAAAAATTGCTCTACAGCTTTGACGAAAATTCATCATGCCTTCATTTTCATCATTATTTTAAAATACACGTCTATGGACCACGTAAGCACCTATACTCGTCAGCCACATTCTTTGCCATAAAAGTCTGAGACAGATCAGTGATGGTTGTGGAGTGGAAGAAGGAAACTAATCTAGAGTTTTGAGAGAAAAAGACCTCTATGGAAAGACTACAGTCACTAAAACTAAATACAAACCGATGAGATTGAGCTTTTGGATTTCAAATTTATTTCAAGTTTTTTTTAACTAGAGTTAAATTTATGTGGTTTTGTTTCGTTTTTTCATTTAGGAAGTTGAATTAGAGTTGTTTTGAATGTATGGCCTTTTATTATTGGTTGGGACTATTTGAGACCTACGTCCTAATAATTTCTCCTTAGAAGGACCTAACAACATATACGAATTGAATAGAAATTCTCAGGAAAGTACCTACTTATCGACACAAAAGATCATCCAACTTCTACACACCTTGTCAAATCCATAAAATGGTTTTGAAACCTGAACCGTTCAAAGAACCAAAGAACAAAGGGGTTTAAGGTTTTTGAGGTTAGACCAAAATCTAACCGAGTTCGAACTGTAATGATATCATAATTAATTTAAATATTATTTAAAATATAAATAAATATAATAAATTAGTATAAATAGAAAAAAAAAATGAATAAAATAGGTCAAAAAATAAAAATATAAACCATCTTTCAAATATATTTTTTATATCAACAAAATATTATTAATTGTTAAAAAAAAAAATTATTAATTTACATTATACTATCAAGATAAAATAGTATATTATAGACAAAACAAATGCTTACAGCATTATATTTTTATATAACTATGTATAATATTTGCACTTGTTTAATCTATAATGTAAATTTTAATTTACAATAACACATGAATTTAATATATAAATAAGTGGATTTATAGTACCAATAAATAATGCAATTAAATATTTAAATGTCTTATAAAAAATGCAATTAAACGAAATTGGTTAAAAAAAATTTAAAAGCAAATAAATAGTGAAAACGTGGCCCACATGTCTAACCTTTTCATGGGGAAGGGGGTAGTGTCTGCCCTATTGGTAGACAACTTTATTGGAGAAAGAAAAAATTCTTAGACTTTTGATTAGAGGTAGTGTCTGCCATATTGGTAGCAACTTTATTGGAAAAAGAAAAAAATTTTAGACTTTTGATTTCTTATGGTTTTGCCGTTTTGGGTACTAGTGACATAAGAAGAAAGGAAACCCCCAAAGAAGCAAGAAGAATAAACGCAGAAAGAAAACACAGAAGATTGGAGAAGAAAGAAAACTGCTGGAAAACGCAGAAGAAGCAAGGTAAAGATAAGGTTTGTTCTTTTCATTTCCATTTTATTTTGTGGACTTGGGGATGGTGTGTTTTGGGACGCATTTTCGGATTTGTGCTGAGGATGAGAGATAAAAAAGCCAGAGTTCAACGGAGAAAATGGCATAACATCAACGGCCCCGTCTTTTTTTTTTTTTTTTCTTGCTTCAGCCTGACGCATGAGATCCGGCCACAGCTCTCAAACCCAGAAGGTTCAACCGCAGTTCGCACGGTCCACTATATTTTTTGTGCAAGACAAGTTTTGGGTTTAAAGAACAGACTCAAGAGACGGTTCTAGTTAACCGGGTTGGACCGTATGGTCCGATCTGAATTTCAAAACCATCCAGAGGAGAGATAAGAAACATTTTACCACCCAAATACAAGACTCCAAAACTAAATTCCCAAAAGAAAAAGAAAAAAAGAAAGGCCATTACATAAACTCTAACACCCAAATACTCAGACCGAACCAAATGGTAAAAACTGGGGGAAAAAAAAAAAAAAAATCCAAACATATAGGAAAAGAAATTACTGATATCTTTTCCTGTCAGCTCCTACTGCACTGGCAGCCGTGGCCGCCCTGGCAGCCGTGGCAGGACTTCCCTGGATCCCCTTTGTCCCCTTTCGGCCCTTTGTCCCCTTGCGGCCCTTTCTCACCTTTGTCCCCTTTGTTCCCTTTCTTCCCTTTTCGCCGGACAATGTAAATCGTCACTGCGATTAAGGTGATTGATATTGTTAGAGTCAAGATACACCCCAACACGAATCGCGTGGATACTGGTTGTGGTTCACTTGGTGGAGGCCATATGTAGTCATCTGGTAGTGATGGAGTGAAAGGGGGAAAATGTGGGATTGGAGGCAGCTCAAATGCTGGCACTGTTGGTGGTGGAGGCGGAGTAAGGGAGGGAAATTTGGAGACGGGTAGTGGTGGTGGTGGTTGTGAAGAGAGGGTTGAAACTAGTGGTGGTGGTGGTGGTTGTGAAGAGAGGGTTGGAATTAGTGGTGCGATGATGGTGGTAAACAACATGAAGAACAGGGCAAACATGGTTGAAATATTTGGATTTTGGAGTTGGTGAATGTCCGTCTGCTCTGAAATAGCCACAAAGCCATGCTTTTTATAGTTGCTTGGATCACCATCGTTTAATAGATAGTCTTAGGCAGTCTAGACTTCACCAACCTCATTTTTATTTTTTGCATGAACCTCTTTTGTTTTATTTTGTTATTTTATCCTGCTCTGCTGCAACAAAGCCTAAAATACCCCGAAAACAAAAAATTACCCAAAAATAAAAAATAAAAAAAGAGCTTGCTCACATGGGCCATGGACCTTTCTATTTTTATTAATAGGAAAGTCGGTGCATGAACAATAATACATGCACCCACTTTCCTGTTGAATTTTCTAGACCGTACGTAATGGTTGTTAACTTCTCAGTTGTGGCTTGTTTGGCAATCGTGATAGTGTGGCGTTTCAGGTAGTTGATTTTCAGACTTGTGTTGTATTTCGTGTGCATGTGTTATGTAAACTCTTTCTCTTAATAAAATCCGCTCGTTCCTAAAAGTTCCTATAAGTTCACTTGCTGTAACTTGAAAAAAATTACACATTTTTAAGACCATAATCACAATGGCAGCTCCACCATATATTTCTAGGGAGTTAGCAAATAAATGAATCTTGAGTAAGAGATAAATACTATAATCTACGAGCTTATTTCAAATTTGTCCACAGGATACACTAGCAAGAAAATAAAAAATAAACTATAAGTTTATTAGACATATTATTTTTTTATATAATGAACATATTAATTATTGTTACTAAAATTAAATTTTGAAAATCATTTATTGTTTCTAAATACAATGAATGTGTTAATTATTGTTGTTAAGTGAACTTTAATTAATATTACCTAGAATACTTTTATTTATTAGTTTATGGCAATTATATGTTTATATTGTACTATCAATATAAAATTTATATTGTAGATTAAATACTATCAATGTAATATTTTCAAAAAGTGTATAATATCACTTTTGCATAAAAATGTATAATGTTCTACATATTTGTTTAGAGACAATGTAATTTTTATACTAAGAATTTCCATTAATTTATTTAAAATTTGTTAAGATCTAAATGAGTATTTTTTTAGGTTTAAGATGAACAAATTTTGCTATTATTGTTGGACTTACTATTTTTTACTCCCCATATTTTAGATAAAATTGATTTGTTGTTGGGATTTTTTTTTTTTTTTTGAAAGACCAAAATATTGTTAAGAGAATCATATTTAAACTTATTTCAGTTAGGCTTAAAAATAAATTTAAGGTTAGGGTGTTCAAATTTTTATTAAATGAGTTAAATAAAAAAACATTAAAAAGATATTATATATATAAAAAATAGATTGCCAAATCAGAGAGTTCATTTAAACTCCAATCCTGAACGTCTATACATAGTGCCGCTGATGACCGTAAATTCTTATTAAAATATAACGGTGAGCATACCACAACTTATCATATCACCTAATTTTACTTAAATTAATTCTCCACACTCCATCATCATCTTCAAGAATCTAACTCTAGCTCCACCACTACTCATCATCTTCTGTTCGCTGCATATTTTATGTTGTGAGTGTTTGATATGCCTTTCTCATTTGTTGCCACCAGTGAATTGTGGCCTCACCAATGACGAGCAGCAAGCACTGAAGGCATCAGCATCACCACATGACAAAAAATAACAACCTCCAATAATACAATTGTTAAATTGTATACCCAACTAATACATCTAAGGGAAAATCACTTTAGAACACGAAACACAAATTTGTTGAGCTAACCCCAAATTTCTTAACTTAAACTGGATAGAGACGATGAGCTGGAGAGTAGAGAGTTAATGTTGTTTTTTATTTTTTATTTTTAATAAGAAGAGTTTTCGTGTCTTAATTATTAATTTCTAGAGAGAAATTATGACATTCCCTTGAATGTTTATTTTTACCTTTACATTTTATAAATCAATGATCCAAAAAATAATTGATGTCTCATTTTGGAGAAATTATAAGATCCACATTGTGGACAAGTAATGTAGTTCACAATTTCACTAAAAAACTTTCACATGTTTAAAATTGTTAGTAAGAAAATTTTTTTAAACAGAAATTAATTACTGACTTAGCAATTTTAAACAAGTGGAAGTTTTTTAGTGGAATGGTGGACAAATGACGTAATTCACCAGAGGACTTTATAATTTCTCCTCGGTTTGATAATAAAAAATTATTATCAGAATTGAATCGTCATATGTTAAAATTCGCTTAAAAAAATATAACACATACACTAGTTGGGCGGGCCATGGGGACAATTATCCTTCCGAACCTCCCCAGGCTGCGGCCTTCGCGTCTATTAATGTTGAATTATTTGCAACAAAATACTCCAACCGTTTTGGCTTTTGGGATTAGGAAAAAAGCCTATATCTGTATTTTGCATAGAGCCAAAAATGCCTTTAATATTGTATATTCCTCTTTTTAAGTTTTATCCCCCTTTCCACCCATTCATGATTCCACTCCAACCGATTTGCTTCGACACATTTTGTTACTTGAACTGCTTGGCATCATGACGACTACTAGTCACAGGTCAATTTTGAGTATATTCTACTGGATATGGATAAACCGCTAAATTTGCGCAAGCATAAAACTATAAATTAATGAGACAAACACAAGCAGAGACTGACCCACGTCCCAACGCCTAAACGGATGGTGATTGAAATATTCGGATTCTGGATTGGAGGTGGAGCTGGTAGTCATCAGGACTAGCCATAAGACATGCTTTTATAATTTCATGGATCACCATTGTTTGCTAAGTGGTCTCAGGCACTCTCTCTCAGCTACTGTAAGGCAATACTTTTACTATTACAAAACTTCACCAACCTTGCTCTTTTGTTTTTTATTCTTTTTGCATGTGGGTGTCTCTGTCTTGTTTTTTTATTCTTTTTGCATGAAGCTCTTTTGTTTTGTTTTGTTATTTTTTCATGGTCCGCTGCTAAAACAATAAAAAGCCTAAAATACTCCCTCAGTCTTACTCTAAAAACAAAGAATAACCACATTAAAAAAAAAAAAAAAAAAAAAACTCACTGCTTCTAGCCCACATGGCCATGGTCCAAGCCACATGGACCTTTCTATTTTTTATTATATTTTTATAAATCATCGTTGACCTTTGGTGGAAAATAAAACACTGATGATCATAGCTATTTTATCTTAGCTAGCTAATTAAGAACATGCAAAAGTCCTTTAAAAAAATGTAAATAGAGTACACCATTCACAAAAATACATAAAAACCCCTCCATCTTTTGAACCATATTTCAAAATATTTTACAACATGCTAGCGTTACATCTAAATATAGATTTTACTGTAGCAACATCTATATCATTTTCCCATTTGTTTATTTACTCTTCTCTCTCTCTTACTTCTTCGCTATCACTCCTCAACTCTCTCATTATTGGGTTCTAGTCACTTGTCATTGTTGAATTTAACGTCATTGTTTTATATTTGGGTGGTTGCAGTGGGGGCAATGGTTGCAGTGGCTGGGGTGGGTTGTTGGCGTTGGTGTTGCTAGGCTTGGTTTGGGTGGTTGTCGTCGTGACTAGGGTGGATTGTCATTGTTTGTCGTGTCTACGGTGGATTGTCAGTGTTTGTCGTGGCAGAAATTTTAGAGTTGTCATGATAGTGGTCTTAGGGTTGTCCATGAGGTGGCTTTGGTTTTGTGGTGGTCATGTTAACAGTTTCAATTTTGCTGGAGGTGGATTTGGTTTTGGGTTTCAGCCATCAGTGTGTGTTGTTGCTAGGTTAGAGTTGGTGGTTGCACTGTGTTGGCCATGGGTTGTAGTTGGTGTGGGTAGAGAATAAATTATTTTAAGAGTTGTGTTTATTGCATTCTATTTCACACAACCATAATACACAGTTTGAATTGAAATTGTGATTTCAACTGACAATTTCAATTCAACTTGTGTGTGTGTACGCACATGTGTGTTTAGGGAACAAAGTGTAAAGTAAAATATTACTTAGAGTAGAAAAATGTAATTTTCCTTGATTGTTACTAGTTTAATAAATTACAATAGTAGCTTTTATAACTTTATGTTATATTGGTTACATTAGGCTAAAAAAATTTCGAATTGTAATAATAAAAAACAATATTATGAGCATTTATTATATAATTATCTTCACGCTTTTTATTTATACATAAATTTTAATGAAAGAGAATAAATTATTACAAAAATTGAGATTCAATTATCAAATTTTCTTAACATCTTTTACGAGTAACATTATTATTTTTCTTCTTCAATCAAAATTTATGCTTCAAAAATATTTCACAAAAGAAACACACAAAAAAGTCAAATTACTAATAAAGACAAATGCTATGTCCTTAGCTGATTTCAACCCATTACATATTTGACTAATTCCTTATCTTAACTCCGACATTTTTACATTTATGGCCTGTTTGGAAGTTTAGAGAGGGAGGAGAGTAGAGGGGAATGGTTCCCCTCTATCTTGTTTGAATGTTTTTAAAATTAGTAAGGGGGAAGGGAGTAATTAGCCCTTCCTCTTATTTGGATGTTTTAAAAATTAGAATGAAGAGGGGAGGAAATGATTAAAATAAACAAATTTACCCCTATTTGAAAATGGACTTGCAACATTGGTCTATTATTAATTTAGAAATGGTAAATTGAGAAATTTATCTAGTCAATAATTTATCTACTCTACTTTCCCTCAAAATCTCTCTAATTTAGGGGAATTAAAAATGAGGGGTTGGAGGTGGTTGAAACATCTTCAAACTCCTCTCCCTCATTCCTTAAAAAAACTTCCAAATAAGATAATTGAATTACTCTCCCTCCCTCTACTCTACTCCCCTTTTTGTTTTTAAACTTCCAAACAAGCTATTAAGTTGGAACAAAATTTAGCTACAAAATTAGTTATAGCCTTAACCTACAACCTTACTCAATATCTTTTTATTAGATGTAAATTTTGACAAATTAACTATTGAATTACATCTTCTTAATTCTTATATTTTCAATCCTTTAAAAATTCTAGAAAATTAAAAATTAATAACTAGGTCACTAATAAATTGTTTAAATTTCAAATTTTTATAATTTAAAATTATGTATAAAGTATAAGCTAATATATTATATAGTAAATAATATTATAGTAGCACAAAATTTAATGTATATTAAAAGTATAAAGAAAATACAATTCAATAGTTGGATTTTTAAAATATATAATAATATTTATTTTATTGAGTAAAGTTATAGATTTAATATATATTTAATTTTGTAATTAAATTTTATTCTTTAAATTATCAAATAATTTACTTTAATTATTTAATATAATGCTACAACATGTGGTGGGTGGCAGCGGGGTGTGAAAGCAGAAAAGCTTAGGCCAGAGCCAGGAGACGTCTGGACACTGGAAGCATTAAAATAATGTTGAATTATTTGCAATAAAATACTCCAAGTTTGGGAATAGTAATAGAAGTCAACATTTGTACTTTTACATGGGGACAAAAAATAAATGACTTTAAGCTATTGTATATTCAATTTTTTAACTTCTGCTTCGACACATTTTGTTTTGTTATGTTTCGTTGTTTTCCCAACTTTATTCGAATGATATCTTTTTTTTTTTTTTTTTTTTTTTTTTTTTTTTTTGAGAATCATTCGAATGATATCTTAAGTACATGAAATGATTGCCATCGTGACAGACTAATCACGGGTCTATTTTGAGTATATTCTTCTACTACATCTAAACAACTCCGTTCCCGGACAGTTAGACGAGTAATTTTTAGGTACTTCCGGAATATAGCGAATGATATTTCCTTCTCGTCCGTTCATTAAATTCATGATAAGGTCCATCATAAACGTGAGAGGAGGAAACACCATTTCTCTAATATCTAAATACTTTTCCAGTGAGACAAACACATGCAGAGACTGACACACGCAGATACTGACACATGCAGAGACTGAACAATCTTTATATTCTTTTAATAATAAATATTTAATAATTTGTTGTCATATGCCTCCCTAGTCCCTATCCCCCTACTCGAAAAAACTATTCATATCAAATTTAAATAGCTTTCTTTCCTTTGTCCTATCTGTTCACTTTTCTTTCCAAATTTAAATTGTTTTTATAATAAATCAAATAATAGTCGGTTAAAAAATGACACGAATGATTGAAGCCAGCATACATTTATATTTTTCATTTATTATTATTGTTTGTGTTACCTAATTTTTTTGATAAACGTTATCTAATACTATATATATATATATATATATATATATGATAACAATTTTCATTTATCATTACTTTTGTGTTACCTAATTATATATATATACTATAAAACTGAAATTATTGATTTATTTAGAACTTGTCACATGGGATTTGTTACTGCCATAATTTTTCACATTAACAATATTTAAAAAATAAATAATAATAATAATTAAAAAATATCTTTCTCCCAAGTACAAAACTCAATAAAATTACTCTCTTTCTCCCCCAATTCTGAAATTGTCAAACTAAACAAAATAAAACTTGAGTCCCATCTCCTTCTTTTTCTTCTTCAACTCCTCTCCATGGTTTCCCCTATGGAAAACACATATACAGGATCCAACAACTATGACCGATCTGTGGCAGACTAACGCAAGAGACAACTCTCCACTTCTACCCATTTGCATAGATGGCTTTGCTTGAAGAGTTTCAAAATCCGACTAGCACTATGAGATTCAATCTCTTTCTGGCCTGATTGAACTACCCAAACTCCTTTACATCGGCAAATTTAGCAGCTCCTCCATTCCCGAACAAGACTTTGGAATTGTAGATGGGCTATGACAAAAAAAAGGTCCAAATTTGGTCTAGCCCAGCCGTTGGCTCAAAAGAGAAAATAAGGTGTTGAGATACAATTTTTTCACTCACGTCACGTGCCCCTATCCTATTTAATCACATTTATTTATTTACCAAAAAATACCAAAATATCACCCATAAATTATTATGGGCCTCCATTAATATTGCTCATTCCATTGGCCTACAAATATTTCATATCTTATTATCTAAATTGGATCATGATATAAACTATCACAAAAAGTCCAAAAAACTCATATCTTATCCAATATTATTATTATTATTTAGCTAAACCCAAATCGGCCCTACGAGCCCAAGGCTACTTATCCTTGGCAATATTTCAAAAACCCAGGATTCAAGTCCATGGCAATGCTATTTTATCAATGGAATTCAAATTTATAATCAAAGCCTATGGTTTAAACCCATGACAATTTATTTATCAAAAGCCCAATTCATATTGATAATATCAAAAGCTCAATTTTCATTGGCAATATCAAAAGTCCAATTCTCATTGGTAATATCAAAGCCCAATTCTCATTGTTAATATTAAAAACCCAATTCTCATTAGTAATATCAAAAGCCCAATTTACGTTGACACTATTAAAAGCCCAAGCTAGTTACATGGCACTATTACGTTAACCTATGACATTTATTTATTTCATACCATATTACAAACCCATGAAATTTATATAATAAGAACCCATGGTCACTATTTATATCACAACATTTCCAAAACTCATGGTAATTATATACCTTACAAGCCCATTATAATTATCTATAGCAAAAACCCATGAGAATATCACATTATTCCATTATAGTGGTAGTTACCATATTTTATTTGAAACTCATAGATATTGTCTCAATTAAAACCCATGGTAAATATTATTCACAGGAAACACTGGAGGTTACTATTTAAAAGCCCAAAAGAAAATATCATTTACAAAATAATCCATGACAAAAATTATGATAAACTATACAAGTTGATATTTAAAACCCATGGAAATTAATACCCAAAACCTATCATAAATATTCATTAAAGCTCATGAATACATTTCATTTTTACTAACAACTAAAGCCCATGTGGAATAAAAATCCATGGCAATATATGGTAGCTTTGTCCATTTTGTAGGGTTTACAATGAGAAAGCAAAAGGATAGGCCTAAATGGAGAGAACCACCAAGTTAGAGGCCCACCAAAATACTCAACCCTCATGGCCAAGCCCAAACTGAAATCTCAATCAAAACAGCTCATGTATGCAATTGACCCAACTAGAGAACTCCTTTTAGTTCTGCCTTCAATTGGAGATCACCCCAAGAAGAAACCAAGCTTCCAAACCAAATTAGGAGCTAGCCATCAGTCCCACCAGCCTCTTTGTCATTGCCAATTTTGTCATGAACAATACCAGAGGTTGGACTGACACCTAAAATAATAAATACCCTTCTTCTCCAAGTTTTGGTCACAACTTAAGGAAGCCATAACCAAGACTTCCAAGCTTATGAAATCCTCAACTAAATAGTTTATTTTATTACTAAAAATGTATGTAATTGATTCATGAACCAAGCCCATGAATCCCAAAACGGGAAAATTAGGGGAAAAGGATTTAGAGGGCATAAGGGGGTGTTCAGCAGAAGTTCCCAGTAGAGGCTTCAATGGTTGACACTTGGCTTAGAATGTCAACCAACCCTCTTGAGCTTTGATCCTAGTTGCAGCAAGCAAGATCTCTAGTCCTCATACTTACCCTAATCCTATTGGATGAAATTAATCTCCAAATCCAAGCATTTAATGCCTAAATTAGGAGCATCTCAGCCTCCAACTACATTATCCAAATAAACAAATCACTCTAAAAGCAAGTCTCACCATTTTGGGCCAAATCTCAGAGGAGATATTTTGGGATTTTGCTGCTGTCAGACCTAGTTCCTTCTAAATTTTGCTAATCAATCCCTTAAGCTTCACTATAAAAGGAACTACCATCAACTCATCAAGGGAATAAGATCTCCACATAAAATTCTTCACCCATCATGCTATTTTCAGCTTATAAATAAGTCCTTTAGTTCATAATGATCCATAAATACCCATGTACACTTACTGATAAATATCCCATTCCATCTCCTCAGAAAATCTCAAGCAACTTAAAATAGTCATAAACAGCCCCTCTTTACACCATACCTGAAAATGGCTAAACATCACTTCATCTCTCTTTCATATTTCCATATATTCACTCATACTTTCCACAAAGTAACTCCCACCACTTACTATACACATATATTCATTATTATGGGCATGATATGGCACATGGAGGTCTTATTTAAACATTTGCTGCACTAGATGGACACTCTTTCTCTCCCTTCATTCCATCCTAATTTTCCTATTTTACTTGTAATTATGAAGCTTTTAATCCTTGTTTATTGCTATTATAATGAAGGCCATAATGTCTTAGATACTATGGAAGTTTTCCCTCATGTTGACTTAATAATAATGAAGAAAATATATGATTTTTATCATGTAAACACATTTATTAATCTGTCAGACATCTACCGCTGAAGGTCTGTCATATTCATTGCTAGACCGTTTTCCTCTTATATACTTTTTATAATGAGCCCACTTTTACATTAACTGGCTATGGAGGAAATGCATAATTTTTACTATGCAAATACATTTATTAATTTTTCAGACATCTACCGCTAGACACTTCTCTTGTTTACCGCTAGACTATTATTTAAGCACTTGTTATGGTGGGCCATCCTTTGTGCTAGCTTATCTTTGCATGAGTTATTTTTGAGACCTTATTATAATCTTTGTTGGATGCAACCCAGACCTTGAGCAAATATAGGCTTTTCACACTTCCGACCTTATGGTATCAGAGCCATCTTTTTCTGGCCAGTGATAGTAGTTTTGTGTTCTTTGTACTTTGTCTGTGTGTGCCCAATCTTTTGATACTTTCTTTGTTGTGTCTTTGTTCTTATCTTTTTTGGTGCCACCCTTGTCGAAAAGTGAATTCCCTAAATCAAACAGTAAGGCCTGTTCAGCTAGGAAAGCGTTAGGGCGTGCAAGGTAGAGGGTTGATTAGGGTATGTGTTATGAAATGCAATGGTTGTAAGAATAAACATAACAAGTATGTGTTGAACCTAGGATAGAATGGATAGATTATTTAGATCCAATTCCTCTATTAGCTCTGATCTAGTATCCCTCCTAATATTAAAAATGAAGAAGATTACTCTGTTGAAGAAATTGGTTTCACTGATTTTAAGAAATGGTGTATTCCTAAAATTGATACTAAATCCATCTATAAAACTAGTTGGGTCCAATCTATCTTCAATTATGAGTTTAGTGTTAGAACTGTTGAGCAAACATATTGTTGATACTGTATTTTGTTCGTCCACGATTTGCGTGTTGGACTCCAAAAAATCCAAAAATATTTTTTTTTCTCTGTGGGGCTGTGAGAACATCCAAAATGACATGGCGCAACCCCTTGGAACACCAGAGTACCCAAAGTGTCTTTTTTCAACTAAAATGACCAAAATGCCCCTACAACCTAAGGTTGATCGAAGGCCAAATGAAGTCAAAACCCTCACAAAACAACATTTTTCATAATTTTACCTCAAACCCGAGCTTCTCGAAGATTTTTAACAATTTTGACCTAGAGTTGACCTTGGGAGGCCCAAAAACCCTAATTTTGATCTGGCCATCAGAACTAGTTGAAACCAATGCCATTGCCAGGGCTATAAAAGGCCCCAGGAACCCTTCAAACTAGAAAAAAAAAAGACTTTCCCTAGGTTCTGCTCTCTGCTTGAATTTTTTCTACACATTTTTCCTCTCTTCCAAACACAAAAAACACACAAAAACACATCAAAGCTTCTTAATTATTTTCTTTACTAAAAAAAACACAAGGTATTGTTCTTATACCCAATCTTCTTCTCCTTGGTTCTACACTTTGGGATTTGGGGTTTAGGAGTGTGGATGTAGCTTTTTAGCTATTATCCACACCCCTAACCTTCTAAATCTATTTCCTAGTATTTATTTTGCTTTTATGCTTTAATAACATGATTTATTGATTTCCTAGCATGTTGCTTGCTTTATTTGTGTTTCTAGCCTAAATCTCCATGCTTTTTATGCTTTTTGCCTTTTTTCATGCTTAGATCTACATCCTTACATGCTTATATGTTTAGATCTACATGCTTTATACCCTATGCCATGTTTTCCTATGCTTAGTTCCTCTTTTTGTTCTAGGTTGATGTTAGGGTTACATGCTCATATGTTCATATGATGTTGTTGGCTATGCCTTGCTCGGATCTATGTGTTTTATGTGTTTATTTCCATGCTTTATAGTTAGATCCTTGTCTTCACATGCTTATATGCTTGGATTCATGTTCTTCCATGTCTATGTGCTAAGTTTCTACATAGTTACATGTATGTTTCTATGCATATATGTCTAGAGCTATGTTTTCACATGCCTATGTGCTTGGATCTATGTTCGCTACATGCTTTATGCTATCTTCCACATGTTCGCGTGCTCCATGCCATGTTTGTGTGCCTAGACCTAGGCCATGTTTGTCATGACCTGTGCTATTGTAGCCCTTTTGTCTCTTTGTCTTTCTTTCTTGTATTTTGGCCTATTGGTTCGAACTTGATGTAGACACTATGGTCTTTGTCATCGTCCACACACCAAGGCCCACATCAAAGAGTTTGGATCGCCCTTATTTGCATGTCTATGCTTACTTGTTTCTTTGCTTTATGCTTGTGTTAGTCTCTCTGGATCTAGGCTTTGCGGGTTTGTGGTTGTGTGGTTACATTCGATGCCCACGAGGCCTTGTTTGGGTGTAACCACTTGGGATGCATTGCCATGATATCGTTTGCTTCGTGCATACCGTTCACCTCTTCCGTTCTATGCCATATTATGCTTACCATGCTTGTTTATGCCACCTGTTGGCTATATATGCATCTTTACACGCTTGCTTATATGTCCATGCATGAGTCTTGCTTGCTAGTGTGTCGTCTATACTTCAACACAATGAAGCAATGGACATCTGATCAAAACTTACATTTGTCCCTCGCGGACACCATCTTTTGTTTGTTTCTTGCTTGTTTGCCTTCTCACTTGTTTGCTTGCTTTCTTGCTTCTTTGCTTGCCATGCCTATCATGCTTATCCACTTTATGCCTCTTCATATGTTTTTTTGCATCTTTTCCTTCTATTGCTTGTATGCTAGTTTCTTGTCTTTGCCTTTGCATGTACACACATGGAGCAAGGACGCATGGAGCTAGGGCACGGTTTCCCAAGCGCAAGCAAAAAGGGCGCGAATGTGAGCATGTCAATATAAGCCAAGCCGTTGTGTCTAGTAGGTTTAGGGTTCTAGCTTTTACCATTTGGTTATGTACTATTTTAAACCCCTTCCTTCCTCCTTCCTTTCTATCTTAGATGGGTTGTATTAGGTATATTATGCAATGCACCATTTCCTTTTCTCTCTGTGTGCTTGCATTGTGCATGATGTGTGTATATATATACTTGCTTGCCCCTTACGGTGTGATTGTCACAGTCCGTGTCACTTAAGGCGAAGCGATGCCTAATTTCCACCGCGAAAGTAGGGTGACATGTTGCTAGATTTTAGCCGTGGAAATTTGGTACTTTGCCCGAATGTCTAAGGAAAGCATAGATTGGGACCACACTCATTCAAAAGCCAAACCTCAAAGCCCCCATGCATGTGAAGCCCCAAAAGCCAATGCCAAAATCATGTTTTTTATTGCCAATCTCTGAAAATTAAGGTTTTATTAAAACAAAGAACTGTCCTTGGATAGGTGTTGTGGGGTGCCTAATACCTTCCCCACACGTAACCAAACTTCTAGACTCAAGAATGAAGAGTTTTTGCCATCCACATTATATTAGGAAAAATGCCCTTTTTCTTAGCTTAGAATTGGTAATAAAATCAACTAGAAATAGGTGACCAATCACCCCTTAGAAAAACCCAATGATTGGTGGTGACTCCACTTTATGAATGGAGCATTGATGGCTTACTTGAACAAGAAATTATTAATAAAATGGGTCATATGTCTATGGTTGCTAATGCTTATATTACCAACCATAATGTTGACCATGTTGAAATTGTTAATCTTCTTACCACCGGTTTTCCTGGAATCCTTCGTGGTTGGTGGGAAAAATTTCTTATAGAAGAGTCTAGAGAATCCATCAAAAAGGCTGTTAAAAAAGATGATGATGGTCTACCCATTTTTTATGAAAGAATTGGTCAAGGTATTCTAGATAGGGTCAATAATTTAATCTATACTATTATTAAACATTTTTTTGGAACTCCTTCTAATATTTCTTCTTGTATTAGTGACTATTTAAACAATTTACGTTGTCCTACTATATCTAATTATAGATGGTACCAAGATGTTTTTATTTCTAGAGTAATGCTTTGGAAAGACTGTTTGAAACTTTATTGGAAAGAGAAGTTTATTATTGGTCTACCTCCTCTTTTTGCTCATAAGGTAAAAGAAGAATTAACTGATAAAAATGGTGCTATTAATTATGATGATTTAACATATGGTGATATTTTTAGCATTATTAAAAAACTTGCTGTTAACATGTGTAATGATAAAAAAAAAAATGTTAAAATAACAGTTAAAAAATAGTAGAAAAGCTAAATATGGAATGAGTAATTTCTATGAACAATATGATTTACCCCTAATTGCCCCTTCCAGGCAAAAAGGGAATACGAAACACGATAAGGCCCATAAAGATTACAAATATAAAAGATATATATATATAAAAAAAAAAAGTTTTACTAAACCCAATGATTTTTATGATAAGAAAAAAAAAATGTTTATAAGAAACATGATAAGCAGAAATCTAGTAAATTGAAGAAAATTTGGTCACTTTAGTAAAGACTGCAAACAAAAACCTGGTAAATTGAAAAATAAACTTAATATGTTAAATATCAATGACAATGATAAAGAAGATCTGATGAGAATCCTTGAATCACGATCTTCTGATTCATCTAATTCATCATAAAAGGACATTCTCTCCTCAACTGATTATGGCTATCATTCTAATAGTGAAACTTCTAATTCCCCTAATATTAAAATTGGTTGTAGAGACTTTTGTTGCAATACTATTAATGTTCTCTCAAAATTTGATAATAAATTTGATAAGCCAAATTGATAATCTTGAGCTTAAAGAAAAATATTTTAAAAAGTTCAAGAAAACCATGATTAAGGATGAAAATGATAAAAAGTTGAAATCAAAGATAAGTCTTGATGAAACTTTGGAAAGATTTAATAAAAAAAAAGTCCAGAGAGATAACTATTAATGATTTACAACATGAAATTACCATTATTAAAAAAGAAATCATTGAGCTAAAAAAAATGTTACTTTTAAAAATTGATAAGCAATTTGATAATGAACAAACTGATAGTGAGTCTGATGAGCAGAAAGATGAAGATGGCCCCAATCAACAAGCTCCTCTTTCTAATACTGCCCCCTATTGATATTAATAGACTTAGTCTTATTAACAGATTGATCCCTCCAAAATGGTTTTCAAAAGTTAAAATTGTTGTTTTCCATGAATATGAATTTAATGTTATTGCTATGATTGACTTTGGTGTTGATGTTTGCCATGACAAATCCATTGAGAAACAATTTTCTACTAATGGTACTCAAATGAAAATCAAATATGATTTAAATAATGCTCATGTTTGTCATGACAATGTTTGTTTTAAAATCCCCTATATTCTTGTTAAAAACATGATTGATAAAGTGATCCTTGGCATCCCTTTCATAAACTCTTTATATCCTTTTCTTACTGAACATGACGGTATTACTACTGACCCTTTTGGGCAAAAAGGGAAATTTAAATTTGCTTCAAAATTTGAAATCAACACTGATGATTCTTTAAACCTAATTCATGCTAAAACCAAACATCTAAATTTTCTTAAACAAGAAGTTAGATAAAAGAAGATTGTTGAACAACTTTCCAATAAATTATTACAATCCAAAATTGATAATTTTCATAAAATATTAATTAATGATATTTGTTCTAATATTCCCAACACTTCTTGGCATAGAAAAAAACATATTGTTAATTTACCTTATGTTAAAGATTTTAATGAGAAGAACATTCCTACTAAAGCTTGTCCTATTCAAATGAATGCTAAAACTGTTGAATTTTGTAAAAAGGAAATTCATGATTTGCTTGCTAAAAAACTGATTAGGATTAGCAAATCCCCTTGGTCTTGTGTTGCCTTTTATGTTCAAAAAAATGTTGAATTGAAAGAGGGGCTCCTCATCTAGTTATCAATTACAAACCTTTAAACAAAGTTTTAGAATGGATTAGGTATCCTATCCCCAATAAGAATGACCTAGTACATAAGTTAAGTGATGCTGTCATCTTTTCTAAATTTGATATGAAATCTGGGTTTTGGCAAGTCCAAATATGTGATACTGATAAGTACAAGACTGCTTTCACCACTCCCTTTGGACATTATGAGTATAATATTGTGTCTTTTGGTCTTAAGAATGCCCCTAATGAATTCCAGAACATTATGAATGATATCTGTAATTCCTTCAGTCATTTCACCATTGTTTAAATTGATGATGTCCTTGTCTATTCCAAATCCATTGATGAAAATTGGAAACATTTATATACATTTCTTGATATCATCAAACATAATGGTCTTGTTGTTTTTGCAAAGAAAATCAAACTATTTCAAACAAAGGTTTGTTTCCTTGGCTATGACATTTCTGAAGGACAAATCCGTCCCATTAACAGAGCCATTTAATTTGCTGATAAATTTCCTGATGTCATTATTGATAAAACGCAGTTACAAAGATTCCTTGGGTCCTTGAACAACATTGCTGAGTTTTATAAGGACTTGAGGAAACAGTGCAAACCTCTCTTTGATCGACTACAGAATAATCCTCCTTCTTGGTCTAATACTCATACTTCTCTTGTTAAACAAATCAAGTCTCATGTTAAAACTTTGTCTTGTCTAGGTATCCCTACTGTTAATGCTTTCAAAATTGTTGAAATTGATGCCTTGGACATTGGTTATGGAGGTAATCTAAAATAACTTGTTTCACCAGACTCATCCGAACAAATTGTTCGTTTCCATTCAAGAGGCTGGAATATTGCACAAATAAATTATACTACTATAAAAAATAAAAAAAAATTTATATGCAATACTATGTATCTCCAAATTTCAAAGTGATTTGTTAAATCAAAAGTTTTTATTACGCATTGATTGCAAAAGTGCTAAATATGTTATAGAAAAAAAAAGTTGAAAATATTGCTTCAAAACATATTTTTTCCTGGTGGCAAGCTATTTTAAGTTTTTTATTATTTTTTATTATTTTTTATTTTGATATTGAATATATTAAAGGTTCTCAAAATGCTATCCCTGATTTCCTTACTCGTGAATTCTTGTAGTGCCACAATGGCAAGTAGAAGGTCCAAAGACAAACACCCTGCAACAGATACTACTAAACAACTTATTAAACAAGAACTTGCTTCTCCTGTTGCCATTACTAACTATTTTACTACCCTAGGTACTATCCCCAAACCAAAATACTACACTTTGTTAGCATCCTCTTTTGATCCATATGCTATGGTCCCTGCCGACCAACTTGTTAAAGCCACTTTCTTCCAAAACCCCAATGCTTTTCAATATGTTAAAAAACAATACTTCCAAAACCTGTTTTCCATTGAACCCAACAGAGCTATGAACAAAGATCCCCTTAAACTTGCTACAAATTACTTTCCCCTAAACTTCCACTGGATACCCAAAAACAATGGTAAAAATTTAAATTATTACTTTGCTATCCTGTTTCATGAAAAATCAGTCTTTATCAAATCCATACTTGATAAGATTGATAAATCAAAAATTATTTATCATAGTGTTTTCATCCTCAATATTGTTATTGAAGAAAAATGGGGACTTCGTCCTACTTCTACAAAACCTTTACCCGGTTCAGCTATTCCATATTCATACCATGATTATTTTCATGCATGGTTCAAGTTCATGTTACACCAAGATGCTACTATGACCCATTCCTGGTTTGTTAAGTTTGATAAAGATTTAAATTCTCAACTTCCTTTGTGGTTCATCCGCTAGTGGACACAATTTGGCCCTATTATTGATATTTTTCTAGGACCTCTGAATGGCTCCTTCAAGTATTTTTCAAGTGTTTTTAAGACAGATGCACATGGTGCTAAGTTTCCTGCTACCCTACATTTTGTTAAAAAACACAAGGTGTCGTGGATCCTGAAATGGCAATATGTCAAGGAAGACGATGTTCTTACTCGGCAAAGGTTTGTTAAATGGTGGAACAAATTTTCTTACACCGAAGATGTTATTGATAATGTTACTAGAGAATTCCCTTTTGATTCCTAAAGCACTATTAACACTACTACTCAGGTTAAAGCTCAAGCACCAGCGTACCCGCTGGGGCAGGTAGCCATGCCTTAACCCACTGCACCTGCGATCACATCTGCTACTAAACCTGCTAAGTCTTCTACCAAGACCAAAAAGTAAAACTTTGCTTTTGATAGTCTCAGCAGTTTTGATATATTTGTACCATTAAGACAAAAAAAGAAAAAAAAAATGAAGGATGAAGAAGAAGTAGCAAATGATAACTCAGAGGAAGAAGATGATGACCATGAATCCAAGGCATCCTCAGAAGCCTCTATTACTAATAACGATCCTTATTACCCTTATAATTAGGAATTATTTGGACATGATGAAGCTTCCACACCAGACTTAGGTGATGATTAATTTTGTCGGCATAAGGTCCAAAATTACTAAGATAAACAATCTCCTGTTAAGGTTGTTGATCTGCATTAATTCCCTGATAAATTTACTAAAGCTACTTTGATTCCTTGATAAGAGTATGGCTCTTGCTCTAGCTGTTCCCCGCGGGAGATGATTCCTTCTAGACAACACATACTGACAATTTTGTTGATCTACAATGAATGGTAAAAAGACAATTTTACTGTTCACTATTCACTGTTTAAATAGTGTTTTATTTTGCCTATAAAGGGAGGATGTCCCTTTCAGGTTAAGGCATCACTCAATTTTCCTAGTTTCAAATTCCATATAGTTCCCAAACTACTTCATGAGCTTGTAATCTTTTTCTATTCCAGTTCAAAGCCTTATATCTACTATTATCTCTTGTAAGTGTTTTAATCTATTATTGAAACCTTATTTTGCTAAAATACCAACTGCTTTTACTATATTGTTTTTTTTTTTTTTTTTTTTTTTTTTCAAGCTTTCTTTATATTCAGCATTTCACTTCAAGTATTTTACTTTTAATATCTTAATATATTGTGCACGTCCGCCCATATGACTTTTGCCCTTATGGTATATATATATATATATGGAATTGCTACAGTTGCTCCCATGGTCAAGAGAGCATTATTCGCATTCCATAAGAATATAATCCAATAAAATATCAAACTACTCCAGTTTTTATTCAATTTTTTTTCACTCTCCCCCATTCCCAACTTTTCTTTCTCTCTCTCTCTCTCTCTCTCTCTCTGAATTAAGATTTGAGACTTTTCTTTCCAATAAAAGATTTGGATGCTGTAGGTTGATAAAATCTTAGCAAAAGAAAGCTTTGAATAAGTTTGGTTGGTAAAATTTTGGGCAGAAGATTTGATATTGTTGATTGATGAAAATGCAAAAGAGATTTGGGTGTTTAATTTTTGAATGATAAAGTGTATCAAATTTGGGAAAAATAATAATAATAAAAAATTAGTAAGTAAATAATATTTAAATGAGGATAGAGAAATGATAGTGTGTTTATTGAAAAATATATTTGAAAAAGTAGGCAGACAAAATTATTTAATCTTTAAATAGGATGAAAATTTGGCTAAGCTATTGGAGATCTTAGAAGTACGCACTCCACTTCACTCTACCTGTATAATGCCAAAGGTTTGCTTCTTTGCCCCACCTAAAATAGAAAAGAATAAAACACACTCCACTTCCATACTAGCAACTACAAACTATCATTAGAAAATAAAAAGCTACAAAACATTCATTGACACTGTTGATAGCATATCTCTTCGATTTTTATTTTGACCCATTTATCTTTATACCTTCTCACTCAGTAAAATTGTTTTATTTTGTAATTAATACTAATTAAAATTTTCTAATTAACTGCAGTTTTAATACTGTCTTTTAATTCCCCCCCACCCCTCGGAACTTAAATCTTGGTTTCGCCATTGGTTATGTCAAGTAATTTCATCAAATTCCAACCTATATTTTGTTCATATCAATTTATCAACTTCATCTTTGTTTTTTTGGATAAGTTACAAAAGTAGCCAACATTACATTGCGTTTTGTGTGTGCGTGTGTGTGTGTTTCTTTTTAATAAACATGCATCCTACTTGGTTGATGCCTATACAATACCTAATGGAAACCATTTTAAATTATATTTTAATTTTACTATTAACTTTTAATTAATAGTTTTTTCATATAAGACTTTTTTCGTCAACTTTTAAAAACCATTTATTTCTCTATTTGTTTATATCATGTTAGCTTCCTTTACAGTAGTTATATCTATTACTTGGAAATTTCTATCACAACAGATTGTCAATGTTAATCCTTCCATCTAAAAACTACGGTTAACCATTATATATGCTAATTCTTAAATACTATGGCTCTCTCTTCCCATATGGTGAATTTTGATGCTGAATAATAATTTTGGTGCAGAATAATTTTACTATTAGCTTTGCTTTCAATGCCTAAACCAATTTCCACGGAAGTCTCCCTTTGCTTAACTCAACAATCTTTTTTTATTGTTAAGAATATTGGATTGTTTATTATTTTCAACTGAAGCTTTTACTTAACCATGTTTTAAATTATTTTATGGATTGCTTTTATATATTCAACCAAGGGCATTTTCATAGGTGTCTGTGTGTATGTGTGTATATTGTGGCGCTTTATGATTTCAATTTTAATTATTTTTTAATGTATATAAATTTGGAGATACAAATAATATTATTAGAATTTGAAATTGTGTATTTAACAAGTTAAGCATATGTATTTGTATTTAATAGTTTGATCTAATATGTATAGCTATATTATGGCTTTGATCTAATAAATTAATCTTACTTTTTGTTATTTTTTCAAAATTTGCACGCATGGATCTCTTGTTAAAGGAAGTTTATTATAAAGAAGCAGTGGTAACTCCATGATTTTTTTTTAGGGAGTTCAACAATAATAGAGCAAGAAATTTGTCATGGGAGTAAATAAAAAATAAAATGATATTTTGTTTTTCTGTACATAAAACTTCCATATTATATATAATAATCTAAAATAGTATGCTAAATACAATTTAGTATATAATACAACTATATTGGACAATAATATAAAAAAGTTATTAATAGTTTAAAGATTAGTAAGACAACAAATAAAACTAAATAATTAATCGTACATTTTTGTCAAATTAATAATAACTTATTATATTTATATGTATTTTCAATTAAATAAAAATGTATAATAAAGAAGAATACTAACACACCTAAGAGTAGAACTAAGAGTAATTTGAAACAAAGAAAAAAAAATAGTAACTAATATAAGTTTTTGCTTTTGAAGTGTATGGTTTCTTTTCTTAGAATCATGTATGGCTTTTTAATCATACATGTGATCACTCTCTTGGAATTTAAGTAAGCACTAAAAAACTTCTTGGACTTGAAAATCTATAGTGTTTATCAAACAATTTGATCAAATAAAGAGAAAAACTAAGAAAATACAGAAGAGATAAAGAGGTATAAAGAGAATGGGAAAGAATCACAAATGTAGATAGAGATTTATTGGTTGTAACAGCAGTGTAATTTTTTGCTTATGGAGAAAAAAAGTACATGAAAAAACTGTTTCATTTTGCTATCAACAGGAAAGTAAGCCAGAGTCCTGCAAAGAATATACATACATATATATATATATATATATATATATATATATAACAAATGAGCAAAAATGAAACTTTTGTTTTTAATAATATTCAATAAACAATACTTTCACAAAAATTTTATAACAAAATCTAAGTGGCAAGTTGTTAATGGTAAGTAAAAAGTGATGTTAATTATGGGTCCAAATAAAAACCAGTTACAACTTGCCATATAACATTTATTGTGAAAATATTATGAAAGTAATATTAAGATGATCATATTCAAATTTATTTTAGTTCAATTTATATAAAATTTAGGATTAGGGTGTTCAAATTTTTATTTTAGGGGGGTCAAAATAAAAGTTTTTAAAAAATTACATATAAAAAAAAATTGACAAGTATAAAAAAATTACATATAAACTTTCATTTTTGTTAATTTAGATGGACTCTTTTCTTTTTAAAATATTTCTTCTTTTCTAAGTATTTAAGTTTATTTCGTTTAGCCAAAAAAAAAAAAAAAAATTAAGTTTATTTCATGCAATTCGTATTTTGTCTTCTATTATGTTTATTTATCTTTTTTATCAATTATTTTGGTAGAAAAATATGGAGTACGGTTTATTCTAATGATTGTTGCGCGTACTAGAAAACTCTTTATATATACTAATTCAGAGTTGTTGCATTATCCAACCACTAAAATTCTTAGAGAAGTGATGAGATGTAGCACAAAAAATTCATTTTATTTACCAACGCGTAAATCTCAACATAACCCTACATATTTTTGTAATTAAAAAATGCAACAATCTTGAATGAGTATACATGAAAGGTTTAATCTTTTAGAAAAAAAAAAAAAATAGAAGAGCCTCTAAGCACGAGCAACATGCATGCATAGAAGCTAATTCCTACATAATAATGTTTAATTTAATTTTTAAAGTGTTAGTTGTAAATACATACATAGTAAGCACAAAGCACATTTCCTAAGAGATGATAGGGAATAACTTAATTAGTTGTAAAAAAAAAAAAATAATAATAATTAGCACCAAGCCACTTACAATATCTATTTCTATTAATCTATTAACTATATAAAGAGAGGCAAGAGGCTAAGGAATAGTGTTTTTTGGTTTAGTCAAGTTTGGACTTTGGTGAGCTAATTACCTTTTTTTTATATATATTATTATTTATATTTATATCCTTATTTTGGTTTAGAAGTTGTTATACATATACAACAAATTGTCACAATTCTTAAGACGCCCAAGCCCATGGTGAAATATTCGGATTCTGGATTGGAGGTGGAGCTGGTGGCCATCAGGACTAGCCATAAGGCATGCTTTTATACTTTCTTGGACCACCCGTGTTTGGTAAGTGGTCTCAGGCACTCTCAACTACTATAAGACGATACTTTTCCTATTCCAAAACTTTTACCAACCTTGCTCACCCAATGTGGGTGTCTTTGTCTTGTTTTTATTATTCTTTTTGCATGAAGCTCTGAAAGCTCAAAAAAGTGTTAAAACACAAGAGCTGTTTAGGCCTTCAAATTAAAGTTACGGCTTGATTGATTTTACTCTAACTAAAACTAAATGCGGAATAGAGTAAATGCGAGTGTATAAACAAATAAACTACTTTAACCCATAATCATTAAAACACAATAGTAAAATGAAAGGTAAAAGAGTAGGGAAGAAGAATGCAAACACAAGATAACATGCCAATGTGTTATCGAAGAAGAAATCGAAGAACTCGGTGAAAAACCTCTCCATCACTCTCTAAGTGGTAATCGATCCACTAGAAAATCAGTTGGGATACACGAATAGTAAAAGACCCTTCAAGCCTAATCTACCCAATGTACCTAAGTCCTCTAAGCTCCTACTCCAACAAGGCTTCTCGGAACCGTGTCTTGTCTAGCTTTCTAGATCCCGCAATACGCTCGATTGCATCCGCCGAGCCTCATTGTTTTCTTTTGGCAAATCTCCAAAGCTTCCCAAGCTCCAAAACACTCTCTACACTCTGAATATGTGTGGGCTGTGTTTGGGTACAAATCTGCTCTCAAGGTATGACAATTGGGGAGGGAAGGAGAAGAGATTAGAATGATTTCTCACTATGGATGAGTAGCTCTCTCTCTAAAAAAATGGGTGTGTGTGTTGTAGAAAACCTATCTAGGGTTTTTCTCTTTAAATGATCTCCTTTACATTTATGGGTAATAAGGGTATATATAGTATGGGTAAAGGGTAAAAAAATCACACTTAAAAATCCTCCAAGTAAAATGTTTTGCGACTACCTCCCGAAAAGGCTTTACCCGCGAGACACTTGCGAAACTGACAGTCTGGTATGACTCTTCAGCTTCTAGTCATGTGCTTCTCACATGCCCTTTTCGTGGGAACCCTTCTCGTGAACTTCTCACAAGCTAGTTGCGAAATGCACTGATCTTCATTTCATGCTCGATTCTTCACCAACTTAATACTAAACCTAATACAATAAAATCCCACAAAATACAATGAACAAAATTAAAGCAATTACAACACTTTTTTTTATAGAATAAAGCCTACATAAAACATAGTTGTAAATCACAACTTTACAGTTTTGTTTTGTTATTTTTTCATGGTACGCTGCTAAAACAATAATAAGCCTAAAATACTCCCTCAATCCTACTCTAAAAGCTAAAATAACTACACTACCAATTAAATAATTAATTAATTAAAAAAAAAACCTCACTGCTTTAAGCCCACGTGGCCATGGTCCATGCCACATAGACTTTCTATTTTTTATTATATTTTTATAAAGCATCGTTGACCTTTTGTGGAAATTAAAAGATTGTGATGATCATAGCTATTTTATCCTAGCTAGCTAATTAAGTATCTTTTAGGCAAAAATTATTTTTGCTAACTTATTTTACTATTTATCTTATTTTTACAATTATTTATGGGTCTCATTACACTTTTTAATACTATTTATGGGTCTCATTATATTATTTCAGCTAATTTTTATCTTTACTAACAATACTTTTAGCAAAAAAATTTTAATTTTAGTAAAATAAGCAAATCCCAAACAACCCCTAAAAACATGCAAAAGTCCTTTAAACAAATGTAAATAGAGTACACCATTCACAAAAATACATAAAACCCCTCCATCTTTTGAACCATTTTTCTATATAATTTACAACATGCTACGGTTATATGTAGATATAGATGTTACTGTAGCAACATCTATATCATTTTTCCATTTTTTATTCACTCTTTTTTCTCTTACCTCTTTGCTATCACTCCTCAGCTCTCTCTTCATTGGGTTGTTGTCTTGTCATCAGGGGCAGCTTGATCCATTTGTGGTCTTAATGTGAAAATTGATTTTTTTTTTTATATGCAAAATTACTTGTAATTAACATGAACCATGTAAATATTTTTTTTAATTGAAAGTCTATAGACGAAAAAATTGACAAAATTTTTAACACTTGTTGATGTGGCATATTTATAATGGCAACTGGTAAGTAAAAGAGTGATATTAGTTATGGACCTAGATGAGAATTAGTAAAAGTTTGCTAACTCAATTATTGTGAAAAATGTTGTAAATTTTTTTTGTATTTTTTTTGTATTTTTTTTGAGAAGTGTTACATTCACAATATTTTTCACAACAAATCCTACATGTTAAGTTACTTTTTGTTTTCTATTTGAATCCACCACAAAATTTTTTTTTTTTTTCAATAACAGCATGTAACAACTTGTTACTTAAAATTTGTTATAAAAGTGTTGTGAAAAATGTTGTAGACGTAACATTTCTCTCTCTTTTTTGTTTGTTTATCATTTGATAAAAAAATATTATTTTATCTATTGGTTAATATTTGGACTTAATTAATAGTTTAATACTATAACAATGAAATAAATAGCCCTATTGGTTAAAATTTGGGGGCTTTTTTTTTTTTACTTGAGGCCTTAGGCGACTGCATCAATTGCTTATAGCATTGAGCCGGCACTGCTTGTCATTGTTGGATTTAGGTCATTGTTTTATATTTGGGTGGTTTCAGTGGGGGCAACAATTGTTGTGGTTGGGGTGGGTTGTTGGCATTGGTGTTGCTAGGCTTGGTTTTGGTGGTTGTCATGGCTAGGGTGGATTGTCAATGTTTGTCGTGGCTACAATGGATTGTCAGTGTTTGTCATGATAGTAGTTTTGGGGTTATCATGGGCCATGAAGTGGTCTTAAGGTTGTTCATAAGGTGGGTGCTATGAGGTGGCTTTGGTTTTGTGGTGGTCATGTCAATGGTTTCAATTTTATTGGAGGTGGTTTTTGGGTTTCGGCCGTCAGTATAGGTTACTGCTAGGTCTGAGTTGGTGGTAGTAATGGGTTGTAGTTTGTGTGGGTAAAAAATAAATTACTTTAAGAGTAGTAATTATTACACACATCTATTTCGCACAACTTTAACACAGTTTGAACTGAAATTATGATTTCAATTGACAATTTCAATTCAAAGTGTGTGTGTGTGTTTTTAGGGGACAAAGTCTGAATTGGAATATAACTTAGGGTAGAAAAATGTAATTCCCCTTAATGGTTATTAGTTCAATAAATACCAACGGTAGTTTTTATAAATTTATATTATACTAGTTACGGTAAACTAAATTTTTTTTGAAAGAATCGTAATAATTGAGAACAATATTATGAACATTTATTATATAATCTTTTTTTGCTGAAAACGTTTATTATATATTCATCTTCACAATTTATTATTTATATAAAATTTTAATGAAAAAATAAATTATTACAAAAATTGTGATTCTATATCAAATTTTCTTAAGATCTTTTAAGTTTTAATGGTAACATTAATTGTTTTTCTTCTTCAATCAAAACTCCAGCTTCAAAAAATATATCAGGAAAGAAACATTAAAAATATATCACAAAAGAAACACATTCCAGAAAATCCAATTACTAATAAAGACAAATGTTATGTCGACAACTGATTTCAACCCATTAATCTTCATACTTATAAATAATAATAAAAAAGTCTCCCTCATTTTCAATGTGGTGTTACACATTTAATTATATCCTTATCTTAACTCTTAACATATTTACGTTTAAGTTACCAATTATTTTCGTTATTTAACATAAACTGCTACAACATATATACGTGTGTTTGTGGGTGGGTGGGGTGTGAAACATAAATGCTTAGGCCGGAGCCAGGGGAGGTCTGGAAGGGCATTTGTTAATGTTGAATTATTTACAATAAAATACTCCAACTTTGGGATTAGGAAAGAAGCCAACATTTGCATTTTTACATCGAGACAAAAAATAAATGCCTTTAAGCTAAATTGTATATTCAATTTTTAACTTTTGCTTCGACACATTTTGTTTGGTTATGTTTTGTTGTTTTCCCAACTTTCTTCGAATGTTATCTTAAGTACAAGAAATGATTGGCGTCATTATGACTAGCCATAGGTCTGTTTTTAGTATAAATTGAAAGAAAGATATTACGTCTACAACATTTTTACAACAAATCACAGGTGATTAGTTGTTATTGGTTCAAATTTGAAACTAACACTAAGATTATTTTTTTGCTCCAACAATAACAATTAGTAACAACCTGCCACTTAGGATTTGTTATAAAAATGTTATAAAAATGTTGTAAACATATCATTTCTCAAATCGAAATGATTGACGTCATTCCTTCGCTAACTTTCTAAGAAACCCATATGTTGTGTGAGGCCAAATAGTGAAACCAACATAAATGGAAACTGTCATGAACAAGATATTTTTGGCAATATCAGAATCATAAAGCTGGCAGATTCACTAGCATTTTTGGTCTACAGGAAATATTTACAAGACCAAAATGTTTGTGGTACAATGCCTTATAACTTTGCTGGGAGAGTCACTAGCATCTTCAAGTTAATTTGATTTGTCAAAATACAATAGGTAACAGATGAGTAAATATAGTATATATAGTATCAGTTTGATCAACATTAGAGGTTAGGCTTTGATGTAATGACAAGTGTCTTTCACCAAAAGTGACAACTCACGAGATCGAATGCATGATTTAGCTTCATTAAAAAAAAAAAAAAAAAATTTGAGGGCAAGGTTGCCCACTATCACATTTCCTAGACCTTCAAAAAATTGAAACTTTATGCATGTAGGGTATTTGGTTGAGAGGAAAAATAAGAGAGAAAATGGTGGGGCTCAAGAGTTTTCTCACTGGGTCCACCATTTGGGGTGATTTTGGAGTCTCCTCAATCCCCATTTTGGGGAAAAAATGTGAAAAGAAGAGTGAACTTGATGGGAAATTACCCATCTACCCACTCTCCTCCCACTTGTGTTTTAATGTTGTTTGTTTGTTTGTTTTTTTTTTTTTTTCCTCTTCGCTTTTAACATTTAGTCTGTACTTATTTATTTTTTTATATTGATAGTAATTTTTTTTCTTTTAATTTTTTTTATGTTATAAGGGCATTGAAGTAAATTTATACAAACTGCATTTTTTTTTTTCTTCTCAATCAAATAAAATATTTTGGATAAAAACTAGCTATTACACATACATGGAAAAAAGATTTTGAATAGAGTGTGTAATAAAAACTATTCAAAGATTTCTCATTTTCACTACTTTTTCAATTTAACCAAACACACATGAGAAAATTAAATATCTTTTATCCTTCAACTTTTTCATCATCCCACTATTTTCTATCCCCCAACCAAAAAAGCCTAAAGAAATGGCTATCGACATAGGAAAAAACAAAAAGGACCTATCACTTTAAAGAAAGTGGTCTCAAACATAGAAAAAGTAAGGTAGTGATATATATATATATATATATATATATATATATATATATATACACACACTATTTTGTAGTTACATTGCTATATTCTTAATACTTTTTTTTTTTTTTAACAAAAAATTAGATATCTAAACTTTAGGCATTTAGATTAATTACTCACTTTGATTGTTAGTATCTAAGAATTGATTATTTTTGTTTCTTTAACTTAACGATACAAATCATATACTTTTAGATAATTGAGATTATGGAGATATATGATCATAATGACGAGTTCAAGTATTGGGAATGAAAAATCATATGGCAATTTTGAAATACGAAAAAAAACCATTGAAGATTGTTGAGTAAATTGAACTAGGTATGGCAATTGTTTTTTACAGATGTTTATTTATTTTGTCATATATATTGATTAATATTTTTAAGGCTGGTTTTTTTAATATATTATCTTTTAATCTTGCATTTCTAAACTGAGATTTTGGCTTTGCCATTGTGTATTGGGTAAAACCCATTATTTTAATTAACATTCTATTACCAATACCTAGATCATCTCCAATAAGCTATTTAAACCTATTTTTTGAGAGCAAACACACAATAAACCAACTTCAACAGCCTTTTCAAAATGCAAAATTCAAACTACTCCATTTTGCGCTCCATATGAATTTAATCCAATAAAATATCAAACTACTCCATTTTTTATTTAGTTTTTTTTTCTCTCTCCCCCATTCCTAACTTCTCTCTCTCTCTCTCTCTCTCTCTCTCTTAGAAACCCAACCCTCTCTCACTCTCAAATGTCACTCTCCTTCTGAAATGTCTCTCTCCTAATCCAATCTAGCCATTGTTTGATTGAAGTCACAACCACCATAAATGGAACCCAGCGACACAAAACCCAACATGACAACACTACCAATTGAATCTAACAATGTTAAACCCAACCAGCACCATTGGGATCCTTTCTTTAAATTTTGATAAAATGCAGCAACACAGAACAATTTTGATGTTGCTGGTTGATGAAATCTAAGCAAAAAATTTGGGCTTTTTTCTCTTTTTTTCTCAACCCAACACATATAACAATTTTGATGTTGTTGGTTGATGAAATCTGAGCAAAAAATTTGGGTTTCTTTCTCTTTGTTTCTCTCAGCCCACCACCTCTATTTCTCACTCTCTATGACTTAAGATTTGGGTCTTTTCTTTCTAATAAATGATTTGGATGTCATAGTTGATAAAATCTTAGCAAAAGAAAGCTTTGAATTAGTTTGGTTGGTAAAAATCTGGGCAGAAGAGATTTGACTTGTGAGTGTTGTTGATTGATGAAAATGGGAAAGAGATTTGGATGTTTGTTGAATGAAAAAGTGTATCAGATTTTGGGAATAATAATAATAATATTTAAATGGAGATAGATAAAATATCATGGTTTTAAGAACTGAACTAATTAACCAAAGAACTGAAAAAGTGACATATTCCTAATTTTTACCGATTCTTGACTAGTTTTGACCAATTCCTTGTTCAACTGGTTGAACTGATCAGTCTGGTCTAGTTTTTATAATAGTGGAAAAGATAGAGTTTCTATTGAAAAATGTATTTAAAAAAGTAGATAGAAAAAACTATTTACTCTCTAAATGAGATGAAAATTTGGCTAAGTTGTTGGAGTTTCTCTTAGTCTTAGATGTACATACTCTTGATAAAAGTAGGGAAAATTTAGCAAATACCCTAAGGGCAGTGTTATTAAACCTGACCCAACTTGGTAATTCGGTGACCCAAGATATAAACCAGTCCGAGTCATTAATTGGATTGGATGTGCACAAGACTCAATCAAAACTAGTAAAACCCAATGGATTCCAAGCAAACTTTGTGATCTGGCTAAGTTTTAATAACCCAACTAGGTTTGTGAATTATGTAAAATAACATTAATAGGTTAATCTCATTGACTTCTTTACAGTTTAATGTGTGATAATTTAATAACTTAAATAAGAGAAAACCTAAATAAATAAATAAAAATGCACTTTTTGGTTTCACAAAACTAGTAAACATGTAGCTATGAGTATATCCTATATAATTTATGCATAAACCTTCTTTTCTCTTCTTTTTGTTTACATATTTTGGGCTTTATTTGTTTACTGATTTAAGTCTCTAACTTTATTTTTCCTCTTCTTTTATTTATAGATATTTAAAATTTTAAAATCTTTTTATTTGACCCTGTGATTCAAATTGTTGACTCACTAGTTGAACTAGTGATCTAGTGACTCGGTTCATAGACCGGGTTAACATCCGGTCCAAGTTTAATAACTATACCTAAAGGAATTAGTTTAGGTAATATTTTTAGAAACTTTTATGTGAAAAAAATTAATTATTTTGATACGTATTATATTTTTCAAAAAAGTGGAGTCAAAACTTTTCAAAAATGATTTATTATCAATTGTAAAAGCCTCTCCAATCTCCATCATTTCAGTGAAAGAATTATAAATTATGGTAAGCTTAAAAAGAGACCTAATAGCAGACAGTTGTAATTCCTCGGAAAGAACCTACTTTAGGACACAAAAGACCATCCAACTTTTCCGCACCTTCATAAACCTAACCTCAAGTACAAAGAATGCACCTTAACAATGCAATAACAAACCAATACAGAACAGAGATAGGAAACAGTTCACCCAAACACACTCCAAAACTAAATTTACACACACACACACACAAAAACCCAGAACCTCTAATACCTAAATACTCAGATGAGTCAGATCGGACCAAATGGGTAAAAACTGAGTAATAAAAAAAAAATCCAAACGGATAAGAAAAAAATTAGTTACAACAATCCCTAAGCACTACAGCGTTCACATCACACTCCACCAATCCCATCATCTGCCGCAATTTACACCATTCTATAGGCAAATTCTCATCAGTGCAATTTATTGCAAAGTTCACACGCTCCAGTATATCGAATATGCATACTGGCGGCGGCTGAGGCCGGATGTATTTAGCAATGAGAGCAATCGCTGTGATGATGGTTGTTGGAGCCAAGATATACATAGCAATGAACCGCAACCATTTGATGAGTTCTGGTTGACTTGGTCTTGGTGGTGACTGGTGACCGTGTGGTTGATGGAGTGAAAGGGGGCAACTGGGGAAAAGGTGGGAGTGGAGAAAACGTAGACGTTGGCAGTGGTGGAGTAAGGGTGGGAAATGGTGATGGATAGAGGGTTGGAACAGGTGGCTCCAGTGGTGGTGGGATGTCGAGGATGGCAAACAACATGAACAGGGCAGCCATGGTGAAATATTCGGATTCTGGGTTGGAGTTGGAGCTGGTGGTCATCAGGACTAGCCGTAAGGCATGCTTTTATACTTTCTTGGATCACCATTGTTTGGTAAGTGGTCTCAGGCACTCTCAGCTACTGTAAGACAATACTTTTCCGATTCCAAAACTTCACCAACCTTGCTCATCCAATGTGGGCATCTCTGTCTTGTTTTTTATTCTTTTGCATGAAGCTCTTTTGTTTTGTTTTGTTATTTTTTCATGGTACGCTGCTAAAACAATAAAAAGCCTAAAATGCTCCCTCAGCCTTACTCTAAAATCAAAAAATAACAACAAAATAGCCAAAACTCACTGCTTTAAGTCCACAAGGCCATGGTTCCATGCCACATAAACCTTTCTATTTTTTATTATATTTTTATAAAGAATCGTTGACCATTCGTGGAAAATAAAAGACTGATTATCATAGTTATTTTATCCTTAGGTAATGCAAAAGTCCTTTTAAAAAATGTAAACAGAGTACACCATTCACAAAAATACACCAAACCCCCTCCATCTGGTGAGCCATTTTCCAAAAATGTAATTATTTAAGGACAAAGTTTAGTTACAAAATTGGTTGTAGATTTAGACTACAAACTCACTCAATAAAATAAATATTACTGCATGTTTTGAAAATCTAATCGTTGAATTATATGTTCTTTACGCTCTTAATGTACATGTCAATTTTTGTGTCAATCAGATATCATTTACTATGTAATCTATAATCTTATATTTTATACATAATTTTAAATTACGAAAACTTGCAATTTAAAAATTTGTTGATGACATAACTATTGATTTTTAATTTTCTTGAAATTTTGCAAACATGGAGGATATAAGAAGAAGATGCAATCCAATGGTGGATTTGTCAAAATTCATCTCCAATAAAAAGATATTGAGTGAGTTTGTAGCCTAAGGCTACAATCGATTTTGTAGCTAAACTTTGTCAATTATTTAATATAAACTGCTACAACATGTGTGGGTGTGTGTTGGGGGAGGTGTGAAAGCAGAAATGCTTAGGTCGGAGTAAGGGTGGCAAATGGGCGGATTGAGTTATAAATGGGTTGGATCATAAATGGATTGGGTGTGTAATTATCCATTTATCCATTTATGATCCATTTATATATAAATTAATTATCCATTACCTACTCAACTCATTTAATTAATAACCCGCCCATTTAACTCAATATGTCCCAAATAAATAAATAGCTTATTAAAAACTTTAAAAACAAAAATTAAAAAGTTCAAAAATCACTTTTCCTGTTCTTTCCTTTCATTTTCCCTTTGCAAAATTCATTTATCAGCAACCAAACAAAGCCAAAAAGAGAAAATAAAATGACTTTTTATTTTTATTTTTTTTTCCTTTCATTTCTCAACAACCAAACAAAGCGTTAGAGAGAGAGAGATACGGATAGGGAAAATGAAAGTCTCGGAGAACGTTATGCTTCTCCAACGTAACGCCGGGATTGAGAGCCAAATCGCCTTCTCGCCGATCGTGGATTAGGTCATGTACGAGAATCAGGTGAAGGAGTTACTGATTGAAAAGGAGAAGTATTTGGCAAACATGGGCCTGACCCGTTTGTGTTTGGGGAATCGAGAAAACGACGCTGTTTTCGTAAACAGCAAAGCCGCGGTTCGAAATGGCGTCGTTGTGTGCGAAGAGTGCAATAGAAGAGAGGTTGGGTTTCACTAGTGCGTTTATGTTGCCGTGACTTTCGGGTTTAAGTCTCCAGCTAGCCCGATTGCCCGACCCGTTAAAAGGTTCTATTAAAACCAGCTTCGCTGGAGACGAAGCTAATACACTACCTTTGTGCGCTTTCTTTTTCGCCTTCTTCGCTTCGTACCTCTGCTACTTCAGCAGCTTCTTCTGAGCGTTCTTCGAGAGAGTTTGTGGTTGTGGTTGTGATTGTGAAAGGGAATTTTTGTCATTTTGCGTGGCCTCCATTGTTTGGTTACTGAGAAAATCTGAGGAAAAGTGCTTGGGCTTAGAAATCTAGAGGTTAAAGAGTTTGGGAAAGTGTTTGGTTACTGAGAAAATCTGAGGGAGTGTGAGATTGAGTTCATACTGTTGATTTAAGTTTTAGATTAGATATAGATTTTAAAAGGGTTTAGTGGGAATTAGTGGGTTTATTTAATTTTAAATTTTAGATGGGTTTAGTGGGTATTAGTGGATTTATCCATTTAGACCCATTTAATTAAATATCCAAATGAGTCTTTATCTATTTAACCCAAATACTCAAATGGGTTGGGTTAAGACTTATTCAAATAAGGTGGGTAATGAGTGGGTTTATGGATATGGATAAAAATTACCACCATAGGTTGGAGTCAGGGGAGATCTGGAAGCATTTGTTAATGTTGAATTATTTGCAATAAAATACTCCAATTTTGGAATTAGGAAAGAAGCCAAGATATGTATTTTTAAAATTAGGCAAAAAATAAATGACTTTAAGCTAAATTGTATATTCAAATTTTAACTTCTGCTTGGACACATTTTGTTTTGTTATGTTTTGTTGTTTTCCAAACTTTCGTCGAATTTCATTCTAAAAAAAAAAAAAAAAAAAACTTTCGTCGAATTTTATCTTAAGTACATGAAATGATTGGCGTCATGAATCATGACGGCTAGTCACAGGTCTATTTTGAGTATATTATTCTACATTTATACTTTTTTTGCGAAAGCATAGAGACTACAAATGAGACAGACACAAAGCAGAGACTGACCCACGTCCTAAACCCCACCCCTTTTGGATGTTTAAATTCTTTTAATAATACATATTTATATTAATTTATTGTCATATGCCTCCCTGTTCCCTTACTAGAAAAAATAAAAAAAGTATTAATATCAAATTTAAATACGCTTGTTTCCTTTATACTATGATTCCTATCCGTACACTTTTCTTCCTAAATTCAAATAGTTTTATAATAAATCAAATAATAGTCCAAATAGGTCAAACAATGATACCGATAATTGAAGCATACATATTATATATATATATATATATATATATATATATATATATATATATATATATATATATATATATAATTTTTGCATTATATAAGTTTTAAGCCCAACTTTTATATATAATAGTATTATGTTCATGCGATTCATAACTTAATCAAAATTCGTATGTAAATAGTTTTTATTTAATAATTAACTTAAAATTAGATAATAGAACAGGTAAAGAAAATAAATGAGTATTTTACTTTTTAAATTATATAATGAATGCATATTATGTGAAAGCAAGGTATTATAAAATGCATATATATATATATATATATATATATATTTGAGCTTTAGGGCTCAATTAACCGTATATTTAAATAGAAAAACCTTGAATAAGTAAAAACTATCCAAAACAATGGTTTCAAAAAGAACTATCCAAAACAATAATTGAAATCATATTTAAGTGGAAACCTCAATTTAGTAATTAACAACAATCTAAATTACAAAACATTTAAAGTAATGACAAATTTTGAAAAAAAATATTAATGAAGTAACTTAAATGAAGCATCGAAAATAAAGAAATTTAAATCAATACATAAACTCAAAGTTACAGAGAAGTTCTAATTTTTTTTTTCTTTTTTTAAGTTATAGAGAAGAAACTGAGAGAATGAAGTCTAATATTTGTGCAATGTAAGCAAAAAAAAAAAAAAAATTGATAACAAAAACTAAGTTTTTTTACTTATCTAAAAAATCGATAGGGATGTGTAGAAAAAATTTGATAAGAATAATTATAATTTTGTGTTTATCTATGAGGTCTTTTTAAAAAATAAAAAATAAAATTAAATGTTGATATTAGATATTAAGAAATACTATATCGACAACATTTTCACAACAAATCCTATGTGACAGGTTGTTATTGTTGGGTTACTTAATCCCATGCCATTTTCTCTATTTTTGCAAATAGATCTCTCTCTCTCTCTCTCTCTCTCTCTCTCTTTTGTTTGGTTTAAATAATTATTTTGCGGTGCTAATTAGTTATATTTGATTTGCAGCCACCAAGCTGAGTTTTGCGATTCAAAAGTAGGGGCTCATCTTTTGGATATCATCCTTACAAAAGTATGCTTTTCATTTTTGGCAAAAATGTTAGGTTTTTGAATTTTTTTTTTAGTGTGTAAATATTTAATGCATTGATTCAAGGCATAGCATGCGTGATTTGTTTCTTAAAAAAAAAAATTTTAATTAAATAGTACTGCCTATGGCTGATTTGCAATGAAAATACACATGATATATTATAATACTTCCTCTTAATAAATTAGAACTATTTTCTCAAAAAAAAAAAAAAATTACAGTTGAAAATTTTAAAGAGCAATGAAATTCAAGAAAGAATTTACAATGCCTGAGGACTAATTATTGGGTTCATAATCTTAGTTTCAATTTTTTTCATTGAAATTTGGAGTTCAATTAAGGTTCAAATATAGCCACCTCAAGCATTATATGACTTAAGATCACAATACTTGTATTCTCTTCATTGTTATCTTCATTGGACTAAATATTCAATATTAAAATGGTGATTTCAAACTTGGAATTATATGTCAACAATTTGTAAGAAAATAGTTAATATTATAACAGAGCATTGGAGGTACATAAACTCAAGCTTGGATATTTGAGTTTCTTGGCCTTTTTTTCATCGAAGATTAAGTTCTTGTCTCTCCTAGAGTTTATTTATGCTCATAATCTTAGACATTGTTCTCTGATTTCTGCTATTTTCCTTTTCCTTTTCTTATGTGTGGGGCTCTTCTTGCACATTAACCATTTAGCTACGTCTTTATTTTTTCCCCTTTCTTTGTTCCTACCCTTAAAAACACATGTACACACTTATAAATTTGCAAATTCTCTAATTTTAGGTATCCATGGTGTAAAATATTTGGGAATATGTGTTGTAATTATAGGTTCAGAAAATTGATTCATTAGATTTATTTATTTTTAAATCATGTTATTGCATCATAAATTCTTTATTATTAATGAGGATATATATTTTTTATATTTGCAAAATGTTTTGTATGGTACAATGAATTCATATAAAACTCAATTTAGTGGCTGAAGAACTCATTAGGTCTTACTAATATAGTTTTACTAATATAGCTGTGTGCTTTAACATTTTGACTTGCAGATAGGACAAGAGGGTACTGGATGTTTATTTGATATATAATAGCATTTTGATGCTAAGATTTGGGAGTGAGTTTTTTTGGGCTTTTTTCACTTTTCACTTGAGAGCATTGGTAGAGTATATGTTTCCCATGATTTTGTTGTCATACCATATGCTCTACCCAATTTGATATTTTTATGTTCTTTTACAGGCAGGCGAATGTCAAAACACGTAGTTGTTGGTGAACCAAATGAGAATATTTGTAAAGTTGTTGGGAATTAGCAAGTGGATTTACTTGTGATGGGGTTTATAGCTTATACTTTTGGGGTGTAATTGTATGTTATTATTAGTCTATTGTTGGAGACTAATGCATAAGGTTGTTATTTATATTGGCAATCCATTTATGCTTTAGAAAGTATTAGAATTGCAAGTTAATTAGTAGGTGTTTATTATATGATTTAAATCAAACTGGTGATACCTAATAGTTTCTAAGGCCTTGAACTTAGTACACAATGTTTATCAAAGTACTATTATTTATAAATTCACTATATTTATCTTGATCTTGATGTTTATGCCCTTTTAAGATATGTTTATCTCACTTAGAGTTAGCTTCCTCATAATGGATTATTACTCTCTTTGTATCTTATATTTTTTAATTCCTTACATAGTCATGTTGTTTATGTTATATATATATATATATATATATATATATATATATATATATATATATATATATATATATATATATATATATATATATATATCTTTTTCTTTTTTGTTCATCCTGACTTGAAAGTTGATTGAGCTAAGAATATTATGACATTCACCTATAGAAGAATGAGAAGGTTATGATAATACAAAAGGATTAAATTTTGGGATGGTTTGGTTGTGTTTTGATAGGGACATTGGCCAAATGTGAAGTTTATGGTAGTTTGAGAGAAGGAATTGGGTTTTTGTGTTTCTCATTGTAGCTTGCTTTCTTGCTTTGTTGGTTGGTGGCAAGTTTGAGACCTTTGTGGGATAGGGCTTGGTTGTGGGCAATGAAGTTGGTTTTGGAAAATTTAAATTTATTTTATTGTTGTTTAATGTTTTCATTTGTTTATTCATTAGTAGTTTAGGATAATAATTGTAAATTTAAATGTAAAAGTGTATGTTTGATTGATAACTAATGGTTCAATCATGTAACATTTCATGTACAAGTACTATATAAAATGTTTTGCATTTTGATAAATCCTAGATGGGTTTAGGGAACTGTATGGGATTGTACAAGAACTATATAGAATGATTTGCATTTTGATGAATCTTAGATGGGTTTAGGGAACTGTAAATAGTGTGTTGTAGAAGGAGCATTAAAAAATATATATATATATATATATAATTTTTTTTCCCTTTTCCTTTTCCTATGTGTGATTTGTATAAATTTAGGTGCTAAGTGTTATTGGTAGAATATAATCCTCTAATAGACCAAGCATTTGCCTTGCACGTGTTGCCAACACTAGTTTTTTTTTCTAAAAATAACAAAATTAAGCGTTTGTTTTCAAATTAGTTATTTTTCCTGAGAAGACTTGTTGAGGAATAAAATTTCACAAGAAAGTCCATTCCATGAATAGTAAGGAAAGACCATGGGCCTTAACAAAAGAACACTCAATTCATGAAGTTAAGAAGGATCATGAAGGCCCAAAGTTCCAAAAAGAAGGAAAAAGAAAGAAATAATAATAACAATAAAAAGAAGAAAATGACCTAGACTTGATCAAGCCAGAGGAGATGCAGCAAGGATCTCGGTCAGGCCAAAGGATATGCAGCAAGAAGAATCAACATCAAGGCCCTATGTATGTTCAGATTTCCAGCAAAAAAAGCCATTAAAAAATCCAGGTATTATCTTTGTAACCCATGGTCCAAGCCCGTAGGATCCTGAGTGGATAGTAAGAGAGGAATGGTTTGGTCGGTAGGGGAGTGATTTCTGGTGAAAGGAGGATCCCGAGGGTTTCCCTTGGTTCATATATGTGTGCACGACACCTCCCCACAATTTCCTCTCAATTGTCATTTTCAATTAAAGCTTTCACAGTACATTGAGCAGCCCACCCACTGTTTTGACTTTCCAAGAAAGAATCTTTCATTTATAGCTAAAGCCAAATACCCATTTTGAGTTATAATTGCCTAAATAAGCTAAACCTATGTCCAATGCTCCTTTTCAGGTTCTAGAGGACATGGTGTTACCCAACAAACTAGGACATCCTCGCTCGGGGTACTAGACCATGTCCACTATAAAAGGAACACTAAGGCACAGCAACATGGAGGGGAGAAAAAATGGGGATTTAGGGGAAGATTTTAGAGGTTTAAAACACACATTCTTAGAGCTTTAATAGCCCAGCAAGGGAGGGGAAAGAAAGAGACACAAAAGCAAGAGAGCCAAGGAGTAGGAATTCTTCCCATATCCTTGAGATTATTCAAAATATCACTTAGCCTCCAAAGAAACATATGCCAAAAATATGCACACATCAGATTTCACTGTCTCCCACAAAATCCTCCTCACTTGACTATCTTGGAAGGCAATGCCCAAGCAAAGCTACTTGGACTTGAGTTTCAAATCTCACAAGTCTTGTGCAAAAGCACTAAGTCTGTGAGAATTGGGGCCAGGATCCTCATGGCTGACTCATTTTTATGAAACTCATTTACATATATGTATATGTATTAGAATGTATATCCTAATTTAAGGATCTAATAATTATTTGAAGATATGTGTATTGTATAGTTGTTCTTATGCAGGACCTATAGAGGTAAAGGGAAAAGACAAAACTCCATTGCATAATAAGTATGGAGAAAGATTGTATAGTTCAGAGAATTAGCATTCTGGGATTACAGGCCTAGTACGTCCGAGGTACCACGATAGTACGTCCGGGGTACCACAACAGTATGTCCGGGGTACCAAGTGAAGAAACTCTTTTAAATGTTTACACAATAAAATATAAGCCTTAAATATTCTATTTCAATCTCTTTCTCATTATGAATATTATGAATAATTATTTTACTTGTTTCATAAGAGTAAAAGGTCATTTTATGACGCTAAAACACTCATAATGGTATTTTATTGCTTAGGAGAAATCACATTTTTTCCTTGACAAGTTTTATGTGACTTGCATACAACTTGATTTATAATAAGCTCCCATTTAGTTGCGGTGAACTAAACCCAGTTTACTAAACAACAGTTAAAGGGCCCATGATCTTTGTTTCTACTTGGGCCTAGGTACTGTCCAAGAAAGAACCCACACAAGACTTTAATTCAATTTTAATGAAACTTGGTTTAGAGGTGTTTGGTCTGAGAAAAAAGTAGGCATTTCTTGTATTCATTTTTTAGTTTTTTGTGGGACGTATCACTACAAATTGGTTTGGTTTGAGGAGTTATACTCAATTTTTATTTTCAATACTCAAAAAAGTGGGTTTGAATACAAAAAATGAAAATGCTTTTTAACCATGTTCATGTTTAGTAAAAATGGATACAATGGCATTTTTGTAAAAAAATCGACTTTGTAGATCCCACTAAGTGTAAGTTGTCTCATTAAAAAAACTCTCTCTCTAATGTTAGGATTTGATAAAATTTGTTGAAATTTATGGGGTTTTTTTGGTGGAGATCTAGGCTAGGTTTTGTTTTGTTTTGTTTTTGTTTTTTGTTTTTTTTGTTTTTGTTTGTTTGTTTGTTTGTTTTTTTTTTTTTTTTTTTTTTTTTTTGTGGATTACAACTTATGACATGGAGATATAGGATGATTATTGGCATGCTGACTATAGTTTTGGTGGATTTTGGTTTTGGTCTATTTTGGGAGCTATGGTTGGATTTTGGTAGATTATGAAGATCTGGGTTGTGCCTAAATTTAACCATATAAAGAACCAAACAACACCCTAAGATTTCAACCCAAAGTTATTAAGTTAGTGATGGTCCACCTCTAACCCGATCCAACTCGACCAATGAACATCCTAAATACCATTTATGAACCTGGTCAAATTTTCAACAGAAATTAATTAATTATCAAATGTCTTAGTTACGGGAAAATTAACCGAAAACTGGTGAACAAAAATCCAATCTCGATTTCCAACCCAATTTGATGGATTGTCAATTATAATCCAAATATTGCTTTTTCGAGAATGACAGCTCAAGAGTAATGTGTTAGTGTGATACATATAACTAGCCGCACCAATAACAAGTGTTACTACGATTTGCACAAACATAAAAATCTTAGGATTAGTGCTAACTGGTAGCTGCTAAGGATAAATATCTATCACACATATGGCTAGCTTCTATCGAAAATTATTATAAATAAATATCAAATCAAGCACAAGATTTCCTGATTGGCTGATTTCATTGTACATGTTTTTTTTTTTTTTTTTTTTTTAGGGGGGGGGGGGGAATTGTACATGTTTGATAGTTTAGCAAAATATATATACACAATGTTTAATAAGAATTCAGCCATAGGATTATAGAGATTACTTTGTGATAAATTAACATGTGTAATTCGAGGACTTTGTGATGACGTCGGAAAATTTTTTAAGTATTTTTTAAGGTATAATGAAATGATATTTTCTCTTATTACATTCATAATGGATTTTACTATAAATGTAATGACTAAAATCTACTATAAATGTGAGAAAATAAAATACTATTTATTGTACTCGGAACTACCTAAAATTATTCAGGCTGTGATCATCGTGAATTCTAAGCTACATCTTGCTCATCCTGAAAAAGATTGTGTGTTGTAGAAGGAGCATTAATATCTCTCTCTCTCTATCTCTTGGCTGGGAATTAAAGATAAGAATCATTGCAGCATGTGAGTAATTACTGAGGAGAGGTACGGATGTAAAATTTGAGAATTTAAAAAAAATTAGTTTGAAGAGATAAGATGTCGACGGTCCCTAATAATATAATGTAAGTCCGCATATTTATAAAGTGGAGCAGGCCCACTTCCCACTATCCCCTGGCCCGTGGGCCCAGATCAATTTTCCGAGAGTATTTTATAGTTTTTTTTTTAATATTTATTGTCTACAATACAAACGTTTTCAAATATTTGGGAATTTATTCTTTTTTTATTCTTTAATTATTTTTTAAAACATGATGTTGACACCTAAATTGTCTTTCCTAGATAAAATTTTTCATTAATTTTCATATTGAGCAGGATTATTGAAGTGGTTCTCTCAACTAATAAAATGATGTTATCTATATAAATGTGTGAGTCAGTTTCTTAATCAGTATAAGAAATAAAAATTATAAAATCATTTGGTTAGGAGAATTAAAGAGGACTACCTCAATTATCCTTCGATAGACCTAATAATTTATGATTGGTGAGAGAATGAAGTATTAAAAAATTGTTGAAGATTTCTATAAGTGTGCGTTTGTCAACACTTATTTATGGGCTCCACTACACTTTTTGGTACTATTTATGGGTCTTATTATACTATTTCAGTTAACTTTTACCTTTATCTATAGTACTTTTAGTAAAAAAAATTTAATTTCAGCAAAATAAGCAAATCTCAAATAGATCCTAAATGTCGAAAATGCACAATATTTAATTTTAAGTTTTTAACTATAAATTTTATTTTGGAAATACAAATTTTAAGTCATCTTTGGCGGATTTTAGAAAAGCTGATGGGAACTAAATTCCAATGCTCAAGCTCATGTTATTCTCAAACCCAATGGACAAACCGAGGTGTTGGTGAATCTTTAGGTGATTAGCAGGAGAGAATCATCGCAAATGGGATTATGTCATCTCACAAGATGAGTTTGTCTACAAATCTTCCAAGCATTGTTCCACTTAATAGATTCCATGAAATTAATTGTGGAAGGATTGTTCAAGAAATTTATGATTAAGTGTGACCAAACTAGGAGAAGTGGGGCTTTGCTTAAGTGTGACAAAATCAAAAAAGACAAATTTATTATGATCAATTTTTAGCTAGTCCGTATCAAAAAAAAAAAAAAAAAAAAAAAGCTAAGTCGGGTACGTGTTGGCCCATTATTCATGGACCTCAAAATCCATACCCATAAGAATATATTTTCTTCAAATACTGATGAATTTAATAGATATGGGTCTACTTTTGTCTAGTGGTTTAAAAAAATCTAAAAGCAAATGAATGGTGGAAACATGGCTACATGTCCAGCCCTTTCATTGGGAAGGAGTAGTGTCTGCCATATTGGTAGACAACTTTATTAGAAAAAGAAAAAAAAGAGCCCATTACAGAAACTCTAACGCTCAAATACTCAGACCGAACCAAATGGTAAAAACTGGGGAAAAGAAAATATAAAAATCCAAACATATAGGAAAAGAAATTACTGTTATCTTTTCCTAGCAGCTATCATGGCACTGGCAGCCAGGGTTCCACTGGCAGGCTGGTGGCCCTGGCGGCCCTCGCGGCCCTGGTGGACCACACGGCCCTGGCGGGCCACACGGACCTGGCGGGCCACACGGCCCTGGTGGCCCTCTGTCTCCTTTGTCCCCTTTGTCACCATTGTCACCTTTCGGCCCTTTCTCCCCTGGTGGCCCTTTGTCTCCTTTGTCCCCTTTCGGCCCTTGCTTCCCTGGTGGCCCTTGGTCCCCTGGTGGCCCTTTTCGCCGGCGAATGTAAATCGCCACTACGATTAAGGCAAGTAATATTATTAGAAACAAGATACACCCCAGCACGAACCGCAGGGATGCTGGTTGTGTTTGACTTGGTGGATGCCATGTGTTTTCATATGGTATAGCTGGAGTGAAAGGGGGAGATGGTGGAAAACGTTGGATTGGAGTATACTCAAATGCTGGCGCTGTCGGTGGTGGAGGCGGAGAAAGGGAGGTTTGTGGTGGTGGTGGTGGTGCTGTTTGTGAAGTGAGGGTTGGAATTAGTGGTGATGGTTGCGAAGAGAGGGTTGGAATTAGTGATGCGATGATGGTGGTAAACAGCATGAACAATGGGGCAAACATGGTTGAAATATTTTGATTTTGGAGTTGGAGGTTAAGGTCCGTCTGTTCCGAAATAGCCACAAAGCCATGCTTTTTATAGTTGCTTGGATCACCATCGTTTGGTCACTTTGGTAAGTTTGGTAGATAGTCTCAGGCAGTCTCAGACTTCACCATCGTTTGGTTACTTTTGGTAAGTTTGGTAGATAGTCTCAGGCAGTCTCAGGCTTCACCATCGTTTGGTTACTTTTGGTAAGTTTGGTAGATAGTCTCAGGCAGTCTCAGACTTCACCATCGTTTGGTAGATAGTCTCAGGCAGTCTCAGACTTCACCAACCTTATTTTTATTTATGCAGGAACCTCTTTTGTTTTGTTTTGTTATTTTTTCGTGCTCTGCTGCTAAAATCCTTAAACAATAGAAAGCCTAAAATACTTCGAAAACAAGAAATAACCTTTAAAAAAAACAAAAAAGCTTGCTTTAACTTGAAGCCCACATAGGGCATGGGCCCATGCGACATGGACCTTTCTATTTTTATTAATAGGAAAGTGGGTGCATGTACAATAATACATGCACGCACTTTCCTATTGAATTTTCTGGACCGTACGTAATGGTTGTTAACTTCTCAGTCATGGCTTGTGTGGCAGTCCTGATAGTGTGGTGTTTCAGTGAGTTGATTTGCAGTTGGGTTGTATTTTGTATGCATGTGTTATGTAAACTCTTTCTTTTAATGAAATCCGTTCGTGCATACAAGTTCACTTGGTGTCACTTGAAAAAAATTACAACTTTTTAAGACCATAGTCATAGTAGGAGCTCCATGATATTTTTCTAGGGAGTTAGCGAAAATATGAATCTTAGATAAGAGATAAATTTTGTAATCTACGATCTTATTTTAAATTTTGTCAATAGGATAGACTAGCATGAAAATAAAAGATGAACTATAAGTTTATTAGACATATTATTTCTTTATATAATAAACATAATAATTATTGTTGTTAAAATTAAATCTTGAAAATCATTTATCGTTTCTAAATACAATAAATATATAAATTATTGTTGTTAAGTGAACTTTAATTAATACTACCTAGAATACTTTTATTTATTAGTTTAGGACAATTATATGTTTATATTGCACTATCAATAAAAGATTTATATTGTAGATTAGATACTATCAATGTAAGATTTGCAAAAGTGTTTAATATCACTTTTGCATAAAAATGTATAATGTTCTACGTACATATTTGTTTAGAGACAATGTAATTTTTATACTAAAAATTGTTAAGATCTAAATGAACATTTTTTGAGGTTTAAGATGAACAAATTTTGCTATTATTGTTGGACTTACTATTTTTTACTCCCCCATATTTTAGATAAAATTGATTTGTTGTTGGGATTTTTTTTTTTTTTAAAAAGACCAAAATATTGTTAAGAGAATCATATTTAAACTTATTTAAGCTAGGCTTAAAAATAAATTTAAGGTCAAGGTGTTCAAATTTTTATTAAAGGAGTTAAATAAAAAACATTAAAAAAATATTATATATATAAAAAATAAATTGCCAACTCAGAGGGTTCATTTAAACTCCAATCCTGAACTATACATAGTGCCACCGATGACCATAAATTCTTATTAAAATATAACGGTGAGCATACCACAACTTATCATATCATTAATATAGTGTTATTATTTGCCATGTCAACTAATTTTACTTAAATTAATTCTCCACACTCCACCATCATCTTCAAGACTTCAACTCTCCACCACTACCCATATCATCTGTTTGTTGCATATTTTATGTTCAGTGTTTGATATGCCTTTCTCATTTGTTGCCACCAGTGAATTGTGGCATCACCAATGACGAGCAGCAAGTACTGAAGGCATCGGCATCACATGACAAAAAATAACAACCTCTAATTATACAATTGTTAAATTGTATACCCAACTGATACAGCTAAGGGCAAATCACTTTAGAACACGAAACACAAATTTGTGGAGCTAACCTCAAATTTCTTTACATATACTGGATAGAGATGATGAGCTAAAGAGTAGAGTTCATGTTGTTTTTTATTTTTTATTTTTAATAAGAAGAGTTTTAATGCCTTAATTTTTAATTTCTAGAGAGAAATTATGACTCCCTTGAATGTTTATTTTTACATTTTAGATCTATAAATCAATGATCCAAAAAATGTAAAAAACACGCATACACTTGGGATGCTTTTATAATTTCTTGGATCACCATTGTTTGGTAAGTGGTCTCAGTCACTCTCAGCTACCGTTAGAAAATACTTTTCCTATTCCAAAACTTCACCAACCCTGCTCATCCAAAATGTGGGTGTCTCTGTCTTGTTTTTTATTCTTTTTGCACGAAGCTCTTTTGTTTTGTTTTGTTTTGTTATTTTTTCATGGTCCGCTGCTAAAACAATTAAAAGCCTAAATTACTCACTCAGTCGTACTCAAAAGACACAGACTAACCACCAAAAAAAAAAAAAAAAAAACTCACGGCTTTAAGCGCACATGGCCATGGGTCCATACCACACAGACCTTTCTATTTTTTATTATATTTTTATAAAGCATCGTTGACCTTTTGTGGAAAATAAAAGACTGATGATCATAGTTATTTTACCCTAGCTAGCTCATTAAGAGCATGCAAAAGTCCTTTAAAAAATGTAAATAGAGTACACCATTCACCAAAATACACAAAAATCTCTCCATCTGGTGAATCATTTTTCAAAATATTTTACAATATACTATTGTTATATCTAAATATAGATGTTACTGTAGCAACATCTAAATATAGATGTTTTTGAGAATACCATCAGTCCGGAGCTGGCGTAAACCAGCTCTTTTATGCAACCAATAATATAGTGTCACATTAGCTTTTTAATGAAAAGTCAATACATTCTAATACACATAATCACAGCTTACATAAACCTTCAATCCTCAATCAAACTACATGATAGTCTCAAACAAACCCCAAATCAGATTCCTCCTCTCTTCTTAGCATTAAAGCTCCACCCTGCTGCTGCACACGTCGTCTCTGGAGCTGGCGTTGCCGCACCGAACTTAAGGTTTGTTCTTTTATGATTTTCTATTTCTCCAAACTTTGGATTTTGTGATTTTGAAGGGTTTGAGATAATTTTTTTGGATATCAATTTGTTCATATTAGTATAGGTTTGGTTGATTTGGCATGAATTTTGCTATTTTTTGGTGTTTTCATAGTTTTGATTGGATTCTTAAGTGGTAGGTTCAAACCCTAAAAAAAATCTGATTGTGATTTTTTTTCCCAGCTAGTCTGGATTCTTTGTGTTAATACTTACTTACATATCATTCATGTTGGGCTGGCTGTGTTTGGTTTCTGAAATACTGGAGTAATGTAATGTAATTCAAAGGGAACAAGTTAGTTAGTTAGTTACTAGTGGTAGATTCATTTACTCAGAAACTTACTTTTTATTAATTTAATTTTACTGCATTTTCTCATAATTTTAACGGACCGCACTTTGCTGTAGTAGATCTTGGATCCAAATTTCATTTCTGCTCCTTTTTTTTTGTTAATTATTAATTAATTAATTTTGTTAAATATAACAGATCTTTTGACAATTAGCTATATGGACTCATTTTGCTTAAAATATCTATTGTGTTTTCGTTGTTTTCATTTCTCTGGTGGCAGTGGCTATAGATCTCCGAGTTTTAATTCTATATGATTACTCACATTTCTTTGGGTCATGTCTTGTGTAGATCTCTGATACAAGTAGTAATATTTCTTTGTTTACTCTCTACTGTATACCAAATTTGGCTTAGAAAAAAAAAGAAAGAAAGACTATCACATTTTGGGGCACTTCAAGTTTGTTCTTTTGTTCTTCCCTAATAGGCTTTTTATTCATAATAAAATGAAAAACTAATTTGAAATGGCCAAGTTGTGAGTGTCTGTTGTACATTAGGTAGCCATATAGGTTGATTAAGTAATGGAAAGGAAAAAAGAAGGAAAGGAATGGAAATGGGGTTTTGTGTTTTACGTAGAAACCACATGGGGTTTATGTATTTTTCCCTGAATTTTTTTTTATGGTATTACTGTTAGTATTATGCCATTTTTCGGATAAGTAATGGAACTTTATTGATACCAAAAAAATAGTTACCCAAGCATATAGGATGTATACAATTGGGGACATTACAATCAATCGCCCCAAGTACAATAATCAATCAAGTTTCAAACTGAACATAAAGAATAACAAGCCACAATTAGCATCCAACCCAGGAAGTGTTCACAACTGACATGTTTTGTGTCTTATTCTCAAGAAGTGTTCAAGACTCAAGAGAGCCATTCTATAGCCTGGACCACCTCAGAGTTTTGCACTACAGAATGTTCAAGAAGTTATAAAACCTCAGGTAATTGACACATAACTCTCTCTACTCTCTATATACTACACATTGTGCTTGCTATTTGCATATTGCCAATATTTTGGTCATTGATCTTGTTGGGCATACATGCTTACCATATGGTCAAATGTATCTATTATTATAGGTCTCAACCCAAACAAGTGTTGTTGGAAGTAGTGGAGTTGGTAGATATGGAAAAGGAGTTGGAGTTGGAAAAGGAATTGGTACTGGTGCTGGAAAGGAAGAGCTGGAAAAGATTGAAGGGTAGTAGCAGTGTTAGTTTTGTAGCACCTTTGATTGTTTGAACCTTTTATGGTTACTGCTTTGTACAGCTATCCATAAGCTTATTTGATGGTGTTAATGGACAAAAGTAACCTATTTTATGTTGATCTTAGGTAGGACCTTTGGTTAAGCTTATATGATGGTGATACTGGACATAAATATCCTATTTTTTGTTGGATAATAGTTTACAAAACCTTTATGTTAACAACTAAGTATTAAAGCAACTCGACTAAATTTATTTATCTTATGTGGTTTTTTTTTTTTTTTTTAACAAGCTATTGAGCAATATGATGGTGATACTGAACAAGCTTATGTGGTGTTATGTTGAACAAGCTGTTGAACAATATTAAGGCAAATCAACTAAATGCCAATTTCCATTGCAAGAAATGCTTTTCAATTTCCATTACACTATAATATTAACGAGTGGCCATTACAATTGTCATTACATTAAATAAGATAAGAAACTGTCTACTTTTTCAAAACAATTGTCACTACAATCTTTTACAATAACTAAACTACAATTCACCTATTCTAAATACAAGTCCTTGGCCATTTGCTTTCACATGCCAAACTAATTAGCCTTCTCTAACTACAAAATTTTAGCTTCCAACTTGTTAGCCTTTCGTACTAATCCAGTGATAATTTGCTTAGCTCTGATACAAATTTCTCCAATAATCCATTGTACAAAGTTGCAATTTACACTTGTCTGCAATTTTAAAACATGCAGACAATTATCCAAGTTTGATAATCTGACCAAAACTAGGCAACCAACAAGCATTCTATCCTTAGTAGGCATGCCTTATCCGCCATCACTTATCTTTGCGCCCTTATCAACATTATCAATACGCTCTCTATCAGCATTAGCGACATGCACTCCTTGCAACTTCAAACAAGCTTGTGTCATATTAAAGCCAATGTAGAATACAAAACATTTATAAGTCACATAGCCAAATTCCTCACTATTTATGCTACTAAGTTTCAAAATCAACCACATTGTGGAAGTATCCATGCTACTTAGTCTCAAACTCCATGCCAACTAAAAGGTACCCAATCAACCATAGTATCCATGCCTTGAGAGGAATTTTTGTCATCCTATTAAAATAACATCAAAACAAATAGGTGAGCTTAAGTTTTATACAAAGAAAAAGACTATGGCTAAAAAATTCAAAAATATACAAAACAAGCCTAGAAATATACAATCTACTTGAGGAATATGCATAACAAACCTAGAAATATACATAACAAGCCTAGAATTAGGACAAAAACACTGCTAAGAACAAATATTATAATCAAAATAGGAAATCTTATAAAACAAAATCTTTATTTCCTTGTACTACAAATTTTAACTATTAAGATATAAAATAGAAGGAATCTATCCGGAACTTTTTTTGAGTTCCAACCGCTCTTGCTTCTTCTATGTAAAACGAGCTAGTCAAACAATTATTTCCTTCTTCACGTTCTACGACTGAATGTAGAAGTTTATAAATTATGAGGAAGACAAACCTTGCCATACTTCTGACTTCTTGCTTGGAAGTGTAAGCCATCCTGCTGGAATCCACGGACTTCAGCCTGGGGAAAGAAGTAAAATTTGTCAAAAAAGATTGATCATTAATTCAAGCTTGCTGGAATAGGTCAATGATGAGAAGTATGTGTAAGACATATATAAGCAGTTATAGAATAATTGAAATTCTAGATGGATTCAGAACATCCTCTAAGTTGTTCTTTGAAGCCCACATTACCTTTCTGAATTACATCATTAGATAGCATCTTCTCATGCCATTAGAAAACATCAAACATAGGATTGTTTACCTGGTGAGCATCGTTAACGGGGATATAAAATGTGCTATTAGAATGTATTTTAAACTCTTGAGGCTTTCCAGGGTACTTCTCATGTGAAGTCGATGCAAGATACATAGTGCCACTTAAAGATTCACAAAATCAAGCTTTATATCAGCATAAACCTTTCACATATCTCTGAAATAATTGAGATGGAACTCTAAAATCTGCAATTGGAGAGCTTGTCAATTTATCAGGCTGTTCAAATTCATCATTCAAATCAAATCCTAAAGATCCAAAATCTTCAAATGATAATACAAGCTGTATCTTATTGTCATCAAGGCCAATCATAACAGGATTTTCTAAACTAAGTTTGGCAATATGATTTACTTTTTCATTTAAGGTAGTAGATAATAGCAAATTCTGTCATTGAGGCTTAGAATTACATGAAACGGCACTCTCTTTGTCAGCAAACTCATTTGATACAATCAGATTTTTTTTAGGTTTAAACCTACCACTAAAGAATCCAACCAAAACCCATGAAAATACTACAAATAAGAAGAAAAATCCATACTAAATCAACAAAACCCATACCAATATGAACAGATTGATATCCAAAAAATAACCCAAACCCATCAAAATTTCGAAACACAAAGTTTGGGGAAATAACTAATCAAACAATAAAGAGAAATCAGAACAAACCTTGAGGTTAGGTGTGGCGGTGCCAGCTCCAGAATGATGTGTGCAGCGGCGCCATCCACCGGTCCGGTGGTAAGAGTAGAGGAGTAGATGGAATAGGTCTAGGTGTGCTTGATAGAGTCTGCTCTCTGATACGTGTGTGAGGAATAAAATTGTGTGTGATCGGGTGTATGGATTTTTCATTAAATGTATGACGTGGCAAACACTGATTGGTGGCGTAAATCTGGCCTTTTATGCCAGCTCTTGACCGCATGTTTTCTCCTTTTTTTTTTTTTTTCATTTGTTAATTCACTCTTCTTTCTCTTACCTCTTCGCTATGTTGTCACTTATCATTGTTGGATTAGGGCATTATTTTACATTTGGGTGGTGGCAGTGGGGGCAACGGTTATTGTAGCTAGGGTGGGTTGTTGGCGCTGGTGTTGCTAGGCTTGATTTTGGTGGTTGTCATCGTGGCTAGGGTTGATTGTCAATGTTTGTCGTGGCAGCAGTTTTGGGGTTGTCGTGGCAGTGGTCTTAGGGTTGTCCATGAGGTGGTTTGTTATGAGTTGGTTTTGATTTTGTGGTGGTCGTGTCAGCTATTTCAATTTTGTTGGAGGTGGATTTGGTTTTGGGTTTCGGCCAATAATGTGGGTTGTTGCCAGGTTAGAGTTGGTGGTTGCAATGGGTTGGGCCATAGGTTGTAGTTAGTGTGGGTAGAAAATAAATTATTTTAAGAGTAGTGCTTATATTATTACACACATCTATTTCGCACAACCTTGATTGTTACGTATTAGTTCAATAAATACTAATATATAGTAGCTTTTATATATTTATGTTACATTAGTTACGGTAGACTAAAAAAAATTTCCAATTGTAATAATTAAAAACAATATTATGAACATTTATTATATAATCATCTTCACACTTTATTATTTATACATAAATTTTAATGAAAAATAAATAAATTATTAACAAAATTGAGATTCTATTATCAAATTTTCTTAACATCTTTTATAGGTAACACAAATTATTTTTCTTCTTCAATCAAAATTCATGCTTTGAAAATATTTCACAAATTAAAAAAACACACAAAAATGTCAAAGTACTAATAAAGACAAATGCTATGTCCACAACTGATTTCAACCCACAAGGACAAAAAGTTATTAAAAGAATTACCAAAAAAGATAAAAAAAATTATTAAATAATTGTCAAAAATATAAAAAACTGCAAAAAGTAAAAAAGATGTGTAAAAAGATGTTGTTAACGGGCACCGTAAGGTGCCTGTTAACAAAACCCTTCTTTTAATAATAACTATTTAATAATTTGTTGTCATATGCCTCCCTATCGTCTACTCGAAAAAACTATTCATATCAAATTTAAATAGCTTTCTTTCCTTTATCCCATTTGTACACTTTTCTTTCCAAATTTAAATTGTTTTTATAATAAATCAAATAATAGTCCAAATAGGTTTAAAAATGACACGGATGATTGAAGCCGGCATACATTTATATTTTTCATTTATTATTATTTTTTGTGTTGCCTCTAATTTTTTTTGTTTTTTTTTTTTATAAACGTTACTTAATTTATATATATATATATATATATATATATATATATATATATATTTTGTGGGGTCACATTTTGCAACCCAAGCCCAAGGTGTATGGGATCTTAGATTAGTAAGCCTAGTACAATAAATTTGTAGAAAGGGATCAAAGAGCTAGACTTTAGTGCATAGATAATAGTTAAAATGGTGTTCATGACAATCAAACAGAGATGAATTGAGTTTATCAAAGAAAGTTTGTTCTTGGCACAATTCGAGAAGTTTTGTTCTAGTAAATATTGAATGAGAATGGTTACAGGAGTTCTTGAGATTGCTATAGTGCCTTCTCTATTAATCCCCGGATCCTCTCTCCATGGTGGGTTTCTCCTATAATATAGTCCCCTTTGAACAATCTTAGCCTTCCACTTGTTGATCATCCAAACCTATACTTGAGTGCCTGTCCCATCAGACACTCTCTCTGGCGTTCTGTGAGTTGCGGTAATCGAGGTAGCACTGTTCAAGAGTCTTATCCACATAAGTGCGATGTTAGAAGCTTTCCCTTAGATATTCCTGAGTTCCTATCCTTTAGAACTTCCTGGAATGTCACTCTGACTATTTAGGACTTAAATCTAACCGTGCTTTAGCTGGTTCGAGGAGATATTCCTCCTCGGACTTGGGCTACCACGCTCTCGGCCAAAGCCCCATGCCCCATTGTATGATTTTGGGCCCATGACCCCACATATATATATATATATATATATATATATATATATATACACACTATAAAACCTAAATCATTGACTTTTTGTTGACTTCCTTAAAGCTTGTCACATGGGATTTGTTGTTCCCACAATTATTCACATCAATAATATTTAAAAAATAAATAATAATAATTAAAAAAATATCTCTCTCCCAAGTACAAAACTCAGTAAAATTACTCTCTTTCTCCCCTAATTTTGAAACTGTTGAACTAAACAAAATAAAACCCGAGTCCCATCTCCTTCTTTTTCTTCTTCAATGCCTCTCCATGGTTTCCCCCATGGAAAACACATACCCAAGATCCAACAACTATGACCAATTTGTGGCAAACTTATGCAAGAGACAACTCTCTACTTCCACCCATTTGCACAAATGGCTTTGCTTGAAGAGTTTCAAACTCCAACTAGCACTATGAGATTCAATCTCTCTCTGGCCTTATTGAACTACCCAAACTCCTTTACATCAACAACTAGCAGCTCCTCCATTCCCAAACACGACTTTGGAATTGTAGATGGACCATGACCAAAAAAAAAAAAAAAAAAGGTCCAAACTTGGTCTAGCCCAACCGTTGGCTCAAAAGAGAAAACAAGGTGTTGAGGTACAATTTTTTCACTCATGCCACATATCCCAATCCTATTTAATCACATTTATTTATTCACCAAAAAATACCAAAATCTCAGCCATAAATTATTTTGGGTCTCCATTAATATTTCTCATTCCATTGGCCCATAAATATTTCATATGTCATTATCTACATTGGGTCATGATATAAACTATATCTGACTATAAGCAAAAATTGGTGTCGTAATAATTCGTCACCTAATCTATTGAAATTAAAAAAAAAAAAAAATGGTGATGAAAAACTATTTCACCTAATCTATTGATACTGGAAAAAAATATATTTGGTGACAAAATATTTCATCACTGAAAGTAAGGTTTAGTGACGAAAACATTAGGTGACGAAAAACTTTCATCACCTATCATTTTTTATTTGTGACGAAAAAATTTCGTCACCTATCTTTTTTTTTTTTTTTGTGACGAAACATTTTCGTCATCAATACATTAGGTGATGAATGTTGTTTTGTCACCATTTCGTCATCATATGTATTCGTGACGAAATAAGGGCATATTGTGACAAAATATTTTTGTCATTATAGCCCACTTTTGTTGTAGTGTTTATTATCATCATTTAGCTAAGCCCAAACCGGCCCTACGAGCCCAATGCACACATCCTACCTATTCTTTTTAAAACCCAAGCCTACTTATCCTTGGCAATATTTCAAAAGTCCATGATTCAAGTCCATGACAATGCTATTTTATCAATGGAATTCAAATCTATAATCAAAACCCATGGTTTAAACCCGTGACAATTTATTTGTCAAAAGCCAAATTCACATTGGTAATATCAAAAACCCAATTCACATTGACAATGTATCAAAAACTCAATTCTTATTGGCAATATTAAAAATTCAATACACATGGGGCATGGGCCCATGGGACATGGACCTTTCTATTTTTATTAATAGGAAAGTGGGTGCATGTACAATAATACATGCACCCACTTTCCTGTTGAATTTTCTAGACCATACGTAATGGTTGTTAACTTCTCAGTTGTGGCTTACGTGGTAGTCCTGATAGTGTGAGTTGTGGCTTACGTGGTAGTCCTGATAGTGTGGTGTTTCAGTTAGTTGATTTCCAGTTGTGTTGTATTTCGTGTGTATGTGTTATGAAAACTCTTTCTTTTAATAAAATCCACTCGTTTATACAAGTTCACTTGGTGTAACTTGAAAAAAATTATACATTTTTAAGACCATAGTCACAGTAATAGCTCCATGATATTTTTTTTAGGGAGTCAGCGAAAAGATGAATCTTTGGTAAGAGATAAATACTGTAATCTATGCTTATTTCAAATTTTTCCATAGGATGGACTAGCATAAAAATAAAAGATGAACTATAAGTTTATTAGACATATTATTTCTTTATATAATGAACATACTAATTATTGTTACTAAAATTAAATCTTGAAAATCATTTATCGTTTCTAAATACAATGAATATATAAATTATTGCTGTTAAGTGAACTTTAATTAATACTACCTAGAATACTTTTATTTATTAATTTAGTATTAATATAAGATTTGCAAAAAGTGTATTCCACTCCAAAACCAAAATCCAATCTTGATAATTATTGGATTTTGGGATTAGGAAAAAAGCCTACATCTGTATTTTGCATATTCAACTTTCAACTTTTATCCCCCCCTTCCACCCACTCATGATTCCACTCCAACAGATTTGCTTCGACACATTTTGTTTTGTTATTGTTACGTGAACTACTTGGCGTTGTGACAACTAGTCATAGGTCTATTTTGAGTATATTCTACTGACTACTGGATATGAATAAACCGCTAAATTTGCGCAAGCATACAAAATATAAATGAGACAAACACAAGCAGAGACTGACCCCCGTCCCCAACGCCCAAACGCATGGTGATTGAAATATTCGGATTCTGGATTGGAGGTGGAGCTGGTGGTCATCAGGACTAGCCATAAGTCATGCTTTTATAATTTCTTGGATCACCATTGTTTGCTAAGTGGTCTCAGGCACTCTCTCTCAGCTACTGTAAGACAATACTTTCCCTATTCCAAAACTTCACCAATCTTGCTCATCCAACGTGGGTGTCTCTGCCTTATTTTTTATTCTTGCCAAACGCTAAAGACAAAGAATAACCACCAAAAATTCACCAATCTTGCTCATCCAATGTGTGTGTCTCTGTCTTGTTTTTTATTCTTGCCAAACGCTAAAGACAAAGAATAACTACCAAAAAAAAAACTCACTGCTCTAAGCGCACATGGTCATGGGTCCATGCCACATAGACCTTTCTATTTTTTATTATATTTTTATAAAGCATTGTTGACCTTCCGTGGAAAATAAAAGAATGTGATGATCATGGCTGTTTTATCCTAGACCTTTCTATTTTTTATTATATTTTTATAAAGCATTGTTGACCTTCCGTGGAAAATAAAAGAATGTGATGATCATAGCTGTTTTATCCTAGCTAGCTAATTAAGAACATGCAAAAGTCCTTTAAAAAATGTAAATAGAGAACACCATTCACAAAAATACATAAAAACCCTCCATATTTTGAACCATTTTTCAAAATATTTTGCAACATGCTACAGATACATCTAAAGATAGATGTTACTCTAATAACATCTGTATCATTTTTCCCATTTGTTTATTCACTCTTCTCTCTCTCTCTCTCTCTCTCTCTCTCTCTCTCTCTCTCTCTCTCTCTCTCTTATTTCTTCGCTATCACTCCTCAGCTCTCTCATAATTGGGCTGTTGTCACTTGTCATTGTTGTATTTAGGTCATTGTCTTATATTTGGGTGGTTAGTAGTGGCGGCAATGGTTACTGTGGCTGGGGTGGCTTGTTGGCACTGGTGTTGCTAGGCTTGGTTTTGGTGGTTGTCATCGTGGCTAGGGTGGATTGTCATTGTTTGTTATGGCTACAGTGGATTGTCAGTGTTTGTCGTGGCAGCAATTTTGGGGTTATCATGGTAGTGGCCTTAGGGTTATCCATGAGGTGGCTTTGGTTTTGTGGTGGCCATGTTACTGGTTTCACTTTTGTTGGAGGTGGATTTGGTTTCGTGTTTTGGCCATCAATGTGTGTTGTTGCTATGTTAGAGTTCATGATTGCACTGGGTTAGGCCATGGGTTGTAGTTGGTATGGGTAGAAAATAAATTATTTTAAGAGTATTACATTCATGTATTTCACACAACCATAACATACAGTTTGAACTGAAATTGTGATTTCAAGTTATAATTTTAATTCAACTTGTTTGTGTGCCTACACATGTGTGTTTAGGGGACAAAGTATTAAGTGAAATAGCTATATTACCAATAAATTGTTTAAATTTCAAATTTTTTAATTTTAAAATTATGCATAAAATATAAGCTAATAGATTATATAGTAAATAATATCATGTTGGTGCAAAATTTGATGTATATTAAGAATGTAAAAAACATGTAATTCAATAGTTAGATTTTTAAAATATGAAGTAATGTTTATTTTCAATTGTAATAATTAAAAACAATATTATGAGCATTTATTATATAATCATCTTCACGATTTTTTATTTATACATAAATTTTAATGAAAGAGAATAAATTATTACAAAAATTGAGATTCTATGATCAAATTTTCTTAACAGCTTTTACGGTTAACACTAATTATTTTTCTTCGTCAATCAAAATTCATGCTTCAAAAATATTTCACAAAAGAAACACACAAAAAAATTACTAATAAAGACAAATGCTATGTCCACAACTGATTTCAACCCATTACATATTTAACTAAGAGAAATGATATATCCACAATATTTTCACAACATTTTTAAAACAATTTCTAAGTGACTGGTTGTTACTGGTTATTATTGTTGTGACAAAAAATTAATCTTAATGCTAAGTTCAAATTTGAACCAATAACAACTAATTATCTATGATTTGTTGTGAAAATGTTGTAAAAAAGTTGTGGACGTAGCACCTCTCTTTAATTAATTCTTTATCTTAACTTCGACATTTTTACATTTAAGTTTGGACAAAATTTAGCTACAAAATTGGTTATAACCTTAGCCTACAACATTACTCAATATCTTTTTATTAGACGTAAATTTTGACAAATCAACCACTAAATTAAATTTTTTTCTTATATCTTCCATCCCTTAAAAATTTTAGAAAATTAAAGATCAATAACTATGTCACTAATAAATTTTTTAAATTACAATTTTTTGTAGTTTAAAATTATGCATAAAGTATAAGCTAATAGATTATATAGTAAATACTATCATATTGGCACAAAATTTGATTTGTATTAAGAGTGTAAAAAAAATGCAATTCAATGATTAGATTTTCAAAATATGTAGTTGTGTTTATTTTATTGAGTAAGGTTGTAGATTTAATCTGCATTTAATTTTGTAACTAAACTTTATTTTTTAAATTACCAAATAATCTATATATATATATATATATATATATATATATATATATATATATATATATATATATATATAAAAGCAGAAGCCTCAACCAGGTGCTGCCACGTTAGGTAAAAAGCCTATCTAAAAAACTGACACGTATAGAGGTATTAAGTTAAATCAGCTGCACGTTGCAACGTTTGACATTTTAAAACTCTTTGCCACGCTTGCAATTAAAAAATGATAAATTATACTGTTTCGGTAGGTTAACACACCGAAACAACCGGTTATAAAAGGAAAAATAACTGGTTATAAATCATTTTAAAAGGCTTGCAATCCTCCCCAAAAAAAAATACGCAGCATACACAGAGAGAGAGAGATCTTCGTTCCTTCGCTTGACTTAGAGCACCGCTGCAAGCAGAAAGAAAAATCTATGGGCGTCAACACTGTTAGGCTACATATCTGCCACCATCAGATCGTTGGAACTGGTACCGGTACGTTTTTCTCTATCTTTCTAGATTTGGGTATGAAATATTACTTTTTATTGAGTTTTTTTGTTGGATAGGTTTAGATTTGATTTTGATTTTGATTCCTTTTTGTTTCGGGCTTTTGGTTTTGATTTAGGTTTCTCAATTTTTCGATTTTTTAAACATCCCTAAGCCTTTCCCTGTTCTCTAATATCTGCGTTCATAGTTTTTTTTTTTTTTTTTTCCTGGGGTTTTGATTTGCTCGCCAGACTTAGACCGCTGGTACCACAAGCACACAGAGATAAAGAGAAGGGCACCGCCCAAATCTTCTGCCATCATCATAAGCCTCCACTCACTGCCTAACTATCGGAATCGCTACTGGTAAAAGTTCTGTTTTAAATTTTAAATTTTAGGGTTTTGGGTTTTTATTTGGAGAATCAATTGGGTGTTAATTATGATTAAGATTGGTATTTTGGGTCAGATTTGGTTATGATTAATAGATTGGTATTTTGGGTCAGAAATACAGAGAGGCGATGAAACAGAGAAAGGCGATGAGCACGCGGAGAAATCAAAAAGTTTGATAAAACAATTTTGCAGACCCAAAACCTTGGCAGAATGGTAAACAGTGAAGGCACGGAGTGGGGACTGGGTAGAGAAAAATCTGCCACCATCAGAGAGATAGGCCGTGTACCCATAACGAGTAAAGTTAATGTTTTTGTTTTGTTTTGTTTTTTTTTTTTTTTCCTTTTCCTTTTCGTTTTCAAATCTGGGAATTGAATATAAATTAGGTTTGAATTTCTTGGTTGGATTGGTTTAGATTTAGATTGGTTGAATTGAATATAAACGAACAGGAGTCATACCCCGTCCATTACGACATTCTTCTGATGGGTTACCTATTCTTTTTCTATCAATTTTTTTTCCCAAATTTAGAAGGAAGATTTGACCTTTTATCTATTTTCAAAGTTAGGTTTTGGTTCCTGATTAAAACTTAGAAATTAACAAGAGTTCCCTCTGATTTTTTATTAACAATGCCTCCAACGGGTTCCTATTCTCTCTAACATTTTTTTCCCACAAATTTAAAGTTAAATTAGTTTTGTTATATGTTTTCCATTTATACAATTGCAATGAGATTTTGTTTCCTGAAATTAGAGTTAAGGAAATCGGAATTATGATATTTGACTATTTTTATTAAATATCTTTGGTAATGGTGTGTTTGAATTCTCCTTTTTTGGATTTAAATCATTCAATTTCTTTCTTTGCAGATCTAGAGTCTCTAATTTAATCAAAGCAAAGGTATTCATTTCTTTTCCTTATATTCTTTTCCTCTTTATTTGTTAAAATCAAGGAAAACACACACAATATGAAAATCCTACCTGAGTTTTATTGGCCTCTTACCTGTTCTGTTTTTTAAAGGGGAGTGAAATTGTGGGATTTTGAAATCTGATAGAAATTTTTTTTTTGGTCTCAAATTTCAATTACTTTCGTTAGTATACTTTTCTAATTGTGGATTACTTCTGGTATTTAAATACCATGAAATTTCAGTAAGTTGTGAAGACAAGTAGAGAATCTGTCATGTAGCCAGAACCACTACATGTAAAGGTTTTTGTTTATTCGTTTTTAAATTATGCCACAACTTGATTTTATGTTTAGTCATTTGGTTGGATAGGTATGGATTTATGTATTTCAGTTAGATTTGGATTTGGCTACAGTAATTGGGTTAGGATTTTTTTTTTTTTTTTCCTGTAATGAGCATTTTTAAATTCGTGCCTTTGGTTTTTTTGTTAAATTCCTGATTCAAAATCTTGGTTTCTCTATTTGTGTTTGCCTTTTGTTGGAGCCACTGGAATGTGTGGAATTATAACAGTGTGGACATCAATTATTTTTAATTGGCATAGGCCTATTAATGTTCCTCAAGTTTTTTTTTTTTTTTTGATACCTCATCAGTTCTTTCTTTGTTTTAGAGTTATAATTGAATTTTAACCTATGGTGTCTATTGTTTCCGTTTGTGTATTTATATTTCAATCTATGTAGAGAGCAAAGAGTAGGGAGGCAATGAGATGTGAGAGAATCAGAAGTGTTACCAACAAAGGATACAATTTCAACATGATTGGTAGACCCAATGCGGCTGGTTAATCTACTTTGCAGGATAGCCTTTATTGTCTACAACAATTTGTATATAACACAGGTTTTAAACTTTTAATTCTTTTTCATCTTTCTTATATGGCACACTTTGTACTTCTCTCTATATGTTTATAGGACTTCTATTATTTCTGTTAATTGTTTCTTCAAACTTATCTCATTTTAAAATGTTATTTTATTTCATATTTTTAGTGCATATTGGCATGGCCAGCATGAAGATTTATGGAGTTTTTTAATGCCTCTTATAAGTGTTAAATATAGAGGACAAAACGGGGGTATAATGAAGTTGTTGGCGACAGATAATTTCTATATTCGCATGTATTTTTTTTTAAAGTTCCTTTTGGCACTTAAATGTGAACAGAAAACAATAGTAAAGCAGAAATTGTTGTTGAACATTCCACTTGACAAAATGCAATTAATCCTAACCATGAAGAATAGATTATTATTGTACAAATACATATTATCATTTCTTAAAGTATGAGTTTTTGATGGCTGTAGGTAATATTTTGAATATTATAATCCACCTTTAATCTTATGTAATGAAAATTATCATAAATAGAGGGTTTATATGTCTTTAGTAAACTTTGGTGCTTGGTCTTACTACAGTTTGACAATGTACTACAATTTGACAGTAGGCATGATATTCTGTTTTTGTTTCATATTTCCAGTTGTGCTATATTGATCCTGAAGTTTTTTAGTAAGAGATCCCAGATTTAGTAGTAAGAAGAAGAGTACTAATTTTGAGAAAATTTTAGTATAAAAGAGAAAAATGATGAGGTGTTTGGCTCAGCTGTTGTGGCTGTGAATTACTTGATCTATTGACAAACGATCCTTATTTTCCAACCTGTTACTTATGATTGCATTAAGAAATTGGTCTTATAGTCACCCATCAATGTGTAGTATTCTCTCTTTTGTTTCGGTTTTGCCCCTGCAACATGTGAATAAAATGCATTTTGGAAAAATCTTGATAGAATTTTGGAGGGTTAAATTATAATGGAAGTAACTACTAGCAAGCTATTTCCTTTTTTTTTTTTTTTTAATATAAAAAAATTAAATATTCAGCAAACTAACAGAAAAACATGTCAAATGATGATGCATAGATTGAACACCACAATGGTCATTAATGTTACATGGATTATACCATAGAGACGACATGAAGTACAGGATGGAGATCTTGACAGTTTATGCCTGATGTGTTAGTGTACAATATTGTTGATTAAAATCATAATGGTTGTTGAGGTTGTACTATTTGTATTTCTATGGTAGGTAACATAGAAGTAGCAACCATATAGTTTATCTCTACTATATACAATCTGTTCTACCAAAAAAAAAAAAAAAAAAGATTGGTGGGGAGATATTTCTAAGAAAGGGGCTCTGCCTTGGCAAATAACAGCTGTGATGGAAGACATCTGAGATTTCCTGGCTTAGTGTAGACATTTATATTTTGTACATAGAAATTTGTTGGCCAAAGAAAAGTCTTAGGTGCATTTTTTTGGGACAATAACTGCAGTGCTTAGCAGTTTTTCTATCTTCAAGACTTATAGAAAGCTTACAGAAATGTTCAAAGGGCTTAAAAAGGTTTGTAATACCATATGCGATATATTTGGATCAATGATGATTTAAATGGCAGTCAAGTTTTTTGGTTGGCACGTATGTTATGCATTATAAAATGCATATAAGTTTAGACTTCAATATGATTTTTTATTTTTTTATTTTGTTAGTTAGTATGGTTTAGTAGGAGTTGTGAAATTGAATTAACCATCTATTGAATGGATAGACTAAGGTGAATATGTGTCTAAAATTAATGAGGTTGAGAAAATTTATGTCCTGAGGTAGCTTAAACAAAACATAGATTATGATCAAACTTTGTGGTTTATATGCATTTATGATTTTTTTTTTTAGTTCCTTATCAAGCTTCTAAGATACATTTACTTTGTGCAGAATATAAATGTTAGAGGCACATTGGAATTCAAAAGAAAAAAAAAGTTAGCTAATGCTGAATCATTATCTTCAAATGCACTTGGTTGGATTGTTTTAGATTAGATATTTGAGTTAGATTTGGTTTTAATTATGGTATTGGGTTTAAAATAAATTTTTTTTTGAGTATTTGAATTAGATCTGAATTAAATTAGTTTTTGGTACCTGCCTATGGTATATGTAATTAGATTTATAAATGGAGATATGTGTTGGGTGTTTAGTACGTGGTAAAAAAAAAAATACCGTATGCAATCATCTCATCTCTTTTATAAACTACTAATCTCTTAGGTGATAAATATCATCATGGGTATTTTGATTGGATTGGTTTTGTTTTAGGTATTTGGGTTAGATTTTTTATTTTAAATAATCTGAATATTTTTGTAATTAAGGTACATATATAGGTTAGAAGCAGTTTTGCTGTGGATATTCGTGTAAGTTTTGGTTTTGATTTGTAATATATAATTGCTAAACTCCTATTCAGTCATAAGTTAATCTTTGACTTGGGAGGGGAGAATGTTCCACATGGAAGCCTTTCAAAATTGGATATGGAATTTGAGCATATTGGTTTGATGGGCACGTTTCATTTTCTTTACAAGTATTGATTTTTAAACTTTTCAATCTGTGAGTCTTTACATTTTCAATTAGTTAACAGATTTTTTTTTCCCAATTTCCTTCAGGGCTTCTTGAATGCTGAAGAAAATGTTAGAAAGATAGAGAATTACCATTTTCTGTTTACAAGATTTGGGCTGTGCAAGCTTGAAAATAATATAATTTAGCTTGATTTTTAAAAAAAAAAATATTTCTGTTTGTTTAGCTTTTGAGAAAATTAACTACTATGAAATAAAATATCATGTTGATCCTCACAACAGTTCTCTATTTGCAGCTTATAAACTTGCTAAAGATGGAAAATGAGAAGATGATAGCATGCTTATTCAAATGCTTTGCAAACGAAAAAATGCTACTAAACAAAATGCATCAAAGAAGAAGAAAAATTGAAGAAGGAAAAATAGCAACTTTAGAATTCAATTTAATTTTCAGTTTTTGTTTTCTCTCCTACCTGTTCTACTATTTTTAAAGAGGGATTGAAATTGTGGAACTTTGAAATCTGGTAGTGTAATGTTATTTAAACTTTTATTTAATGGTAGACAATTGTAGAAAATGTATTTTGTTGTTGTAATTTTGTGATTGCTGGTGGGTGAATTTTCAATAATAAAACAATGAATGTGATTGCTATTAAGTTGACAGGTTTTTAGTGGTATCATCTTAATATCTTTTGGTTAATTTTTTTGTTTATAGTTTGTGAAATTTCTATTGCTATGATAGCCTTGCAGCTATTGTTTATAATGTGCCAAGAAAAAGACATTTCAAAACTTGAAAAAAGCTAAGTCACCATCAATTATTGTTCTTATTATCACAATTTGTTTGTCATTGATGAATAATTATTTGAGGATTTACAAACAGTTTAGCCAATTTCAACTAACATACATAGATGGTTACAAATTAAAGACTGACAATATATACTTCCTTCTCTAAATTTTTTTTTTCTTTACATCTTTCCTTTCCCCCCTTTTATGTACCAACTTTAGGCCCATCCTTTCAGGTGAGAGAAGTTATGGGGATATTCATAATAGCTTAATGTATTTAGTTTTAGGTATTGGACACAATATGCTTAAATATGCTACGTTATTAAAGTTGAATATATGTAGTAGAAGTATGATAAGTTTATGTTAGATGCAAAGTTCGTTAATATGTAAAACGATCCCGCGCATTGCGCGGGTTAAACACTAGTATATATAAAAGCAGAAGCCTCAACAAGGTGCTGCCACGTTAGGTAAAAAGCCTATCTAAAAAAATGACACGTAGAGAGTTTAAACTTAAAAAAAGCGTACAGTGCATTGTTTGGAGAGGGTTCTATCACAGCGTTAAAATAGTCTGATGGTCAGTGAGTATAAATACAACACTAACTGACGTATACGGAGAAAGAGAGAGAACAAAGTTACGGAGAAAGAGAGAGAACAGAGTTGTTCGTCGGACCCCAAGAGACAGAGAGAAATATCCAAGGCCAGCGATTGTTCGTTCCCTGGCAAGATTTAGACCATCGGAACAGCCATATATCAACCACCTAAATCGTCGGAACTGGCACCGGTAATATATATATATATATATATATTTTTTTTTCCATTTTTTAGATCTGGGTATGAAATTTTACTTTTAATTGGTTTTTTTGTTGGATAGGTTTAGATTTGATTCATTTTTGTTTTGGGTTTTAGGGGGAAAAAAACAGTTATTGCATAAAACCATTTGTTGTATACCCAGGGTCAAAACAGAACATCAAACTTAATCAATTGTTATCTTTGATCAGTTTCCAACTTCACTCTCTCTGTACCATGCCATTGAGAAGAAAAGCATCCACAATGCGCCTAGGTAGAGAAAGAAGGAGAGAGAAATCTGAGGGCTATACTACGGATCATCAAACTATTCCACGATTGCATCCCTAAACCCTAAGCCGTAAGTTGTTCTCCCTTTCTGCCTCTCTCTCAAAACCCCAAAAGCCTAACCCTTAAGAGCTCTTTCCCTCTCTATCAACGGCAGACAAACAATTAGGGTTTCTTAAGTCAATGGTAGGCAAAAAATTAGGGTTTCTTAACTATAAAAGAAGAGGATTATGGAGGCATAAAGAGAGGGAGCACGTACTACTACAAAAAGAAGGAGCACTAAACGGTAAGACCTTTCTTTTATTGTGCACTTTTATTTTATTGCTTTTCTGAAATTAAATAATTTGTTTAATTATATAAAGATGTGAATATGAATTTTAAATTCAATTAATTTGTATTGATATATTTCTTGAATTACAGAGTTTGAGATTGCTGGTTTACATTGCAATTCTTCATTGTGTTGGTAAAAATACCCATCAAAGTTTGGGAATTTGACTTTCCATTGTATTGTTTGATTTTTAAATGGTCTTTTTGTTTGTGTTTGTGACTAATATGAGTCTTTTTGTTTGCTTGCTAACTCTCTCTCTGTTTCTTTTAATTCATTTATTTTTTTTATTCCAGGTGCTGAGTTTGTGGTTTAACTTTATTGGTTATGGTACAAAATACTAAACCAAAGGAGGAATAGTCATCGGGCAATGAATATCAAAACATTCTTCTATATCTAAGAGGTACAAACTAACTTTGTTTATTCATTTTATTCTGTTTGGTAATGGTTTTGCTTTAATTTGGTCTTGCATCATGCAGGTACAGTGTCGAATATATATGTAACATTACATTTAAAAAATTTCAGGCTTTGGTACATCTACAAGCTAATTAGTTGCTTTATATAATACCTTTATAAATAGGCTCAAGTAGTTGGTTGCAATCCCACGATGCTTTTGCTTAGCTGTGCTTATTTTGTCTTGGGTGTAATTTTTGGGTGGATTCATGTTGCAAAACATTCATCTCATTCCCATTTGGAACAAGCAAACCATGTGTTTGATAAAATGTCTCACTCACTTTTGCAAGTTCAAGTCAACCTCACACAAACACTAATAATATAGCTAAGTTAATTCTGCCATACATTTGACTTCCAAATTTCAGTTTCTCATGTTCATTAATGGTTTCAAATCCAATTACAAATCCAATGTCACATGTCACATGTGGCCAAACTGGTTTCAATGTCTGCTTTGACTATACAGAAGCTGTCAATGCAATTGTTGCGTCCAAAGTACTCTTTACTGGCAGTGACAAAGTGAGGTTTGCTTGGCTATTTTTCTCTTTTCTTTCTCAAATTCTCTAAATAGTATTTGAAGAAATCCTTGGACCAATTTTCCCCTACCTCTGTTCAAAAATTTCTACCTTTGCAAAGATTGTTAAGATGGACATGCAATTTATATTGGAGTTACACACGCCAAATGTGTGACACATACAAATTAAGGAAATGTTTTCTTGGTTACTTAGTGCCAAGAATTTACAAATCTTTATTCTTATTTTAATTAGAATGTAATAATGCTGGATTTTTAATGGATTGTAACGTTGGGGTCAGTAATGAGCTTGAGGGAGGACATCCATTTATTATATTAACAAATCGTAGAGAACACATATATGGCCCATTGATCATACTTTCCTAACATTTTTTTCCCATAGATAAAGCTTAAATTTTTATATGCAAAACTATTTAAGTTTGTGTTATTTCAATATTGCATAGCGTAGGGTAAGTTTTTCTGATTCCCATTATTAGTCCAAAATTATATGGAGACTTGGTGGCTAAATAAGTTTCAAGGTTCTAATTTTAGTAGGCAGGGTGTTGTTTTTATGTGTTTTAATTCAAGTTGTGACCAAAAGATAATTGGAAAAAAAATTTCTCCTAATTTTAATGGTTTGGTTGCAGAAAAAATGAGAAAAATAGTTTGTTACCATTGTCTTAAGTTTTACATTTTGTTTGCAAATAAAGGTTAAAGTATCAACCAATGCTTCATAACTTTTTAACAGTTTTGAAATTGAAGATAGAGAGACAAATTAGAGAAGATGTAATTCTGGATCTAAGTCTATCCAAGTTGCATTGGCAAATATATCTAATGTATAGATATAGTTGCATTCCTAAGTTATTGTAGAGAAACTTGGTACAATATATATTTGCTATGATTGATTGCACCAGTTTCATTTAATATCCTTACAAAAAAAACATGTAGTATTGCTGTATATTCAGTAAGTACTCTCAATCATGTTATGATATTAGAGCCATTATTAGATTAGTCATTATGATTTGTTGTGTTTTAGGGTCTCTTATGAGAGACCCAGATGGATTTTTTTGAGGGGTTTTGTTTGATTCTTTGTTTCGTTTGATCGGTATTGAGTTTCCCCTTTATAAAGTCTAATGAAATATTTGAATTTGTTTTAGTTTCATTATTAATGTTTTGGGATATCATACAAAGTTCAATTTTGTTGTTTTTTCTTTGTTCTGACATATGTTAATTGATACAGAAAAAAAAAAAAAAAATTGTTGGCAATAAATGAGGAAGAGTAGGGCAAAGGGGAGATAGTACAAATTGAGGCATGGCAAAGCCAGTACTCAATTTGATCGGTAATCTGGTACTATCTTTGTTCACTGCATTATATTTTTTAGAATTTGCTATTCCTATTCCATTGATATTGCAAGCCATAGATGGTTCTCTTAAGAAAGAACCACCATAGGCATGAGAATTACAAATATGCAATGATTTATACATTAGTTAGAGATATAAGTGCTCAAGTTTAATATTTCCATCATTTGTGAACAAATTCTTGGAAGTTAATTAGTCTAAGTCACTTTTACCCAGTTCAACAGAGCTTTGAGTTGAACAACTGACTAAATTCAAATACAAGAATCATAAGTGTAAGCTATTATGTCCTTCACCAATTTGTTAAGAAAAGAAGAGATACTGAATCATGTTGAAAGGTTTAGGTTAGCCTGATTTTCCTTTTGTTTCTCTCTTTTTTTTGGGTTACGTTTTTTTCATTTGATGTCTTTGGGTTTGAATTAGTTTTTTCCCTGCACTATATATTCAGAATTGTTTTTGAAATATTTGGTTTCAATTAAATTTTTTTTCTTCAGTAAATTGACCTGTAAAAGTATTGTGTGTCTTATTTTTCTTAAAGTCTGGAACTTCACTTTTTAACTCCATTGTACCTTTTCCTTTGTCTTGGTATTTTAAAAGTTTATATGTTTTCATTATAGATAAAAGTCTATGTTACAAAAAAAATATAACGAAAGTAGTTGATGAAGAAGAAATTAGTATGCATGTATTTATATATTTTTTTGGTGTGTCAGTAAATGGGTAACATTTAGTCAATGGGATTTGGATCTGAATTTGATGTGGTAGCTGTTTCTAATTGGTAGACTCTCTTTTGAGTCCAGATTGATCAATTAAAATTCCCAAAGGACCAAAAAAAATTTTTGTTACTTGCCAAAACTTGCAAATCATCCAATCCTATTTCTTAAGATATGTGGATTACTTTTGCCAATTGAATAGTGGTTAATAGTATTACTATTATATTTGTACTACCAAGTGATTTTATTGACAACGTAGTACCACCTTAGTACCATAGGTTGCCTATTCTCCATGACGCAGGTCACTACCATCTTAATTATTCTCTACATCATTTTGCATATGTGACTAAATTTACTTCTAGATTTTTTGTGGATGGAATGTGTATAGGAACTCAGTTTGTATTTTGTAGAACCTGTTTTACATTGATGTTTATTAGGATTTATGTATTTTCAATATCTTTTTTTTCCTTTTTATTTTTTTTCACGTGTTTTTGTGGTAGCAAAGAAGCAGATAAGATCATTGGTTGTTGTTCAAGAAGAGTTACTTAATTAAATTGAAAGGTCAGGATAGCATAATTTTCCCTTTGCTGCTTTTATTTTTAAATGAATGTCTTTCTCATTTGTTAATGCTTGATAATTACAAAAAAAACATAAAAAATACAACAACAAAAAAAAAAACACAAAAAAACCACAAAAACAGTATATGCAGATTTTCACATATGTACTCTCTGTAACCAAAAAAAAAAAAATTAAAAATTAAAATTACTTTTGACCCTTTACAATGTTATCATAGAAAAAAGAATATATATATATATATAATGCAATAGTAGCATGTCAAAGATTATATATAATGCAATGGTAGCATGACAAAGAAGGCAGATGATAATGTTTGAGAAGAGAACCAAAAGAAAATGGCATGAAAGACGAAATAATTTCCAAACTGTGTATTAGAAATGGTCCTACACTAGCAAGGAAAAATAGGAGAATGGTCATGGGAACAATTGGAACCATCTTCTACTAGAGTTTCATTTATACTTATGTTTGATTTAGTTGCTCCAAAGGAATGGCCAATATGCATATATTATGCTATTTCTTGAGGCGCCAGTTAATTAAAGCATCAATCATTGCTGGAAATAAAAAAGTCCATCAACATTTAGAAAATACAAATGACACAAACCTTTGAAAGTTTTTTATAAAATATTTTAGAATTGTTATGATATAATGTTTATACAATTAAACTCTGAAGTTGGTTGATTTCAACACTCAATTAAATTATATTATGCTATTGCTAGAATTTCATTGTATTTAGAATATATATCCTAAATATTAGTTTTAATTTTGATCCCTGATTATACCTAATTGTGCTCTAATGTGTTTCTTTATTACATTACAGGGAAAGTTTTTCTTAGACAATCTGACAACATTCTTAAATTTCCTGGATTAATGGTCTGCATTTAGGCGTAACTCAATGAATTTTTTTATCCTATATTTCTTTGTTTGTTGCTCTACATTTTCCTTTGGAGTAGAATTTTATGAGACTATTTAATATTGTAGTTTGATGCATTTCATGGATTAATACTACAGTATTTGAGTATCATAATATTTTAATTATTAATTATTGTTTGTCGAAGTCACCTATATTTGCTTCTACAAAAAACAAAGACAACTATAATCTCTCTTGGACCAGCATAATTTTATTTTTATAATCTTTTGGATCTTTGGAACATGTTTTGAATAATAAATTATTAGAGTAAAAAAAGAAAAAAAAGAAAAAGAGAAAGGCACTTTTTTTTAGCTTGAGTGCATGGAAGTCTCTATGAAAGACTCTTTGGATTCATGTATTTTTCTTGCAAGTAATTATTTGATTTTTTTTTTTTTTTGGTATTATCTTAATGAAAAAATGTTTATATTTTCAATTACCATGTCTTTTGTAATAAATAAAAGTATCCCGCACATTGTGCGGGTTATAAGCTAGTTTACTTTAATTATCTAGGGTAGATTCTACAAACCTACCTTAAGGTTTGTGATAATACCAATTAAGTCCAAAACATTCTAAAACCTACCAATTTAGTCCTCAAAAGATAATTTTATCCCTAAATTTCTTTCTCTTTCTCTAATCTATCTCCATTCCTCACACCTTCTCTCTTCTCTTTCTCTCTCTCTTAGATCTCTCTCTCAAAACCCACTGCCCAACAAACCCATATCACCCACAGCCACTAGAAAAGCCACTGACCACCACACCCATATCATCTTCTCCAGCAATAATTCCGGTGTTGTTGATTGGGAACGAAAGGCTACTCCTGTGGATTGAGTCGGACAGTCTTTCAGCATTAAGAGGAACAGTGTTCCAAATTAAAACATGCCGAAACTCATCCTCAAGCTGAGACATCACATGCTGAATCGCCTAATAAGCTTGATCCACAATCTCCGAATCAGACCTCACCGAATAGAAAGAGAAGTTGTTTTGTCTGAGCTAGCATAAATAAATCTTATAATTTTATGGATGATTGTTCAGTAATTTTACCATGTGTATATGTATTGGTTTCTTGAAAAGTTTTAGGACATATGTGATTTGATGTTAGGAACATATGTCAAATTAGAATTGGCTAATCATTTGACAAAATGCACTTTATTTGTAATTGGATAGATCTAGGTTGTGTTTAATACTTCAAGAAATAAGGTTTCAAGTTCAAGTGTTTAAACCATGCAAATCTATCCAAGAAACAAATGAAGAAAAACTGGATTTTAAAATTCGACAACTAGCATCTATCGAGGTTTAAAAAGCTGCTAAAGCCTGAAACTCGACAGCTAGCTTGATAGATACTCTATCTGTCGAGGTTTATGGAATTTAGTTTTTTAGAGCTGTTTTTCATCCAATCCGTGTGTGTATGTTTGGGCTTTCTTTTCTCACAACCCTAAACATATATAAGGATTATTTTAAGGGCCATAAAAGGTTGCACTAGTGTTAAGCAAAGTTTTGTCTATGCAAATTGTGACTAGAGACAGAGTTTTCTTTAGTTCATCTTTCTCTTGAAAAAGCTAATATGTTTGTACACCGTAGGATTTTGTAACCAAGGAGCTTCGTGATCTTCATCGTGTGATGAATTGAAGAACTTTGCAACCAACATCTTTCTCAAGTTGGTGATTAAGTCGCATACTAAGATCCGCGCATCTATTGGTTAGTCACATACTGGGAGCCGTGCATTGAAAATGAGAGATTGTCACTACAGAACAAGTCCAATTAGGTATTGGGGTAAATGTTTAACTATAGGTTGGTATAAGGTATTGAATTCCTTTACTTGTAACCGCTTATTTTGTTAATAGTAGATTCTCAGGAGTGGTGACTTTAAAATCATTTGGTGGGGTTTTTATCGCGTAGGTTTTCCCTATTCGTAAACAAATCATCATGTCAATTTTATTTCTGCTGCATTTAGTTAATTGGTGATTTGTTTGTGCTATCACGCGTTTTGCATGCTAATTGAATTAATTAATTAATTTGGCTAATTAATTTGTTAATTCATCACAAGGAGGTCAATACATTCTTGGCCTATCAAAAAGTTAGTGGATGTTTCTGTGTTTGATTTAAAATTGGGTTGTTGGTGGTGAATGTTTTGTTTAAATATGTTAAATTATGTTGGTTTGTAGAGTAGGTTTTTGGGTTTGATTAAAAATGGGTTTTTGGTGGTGAATGGTTTATGTAAATGTGTTGAATTTTGTTGGTTTTATAGGGTATGTTTTTGGGTTCAATTAGAGATGGGGTTTTGGTGTTGAATAATTTTGTGTTGGTTTTAATAGAGTAAAAGAAGAATTTATAAGAAAAGAAAGGAATGGTGGAATAGGGATTGGAAGGGAGCCAACCAGTTGATCTCAAGAAACACCCTTCTGGGATTGTCCTTACCCTTTAATGAGTTTTGAGAGAGAGATCTGAGAGAGAGAGAAAGAGAAGAGAGAAGGGGAGAGGAACAAACATAGATTAGAAAAAGAGATAGAAAGTTAGGGACAAAATTGTCTTTTGAGGATTAAACTAATAGATTTTAGAATGTTTTGAACCAAATTAGTATTATCACAAACCTCAAGGTAGGTTTGTGGAATTTGCCCAATTATTTAATATAATGCTACAACATGCAGAAATGCTTAGACTAGAGCCAGTAGATGTTTGGACTCTGGAAGCATTATTTAAATGTTGAATTATTTGCAATAAAATACTCCAATTTAGGGATTAGTAATAGAAGCCAAATTTGTACATTTACATTGAGACTAAAAATAAATGACTTTAAGCTACTGTATATTCAATTTTTAAATTCTGCCTCGACACATTTTGTTTCGTTATGTTTTGATGATTTCCTAACTATCAGACCATGAGCTGTGCCATTACATCTCAAAACTAATTGGTGATGAGGAAAACACACTCAAATTTTTTATGCCTTTCAACGTCACACCACGCGAACCTATTTTTAAAGCAAGGAAGTCAATACCGTTCCGAAGGCTATACTGGTTTGGCCAGCGGTACGATATATTTCGGATACTGGTCAATACCGGTGTACCGTTTCGGATTTACTGCTATTTTTTACTATTTTATACAATATATAAAGTTATATTTCTAATAACTCAATATATCACATTGGCAACTTTTTATATTTTTTTTATGGAGTTATTAACTTTTACCACAACTCCTTATATGATAAGTTGTGAGGGGTGGAAAAAATTTGAGTGTATGTGGGTTCACATTTTCATCACTCACAACTCCTCACATGACAAATTATGACAAAAATTGTTTAAAATGTTGTAATATTAGCATTGTTCTAAATATAAAATTGTTGCAATACCATGGTAATATGGCAATACACGTACATTATATGTCACATCATTTGGGCTCAAAGGCCAAAGCTGAAAAGAAGTGATGGGGTGCTCATCTTTTATTCAAAATTTAAAAGCTTTCAATATTTCCAATGCTTGGCAGCCAATGTCAGTGTACTGAGTCACATGGAAAGCTTAGGAAACTTCAAAAACAAATACAAAACAAAGGAAGAGAAAGTGAGAAACCAGACCATACATAACAAAGTTCAGCAAAAAAAAAAAAAAGACAGAGAGGGAGACGGACATACCAGACAGAGAAGAAGAAGAAAGAAAAAAAAAAAAAAGAAGGAGAGGGAGACGGATAGACCGACAGAGAAGAAGAAGAAAAAAAGGTTCAACAAAAGAAAAAGAAAAAGAGAGGGAGATAGACAGACCAACAGAGAAGAAGAAGAAAAAAAGGAAAGAAGAAGAAGAAGAAGAAGAAGAAGAAAAAGAAGAAGCAGAAGAAGAAGAAGCAGTTGCTTCACAGCGCCACCCTTGCTTCTTCATCGTCTTCTTCCTTTTCTCCTTCTCTGTTTTCTTTTATTACAAATGAGACATTTTGGCCCGGTATCCATTTACCGGCCGAAATAGCCGGATTTTGCCGATACAGCCAGTGCGCGGTCGGTACGGCTGGTATGTTTTTCGATATGAAACAAGGGGATTATTTATACCGGTGCACTGACCGGTACGGTATATACCGGCCGTACCGGCCAGTACGGTATGTAATTGACTTCTTTGTTTTAGAGTAGTTGTAGGGAGTCAAATTGTGGTCCCTCTAACAATCCCTCCCTCATAATGACACTCCCGTGACTTGAACCCATGACCATGGCTCTGATACCATTTGTCAGACTGTAAGCTGTGTCATTCCACCTCAAAACCAATTGGTGATGAGAAAGACACACTTAATTTTTTTATGGCTTTCGACATCACAACACGCTAACCTGTTTTTAGAGTGGTTCTAGGAAGTCAAATTGTGTTCCCTTTTAACACCAACTTATTCAACGTTATAATAAGTACATGAAATGATTGGCGTCCTGACTGACTAAGTCACAGGTCTATTTTGAGTATATTCTTCTTCTACATCTGAACAAACCCGCTAGAATTGCGAAAGGCATAAAGACTATAAATGAGACAAACAAAGGCAGGGACTGACCCAACGCCTAAACCCCATTCCTTTTCGATGTTTATATTCTTTTACTAATAAATATTTAATAGTTTGTTGTCATATGCCTCCCTTTCCCCCTACTAGAAAAAACTATTCATATCAAATTTAAATAGCTTTCTTTCCTTTTTCCTATCTGTAATCAAATAATAGTCCAAATAGGTTAAAAAATTATATGAATGATTGAAGCCAGCATACATTTGTAATTTTCATTTATTATTATTTTTTGTGTGACCTAACTTTTTTGTTTTTTTGATAAATGTTACCTAATTTTATATATATATATATATATATATATATTTTATATATATACTATAAAACCAAAGTTATTGACTTCCTTAGAGCTTGTCACATGGAATTTGCTGCTCCCACAATTTTTCACATAAAAAATATTTAAAAAATAAATAATAATAATTAAAAAATATCTCTCTCCCAAGTATAAAACTCAATATAATTACTCTCTTTCTCCCCCAATTTTGAAACTGTCGAACTAAACAAAATAAAACCCGAGTCCCATCTCTTTCTTTTTCTTCTTCAATGCCTCTCCATGGTTTCCCCCATGGAAAACACATACACAAAATCCAACAACTATGACCGATTTGTGGCAGACTAACGCAAGTGACAACTCTCCACTTCCACCCATTTGCACAGATGGCTTTGCTTGAAGAGTTTCAAACTCTAACTAACACTATAAGATTCAATATCTTTCTGGCTTGATTGAACTACCCAAACTCCTTTACATTGGCAACTGTAGCAGCTTCTCCATTCCTGAACATGACTTTAAAATTGTAGATGGGCTATGACAAAAAAAAAAAAAAAGTCCAAATTTGGTCTAGCCCAGCCGTTGGCATAAAAGAGAAAACAAGGTGTTGAGGTAAAAAAATTTCACTTATGCCATGTGCGCCTATCATATTTAATCACAATTATTTATTCACCAAAGAATACCAAAATATCACCCATAAATTATTTTGGGCCTCCATTAATATTTCTCATTCCATTGGTCCACAAATATTTCATATCTCATTATCTAAATTGGGTCATGATATAAACTATCACAAAAAGTCCAAAAAACTCATATCTTATCCAATATTATTATTATTATTTAGCTAAGCCCAAATCAGCCTTACAAGTGCAATTTACACATCCTATTCTTTTTAAAGCCCAAGACTACTTATCCTTAGCAACATTTCAAAAGCCCATGATTCAAGTCCATGGCAATGCTATTTTATCAATGGAATTGAAATCCATAATCAAAGCCAATGGTTTAAACGCATGGCAATTTATTTATCAAAAGCTCAATTCACATTGGCAATATATCAAAAGCTCAATTCACATTGGCAATATCAAAAGCTCAATTCACATTGGCAATATATCAAAAGCCTAATTCTTATTGGCAATATTAAAAGCTCAATTTACGTTGGCACTATTAAAAGCCCAAGCTAAGTATATGACACTATTTACTAAAAAGCCCAAGGTTATCAATACTTGGCAAAATACTATATCATAGGTATTTCACTTAAAGTCCAATGATGAACAATGCTTTAAGTTCTTAAATCTATTACTATAATATTACAAACTCGTGGAATCTATGAAACTTATCTATTTTCAAAACCCGTGTAAATCATCTTATAAAAACCCATGGAAAGTTATGATTTATCTTAAACCCATAATATTTATTTATTTCATACCATATTATAAACCCATGGTAACTATTTATGTTACATAACACTATTCATTTTTACAAAACCCATGGCGAACATATATCAAACCCATGGAGAATTATGAATTTGTGTTACTAATGTAAAAGCCCATAGAAAGTTATGATTATTTATCTTAGACCTATGATATTTATTTGTTTCATACCATATTACAAACCCATGGAATTTATATAATAAGAACTCATGGTCACTATTTATATCACAACATTTCCAAAACTCATGGTAATTATTTACCTTACAAGCCCATTATGATTATCTATAGAAAAACCCATGAGAATATCACATTATTCCATTATAGTCGTAGTTATCATATTTTATTTGAAACCCCTAGTAAATATTATTCACAAGAAACACTGGAGGTTACTATTTAAAAGCTCCAAAGAAAATATTATTTACAAAATAATTCATGGCAAAAATTATGAGGAACTATACAAATTGATATTTAGAGCCCATGGAAATTAATACCCAAAACCTATTATAAATATTTCTTAAAGCTCATGAATACATTTCATTTTTACTAACAACTAAAGCCCATGTGGAATAAAAATTCATTGCAATATATGGTAACTTTGTCCATTTTGTAGGGTTTACAATAAGAAAGCAAAAGGATAGGCCTAAGTGGAGAGAACCACCAAGTCATAGGACCACCAAAATACTTAGCCCTCATGGCCAAGCCCAAATTGAAATCTCAGCCAAAACTAAGGGTCATCAAATAGCCCACGGCTCACAGCTCGACCTAGAAACCTGACGGCCCACCGAGCTAATGGGCGGCCCGGCTCGTTGTTATTGAGGCCCATGGGTAGTCCACTAGCCTAGTGGGGGAGGCCGTGGGCTAGTTTTTATTCTCATGGGTACCTAGTGGGTTAGCCTAGTAGCCCAACCCGTTGCCCAGCCCATTGGCCCAGCCCAATAACTCATAATTCATAACAAAAATATATAGGAAGTGTATGAAGGATTGATCTTGAGATATTATAGAGGAATTTCTTAGGAAAACTCCCTCAACCACTAAGATACTCAAAGTAATTATGCTAAACTTAGTTTACTAAATGTATATTTTTCTAGTAGTCTAGAAAATTTGAATTAACCATTTGCCATTTTTTTTATTATTAAAGATAATAAAAAAAAAACTATTTAAAGCCTTAGTAAAAAAAAATTAAATAGGTTTCCATCAACAAAACAAAAAATTAAATAGATTTGACTATAAAAAAATTTGTAATTAAGTATTAAATTCTTTAATTCTTTCCTTTTAAAAAATAGATTGATTAATCCTTTATAAAAAATTGATTCTTTCCTTATAAAAATAATAAAATAATATACTAACACAAGCCCATGGGTAGTCCATTAGGCCTAACTTGATAGCCCAGCTCGCTAAAGACAAAATGGGCATTGCCCATGGGTAGGGTCATGGACTGAGGTTTTCTCTTTTGGCCTAGCCTGACCCGACCCATTAACTAGTTAATAGTCCATTATGCCTAACCCATTGTGCCTATGGGCCAAGTAAAAATGGGCTGGGCCAGCCCGACCTGGCCCATCGACGACCCTTAGCCAAAACAGCCCATGTATGCAAACTTACCCAACTGGAGAACTCCCTTTAGTTTCGCCTTCCACTGGAGATCACCCCAAGAAGAAACTAAGATCCCAAACCAAATTAAGAGTTGGCCATCAATCCCATTAGCCTCTCCGCCATTGCCAATTCTAACATGAACAGTACTAGAGGCTGGGCTGACACCTAAAAGCTATTTGGTAATAAATACCCTTCTTCTCCAAGTTTTGGTCACAATTTAAGGAAGCCATAACTAAGATTTCCAAGCTTATGAAATCCTCAACTAAATAGTTTATTTTATTACTAAAAATATATGTAATTGATTCATGAACCAAGCCCATGAATCCCAAAATGGGAAAATTAGGAAAAAGTGGTTTAAAGGGGTGTTCAACAAAAGCTCCCAACAGAGACATCAATGGTTGACACCTGGCTTGCAGTGTCAACCAACCATCTTGAGTTCTGATCTTGGTTGCAGCAAGTAAGATCTCTAGTCCTCATATTTGCCCTAATCCTATTGGATGAAATTAATCTCCAAATCATGCATTTAATGCCTAGATTAGGAGCATCTCAGCCTCCAGCTACATTACCTAAATAAGCAAAACACTCTAAAAGCAAGTCTCACCATTTTGGGCCAAATCTTAGAGGAGATATTTTGGGATTTTTCTACACTCAGACTTGGTCCCTTCTAGATTTTGCTAATCAACCCCTTAAGCTTTACTATAAAAGGAACTACCATCAACTCATCAAGGGAATAAGATCTCCTCATAAAAATTTTCAGCCATCATGCTATTTTTAGCTTATAAATCAGCTTTTGATCCATAAATACCCATGTACACTTACCGATAAATATCCCATTCCATCTCCTTAGAAAATCCTAGACACCTTAAAATAGTCATAAGTAACCCCTCTTTACACCATACCCAAAAAGGGCTAAACATCACTTCATCTCTCTTTCATATTCACTCATACTTTCCATAAAGTAACTCCCACCATTTACTATACACATATATTCATTATTATGGGCATGATATGGCACATGGAGGTCTTATTTAAACATTTGCTACACTAGATGGACACTCTTTCTCTCCCTTCATTCCATCCTAATTTTCCTCTTTTACTTGTAATTATGAAGCCTTTAATCCTAGTTTATTACTATTATAATGAAGGCCATAATATCTTAGATACTATGAAAGTTTTCCCTCATGTTGACTTAATAATAATGAAGAAAATATATGATTTTTACCATGTAAACACGTTTATTAATCTGTCAAACGTCTACTGCTAAAGGTTTGTCATATTCACTGCTGGACCATTTTCCTCTTATGTACTTTTTATAATGGGCCCACTTTTATTTTTACTGACTATGGAGAAAATGCATAATTTTTACCATGCGAATACATTTATTAATTTTCCGGACATCTACTGCTGGACACTTCTCCTGTTTACCACTAGACTATTATTTAAGTATTTATTGTGGTGGGCCATCCTTTGTGTTAGCTTATCTTTGCATGAGTTATTTTTGAGGCCTTATTATAATCTTTGTTGGATGCAACCCGGACCATGAGCAAAGGTGGGCTTTTCACACTTTTACCCTTATAACTTCCACCCTTATGGTATCAGAGCCATCTTTTTCTGGCTAGTGATAGTAGTTTTGTGTTCTTTGTACTTTGTCTTTGTCTGCCCAATCTTTTGATGCTTTCTTCATTGTGTATTTGTTCTTATCTCTGTTGGTGCCACCCTCGGAAAGTGAATTCCCTAAATCAAATAGTAAGGCCTATTCAGCTAGGAAAGCATTAGGACGTGCAAGGTAGAGGGTTGATTAAGGTATGTGTTATGAAATGCAATGGTTGTGAGAATAAACATAACAAGTGTTGAACCTAGGATAGAATGGATATATTTTTTAGATCTAATTCCTCTGTTAGCTACGATCTAGTATCCCTCTTGATATTATAAATGAAGAAGATTACTTTGTTGAAGAAACTGGTTTCACTGATTTTAAGAAATCGCGTATTCCTAAAATTGATACTAAATCCATCTATAAAACTAGTTGGGTCCAATCTACCTTCAATTCTGAGTTTAGTGTTAGAATTATTGAGCAAACATATTCTATTTCAAGAACTCATGAAAAATGTTATTTATTTAATAGAAAAAGCATTAATGATTTTCTTTCTAAAAGATTCAGTTATTGGTTTGGTTCAAGTTGTTGTTAAACCCCTTACTTGAAAAGGTATTAATGCTTTTATGCTTATGTGCTTAAGAGATGCTAGATTTAAATATTTTCGTACTAGTATTCTTGGCATGATTACCTCATCTCTATTTGATGGTCCTGTTTATTTTAACTGCTATCCTGATCTTACTCTTGCTTTGGATTATCATAATATCAGTAAAGCTTTAACTTTAAACATCTTGACGTTTGGTAATGATATGGATGAAGGCAGTAAGCCCCTTGCTATCATTTGTTGCATTTATTATAGATTGATAAAAACTACTCTTAATCCTCATGCTAAACTAAAAGATACCAGTGAAAAAACTTTGTTAATCCAATGTTCCACTACTGATGCTAAGGTTCAAATTCCAAAAATGATTCAATGGAAAGATATTAAGCTTCCCAAAGAATGGTTGTTGGAACTAGAAGCTCAGCCTGCTAAGTTTGTTTTTGATGAGTTAAATCTTAACCATATCCAACAATATCTTGATGGGACTATTAAAATAAGTTTTGATGATAAAAAACCTCTTTTGATTAAAGAAGGAAGACATTCTGTTGTTGGATCTACTGTTTTTGAAGACATTTCAAAATGAATTTCTTACAAAAGAATTTTGGAAAACCTGATTTAAAGCTGAAAAGAGTTGAAAGTGATAACTCCCAAGTAAGCACTGCTTATTATTCCATGAAAAATGAGGCATCCTTCTAAACATGGCAAGCATGTCATTGAAGAAGAAGAGACTGAATTTGGGTCTCCAGCTGCTTCTGACTTTCAAGCTTCTACTGCCACTGATTTTCAAACCTCTATTATTCATAGCCAATTGAGAGTTGTAAACAATGCCTTTGTTATTGATAAGCTTTATTTGATGAGTTTAAATCTGCAAAAAACAAAGAAAAAAAAAGAAAAGAAATTCCTATCATGCTACTTTTAAACAGAAAGAAAAAGATCACGTTAAAAGAAAATTGAAAGAAAAAATGCATGAATTGCAAAAACATATTTTGTTTTTTGATTTCATTGAAAACTATTATGTTTCAAAAAAATTCCAAAAAACAGTTTGAATATGGTAAAAAAAAAATCAAATTTTGTTAAAGAAGATAAAACTATTGTTCTGTCTAATCATCCACCCCTTGATACGTTTATTATTAACTGTAAAGGGAATGAGATAAAGGCCTCCCCTTTCAAAATTGTTGAAATAATTGATGTTAACACCCCTATTTCTACTGAAACAAAAAGACTATTGAACAAAAAAAATTTGTTAATAATTCCTTACATATTATTAGCCAACAGCTTGATCATACTGAAGAAAAAATTGAAAAACCCACTTCTTCTTCAAAAACTTAGAAACTTTTGATTGATTTACCTAGTCAAAGGCAAAACTTGAGCCTTAAGACCGCCCAGATTAAAACTATTGGAAAAGTTGAATAAATGCTTCTTGATTTACGAAAAATAAAAATTGAGCAGAATACTACTTCTACTAGTACTGCCCTTGCCATTTCCAAGAAAATAGAAAAGGATGTTTTTTCTAAAGATTCAGATTTTGACTCCTCATCCTCTACTCCTGATTCTGAAACTGTTTTTGAATTACTTGAAGTTAAAATATTTGTTGGAAAACCCAATTTCATGTCTTTTACAACAAACTTGTATACAAAACCTACCCTTCCTGATATGCAGTTTGAAGAAAGATTTTTTCAAACCCAGTTTTCTGTTTCTGCTAATAAACTTTATGAATGGAACATTGATGGCTTACTTGAACAAGAAATTATTAATAAAATGGGTCATATGTCTATGGTTGCTAATGCTTATATTACCAACCATAATCTTGACCATGTTGAAATTGTTGATCTTCTTACTACCGATTTTTCTGGAACCCTTTGCGGTTTGTGGGAAAAATATCTCATGGAAGAGTCTAGAGAATCCATCAAAAAGGCTGTTAAAAAAAGATGATGATGGTCTATCCATTTTTTATGAAAGAATTGGTCAAGGTATTCCTGATGGAGTCAATACTTTAATTGATACTATTATTAAACGTTTTTTTTTAAAAACTCCTTCTAATATGTCTTCCCATATTAGTGACTATTTAAACAATTTATGTTGTCCTATTATCTCTAACTACAGATGGTACCAAGATATTTTTATTTTCAGAGTAATGCTTCAGAAAGATTGTTTGAAACTTTATTGGAAAGAGAAGTTTGTTGCTGGTTGCCTCCTCTTTTTGCTCATAAGGTAAAAGAAGAATTAACTGATAAAAATGGTACTATCAATTATGATGTTCTAACATATGGTGATATTTGTAGCACTATTAAAAAACTAGGTATTAACATGTGTAATGATCAAAAAAATGTTAAAATAACAGTTAAAAAATAGTAGAAAAGCTAAATATGAGATGTGTAATTTCTGTGAACAATATGATTTACCCCCAATTGCTGCTTCCAGGAAAAAAGGGAATAAGAAACATGATAAGGCCCATAAAGATTACAAATATAAAAGATATATATATATATATATATATATATATATATATATATATATATATATATATATATATATATAAACATTTTACTAAACCCAATGATTATAATGATAAGAAAAAAAACAATGTTTATAAGGAACATGATAAGCAGAAATCTGGTAAATTGAAGAAAATTTGGTCACGTTAGTAAACACTGCAAACAAAAACCTAGTGAATTGAAAAATAAACTTAATATGTTAAATATCAATGACAGTGATAAAGAAGATTTGATGAGAATCCTTGAATCACGATCTTCTAATTCATCAAATTCATCAAAAAATGACATTCTCTCCTCAACTAATTCTGGCTATCATTCTAATAATGAAACTTCTGATTCCCCTAATATTAAAATTGGTTGTAGAGACTCTTGTTGCAATACTATTAATGTTCTCTCCAAAATTGATTATAAATTTGATAAGCCAAATTGATAATCCTAAGCTTAAAGAAGAATATCTTAAAAAGCTCAAGAAAACCATAATTAAGGATGAAAATGATAAAAAGATGAAATCAAAGATAAATCTTGATGAATATTTGGAAAGAAGTCTAGAGAGATAACTTTTAATGCTTTACAACTTGAAATTACTATTATTAAAAAAGAAATTGTTGAGCTAAAAAATGTTAAAAATGATAACTTTGACTTAAAACAAGAAATGTTACTTTCAAGAATTGATATGCAACTTGATAATGAATAAACTAATAGCGAGCCTGATGAGCAGAAAGATGAAGACAACCGCAATCAACAAGCTCCTCTTTCTAATACTTCCCCTATTGATATTAATAGACTCAGTCTTGTTAACAGATTAATCCCTCCAAAATGGTTTTCAAAAGTAAAAATTGTTGTTTGTCATGAATATGAATTTAATGTTATTGCTATGATTGACTCTGGTGTTGATATGAATTGTATTCAAGAAAGAATAATTTCTTCCAAATATTATGAAAAATCCACTTAGAAACAATTTTCTACTAATGGTACTCAAATGAAAATCAAATATGATTTAAATAATGCTCATGTTTGCCATGACAATGTTCATTTTAAAATCCCCTCTATTCTTGTCAAAAACATTACTGATAAAGTGATCCTTGGCATCCCTTTCATAAACTCTTTATATCCTTTTCTTACTGAACATGACAATATCACTATTGACCCCTTTTGGTAGAAAGTGAAATTTAAATTTGCTTCAAAATTTGATATCGACACTGATGATTCTTTAAACATAATTCATGCCAAAACCAAACATCTAAATTTTCTTAAACAAGAAGTTAGATATAAGAAGATTGCTGAACAACTTTCCAATAAATTATTACAATCCAAAATTGATAATTTTCATAAAATATTAATTAATGATATTTGTTTTGATATTCCTAACACTTTTTGGCATAGAAAAAATCATATTGTTAATTTACCTTATGGTAAAGATTTTAATGAGAAGAACATTCCTACTAAAGCTTGTCCTATTCAAATGAATGCTAAAACTGTTAAATTTTGTAAAATGGAAATTCATGATTTGCTTAATAAAAAATTGATTAGGAATAGCAAATCCCCCTGGTCTTGTGCTGCCTTCTATGTTCAAAAAAATTCTGAAATTGAAAGAGGGGTTCCTCATCTAGTTATCAACTACAAACCTTTAAACAAAGTTTTAGAATTAATGGATTAGGTATCCTATCCTCAATAAGAATGACCTAGTACATAGGTTAAGTGCTGCTGTCATCTTCTCTAAATTCAATATGAAATCTGGGTTTTAGCTATTTCAAATATGTGATACTGATAAGTACAAGACTGCTTTCACCACTCCCTTTGAACATTATGAGTGGAATGTTATGCCTTTTGGTCTTAAGAATGCCCCTAGTGAATTCCAGAATATTTTGAATGATATCTTCAATTCCTTCAATCATTTCACCATTGTTGACATTAATGATGTCCTTGTCTATTCCAAATCTATTGATAAAAATTGGAAACATTTATATACATTTCTTGATATCATGAAACATAATGGTCTTGTTGTTCCTGCAAAGAAAATCAAAATATTTCAAACAAAGGTTTGTTTCCTTGGCTATGACATTTCTAAAGGATAGATCCGTCCCATTAATAGAGCCATTTAATTTGCTAATAAATTTCCCTATGTCATTATTGATAAAACACAATTACAAAGATTCCTTGGGTCTTTGAACTACATTGCTGAGTTTTATAAGGACTTGAGGAAACAATGCAAACATCTCTTTGATTGACTACAGAATAATCCTCCTCCCTAGTCTGATGCTCATACTTCTCTTGTTAAACAAATCAAGTCTCATATTAAAACTTTGCCTTGTCTTGGTATCCCTACTATTAATGCTTTCAAAATTGTTGAAACTGATGCATCTAACATTGGTTATAGAGGTATTTTGAAACAACTTGTTTCACTAGACTCATCCAAACAAATTGTTCATTTCCACACTAGAGTCTGGAATACTGCATAAATAAATTATAGTACTATAAAAAAAGAAATTTTATCTGTAGAACTATGTATCTCCAAATTTCAAAGTGATTTGCTAAATCAAAAGTTTTTATTACGCATTGATTGCAAAAGTGCTAAATATGTTATAAAAACATGTTGAAAATATTGCTTCAAAACATTTTTTTGAGTTTTTTTTTTTTTTTTTTTGATATTGAATATATTAAAGGTTCTCAAAATGCTATCCCTGATTTCCTTACCTGTGAATTTCTACAATGCCGCAATGGCAAGTAGAAGGTCTAAAGACAAACACTTTACTACAGATACTACTAAACAACTTATTAAACAAGAACTTGCTTCTCCTGCTGCCATTGCTAATTGTTTTACTACCCTAGGTACTATCCCTAGACCAAACTACTCCCCTGTGTTAGCATCCTCTTAGGATTCATATGCTACAATCCATATCCTCGTAAAGACACGTTCTCCCAAAACCCCAATGCTTCTCAATATGTTAAAAAACAATACTTCCAAAACTTGTTTTCCATTGAACCCAACAGGGCTATGATCAAAGACCCCCTTAAACTTGCTACAAATTACTTTCCCCTGAACTTCCACTAGATACCCAAATACAATGGTAAAAATTTTAATTATTACTCTACTATCCTGTTTCATAAAATATCTATCTTTATCATATCCAAACCTAATAAGATTGATAAATCAAAAATTATTTGTCATAGTGTTTTCATCCTCAATGTTGTTACTGAAGAAAAATGGGGACTCCATCCTACTTCTATAAAAACCTTTACCTGGTTCAGCTATTCCATATTCATACACCAAGATGCTACTATGACCCACTCCTGGTTTGTTAAGTTTGATAAAGATTTTCAAATCTCAGCTTCCTTTGTGGTTTATTCGCTAGTGGACACAATTTGACCCTATTTCTGATATTTTTCTCAGACCTCTGAATGGCTCCTTCAAGTATTTTTCAAGGTTTTTTTATGACAAACACACATGGTGCTAAGTTTCTTGCTACCCTACATTTTGTTAAAAAATATAAGGTGCCATGGATCTTGAAATGGCAATATATCAAGGAAGACGATGTTCTTACTCGGCAATGGTTTGTTAAATGGTGGGACAAATTTTCCTATACCTAAGATGTTATTGATAATGTTACTTGAGAATTCCTAGCTGATTCTCAAAGCACTATTAACACTACTACTCAAGTTAAAGCTCAAGCATTGACGACCCCACTAAGGCAGGCAGCCATGCCTCAACCCACTACAACTGCTACCACATCTGCTACTAAACATGCTAAGTCTTATACCAAGAGCAAAAAGAAAAACTATGCTTTTGATAGTCTCAATAGTTCTTATATATTTGCACTATTAAGACAAAAAATGAAGGATAGAGAAGAAGCAGCAAATGATAACTTAGAGAAAGAAGATGATGACCAAGAATCCAAGGCATCCTCAGAAGCCTTTGTTACTAATAACGATCCTTAATACCCTTATAATTAGGAATTATTTGGACATGATGAAGCCTCCACCCCAGACTTAGATGAGGGTTAATTTTGTTGATATAAGGGCCAAAATTGCGATGATAAACAATCTCCTATTAAGGCTGCTAATCTGCATTAATTTCCTGCTAAAGTTACTAAAGCAACTTTGATTCCCTGATAAGAATATGGCTCTTGCTCTGTTTGTTCCCCAAGGGAGATGATTCCCTCTAGACAACACATATTGATAATTTTGCTGACTACAATGAATAATAAAAAAAATTAATTTTATTGTTCACTATTCACTATTCACTGTTTAAATAGTGTTTTATTTTGTGTTCACTATTCAATTTCAGGTTAATGCATCACTCAATTTTCCTAGTTTCAAATTCCATATAGTTCCCATAATACTTCATAAGCTTGTAACCTTTTTCTATTCCAGTTCAAAGCCTTGTATCTACTATTATCTCCTATAAGTGTTTTAATTTATTATTGAAACCTTATTTTGCTAAAATACCAATTGCTTACTATATTGTGTGTGTGTGTGTGTGTTTTTTTTTTTTTTTCTTCAAGCTTTCTTTATATTCAACATTTCACTTCAAGTATTTTACTTTTAATATCTTAATATATTATGCACATCCGCCTGTATGACTTCCTCCCTTATGGTGTATGCATATATGGAATTGCTATAGTTGTTCTCATGGTCAAGAGAGCATTATTTGCAGTCCATATGAATTTAATTCAATAAAATATCAAACTACTCCAGTTTTTATTTAATTTTTTTTTTCACTCTCCCCCATTCCCAACTTCTCTCTCTCTCTCTCTCTCTTCATCACAAAAATATGTATTCCTCTCTCTCACTCTCAAATGTATCTCTCCAAATGATGTTGCAAAAACCTAAAAAAAGCACATACAATACTCTCTTGATAAAACATAAACTAAACGATTAGGTTCTAGCAGTAAACCTCGAATTCACAAGGGGTTTTCCTAAATCCACAGGGAGAAACTAAACTATAGCTCAGAAAGCTATTTCACTTCAACCTACCAAATTTCATGCGATTTTGACTCCAAGCTCCATGATTTCTACTAGTGCCTTTTTGCCTTGTGGGATGATTTCAAGAGCGTGTGAGAGTTTGGGAAGGCTATTGTAGTCTATTATACATCACTTAATCCAATTTAGCCATTGTTCGATTAAAGTAACAACCATCACAAATGGAACTTAACGGCACAGAATCCAACATGATAGCACCATTAATTGAATCTAACAACTTAAAACCCAACCAGTACTATTGGGATCTTTTTTTTTTTTTTTTTTTTGATAAAACCGGCATCACAGAACAATTTTGATGTTGTTGGTTATGAAATTTGAGCAAAAAAATTGGTTTTTTTTTTTTTTTTTCACTCAACCTAACACAGAAAATTTTTGTTGTTGGTTGATGAAACCACCACCTCTCTCTCTCTCTCTCTCTCTGAATTAGGATTTGAGACTTTTCTTTCCAATAAAAGATTTGGATGTTGTAGGTTGATAAAATCTTAGCAAAAGAAAGCTTTGAATAAGTTTGGTTGGTAAAATTTTGGGCAAAAGATTTGATATTGTCGATTGATGATGACAATGCAAAAGAGATTTGGGTGTTTTTTGAATGATAAAGTGTATCAAATTTGGTAAAAATAATAAATAAATAAAAATTAATAACGAAATAATATTTAAATGAGGATAGAGAAATAATAGAGTACTATAGAGAAATAATAGAGTACTTATTGGAAAATGTATTTGAAAAAGTAGGAAGACAAAATTATTTAGTCTCTATATAGGATGAAAATTTGGCTAAGCTATTAGAGATCTTAGAAGTACGTACTCTTAATAAAAATAAGGAACAGTTAACAAATATCTTAAAGACATTAGTTTATAAATAGTTTTAGAAACTTTTATGAAAAAAAAAAAAAATTAATTGTTTTGATGGCATTTTAATTATCTTAATGACTGCTGCTAACATTACTCTAAAGTAAGCCTACTGCAAAGACCATTTCTTCCAACTTGCCAAGTTGCCAAGGGCATCTCCAATCTCCATCCTTTTAATGAAAAAAATTCCAAATTGAGGTAAGCTTAAAGGGGACCTAACAGCATACGGCAGTAATTCCTGGAAAAGAACCCACTTTACAACACAAAAGACCATCCAACTTCTCCACACCTTGTCAAACCTAACCACAGTACAAAGAATAAACCTTAACAATGGAATAACAATACAATACAGAACAGAGATAAGAAACAGTTCACCCAATACAAACACTCCAAAACTAAATTCACAGGGAAAAAAAAAGCCATTACAGAACCTCTGATACCCAAATACTCAGATGAGTCAGATCGGATCAAATGGGTAAAAACTAGGGAATAAGAATAAAATCCAAACAGATAGGATAAAAGTTAGCGGCACCAATGCCTGGTCTCTTTCTCGTGCGCATGACGCTCCTCCAATTCCATCGATTGCCGCATTCTCATACGTTCTATTCTAGGCAATCTGTTATTAGTTATTTCAATATCCACGTGCTTTGGAAAAATGTATCTGGTTATAATCTGCGGCGGTGGAGGCCGGATGCGTTTAGCAATGAGAAAAAAACACTACGAGGACGGTTATTGGAGTCAAGATATACATGGCAAGTTGGCAACGAGCCGCAACCATATGAGTTTTGGTTGACTTGGACTTGGTGGTGATCGTGGTTGATGGAGTGAAAGGGGGCAACCAGGGAAAAGGTGGGAGTGGAGAAAATGTAGACGTTGGCGGTGGCGGTGGTGGTGGCGGAGTAAGGGGGAGAAATAATGGTGATGGATAGAGGGTTGGAACAGGTGGCTCCGGTGGTGGTGGGATGTCGAGAATGGTAAAGAACATGAACAGGGCAGCCATGGTGAAATATTCGGATTCTGGGTTGGAGGTGGAGCTAGTGGTCATCAGGACTAGCCATAAGGCATGCTTTTATACTTTCTTGAATCACCATTGTTTGGTAAGTGGTCTCAGGCACTCTCAGCTACTGTAAGAAAATACTTTTCCTATTCCAAAACTTCACCAACCTTGCTCATCCAATGTGGGCTTCTCTGTCTTGTTTTTTATTCTCTTTGCATGAAGCTCTTTTGTTTTGTTTTGTTATGTTATTTATTCATGGTACGCTACTAAAACAATAAAAAGCCTAAAATGCTCCCTTAGTGTGCGTTTGAAACGCATGTTGAATGTGCATTTTTGCTTTTTGTTGAAAAATAGTGGATTCTACGATACTGTTTACGGACCTACAAAAATCATTCAAACATAGATTTTAATATAAATTTGGATCTTATAGTACTATTTACATATTTAAAAATTATTTTGCTCTAATATTTTTAGTAATAAATTTTCAATTTTCAACAAATAAGCGGTATCTAAACATATTCTTAGTCTTGCTTTAAAAATAAAAAATAACAACAAAAATAAAACTCACTGCTTTAAGGCCACATGGCCATGGTCCATGCCACATAGACCTTTCTGTTTTTTATTATATTTTTATAAAGCATCGTTGACCTTTCGTGGTAAAAAAAAAAAGGTATGCAATGATGATAGTTATTTTATCCTGTCTAATTAAGAACATGCAAAAGTCCTTTAGAAAAAAATGTAAATAGAGTACACCATTTTCAAAAATACACAAACCCCTCCATCTGGTGAGCCATTTTCCAAAATATTTTTCAACATGCTACAGTAACATCTAAATATAGACGTTCCTGTAGAAACATCTATATCAATTTTTTTCCATTTGTTATTCACTCTTCTCTCTCTTACCTCTTTGCTATCACTCCTTAGCTCTCTCATCATTGGGTTGTTGTCACTTATCATTGTTAGATTTAGGTCATTGTTTTACATTTGGGTGGTGGCAATAGTTATTGTGACTGGGGTGTGGGTTGTTAGCACTGGTGTTGCTGGGTTTGGTTTTGGTGGTTGTTGTTGTGGCTAGGTTGGATTGTCAATGTTTGTCGTGGCTATGGTGGATAGTTAGTGTTTGTCATGGCAGCTGTTTTGGGGTTGTCATGGCAGTGATCTTAGGGTTGTCCATGAGGTGGGTGCTATGAGGTGGCTTTGGTTTTGTGGTGGTTGTGTTAGCGGTTTCAATTTTGTTGGATATGGATTTGGTTTTGGATTTCGGCCATCAGTGTGGGTTGTTGCTAGGTCCGAGTTGTTGTAGCAATGGTTTGTAGTTGGTGTGAGTAGAAAATAAACTATTTAAAAAGTAGTGTTTACTACACATCTATTTCGCACAATCTTAACACACCATTTGAACTCAAATTGTGATTGTAAGTGACAATTTCAATTCAAATTGTGTGAGTGTATGTGTGTGTGTGTGTTTTTAGGGGACAAAGTGTGATTTGGAATATAACTTATGGTAAAAAAAAAAAAAAAAAAAATGTAATTTCCCTTGATTGTTACTAGTTCAATAAATACCAACAGTAGCTTTTATAAATTTATGAATTTTACTTACGGTAGACTAAAAAAATTTCGAATTGTTATAATTAAAAATAACATTTATTATATAATCATCTTCACACGTTTTTATTATACATAAATTTTAATGAAAGAAAATAAATTATTACAAAAATTGAGATTCTATTATCAAATTTTCTTAACATCTTTTAAAGGTAACACTAATTATTTTTCTTTTTCAATCAAAATTCCTACTCTAAAAAGATATCACAAAAGAAACACACAAAATGTCCCATTACTAATAAAGATAAATGCTTCATCCACAATCGATTTCAATCCATTAATCATCATACATATAAATAATAAATAATAAAAAATTTCAACTCTTTCCAATGTGGGATTACACATTTGCCTATTTCATTATCTTAACTCTAACATTTTTACATTTAAGTTGCCAAATTATATTATTCTACTGCTAAAATACTCCAATTTAGGAATTAGGAAAGAAACCAGTATTTGTATTTTTACATTGAGACAAAAAATAAATGCCTTTAAGCTAAATTACATATTCAATTTTTAACTTCTGCCTCGACACATTTTTTTGTTTGTTTGTTATGTTTTGTTGTTTTCCCAACTTTCGTCGAATGTTATCTTAAGTATATGAAATGTTATCTTAGGGTACAAATTTTGATTATATTATTCTACTGCTAAATTTGCGAAAGCATAAACACTATAATGAGACAAGCACAAAGCAGAGACTGACCCACGTCCCCAACGCCCAAAACCCCATTCTTTTTCGATGTTTAAATTCTTTTAATAATAAATATTTAATAATTTGTTGTCATATGCCTCCTGTCCCCCTACTAGAAAAAAGTATTAATATCAAATTTAAATAGCTAGGTTTCTTAATTTCCTTTACCTATCCGTACACTTTTCTTCCCAAATTAGTTTTTATAATAAATGAAATGATAGTCCAAAATAGGTTAAAAAATGATACCATGATTGAAGCATACATATATATTTTTCATTTATATATTATTTTTGCGATACCTCTTTCTCTTTCTATATATAAAATAAAATTTGGACTTAAAAGTTGTAGTTGCATCTAGGGACAGAGCTGGGGGGTTGAGGGAGGACAATTGATCCCCCTGACTCCTCCAAAATTTTCTTCACTCTACCTGTATCATGCCAAAATTTTGCTTCTTTGCCCCACCTGAAATAGAAAAAAACAAAACACACTTCACGTCCACATTGGCAACTACAAACTATCACTGGAAAATAAAAAGCAACAAAACACTCATTGACACTGTTGATTGTATATCTCTTTGATTTTTATTTTGACCCATTTACCTCTACCCTTCTCACTAAGTAAAATCATTTTATTTTGTTATTAATACTAATTAAAATTTTCAAATTAATTACATTTTTAATACATCTTTTAATTTTGCCCCCCTGAGCTTAAATCTTGGCTCCACCATTGGTTATGACAAGTGGCTTCATAAAATTGCAACATGTGTTTTGTTCATATCAAGTTATCAACTTCATCTTTGTATTTTTTGGATAAGTTACAAAACAAGCAGCCAACACTACATTACGTTTTGTGTATGTGTGTGTTTTTTTCAATAAACATGCATCCTACTTGGTTGGTGCCTATACAATACCTAACAGAAACCATTTTGATTTAACTTTTAATTAATAATTTTTTCATATAAAACTTTCTTCGTCAACTTTTAAAAACCATTTAATTCTCCATTTGTTTATATCATGTCAGCTTCCTTTAAAGTATTTATATCTATTAATATTACTTAGAAATTTCTATCACAACAGATTGTCAATGTTAATCCTTCCATCTAAAAACTACGATTAATCATTATAAATGCTAATTCTTTAATACTATGGCTCTCTCTTCCCATATGGTGAATTTTAATTTGATGCTGAATAATAATTTTGGTGCAGAATAATTTTACTATTAGCTTTGCTTCAATGCCTAAATCAATTTCCACGGAAGTCTCCCTTTCCTCAACAATCATTTTTTATTGTTAACAATTTTGGATTGTTTATTATTTTCAACTGAAGCTTTTACTTAACCATGTTTTAAATTATTTTATGGATTGCTTTTATATATTCAACCAAGGGCATTTTCATATGTGTCTGTGTGTGTATATTGTGGTACTTAATGTTTTCAATTTTAATTATTTTTTTAATGTATATAAATTTGGTGATACAAATAATATTATTAGAATTTGAAATTGTGCATGTATTTGACAAATTAAGCATATGTATTTGTATTTAATAGTTTTGATCTAAAATGTATAGCTATATTAAGGCTTTGACCTAATAAATTAATCTTACTTTTTGTTATTTTTTCAGAATTTGCATGCATGGATCTTTTGCCAAAGGAAGTTTATTATAAAGAAGAAAAATAAGGGACAACCCATTTAAGTTCTTGGTTTCTCTCCAGTAAGTTAATGAGTATTATTTTTTTTAATTCCCAAGTTTTGAATTCTTTTGTGTGTATTTTGATTTTGGGTTTTGGTTATTTTATAAATTTAGTTTGTAAGTGTTTTGATTTTTTTTTTTAATTGGACTATTACTAGAAAAATTCCTTTAATAATTGATTCATTTACTAATTGATTTTTTTTTTCAATTAGTTCTTCTTACAGATTGATTGTTTAAAATTTATCAATGTTTAGCTATTTTTATATTTTAAAATCTATTTGTGCTTTGTGTTTATCTATTTCATAATGGTTTTTAAATACATTTTTACATGGGTATGCATGTACATAAAATAGATTTCTGTTTCATGTAGTTTAAAATGCTCCCTATGGATTAGTTAAACTTTCATTTTTGTTAATTTATATGGACTCTTTTCTTTTTGAAATATTTCCTCTTTTCTAAGTATTTAAGTTGATTTCTTTTAGCCAAAAAAATATATATATATATATATAAGTTTATTTCATGCAATTCGTATTTTGTCTTCTATTATGTTTATTTATCTTCTCATCAATTATTTTGGTAGAAAAATATGGAGTACAATTTATTCTAATGATTGTTGTGTGTACTCGAAAACTCTTCTATTTTTTTTTTATTATTTTTTTTCTAAAGGACAAATTTTTTTTTATATATACTAATTCAGAGTTGTTGCATTATCCAATCACTAAAATTCTTAGAGAAGTGATGAGATGTAGCACAAAAAATTTATGTTATTCACCAACACATAAATTTCAACACAACCCTACATATTTTTGTAACTGAAAAATTCAACAATCCTGAATGAGTATACATGAAAGGTTTAATCCTTTAGGGGGAAAAAAAAGAAGAAGAAAGAAGAAGAGCCTCTAAGTGCAAGCAATGAGCATGTAGAGAGACTAATTCCTACATAATAATGTTTAATTTTTAAAGTGTTAGTTGTAAATACATACATAGTAAGCACAAAGCACATAAAGGAATGGCAATGGAGTGGGGTAGGTCCAAAGGATGGGAATTTCTCCCCCGTCCTGCATGGTTTTGTCTTGTCCCATCCCCGCTCCGCCCTGCATGACGGGAAAAATTTACTTGCCCTATCTCTGCCCCTCCCACCCTGTAAAACTCTACTTCTTGTTAATTTACCCACAACTATTACAATTATTTTTAATAAAACTTGTTTCATTAATAAAAATATACTTACAATTACAAATAAATTTATCCCATCAAATCAAACTAATTTTAAGCAAAAATTGAATAATATTATTAAAATGTTTAACAAGTCAATATCACAACAATAACAAAAATCTCATAATAAAAAATCAATGATTCAATGGTATATAAATTTGTTTATAATAAAGACAAAAGAAAATGTTAAAATTGGTACTTTATTTCCAACCTTGCTAGAGAGAAAAAAAAAAAAAAAAGTCTTATTGGGTAGAATAAAATAAGCTGATGATATGTTTGTTTAAATAGTAGGGTTTTTGGGTATGAAAAATTTACAATTAATGCGGGGCGGGGCAAGGCGGGGCGGGTCTAAAAAGCCTAAACCCATCCTTATCCCATCTCGTGGTTTGGGGCTAAAATCTCACCTCATCCCCAACCCACCACCTTTGTGGGATAAGAAAAACCCGCATGGGGCGAAGTGGGGAGGGATAGGTCAAGCGGGGAAGGGTGGGTCAAGCGAAGCGGGGAAAAAATTGCCATCCCTAGGCACATTCCCTAACAGATGATAGGGAATAACTTAATTAGTTGTAAAAAAAAAAAAAAAAATGCTAATAATTAGCCCCAAGCCACTTACAATATCTATTTCTATTAATCTATTAACTATATAAAGAGAGGCAAGAGGCTAAGGAATAGTGTTTTTTGGTTTAGTCAAGTTTGGACTTTGGTGAGCTAACTTTTTATTTATTTATTTATTTCTATTTATATGCTTATTTTGGTTTAGAAGTTGTTATACATATACAACAAATTGTCACAATTGTTAAGACATCCAAACCCATGGTGAAATATTCGAATTCTTGATTGGAGGTGGAGCAGGTGGTCATCAGGACTAGCCATAAGGCATGCTTTTATACTTTCCTGGATCACCATCGTTTGGTAAGTGGTCTCAGGCACTCTCAGCTACTGTAAGCCAATACTTTTCCTATTCCAAAACTTCACCAACCTTGCTCTTCCAATATTGTGGGCTTCTCTGTCTTGTTTTTTATTCTTTTTGCATGAAGCTCTTCTGTTTTGTTTTGTTATTTTTTCATGGTACGCTGCTAAAACAATAAAAATCCTAAAATACTCCCTCGGTCTTACTCTAAAAACTAAATTAACTGCCAAAAAAAAAAAAAAAAACCTCACTGCTTTAAGCCCACGTGGGCACGTGTTCATGCCACATAGACCTATCTATTTTTTATTATATTTTTATAAAACATCGTTGACCGTCCGTGGAAAATAAAAGACTGATGATCATAGCTATTTTATCCTAGCTAGCTAATTAAGAACATGCAAAAGTCCTCTAAAAAAAAGTAAATAGAGTACACCATTCACAAAAATACATAAAAATCCCTCCATCTTTTGAACCATTTTTCAAAATATTTTACAACATGCTACGGTTACATCAAAATATAGATGTTACTGTAGCAAAATCTATATCATTTTTTTCCATTTGTTTATTCACTCTTCACTCTCTTACCTCTTCGCTATCACTCCTCGGCTCTCTCATCATTGGGTTGTTGTCACTTGTCATTATTGGATCTAGGTCATTGTTTTATATTTGGGAGGTTGCTGTAGGGCAACGGTTTTTGTGGCTGGGGTGGGTTGTTGGTGCTGGTGTTGCTAGGCTTGGTTTTGGTGGTTGTCATCATGGCTAGGGTGGATTGTTAATGTTTGTCGTGGCTACGGTGGCTTGTCCGTGTTTGTCATGGCAGTAATTTTGGGGTTGTCATGGTAGTGATCTTAGGGTTGTCTATGTGGTAGCTAGGTGCTATGAGGTGACTTTGGTTTTGTGGTGGTTATGTTAGCGGTTTCAATTTTATTGGAGGTGGATTTGGTTTTGGGTTTCAGCTGTTAGTGTGGGTTGTTGCTAGGTCTGAGTTGGTGGTAGCAATGGGTTCTAGTTGGTGTGGGTAGAAAATAAATTATTTTAAGAGTAGTAATATACACACATCTATTTTGCACAACCTTAACACACAGTTTGAATTGAAATTGTGATTTCAATTCAAATTGTGTGTGTGTGTGAGTGTTTTTAGTGGGACAAAGTCTGAATTGGAATATAATTTTCAGTAGAAAAATGTAATTTCCCTTGATGGATACTAGTTCAATAAATACCAATAGTATTTTTTATAAATTTATGTTATACTAGACTCATTATACGTACTTTGCACGTGTAATAATACTTTTTTTTTTTTAATTTAATGTTATAATGCTAAAAAGTGATACATAAATAACCGCGTTTTTTTTTTTTTTTTTTTAAGGAGGTAAGGTAACGTGGAATAATATTTAAAAATAAGATAGAGAATCGTAAGAATTTGAAACTCAATGGGACATTTGAATTTATTGATTTGGATAAGAATTGTGATACGTAAAAAAAAAAAAAAAAAAAAAAAAAAAAAAAGAGAGAGATTTGAACAAAAGAAAGATGATATATGTAGTGTTAATGGATGAGGAGTTGTGATAACTATATAGAATTTGAATAACAAAAATTTTGGAATGTTTTAAAGAATTAAAAAAAAAATCATAGAAATTTCGAGATAAGAATAAGTAGTTTTATAAAGATAATTAAAGTAATTTTGTATTTTTCTTTTTGATAAAGATAATTAAAGTATTTAAATTCAAATAGATAACAAATACAGGTAAGAATTAGACATTTGAATACAAATGGCTGGTGAGAATAACGGTTTTTTTTTTTCTTTTGTACGTGAGATGGTATTACTTTTTTAACATTTTTTTGGTAGGAAAAAAAAATTAAAGTGTATATTATTTCAGAATTTGTGTGAGGATATTTTGGTACGCTAAAAATTGAAGACGAAAGAGTAGAATTCTCTTATTAATAGTATAGACTAGTTACAGTAAACTAAAATTTTTTTGAATCGTAATAATTGAGAATAATATTATGAAATTTTATTATATAATCTTTTTTGCTGAAAACGTTTTTTTTTTTTTTTTTTTTTTTGAGAATACTAAATATTTTTAACACAAACAAGGGAAGATAAGAGAAAGTTTTAAAGAAACTTACAGTGGTGTATATCCAAAGGGGCCTAACTCTTGAATATACAGCACTAGCTAAAAATGTTTGTTATATAATCTTCCCACTTTATTATTTATACATAAATTTTAATGAGAAAATAAATTATTACAAAAATTGAGATTCTATATTAAATTTTCTTAACATCTTTTAACGGTAACACTAATTGTTTTTCTTCTTCAATCAAAACTCCTGCTTCAAAAATATATCATAAAAGAAACACTAAAAATATATCACAAAAGAAACACATGCATAAAAAGTCCAATTACTAATAATGACAAATGTTACATCCACAACTAATTTCAAAGCTAAAATGGTCATATACCACTGTTTGGCAAAATATTTAACAACATACTACTGTTTGTGAAAGATTTAATAATCTACCACCTTTTTGAAATACGAGTTTGTGAAACTCGAGTTTGCCATATAACTCAAGTTCTTTGAAAAAATAGCCTTCAAATTTGCTGTGCCATTTTTTATGGAATTCAAGTTCCATAAAAAATTTTCCATGGAACTCAAGTTTGTGAAACTCGAGTTTCATGGCAAATCAAGTTTTAAAAAAGTAGTAAATTTCTAATTATTTCGCAAATAGTACTAGATTCATACATATTTTGCCAAACAATAGTACTTGACCATTTTGGCCCTGATTTCAATCTATTAATCTTCAAATTCATAAATAATAATAATGAAAAATCTCTCTCATTTTCAATACTAGTTCCTTATCTTAACTCTGACATTTTTACATTTAAGTTACCAAATTATTTATTTTAATTATTTAATATAAACTGCTACAATATATATGTGTGTTTGTGGGTTGGGGTGGGGCAGAAATGCTTAGGCCGGAGGCAGGGGAGGTCTGGAAGCATTTGTAAATGTTGAATTATTTGCAATAAAATACTCAAACTTTGGGATTAAGAAAAAAGCCAACATTTGTATTTTTTACATCGAGTCAAAAAAAAAAAAAAAAAAAAAAGACTTTAAGCTATTGTATATTCAATTTTTTACTTCTGCTTCGACACATTTTGTTTTGTTATGTTTTATAGTTTTCCCAACTATCTTTGAATGTTATCTTAAGCACATGAAATGATTGGCGTCATTACGACTAGTCACAGGTCTGTTTTGAGTATATATTCTACTGCATCTAAACAAACCGATAAATTAATTATTTTTGGTCTACCGGAAATTTTTACAAGACCAAAAAGTTTGTGCATGGTACAATACCTTATAACTTTGCTGGGAGAGTCACTAGCATCTTCAAGTTAATTTGATTTGTCAAAATACAATAGGTAATAGATGAGTAAATATATTATATATAGGATTGATTTTATCTACATTAGAGAGAAGGCCTTGGTGTGATGACAAGTGTCTTTCACTAAAAGTGACAAGTCACAAGATCAAATGCATGAATTAGCCTCTTTTTTTAATATATAAAAAAAATAAAATAAAATAAAAATTTGAGGGCAAGGTTGCCTACTATCACCTTTCCTAGACCTCGAAAAAATTGAAACTTTATGCATGTAGGGTGTTTGGTTGAGAGGGAAAATAAGAGAGACAATGGTGGGACTCGAGTTTTCTCACTAGGTCTACAATTTGGGGCAATTTTGGAATCTCCTCAGTCTCCATTTTGGGGAAAAATGTGGGGGGAAGAGCGGACTTGATGGGAAATTACTCATCTACCCCATCTCCTCCCACTTGTGTTTTAATGTTGTTGGTTTTTTTTTTTTTTTCTCCCTCTTCACTCTTAAAATTTAGTTTTCACTTATTTATTTTTTATTTTGATAGTAATTTTTTTTTCTTTTAATTTTTTATGTTATAAGGGCATTGAAGTAAATTTATGCAAACTGCATTTTCTTTTTTCTTTTTTCTTCTTTCTTCTCAATCAAATAAAAGATTTTGTATAAAAACTAGCTATTACACACACATGAATTTTTTTTAGACTAGTGTGTATAATAAACACTATTCAAAGATTTCTCTTTTCAACTACTTTTCCAACTCAACCAAACAATCATAAGAGAAAACTAAATATCTTTTATTCTTCAACCATTTTTTATCCCCCAACCAAACAAAGTCTAAAGAAATGGCTACTGACATAGGAAAAAACAAAAAGAACCTATCACTTTAAAGAAAGCTGCCTCTAACATAGAAAAAGTAAGGTAGTGAGATATATATACTATTTTGTAGTTTCATTGCTATATTCTTAATACTTTTTGATTGATTTTTTTTTTTTATATATAAAAATTGTCTAAAATTTATCTATTTAGATTAATTACTTACTTCAATTGTTAGTATCTAAGAATTGATTTTTTTTTCTTTATCTTAATGATACAAATCCTATAATTTTAGATAATCGAGATTATGGAGAAATATGATCATAATAATGAGTTCAAGTATTGGGAATGGAGAATCATATGGCAATTTTGAAATACGAAAAACAAAACATTGAAGATTGTTGAGTAAATTGAACTAGGTATGGCATTTTTTTTACAATTTTTTATTTATTTTGTTATATATATATTGATTAATATTTTTAAGGTTGGTTTTTTTAATATATTATCTTTTAATCTTGCATTTCTAAACTGCGATTTTGGCTCTACCATTGTGTATTGGGTAAAACTCATTAGTTTTATTAACATTCTGTTACCAATACTTAGAGCATCTCCAATCAGCTATTTAAACTTATTTTTGGAGAGCAAACACACAATAAACCACCTTCAATAGCCTTTTCAAAATGCAAAATTCAAACTACTCCATTTTGCGCTCCATATGATCAATTTAATCCAATAAAATATCAAACTACTCCATTTTTTATTTAGGTTTTTTTTTTTTTCTCTCTTCCCCATTCCTAACTTCTCTCTCTCTCTCTCTCTCTCTCTCTCTCTCTCTCTCTCTCCTTTAAATGTCTCTTTCCTTCTAAAACATCTCTCTCCTAATCCAATCTAGCCACCATTTGATCGATGTCATAGCCACCACAAATGGAACCCAACGACATAAAACCTAACACGACAACAGTACTACCAATTGAATCTAACAACATAAAACCCAACTAGCACCATTGGGATCCCTTCTTTTAATTTTGATAAAATCTAGCAACACAAAACAATTTTGATGTTGTTGGTTGATGAAATCTAGCAACACAAACAAGGTGGAGAAGACTATTTGTGGTGCATGCCAAATGGGAAAGAAAACAAGGGCAAGTCATCACAAGGTGAATGTGATTGCTACCTCACGGTGCTTAGAACTTCTTCACGTTGATCTAATGGGGCCTACAAGAACTGAAAGTCTTGGAGGAAAGAGGTACATTATGGTTATTGTTGATGATTTTTCAAGATACACTTGGGTTGAGTTCCTTAGAGAAAAATCAGAAGCATGTGAAAAATTGGAAATTCTTTGCAAGAGATTACAAAATGAGAAAGGAGTTCCCATCGTCAAGATGAGGAGTGATCATGGCAAGGAGTTTGAGAATGCAAGATTTGAGTCATTTCGTGAAAAGAATGGAATCAAAAGGGAATTTTCAACCCCCAAAACTCCTCGACAAAATGGAGTGGTGGAAAGGAAGAATCGGGTGATTCAAGAAATGGCAAGAGTTATGTTACTAAACAGGAAAATTTCTCAAAAGTTTTGGGGAGAAGCCGTGAACACCTCATGTTACATCGGTAATAGGATATTCTTCCGAGTGGGAACAAAGAAGACTGCTTATGAAATTTGGAAAAGAAAGAAGCCAAGAGTGAAGTACTTTCGAGTGTTTGGAAGCAAGTGCTACATTTTAAATGATCGGGAGAACCTTGGGAAATTTGATGCAAAAAGTGATGAAGGCATTTTCCTTGGGTATTCTACTACTAGCCGAGCATATAGAGTTTTCAACAAGAGAACCAAGATGGTAATGGAGTCCATCAATGTAAAAATTGATGATGACATAACAAAGGTAGAAATGGTTGATGATGAAGAAGGACCAAACACAAAAGAACCCACTGTTGAGGTCGAAGCACTTGATATAGAAGTTGAAGGACCTACACCAAAAAAGGAATCAACTCCTATGAGCTCAAGAATGGAGACAAGAGCAATGTCAAGAACATCAAGTCCCAGAATGATGAAGTCTCCACATCTAAGAAGCCATCTTCAAGAGTGACAAAGAATCATCCGGAGAGCAACATCATTGGGTCTTTAGATGAAGGTCTTCGCCTTAGGAAGGGAAACATACTTCTAGCAAATCATGTAACATATCATTGCTACCTTGTACAATTTGAGTCGAAAAAGGTAGAAAAAGCTCTCCAAGATGAAAATTGGGTTGAGTCAATGCACGAGGAACTGAATCAATTTGTGAGGAATGATGTATGGGAACTTGCTCCAAGGCTTGAGGATGTTCATGTCATTGGCAATAAATGGATCTTCAAAAACAAGACTGATGAAGATGGAGAGATAATCTAGAATAAATCTCAGCTAGTGGCTCAAGGATACACTCAAGTAGAAGGAGAAGATTTTGATGAATCGTTTGCTCTTGTGGCAAGGCTTGAGTCTATTCGCATTCTCATGTCAATTGCGTGCACCATGAATTTTAAACTATACCAAATGGATGTGAAATGTGCATTTCTAAATGGCTATCTGAATGAAGAAGTGTTTGTTGAGCAACCCAAAGGCTTCGAAGATCCACACTTTCTAGATCATGTGCTGAGGTTGAAGAAAGCACTCTATGGCTTGAAACAAGCTCCACGAGATTGGTATGATCAGCCTACCCATTATCTTCTGGATAGAGGATTCAAAAGAGGGTATGCTAACCGGACTTTGTTTGTCAAGAACGATGAAGGTTATCTTCTCGTAGCTCAAGTATATGTGGATGACATAGTGTTTGGAGCTACAATTGATGATCGAGCCATAGAATTTTCTACAGAAATGAAGAAAGAGTTTGAGATGAGTATGGTGGGGGAGCTCACATTTTTCTTAGGTCTCCAAGTAAAACAAAAGAATGAAGGCATATTCATTTCACAAGAAAAAAATGCTCGAAACATTGTCAAAAAGTTTGGATTAGACTCTAAGAAGCATGCCTCTACTCCAATGAGTTCATCTACGAAGCTCAATATTGATTCTTCTAAGGTAGAAGTAATTCCAACCTTGTATAGGAGCATCATTGGGAGTTTACTCTATCTCACGGCAAGCAGACCGGATATCGCCTTTAGTGTGGGTGTCTGTGCTCGATATCAGGTTGCTCTGAAAGAATCTCATTTGACTGCAGTAAAACGAATCATAAGATATGTAAATGGAACTCCGGATTATGGCTTGTGGTACTCAAAAGACTCTAATGCTTGTCTTGCTAGATATTCAGACGCCGATTGGGCTAGAAGTGTGGATAATTGAAAAAGCACGTCAGGTGGCTGTTTCTATCTTGGAAACAATCTTGTCTCTTGGATGAGCAAGAAACAAAACTCTGTGTCTCTTTCTACAGCTGAAGCTGAGTATATAGCTGTAGGAAGTTGTTGTACACAACTTCTTTGGATGAAGAAGTTACTTCATGACTATGGGATTCCGCAAGATACAATGTGTGTGTTTTGTGATAACACAAGTGCTATAAATCTCTCTAAAAATCCAGTTCAGCATTCCAAGTCAAAACACATAGAGATACAGTATCACTTCATCCGGGATTTGGTGGAAGATAAAGTTGTATGTCTTGAGTTTGTACATACGGACAATCAAAAGGCGGACATCTTCACCAAGCCTCTCGATGGTCCACGGTTTGAATCACTCCGTAAGACCATTGGTGTTGGTACAATTCCTTGAATCTCATGTGTGTTGTGTGCTCTATCTCTATATCTTAGCTTTTTTTTAGGGCTCACATTTACTTGCTGGATAGTTGTATAGCACATTTTAGTTTGTCTTCTAGTTTTTGATCAATCTTTTCTTGTTTTTGTGTCAAAAATTCAAAAACACATAAAAAGTTAAAAATCCAAAAAGTTTGATCAATATTGTTGGGTTTTGTCTCAAAACTTGTTTTTCCTTGTACCTTTGTGCTAATGGCTTTGTGCATTTATGAGCATAGCTTGTTTCTTTGCACTCATATCACTGTGGAAAAATCTTGAAATCTATGTGAGTGTTGTAAATAGATCTTCAAACTTGTCATGAATGATTAGTGAATATTTATGTTGATCTTGAGACATGCATAGACTTGTGCCTATATATCTTCCCACTCTTTATTTTTGTTTTTGCTAAAAAGAGCTCACCAAATGTAAATCTCTAAATGTAAAGAGATATTGAGCTGCAACAGCCTGTCGCACATACTAGTATTCGACTAGGAAAGAGGGAAAGCGACCAAAAAATAAAGTGTATAATTTTTCAAAAAGCTAAAAGCTATCCCATCAAGGTGAAATCTCAGACATCATTCTCATAATGAGATGTGTTTGTTTCAAAATGATCAAAAAGATCAAATGTTATGATTGAAAATGGAGCCAAATGAAAACCTCCAAGTTATGTAAACAAGTTTTGTGGGAGGTCATATATGCATACTTCTATAATTGAGATAGGTCACATGATCTAGTGCTAATTGTGTATGCTTTGATTGAATTGATCATTGAAGCTTCACATTAGACTAGGGACTATCTCATTGTTGATATCCACACACAACACACAAGTTTATGTTCAATGAATGTCATATTCATTTGTGTGATTGTACTTGATAAAATGTGCTTACACATGCTCAGTCTTTGTTGATTCAAACATAAAAAGATTTTTGAGTGTATTAGTTGTTTTTGGAAAGTATTTTGTTTTTACAAAAACTGAAAATTTTAAAAACAGTGTTGCCCTATTTTGGCGACTTAGTTGCGGGTTAGACAAGTCGCATGCCATAGTCGCGATCTCGCAGGTCAATTTTGGGGACTTGTTCGCAAATGGAAGGTCCAATCATGAGGGGTACAAAGAGAATTTCACGGCTCAGCTCGCAACTCTCTCGCAGGTAGACCTTCTAGTCACGAAAAACACTTAGAAAATTTTTTCGTAAATTTGACTTTGAGTGTTTTGGCGGCTTGTCTTGACAGCTGGCTGGCAACTTATCTCAGTCACGAAAATCGCGTGTTTCACGGGTTAGGAGTCACGAGCAAGTCGCAAAATCCACTTCTTCACAGATTCTTCACCATAGCCCTTACATAAAATCCCACATAAAAAAAGGGAAATGATTTAATAGAATTACAATCAAATTTGACATGGAATTAAAGCCAACATAAACATAGATGTAAATCACAACTTTACAATCTCCCCATTGGCTATTTTATGACAAAACCCCTAAACATACTCTAGACTTAAAACGTGAGCATGAGAACAGTGACAAAATTCACTCACACCTAAACCTAGAATCTGTGAAGCACTTGAACCATATACACACATGTATTCTTAAACACTTGCACGTAACAAATAACTTCATTAAATACGAGACAATTAGAATACAAAGCATGTATAAAAAGCAAGTAAAATGTGATCAAGATAAACAAAAGATATAAGAACTTATAGCATAACTTGATCAAACATGAACATTTACTAAAAAATGACCACAATGAACATTTAACTAGTAAATGATGATCCAAACATGCAAGCAATTAAGAGCAGTGCAAAAATTAATTGCATGTCCAACAAGCACATAATGCAATAAAGAAACTAAAGCAAGAAGCAATAGATAACTAAAAGCATCAAGAAACTGCTATAAAAACCAAGATACACATAGTACTAAAGTAAACTGAGTTTTAAACTAAAGTACTAAAAGCTTTAAAATAAAGCACTGTAAATGAAACAAAGCAAACTAAATAAACTATAAGAGCAGTAAAATAGTATCAAAATTCTGCTCCCCCTCAATCTATACTCCCCCTCAACTAAATACTACTCCCTTTTTTTGATCGGAATGGCCAAAGGTGCTAGTCCTCACTCACCAAATCTCCAATCTGAGTGGAAAGAGTAATGATTTGCTCTTGAAGAAATGTCATCTGAGTGGGTGTACGCACACTAATCATCCAACATCCGTTGCATAGCTTTCTGTGAACATTGGAAATAGTCGAATCTACCAAGAAGCATGTTGATGCAATTGAAAGCATGAGGAGGTGCATGTGGCTATCCCTGACGCTGAGCCGTGGCTGCTGCTGAGGTTGAGAGGGTGAGGCTTCCATGTCTTCAAGATCAAGGGTGAAGTTATCAATATCTTCATTAGTGTTGCCACCCTTATAAGCAATGTCTTCACCTTTTGCTCTTTCTTCTTCCTTAAGACAATAAAGACGAGCTTTAAGCAAAAATCTGGTCTTCCCTATTCATCACTGGCAACCCGGGGGGAATCCAGACCCTCTCATGTCGCATGATAGACATAATCAATCTTGGGAAAGGTAGAGTCATCCGGGACGTCTTCTTGCTAACACACTTCTCAAGAAGATGGTAGATGTGAGCACAGATGTCTATGTCCTTGTTCTAGAATAAGTCATGAAGGAACAATGCTTGTGGTTAGGAGAGATTCGTCAAATTCCTTAATGGGAAGAGGTTGAAGAGTATAATGTACTCCAGTGTTCTCATTTCAGGAGAGAAACTGGTGGTGAGCAAGCACTTTTTCAACTGTTCTCCCCCAAGAACTGTTACTATCACTAATACTGGAGTTGTCCTCTTGTCATATGGAAGAGAAGAATCTGGGATCACCAGCCTAATCTGAAGGAAGTTCTTAATTAACATGGTAGAAACTATGAACTCCTTCCCTCGCATTCGAGAAGAACTTCCAAACCAAGATATAGTGCACATCCAAGGAGCCTGTGAGTAGTGGAGCCCATGTGTGATCTCTAAACACATTGGGGATGAAGGTGCCCTTAAGAGATGGAAGATCCACCTCTCTCTCCACAATTATGATAGCATCCTTGTAGTACTCCGAGAATTCCTCAAATGCATCTCTATCCCGAAAGCGATCCTCTTCATAACGTTGACGCTTAAGAGGTTTCTTGGCAGTGGTCTTCTTGCCAGGAGACATCTACAAAAGTGAGCAAACACACAAAACATACAAAAAAATGGTAACAAACTTGACTAGATACAAGTTAGTTCAAAAACAAGCAAAAATAGAAGAAAATGCTCTAAAATAAGATCAAACGATCATAACAAAGACACATGAACATGTTATATGTGCTATTAGGTCTAGAAAGACTCAACTAGCATGAATGTATGCAAAACATGTCAAGTGGCAGGATGTGTGCATCAAGGGCTCATCAAGTGTGTATGTGCAATGCATGATCAATGCATGAACAAGCACTCATGGGGCAAAGTGTGTAAAACATACAACCAAGGATCAAAACATGTTAAACATGAATAAATATGTTAAACCCCAAAATTTGGTACTCATTGGAGTCCAAGAGAGTGAAAAAAAAAGGGCATTTTATTAAAAACCTAATGTGCATACACTATACACATATAATGAACAATGCATGAACATGTGAAAATCTGGCCTAAATACATGTTAAAATGCCACATGGGGCCAACACAATCAACAAGAAACAAAATGGGACTAAGCCTAATCAACAAAATTGAAAAATTTTGCAAAAATTAAGTTTTCCTAACCTAAACACAAAAAATAACCCCAACCCTAGGTTTTAAGATATTTAAAACAAATTAAGGATTTGAAAGATTAAAAGAGATAAGAAATACCTTGAACGAGTCTTAGAGATGAAATCCAAGAGGGTTTTGATGGTTTTTGAATGAAAATATGTGTTTTGAAGGGTGGGAGTCGCGGATTGCAAAAAGAAAAAGCATTTTGAAAGCTGACATTTCAAGCCTTTTAAAAACTGTCTTTTTTTGCATTTCGTGAGTTAGTGACTTGTGAGCAAGTCACGAGCCTACTTGCGAAATATGCAGATGCATAGGGTAGATTTTTGCGGGTCAGATCTAAGTCATGAAGCACTCGCAAGGGACTCACAAAACTCTCTGCCTGAAATTTTTAAGAAATTGAAATTTCTTAAGAATTTCGCGACTGGAGGCCACTCGTGAAAGCAGCTGTGAAATGGCCAAACACAAAGTTTTTCAACACTAAAAAATTTCACATTTTGGGAAAAACTTTAAGGACCAACGCTACAAAAATCACTTCTAGAAACACATGAAATACTCAAAAATCTTTTTGGATTTGATCATCAAGCAATTGAGTATATACAAATGACATTTGAACAAGTACAATCACACAAATGAAATAGGCATTCATTGAACATTAGACTTGTGTGCTATGTGAGGGAATCAAGTATGAATTAGTCCATTGTCCAGTATGAAATTTCAATGATCAATTCAATCAAGTCATACACAAATAGTACGAAGTTAGGTGACCTATCTCACTAGTAGAAATGAACATATATGACTCCTCACCAAAATGTTTACATTGATTGAAAACTTTTCATTTGGCTTCCATTTTTCATACTTTTTTATCAATACAACTCAATTTTTGAGCAATACTACAATCAAATATAGATTTCTAGATTTCACTCACACTTAAAATGTGCATACATAACAAGCTAAGCTCGTAAATACACTACGCCATTAGTACGAAGATACTAGACCAAACTTAACATATGATATGACACTACATAAGCGATCAAAATTTTTGAGACTTTATACTTTTTATGAGTTTTTGGATTTTTACTCACTCAAAACAAAATCAATAAAGTAAGATCAACAAACAAAGCAAAAAGCAGTAAAAGAGACATCATAATTGCATGAGTGAGCCCTTCTACATGAATGCACTAATGATAGAAATGTGAGGGTCACATCAAGGAGATGAGTCAAAGAATGGTACCATAACCGATGGTCTTACAAAGAGACTCAAACTGAGGACCATTAAAGGGTTTAGCGAAGATGTTAGCCTTTTGATTTTTGGTGTTGATGAACTCCAGCCATACTACTTTCTCCTCCACCAAATCACGAATGAAGTCATATCGAATTTCGATATGCTTTGACTTTGAATGTTGAACAAGATTCTTGGATAAGTCAATGGCACTTGTATTATCACAGAAAACGCACATGGTGTCTTGAGAAATCCCATAATCATGAAGCAGCTTCTTCATCCATAAAAGTTGGGCACAACAACTACCCGTAGCAACGTACTCCACTTTAGCAGTCGATATTGACACTGAGTTTTGCTTCTTGCTCATCCATGACACCAAATTGTTTCTGAGATAGAAACATCCTCCCGAGGTTTTTTTTTTTTTTTTTTTCATCAACACACCCAGCCCAATCAGCATCCAAGTAACTGGCTAGGTAATCATTTGAATCTCTAGATTACCAAATCCCATATTTGGATGTTCCCTTGACATAATGAATGATCCTTTTAACCGCTATCATATGGGACTCCTTTACTGCTACTTGAAAGCGTGCACAAACTCCAATACTAAAAGCTATGTTCAGCCTACTTGCATTGAGATATAAGAGGCTACCAATAATGCTCCAATATCGGGTTGGACCAACTTCCACATAATATGGATTTGAGCTAAGTTTGGTGGAAGAGCTCATTGGAGTGGATGCATGTTTCTTTGTGTCTAAACCAAATCTCTTAACTAGATTTTTAGCATACTTCTCTTAAGATATGAAAATCCTATCTTTTTGTTGCTTCACTTGAAGGCCAAGAAAGTAGTTTAGCTCCTCCACCATGCTCATTTAGAATTCTTTCTTCATTTCTTCCGAAAATTCTTGAGCGAGGGCATCGATTGATGAACCAAACACAATGTCATCAACATAAACTTGAGCTACAAGAAGAAATTTCTCATCGATCCAAAAGATATGACGTTAAACCTATATAGAGCTTTCTTCAATTGGAGAACATGGTCTGGAAAATGAGGATCTTGAAACCCTTTTGGTTGTTCCACAAATACTTCTTCTTGTAGAAGCCCATTTAAAAATGCACTCTTCACATCCATTTGGTTAAGCTTGAAATTCATGATACAAGCTATGGATAGAAGAATCCAAATGGACTCAAGTCTTGCTACCGAAGCAAATGACTCATCAAAATCTATACCTTCAATTTGAGAATATCCTTGAGCCATTAATCTCAATTTGTTTCTCATAACCTCACCATCCTCATCGGTCTTGTTTTTGAAGATCCATTTGGTGCCAATCAAATGAGTGTCTTTTGGTCTTGGAACCAATTCCCACACATCATTTCTAACAAATTGATGTAGCTCTTAGTGCACGAAATCTACCCAATTTTCATCTTGCAAAGCTTCTTCCACCTTCTTTGGTTCAAATTGAGCAAGGTAACAATGATAAGTCACATCATTTACACTATAGCTAGGTCCTCTTCTTAAACGAAGGCCCTCATCCAAATCTCCAATTATATTACTTTTGGGATGATTTAATCTCACTCTTAACAATGGTTTCTTTGATATAGAAGGCTGATCATCATGAGATATTGGAGGTTGTACTTCTGGTGGAGTGAGCAAACTAGATGGCACTTGGAATGACCTAGTTTCCCTTCTTGATGTGATAGTAGTTTCCTTTTCCGATGATTGTTTTTCAACACCACCATTTTGAAAGGAATTACCATCATCATCATTCTTCTTGAGGCTTGAAGCATCTCCACTTTCATCAACACTATTTTCCGAAATGGCATCATCTATGACCACATTTATTGACTCCATAACTGTCTTGGTTCGTTTGTGTAGACTCTATATGCTCGGCTATTTACGGAGTACCCAAGAAAAATTCCTTCATTGCTCTTGGCATCAAACTTCCCAAGATTTTCTCTATCATTGAAAATGAAACATTTGCCACTAAATACCCAGAAGTATTTCACCTTAGGATTCTTTTCATTCCATATCTCATACGATGTTTTCTTGGTACCCACTCGAAAGAAGATTCTATTCCCAATATGGCATGATGTGTTCACGGCTTCACCCTAAAAATTTTGAGGGATATCCTTGTTGAGAAGCATTACCCTTGCCATTTCTTGTATAACGCGATTCTTCCTTTCAATAACCCCATTTTTTTGAGGGGTTTTTGGAGCCAAAAATTCCTTATTTATTCCATGCTCATTGCAAAATGCTTCAAACTTTGCATTCTCAAATTCCTTCCCATGATCCCTTCTTATTTTGATGATTGGAATCCCCTTTTCATTTTGAAGCCTCTTGCAAAGTTTCTCCATCTTCTCACATGCTTCCAATTTCTCTCTAAGGAATTCCACCCAAGAGTATCTTGAGAAATCATCTACCACAACCATGATGTACCTCTTGCCACCCGAGCTTTCCGTCCTTGTGGGACCCATTAGATCAACATGAAGTAACTCAAAGGTTGAGACATAGCAATGACATTCACCTTAGGATGACTTGACTTGGTTTGTTTTCCTAATTAACATGGTCCACAAACATTCTTTTCAAATTTTCCAAAATTTGGTAAGCCAACTGTTAGGACATATGTGTTTCACATATTAGGATCATATGTCTCTATTTTATGTAATTGACTAATTCTTTGACAAAACGTACTTTACATGTAATTGGGTAGTTCTATGATGTTTTTAATATTTCAAGAAACAAGGTTTCAAGATCAAGTGTTGAAGTCATCAAGTCTGTCCAAGAAAACAAGTTGAAAGTGCAAATTCATTAAAGCTCGACAGCTGGCTCAATAGCTACTCAACAGCTTATCTGTCAAGGTTTATGAATTTTAGAATTTTAATCTGATTTTCTTGGGATCTGTGATTATGTGTTTGGGCTTTCTTTTCTCCTAACCCTAAATATATAAAAGGATTATTTTAAGGGCTGTCAAAGAGATCACAAGTTGTACAAGCATTGAGCAAACTCTGTTCAAGCAAATTGTGACCAAAGTTGAAGTTCTTGCCCTAGTTCATCTCTTTCTCTTGAAAAAGTTGTTGTGTATTTGCACTGTAGGGTTTTGTGACCAAGCATCTTCTTGATCTTCATCGTGTGGATGAACTGAAGAACTTTGCAGCCAACAACCTTCTTAGTTGGTGCTTGAAGTCACGTACTGGGATCCGTGCAATTGGTTAGTCATGTACTTAGGAGCCGTGCATCGAAAAGGGGAACTGTCACTATAGAACAAGTCCAATTGAGTATTTGGGTAAGGGTTCAACTGTAGGTTAGTAAGGTACTTGGGATTCCTTTACTTCTAACCGTTTGTTGTGATAATAATGGAGTTTTGGGAGTGGTGACTTAAAAATCACTCGATGGGGTTTTTGTCATTAGGTTTTCCCCATTAGTAAACAAATCACCGTGTTATTTATTTTCCGCTGCATAATTAGTTTATTAGTGATTTGTTTGTGCTACCACATGTTTGCATGATAAATTGATTAATTAATAACTTGATTAATTAATTAATTAATTTCTATCACAAGGGGTCATTCAGTTTGTGGCCTATCAAGTGGTATCAAAGCAGGCACACTCTGATTAGGGTTAATCTTTGCTATGTTGATCCATTGACCCCTGTTTGTCATTGATAGAAGACAGTCATTAATTATACCTCCTTTATTTGATGGCACTAACTATGCATACTGGAAAGTACGCATAAGAGCTTTCTTGCAGTCTTTAGATGAGAAAGTGTGGCAAGCTATGAAGATAGGTTGGACCAAGCCAAAAGAAGCGCCAGCCGATTGGGATGAAGCCAAAATCAAGGCGACAAACTTCAACAGTAGGGCATTGAATGCGTTATTCAGTGCAATCACCAATGAGGAGTTCAAGAAGATATCCTCTACTAAAACTGCTAAGGAAGCATAGACCATCTTCCAAACAACCTATGAGGGTATAAAGGCTGTCAAGGATTCAAAGCTACAGAGGCTCACTACAAGCTTTGAAGAGATTAAGATGGAGGATGATGAGTCGTTTGATGAGTTTTATGCCAAGCTAAAGGACATAGTGAACTCAGTCTTCAATCTTGGGGAAACCATTCCTGAACCCAAGATTGTAAGGAAGGTGCTCAGATCTCTACCCGAGAGATTCCATGCTAAGATTACAGTGATAGAGGAATCAAAGGATATTGACAAGATTCCTCTGATTGAGTTGGTTGGAAACTTGCAGACCTACGAGCTAGGATTGACAAGGATTGGCAAGACGGGTAAAGGCAAAAGCATGGCTTTGAAAGCCAAGAGCAATGACACAGATGAGTCTTCAGATGATAAAGATTTCAAGATGAAGTCCTACATCACCAGGTAGTTCAAAAATTTTATGAAGAATGCCAATGGAAAGGGTTTCGACAAGGACCGTAGTCAATCTAGTTCTTCTCAGTTCAAAAGTCAGGACAAAGGGAAGAAGGATGCTAGGGATGGCAGTCAGTACACTGTTCCCGCAGGACCCAAGTGCTTTGGGTGTCAAGGATTCAATCACATGAAACATGAGTGTCCTACATATCTCAAGAGCATTGGAAATAGCAAGGTACTTGCTGCTACCTTAAGCGACACCGAGCTTAAGGATGATTCCGACAATGAGGATGACGGAATCTTGAATGCCTTCACTGCCACTATTAATCCTACTAATGGGATTGTTGAAAAAGTGGTTGAAGAAGAGGAATTGGTGGAGTCCAAGTTTGAGAAGATGGATGATCAGGATGACATCTATACAGCCTATGAGAAACTGTACAAGCTTTCTGAGAAGCATGAGAAACTCTATAGGCTGGCCACCAAGAAACTCAGTGATGTGGAACTTAACCGTGAAGAGTTATCCACAAAGTTTGATGAGGCAAATCAAACCATTGGAGCATTAAGGTTTGAGAACAATTTCTTGGCTGAGAAGACCAAGAAGCTTGAAGCGGAGCTGTTTCAAGTCAGAGCTCAACTGGAGAGGACTTCAAGTGCGAAGCTTGATGAGATGCTAAGCATTCAGAAATATGCTTCTGATCGCACATGTTTAGGGTATGATTTCTCTTCCTCTAATATTGCTTCTACTAGTGATACTATTTTTATTCCTCCTAGCAATAATGTTGAAATTGAGAACAATGAGATTAAAACTGAATTAGCTAGTGAGAACTTAGACAAGGGTAAATCTATCTTAGGAGCATCTCCTAAGCTTGAGAAGAAAGATGTTAAAAACCCTAGGGCTAAAAAGGCTAACTCTCAAAAGCCTAAACAGAAGAAGCAGCATCTCTGTCATCATTGTGGAGCTGCAGGTCATACTCGATCAAATTGCTATAAGTGATTAGCCACTCAACAGAGCAACAGCATGATAGCATTTGGAAGCTAGAATCAGCTTTAATCCTCTCTTGCTCCTCTTGGAGATCTTCTCAAAGCTCTCATGTTCCTTTCGAACTTGAACGGTTTCAACTCTTCCCCCTTACCACCAGTTCAAAGGTTTAATCAAAGGAAAGGTTCCTCCAAGGTGTGGAAGGAAGGGCTCCAAGTGATTCTATCACTTTCCTCTCTATCGTCTTTTTTTTGTTGGCATTTCTTATGTGTTTTGCTTTACTTTCTAAGTTAGTCTAGTTTTATGCTTTGCTTTGTTTAACATGTTTTTGTTTGGTTGTTTTTCGGTTTTGTTTATTTTGTTTTTTGATGTGCATGAAATATATACAATAAAATACTCATATATCTACATATTTAGCCTTACTTTTATGTTATTTTGTGATTGATTATATAATATCTTTGTGTTGCAGGTAACAAGGGCTTTACATGCAAAGTGGGGTTAGGCCAATTGAATCAAGCCAACTTAAAGGGCCATGATGAAGTTAAAGAAGGCCAACCCAATTAAATTTAAGTCCAATTGGAGCAAGGAATCAAAGGAAAGTTGCACCAAATCCAAGTCCAATTCGGATTAGGATTCCAACCTGCACATCAGTCAGTATTTTCAGCATAACTTTCGGTTCAGGAGTCCGATTGAGATGATTCAAGTTGGGCTGGAAAGTTAACTTAAAGGGCTAGAACTTTGTAGTTTATCAAAAGTCCGAATTCTGAATTTAAATGGGCCAAAATCGTCGGTTAAGTGAAGCCTAAAAATCTGGGATTTTCTCCAAACGGAAATTCAACTTGTAATAGGATTCCTTTACCTATTTAAAGGCTCTTTAGGGCAAAATTCAAGGAGGCCAGTGCTAGGGCTGAGGGCTGAATGTATAGAAGGTTGCGGCTACTTCTTTGGTTTTCTTCCATGACAGTTAGTTTTATTTTATTTGTCTTGTTTAATGTTTAGTATTTTATTTTTATGTTTTCTTTCAATTACTATGAGTAGCTAAATTTATAATTAGGGTTGAGGATGAAACCTTGTTAAGGATTATCAGTAATATTTATGTGATTTAATTTTTCCCACAATAGTTGTTCTTTAATGATTTAAACTGTTCTTGCTTCATATCAATTGACTAAGATGAGATTCTAGATATGAGTTCAATCATGTTTTTCTCATGATTAAGGATTTGTCTTAATTAATTGAATGCTTGGTTTATTAATTCTTGATTATAAAATTGGATATCGTTTGTGATTTGTTTGTCAATGGATACAATTTATGATTTGATTTTTAGAATTGGATATATCTTGTGATTTGTTTGGCTATGGATACAATTGATGATTTGATTTTATACTTAAAAAGCGAAGTAGAACATGCTTTAGATTTTTAAACATAAGTTTTAATGATGATATTTTCCATGATAGCAAGATTAATTTCTAGATTATCATGCAGTGGCTGAGAAAAATTAATGATCATAAATATATGCTGATATGACTTACAAGGCGGATTCCAAAACCTTAATTCCTTTCTCTTGATTGTTTACATCTTTTTATTGCTTTATATCTTTGCTTAGATTAATTATTATTTTTAGTTTATTTAATTTCAAAACAACCAATTTTTATTAAACTAGATTAGGATTAATTTGGTTAAGATTTGATTTAATTTTCCTACGTTCATTCAAGTCCCTGTGGGTTCAACCTCGTTCTTGTCCAACTATACTTCGGTACGGTTCGTACACTTGCGAGTATTTTAAAATTTCACAACATTTTTCATATAAAAATAAAAATAAAATTGAAAAATCAGAAAAATACAAAAACAGTGTGTGTTTTGTGTACATTGGTACTTGTGTACCTTGGATGACCATTGAAACAAAATTTTCTAAACTTTGTATCTCTTATAACTTAGATGAGCATCTCTATGCACAACTAAGCAAGTGAGCTTTGTGGCTCTTGTTTGTGATGAGTAAGATTAAGTTATCTCTTGTTCTTAACACTCATATCACTCTTTTTTACGGGAAGGACTAAAAAATCATAAGAGAAAGACATAAATAACCATCTCACCACTGTTGCCCTCCAATCATAATATGACACATGTATGTTTTAGCATAGCAAAAGTACAGTGTCAATGACATCTGTATGCTTTGGCATAACAAAAGTGCAATGTCAAAAACTTAACTTAAATGAGTATTTCTTTTCTATCTCTTATATGCCCATGCATGTTTTGCTCAAAAAGAAAAATATGCAAAGAAAATAAAAAGCAGAAAGATAAAAAATGCTTTTAAATATGATTGTAAGCGTGTATTCTAGGAGATGTGAGAGTTATAAGATGTACCTCAAAGGTGATAGTCCTCATCAAACAGTTATGATTGTGTGTGAGTTAAATTGATTTTCTCATATCTCAAATCGTCATAACGTGTATACACTTATGCAATCTTAAAATGTTTTTCACACATAACATGCAACATTCTTTGCTACTTTTGATACATGTGCAGGTACAATGTGATTTGGCCATCACAAGATTTTACATGTGTTAATGTATGCTCATTAAACTGTCTTGACTTATTTTTTAAACATAAAATTGGTTAGACTTGTTTGGTGTGTGCGTGTGTTTTTGAGATCCATGTGCTTTAAAAATCTTTGTTAAGTGATGTTCTTGAGAGCTTAATATGTTATTTGGATCATTGGTTGAGTTGCATACTTGATTGCATTCATGTCTGTGTTTTTCTCCTCTTGAAAAACTATTTTTGAAAAGCTGGCTCGACACTTCCTCAACACCTCCTCGATAGCTAGCTATCTATCGAGTTCCTAAAGCTTTTTCTTATCGCAATCTCGACATTACCTCGACACCTGGTGGATCGATAAAGAAAGTTTCTGACCTCTCAACAGCTCCTCAACACCTGGTGGATCGATCGAGCATCATTTTTGCTTCTGGTGTTTTTCTTCCTCGATAGCTTCTCAACACTTTATCTGTCGACGTTGCTTTTTCTCGACGCTTGCTCAACAGATGTCTCGACACCACCTCAACACCTCATCTATCGAGATTTACTGATGGTCTTTAAATACACCTCGTGCAATCCGCAACTCACTTCTGTCGATCTCTCTCTCATTTTTTCAGACTTTTCATCTCCCAAACCTCTCTCACTCACTCCAAACCTCTTCCCTTGAGATTCTCAAGCTTTCTTCTAGTCTTTCTTCACTTGGTAAGCTTCTGATCTCCTTCATTTACATGCATTTCATGTTTTAAAAAGTGTACATATCAATATGTCAAGTTGTTGTCAAAATAGAAACTAACAAAACCATATGTTATCATCAATACCACTTGTCCAAAGAGCAAAGAGTAATCTTCAATCATCAACTTTAATAGGTGTTGGTGTGGACATGTCTAGTTTCGATATTAATGCAGCATCACTCATGAGTTCTACAAACAAAAAATGAAAAAAAAAAAAAACATAAAAGTCACTTGTACAATAAAACAATAAATATGCCAAGAATCCAAGACATTTAGTTTTTTTTTTTTTTTTTAAATAAAGAAAGAAGTAGATATGCAGAATGTACAATAAAATAATTAATATGCCAAGAATCCAAGACATTCAGTTTTTTAAATAAAGAAAGAAATAGACATGCAAAATGTACAATAAAACAATAAATATGCTAAGAATCCAAGACATTCAGTTTTTGTTTTTTAATAATAGACATGCAAAAAAAAATTTAATAAATAAAGAAATAGAAATTCATATACTTTTTTAATATAAAAAATAATAGTCATACCTTCATCAAGCTTTTCAAACTCCTTAACATCATCCATGGTAGCACAAAGGCTGATTGGAGCTGATGAAGGACGGAGCCAGTTTTGACCACAAATGAGGGCTTCCATCATAAGTGGAGACAATGAACCCCAGAAGGGATCAAGGACACAACTAGTCGTACTAAAGGCAGATTTTGAGGCCACAGTGGATACCGGAATTGCAAGAACATGTCGTGTAACTCTTGAAAGCACATAGTGTTGTGGAGAATTAACCTTCCACCAAGCCAAAATATCAAAATTCTCATCCATGACATCTTCACAACTCTCTAACAAGTATTTATCAACCTCTGATTTGGTATTTGAAGAATCAACCTTCAAGTGCTTCTTAAATCTCATCATCCTCATTGCCTTCACGTCAACCACACTAGAATCATCTCCCTCCATTGATCCACTTGGATTTTGGCCTTGGGCTTGTGTAGCAACACTAGCACTACTACTTCCCCACTTGATTTTGAGCATAAGCATTATATAAATCCACCAAAACAGGCTTTACTCTTTTTGCCATATCAACAGCCTTTTGGTTCTCATACAAAGTACCAAAATAGTACTCAAGATACCTCAACTTGTATCGAGGATCAAGAACTAAACCTAAATACAGCAAGTGATTCATATTATCAAAGTTCCCCCAATACTTTTCAAATTTGTTCTTCATGTAATTAGCCATTTTCTCAACAAATAACTATATTTTTCATACTCCAAGTCAATTATGTCATGAATTGACATGAGCTCCAGAAAGAAAGAATTTCTAGTGACATAATTAGCACCCAAAAACCACAAGGTTGCATCATAGAAAATTTTAAGAAATTTTGAAAAGATCCTAATCTTTTCCTAGTCCATTTCATCCATTCCCCAAGCAACCTCATGTCTATCGTTTCCTTCTTCCTTTGCCTCCTCTCTAATTGTCCTAAGATAATTTGGATCTTTTTCCTCCAATCTCTTAAAAGCCTTTTCATACTTCTCGGCTTTCTCCAAAATAATATAGGTGTAGTTCCACCTAGTGGGCACATCTAAGCACAACTGACTTTTAAAGTCAACTTTCTCCTTCTCTGCACATAACTTAAACGTGCTTTGTCTTTGTGGAGATGATCTCACATATCGCACAGATTTCCTCACCTTTACTATTGTCTCATCCATTTCAATTAACCCTTCATGAACAATTAAGTTTAAGATATGAGCACTACACCTCACATGCAATTATTTATGCCCTAAAATTGCTGCTTTCCTATGCCTAGTCTTTTTTTGAATAAAAAAAATCAGCCCACTATTAGAGGCAGTATTATCAACTGTAATAGTTAAAATCTTGTTTATCCCCCAATCAAGTAAACACATCTCAATCGCCTTCCCAAGTGTTTCACCCTTGTGATTTTCCACTAAACAAAAACTAAGAATCTTCTTGTGTATTTTCTAATCACTATCTATAAAATGGGCAATGAGACACATGTAGTTCAAATTTTGAATAGATGTCCATGTATCTGTGGTAAGGCAGATCCAGTACTCTCTTATGGCTTCTTTCAACTTTTGTTTCCCATCTAAAAACACCCTAAAGCAAGTTTTGGCAATTGTTGTGTGGCAAGGGATTGGATTGAACCTAGGTTGGGTAACAGACATAAACTTCCTAAAACCAAAACCCTCCACAAACCTAAAAGATAGCTCATCTAGAATAATCATCTCTACCAATGTTTTCTTACATTCCTCAAAATTAAACACTCAAGGCACAAGTTTACCACTACTTTCTCCTTCTTCTTTAGGTTTGAATACTAGGGTTGATTGGTTTTTTTTTTTTTTTTTTTTTGTCTTCCCTATAAGGATATTTCAAACATTGTGATTGTATGTGAGTTCTCATGGTTGTAATGACATTCAACTTAGTATCACAAGCATAGGGTGTGCCACAATAGTTACAAGCTGCCCTAGGTACCCCCCCCCCCCCCCCCCTCCCCCTTCAATAACAATGAAATGACCCCAAACAATAGATCTTTTTTTTACCAATATTACCTGCATTTGTTAGGAGTGGAGGTTTGCCTTTGTCTTCATGCATATTGATTGCCCCTTGACCCTCCGGGATTTCTCTTGTCTCATTCATGTACAATATAAAATAAAACAACAATAAACACAATAAGTCAGCAACTATAAAAAGTAAAAAATAAAAAATAAAAATTTAATGCCAAAATAAAAATATAAAATAATATTATATTTCGGTTCGGTTCGGTCGGTTCAGTTTATTCCAATCTGCCACCGAAAATTGAACCGAAATTTTTGGTTTTTTATATAATAAAACCAAAACCGAACCGAAATTTTTGCAATGGTTCAGTCGGTTTGAGGTGGTTTTTTCAGTTCTTTGGTTTTTTGCACACCCCTAGAGATGACAGACAAAAAGTCTTGTACTTTAGATTTAATAGATTAAATATTTTTGCTGAAATCCAAAATATTGAGTTTCAGCAAATGTGGACTTGAGTTCTTATATTTTATATTGTTGATATGTAGTTTTCATACTTCATATGGTTGGGTCTTTGGCTGATTTCATAAGCTTTTTCATTGCAATTATCACGTTACTGGAATGTGTTGAATTTCTGAATTCATCATCTACGCCATTATGCTCCAATTGATTCATATCTCCGATTATTTTGTTCTCTACTTCTTCCAACCAGTTGTTTTCTGGTGCATTTATTACAACTCATGTACAGATTTTCCATAGATGTAAATGTGTTTACTTTCTAATGATTTTATATAGATGGAATGTTGCCAACACATTTACATGTGTAGTGTGTATACACAGTGTTTTTCCATCGGACATTGTGTCTAAATGCATGGGAGAGATTGAAAAGCAAATATCAGATATTTTTCAAAAGGCTCGTAAAAAAGCTCCGTCCATTATTTTTATTGACGAAATTGATTCCTTATGTGGCCGAAGAGGTGAAATCCATGAAAATGAACCATCTCGAAGAATCAAATCAGAATGTCTTGTACATATGCAGGTATTATGAGAGTGATTGAACATAGGTTAAGACATAAAACAACGTACAATATCAGAGATTTGGTTTTATGCTAGGACAGTCTACCATGAAAGTTGGTTTCTTACTTAGATGTCTAATGAAAAAATATAGAGGTTGTAAAGATCTTCATATGGTCTTTATTGACCTAGAGAAAGCATATAATTAATACTGTCCCTAGATAGGTTATGCAGTGGGTTTTGGAAAAGAAAGACTTTCTTCTAAAGTATATTAAGTTGATTAAGTGTTTGATAAAACTATAAATAGTATGAGAACAAGTGGAAATATCACAAGTGAGATTCTATCGCTATATATTTGCATCAACGATCAATATTTAGTCCATATCTCTTTGCATTAATGAATGATGAGCTCATTAAATCAATAGCCAACCCTAACTAATTAATTTATTGAGGATTTATAGTTGACCACAAAAAGAATTAGGACTAAGGTCTTTTTGTTGTCGTTGTTGTTGTTATATTCCTGTTGTATACATCCCATGTACTAGGGTTGTGCTATTATTTGTGATTTTTTTATAATTTTTTTTTTATTATTTTAAAGGGAATCATTAACATAGAATAGATGAGTAGATGAACAGCCATTTCCTTGTTGGCCTTAAAATGGCAGGCTAGTTTGCAATGCTGTTCATAATAACTTTATATTTTGTTAAATAGTAAATACATGGCATTATCAATAATTGTTTCCTTCCACTTATCTACATGTAATCTTGAAATGGAAATTTTCTTCAATACATTTCAGGGTGTATGCGACGGTATGGAAAATGTTCTGATTCTAGCAGCCACAAATACTCCTTATGCTTTGGATCAGGTGAGAAAAAAAATACCATCCTTCTAACCTATTGCCATGGAAGAAAAGAATCATGTTTATTGGACCAAAAAACATGATTAGAAACTTTTATTAAACACAAAAAATCATGATTTGAAAATTGGAATCGTGATTTTTTACCCTAAACACGCTAACTTTAAACTTAATTGCCACGTAACAATCTCACTAATGATGTGTAACCTTAAGGGTCACAATCTAAAAAATTTTAATTTTGAAAGATGGAAAATCAAAATTTCCAAAATTTTAAGATGTAGTCTATTAATTTTGAGAATATGTCAGTTGCAAATTGATAACTAGTCTAACTTGGAGGTTTAGAAACTCTAAAAGTATCCCATGAAGCACCCAATACAAAATTGGGTCTATTACATAATCGTTTTGTTAAATTCTGTAAAACTAATACCGTTAACCCCCCATTTTAAGCTAATTTTTCATTTAAAAATTCAAAAAAAAAAAAATCCACAAAAAAAAACCCACCAAAAAAAAAAAAAAAAACTGGCTATCAACCAAATCCCAAATCAAATGATAGACCCAAAAATAATCAAGGCTTAGTTGAGTTTGGTACATGGTGGCTACCATTGGTTGGCAATCTTGGGTGGCATGCTTAGCAAGAAAGGCGACTTCAAAATAAAGTTGTCCACGTCACTGATTTTTTTTATATAATTTCTAATAACTCACAAAAATGAAAAGAAAATTATTAATTTACATTATACTATCAATGTAAAACAATAATTGTTTAAAAGGAAAAGGCCAACATTTTATCTAGAAAGAGATAATAAAAAAATAAAAATAAAAAATGTTGATTTTGCAAGAGCTTATTCATTTACAGCACAAACTAACTTTAATTCCCAAATGCTGAAAAGATATCTCATGCACCAAGTGCATTCAAGAGTTTTGCTAGATCCCGTATTCAATACAATCCATTTTATTCAATGAGAGAGTCACTTTTCAAATATAGCTAAGGATATGGCCAAGCACATCAAACTACCTTATTAAAAGCATTTTTCAGGCAACACATGCCATTGACAAGCTTTTTCCTATTTGTTTGATTTATTATCAAAACAAGCACAAAATACTAACCTTCAAACTTCCACAAATACCACTAACCTTATTTATAAGCCAAAATATTACCATTCCAAATTAAAACAACTATTCCAAACCATACAAGTACATCACATCAAAACCAATGTTCAAAGCTCATAGCAAACCCACGATCGAATATGACACTTGCAATATTCAATTCAAAACTTTGACATCAGTCTTTGCTATTAGATGATGGCTGATTCCACAATATTCGCACATGTGCGTCAGTTACCAAGGCCACTGTTAATGTAAAAATAAATTCAAAAAGAAAGTCAGTGGTTAAATAGTTATTTGGGGGGGGGGGGGGGGGGGAAACAATACATAGAAGAATAAAATCTTGATGAAAAAGAAAAAAATTGCTCAACAACTTTGTCGAGAATTCGTCATGCCTTCATTTTCATCATTCTTTTAAAATACACGTCTATGGACCACGTAAGCATCTGTACTCATCAACCATATTCTTTGCCATAAAAGTTTAAGATAGATCAGTGATGGTTGTAGAGTGGAAGAAGGAAACAAATCTAGAGTTTTGAGAGAAAACGACCTCTATGGAGAGACTTAAGGTCACTAAAAGTAAATACGAACCAATGAGATTGAACTTTTGGATTTCAAATTTATTTCAAGTTTTTGAATCTTGGCTGTATATAAATTAAATTTATTTGTGCTTTTCCAATTATTGTTTTTTTTTTTTTTTAACTAGAGTTAAATTTATGTTGTTTTGTTTCATTTTTTCATTTAGGAAGTTGAATGATAGTTGTTTTAAAAGTGTGACATTTTATTATTGGTTGGGACTACTTGAGACCTAGGTCCTAATAATTTCTACTTAGAAGGACCTAACAGCATATACAAATTGAATAGAAATTCTCAAGAAAGAACTTACTTAACGATACAAAAGATCATCTAACTTCTACACACCTTATTAAACTCATATAATGGTTTTTGAAATTCGGACCGTTCGAAGAACCGAAGAACAAAGGGGTTTAAAATTTTTAAAATTGGATCAAAGTTGAACCGTGATAATGTCATAATTAATTTACAAATTATTTGAAATATAAATAAATATAATAAATTAGTATAAATAGAAAAAATGACTAAAATAGTTCAAAAAATAAAAATAAAAACTATCTTTTAAATGTATTTTTTATATCAACGGAATATTATTAATTGTTAGAAAAAATAATAAAAAATTATTAATTTATATTATACTATCAAGATAAGATAGAATTATATTATAGAAAAAACAAATGCTTACAACATTATATATTTTTTTGCAAATATGTATAATATTTGCACTTGTTTAATCTATAATATAAATTTTAATTTACAATAACACATGAATTTAACATATGAATCAAGGGAGATAATTTTATATCAGAGACCGTATCAATTTGGCTAGAGAAATGATATATTTCGGTACCGTTTAATACCGATGTACCGTTTCGAAATTACTTCTAATTCAATAATAATAATAATATCAATAAAAAGTATACAATATTTTTTAAAAAGTTAATACTATTTAACTAATGTACAGTATATATAACTTATTATAATATTTTTTTTATAACTAGTTTATTATAATATATATATATATATATATACTATTGTATTATTATTATTATTATTATTATTATTATTTTAGTTAGAGACCAGTACTATAACACAATTAAAGGGAATAAAAAATACATCATATATAGGCCACGTGAGTTGACCATTTAGGTCAGTAAAAAGTAAACTTAAAGACTTGTCTTTTTCACTTTACATCACTGACTATAAGTTTCAAAATTTTGCATTGAGATTCATGGTCGGATAAAACAAAGAAAAAGAAAAGGTGGGGAAGAATGAACTTGCTAGAAGTAAAAGAAGGAGAAGAAGTTCATGAGGTAGCATCAGAGAAATGAGAAGAAGCAGCAGCTTAATCGATCTGCAATGATAGGTGAAGAAATTTTTCAAAGACCTTCAATTTTTATTCTATTTTTATGCTTCTTCAAACACAGAAGATTGGAGAAGAAGGAAAATTGGAAAATGCAGAAGAAGCAGGGTAAAGATAAAGTTTGTGCTTTTCATTTCTATTTTATTTTATGGACTTTGTGTGTTTTGGGATTGCATTTTTGGATTTGTGGCAAGGATGAGAGATAAAAAGCCAGAGTTCAAAGGAGAAAATGGCATAACGTCAACGCATCTTTTTTTTTCTAGCTTCAGCCTAACCCGTGAGACCGGCCACGGCTCTCAAACCCAGGCTGTTCAATCATAGTCACACGATTCACTGTATTTTTTGTACAGAGTGTGTTTTGGGTTTAGAAAACCATTTCAAGAGGTGTTTCTTCGTTAACCGGTTCATTTTGGTACCATTAAAAGAGCTGAGATAAAATAAATTTCTAACAGCCAAATACAGTCACTCTAAAACTAAGGGTTTGTTCGGTAATGTTATTCTAGTAATGTTGTTTATATTTTTTAAAAATATGTATAGATAAAAAGATGTATGAAAATACGTATAATATTGTTTAAAAATTGAAAACATGTGCTTAAACATAAATATCATAAATTAAATTTAAAAAAAAAAAAACCATTACAGAAACTCTAACACCCAAACACTCAACCGAACCAAATGGTAAAAACTGGGGGAAAAAAATATAAAAATCCAAACAAATAGGGAAAAAAAATTACTGTTATCTTTTCCTAGTACCTAACAGTTGCACTGGCAGCCGTGGGGGCACTTGCAGCCTGGATCCCCTTTCGGCCCTTTCGGCCCTTGCTCCCCTTTGTCCCCTTTGTCCCCTTTCTCCCCTTTGTCCCCTTTGTCCCCTTTCTTCCCTGCCTCCCCTTTCTCCCCTTTGTCCCCTTTCGGCCCTATTACTTTTAGGCGGCAAATGTAAATCGCCCATGCGATTAAGGTAACAAATATTATTAGAGCCAAGATCCACCCCAGCACGAACCACACGGATACTGATTGTGGTTCGCTTCGTGCAGGCCATATATAGTCATCTGGTAGTGATGGAGTGAAAGGGGAAAATGTGGGAAAATGTGAGATTGGAGAATTCTCAAATGCTGGCACCGTCGGTGGTGGAGGCGAAGTAAGGGAGGGAAGTGTGGGGAAGGGTGGTGGTGGTGGTGGTGGTTCTGAAGAGAGGGTTGGAATTAGTGGTGCGATGATGGTGGTAAACAGCATGAACAACAGGGCAAGCATGGTTGAAATATTTGGATTTTGGAGTTGGAGGTGAAGCTCCGTCTGCTCTGAAATAGCCACAAAGCCATGTTTTTTATAGTTGCTTGGATCACCATCGTTTGGTAGATAGTCTCAGGCAGTCTCAGACTTCACCATCGTTTGCTGCTAAAATACTCCGAAAAACAAAAAATATCCCCAAAAAAAAGAAAAAAAGAGAGAGCTTGCGTTAAGGCCACATGAGCAATGGGCCCATGCAACATGGACCATTCTATCACTTTCCTGTTGAATTTTCTAGACAGTACGTAATGGCTGTTAACTTCTCAGTTGTGGCTTGTGTGGCAGTCCTGATAGTGTGGTGTTTCTGGTAGTTGATTTCCAGTTGGGTTGTATTTCGTGTGCATGTGTTATGTAAACTCTTTCTTTTAATAAAATCTGCTCGTTCCATACAAGTTCACTTGGTGTAACTTGAAAATAATTACACATTTTTTAGACCATAGTCATAGTAGCAGCTCCATGATATTTTTTTAGGGAGTCAGTGAAAAGATGAATCTTAGGTAAGAGATAAATACTGTAATCTATGAGCTTATTTCAAATTTGTCCATAGGATGGACTAGCATGAAAATAAAAAATGAACCATAAGTTTATTAGACATATTGTTTCTTTATATAATGAACATACTAATTATTGTTGTTAAAATTAAATCTTGAAAATCATTTATCATTTCTAAATACAATGAATATATAAATTATTGTTGTTAAGTGAACTTTAATTAATACTAACTAGAATACTTTTATTTATTAGTTTAGGACAATTATATGTTTATATTGTACTATCAATATAAGATTTATATTGTAGATTAAATACTATCAATGTAAGATTTGCAATAGTGTATAATATCACTTTTGCATAAAAATGTATAATGTTCTACATATTTGTTTAGAGACAATGTAATTTTTATACTAAAATTTTTTAATATCTAAATGAGCATTTTTTGAGGTTTAAGATGAACAAATTTTGCTATTATTGTTGGACTTAACTATTTTTTACTCCCCCATATTTTAGATAAAATTGATTTGTTGTTGGGATTTTTTTTTTTTTAAAAGACCAAAATATTGTTAAGAGAATCATATTTAAACTTATTTCAACTAGGCTTAAAAATAAATTGAAGGTCAAGGTGTTCAAATTTTTATTAAAAGAGTTAAATAAAAAACATTAAAAAAATATTATATATATAAAAAATATGTTAGGTTTTTAGACCCCTTAACACAATATGTTTAACCTAATATTAAGCTAACTTGATTAACAAGTTTGTTATTCAAGTCTAGGTTAAACAATTATGAGCAAAACAGATATAATGTGGAAAGGTAAAACAATTATGAGCAAAACAGATATAATGCGGAAAGTAAAGAACACAAAGATCTGATGATCCAAGAAAATCAAACCGGTAAAAAACCTGAGAAAGATTTAATCTAACTATCTTCAAGGTGAAAATAGATCTATTATGAAAGAATTGAAGTTTTACAAAAGGACTTAGACCACTAACACCCTAATGCTACCTCGAGTAAAAAACTTACTACCACGATCACGTGACAATTCTAACTTCACAGACTACTTATTTCCTTAAATCTGCACCAAACACAAGTTCTCCTACATGTGACTTTAAGACTCCGCTCAGAGGTTTCGTACTTTGAAGGATCTTTGCGCAACAACTGAATCACCACCATAACTTGATTTCAAATCTAGACTTTAGTAGTGCTTTCCATGTGTTTTAAGGTAAAACGTGACTGGGATTTTTCCTTTTATACTAGGAGTGAAACACTTAACCTTACATGTCATATGGGCTTGGGTTGCGTTTGAAATTTCTGCAAAACTTTCTGATCTGTGATTCTCGATCAATCGAGTCTTATTTTCGACCGATCGAGCCTTACAGTTTTACACAGTAAATTCCTACAAAACACTCGATTCAAATTTACACTTAGACAAACTTTGAGCAAGCCTAGACTCATTGTTTTGACCATGGTTTACCAATATATACAAAATGAAGTTCTAATACAATTAGTTCCTAAAGTCTTAGAACCTGTTAGAGATATATATTAGACATATTAGCCCAATGTAATAGACTCAAGCCCAATCCTGCTTGTACTAGTAGTCTAGGGTTTAGTCGCCTATATATACTCATGTTATGACTCATTGTAATACAGGTTATTGTACTACACTCTTACACAATAAAGATGTAGCCCGTAAGGGATTCCTCCGTAGATGTAGATCGACAAGGCTGAACCACGTAACCCTCGTGTTCTCAGTGTTCCTTTTCTATGCTTCCCCTTTCGCATCCATTCTAGCATACACAACATGGTATAACACATTGCATTGCTGCTAATAATATTTACATTTAACATGATATCAGAGCCAAACTTCATTCTTGGCATCAAACAAAAATCTCTACCAAGATAAAAAGAATCTCACGTGCACATCACCGTCAGAAGTCACACATGTTTATCTACTGGATCTAGACTCCACAGCATCTCACAGACGCCATGGCTCACTGTTGTGTCCAGATCCTTAAACCAAGCAAGTCGTGACTTAACTTATCAAATCTGTGCACAACAAGCCTTCGCCTGATGAAACCAACTAGACAGACCTGCTCCACGGCATATCGCAACCAAAACCCAGGAACCCGACCTCCAACGGCAGCCGCACGCACCACCAAGTGTGGACAACAGCTCCTGGAACTCTCACACGCGCTGCCGCAGATTCTCGACTCCCAACCTAGATCTCAGTCACACGCGCAGCTAAGACGGCCTTGTCGTCCACTAATCTACTTGGCCTGAGAATCTGGTGGTCATACGATGCTGCACGCGCCACCACGCGCCATCTGGGTTTCTGGCTTCTCCTCCACACGCCGGTGAACATTGCACGCTCCTGCCACGCGCCGATACTGCTGATGATGTCATCTAACGTCATATGATGACGTCATCACTCCACGTCAGCAGCCACGCAGGCACGTCCACGTCAGCGACACGTCATAGGATGACGTCAGCAGCTCTGCTGCTCAACCCGAGACCCGACCCGGACCAATATCCATTGACTTGGACCCTGGACCAGTTGACTTTGACTTTTTACGTTGACCTTTGACCAAAAGTCAAAATTTTCAACAGGGTCTATCTTGCTTAGTTTTTCGCGTAGATTCCAATTTTGAGCTCCATTTCTTCATTTGAAGCTCCAAAATTGGTCAATTGGCACATTCTTCATTGTGGTTTCTTCAAAAGCTTTATTCATGGCATCTTCAAGAGATCTTCTCATACTTATCTAACCTCAAGCCTTCATCGAGCTTCCGCCTTGAGTTTGAGGGAGGGTGTTAGAGATATATATTAGACATATTAGCCAAATGTAATAGGCCCAAGCCCAATCCTGTTTGTACTAATAGTCTAGGATTTAGTCGCCTATATATACTCATGTTATGGCTCATTGTAACACAAGTTATTGTACTACACTCTTACACAATAAAGATGTAGCCCTTAAGGGATTCCTCCGTGGATGTAGGCCGACAAGACTGAACCACATAACCCTTGTGTTCTCAGTGTTCCTTTTCTATGCTTCCCCTTCCGCATCCATTCTAGCATACACAACATGGTATAACACATTGCATTGCTGCTAATAATATTTACATTAAACAGAACCTAACAAAATAAATTGCCAACTCAGAGGGTTCATTTAAACACCAATACTGAACCATACATAGTGCTACCGATGATCGTAAATTCTTATTAAAATATAACGGTGAGCATACCAACACTTATCATATCATCAATATAGTGTTTATATTTGCCATGTCAACTAATTTTACTTAAATTGATTCTCCACACTCCACCATCATCTTCATGGCTTCGACTCTCCACCACTACCCATCATCATCTGTTTGTTGCATATTTTATGTTGTGAGTGTTTGATATGCCTTTCTCATTTGTGGCATCACCAATGACGAGCAGCAAGCACTGAAGGCATCAGCATCACATGACAAAAATAACAACCTCTAATTATACAATTGTTAAATTGTATACCCAATAAGGGCAAATCACTTTAGAACACGAAACACAAATTTGCCGAGTTAACCCCAAATTTCTTTACATAAAGTGGATAGAGATGATGAGCTAGAGAGTAGAGAGTTAACGTTGTTTTTTATTTTTTATTTTTAATAAGAAGAGTTTTACTGCCTTAATTTTTAATTTCTAGAGAGAAATTATGACTCCCTTGAATGTTTATTTTTACCTTTGAGATCTATAAATCAATGATCCAAAAAATGTAAAATTCTATATATATATATATATATATATATATATATATATATAAAAAGATATTCTTATACGCATTATTCCTACAAAGATAAGCCTAAAAAAACATATTATCTATTTAAGAGATTTGAGATTTTTGTGTGTTTTAATTAGCTCAATTGATAAAGTTTATTGTCGTTGAATGATAGATTTGGAGTTCAAATCTCATCAACACCAAAATTCAATCAGTATCTTAGTTTGATAATAAGAATAATCATTCTAAAGTGAATATTATAAGTTAACATTCTATCATATATATATATATATATATATATATATACACACACGCTCACACGCATACACTTGGGCGGGCCATAGGGACAATTGTTCTACATCTGTATTTTGCATAGAGACAAAAGTGCCTTGAAACTTGTATATTCAACTTTTAACGTTTATCCCCCTTTCCACCCATTCATTATTCCACTCCAACCCATTTGATTCGACACATTTTGTTTCGTTATAGTTACGTGAACTGCTTGGCGTCATGACGACTAGTCATAGGTCTACTTTGAGTATATTCTACTGATTACTGGATATGGATAACCCGCTAGCTTTGCGCAACCATAAAAATACTTTTTCTAATTTTTTGGACCACCATTGGTTGGTAAGTGGTCATCAGAACTATTCATAAGGCATGCTTCTATAATTTCTTGCACCACCATTGGTTGGTAAGTGGTCATCAGTACTAGCCATAAGGCATGCTTTTATAATTTCTTGGACCACCACGTGGGTGTCTCTGTCTTGTTATTTTTCATGGTACGCTGCTAAAACAATAAAAAGCCTAGAATAATCCCTCAGTCTTACTCAAAAGACAAAGACTAACCACCAAAAACAAAACACACTGCTTTAAGCGCACATGGCCATGGGTCCATACCACATAGACCTTTCAATTTTTTATTATATTTTTATAAAGTATCGTTGACCTTTTGTGGAAAATAAAAGACTCTGATGATCATAGTTATTTTATCCTAGCTAGTTAATTAAGAAAATGCGAAAGTCCTTTAAAAAATGTAAACAGTGTACACCAGTCGCCAAAATACACAAAAATCTCTCCATCTGGTGAATCATTATTCAAAATATTTTACAACATACCACTGTTACATCTAAATATAGATGTTACTGTAGCAACATTTATATATATTTATATTTTTTTTCATTTGTTTATTCACTGTTCTCTCTTTTGCCTCCTCGCTATCACTACTTGGCTCTCTCTTCATTGGATGGTTGTCACTTGCCATTGTTGGATTAGGGATTTTTTTTTTTTACATTTGGGTGGTGGCAGTGGGGCAATGGTTATTGTAGCTAGGTTGGGTTGTTGGCACTGCTGTTGCTAGGCTTGTTTTTGGTAGTTGTCATTGGTTAGGGTTGATCGTCAATGTTTCTTGTGGCAGCAGTTTTGAGGTTGACATGGCAGCGGTCTTAGATCTTGAAATCCTTGAAGCTTTATTCTTCTTGATGACTCAGCTTATCATTTGTTGCTCTCTCTATCTCTTACCATGATTAGACTCGCTAACTTTATTACTCTCATTTCAACATTCTTATTAATTTTCACTTTAACTCCTATTAGTAACTTTTTGCATTTTCATTTTGTTAGTAAAAAAAAAATTGTAAAATTTCATATGTTTACAAGTTTTTTATTATTTTATGTCGAAATATTCAAGTTTTTTTAGTAAATTTTATATAATTTAAGTTTCTTAATTACTATTTTCAGGAAAAAAAAAAATCCTAAAGCCACTAATATAAATAACAAATATTTAACAATGACGGATAATGGGAATTTAGATCTTGAAATCATTGAAATTCATAAGCGCTCACAAAGGACTGCAAACTGTAAAATGAATTTGAATTAATCTTTGTCAAGCATAATATCTAACAAAAATTTACAAACAAAACAAATTAAACATTGGGATGTAAGTTAAAAGTTAAAATGACAAATAAATTATCTCCAGTTGTATTTCTTATGTTTAGTTGTTTGTAGTTGGAAGTTCAATCTGTTTTTGTCGAATAGTTTGTTTCGTGGTTGTAGTTGGTAGTCTAGCTCTAGTGTTTTGTTGTAATGACTCTGTTTAACCTGTGTGTTTTTTCCTTTATTTCAATAAATTTAGCTTCTCATGCAAAAAAGAAAAAGAAAAAGTAAAAAGTGAAAATGACAAAAATACCCAAATCTATGGCCTGTTTGGTTTGAGCAAAAAATTAGTGTATTTTATATTCATTTTCAGTTTTTTCGTGAAACTCATCACTATAAAACTTATTTGATTTTATATTTGTATTCAATTTTCAATTTCAGTATCCAAAAAAATAGGATTTGAATACAAAAATTAAATACAATTTTTTGGTGTATTTATTTTCTCTCTCAAGTGTGTTGAATTTTTAATTGAAAAATATAAAGTGAAAAAAAGAAGCAAAAACTAGACTAGAAAATAATGCCAAACATGAAATGGGTTAGATAGAGAAAATGAATATAAGATTTGAGAAACAAAAAATGAGTTTAACAAAATAAAAAGAGAAAATGAATCCACCCTCAATGATAACCAAATAGGGCCCTAGTTATTGGGTTCTCACGAGTGTGCACTATCTTATAAAATGGGAGACAAATTATTAGTCAAGTCATCAACTCCATGAAGTAAAGTGGCTATCAACATTTGTTATTTTGCAAGAGAAAAGATGAGACTTGACATAGCCATAATGCAAATCTTTTTTTCTAGAATTGACTTGCAATATTCCTCTCATTCTAAATGGAAGTATAGTGCCTATCAACATTTGTTATTTTGCAAGAGAAAAGATGAGACTTGATAGAGCCATAATAGGAATCTGTTAGGTTCTAAGACTTTAGGAACTAATGTATTAAAATTTCAATTTGAAATATGTTGGCAAACTATGATCAAAACATAGAGTCTAAGTTTAGGCTAAAGTGTGTTTAATTGTAAAATTGGATTCGAGTGATTGCAGAAGTTATTGGACAAAATTTGCAAGGCTCAATCGATCTAATATTAGACTCGATCAATCGAAACTCGTGCAGATTTAATTTTCTGCAAAATTTCCAATTCAGCCCAAGCCCATATGATGTGTAGGGTTTTGTATTTCATTCCAAGTATAAAAGGAAAAACCTTAGCTACATTTTAGAAGCCTTTTGGAGAGTTGTGTGTTGAATCTTCTATGAGATCTAGAGATGTTTACCTTCATATACACACAAAGAGTTGTCAAGATAAAGATTCGCATCAAGAACTTGATGATCTCTTCAGTTGCTGCATAAAGAACTTTAAAGAAGATCTGAAACCTATGAGTGGAATTTGAAAGTCACAAGTAGGAGAACTTGTGGTTGCAGTAGATCAAAGAACCATGGACTCGGAGCTATCACGTGGTCATGGTAATAAATTTTCTACTCAAGGTAGCAATAGGATGTTAGTGGTCTAAATTCTATTGTAAAAACTTCAATTCTTTCATAGTAGATCTATTTTACCTTGAGGATAGCTACATTAAATCATCCCTAAGTTTTTTACTGATAGGCCAAGAATGTATTGACTCCTTGTGATGCATTTACCAATTAAATATCCAAGTCAATTAATTAATTCAATTAGCATGCAATAAGTGTGGTAGCACAAACAAATCACCAATTAAATTAAAATGCAGCGGAAAATAGATTGACACAGTGATTTATTTACGAATAGGGAAAACCTACACGGCAAAAACTCTATTAGGTGATTTTAAGGTCAACATTTCTAAGAATTCACTATTATCACAACAAGCGGTTACAAGTAAAGGAATCCCAGTACCTTATACCAACCTACAGTTGAACCCTTTCCCTAATATCCAATTGGATTTGTTCTGTAGTGAAAATTTTCTTTTTTTCAATACATGGCTCCCAGTACATGACTAACCAATTCGATGCGCAGATCCCAGTACGTGGCTTACACACCAACTTGAGAAGGATATTTGTTGCAAAGTTCTTCAGTTCATCAACACGATGAAGATCACAAAACTCCTTGATTACAAAACCCTATGGTGTACAGACATAGCAGCTTCCTGAAAAGAAAGATGAACTAAGGCATCTGTCTCCGGTTCATAATATGCATGTGAAAAACTTTTGCATTGAGTTGCATCCACTATGACGACCCTTAAAACAATCTTTATATATGTTTAAGGTTGTGAGAAAAGAAAGCTCAAACATCTATTCATGAATTGGATTGTAATCAGATTTAAAAAACTGATTTTCTTAAACCTCGATAAATACCCTATCTATCGAGCAATTGTCAAGCATCGAGCTTAAACAGCCTTTTAAACATCGATAGATACTAGCTATCAAGTTTTAAAATCCAGCACTTTTTCACTTGATTCTTGGACAGACTTACATGACTTTAACACTTAAACTTTAAACCTTGTTCCTTGAAGCACTAAACACATCCTAGATCTATTCAATTACAAGTAAAGTGCATTTTGTCAAAGGATTAGCCAATTCTATATTGACATATATTCCTAACATGATTCACATATGTCCTAACATTTATCAATTAGGTTTTCCTAGGTTATCATACCGTTGTGTTCTTTATATTTCCGCATTATTTACATGATATGATTTTATTGTGTTAATCTAGAACTAAATAATTTATTTAAGTAATCACTTAGCTAAATAACTAGGTTAAACAACTTGTGTTAAGGGATCTAAAAACATACAAGTGGTGTCAAAGTGGGTTAATACTTGTGTTTTAGATCTTTTGATCTAAGAGTTGATCCTTGATCTTTGTTGTCATGGAATACGGTCACTCTCTTGTGATCTCACTTCACTTTGATAGGAACAACTATGCCTACTAGAAAGTAAGGATAAAAGCATTCCTGAAATTTATTAATGAGAGAGAGTGGAACTCTGTTGAATACGGATGGGAGAAACTGACTACTACTATAAATGAGTGGTCAACTTCTCAAAAAAAGGTAGCCGCTTTTAATAGCAAAATCATGAATGCTATTTTTAATACTGTTTCTATGAAAGAATTTAAGAGAATCTCAAATGTTGAGGTTGCTCATACTGCATGGAATATTCTTCAAACTGTTCATGAAGGCACAAAGATAGTTAAGATTAATAAGTTGCAGCAATTAACTACTAGATTTGAATGCATTAGAATGTCTAATGATGAGTGTTTTAATGAATTATATGCTAAGCTTAATAATATTGTTAATTTTACTTATAATTTTGGTGAAATTTATGATCAATCTAAGATTGTTAGGAAGATTCTTAGATCCTTAACTAAGGACTTTAGACCCAAAGTGACTGTCATTACTGAAAGCAAGGATGTGGACTCCATCCATATTGATGATCTTGTAAGATCTCTCCAGTCTTACGAGCTAGACCTACCAAAAACAAACAAATCCAAATTAATGGCTCTTAAGTCAGTTGATAATATTGATGGGAATGGATTTAATGATGAACTCTTTTCTACAAAGATTGCATATCTTTTCAAGAACTTTAGAAACTTTCTTAGGAACAACAATAGAACGGCAAGAGGTAAAAACAATGCTGAACCTAGGAATTTTAAGAGGAATGAACCAACTAAAGTCAATAATACTAATAAATCAAAAGAGAAAGTTGGTCAAACTTCTAGTAATTCACTAGGTCAACAATGTTTTGGTTGTCAAGGATATGGTCATGTAAAATCTGAATATCCTACATTCTTGAGGTCAAAGGGAAAAGTTATGGCTGTAACCCTTAGTGATGATGAAGTTTCTGATCACAAGTTTATCATAATGGCTAAACAAATGAAAACAAACCCCAGCCAAACAATGATTCAAGTAAGACAAATTAGCCTATTATAATATAATTTAGGCAAGAAAGCTAGTTCTTGAATACTCTATACTAACAAATCAGTATAAAAAAGGTTCGTGAATTCTAGGCTTTTGCCCTTATTTTTTAAAAATTTAGCAATATGTCCCTCTTTTGAAATTATATAGGTCCATATCCTTGTTTTGAAACTCAATTTTCTTAAAATCTAGTTTCAATGTAAAACTCGATTGGTTTAAAATCAAGTTATACCAAATGAAACTAAAAAATAAAAAATAAAAAAAAATTTGTGGAACCTGAGTTCCAAAAATTATTATTATTATTATTATTTTAAGTTTGTGATAGGCTAGAAACGTATTGACCTCTTGTGATTAAATTAATTGATTAATTAGCCAAGTTATTAATTAATCAAATTAACATACAAAACGCGTGGTAGCACAAACAAATCACAAATTAAACTAAGTGTGCAACGGAAAATAAATGACATGGTGATTTATTTACGAATGGGAAAAACTAACACGGCAAAAACCACCGAGTGATTTTAAGGTCACCACTCTCAAGAATCCACTATTATCACAACAAGCAGTTACAAGTAAAGGAATCCTAGTACCTTATACCAACCTACAATTGGAACCCTTACCCCAATACTCAATTGGACTTGTTTTGTAGTAACAATCTTTCATTTTAATGCACGGCTCCCAATTCGTAACTAACTAATAGTGCAGATCTCAGTATATGACTTCAATCACCAACTTAAAAAGGTTGTTGGCTGTAAAGTTTTTCAGTTCATCCAGATGATGAAGATCAAGAAAATGCTTGGTTACAAAACCTTACTATGCACAAACACAGCAACTTCTTCTCATGAATGATGAATTAAGGCAAATTCTGTCTCTGGTCACAATTTGCTTGAATAAACTTTGCTCAACACTTGTGCAACTTGTGTCCACTTTGACGGCCCTTAAAATAATCTTTTTATATGTCTAGGGTTGTGAGAAAAGAAAGCCCAAACATATAATCACGGATTGGAAGAAAACCAGTTCAGAAAATCTGAGTTTCTTACACCTCGACAGATAGCATCTGTCGAGAAGCTATCGAGCAGCTGTCGAGCCACGGGGCTGGAACAGCTTCTTAAGCTCGATAGATGCTTGCTGTCGAGCTTTAATGACAGACACTTCTTTAGCTTGTTTCTTGGACAGACTCGCACAGTTTTAATACTTGATCTTGAAACAAAGTTTATTGAAGTATTAAACACATCCTAGATCTACTCAAATACAAGTAAAGTGCGTTTTGTTAAAGGATTAACCAATTACATAAAGTAGTGACATATGTTTCTAACAAGTAAATCACATATGTCCTAACAATCTCCTCTTTTGGCAATCCGTGACAAAACCACAACAAACAAATGAACATATGAGAGAAGTCATAAATCACTCAACTCATATTCACTTGTTGAATACAATAAAATTTATCCTAACACAAACTCTTGAAAAAATTTGCAAGAAGAGAGTTTATGGCAAGTAGACTTTGACAACCTGTATTTCTGAAACACTTTAAACAAAACTCATCAAGGCATCTTTGTATGAAATAGAAATAATAGATTGCATACAAGTAATAAGAAGCATGTGCATAAAAAGAGAAAAGAAACAACACATATAAGGGTAGGTGAAAGAAATATACATCAACATATAAAGAAAATAAGTACAATGTATGTTAATAATGGTCACAAAACCTAAGGTACAAGAATAAATGTATCTAAAAAGGAGAAAAGAAAAAGATACAAGTAATCCTCACTACATCCCTCAAAAATCAACACTCCCTTTGACAAAAATGTCCTACACCAACTCTCCCTCTAAGAATGACTACTCGCATATCCAAAACTACATCACCTTTTTATCACGAGTGATAAAGGGTAAGAGTGTCAAGTAGACATCTCATCGGTAAAGCTAGCATCCCTATCATCATCATCATCGGAAGCATCATCGTCATCACCATCATCATCATCCTCAGCCTCAAAATTAGAAGTCACTGGAGGAGGTGGAGGAGAAGTCTTAGGAGCGAAGTCACCCATGATCACCTGTCATCTAGCAATATGACCTACAGGAATGTTCACCCGATACAACTCAGTAGATAGTATATCAAGGCGAGCATCCATGCGTTGAAGCTGCACCATGATGTCTTCGAGGGACACATCGCTCGTAGAAGAGGAGGGAGCGAATGTGGATGGAGTAGATCGAAATGGAGGGAGGAGCTGCTAACTCAGACTGCCTCGACCTAAACTGCGCCTCGCTATATTTAACGATAGCGGCGTCTATGGCACACATGACAGAGAAATGGTTGGAAGAGAGAAAAGGAACAGAAAAATGGCATAAAATCCGCGTGATAGCCGAAGGGAAAATGAACTTATCACGAGTAGCCGTATCCCTATACACATCTATAATAGAAAGAATAAAATGTGAAGGAAAATCTACAGTGATATGCTCAAGAAGAGAAAGCAAAAATTGAGCACGAGGCTCTGTGATAGAGTTATAATGAGAAAGAGAGTGCAAAACAAAAGTCATCACCATGTTCATGAATCTAGGATCTTTAGCAAAGGCCTTACATAGTGTAAACTGACAATCACCCCAATCAGAAAGGCGCTCGTAGAAAGCAGAAATCATCTCGTCTTTGGACACAGTCCTCAAACGCTTACATCCGGGGTAGTTAGGATGCTTTACCCTCGGAACACAGAGCACATCGGATACCAACTCTAATGTGACAACAATGCGCGTACCTCGAGCACAAGTATGAAAGAGAGGTACTGAAGAATCAAGTCCATGCATGTTGGAGCAAAACTCCTGGATTAGCATGGAAGGACATGTGATTGAGACGTCACACAATGACTCCCAACCCCGACTATGAATGACATCGGGTAGGTCAGTGTTGGCAAAGTCTGCAAAAATAACTTGGCATTCCGAATGAACACCTCATCGAGAAAAGTTCTCCAAGAAGTCCTTTTGGGCATCCTCATCATGGAATCGAATAGAAGAGGGAGTAGGATCAGATGAAGACGATGCCCTAGAACGAAGAGGGTTTCGGGACGGAGCAGTTTTACGTTTCGGTGCCATATACACAGAGTAACGTAAACAGAAAAATAAAGAGAGAAAGAGACAATCAGAAAAGTCCCAAGCAGTTCAAATATATCAAAATATATTGAAAAAAGAGTACGTATGCATGGGAAATGCATAAACATGTGACATGCAATAAATAAATAAATTTAAAAAAAAAACATCATGGGCTTAGCCTAATCCAATCCTACTAGCACACAATCAATTTACACACATCTAAATGCATGGTAATACCGTTATAATGCTTATGTGATGCAATGTAGGAGATTTTAAACTCATTTAAGCAAAAACCCATCCCAAAATTTCAACAAAAACTCATCAATTTTGAAAAACCTTAAAAATTTTCAAAAGCCCCAAAACCTAGGTTTCAAAACATGAAATGCATGAAAATGAGAGAAAATAAACTTACCAAGTGAAGAGAAAAACTTGAAGAGCTTGAAAAGCACTTGGAATTGAGGTTTGGAGTGAGATAAAGTGTTTAGGGAGGTGAAAGGATGGATCTCGAGAGAGAGAGATCGAGAAAAGTAAGAAGGAAATCGCGTTGAACCTTTATATAGAAGGTCAGTAAATTTCGACAAATAGAGGTGTCGAGACAAGTGTCAAGCTAGGTGTTGATCAAAAAGGCTTCGACAGATTCAACTGTCGAGGATCTGTCGAGGGACAATTCAACAAAGGCTAAAAAGAAACTCGATCGATCCACCAGCTGTCAAGAAGCTATTGAGGATCCAAAAGAAATCTCGATCAATCAACCAAGCTATCAAGAAGGTATCGAGGATCCAGAAGAAATCTCAATCGATCCACCTAACTGTTGAAAAGGTGTCGAGATTGTGATAAGAAATAGCTTAAAAGCTCGACAGATAGCCAGGTGTCGAGGAGGTGTCGAGATTGCTTAAAAACAGTTTTTCAAGAAGGGAAAAATATAGATATGAATGCAATCAAGCATGCAACTCAACCAAGGATCCAATCAACATTTTAAACTCTCAAAATCATCTCTCAATCAACAATTTTAAGCACATAGATCCTAAAAACACACACACACTAAACAAGTTTAATTAATTTTATATTTTAAAAACAAGTAAAGACAGTTTAGTGAGCATACATTAACACATGTAAACCTTGTGATGTTCAAATCACATTTGTACCTGCACATGTATCAAGAGTAGCAAAGAATATTGTGTGTTATATATGAAAAATATCGCAAGATTACATGAGTATCTACATGTAATGACGATTTGAGATATGAGAAAGTCACTTTAACTTACACACAATCATAACTGTTTGATGGGGACTATCACCTTCAAAGTACATCCTATAACTCCCACATCTCCTAGAAGACATGCTTACAATCATATTTAAAGCATTTCATTATTTTTTCTTTTTATTTTTCTTTGCATAATTTTTCTTTTAAGCAAACAATGCATGGGCATATAAGAGATGGAAAAGAAATACCCAATGATGTTAAGCTTTTGACATTACACTTTTGCTATGTCGAAGCATACGGATGTCATTGGCGGGCAACAGTGGTGAGATGATTATTTATGCCTTTCTCTTAGGATTTTCTAGTCCTTCCCGTCAAAAAGAATGATACGAATGTTAAGTACAAGAGATAACTTAATCTTACTCATCACAAACACGAGCCACAAAGTTCACTTGCTTAGTTGTGTATAGAGATGCTCATCTAAGCTACAAATGATACAAAATTTAGAAAACTTTGTTTCAATGGTCATCCAATGTACACAAGTACCAATGTACACAAAACACACTTTTTTTTTTTGTATTTTTCTGATTTTTCAATTTTTATTTTATTTTATATGAAAAAAAAATAAACCAAAACTGAAAATAAACGAACAAAAACATGTTAAGCAAAGCAAAGCATAAAACTAGACTGATTGAAAATGAAAGCAAAACACACAAGTTATGCAAACAAAACACACTTTGGAAGAACCTTTCCTTTGATTAAACCTGTGAATTGGCGGTGAAGGGGAAGAATTAAAACCGTTCAAGTTTGAAAGGAACATGAGGGCTTTGAGAAGATCTCCAAAGGGAGCAAGAGAGGATTGAAGCTGATTCTGGTTTCCAGATGCTATCATGCCGTTGCTCTGTTGAGTGGCTAACCACTTATAGCAATTTGGTCGAATATGACTGGCAACACCACAATGATGACAGAGATGCTGCTTCTTCTATTTAGGATTTTGAGAGTTAGCATTCTTAGTCCTAAGGTTTTTGATTTCTTTCTTATCCTGCTTTGGGGGTGCTCCTAAATTAGATTTACCCTTGTCTATGTTCTCACTAGCTAAATCAGTTTTGACATTATTGTTCTCAATTTCAACATTATTAGCAAGAGGAACAAAAACAGTAGTACTAGCTGAAGCAATACTAGAGAAAGAGAAATCATACCCCAAACCGATTCGATCAAAAGCAGATTTCTAAATGCTGAGCATCTCATCAAGCTTCGCACTAGAAGTCCTCTCCAATTAAGCTCTGACTTGAAACAGCTCTGTTTCAAGCTTCTTGGTCTTCTCAGCCAAGAAATTGTTCTCAAACCTCGGTGCTCCAATAGTTTGATTAGCCTCATCAAACATTGTGGAAATCTCTTCACGATCAAGTTCCACATCACTGAGCTTCTTGGTGGCCAGCCTATAGAGTTTCTCGTGTTTCTCAAAAAGCTTGTATAGTTTCTCATAGGCTGTATGGATATCATCTTGATCATCCATCTTCTCAAATTTAAAATCCACCAATTCCTCTTCTTCATCCACATCTTCAACAATCCCCTCAGTAGGATTGATAGTGGCAATGAAGGCATTTAGGATTCTGTCATCCTCATTGTCGGAATCATCCTCAAGCTCAGTGTCGCTCAATGTAGCAATAAGTGCCTTACTCTTCCCAATGGTCTTGAGATATGTGGGGCACTCCTGTTTCATGTGACCAAAACCTTGACACCCAAAACACTTTGGTCCTGAAGGAATAGTGTACTAACCACCAATCTAGCATCCTTCTTCCATTTATCTTGGCTCTTGAACTGAGAAGAATTGGATTGCCTACAATCCTTGTCAAAGCCCTTTCCATTGGCATTCTTCATAAACTTTTTGAACTGCTTGGTGATGTGAGACTTCATCTTGGAATCCTCATCGTCTGAAACCTTATCCATTTCATTACTCTTGGCCTTCAGTGCCATGCTCTTGCCTTTACCCGACTTACCAATTTTCATTAACCCTAACTCGTAGGTCTGCAGATTGCCAACCAGCTCTGTCAAAAGAATCTTGTCAATATCCTTTGATTCCTCAATTGCAGTGATCTTTGCATGGAATCTCTCGAGTAGAGATCTTATTACCTTTCTTACAATCTTAGGTTCAAGAATGGTTTCCCCAAAATTGAAAGCTGAGTGAACCATGTCCTTGAACTTGGCATAAAATTCATCAAATGACTCATCATCCCCCATCTTAATTTCTTCAAAGCTTGTAGTAAGCCTCTGAAGTTTTGAATTTTTGACAGCCTTGATTCCTTCATAGGTTGTTTGGAGAATGGTCCATGCCTCCTTAGCAATTTCAGTAGATGATATTTTCTTGAACTCCTCATTTGTAACTGCACTGAATAAGGCATTCAATGCCCCGCTGTTGAAGTTTGCCACCTTGATCTTAGCATCATCCCAATCGGTCGGCGCTTCCTTTAGCTTGGTCCAATCTATCTCAACAGCTTGCCACACTTTCTCATTTAAAGACTGCAAGAAAGCTCTCATGTGTACTTTCCAGTATGCATAGTTAGTGTCATCAAATAAAGGAGGTACAATAAGAGATTGTCCTCTCTCCATGATAAACAGGGGTCAATAGATCAACACAGCAAAGCCTGTTCTGATACCACTTGATAGGCCAAAAATGTATTGACCCCTTGTAATTAAATTAATTGATTAATTAGCCAAGTTATTAATTAATCAAATTAACATGCAAAACGTGTGGAAGCACAAACAAATCACCAATTAAACTAAGTGTGTAGTGGAAAATAAATGACACGGTGATTTGTTTATGAGTGGGGAAAACCAACACGGCAAAAATCCCACCAGGTGATTTTAAGGTCACCATTCCCAAGAATCCACTATTATCACAACAAGCGGTTACAAGTAAAGGAATCCAAGTACCTTATACCAACCTACAGTTGAACCCTTACCCTAATACCCAATTGGACTTGTTCTGTAATGACAATCTCTTCTTTTAATACACGACTCCTAGTACGTGACTAACCAATTACGCGGATCCTAGTACGCAATTGTAATCACCAACTTAAGAAGGTTGTTGGTTGCAAAGTTCTTCAGTTCATCCAAAGGATGAAGATCAAAAAGATGCTTGGTTACAAAACCCTACAGTGCATAAACACAGCAACTTCTTCACATGAATGATGAACTAAGGCAAATTCTGTCTCCAGCCACAATTTACTTAAACAAATTTTGCTCAACACTTGTGTGACTTGTGTCCACTTGTATGGCCCTTAAAATAATCTTTTTATATGTCTAGGGTTGTGAGAAAAGAAATTCCAAACACATAATCATGGATTGAAAGAAAATCAATTTAGAAAATCTGAGTTTCTTAAACCTCAACAAATAGCATCTGTCGAGAAGCTGTCGAGTAGCTGTTGAGCCATGGGGCTGGAACAGCTTCTTAAGCTCAATAGATGCTAGCTGTCGAGCTAGTTGTCGAGATTTAATGACAAGCACTTCTTCAGCTTGTTTCTTGGACAAACTCACATGACTTTAACACTTAATCTTGAAACAAAGTTTCTTGAAGTATTAAACACATCCTAGATCTACCCAAATACAAGTAAAGTTCGTTTTGTCAAAGGATTAGCCAATTACATAAAGTAGTGACATATATTCCTAACAAGTGAATCACATATGTCCTAACAATTTGATCGCCTATAATCGATTTTCTACAAATCGAGTTTTACATTGAAACTTGATTTTAAGAAAATCGAATTTCAAAACAGGGACACAGACCTAAATAGTTTCAAAACAATGACATATTGCTAGATTAAAAAAAAAAAAAAAAAAAAAAAAAAAGAGCAAAAGCCCATTTTCTCCTAAAAGGTTCAATTGTCAAACACTAAAACCAATGTTATCAGAGAACCAAATATCATAGATTAACTTTACAATTTAAAGATAGATATTTGCGATAAACGATAAACCCAAAAATTCCAAACCTAGTTTTTTCAAGGTTTTCCCAATATATAAACAATGGCCGAGTATATAAACAATGGCCGATTAATGTATTTCAACAAACACAAAATTCCTTTCATCGTAAATCACAAAAATAAATTAAAATATATAAAAAATTTGCTTTAAGATTATTGGATATATTTCAACAATTTACTTTTGTGATAAAGCAAAAGGAACAACAAGGAACAATATACAAATCTAAATATAAGAACACAAATAGATATGATAGACAAATACAATAAATATATACTATATATATATAAGAAGAAATTTGCAAATAATTAAAAAACTTACAGACCAAATGCGTGAAGGATGAATGATTCAGATTAAGTATTGTGTTTAACACAATCTCCTTTGTAAGGTTGAATTTAATCAACCAACTTGTTGGTTTTATTTTGTGCCAAATTTTCTTGTATTTTAGCAATTAGTAACCATATATTTAGGTGGGAATCATGTAAGGGTAGTATGTGAAAGAGTATGAAGAATTGCTCAAGTGTGTGCAAAGAAGCAGGGACTCGCGGCTGGATCTCGCGGTTAGCTCGTGGCTGCAAACCGCTAGATTAATGCACACGTGTCAAGCATGCCAGAAGTTGAAGCGTCGCGCCAGCTGTTCACTACAGGACAAAAGTTCCAAGCTGGCCAGGCCGTTTGCTCGCGGCTTGAACTTGCGACTCAACCCAGTCGCAAGGTCAAGCCACCAGAACATCCTATTTGGCAAAATATGACTTTTCGCATTCCTTCTCACCCTACTATATATATACCCTTATACCCACAATTCAAAGAAAGCTTTCAGAGAGAATTTTAAGAGAGAAACCCTAGAGAAAACAAGATCGACTCATCCACAATCTTTACCTAAGAGACTCTTCAAATTCCTCTACTCTCTTCCTCTCTATTATCAAATCCTTGAGAGGCTCATTATCAAAACCTTTTCTCACCATATCCATTTCTGTGAGAGAGCTGTTTGGTGCTTTGGGAAGCAGTTAGGAAGGAACCAATTTCACATTAGTTGATGCTATGGTCAAGTAGCGGAATCCGAGAAGCTAGAAAAGAAATAGGTTCGACATAACCTCGTTGGAGCAAGAAGCTTTGAGGGCTTAGGTACATTGGGTAGATTAGGTTTTGAGGGTCTATTACTGTTCATGTATCCCAACTACATTTTCTAGTGGATTACTTACTGCTTGGAGGGCGGCGGAAAGGTTTTAAGCCGAGGGCTTCGGTCTCCTCTTCGATGACACATCATTGTGTTGTCCTTGTGTTTGCATCTCTCTTCCCTTATCTTTGCCTTTTATTTTCTGCTGTAGATGTGATTTTAAATTGGCTTAAATTGTTTATCAATTCTATTTATAACTTGTGTTCATTTTCCGCACACTTTGTGTTTGTCATAAAACTTGAATTGGTAATTTTTTAATTTGGGGGTCTAAACGTTTATAGTGTATTTTACACTATTTGAACTTTCAATTGGTATCGGAGCGGGTGCACTCTTTGTGGTTTAAACACCTTAGTGCGATCCTTGACCCCATATTGAGATGGACTGGTCTCAATCTTTGAATGTTCCACCATTTTTTGATGGAAACAATTATGCCTTTTGGAAAATCCGGATGAGAGCATTCTTGTGTTCAATTGATGATATTGTTTGGGATGCCATAGAAGTAGGTTGGACTAGGTCGGAGGCTGCTAAATCCACTTGGGATAAAGCAACCCTTGCGGCAACTAATGCTAACAGTAAAGCCTTAAATGCAATTTTCTATGGTGTTTCTCTAGATGAATTTCATAGGATTTCACACATTATCGTTGCCAAAGAAGCATGGGAGATATTGGAAACCACCTACGAAGGAACGAAGAAAGTGAAAGACACCAAATTGCAAATGCTGATCATTTGATTTGAGGAGCTCAAAATGAGTGAGGATGAGTCCTTTGACTCTTTCCATAGCAAGCTGAATGAAGTAGTTGTCAACAAATTCAATTTGGGGGAGAAAACGGAGGATTGTAAAATAGTAAGAAAGATCCTCCGGTCATTGCCAAAAAGCTTTCGTGCCAAGGTGACAGCAATTGAAGAGAGCAAGGACCTTGATGATTTCAAAGTCCAAGAGCTTATTGGTTCTCTTCAGACCTATGAATTGTCATTGTCCAATCAAAGAAAGAGCAAATCCCTTGCTCTCAAGATTGTAAATGAAAGGGTGGATGTTCATGACTCATCGGATGATGATGCAGTCGAGAAAGACGTTGCCTATCTTGAAAAGAATTTTCAAAAATTTTTGAAGTTCAAAAACAGTGGTAAATTTGGTGATAAAGGGAAATTCCAAAGTTCAGGAAGGGAGAAAAGGGAATTCAAAAAGAAACTCAATCTGCACAAGATGTCACTTGTTTTGAATGCAATGGGCATGGACACTTTAAGAAAGAATGTCCGAATTATTTGAAATCGAAGGGCAAGGTGTATGCCACAACACTTAGTGACTTGGACTCTTCAAATTCTGATTCTGATGAAAGCTGTGATGGAGAAGGAAATTACTCCGCATTTATGGCTATTGCTCATGTCGAGTCTTCGGAGGACTTGAATTTGCTTGTGCAAGAACTTGGGAAACATAGTGATGAAGAATCCATAGGAATTGTGGAAGAGTCAGATATTGAAGAAGATGAGAATACAGCCTGTCTTTAAGAGAATTATAATTCTCTTCTTGAAAAATCAGGAGAGTATGCACGTGTGGCCAAGGCGGCTATGAAGAAGATGAAGAAAGCCGAAGAGGACTATAGGAGTCTTCTAATGCGTCATAAGGAAGCTAAGTGTAAGATAGAGAAGTTGAATGGTGAGTTATCAGAAGCTTACACAAAAGTGAGATTTCTTGAGCAAGAGGTTGTGCAAGCCAATGCCAAGATAGAAAGGGTCTCCACCAAGAAGCTAAATGATGTCATTTCATCTCAAAACAGTTCTCAGACAAGTCCAGTTTGGGATATACCGGAGGAAGTAGTTCATCAGGCAGTGTCACCAAAGAAGTGAAGTTTATAAAGGCCAAAGAGCAAATTGAAGTTAGTCCTACTGCTGAGAAGCCCAAGATGGAGGAAAAGAGGAATGTGGATGACAAACAGATGTTGAACAATTCTCATAAGCAATTTGTGGGCTGGTCTGAATCCCGAGCCAAGTCTCGTCCCCGATCACAAAGAAGTCCTAGATCAAACTATGTGTGTCACCACTGCAGACTTCAAGGGCACACTCGACCAAATTGTCAAAAGCTAAGAGCAATGAATAATACAAGTGCTCCAAGGTCTCGAGGACCTAGAAATGACAGGAGAAATTGGGCTGGTGAACCGTCAAGAGGTCGAAGTAGTGATCTCGGAGTGATGGATGTGATGAAAATGATTGGGGCATTCACCAATTGTTTGGAAAGCTTTACACAAAGGTTTGAAAGCCCTAACTCCCGTACCCAATCCTATAAGGATATCACCCCAAACGCAAGTGACGTGTGGGTGAAAAAGGGTACTCATGCATAAGCATTACAACATGTCCATGCATCAATACTTCGTATGCTTTATGACTTTGTTTGGTTGTAAATATCTAAATGAAAAGAGATATTGAGCTGCAAAAGCCTGTTGCACATATTAGTATTCGACTAGGAAAAAGGGAAAGCGACCAAAAATAAAGTTTGTGATTCTTCAAAAGGCCAAAGGCTATCCTAACAAGGAGAAATATCAAAAGGCATTCTCACAATGAGATGTAATTGTGTCAAAAAGATTAAAAAGATCTAATGATGGAGTCAAATGTAAAGCTCCAAGTTATGTTATCAAGTCTTGCGGGATGTCATATATGCACACTTCTATAATTGAGATGGATCACATGATCTAGTGCTAATTGTGTATGCCTTAGTTGAATTGATCATTGAAACTTCACATTAGACTAAGGACTATCTAATTATTGATATCCACACACAACACACAAGTTTATGTTCATTAAATGCCATATTCATTTGTGTGATTATACTTGTTAAAATGTGTTTTCACATGCTTAATCTTTGTTGATTCAAACACAAAAATATTTTTGAGTGTTTTAGGTGTTTTTTGGAAAGTATTTTGTTTTTACAAAAACTGAAAAATTTCAAAAACAATGTTGCCCTGTTTTGACGACTCAGTCGCGGGTCATCCAAGTCACATGCTACAGCCGCAAGCTCGCGTGTTGATTTTGGCAACTTGTTTGTGAGTGAAAGGTCCAGTCGCGAGGGGTACACAGAGATTTTCGCAGCTCAGCTCGCGACTCCCTAGCGGGTAGACCTTCCAGTCGCGAAAAACACTTAGAAATTTTTTTCACAATTTTGTCTTTGAGTGCTTTGGCGGCTTGCCCTGGCGACTTGTTGGCTACTCACCCAAGTCGTGAAAAACGCGTGTTCTACATTTCGAAAACAGTTTTTAAAACTTTTTCAGTTTTTCCCTTGAATTTTTGTGACTATTCACTGTCTTCCCCATTTCTTTCTCAACTGAAACTAATCCAAACACTCCTCAAACTCCATTTCTGCATCATTTCTTCTCAAATCTTCAAGAAAAGGTACGGGTTTTTTCTATCTCACTTCATTTTCCATGTTTTGAGTCTGCTTTTCTTGTCTCTATGAATGTATTGGTGTCATTATGATTTTGTCAAATGTCATACTCGTTCAAGGGTTTGCTTTATCTTGATGATTGTTCATTGTTTGAGAGTTAGTGTTTTTGACTTTATTACTGATATTTGTATGTTATCTGGGGTCTGTACATTGTTTCATGATAGTGGTTGTTTCATTCATATCATGTTTATGGTATTCTATCACATTATTTGTCATTTGAATCCTTGTAATGCTCAGTGGCCACTTGATTCTGAGGTATTGATGTTAATCTCCAAAATTGCTTGCCTATTCCACTTATCGTGTCCATGTTGCCTTTAACTACTTGTCTCTAATCTGATTCTTGGTTTTTTTTGTGGAGTGAAATCTCCTTGTTTCACATTCTTATACCTGAATCTAATCAAACTGATGTGTGTGCCTTGTGGTATTGCATTTGGCTCTTTGCTGTGTGACTAGTCTCTTGCAAATGACTCGTCGTTCTCCTAAAGGAAAAAACATTATGCCAAGTGATCAATCAACTCCGATTGCTAAACGGACTCGACTATCATCTCAATCATCTAAAGACTCCAATTGTGAGAGGTTTAGAACCCCTCTTAACTCACACATCTACTCAAGCATCTTTGACTTGGCATCTCCTATAGTGGAACGTGTGGTTGAGTTCAACACTTTAAAGACTACTTTTGTCCCTCGGATCTTTGAATCAAGAGATTGGGCAGCCTTATTCGGGAATTTTGAAGACCCAATGGATGAACTGGTCAAAGAATGCTACTCTAATATTAGTGACCTTGGAGTTGAACTGATTTGCTGGGTGAGAGGAAAGGAATTTATCATCAACGTGAACTCCATAGCCGAAATTCTCCACATCACAAGACCTCAGAATGTGAATCTAACTCCCTATGATGATAGAACTCCAGAGATTCACGACATTCTACAAGTTCTTGGACCTGACCATGAAATCTCTAGTAAAGGTACATCTATAAGTACTGCCAAGTTTGCACTTGAGCTGACTACTTTGAAGCTGATCATGTTTTTCAATCTTTATCAGCTATCCAACACAACTTTCATCAATCTCGAAATAGCTCAATTCCTATGTGATCTTATTATAGGAGTGTCCATTGACATCTGTGCCCACATCTTTCAAACCATAAGGAAGACCACAGCTCGATCAACAGCACGTGGATGTATTCCATTTTGTAGTCTCATTATGAAGTTCATTTTTTGTGAAAGTATTAATCCTCCCTCAGATGGAAAAATGATGACCCATCCACGTCTAATTTCTATGATCACTCTCCAAGCAAGCAAGAGTCATTCTTCTAGAACTCCTAAGAGTGAGACACCCACATATGAAACTCCACAAGTTCATGCTCTAGTTACACCTGCCCAATCAACTAGCATTTCATCCATTCCTCTTGGGTTTCAAACAGCCAAACAAAGCCACTTGATTACGAATGTGACTTATCAAATATCCGAGTTAGAACGGCTTCTTCACTCCTTTCACAATCAAACTCAAATGCGTCTCACAACTATTGAAACACAACTAGATGCTATTCAACAAAAGCTTGAAGAAAGCCTTTAGCTATTCGTGCCAAAAAGGGGGAGAGCAGTAGCACATAGTTAGGGGGAGAACAACACAAGAATGAGAATGAGTGTGCATACAAAAAGGGGGAGTTGTGTATAATACACATATATTTATACCCATCTTTATTTTTTTGTTTATGGTTATAGTTTTTATGTTTTGGATAATTGTTGTTATTATGGGTTGGGTTTGTTTCACTATGATTATGGGTAATGTTTGTTTTTAAACTTATAACTCATGGATGTTTTTTTGAAACTTTGGTATATTCTATATATTTATGATGTTTTTCAGTATATAATGTGGTTTGTACCCATGTTGCTTTTGTAAGCTTTTAGGGTTATGTTTTATGCATAGTTTGTAGGCTTTATGGTGTGTACCATGCTTTTATGCAGCCTTTATGCATTGTTTAATCAGTACTTCTAACTAAATGTCATGCATTTTCCTTTTAAGTATTGTCACTCTTGTGCCCTTGTAGGATTGTTCCTAGATGCATATACTTAGTTTATTATGCATTGATTGAGTGTTGGGCATGCAAGTGATTTGCATTGAGCTTATTAGCTTGTATGTCCAAGTGTTCATTCCAAGTGTGAATGAGCATTGTGATCACTACCTTGTAGTGATTGCTTGTTTGATCAAGCCATGGTTTGTTTCTTAACTCCATCTTTGCTTGATCACATCATGCTTGCTTTATATGCATTTCATGCTTTTCTGCATACAATGATCATGGTGTATTGTTGTGTTTCAGGAGATTCATGTTCATATGATTCAAGAGCTTCACAGTTTCTAGAATTAGGTGTGATTAAGTTATGTTCAACTATTCTCAACTCACATGTTAAGTCTAGAGTCTGTTTTAGGGTTTTGTCACAGAATAGCCAAAGGGGGAAATTGTAAGGTTGAATTTAATTAACCAACTTGTTGACTTTATTCCGTGCTAAATTTGTTTGTATTTTAGCAATTAGTAAACCTGTATTTAGGTAAGAATCATGTAAGGGTAGTGTGTGAGAGAGTGTGAAGAATTGCTCAAATGTGTGCAAAGAAGCAAGGACTCGCGGCTGGATCTTGTGGGTGGCTCGCAGCTGCAAGCTGCCAAATTGATGCACACGTGCCAAGCATACCAGAAGCTGAAGCGTCGCGCCAGCTGTTCACTACAGGACAAAAGTTTCAGGCTAGCCATGCCATTTGCTCACAGCTTAAACTCGCGACTCAACCCAGTCGTGAGGTTAAGCCGCCAGAACACCCTGTTTGGCAAAATATGACTTTTCACATTCCTGCTCACCCTACTATATATATACCCTTATACCCACGATTCAAAGAGAGCTTTCAGAGAGAATTTTGAGAGAGAAACCCTAGAGAAAACAAGATCGACTCATTCACAATCTTTACCTAAGAGACTCTTCAAATTCCTCTACTCTCTTCCTCTCCATTGTCAAATCCTTGAGGGGCTCATTACCAAAACTTTTTCTCACCATATCCATTTCTGTGAAAGGGTTGTTTAGTGCTTTGGGAAGCAGTTAGGAAGGAACCAATTTCACATTGGTTGATGCTATGGTCAAGTAGCAGAATCTGTGAAGTTAGAAAAGAAATAGGTTCAGCGTAACCTCGTTGGAGTAAGAAGCTTGGAGGGCTTAGGTACATTAGGTAGATTAGGTTTTGAGGGTCTATTGTTGTTCATGTATCCCAACTACATTTTCTAGTGGATTACTTACCGCTTGGAGGGCAACGGAGAGGTTTTACGTCGAGGGCTTCAGTTTCCTCTTCGATAACACATCATTGTGTTGTCCTTGTGTTTGCATCTCTCTTCCCTTATCTTTGCCTTTTATTTTTTGTTGTGGATGTGATTTTAAATTGGCTTAGATTGTTTATCAATTCTGTTTATAGCTTGTATTCATTTTCCCCACACTTTGTGTTTGTCATAAAGCTTGAATTTGTAATTTTTTAATTTGGGGGTCTAAATGTTCATAGTGTATTTTACACTATTTGAACTTTCATCCTTAAAGCAGATTTCACCCCTCACACAATCCTTGTGGTGTTTTGAGACTCACAAACGTCTGCCTCCTAGGATAAAATGATCTGCAGTACGGAAACAAAGCACACAAGGCCGTGCTCTGCGAACTACTCAATGTCTCTTTCTCTCTCTTTGAAATAAAATGAAAATGCACAAAATATTCTCACTAGGAAAGTCTTCTGAAAAGTATTTTTTTTTTATGAATGAGGGACTATGAAAAATTATATGTTACTGAATAGATACTCTGTTTTAGTAATAACTGTTGTGCACAGATTAACTTACTCAAAAATTAAAATAATAAAATATTATTATTTGGACAAGTAGACCCAGTCCACATATGCCAAAAGCCTAACCCAATGTCCAACTCATAAGCGTATAAACTCATATATTATCTCTTTCTTTTTCTATGTGGGACTTAGGATTTTTATCACTTTTAATAACATCTTCAAGTGAACATAGAAAATATCAATTTCTTATTCGCTTAATGCTATTTTTCCAACACTCTTCGGTATGGTGAAATTGAGAGAACTTGGTTTATAACATCCTTTAAATACCGGTTCGAATGGATCTCAATTCGGGTTTCAAACGGATAAGTTATGGGCTTTGTCGCATTGCTAATTTTTGCTAAAACACAAAGCTCGATAGAGAAAGAGGTATCGAGACAACTATCAAAAGATATCGAGGAATTATCGATCTAGCTATCAAGAAGATAGAAAGTCGCCTAGAAGAATCTTAATAGATTGAGAGGTATTGATGAGGTATCGAGATAACTGTCGTGAGGTATCGAGACAACTATCAAGGTACAAACTAAAAATATAGGAGCCGTTTGGTAATGTTGTTTTAGTAATGTTTTTTAAGTGTTGTGGAAATACATGTGGATGAAAAAGTATTGTGAAAATCTGTGTTGTGTTGTTTAAACAATGAAAACTGTTGTTTAAATAACATTAACAAATAGCTCCATATTTTTCTTGAGTTTTTCTTGGGAAAACTTTGTGTTATCAACTTGATCTCTAATTACAACTTTAAGACATATTAAAACTCAATAAAAGAAAAAAAATTTGGCATGATTTGGCAATACCAAAACACATGAACCTTACAATCTCTCTCTTTGTCAATCTATGACAAAACCTCAAGTACAAAAGTAAACCCAATACAATATAACCCAATTACAAAAAATGATCCCATATTCAAATAAGCTAGCCTAATCTAAAAGCAACCAGTCTTGAGAAAATCATAGCATGAACTAGGATCGACTGTCTTGATTGGCTCCATACCTATCTTTCCTGAAAACACTTAACATACACGTTATGTGTACTATATGGAAAACAATGACAGATGAGAAACAAGTAAAGCTCAAGAATATGTATACCAATAAATAAATAAATGGGCATAGAATCCCAAAATACATAATACCTTCTCCCCTGAGCAAATAAAACATATCTCCCCTTTACACACACATGTGCTGCTCCGTTTAACATGTAGAATCTCCAAAAATTACATTTTCTTCCCCTTTTTTTCTTGATTGACATGGGGCACAAAAATCTATGAAAGCTTCACTAGGGAAACATAAAGATGATCAAAGGGGTACAAAGAATCTATAGACAAATATGAATAAAATAACAAGAAGCTGTTATAGATACTAAGGGGACAACATATGCATAAAAATATGAATGACACACACAATAATAAAATCTTCATTGTGGATAATCGTATATTTGATGAAGATCTTCAATTGTAACATATGACAGCATTTATTATGAAAATTTAAATATTATGACAATGTTTTAGCAAAACTCAATTGCTTATTGTTGAAATATGATAATATCCATTATCATTCTTAGAAGTTTTTAGTGATATTACCTAGCAAATAGCTTCTAAGAAACTATCATTGCAAATAAATATTCATATGTTAAATAGTTACTCTAAGTTTAAGGGACAGCACGTGCCTTGCATATGCCACCAAAACTAGAAGTTTTTATTTGGTAAATAGATATTCATATGTTAAATAGTTACTCTAAGTTTAAAGGACAACCCTTGCCTTGCATGTACCACTCAAACTATGTGTAAAAATTGTAAGTTTTGGCAAGCATAATTTAGTTGAAAAAAAAAAAACTAATATTTAGCAGCAAATCACTTCCAAATTATGTATAAAAATTGCAAGTTTTGCCCAGCATAATTTAATTGTAAAAAAAAAGTAGTAATAAAGCTAATAATTAGCATAAATCCACTTCCAAATTATGTGTAAATATTGCAAGTTTTGCCAACCATAATTTAATCGTTAAAAAAAAAAAAAAAAAAGCTAATATTTACCAACAAACAACTTCCAGGTTATGTGTAAAAATTGCAATTTTTGTCAAGAAACTCTTACTTTTTAAGGATTTACATATGATGCTTTGTTTTGTGGTTTTATTTATTTTGCATTTTACTATAGCACCAATTACCTAAAAAAATCACCCACATTATTTTGTCAATTAGTATTGAGACTTTTTCATTTTGCTACAATAACATTAAAACTCAAAGGTTTACTGTACCAATATCTATTTCTTAAACACTATCATTTTATTCCACTTACAACTATTTAAAACTAAGAAAAACAATAGAATATGAGATGTAGGCGTGTAGGGTGGATTGTTAAAATGGTAATGTAATATATGTGTGTATATATATATATATATAAAGTTTAAATAGAGTGTTTAGAATATAGTGTATGGAAAGTAATGTGTTTGTGACTTTTCCAATAGGAATCTTTAAGTCATGCATATTCCATACAATTTATTGTGCAAGTAATGGTTGTTGATGCATTTTAGGATTATTTAAGTATTGTTTTAGGTTTTTTTTTTTTTTTTTTTTTAGAATACTAAGTATTTTTAATACATACACAGAAAGAGGGGAACTTTTAACTATTATATACTTAGGTAAAATATTACTTTTAGTTTATGAAATATCAATGTTTATTAATTAATTTATTTAACACATGCATATTTAAAAATTTCCATGACCACTCGCAACTTGCATGGCATATGCTCAAGTTAATTTTTTTAATTGTGATTATTCAATATTCACATCAATATTTAATGGCCTTTATGCAACCCAACAGATTTATGAATAAGTAAACCTGAAAAAGAGAGAAAAGAAAAGAAAATTACAACTATTTTAATGCAATAAAATAATAGATCTTGTTTTCATTATTTATGCCAAAGATGCTCTTCATGAGAGTGTAAATAAATACGATTATAATATTTTTAGTATTTATCATGGATTTGATGGGATATGTTAAAACCTTAAAACCAAATTCAATATTAGTATCAAATTCAATATATATATATATATATATATATAGAGAGAGAGAGAGAGAGAGAGAGAGAGAGAGAGAGAGAGAGAGAGAAAATCATTGCATTTATAAGAAAAAAATTCATTTATAATTAAATTTAACTAAAAGATTATAATTATTTTTCCCAAGCTAACTCAAATAGCTCAACATTACAAAGGAATTAAGCTAAGTTTGACCACATGCCAAAATTTGGGCAACATGCAAAAGATAAATGCTAAGTAAAAATCCCCACATATAAGAAAAAAGACCAAGCGACCAATTATAGAATAAGAAACCCCAAAAAAAGAAAAAGTTAAAACAAAAGTCTAAAGCAATGAAAGAGCAAATCAAACAGAGATTGTAGAAATGAAACACATACCTCAATAGAACTAAGATATAATTTGCCTATAAGCTCCTAATTTCATAAATAGTCGCTGATCTCTGTCTCTCTCACCAAGCTTGATTCGCTACCGTCTGTGACTGATAACAATGGACAAGATGTTTAACAAAAGATTGTAAACTGGAGTGCGTTTGCACAAAAACAATGGATTTGGATGTTAAATAGTATCAAATTTTAACCTCAATAAATATGCGAATAAATGGTACAAAATTTTGAATAAGATCGATAAATACCATTCAAGGAATATTTAGGAGGAAAATGTTAGGCTTAACATGTACCATAATACAGTTCTCACCCATTAACTATTTGTGTTCGAACCAGAGAAAACCTTTTGTAATTACAAAAGGTAATGTCTTAAAATCCTCATCAGAAAGGTCATAAGGACTATTTGTGGCTGCAAGAACCAGAACATTTTTCGCATCGTTGGATATATACAGCCTGAAATGTATTAAAGAAAATTTTCAATTTCAGGGTTACATGTAGATAAGTGGAAGGAAACAATGTATGACAATGAATGCTATGTATAAACTATATACTAAAACATAAAGTTATTATGTATTGCATTGCAAAGCATGGTTTTCAGAACCGGACCGGACCGGGAGGTCGGACCGTGAAAACCGGGAACTGGGATGAAAACCGGTTTTTTAAGCCTAAAGAACCGGATTTTTTGTTAATTCCGTGAACCGTTAAAACCGGGGTTGGACCGCAAGAACTGGTGAGAACCGTGCGGTCCAACCCCTTAGCAAATTTTTAAAAAAAAAAAAAAAAAAAAAAAAAACAACTTAACACAATTTTATTCTACTTAATTAAATTATCCATCTCTTACAAGGAATAAAAAAAATTATAATTAAAATCCTTCAAATATATTCAACTTTATTTCAAAAATTAATCATAAATTTTAATGTTTTCATGGTTATTATTTTATTTTATTAACTTTCTTATTTAAATATTAAATATATGCTTGAAAATCACTAAATTTCCCTCACATATATAGATATATTGTCAATTTTGCTAGTTTTATAAATTTAATATCTATATTTAGGCTTTAATTAATTATTAAATTAATTATGACATCATCACGGTTCGATCCCGGTTCGACCTCAAAAACCTTGAACCTCCCCCTTTTATGGTTCAATGAACGGTCCGGGTCTGAAAACCTTGTTGCAAAGTTGCAAACTAGCCTGCCATTTTAAGGCCAATAAGGAAATGGATGGTCATCTTCTCATCTATTTTATGTTAACTAGTCGCTAACTCATGCGATGCACGGGAAAATTTTTAGTAACTATAAGATTTTAGCAAATCAAATGCTTTAAAATTTGAAAATCTTAAAGAACTTACATTAGCACTCATCAATTTGTTTACAAAGCCAATGTTAAATAGATCTACAAATTGCATTCTCATATCCTCTATCATTTGCAAGGTGACAGGACTCTTTTCATTATGGTTTGCATCCTTCTATCCTTCAAAAGCTTTAAGAAGTGCCATGTGGTCACTGCATAAGAATGCGTATAAGGTTATACAAAATTCTATCATCATAATCAACATCCTAAAGCTAATATCCAATCCAAAATTTGCACATAGATTCATTAAATTGTATATCAAATTAGAAGGAAGAAATTACATGTAAAAGCCAATTCAATAGAGAGATCTATCACACACAATGATCAATAGTTTAAAAACAAATGCCTTGTAATGTATATGCCGTATAGTGTAATCATAGAAATATGCACTTATCTAAAAATATTTCCGTAACATACTTACCCTTATTTGAATTTGAAGAGGATTGTGATCTTTTTGCCACTCAATTATTCAACTACATAAAGAATGATAATCATAATAGCAAAACTGGTCACTGTATTAAAATCCTATTTTTAGCTTCAAACCACCTTGCATCCCTAGTCCATCTCTCATATCTGACCAATTTGTTCAGCATAGTCCAATTCAAAATGTTTTTGTTCTTCTATTCTTTTTATTTTATAAGAACTCCAATTTTCACTACAGTCTAATTAAACTGTAATTAACTCAGAGATCATAAGTTGACTACAAAATTGGTTCTACAAATACAAAATTTGTATTTAAAGCAACGCAAAAGACAATTCAAGTCAAATGAAACAATCAAGACTAATACAGTAAGAGGCCAGAGCTATTAAAGATGCAGTTTAAAAGCTATAAACACAGCACCTTATCTGATTCAGATAATAAGGAAGTTAAAGCATGACGCTAGTTGTTTATAATCTATACAAAATTATAATAAACCAAGTGGGCCTTGGCAAACCTCTCACGTATTAGAATAACATACCTTAGATCTTTAGAACTCAAGCATTACACAATACATTATACACACACACACATATAAACAGTAAAGGGATTCATACTTTGATCTCAATCAATTATTATTTAATACTGCATCAATTCGAGGGGATCCTAAAGTAGGAAGCAATTTGACACCCATTGATTTTAAAACTCCAAAAGCTGTTTAGGTAGCTTCCCTAGTGAATTAGGCTGCAATGAACTGCACAAATTGGCCTTGATATCAATTGTGCTTTCAGTGGTAGATGCTCAGGTCTTTCTGAGAAATTACACTGCCTCTTTTAGGTTTTTAACTTTGATGTAAATCTTTATATATATATATATATATATATATATATATATATATATATATATATATATATATATATAAAATTACGATAGGATTTTTTTATTTAAAATTATGACATTAGTTTCATGATTATAACCCTTATCATTAGGCCAAGATATCAATTAATTTTTTATGTAGGCAAGATTTGAATTCAAGTTCCTTGTCTAAGGACTAAAAAATTATTAGTTGAATTAATGGGAGCCCACAACTTTGATCTAAAAGTTATTTCAGAGCAATAGAAACTAAAAGACAAAAGAAAAACAAAAGCTTTCTTCTCCATTTTCTGATAGAATTAGGCCCACGTAAAGGTTCCTTTGCCTTCTTCAGCTTGGAACAGTTTGGTAATCTACCATTAAGGCCAGAGAGCTTACAATTTAGAGATATCCTAACCAAAACCCACATGTGTATCTTCACAAAGAGGCTTGAAAGCTTGAGAAAAACCCAAGCTCCAGTAGCCTCAACACCTATATTTTCTCCCTCAGTCCCTCTACACCAGCAAAAGATAAACATAATAAAAATTTTCTGTTTTCAATCAAGTCTTTCTGGGCCTCATACCAGCTCCCACTCCAAAATTTTCAAATTCACAAATAATAATAAAAATTTCCAACCAAATTAAGTCTTTGAATTCTCCCCTGGGGTTTTGGTGCTTCCATTTGAACCATACACTTTCCCCTTTGATTGAAGATGGAGATTCCTACATACACTTTCTTTAGCTCTAGCACTAAGACTCGCTTGAACATACACATATATACATATATAAATATTCAAACTAAATGATATGCTTTTAAGATCTTAGCAATATCAAGTTAGGATCTAAGACACAAAAATCCACCTCCAAAATATGCATGCAGATTATATATATATATATATATATATATATATATATGAAATGCTTCTAGTTCAACCTTAAAGTCCTTTAGCAAAACTACACTAATTATGCTTTATTTTCCATTAATCCCACAACACAAAGCAAAAAATCAACAAACAAATTGATATTATGAACTACCTAATCATTAACCTTCTTCAATTACTTATATATCATTGAATTAGATAGCCAATCTAGTGAATCAGAAGACAAAACCAATCTCTTCTATTCTATAACTTGACATCCAATTCTCTTTTAATAGCATCTAGTGATTCATTGTGTATTAATAATTTATATCAATCAAAAGAGTTATGGATTAAAAAAATTTTAAATAATAATATAGTTCCCATAATCTAGATTTAGTGCGTACTAAATAACTTTTTCCATTTTATCTAAAAAGCAAGCACAACAAATAACCAAAAGAATGATATCTATAATACAAAGCTATAGAGCCAATAATCTGAATAGAGCCAAGAATAGCCAAGCTTCTTACTAGAGCTAATACTTTTGAATTGAAAAAAGCTAAAGACAAAACAATACCTTGAATTAAAAGAAAATATAATCTTAAAATATTAGTAAACCAAAGTGCTTCACAAAGAGAACAGGGTAAGAGAGAAAATCCTAAAATTACATTGTAATTTTATCTTGTAAGGCCAAATTTATAGATAAAATTATATAGACAAAATTCTAAAATTATACAGATTTTTTTTTTTTTTTTTGTAAAATTATTTAAAACTTTAAATACTTTTTTCCTTTTAAAAAATATATATCTAATGACATATATAAAGAATTTAATATTTCTTTAAGCAAAGAAAACTATATATATTATGAAATGTGTTTAAATGGTACTAAATATATTTATATATAAATTTCCGCCAAGGAAATATATTTATTATAAATGAAAGATTTTTAAGATATGAGATGTATATATAGATAGCAAGAGTGTGAATATTTATTAAGAAATTTTGTGGTTAAGTAGCTATGAAGTAAGGTGACCTTGATAACATAAGTAAGCTTCCTTCACACCCTTGAGCATAAGAGCCTAGGCATCCACCCCAAATTTATTATCTTTGACCCCATAGGTTTCTTCTCAAACTCAATCTACTACCAATCTAAATCACACACACAAATAAAACACAACAAAAAGAGGGGATCAATACAAACACCAACACTATAACACAGATAATTATATAAGTTTCACAGTTAAAGTAAATACAACCATTGATTCTCTCACCTGCTGGGTTGTGTTCCTAGCAACCCTACAAAACCAAAAGCAAAAGCAAAAAAAAAAAAAAGCATTAAGATTTTTTTTCCTGGAAAAAAAAAAAAAGTTGAAATACAGCAGTAAGTTTTATAACCATGAACAAAAAAGGATTAAAGATATCAACTATTCTAATTCTTTCTCTTTTGATGTTGGTTTTCCAACATGTTCTCAGGAGCAAATAGAAAAAGGGCCAATCAAAATCAAATAAACCCATTCGTAAATCACAATTTCAAATACAACCCACTATAAGATTCCCCTTAAAACAACCATACATCATTTGTATCCTGTCTCTTGTCTTTGTCTCTCTCACACACTTGCTAGCAGATTTTTTATTTTTTATTTTAGCAAAAAATTCAGCATTGTAATATAAAAAAGTGTCTATCCAATGGTGACACACAACATAAGAAAAGTGTTGCTTTTACTGGATTACCCTTCGCACTTGTATAAAACGTCAGTTTTCCTCATTAATGGCGCAATACAAATTTTTTGAGACATTTTATCAAACACACTTCATGCATTATTGTTGCAACCATTCCCTGCATATAACGCGATTAAAGAACTAACTAGAATTTCAACAATGATAGAATACCATAATACCTCCAAAACATAGTCAAATTAGGATTTCAACAATAACTAACTATAATCAAGAGTATAGTGGAAAAAAACAATTAAACAATTTAATTGTTCTAAAACTCATATCCAGGAGATGCATAGACACAGTTTTAAACAATTAAACAGAGATTCTTACCTGCGTCTTAGTTCGAATCGCCCAAATAAACCTAATCCTCCTCTTCCAAATCTTGCTTCAGGGCTCACACAAATCGAACTGGTATTATATCTGCTACTTGAGCAAGTTTAGACAGAGGAGGGGTCACATGCTGCAGGAGTTTTGGGTGAGGATTTGGGGGGAAGGAGATGGTTTCTAAGAATAAATAGGAGTGGTCGCATGTTACAGGTTTTAGTTTTAGTTTTTAGAAAAATTTTCAAAGTTGGGTTTTGAGGGAAGGAAAAGGGTAGAGATTTGGGTTTTGGGGGAAGGAGAAGGGTAGAGAGATTTTCAAGGTTGATGGCGTCAGCAAAGGTGTTTCAGTTTCAGAATTATATCGGGTAAGAGTTTTGGTTTGAGAAAGGAGAGTATATATATTTAATAAAAAGAAATAAATCAGATTTAAAAATTAAAAAATAAATGCTGATGTGGAAAATTGTGAAGAGGTTAGGCTTCGGTTTTATATATATATATATATATTGATGAATCCCTTTTTTATAAATTTAATTAAAAATCACAAATAATAGTACAATCATAGTGAATGGGGTACAAGAGTAAAAACAACGACAAAAAGTATTAGTCCCAAATTTATTCCCATGAATTCTCAACAAATTAGTCATCGGTTACATCACTAGTGCAAAGAGATATGGACTTAATATTGATCATTGATGCAAATATATAATGATTGGAAACTCACTCGCAATGCCTCAACTTGTTCTCATACTAGTTATTGCTTTGTCAAAATCTTAATCAAGTTAATATACTTTAGAGGAAAGCCTTTCTTTTCCAAAATCCTCCACATGACCTCTCTAGTGACCATATCATATGCTTTTTCTAGGCCAATAAAAACTCTATGAAGAGCTCTACAAGCCTCTATATTTTTCTATTAGATGTCTAAGTAAGAAAAATACGAAGCGGTGGAGAAAGAGAGGCAGGAGTTCGAGACGATTCTTTTTGGTCAGCTGACCGACAAGACGATCGTTGATCTGGTTAAGGCAGCGGACTACTTGGAGATCGAGGAAGTGCTGGATTTCTTGATACCGAGCGTTAGGAAGAGGTTTAGACTTGGAGACGACAAGGGCGTTGAATTTTTCTATACGGCTGAGGCAGAGGCAATACTTCTCAGGAGGGCCGCGTCGGCAAGAAAACGTTAATATCCCAGTAACTAACACTACTCCAATGCCCCCACAAACCATTGTTATATTTCAATAGCTTTACAAATTGTCTCTCTCTTCTTCTCTGAGCAGCAACTATGGCAAGCTACGGCGGAAGCTCAGACCCTAACCCCACGAAGGTGGCAACGTTTATAACCTCAGACGGCGAGCTAGTCAAGGTGCCAGTAGCGATAGCGACGATGTTCGGCATAGTGAAGGCTTTCGTTGATGGCGAACTTGATGACCCTGAACTGGAGAACACCGTTTGGCCTCTCCCAAACGTGTCCAGCTACGTTCTCGACATTGTCGTCTACGCCTGCAAGAAACTCCTCGAGCTCCGCTCAAGATACGACGCGGTGGAGAAAGAGAGGCAAGAGTTTGATGTGGAGTTTTTTGGCCAGCAGAGCGACGAGACGATCGTTGAGCTGGTTAAGGCAGCGGACTACTTGGAGATTGAGGAACTGCTGGATTTCGTGATGCCGAGCTTTAGGAAGAGGTTTGGACTTGGAGACGACAAGGGCGTGGAATTTGTTTATACGGCTGAGGCAGAGGCAATCCTTCTCAGGAGTGCCGCATCGGCAAGAAAATAATAATATCATGTTGTTTAGTTTTGTTTGATCATGTAGAGTTTAAATTACGAATTAATAATCACCTCACAAATACAAGTGTCAAGTCAAAGTATTTGTGGGATATGAGAGGAAGGTTAGGTTCAAATTTTGAATTAACATCGTGTCATTCTTTTAAATTACACAACTGTTTTTGTTAGTTAGTTTGATCATGTTGTTTTGTTCTCTGCACTGCTGAATTGGAATGTAAATAATTTTTGATCGCTGTATTCAGTTCTATATATTGATCCAATGGTTGCTAGTTCTATATAATTTTTGAATTTAGTTGTTTTGATGAAGAATCTTAATGATAACATTTTGGTATTACATTACAGTTGGATAGTTTTATATTTATTTTCTTTAGATTGAATCACAATGGTTTTTGAGATGGTGTAGTTGAAAGTTTCGGGGAAACTAGAAATGGGTCTTATTTTTTTATGATTTATTTCATGGTGGGTTTATGCATTGAGATTAAGAGTTTTGGATTTTCTTTGCAAATTTGAAATTTATTATTGAAAATGAATTGTGGGTTCAAGGAATTTGGGTCTGATTTAGAAGTGGCTTGGTGTTTTTAATTGCATATTTGTTTGTGAATGTGGGATCATACATTGTAGATTTTTTCTGATTTTGTAGCTATTGGTGGTGGGATTGGTATTAAAAAATAACTTGGTCTTAACATTTTGGTATTTTACATTGGAAGATAGTTTCAGATTTTGTGAGTGAAAGGTTATATAGTAGAAAGGATTGAATCACGATGGCCTTTGGGATTTGTGTATTGGAAAATTTAGGGGAAATTTAGAAGTGGGACTAGTTAATTTTATGGTGAGTTTGTGCATTGAGATTAGAATTTGGGATTTTCTCAGCAAGTTTGAAATTTATCATTGAGAATGAATTTATGGGTTTAGTGAATTTGGATATGATTTAAAGGAGGTTTAGGGTCCGTTTGGTACATGTGTTTAAAAACTGAAAATTGTTGTTTAAAAATATTTGTGGAAATACATGTAGGTGAAAAAGTGTGTTGAAATACATGAAATGTTGTTTAAAAACTGAAAATGATTATTTGAAAATACTAACCAAACATCCCCTTAGTGTTTTTAAATGTCTATTTGGAAAAGAATTGTGGGGTTGCGAATGTGAAGTCTCATACATTGGAGAATTTTACTAATTTGGTAGACTATTTGGTCATAGCGTCTTGGTTTTTAACTTTGGAACAAAATTTCAAGTTTTGTGAATGACAGGGGTTTATATAATAGCAGGAAGATGAAACCAAAAGTTGTGGAAGTGAACTTGATGACCCTGTTGTCAAATCAACTACATGCATGGAGCCCTGTAGAATAAACCGTGATTTGACATCAGGGCTCCGTTCATGTTGTTGCTGCTTGTAGATTGACTTGTACAAGCGCTATTCATCACGGAAATGCATGCATGCCCATTGCTAAGTCCAAGTTGATAGCTGTCCTAGGTTGATTATTCACATGTCCCATTTCAAAATCAAGAGACGTAAAAGTGTTTCAAAAATTTCCTACTTGAATTAATATATGTCACCAAATCTTTTGAAAAAATTTTTTTTTTTTTGGTAAATGACGATATCTATAAAAACAAACTAACCAACAACAGCAAGAATAGGACAAGACCTGTTAAACAACACACCATTACAATCATCCTAAAAGGCATTAAAAATGTCCACAGGAGGACTACTAAAAGAACTAAATTCAGGAACCTGGATAGCACCCATCCTAGCCAGCAAATCAGCACATCGATTGGCTTGACGGTAGCAATGATTAAACCGAATGTGATGAAAACGAGCTGCCAAATGCCTATAGTCATCCAAAAGAGGAGAAATGGCATTGTTCACATAAGAATCATTCTTAAAAATCTCCACCACAGCTTGAGCATCCATCTCAACAAAAAGGAAATCAATGTTTAAGTTGCAGCAATGCAGCAACCCCTCTCTAAGCCCCCACAGCTCTGCAATGAAGCTATTGGTTGAACCAATATACCTAGTAAAACCCCCAATCCAGCTGCCGTGCTCATCCCTTACCAAACCTCCACAACCAGCTCTGTCAGAGCCATTCAAACAAGAACCATCTGTATTAAGCTTCTTCCAACCAGCTGGGAGTTTTTCCCATCGAATAGCCTTTAAGGCTTTAAGACTAGAGCTTCTAGGAGACTGAACACAGTAAAAGAATTCTAAAGATTGGTTCATAATCTCCTTAGACAAATTCTGGTTCAGGCCTTTCCTATTGAAGACAACCATGTTTCGATTCTTCCACATACACCACACAACAAAGGAAAAAATAGAATTCCAATGAGGATTACCTCGATCACAGCTTCTACTAGCTTTCCCATTAAGAATTATCCAATCTTGGAGATTGCTTGACCAAAAAACTTGGTTGGATATGCTCACTCCCAGCTGAATCCAAATGGTTTTGACCCAATCACAGTCTCTAATGGCATGAATAATCGACTCGGGCTCCCTTTGACATATAGGGCATAGCTCATCAATTACTATCCCTCTTTAAACAAGGCACACCTTTACCCCTATACTATTATGCATACACAACCAAAGGAATGTTTGGATTCTAGGCAACGTATGAAGCTTCCAAATCTAGCCATAGTTTAAGTGAGGGGCAGAATCCTCCTTAATAACAATAGAATAGGCACTCTTAAGGTCAAAAATACCCTTCGGATTGCCTGACCATGCTAGCTTGTCCTGACCTCTACTCATGATAGGAATAGGAGTTGCTTGAATTATGGACTTAACTTTAGATGGGAGCTCAAAGGGAATCCGATCCCAATCCCAGCACAGATTGGACAGAATATCTCCCACCTTCCACTGGTCAGTTCCTTGGGTTAGAGGACCTTGGATCATGCAGCGAAGAGCGCCTTTACCGGTCCAATTTTCCCACCAAAAGCTAACCTTACTGTCTCTACCAACTGTCCACATACTTCCCTCATTAAAAGTAGACCTTCCCTTTTTCAAAGCTTTCCAAATCTGCGAACCCGGAAGCCTATCCGCATTAGCAGAATTTATCCTTCTGTTGCTGCAATATTTCTGCCTTAGAACTTTGGCCCAAACGGCTTCTTTCTCCACATGAAACCTCCAATTAAGGTTGGCAAGTAATGCAGTGTTTCTACCCTTGGCAGTTTGCAAACCAAGACCACCTTCCTCCTTGGATTTCGCTACCTTATGCCAACCAACCCAATGGATTTTTTTTGAAGATTCCGAAGACCCCCAAAGGAAATTTCTATTCACCCGATCTATTCCCTCAAGGATTTTGTTCGGAATATGAGTACATTGCATAACATATGCAGGGATAGCTGCTGAAGAAGCTTGAACTAAGACCACCCGACCAGCCAAAGAAAGTAAATTAGCTTTCCACCCGGCTAACTTAGACTTCACCCTATCAAGAATGAAATTAAAATCTTGAGAAGAAGAACCAGGATGCTTAATAGGAATTCCAAGGTACTTTTCAAGAGAAGGGGTGGAGGCAAAACCAAGAATATCACAAAAAGACTCTCTAGAATCCCTATCCACATTAGGCGAGAAATAAACTCTTGATTTGGCATCGCTTACAGATTGACCCGATAAACTGCAAAACACATCAAGAACATCCCTAATAGCCGAACAATTGGTGGGGTCAGCTTTGGCAAACAATACCAAATCATCTGCAAAGAATAAATAAGAAAAGGTCGGCCCACTGCAAGAGGCCTTCACGGGCTGCCAAAGCTTAGCATTACACTTCTCCTCAATGAGTTGACCAAGATATTCCATACAAAGAATGAAAAGATAAGGCGAGAGAGGATCACCTTGCCTAATCCTTCTAGACAGATACAATGGATCCAAAGCTTCACCATTAAACAAGATAGACGTCAAGACCATGGAAATACAACTAATGATGACATCAATCAAATCAGCTGGTAAGTTGGCCCTAATCAGCATATCCCTAATGAAGCTCCACTCAAGTTTATCATACGCCTTTTCTAGATCAATCTTTAGGGCCATGTACCCCACTCTCCCTTTCTTCTTGCTGATAGTGTGAATGACTTCCTGCACTATGATCGCATTATCAATGCCCTTTCTTCCTGGAACAAAAGCCGTTTGGAGGGGAGAGACAAGCTTATCCAAGTGCGGTCTAAGTCTAGCAACAATAATCTTTGTAACGATCTTGTACACAGTGTTGCACAAACTAATGGGTCTATAGTTGCTCAAAGTCTCAAGACTCTGAATCTTTGGGATTAATGCAATAAGAGTTCGGTTCAAATATTCCGAAACAGTCCTCTCAGAAAAAATCTTTTTGATCACATCAATCACTGACTTGCCCACAACCAACCAAAACCTGTGAAAAAAGCCAGCATGCAATCCATTTGGACCCGGGGCTTTGAAGGCTTTTAAAGACCAAAGGGTAGATTTTATCTCTTCCTCTGTTGCAATCCCAGCAATACTCTCCTTTTCTACATCCGAAAGCCTAGCCTGCCATTGAGATACATCAGGGGCAGCCCTAGAACTCGATGTAAAAGAAGAGGTATAAATACTGCTGAACCCACTCCTAAAAAACTCCTTAATAGCACTATCTTCATAAATCCACTCCCCCACATGATCCTTAATGGCCACAATCTGATTCCTCTTTCTTCGAACAAGAGTAGACACATGGTAAAAGTTAGTGTTTCAGTCACCTTGGATCATCCAATTAACCCGAGACTTCATTGCCCATAGCTCCTCTTCTTGATTAAGCACTCGGTCTAACTCCTTGAGGAGCTCATTCTCCAAATTAACTAGGAAAGCAGAAGGTCTCACAAATAGAGACCGTTGAATACCATTAATCCTAGCCAAAAGGTTCTTTTTCCTTGTAAAAATATTTCCAAAATGGGAACCATTCCACCTTATTGCTGCTTGGGTAAATCTATTTACTGCATCCCCTAAATTGGGAGAATCTCTCCAAGCATGAGTCACAACAAAGGGAAAGAATGGCTCGGACAGCCAACAGGTCTGAAATCTAAAAGGCCTTTTTTTTCCCCTGATAGTTCTCAGCAACATCTCCAAAAGGATAGGGCAGTGATCAGAATGGCATTAGGTGAGATGGACAACTCGAGCTTCCGGATATAAAACACACCATGCAGGATTCACAAACACCCTATCTATTCTTTCCTGAATTAAAGCTTGGAACTCCCTTCTGTTTGTCCAAGTGAAACGGGGCCCCGAAAACCTAATGTCAATCATGTTACATTTATCCAAGCAATCTTTAAATAATAGCAATCTATTAACACTTACTACTCTTCCCCCGAATTTATCCTCCTCCGTAAGAGGTTCATTGAAATCACCCACCAAAACCCAAGGCATATCATGCAACTCAGCAGTTTTAATAAGATTATTCCACAAAATAATTCTTTCAGCAGTTCTAGGACTAGCATACACAGAAGTAAGGAGCCAGTTAGAATTAGAGTTCCGAACCTTAACTATAGCATGAATTTCCTGCTCGGTATTAGCCAAAGGCGTGACATCCACTCTATTTGAATCCCACAGCAACCAAAGCCCACCAGCATAACCAATGGTTTCCGTGTGCACTGCTCCATCAAACGGCAACTTGTCAGAAATTTCCTTCGCCCTACTACCCCCAACCCGAGTCTCCATTACTACCAACATCTCTGGATTATGATTCTGAACCAGCTCACCAACATGCTTTTGAAATGAGGGCTTCCGGGCACCTCTACAATTCAACAAAATAATATTCATGGGGATAAAAAATTGGACAGAGATGGGATACTTAACAATTGGCGGCACCATCTCCGCCCCCTCCCTCAAGCACCATACAGACCACATCAAAACCTCGTTGAATGCCATCAATCCCAAATTCCTCTCCTACGGTGCCCTGAGAAGACTGAACACCTTGGATTTTTGAGACACTCAACTCCCCAAAAGGCTTATAGAACTTGAGTTCGTTTCCACCTTCCACCACCGCTCCGCCTTCAATGACGGAAAAACCATCACTAACATCCATTGCACGTTCCTCGCCTCTATCCACGCTGGTTCTGGCATGGGTGGGAAGACTTCCCTTGCAATCGCTTTTTTCCTTTGGCTGTTGCACTTCCATACTCTCCAGATTATCACCCATACCCAGCCCACAACTCAAATTAAATTTTTCTGCACCTCGGTAAGGATCACGGCTTGGTTGACTCCTGGTAGCACTACTATCTTCACCTCGAAACTGGAAACCCGTGTCTGTCCATGGCTTGGAAGTGAGCAGCGTGATCGGCGAGTCCCACAGATTTTGGTCACCATTTCTACCTTGCGATGCCGGCGGATTCTTTTTCTCAGCTAACCTCAACTCATCTGAAGTTCCACTTTGAATATGCCTAGCACGTGCGAGAGCTTTCTTCCCTTTTACTGAGTTCTTCATATTTGGTTTAAGGCCTTTATCACTTATCACCAAGCCCATATTGGTTGGGCTTACCTCAGCCACCTTAAGAGCCCCATCCTTCACTAATCGTTGGATAGAATTCTCCAACAGAGGCCCATTCAGCTCCCTAGTGGGCGCCAGCTCCCTAGTGTGCGCCAACTTCCTCTTCATGTCCTTAGCAGGCCCATGACTGACTCCAGTATGTAACTTGCCCATATTCATCACTTTCTCCATCCCGTTTTGAACCAATCCTTGATTTGGTTGGTCACGCCCCTGACCCATAGAGGTCCCACTATTTCTTTGATTCCTTGCCTCATGCTTCCTGTGTGTAACAACCACCCACAAACCGTACGTACTTGTTGTTGTTTCCTCCTTCGCACTATCGATCACACTTTCCGTAGACCCTTGTCCTATATCCACCCTGTCATTTGCATGCACATCGCATGGGAAAGAATCCACGCTCCCTTCCGTCATCTTCTCCGCCCTCTCCGGTGAGAATTCTTGCCGGATAGTGTACGGGCAAAATTCTTTTCGATGACCCATTCTACCACAACCAAAACATAACTTTTGAATACCCTCATAACATACAGGTTGCTCAAACTTACCAATAAGAATGGTCGTAGTCAATGGTTTGTTGACATCAATTTGAATACAAAGTCTGGCAAACTTCCCTTTGGTTTCAGTGGCCGTGTGCGTGTCAACCCGTAGGACGTTGCCAACCGACTTGCCAATCTGATGCAGTGCTTCCACATTATAATATTCGATAGGTAGCTCGTTAAGACGAATCCATACTGCCACCAATGAGACGTTGGCCGTCGCTGGACGAAAGTCAGGCTCCCACAGCGTAATGGATAAAAAGTGCCCTCCAATAAACCATGGACCCTTCCTAAGGATAGCCTCATAATCCTCCTTCAGAGACAGACGCGTGAGGAAAAAACCCTGTCCAAGAGAAACGCAATCCAGTCGTCCAGCAGGCTTCCAAAGAGCTAAGAGTTTATTATGTATGTAGTTAAATCCAACTGAACGGCCAAAAACTTTAACAATGAGAGCTCTAGTCCAAGGACTCCGAATCTGGTGTTTGAAGTCTTTGGAGAACTTCACTGCCACCAGTCCTTCACGGAGATTTTCCACCTCCTCATCTGATACCAAATCGTCATCCATGTGGTCTCCAAAACTGAAGGCCTGGGTGTAGGCCCCTGGAACCTCACCAATCAGTCTGTCCTTAAAAGACCCTGTTTGGTTCCAAGCACCATTACCATGCCTCATTGGGGAAGGTGGGACGTCCTGCCCATCCTGATAGCCTGAATGTATAACATTCTTAACTTTTTTATTACTACGAGAGAGCTCTTCTATTTCTTCCGTTGAGAGCACGAGAGAGCGAGAGCTTTCCATCCTACTGACATGCAAGAATTGATTGTTGTACTAATAATAATCTTTTGAAAATTCAAACTTTAAAAGGAGTGGAAAAAATAAAATAAAATCAAGCAGCACTACTTTTACATTTCTAATATTTTTTTTTTCCTCTTCAATTTATTAAAAAACATTTGCTGACTATTGCAATGTCGTTTTCCACTTATTTGGTCAAATATTTTATAACATGCATATAAAATAGCTTAACATCACTTCAAAGTTTCTAATATATAATTTCACAAATATCTTTTATGCATTTCCAAAATCAAAACTAAAATAAAATATATTTAAAAATCTAATATGTATAGATCAATGTTAAGATGATACACACTCCAAGTTTAAACCAAAATCAAGAAATTCAGAGCTTCACAACAAGCACACAAGATTCTACAGTATAATGTTACTTTGCTTTTACATAACAATGTTTGAAAACTCAAAGATACAAATTTAAATAAAAAGAATGTGCAAAGCTAAAAATCAACATGTCCTCTTGCAGGTTAGCAAAATTAATAGTATTGTTACATGAATGGCTCAATGACATAATCAAGCAATTTCTAGGCAAAACACAAAGCCAAAAAGTAAATTTTGTTAGAAGCAAAAGAGAAGCACTTACTAGTTAAGGAAAAAAGTTTGTAAGCAGCACTTACTAGTTAAGTAGTGCTCTTAATTTTCCTGTTAATTTTCTTTTTCACCCTTAGTTATCTTGCCTAACTAACATTTAAACACAAATAATCCATTTGAATGCTTAGACATTAGAATACTAAAGTAAATAAATTAAAATTTAATATTTCAATGTCTGTAATTTATTTGTGTATCAACTCTTTGGAATAATCACTAAACATAACTAGTTGCATTAGAAATGTTCTCAACAGTATTTGCCTGAGGGTCTTACTCTTTTTATTTCATATGAAAAAATTTCTAAGAAATAACATAAGCATATAATGTTAAGAAGGTATGAATATAAAAGTAAAAAATGAAATCATTACGGAAATTGCAAAGCCGCAACAACTGATGCTTACTAAAAAAAAACTAAGTGGAGTTCATCATCTCTCAATTAATTACAAAGATAATTGATACTAGCCCATAAATCTATAATTTCCCATATTCACTGGGGTTGGAGACTTTAGCATTAAATATACATGATATCATTGTTAAAACTCTCTTATCAAAATTTAATACTATAAATCAAATTCTTCATAACTACCTAAAACGATTGAGAAACAAAGGGTGACACCCATAATAATAAGGAGATGAACATGTAACGGAATCTAAACTCTTTCTCCAGGCTTAACTTGTGCCAAATGGTTTACAAACTGATAATTTCATGCACGCTGCTCTTATTACTAGTAATAAAATGACAGAAAGAAAAATGTTGTAATAGAATTATAAATTTGAAATTGATAGAATACTATAAAAAAAAAGCTTCCCTTTGGTGGAGAACACAATCAAAGAAACCTTGATTACGAAGGCAAAGTGTTGCATGAGTGGCATTTGCCGCATTTTGAAGTTGGCGACTTCCAAGCATGCACATTTTCACATCCAAATAACTCAAGGAACTATGAGGTTAATATAATTATAAGTTATCCAAAACTTTCAAATGGAAACTTGCATAATTATTATTGTTATTTTTTTTATAATACTCTAAACCTGCAACTAATAGAGTGACACTTTGCATTACATACCGCATTAACAATACAGACACACCAAATTGCCATAAAACATAGTACATAACCAATGGGCAAACTTGCCATTGTTTGAATGACCTGAGACTCATCACCTAATATTGTAAGCATAAATAAATACATTAATAGATTGCCATAAAACATAGTACATACCCAATGGGCAAACTTGGCGAGTTTTCAATCATCGACTGATGCAGTGGAAGTGGAAGGCATGGTTGCAAACGCCTGCACCAAAAAAAAAAAAAAAAAAAACCACAAAACAAAACAAACAAACAAACCACATTTGTAAATAAAACAATTTTATTATTGAAAAAACCAAGGAACATATTAACAAATCAATTTTCACATTAAGAAAATCAATTGGTTATCACTAGGAATATGATGACAAAGAAGATCCTTCCCAAAAGCAAAACCCAAGTTGTTAAACTTTGAATCAAAACTTCAATGAGTAATGCACAATTTACTGTCAAACTACCTACCAAAAGTTGAGGAAATTTAGACACAAAGCTTGAGAATATATATATATATATATATATATATATATATATATATGGGAAGATAGGTCATAATTGGGATCCTAAAGTTGACAAAATTATAACATTGCAAAGTTTTTTTTTTTTTTTTTTTTTTTTTTGAGAAGCCAATGACACATAACCCTATGCATCAAAATCAGGCACCAAGACATTTTATTCCTTAATTTGCATTCCATGGGAACAAACTTAACTAATTTCCTCTAATTTAACCATATATATATATATATATATACACACACATAGAACTATGGCAAGCATGTAGAAATCACAAGAAATTATAAATTATAACATTGAGAGGATATAAATAAAAAATACGGACAAAAGAAAAAACAATTGGTTGGATTTGTTGCTCAGACAAAAGCTTGATGATTGTTTTGGCATGGAAAATTGTTTTGGACCTATAATTAGGACAGGTGTTAATGAATAACCAGCATTAGTAATTTAGTACTCTCTTGAGAATTTTGCAAACATTATGTCAAAAGAGAAACAAAGCAAGTGACTTTAGGATATAATTTTTTTTTTTTTTTTTTGGAGAATGTTTAGGATATAATTTAAAATAATCATAATTGGACTAAATCCTTTCTACCATACTTCCATTTGTGGATTGAGGAAGGGTGCTTGCCAATGGTAATATAGCGAAGCCAGATGCTGATATGAGAAGGAATGAACCAAATTTAATGGCTGGGAACTTGAACTCTGCACATGATGTAGGACACAATTTACTATTTAATTATTGTAATTTTTTATTTTTGGTATTTTTATGTAATTTTCGTTATTTTAGGTTTAGGTGATTTATTTCCTTGTTTTTAGGTGCATTTAATGCTTTTTAGGTCAAATTTGATTCCTGTTATGGTTAGGTATCAATTAGGAGTTACTTTAGATTATATTTTCTTGTCTGTCAAGTTTTAAGGAGCCCTTAAATAAGCCCCTAAGTCTGTAAACGTTTTTCATAGTTTATGATCAATAAAAATTCAAACTTGTGTCTATTGTGTTCTCTGGTGGATTCCAGACCTATCACCTTGTGGATTCAAAGAATCCCTCGTGGATTCAAAGAATCCCTCGTGGATTCAAGGAACCCCTCATGAATTCAAGATTTACTACCAGGAACTAACAATTTAGTTTCTATTCCATCAAGAGAGCATCATGTGTGCTTTCTTTAGGCTTCCGAGACATCAGTTGGTATTAGAGCCTTGACTTACCCTGGTCTGATGGCTAACCAGCGAGACGGTGACCACCACAACAATGATAGCGGTGACGACGTCAACAGCCCGGTCCTCACTAGGGCTGAGTTCCTTAATTTTCGTGATGAGAATCACCAATTTTGTGAAAAGAGTCAAAAAATTATAGGCGAAATCCAGCAAAAGATTGCTACTCTTCTTGCTAGGAAATCATTTTGCAACAACAATGTTCAATATATTCAAAGACGCACTCCTAACTACAAGAAAATTTCATTCTTTGACGGAGATATGTGTAAGCTGGATTTTATTGACTGGCTTCTTGATTTGGAAGAGTATTTTAATTTTTGGAAGATTTGTGATGAAGAAAAAGTGCGGCTTGCATCTAATAAATTGGACGATGAAGCAGAGGAATGGTGGGAAGAGATTCAAATCGATAGAAAGCGACGAGGTAAGCATCCAATCTGCTCTTGGCAAAGAATGAAAAAAGTATTAATTGATTTATGGTTTCCTAATGACTATTATGATATACTAGATTATACAAGTATTGATCATAAATCTGTATATTCATATGAAAATCAATATGTTCACAACATGAAAGGTCAAAACCAAAATTATCACAGCCAAGTCCATGTATCAAGTAAAGGAAAGAGTTTGAGGGTTGAGAAGAAGCAGCCTATTTCTAGAGAAACTTTTGAAGTGGTTAAAAAAGGTCAAGACTTGCAACAAGTTGTTGAATTGAAACTTGAAAAGAAGATTGAGTTGATTGTGGAAGATCACAGAAATCAAGAGATAGTAATTATTGAGAATATTGTGGAAGATCCACTTGAGGTCAAAGGTGAGGACAAGTCCATCACCCACAACCCCCAGGTTCCGGTTGATTTATTGAAGATGACAACACAATATGTTGATTTTCTTGGAGTAGAAAATTTTAATTTTATTATCAACCCATTTTTTATTGATGTTGCAAATAAATTGAAAGTAGATGAGAAGAAATTTTATGCTACACTTTAGGAAGGATTCAAGTTTCAGAGCCTAATCAAGTTATTAAAGCATTCGAAGTATTTGTTTATTTGGAGCGGAAGATTTCAAATTTCAAAGATGAACTCGAGGACGAGTTTGTTTCAAGTGGAGGGGTCTGGTGTAGGACACAATTTACTATTTAATTATTGTAATTTTTTATTTTTGGTATTTTTATGTAATTTTCGTTATTTTAGGTTTAGGTGATTTATTTCCTTATTTTTAGGTGCATTTAATGCTTTTTAGGTCAAATTTGATTCCTGTTATGGTTAGGTATCAATTAGGAGTTATTTTAGATTATATTTTCTTGTTTGTCAAGTTTTAAGGAGCCCTTAAATAGGCCCCTAAGTCTGTAAACGTTTTTCATAGTTTATGATCAATAAAAATTTAGACTTGTGTCTATTGTGTTCTCTAGTGGATTCCAGACCTATCACCTTGTGGATTCAAGGAACCCCTCATGGATTTAAGGAACCCCTCGTGGATTCGAGGTTTACTACCAGGAACTAACAATTTAGTTTCTGTTCCATCAAGAGAGCATCATGTGTGCTTTCTTTAGGCTTCCGTGACATCAGCACATTAAAGAAAAAAGAAAATTAATGTAGCCACTACATGAACATATAACTATATAGTTGCTAGGAATAGCCACTACATGAACTCTTGATCTGATGTTTACCACTAGGAGCATGATCCTTTTTCTTCAGCCCATTTAAATTTAGGTTGTTCAAATTATCTCCAATAATTAATTCATTATTGCCATCTTTATCTTTAAGTACATTTGCATCTTCAATATCCTTTGCATCGAATAAAGGAATGAAGGGTTCTTAGCTTGTTGCTTCTAAAAATAAATCAACAAGCCTCCTGCATTTCCCTCTTTCATAACATTTCTCCTCCTTGAACACAAATAGTTGTTATAATCTAATAAAAGATAAACCAAATTTTCTTGTCCCTCTACTTGACTAGTCATAAAGTTTTTGTTGAATCCCATACTTACAGGCCATATCCACTTCAATGGCTTGGGTAGCAGTTACTTTTCTTTTTGAGGGCAACATGTGAGCTTGATCATGAGGTACAAGATCATGATTATGCTCCTTTTTAAAGGCCCACAAAGGTAGAATTGTTGGGTGACTTTGCTTAAAAACCAAAACTTAAGTTTGACTCTCCTGGACTTCCAAAGTATTTGATTTGCAGGCTATTACATTTGTGTGCGTAGGGATAAATGTACAAACTATAAAGGTGGGCATCTTTCAAATTTGCTTAAGAGCAAGTTGAACTATATGCTTAATTTGTAATTGTGTATGGCATGTGCAAGCTAAAACATAGTTGTCACATTGTCATAGAAAGAAGCATTTAATTTTTTGATAGGTAGAAAGAAGAACTTGAATTATATTTTAGATTTGCTTATCTCTCATATTAGAAGCTCTTAATCTATTGAATAGAGCCCCAAGTTATTATAAAGACTCATCATTGTATGTAATTTATAACTTGAAGATTTAATATTATATAGATTACAGTACAAGATGTCGAAACCGCATATATGAGAGGAAAACAAAAGATAGGATGGATAGACAAGATAACTAGCAATGGTAAAACATACTTTTAGGACAAATTTCTCACCAAGCATGCCTTAAAGAATCAAATCAAATCCAAAATTAGAAACTTGAAACTATAATGCTTTGAGTTGATGATACTTACATATTTGGCACTGAAATACAAAACCAGTACAAGAGGAATGAGACCAATTTGTCATAACAGTCGCCTCTCAAGTCTCTCTCCTTGAGACATCGTTTCTAGGAACAAAATTTTCAGCAGGCTCGATGAAGGAATAGGTAGTGAAGGCATATGAGGAAACTGAAAGGAAAAATACCATAACTAGAGCCTAGAACCCATTAGGTAGAGACCCTTGAGAATATCTCTCACACGCCTATACAAGTTGGGACTTATACAAGTTTGACTGAGACTGGCATAATGGTTACAAAATTTCTAACATGCGTCCCCAAGTTTCCCTCTTTTCTTCCATTCTTTAAAAAGTTTGATTAATTTGGTTTATAAAAGTTCTTTTTTTGTTATCCAATTTCAATTTTCAAATAAGGGTCTATGTTAGTTTGGCTTCAAAGTCAATGATGCTAGACAAACATAATCACTTTACTAATAATAGTTTTATAGGTAACTTTTTATTAAAGTGATTTTTTTTAATAGAGAGTCAATTTATTAATGTGATTTGAACCCTACTAAATCTTCAAAGTGATTTGCTAATTATTAACTATATGTTCCACTGCTAACTACCAAAAACCACAAGAAGTCTATGTGATAAATAAATAGTAGTATCTATATTATGATTCTAATACTATTACTCTCTAAATTAAACTCTAATGAAATTTTATGATTTCTAAAATATTTTATTGTGCTATATCTAAACTAAATTTTAATATCCCAAAATTCTTCTTTACGTATTTTTGAGCTTTATGTAGTAGTCATGCTTGGGAGTTGAAATAATGATATAGGGTATTTTATTTGTTACCTAGAGAACACTAATTTAATAGATTTTTCTTTTAGACCTATAAATTTATCTAATGGAAACTTCAATTGCACATATGTATTTTCTTATCTTGTTTTTATTATTATTTATTTTAATTTAATTTCTTGCTTAAAAGGGTGTTTATTAAAAACTAAGCTAAATATCATAAAGACATTTAAAATGTAGGATAATTATATTTATTATCATTCTTAAAAACTTTTAGTGAGTGGATATTGCCTTTAGAAAATAAGTACTAAAAAATTATCATAAAAAAATTGATATTTCTTATGTTAAATAGCTACTCTAAGTTTGTGTGTAATCAAAATTTTATATGAACGAAATTAGCATGGTATGACATGAATTTTTGAGTATATAATTTCATAGTTCTTTAGATAAAAGCTGTAATGTCCTTGTTAGTTAAAAAAAAAAAATATATATATATATATATATATATAAAAAAGGTGTAAGATCAGATATTTTTTTGGGTTCCCACGTGCCCCATCTAACCCCACTGCCCACCACTCATTTCAATCCATCTCACCCTCTCATGTCCGGCCATCTCATTTCTTCTTTTCATTTTCTTTCTTTTCTTTTCACTTAAACACACTCCTCTCTATCACTCTCATCCTCTCCACTGGCACTTCCACACCACCACCACCATTTCCACCATAGTTTTGCCAGCAAGATCACCAGAAAATTGTTATGAACCCATAAGAACCTTCACATCCTTTTTTTGAGGTAAAAATTTCTAATCTTTTTGGTGAGTTTTACAATTTTGCTTCAAGTTATTTTTATCTAAGCTTTAATAATGATACACATGTGATTTATGAGCATTGGAAGTGATATTTATGTGTTTGTATGTATGGGTTTTGTATTGGTGGAATTATTTGATGAGTGGGTATATGGTTTGTGCTAATGATGACTACCTAAGGTTTATTTATGATGGAAAATTTAGGGATTTTGAGTTATAACATGTGATAGTTGGCAAATCTAATTTTTCCATTGCCATTGGGTTTATTTGAAGTTAGTTGAAGTTCTAAATTTCTTGTCTTGGAGGATATTTTGATTTTTCTTGCATGGGTCTCTTATTGATGTAGTGTAAATTTTATGAAAGCTAGTCATGATGTTGGAGATGATATTAAATGGGTTAACTTTATAAATTGGAGTTTATGCCTTCTGAATCAATTTGTTGAGAAACTGGAAGTGGTATATATTATTATTGATGAGGTTAAATACTAGGCTTGCCTAATTAAGTTCTTTTTTGGCAATTCCTAAATTGTAGCTAGATGCAATTTCAAACTTTATGCTTATTGTAATAGGTTTACTTGATATTTTTTAGGTTCTAGCTAATCTTCTTGGAGCTTGGAGAATTAGGATTTTGCGGTTTGCAAGGTAAATAGTTTTTTAATGGGATTTTTGAAAAATAAACATGTTGCATAAATGATGTTTTTGGGTTAGACACACTTTTGGAAACTCCCTATGGAAATTATATTTTCCTAAAACTATTGTGTCATAACCTTAATATATACATATGATTATATATGAAAATGCATCATATTTGGTATTGCATTTGGAGAAATGCATGAATTGTTGATATGGAAAAATGAGCATATTTTATTTAATCTTTGATAAGGAAATCTTGGATGTTATGGTATATTAGAAAATTTAAAAATGCTTATCTTGTCTTGTTATGTGGGAAATTGTTAGAAAATATTTTAACAAGAATGAAGTTGAAAACCTTACAAACTTTGTAGAAGTTAGATTATTTAAGGTTTTTTTGAAACTACCTAGTTATAAACTATGTATTTGAAAGGAAATGTATACCTGTGAGCTTTATGTGGTTTTGACACCATGCCATGTGTGATTTCCCGGTAATCACCCAATTTGGTTTCCGTAGTCTTTGTGACAATGGAATCAAATCCAGGTCAATGCCCTTTCACTTTGGATGACGCGTTCTTCCCTGCTGCCTATCGGATGAAGAGGTTCCTTGATTTTGTGTGGATGAGACTACTACCCATGGGGCCAAGAGACCACATGCAAGAGAGGTCCTATTTGACGCACTCTCTCTGCTACCCATGGGGGGAGAGAAAAACCTTGAGGGTATGGGTGAGGCCGCAATCTATAGGGCCAAGAGTCTGCATACCAGAGAGGACAATATCATGCCAGTTGTGAATGGGTGGATCCCTTAACCAGTCTATGTGGTAGTGTGGTATATTTGTGATAATTTACCTTACGCTAGATATTATGGCTTTGGAAATTATATTGTTAGTGCTCACAGATTATAATATATAGTTTCATGGTATTATTTTGAGAAACTTTGTGTTTCATCATTTAATCATTCTTGTTACATTATTATTGAAAATGATCTTGCAGTATCCAAGTTAGCAATTTCCCAAACTAAAACACGTTTTGTAAACTATTCATTATCATGAAACTTGCATTTCCCCCACCCCCATTAATTATGCTACTTACTGGGCGTTAGCTCATCCCACCCTCTAATAGTTTTTCAAATTTATTAGCTATACCTTGGGTATGGAGCTTATTTCTTGGGTGATAATTAGAGTGCTATGTTAAATTTGGAGACTTTTGTTGTAAATGGTTGGTGACTCGATCTTGCTATGTTCAGCGAGACCTTAATTAATTCTATTAGAGGTGGGTTGCTTGAGGTTTGTTATCCTTTGGCGTGGTAGGCCTAGACTCAATGTTAAGGTCTTTATTCATGATAAGATTGTGACTTTGTGTAATTTAATTAGAGTTTTGTAATATATTCATGTATTATGTGGAGGCACATGATTTTTAGTTATTGTTCATAAATGTGCTATAGAGCTTTGACTTGTAATATGGAGATTTTAGTATGGTTATATATTCTTATCTTGTGGAAAAGAAATGTAAAGAAAGATCTTCTACAGTTTGAATTATCAAAAAGGAAAAATCTACAGTTACCCTTGGGATGTATTTCTCATGCTTTAGACCCTTTTGGGTTTGGGGCGTGACAAAAGCTCTATCTTAATTTTTGCAAACAAGGGGTAGGATGTGCCGCCAAAACTAGTTTTTATAAAAGTTAGAAAGATTTTGGTCTGGTTTTTTTAAATTAAAAGTTTACTCTTTTGTTTTTGTCTTTTTTGGGAATATTAATTTCCATGGCCTTATTAATTTATTCTCCTTTGATTTTATAATTTTCTCTCACACAGTCACACTAATTATTGGGTCACATAAGCCTATACGCCTCATTTTGCAATCTACTATTAAGTATTAACTAGCCAGACCCAAGAATCCATATAGAGGTTCAGATAAAACCAAGCATCAGCAAATAAATGGATGAAGAAGAAGAGGAAGGAGACCAAAAAAAAGGGGGTAGAAACAAAGCTTAGTGGTACGGATTCATAAATCATAACCCATCCAAAGAATAAATGTAAAGCCAAAGCCAAGACCCGCAGAACCATCATTCAGAGTCATAAATCACAATCTGTATGATCAAATGTGAATGTGATTATTTATTTTGTCTGTTGGCATTCAACTTGTCTTAGGAAATCTGTGTTTTCACTAAAAAAAAAAATACAAAATAATGTTTGTTCTCTTTTTGTATAGGCTTGATGAACATGCCAATGCCACATTTTGGCCTCTCTTCTTTTTGTTAGCAATGTTAGAATTAATTTGTAATTTTAATAAAGAAATTTCTAGATGATGGCTGTTAGTATTTCAGGTCTGTTGGTGTTCTGTGTTCCCAAGGGTCAGTTACTTGTATCTAGAAGTCTAGAAGGCTCTTTCAAGTATAAATAAGTGCTATTGTACTGGTTTATGCAGATCAGAAAAATCTGCCTAGCATTGTGCAGGAGCAGCAGCTCTGCATCACAAAAATAAAAAACCTTGTAATCCATTGCTATTTATCAATAAAAATTCGCATATGCCAACAAGCAAGATAAACATCTTCATTAAAGCTAGCTTCGCCTTCTCAAAACTAGCTGCAAACAAACTCATATAAGATCTGTTATTTAATGTGCTAAGTGACTAGCAAAGGAAACAGAAAATGAGGTCAAGAGAGCATATAATAATTTCTCATCAACATCTTCCCATTTAAAGGAGGGACATTTATCCACTATTTAGCATATATCATTTCAACCAATTGTTCTTCATAACCAACTTTGAAAACTTCTAGCGGAAAAAGGATTGTTGAAGAAAATGAGTAAAAAGATAAAAGAGATAAATATGCTAAATAGGTTGAAAATTTTGTAGCTTAACCTATGTGTTCCTCCTAAATTAGTGAGTGATAGCTTATATAATTAATTGATGAGAGTTTTATATATGCCCTCTCATGTTGAAAATGCCAGTCTATTACATAGTTCTTTGTAAAACATTAGTTCAATTTTGATTATGACCAAAAAATGAAATATGTTGTCGGTATATATATATATATATATATATTAGTTAAAGACCCGTGCGTTGCATGGTTTACTTAAATATATATATATATATGTAAATAATTTAAAAGATTCAAAACTATATTAATAATTAGTTAGTCACATTATAAAACATATTAATGTTACGACATATAATTAATACTTACATTTGTGTCAATTTTTATGAGAACAGTGTGTAATATATAAATTTTACATATTAAAACATAAAATAATGATATACAATCAAAATAAACATTAAATTTATTTTAAATTATATACTTGAAACTTTTGCTAATAGAATTTTAGATGAAGTAGAATTTTTAATTTATTATAGTTTAGAAAATAGATTGTTATTCATAGTAAATTATTGCTAAAAGTGTTTGATCTACATTAACTATCTATTGCCACTATATTGATAATTTATGACAATTAACTATTTTTACGCATTTAGTAGTATAACCTATTACCAAAATACTTTAATTTTGAAAGGAAAAAATTGAAAAGGAATGGGCATTTTGAGGAGATAAAACATGGCATTTGGGGCTTATGAGCATTAGTTTGACTTTTCTAATGTATAATGTAAACAAAGAAAGAATAAGTGATTATATATGAGATCTTCACATGCTTTGTAACTAAATTAACAAACAAACTCTTCATAAGAGTGTCATTAAAAAGTAAAATAAATACTAAACTAAAACTCTTAACTCACGAAAAAACACTAAAATTTGTAAAACTTAAACTTTTTCAATCGTGTGGATTGAAAATTTTTAAACTAGATAAATTAACACTTAAATTAAACTGAGGACAGAAAAATGTGTATTGACAAAACCAAAATTGTAGATAATTCATATAGTGATGAACAAGAAAAAAAAGTTGATATTAACAATTAAGCTTTTGTATCTATCCAAAAATTAATATAGCAATAGTTTAAAAGTTGTAAACCTACTGAGTTGAAATTGAATTTTAGTGGAAATAGAATTTTATACTGTTAAAATTTTAGCTAATAAAATTTAATCTCAAGCAAACTATCTTCGTAAAATAGTGTCATTAAAAAGTAAAATCAATACTAAATTTAAACTTAAACTCTCTTAATTCAAGGGAAATAAAAATGTGAAATTCGTAAAACTTCAACCATTTCAAGTTTCTAAGCACAATTGATGAAGATAAATAAAATAATATATTTATCTAAAAAATCATAATAATGGAAAATTTAATGATTGATAAAAATAATGTCTAATTGAGAAGTTGATATGAACAAAAGTATAATGTTAGTTTGATTTGTGGAGTTTGATAGGCCAAAAACGAATTAACCCCTTGTGATAAATTAATTGATTAATTAACCAAGTTTATTAATTAATCAAATTAACATGCAAAGCATGTGGTAGCACAAACAAATCACCAATTATACTAAGTGCAGCAGAAAATAAATTTGACACGGGTGATTTCTTTACGAATGGGGAAAACCTACACAGCAAAAACCTCATCGGGTGATTTTAAGGTCATTACTCCCGAGAATCCACTATTATCAAAACAAGCGGTTACAAGTAAAAGAATCCCAGTATCTTCTCCCAACTTACAGTTGAACCCTTATCTCAATACCCAATTAGACTTGTTTTGTAATGATAATCTCTCATTTGTAATGCACAGCTCCCAGTACATGACTAACCAATTGCACGGATCCCAATATGCAACTTCAATCACCAATTAGAGAAGCTTGTTGGCTACAAAGTTCTTCAGTTCATCCAGATGATGAAGATCAAGAAGATGTTTGGTTACAAAACCTTACGGTGCACAAATACTGCAGCTTCTTCACAAGAAAGATGAACTGTGGCAAATTCTGTCTCCGGTCACAATTTGCATGAACAAACTTTGCTCAATACTTGTGCAACTTGTGTCACCTTGACTGGCCTTAAAATAATCCTTTTATATGTCTAGAGTTGTGAGAAAAGAAAACTCAAACACATAATCACGAATTTGAAGAAAACATAACAGGAAAACCTGTTTTTCTTAAACCTCAACAGATAGCTATCTATCGATCTGTTGTCAAGCCTCGAGGCTGGAACAGCTCTTAAAGCTCGATAGATGCTAGCTGTCGAGCTTTAATAACAAACACTTTCTCAGCTTGAATCTTGAACAGCCTTGCATAACTTTAACACTTGATCTTGAAACAAGATTTCTTGAAGTATTAAACACATCCTAAATCTACCCAAATACAAGTAAAGTGCGTTTTGTCAAGGATTAGCCAATTACATAAAATAGTGACATGTTCTTAACATGTGAAACACATATGTCCTAACAGAGTTAATGTTAATCTAATTTGTTGAGGTGCAAAGCCGAAATCTAAATATTTAAAACATCATGCTTTTGCTCAATTATTCTCCTCTTTATTGATAAAAATTTTACTACTCAAGAAAATTAATTTAATCTAATAATGCACATATAAACATAACACAAATACAAATGGAACCCTTGTTGTAGGAGAGAATACAAAATTTTATAATTCTTAAATAATTAATAGATAAAGCATATATATTTATAGAGTTTCATATAATGGATTTCATGGATTTAAAATTTCATTTATGACTCATAAGCAAAACCTTAAAAAAAAAATTTTAAAAAAACCCCACAAAAACAAAGTAGAGAAATACATACTTGTAATAGTCTGGATGGTAGGTTTGATAAAGAGTTCTACTATGGATTTCAAACAACATAAAAATTGTGAGAGAATGAGAATTATTGATGATGGGGGAGAGAAAAGAAGAAGAAGAAGTTGTGCCTAAGAATATATAAGAATACAATGAAAAACAATATATATATATATATATATATATATATATATAGAGAGAGAGAGAGAGAGAGAGAGAGAGAGAGAGAGAGAGAGAGAGAGAGAGTTTTCAATTGTGAGGAAATTAGATTTCTAATCATTCTAGGAATTATATGAGAATAATAATTAACTTAAGATGTATGTTTGTCCACAAAAAAACAAAAAAAAAAAAAACAAAAAAAGTCATATAGAACGACTGAAAAAAATTAGAAGTAATTATCTCAAAAAAAAAAGTGTCATATAGACTGAATGCTATTTATTTATTTATTTTTATACATGTACTTTTTTTTTTTACACGTAGTAATATAATTTAAATATGTGTAATATGTTTTTTTGTACACATGATAATATAATTTAATTAAAAAAAAGGGTTAGATGAAAAGATTGGATTGTAATCAAATTAATATTTTTATCAAATTAGAAATTATAGAAGAAGAAGATAAGAACAAAAATAATTATATTTATTTTTAAAAAATTCTGAAGAAAAAAATTCTACAATTTGGTGCAGCCACTGGGCGTAACTACAGCTTCTAAACTCAACTTTTATTATATAATAATACTAGTATTATGTATGTGCATTGCATTATAAACTTTTAGTATAATTTTATTGAAAAATAATAAATTAATAATCTTTTGAATTTAGATTATATAAATTTCATATAAATTATTGTTCTTAAAAGTATCAAGCAATCACAAATTATTTATATAAAAAATTTTCTAAATTTAATAATTAAAAACCTATGGAAACTTAACTAAAGGTATTTCATTTGCCAATAAAATAAACATAATTCTCTTCTAACTTATCAATTGTCTTATAATGACATTTTTGTAGCGCACACATATAATATTACTAACAACAAAAATAAAAATGAGAAATAGTAACATAAAAATTGTACTATTCAAGAAAATTAATCTAATCTAATAATGCACATATAATCATAACTCAAATACAACCTAGAAATAAAAAAGATGAAACCCTTGTTGTAGGAGGAAATACAAAATTTGATCATTCCTAAATCATTATTAGATAAAGCCTATGATGAAAAAAAAATAGGATTTTTTTTTTTTTTGAGAAATAAATACAACATCCTACTAATTCCGCAGCTTGAACCCTTTCTCCCCTAGACTCCCAAGCACTTTATGCATAAAGAGATGTCAATTCAGATACAAGGAAAAAAAAAAGATGAATACAAATAATTCATAAATGCAAAACCAAACAAAAGAAAAAGAAAAAAACGAAACATATTTTTTTAGGATAAAAAGGAAGAATAATCCAACCTTTACCCTGACACAAACGGTACATCAAAGTAATAAATGCACTATCAAAAAATTAAATAAAGAGTAATAGAAGTAAATTTTCCTTAAAAAGTCGTAATATATGCTTATGAAAAATGATCTTATGAGTCAATTTAATGAATTCCACGGTATGTATGGATTCCACATGACATTTCACATGTTAAGAGAGAAATCTCATGAGATGCCAAGATGCCTTCTTGACTTAGATATCCATCTTCCACACAATCATACAAAACAAAGTTCAAAGAGTGGCCTACACATCTTTAGCTTTTCAAGAAAAGTAGCTATTAGTCTTTCATCAATCCCTAATGAATATATCAAAGTTTTTTTTTCTTTTTTTCTTTTTTTTCCAATACCTTTAAGTTTAACTCAAATAATAATTGATGCGGACAAATCATGAAGGTGAAATATTTATAGGGGTTTATATAATATATTTCATGCTTTTAATGACTCATAAGAAAAACCATAAATTAAAAAAAAATAAAAAATAAAAACACAAACACAAAAATAACAAAGAAGAGAAACATACCTATAATAATATGGATGGTGACTTTGATAAAGCATTCTACTACAAACAAAACCAACTCAAATACTAACTAATGACAAATCATAAATGTGAAAATATTTATATAGGCTTATATAATGAATTTCATGGATTTAAAATTGGCTTTATGACTCATAAACCAAACCATAGAAAAGAAAAATAAAGTGAACAAACATACTTCCACCATCACAACAGCCGCCGTAGTCTTTCGCCGTTGAACCTCCGACGTCATCCAGCCGTCGTCTTTAGGTTCCAGACCTGCAGTCGCCGTCGTTAAGGAGTTTCACACTGCATAGACCACTGCCCTTTGCATCACCGCTGCAAATATTGCTTCGATTACGGTTTTAAAGGTACCACAGAGATCGTCTTGCGTCGATCTACATTCTTGTGAAAGCCTCGACGCCGTCGACGACTGCACACCCCCCCATGCGCCGCTCAAAGGTTCTGTTCCGCTGACCACGCGCCTCCACGCACCTTCAGTACTGCTTCGATCACCTCACCGCCGTCGTCATCAGAATCGTCTTGCTCTGATCTATGTCACCGGAAAAGAATCGCCTCATCAGACCCTCCACGCGTCGTCACGCGCCAACAGAAGTTTCGGCAAGGATTGAACCACGCACTCCATGCACCACTGGGTCACATGCTAACGTCATTGTTGACGTCATCATTGCCACGTCAGCCCTAACTGATGTCATCAGATTACATCATCTTGCTGACATCATCAGCTTACGTCGTATTGCTGACGTCATCACAGGGAGTTGACCGTTGACTTTGACTTTACTGTTGACCGTTGACTTTCTCTATGGTTGACTTTTGCAATCTAGGTTCTCCTTACCCAGTTTTTCGTGTAGATTCCATTTTTGCATATTTTGCTTCTAAATGAAGAATAAGGACAGGTCTTCTTCTGGTTGCCATAATCGTCACCGACAATCCAACAAACGTTTTTGCAATTTTTGCAAACGTTTTGGCCACAATATTGAGACTTGCTATCATCGCAACAAAACAGCTGTTACAGTTTTTGCTGCTACTGTTGCTAACACTGAGAGTGTCCAACCAATGGCTCCCGTCTCTGCACAGTCTAAGTCTTCTGGTCGTACTTTCTCTATTTCCACAGATGACCTTAAAAACATCATCGCTAATGTCATTCGTATGGTTGGTAATGCATCTTATTCCTCTTCTCTCTCAACTTTATCTGGTATGTCTCCTTCCTCTTGGCTTATGGATTCTGCTTGTTATAATCACATGACACCTCACTCGTCCTTATTTTCTGAACTTAAACCTGCACCACACCCTCTTAATATTCGCACAGCAAATGGTTCCACAATGTCTGGTCATAACATAGATTCCATTTCGACCTCCAACCTCTCGATTCCTGGAGTCTTTAATGTTCCTGACCTTTCTTACAATTTATTCTCTATGGGACAATTAGCTAAGTTGGGTTATCGCATTATCTTTGATTATTCTGAGTGTATTGTGTAGGATCCAAGGACGGGATAGGAGTTTGGAACCGATCCCAAAGTTGGGCGTATGTTTCCCGTGGACAACCTTCGTCTTCCACTTATTACTCCTGTTTCTATTGCTGCAGCTGCTGCAATTTCTTCTATTCCTTCCATTGCTCTTTGGCATGCTCGTCTTGGTCATGCATCTTTCTCTATGGTACAACAATTGACTTCTAGAGGTTTGTTAGGTTCAGTGTCTACAAAAAATTTCAATTGTGTCTCATGTCAGTTAGGAAAACAATCAGTTTTGCCTTTCAATACTAGTGAATCAATATCCACTGATATCTTTAACCTTATTCATTATGATGTTTGGGGGCTTTCCTCTGTCTCTAGTATTAGTGGGTCTCGATATTTTGTTGTCTTTGTTGATGATTACTCTCGCTATAGCTGGATTTTTAATATGAAACATCATTCTGAATTATTGCAAGTATATTCTAATTTTGCAAAAATGGTTAAAACTCAGTTTTCCAAACGCATTAAAATTTTTCGATCTAATAATGCTCTTGAGTACACTCAATATGCTTTCCAAGCTGTCTTGCATTCCTATGGCATTGTTCATCAACTAACTTGTCTAGGTACCTCTCAGCAAAATGGTAGAGCCGAACGAAAACTTTGTCATATTCTTGACACTGTTCGTGCTCTCCTTTTCTCTGCCAAAGTTTCTACTCCTTTTTGGGGTGAAACTGCTCTTCATGCTGTTCATGCTATTAATCGCATTCCAAGTCCTGTTATTCAAAATCAAACTCCATATGAGCACCTTTTTAGGTCACCTCTAGACTATCACCACCTTCGCTTCTTCGGTTCTGCTTGTTTCGTTCTTCTTCAGCCACATGAACATAACAAACTTGAGCCTCGATCAAGGCTTTGTTGTTTTCTTGGCTATGGCGAAACTCAAAAGGGGTATCAGTGTTATGATCCTGTCTTTCATCGTCTTTGTGTCTCCCGCAATGTTGTGTTTTGGGAACATCGCTCCTTTGTCGAGCTCTCTCACTTCCGTGCCTCCCTATCTTCCTCTTCTGTCTTAGATCTTTTTCCAAAAAAGGCACATATTCCTTCCGTAGCTGCTCCTGCTCCGCCTGAAGATCATGCACAAGACATTCCACCTCGTCACTCAACTCAGGTAAGATCCATTCCTGCACATTTACTTGACTATCATTGTTACACTGCCCTTGCTACACTGCACGAGCCTCACATCTATCATGAGGCTTCCACTGACCCTTTATGGCAAATTGCAATGAAATAGGAACTTGATGCATTATCTAAAAACCATACTTGGGACTTGGTGACTCTTTCCCCTGGGAAATCTGTGGTTGGTTGTAAGTGGATCTACAAGATTAAGACTCGCTCTGATGAGTCCATTGAACGCTACAAAACTCGTCTTGTTGCAAAAGGTTTTACATAGGAGTATGGGATTGATTATGAAGAGACTTTTGCTCCGGTTGCTCGTATCTCATCTATTCGTGCCCTCTTAGTTGTTGCTGCTGCCAGTAAATGGGACATTTTTTAGATGGATGTCAAAAATGCATTCCTTAATAGGGATTTAAGTGAAGAAATTTATATACAACCTCCTCTTGGTCTCTCTGTTGAATCAAACAAGGTTTGTCATCTATGACGTGCACTTTATGGCCTTAAACAAGCTCCACGAGCTTGGTTTGCCAAATTCAGCTCTACCATATCTTGCTTGGGTTACATGGCTAGTCATTATGATTCTGCCTTATTTCTTCGTCATACCGACAAAGGCACTATTTTACTTCTCTTGTATGTGGATGATATGATCATAACTGGTGATGACTTTAGTGGCATTCAAGAACTTAAGGTTTTTCTCAGTCAGCAATTTGAGATGAAAGATCTTAGACATCTCAGCTACTTCTTGGGTCTTGAAATCACTCATTCTATAGATGGACTTTATATTACTCAAGCCAAGTATGCATCTGAACTATTGTCTTGAGCTGGACTCACTGATAGCAAGACTATTGACACTCCAGTTGAGCTTAATGCACATCTGACTCCCACAGGAGGGAAACCATTGTCTAATCCCTCTCTTTACAGACGCTTGGTTGGCAGCCTAGTTTATCTCACTGTCACTCGTTCAGACATTTCCTATGTTGTTCACCAGGTGAGCCAGTATCTATCTGCTCCACGATCGACTCATTATGCTGTTGTTCTGCGCATTCTTCGATACTTAAAGGGCACTCTCTTCCATGGTCTTTTCTACTCTGCTCAGTCTCCTCTTGTTCTCCGTGCATTTTCTGATGTTGATTAGGCAGGAGATCCCACTGATCGCAGGTCCACCACTAGTTATTGCTTTCTTCTTGGTTCTTCTTTGATCTCTTGGCGAAGTAAGAAACAAACTCATGTGGCCCACTCCAGTACTGAAGCATAATATCGTGCCCTTGCTAATACCACATCTGAGCTTCTTTGGCTACGATGGCTTCTCAAAGACTTAGGTGTGTCAACATCCTCTGCTACTCCTCTTTATTGTGACAACCAGAGTGCTATTCATATTGCTCACAATGATATCTTCTATGAACGGACTAAACACATCGAAATTGATTGTCATTTTATCCGTTATCATCTTATCCATGGTGCTCTCAAGCTGATCTCAGTCTCTTCTAAAGATCAACTTGCAAATATCTTCACCAAATCACATCCTAAAGGACGTCTTCGTACTTTGGTTGACAACCTCAAGTTGGTCTCACATCCACCTTGAGTTTGAGGGGGGCTATTAATGTGTAAAGTGTTATGGGCTTTAGGCCCAACTAGATTACTTGTATAGTACACATTATTGTACTACATATGCTTACTTGTACCGCACACATATGCCTCTTATATAAAGGCACTGATGTATATTCTTTTATCATGAAAAATACAATATAATTCATTCAGTATTTCTAACAGTGGATTGAATAGTAAGGACATGGACCAAGGTGTGAAATGTTGTCATCTGCTCTCATCCGAGGAGCTTGTAGTTCTTCTTCCTTCTTCAGTGCTTCGTTCCCAGGGTTTTCCAAGAGTCCCCCCCTCCTGGAAGGCTTCTTACATTATATATCCCCTTTCAATTGATCTTAGCCCTCTATTTGTTGATCATGCAAGTCACCTTTCAAGTGCTTGTCCCATCAGCCACCTTCCCAAACTTTCTGTGAGTTGCAGCAACCAAAACAGCACTGTTTAGGGGTCATTTCCTTATTAATGGGCCAGAACGTTAGTTGTGGACATATAATGCGAAGGTGATAGTTCCTCCTTTAATTGCTCCTCCACCAAGCTCCCATGACTAACCCACAGTACTTGTCATTTTTCTTGGGATGCTCTGTGAGCCCGCCTTTGATGGCATGCTGCTCTTCCCTTTTATAATCTCAGTTGGCTGAGGACGGGATTGTCCTCAGCAATGCTGCTTGGCAATTTGGACTTTCTCCATTCGTCCTTGGGCATTTCTTCTTCCTCAGCGTGGGCCTTGGGCTTAGTATAAAGTGGGCCGGGGTGGCCAAATTCTTTGACCCCACGTCTATAATTTTTAATTTTTAATTTTAAATAAAATACTAATGGTTACACAATCCTAATCTAAGTAAATTAGTTATCTTATCCATGTTTCCAAGGTTTGTTTGTTTGTTTTTTTTTTTTTTTTTTTAGTGTCTTATCATTTTAAATCTTAAAAAAAAAAAAAAAAAAAATCTTCCTAAAAAAATAAATCTAAAAAAAATTCTAAAATATGGATTAGACCTTTTTTTTAGTGTAGTAATTAAAAAATAAGAAGCATTAGATTACACTATGTCTCTACATTTCTACAATTTAAGATGCATTAAACCTCTTTTTTTAGTGTAGTATACATTACTACAATTTAAGATGCATTAGAATTTTTTATATATATAAATGTTTTATTTTTACATGTAGTGTAATAATTAAAAAAAATAAAAAAGTTGTTGCATTTTTTATAATACACTACACGTACAAAATAAGGATTACATGGATAAGATAAAGAATTTATATTGTAATTAAATTAAGATTTTTATCAATTTAGAAATTATAAGAGTAGAAAAATTATATATTTTTATAAAATCTAAAAATAGGATTACATGGATAAGATAAAGAATTTGGGTTGTAATTAAATTAAGATTTTTATCAACTTAGAAATTATAGGAGAAGAAAAATTATATATATATATATATTTTAAAACCTAAAATTAAAAAAAAAAAATCTATAATATGGTGAAGCCACTTGATACAACCACGACGTCTAAGCCCAACTTTTATTATATTGTATATGATATATATATATATATATATATATATATATATATATATATATATATATATATATATATATATATATATATATATATATATATATATATATATATATATTAAGGAGAGCTTCAAGGTGATTTCCCATCTAAGCTGACGGTAGAAGTTCTTTTTATTTATTTATGAAGTGTTCTTTTATTGGAGACAGTATATCTAAATAGAATTTAACTCAATGCCAAATATTTGCCATTTTGTTGGATAAAGTATCACAATTGCATATATTTGCCATTTTATTGGATTAAGTGTCACAATTACATTATTTTTATTATATACCAATCAAACAAAGTTATTTCAATAATGGTATTTTTTGTTGGGTAGAAAAGGTGATCTTTGCAAAATTTCAGCAAACATAATTAGTTTAAAATTTTGCAAAATTTTTTATTTATTTATTTTTATGAATCATTTCTTTCTTGAGTTTTGAATTCAAGAACAATAAATAGTTAAAAAAAAAATTACAAAGTATTAAATTGAAGTAATCAGAACTGAAAATCATATTATTTATGCCAAACAAAAGTTTACCTCCAAACTAATTTAGACTGGAGGTAACTAAAGTGTTGTGACTATTTACTCTCTTTTCCCTCTATCGCCTTGTTTTTCACCTACCATTCAAACATTGGATAAATTGGTCTATTTGGCTAAAAATTGAAAACAATGTAGTAGAATAATTTTTAAATATATGAATAAAATCATGGAATCTAATTTTTTTTCTTTAAAAAAAATTGCCGAATTACACTACTTGTGCTGACAGAGATGCATACGCGTAGTTAGCAAGCAACCATTAATGTTCGAATAAATAGTACTCCACCACTAGCTCACAAACCATTATTCTATTTCAATAGCTTTACACATCGTTCTCTCCTTCTCTGTGCAGCAACTATGGCGACCTACGGCGGAAGCTCATCTTCTAACACCACGAGGATGGTAACGTTAAAAACCTCAGACGGCGAGGAAATCAAGGTGCCAGTAGCGATTGCGATTAAGTTCGTCCCAGTGAGAGAATTCTTCGTTGGCGACCTTGATCGCCCTGAAGTGGAGAACGCCGCCCCTTTACCTCTCTCAAACGTGGACAGCTTGACTCTCGCCGAGATCGTCTTCTTCAATCAGAGATCGCTCTAGTGGAGGAAGAGCCGTTCTGGGAGCTCCTTTTGAGATACTGGGCGTTGGAGAAAGAGATGCAGGAGTTCGAGACGAGGTTATTTGGCCGACAGAGCGACGAGACGATCGTTAAGGTGGTTAAGGCGGCGGACTTCTTGGAGAACAAGGAACTGCTGGATTCCGTGATGCCGGGCTTTAGGAAGAGGTTTGGACTTGGAGACGACAAGGGCATTGGCTTTGTTTATACGGCTGAAGTAGAGGCAATCCTTCTCAGGAGGGCCAGATTTTGAACGCGTCGATAAGGATCAACAGATCGAGACAACATGGTGAGGAAAAAAAAAAGAAATCATGTTGTTTAGTTTTGTTTGACCCTGTAGTGTTTAAATTAGTTAGGTTATCAATAAAAAGTACTGTTTAAATTACTAACTACCATCACGCACCATTTGTATGATGGTCAGCCCACAAGTACAAGGACCAAGTCAAAGTGCTTGTGGGGGTGTAGAGGAAGGTTGGGATCAAATTTAGAATTAATATTGCACCAAAATTTTAAATATAAAATATTTTACACAAATTTGCTTGGGTGTATTTGGTTGACTTAAAATATTTTACTTTTAACTAAATATTTTATTGCAAAACAAACACTGTAAAATGAAAAAATATTTTCCTGTAAATATTTTACGTCAAAAAAAAATTGAGTGTAAATTACACAACTTTCATTTTTTTTTTTTTTTTGGTATAGTTTGATAATGTTGTTTTTTGTTCTCTTCTGAATTGGAATGTAAATAATTTTTGATAGCTGTATTCAGTTCTATATATTGACGCATTGGTTGCTAGATTCATGCTATTTTCACTTTGCTCCTGATTAAATTTAAATGTTGGTTTTGCTGAATTTAATTGTTTTGATGAAGAATCTTAATGATAACATTATGGTATTACTTTACAAGTTGGCTTGTTTTATATTTATTTTCTTTAGATTGAATAACAATGGTTTTTTGAGATTGTGTAGTTGGAAGTTTAGGGGAAACTGAGAAATGGGTCTGATTTTTTTATTTTTTTTATTTATGATTTATTTCATGTTGGGTTTGTGCATTGAGATTAAGAGTTTGAGATTTTCTATGCAAATTTGAAATTTATCATTGAGAATGAATTGTGGGTTCAAGGAATTTGGGTCTAATTTAGAAGTGGCTTGATGTTTTTAAATGCGTATTTGTTTGTGAATGCGGGATCATACATTGGAGATTTTTACTGATTTGGCAGCCTGTTGCTGGTGGGATTGGTATTAAAAAATAACTTGGTCTTAACGTTTTGGTATTTTACATTGGAAGATAGTTTCAGGTTTTGTGAATGAAAGGGGTTTACATGGTAGAAAGGATTGTATTGAATCACAATACCCTTTGGGATTTGTGTATTGGAAAGTTTAGGGGAAGTTGAAAAGTGGAATAGGTTGATTCATGGTGGGTTTGTGAATTGAGATTAGAGTTTGGGGTTTTCTCTGCAAGTTTGAAATTTAACATTGAGAATGAATATATGCGTTCAGTGAATTTTGGTCTGATTTAAAGGAAGCTTGATGTTTATTAATGTCTATTTGGGAAATAATTGTGGGTCTGCGAATGTGAAGTCTCATACATTGGGGATTTTTACTAATTTGGTAGACTATTTGGTCGCAGTGTTTTCGTATTTAACTTTGGAAGACAATTTCAAGTTTTGTGAATGACAGGTTTATATGATAGCAAGGAGATGAAACCAAAAGTTGTGGAAGTGAACATAAAACGACTGGTGGTGATGCAGGATCTTTTAGAATTCAAAACTAGGTCTTCCTAAGCAACCCAGGCCTCCACACTTAGAAACATAGAAGCTACTGAAACAAATCTGTAATTTGGAACTGGTTGTTTTCTGACTAACAAGCATATGAGATATTGGTACAGGGGGATCCATTTTTAATACTAAGATATATTCTCAAAGATTTAAATCAAACTGATATCATGCTATTTTAAGTTTAGTGTGCATGTCCAGTATAGTACCTTTTGCTGGTACTGGGATGCCTGGGCTTCAGCATGCAATTCAAGTTCAGAGAGTACTCGTATTGTTTGATCTTCACAATAGTCAAATGTCAGTATCAGCTATAAACAAAGCCTTTTCAATATCAACTAGATGACCTTCAAGTTTTCTATGTTCAACCAGGAACTCATCAAGCTAACTTGTTTTCATCTCAAGCTCATGTCGAAATTGGCTTAAAGAAAATATTAGCTTTTTAGTTTCGTTTATGTCCATTGTAGTGGAGGCTGATTCCTGCAACAAGGTAAAATAAAAAAGCAAACCTTCTAATAAAACTTCTTCCCATTTCAATTCATTTATAAGTGCCAAGTTCTCATATATGACATTGTCACCAGATAATCCCAGTTCTTCCTCTTCCTACTTACTGACTATTTCACTGCCATCTCCTTGATCCATGATTCTCTCACTGGTAATGTCATCCTTACCGCTAGAGCAATTAGTTTGCAAATTTCTTACTGAATGGCATTCTTGATGTTTGAACGGATACATACCGCGATGTGCATTAAAATATGGGAGTCTGCTAATAATCTCTCCTACATGGCACCGGTACAACGCAAACAAAGTTAGTTCCTTCTCCACTCTCTCAGTGCAAATATCTTCCAGCAATGATCTGGAGTTTGTAACTAAGTCCAGCATCTCCTGTGCCATAGATAAGGCATCACAATATATCATGTTGAACCTCTCATCCACAGTTTTTTGCATTTACAAAAAACACTCTTCAAGCACAGAAAAAGAGTTTGATATCTCTGCCAACCAAACCATATCGGATTTGATCCTTCAGTAATTCGTTCTCTCCTTTCAAACGTATTGATGAGTTGTGCAGCTTCTTCAATCAAGCTTGCTCTCTCTTACCACCAACTCCTCACCACTTTGCTTCCACATACCAACCAATTGTTTTGCACTCTCATTTGCTTTCAGCAAAGCATTTAACATCAAATCAGCCTCTCTCACCGTAGCGCGGGCTTCGTCAAATTTGGTTAAGAAGCTACTAACATTGTTAATTTTCTCATCAGCGACTACAATTTTAACAAAGAAAGTTTGATGAATGTAAGAGTAACAACAATTTTATTACTGGCCCTTGAAAAATATACTTTGTCTCTTCCAAAATGTTTGTTTCTAACAAAATATATACAAATGCAAGTGGTTCAAGGAAATATGTACCTTGTGACTTGTGAGTAAGAACAATCTCCAACATCTGACTCACTAAGTAGCTTGACTTAACTGAACATGTAGTTTACTAAAAGCACAGAATGCCAAATTCTCCTACTTGAACACTGTTGATATGCAATAATATGAACATATGGTTTAGGCCTGGCTTTCAAGAGGATTAGTAATTTTAATTTTATGAATTGACTTGAAGAATTACATGGAGGTTGGTTCAAAAAGAAGATGGACAGGGCAATTCTAAGGAATTAAGCCTTTATGTTTTGTATTTGATCGTAACTCTCACTAGTAACTGTTAGTATCCTAGCCGTTGTGTTCAAAATCAAAATTTTAGACTGTAATTTATTTTGTATTAATGGGCTACATGTCGTTTTGACCTTGTAGTAGTAGTAGTAGTACTGTTGTTTTAGGTAGATGCATTCGTGGGCTTTTTTGTGTAGGCAGATTGATGTACAGCACAGGGAAGGCAATTTGGGTTTCGAACAGAGGAAGGAATTTCAGGCCCAATGCGCCACAATTACTCAATTGCAAACCCATTCCAGCAGCTATAACATATGCGGGGCAACTCTTTTATTGGAATTGGAATGATATGAATGACTTGCAACTCTTTAATTTGGGGCCAGTATGGTTCTTTTTCTTTCTTTTTTTAATTAAAAACTAAAACAATGTGAGTGTACATATTTTTCCCACACTCTTAAAATTAAAAATGCCTAAAATATTAGAGTTATGCTAGTATGTTTAAATTTTTATTACATAGAACTTATAAATTGATATGTTAACAATCACAAAAAGAGGTTCATTACTCATTTCTTCTTTTGTTGAAGTATCGTTTTATTGCCACATCAGTTTATAAGTTTTTTACTATAAAATTTGTAACAATTTTAACACTTTCTCCACTCAAAAAAAATTTATGAATTAATAGAAATAAAACCCAATTACTATTAAGTGAATATAAAAAATGCTAAAACTAATACAAATTTTACAACACTAGCTAACTCTAGATGAATTAGTCATAATAAGTAAGAATTAATAATAGATTTGAAATTCTCATAAAAAAATAATAATAGATTTGAAATTAAAAAAATATAATATAAAAATAAACTATTTAAATATAAAAATGCCCCTTTAAAATTTTTGCCTTAAGCTCTCAAACTATATTAGGCCTGCCGTTATTAATATTTTTCTCAAAATAATTTTTAAACCCCACCACTACTAGCTCTTTAATTGGTGGCATCTTTACTGACTGAAGAAAAGAAGAGAAAAACTATAGAGTTGTTTCTGTACGTGGAATGAGTGGTCTGGGAAAAAACACTCTTGCCAGCAGGGGCAGAGCCACATAGTGGCTTGGGGGGGCCGTGGCCCCTGCAAAATTTTTTTTTTTTCCCATTAGACTATGAAGAAAAAATAAATAGGCCCCCCCAACATTCCACAGCCGACCCCCCCACCCATTTCTCACCCGTTCTCCCAACCCTCAATCAAAAATTAGAAACACCATCAAATTTAAAAAAAAAAAAAAATTATCTGTTCTACTTTCAAGCAAAAAAAAAAAAAAAAAACCCAAAAAAAATTTGAACTAAAATCTGAAAAATATATATATATATATATATATATATATATATATATATATATATATATATATATATATATATATATATATATATATAACAAAACCAAGCCCATCCATGGCAAGCCAAGCCCACGGCAAGCCCATTACAGGTAGCTCGCTCACTGCAAGCCCATTCTCAACCAAAAAATAATAATAATACAGAGTCAGAAATTGAACCCAATCAACCCATCACGTCGCTGGCGCCTGGCATCACGTCGCGTCGTCGCTGGTAGAGAGATCAAACCCCAATACAAAAGCAAACCAAACACAAAACTCAGCAAACCAAACACAGAGCACAGAGGTGTTTATCAACAAAAAAAAAAATCCTCAATACACAAACCAAAATCAAACCCAGTAAACCACTTACCCACGGATGGTCACGTCGCCGCCGTCATCGCCGCAGCGAGCTCATCGTCATCGTCGTCGTTCGACTGGTCGCCCTTCATCACAGATCGAAGATCGGAGAACGCAGATCACTCTGCCTCTGCTCCGGTGCTCGGTGTTCGCCGCTCGGTGCTCCCTCCGACCCTCCGTCAAGGTATTTCGCTCTTTTTTCTCTCTGACTCTTTCTTAGTCTCTCGCTCTTTAATCTTTATCTCATTGAAATTAAAAATGAAATGAATAATTGCAAATCGACATCGTAGATGCCGTCATCGGCTCATTGCTCTACACCTCTGCCTCTGCTCCGGTGAGTGGTGCTCGTTGCCTCCTCCGGTAGTCCGGCCCTCCCTCAAGGTTTCTCTCTAACTCTCTCTCAGTTTCTCTCTCTTTATCTCACTGAATGATTGAATAAAGAATAAAATGAAACTTATAAGTTATAAATGAAACTCACTAACTCAACATCTTTTTTTTTTTTTTTTTTTGATGTGGAACTGTGGTCTGTGAGAATCTGATTGGCCAATTTGGCTGACTTTCACTCTCTTTTTTTTTTTGTTTGTTTTGTTTGTTTTTGTCTTTTTAAATTTGGCTGTCCACAGTCCACACACTGTGCTCCCTGGTGTGTAAGCGTGCACTCATAACAATTTTTTTTTTTTTGGGTCCTATTGTACAGCCAGAACAATGTTTGTGTGTGTGTTGTGTGTTTGTGGGTTGTGTGTTGTGTGTTGGGTTGGGCTTGTTGTATTCTATTTGGTTTGGAATTCTTTAAGGCTCAGAAACTTTGAATGGATTTTGAAGTTATTGGGCTTGAGCTTCACATATTACCCAAGTTTCAATTTTGGAATTGAAACTTGGAAAAAAACAATTTAAAAAAAATTTGAAAATCATATAATATAAATAATATCGGTTTTTTTTTGTTTTTTTTTTTTAAAGGACTTCACCATCCAACTTTTATTGATTTATATTATTTTAGTTGCGGTCCATTAGCTAATGGATACAATAGATAGTTAATTAGTTACAGTATCACTATTATACTATAATTAGTTAATTGTATAATTAATGACAAATAAATTAAAGCAATATAGTTTATTGTTAAGCTAAACAACAATAATTAAAACTAAATAATTAAATTAATCAATACATTATAAAAGACAAATTAATTAAATTAATTTTTTTTTTTTTGAGGGGTTATTATTAATTAAAGTTGTATTAAAAATGGGTTGACTATTTAAATTATAGTGGAAATTTTGTTTTTTTCTTGAGTATGAATAACATTCATATAATTAAGTAAAAATTTCTAATTAAAATTTTATTTTTTAAAATTTTTTTCTGGTTAATTTTTGAGTCATATTCTTAAAGCTAAAAGAATTATGAGCAAACGAAAAACAATTGATGCATTCTTTAAGAAAAAAGATGTTAGCAATTCAGAAATTAGGACACCTGTGGCTGTAGAAACAAATGTTAATACTTCAATGCCTGATGAACATTCCTCCAAATGTCCAAAACTTCAATTTGAAGAGATAGATCGTGATCTAGGATCACGTAAACAAATATGTGAATTTCCTATCAACAAACAAGATGAAATCCGACAAGCTTATATCGAAAAAGGTCCATATCAACCTAAAAATATAGACTATCCATATAATGATGATACTCATCATCGTCGATTTCAACCTTCATGGTTTAAGTCACATAAGGATTGATTGGAATACTCACCTTCAATGGATGCGATATATTTTCTACCTTGCTACCTTTTTAGTAAGAAATCAATAGGTCGTCCCGGATCAGAAGTATTCATTTCAACAAGTTTTAATAATTGGAAAAAGGTGAAAGATGGAATGAATTGTCCTTTAATTCGTCATATTGGGAAGGAACCAAACTCCCCACATAAAATTGCTGTGAAATGTTGTGAGGATTTAAAAAATTATTCACAACATATTGACAAGCTAATTGAGAAACAAACGTCAAAAGAATTAGAGAATAATCGGTTGTGGCTCAAAACCTCAGTAGAGTGTGCTCGATGGCTAGCATTCCAAGCTTGTGCTTTTAGAGGTCATGATGAAAGTCTTGATTCAAAAAATATAGATAATTTTATTGAATTGATAAAATTCACATCAACTTTCAATGACAAAATAGTTAGTGTTGTCTTGAAAAACGCTCCAAGAAATGCCAAATATACATCACCCACAATTCAAAAGGAGATTCTGCATATTCTTGCTAGTAATGTGCGAAATGCTATTCGTGAAGAAATTGGGGATGCAAAATTTTGCATTCTTGTTAATGAAGCCCGGGATGAGTCAAAGAGAGAGCATATGGTCATCATTTTGAGATTTGTTGATAAATAAGGTTTTATTAAAGAGCGTTTCTTTCATATTGTGCATGTTAGAGATACTACTGCATTGACTTTAAAGAATGAGATATGTGCTGTCCTTTCTCATTACAACCTCCATATTGAAAATATTCGAGGTCAAGGATATGATGGGACTAGTAACATGCGTGGTGAATGGAATGGATTACAACCTCTTTTTCTTAAAGATTGTCCATATGCTTATTATGTACATTGTATAGCTCATAGGTTGCAATTAGCTCTAGTTACAGCATCTAGAGAAGTAAAAGATGTTCATCAATTCTTTGATCATTTTATTAATATTATCAATATTGTTGTTGGTTCTAGTAAGCGTAATGATAAATTGCAACATGCTTAAGCAGAACAAGTTGAGAATATGATTGCTTCTAATGAAATTGAGACTGGAAGAGGTGCAAACCAGATTGGTACTTTGCAACGAGCTGTAGATACTAGGTGGGGATCTCATTTTCAATCTATTTGTAGTTTGATTAAAATGTTTGATGCTACTTGCAAAGTTATCAACACTATCTCTAAGGAAGGAGCTAACTATAAACAACGCGGTGATGCCGAGGGAGCTTATCAGGTATTAATATCATTTGAATTTATTTTAATCTTGCATTTGATGAAAGAGATAATGGGAATTATTAATGTTCTTTGTCAAGTTTTGCAACAACATTCTTAAGACCTTTTAAATGCCATGCATCTAGTTTCAACTACAAAATCACTTATTCAAGAGTTGAGAGATGATGGATGGGAGCCTTTACTTGCTAGTGTTATATCATTTTGTGAGCAACATGAAATTGATGTTCCTGATATGAATGCTCGTTACACTAAAGGTCGAGGTAGATATCGTTGTCAAGATGATGATTTAACAATGGAACATCATTTTAGAATTGGCATATTTACAGTTGCAATAAACTTTCAATTGCAAGAATTGAAAAGTAGATTTTCTGAGCTAACAACAGAACTTGTCATTCTTAGTGCGGCTTTAAATCCCAAGGATGCTTTTAGATTATTCAAAATTGTTCATATATGCAATTTGGTTAAGAAATATTATCCTCAAGATTTCACTGAACATGAACAAGAACTTTTGGAGTCTCAATTGCAACATTATGAGCTTGATGTGATAAAACATCCAGATTTTCAGAATATGAGTACAATTTCCAAGCTATGTAGGGGATTACAAATTTCAGGAAAGTCTAATATCTATTTTTTGATTGATAGACTTATTCATCTTGTGTTGACCCTTCCAGTTTCTACAGCAACTACAGAACGAGTTTTCTCAACTATGAAGTTGTTAAAAACAAGACTTCGCAATAGAATGGAGGATGAGTTTTTGGCAGATAATACGATAGTTTATATAGAGAAGGAAATTGCAGGGAATTTCACTATAAAGATGATAATGGATGAATTTTATTCTATGAAAAATCGTCGTCAGACATGATTTGATCCGATTGATGACCCGACCTGACCTGAAGAATGGGAGATTTACTAAGGCTTAGTCCATGGAGCGGAGGCTTGGGCCGACACAAAATTTTTGGTCCATTTTTGTAGCCCATTGTGAATCCTGTGCGGATGATATAAAAGCCGTTTTTTTTTTTTTTTTTTTTTTTTTTTGTGATTAGGGTTTTGTCATCTTGTTCTTTTTGAGAAAGAAAAACACTGTAACCGCACATTGTAATTTTCTTTTATAATAGTGAAATTCTTGCAACTCTGTGGACGTAGGCAAATTGCCGAACCACGTAAATATTGTCTTGTGCGTGTGATTGTTTTTCTTTTGGTGTTTTCTTTTCTCTATTTTTTTTGTTTCTCACAGGGTTGGAATTTCGGTTGAATTCCCAACATGTTCAAGTATATGATGATATATGAAAGTTGATAATTTTGTATCCAATAGACTTAAGAATTATATTTAGTATATTTCTGTTATAACCCGGCCCCCCCAAGTATTCATTCCTGGCTACGCCCCTGCTTGCCAGGATGTTTTATGATCACCAACAGCAAGTCAAGGATCATTTTAAGTGTAAGAGAGAGAGAGAAATGAATAAATAAATAAATAGTGTTGAATTTGATGTGATAAATAAGAAATGAGATGTAGTGAGAGGTAAAATAATGTGTTGAAGCAGGAACTTTTTGTGTTAAATTATGTACTTTTTTAGAATCATGATGCTAATGATCCTATGAATCTTCAAGGTTATACTTGCATTGTAGTTTAGTTTATAGTGTTTCTGAGATTTTGGTCTGTCCTTCTATGAGAAAGAAACATTTAAGTGCTTTATTTGGTACAAGCTGCAACATTGGTAACGGAAAGAAGAGGGAAGTGGGAATAAACGAATCTCCTTTTACAACATGTGGAGTCACCCAGGCCTTAAATAAATAAAAAAATATAAATTAATTAATTAAGAATAATAATAATAATAATAATAATAATAATAAAAAGGCAACTTGAAGAAGTTTTCTTGTCAATCAAGGCAGCTTGAAGAAGTTTTCTTGTAAAAGAAAAAATAAAGGCAACGTGAAAATAAATAAATAAATAAGTAAAGTACGTTACTGCCCAGGGCATTTTTGGCCATCAATAAAAAATTCATTCCCACTCAATTCTCTTCCCATTTTGAGGAGAAAATATTTTGGCGGGCTCGGAAAAAAAACACTTGACTTCACCATTTATTTTCTTTCCTCTCTACCTAACCAAACATACTCTAAAAAAAAAATTTACTTCCCATTTTCTCTCCAAAATTTTCTATCCACCCTGTTTCACCTCTAAACAAATACATCCTAAGTGTTCGTTTTGGACAAGTTGAAAATTTCAACTTATTTTTCTACTATTCATATTTCTAACTGTACTTTTTGATACTATTAATGAGTCTCACCGTACTATTCAACTAACTTTTACTTACTTTTAGCAAAAAAATTTTAATTTTAACTAAATAAGTTGTTCTCAATTAGATACTAAGATGGCGTTTGGATTGCGTTTATTCTCCCTGAGTCTGCGTTTTGTTTTGTTTTTTTTTTTTTTTTTTTTTTTTTCCCAGCGCCTCTTGCACTGTTCATGGGACACGAACAGTGCATCAAGGCAAATATACAGTGTTTGAGGGAGTGAACAGTAACCCAAAAATTATTTTTTTATTGTTTTCAACAATAATTTTTCAATTTTCAGCAAAATAAACAATATCCAAACACACCTTAAGTCACGTCTGCTGTAGTGAAGACAAGTTATTTTTTTGGTATAAACGGTAAAATCTATTGATTTCCATTAGTATTATATGTGTATGATCGGATTGTGCCAAAGTGTAGGGATATCATTGCCTATGGGCACAAAAAACTAATTTTGAAAATACTAGCCAGCAGACTTAAAGCACATGTAGCAGTTGAGCTAAATAGCTATATAACTATTTTAATTCTACCAAAACACGAAAATAACCCATACAGCAGTGGAGCTAAATGTATTTTTTTCACCTTCATTGCTATAGTGCACAGCTATCTATGACTGTGCACTGTAGCTAAAAGCTAAAAATAATAATTTTTATTGCTAACCCGGATTAAAAAACATAAAACGCAACAAATGAAACTCATGCAAAGCACAACCACTTAATTTGATTTCCATGGCTCCACCACTCTCCACATCGATTCAAACAAGCTATGGCCACCAATTCAAACCGCAACAACAAAATCCACACCGATTCAAAATGCAAAACTCAACAACTGAAACCCAAGCAAAATGCAACCACCAATTTGATCTCCATGGCTCCACCACTCTCACCGATTCAAACAAGCTCCAGCCGCCGAAACTAATTCAAAAACCCACCACTAATTCAGCAACCCACAACGATTCAGCAACCCATGCCGATTCAACCCACCTCTGAAATCCAGCCACCGATTCAACTTCAATACTGGAATTGAAACCCAACCAACACACCTCTGAAACCCAGCCGATTCAAACCACCTTTGAAACCCACGCCAATTCAAGCCACTGATTCAACCCACCTCTGAAACCCAGTCGATTCAAACCACCACTTTAAACCAATAAACACCGATTCAACCCAACCAAAAACAACCGAGTGAAGAGAAAAAAAAATAGAGAGAGAAAAGGAGAGACAGAGAAATAGAAAGATAGTCAGAGAAGATGGAGAGTCAAAGAAGAAAGGGAGAGATAGAATAAAATATTAGACGATTGAGACGATAATAGGTTATCATGATGATTGAGAAATTTTTTTAGTCAAAAGATAAATTTGTATATATATAATTTGGGGTTAAAACAAAATATTATCGTTACTCTAGTTTCTTATTTGCTATCATAATGATTGAGAAATTGTTTTAGTAAAAAAAAAATGTACAAGTATAATTTGGGGTTAAAAAAATCACTTGTTAACACTAGACGATTATTTGCTATCATGTGGCAATGGCGGTGGAAGAGTTGCCGACGACGACAGCGGTGGTGGCATTGGTGGTGGAAGAGTCGGAGACAGCAATGGTGGCATTGGCGGTGGAAGAGTCGGTGACGGTGGCGATAGTGGCAGCGGTAGCGGTTGCAGATGGTTGTAATTTTTGTTTATTGTAGTGAATATATTATTTTATTATAGTATATATATTATTTTATTGTGATATTTATATTATTTTATTGTATTGAAAACTAAAATAGATTCACTGCTACAGCATGTGAGTAGGTAAAATAGATAAAGTAACTTTTTGTGATGCCAAATAGCTAAATTTTTAACTTTACTGCTGTGGATGCTCTTATAAGTTATAACTCGATTCCATAAATTTAAAAAAAAATAAAAAATAAAAAGTTATAACTCGATGATAGGGACACTTTTTTTTTCTTTTTTTGAGGAAGATGATAGGGACACTTGGCTTCGCCTACACCTGTAAAAGCTCATGCAATGAGTATTTGTTGGAGGAGAAAAAAAAAAAGACTCAGTTACTAATCTAGGAGCTTGGAATTTAAAGGCAGCTAAATTATAAGGGAACAATAGAGTAACTCTCGTACAAGAGATGGTCAAATAGGGAAATATCTATGTGTGTATAAGACGTTTCTATTATACACACATTTTTTCTCAGCAAAAATTATGCACACTTTTTTGTTAATGTCCATTCACCCAAAAAAAAAAAAAAAAAAAAAGTATATGTTCATATGTATCATAGATAAATACATATACTCATAAAATATATAAATTTTTTATATAAATAAATCTATTTAATAAAAATAGGTTGCTGTGCAAAGCAACCCAGCAACAAGAAAACAAAGTTAAATAGATAAGCCTAAGAAACGTTTGCTAATAATAGTTTTATCAATAACATTTTATTAATGTGATTTTTTTTTTTTTTTGGGTACAAAGAGTCAATTTATTAATGTGATTTAAACTCTACTAAATCTTGGAATTAAGGATTTGCCTCTCTCTCTCTCTCTCTCTCTCTCTATATATATATATATATATATATATATAACCGAAACCTTTGACTTTTTGTTAATCTCTCCAGAACTCGCCACATCATTATTATTTTTTTTAAACAATTTTCCACATCATTATTCATTTAAAATTCTTTTCACCAATTTTTTTTTTTTATTAATTCATCTCGCAAACCTTAAAGCTCACGCAAGTCCTCTCTCTCTTTCTCCGATTTCTTTCTAATAAAATCCTAAACAGCTAAACTGATTAGCTCACCACCACAATCAATGTCTTCCGCGGTCTCTCTTAACTTTCAATCTCTCTGTATTTGAGCCACAATCACCAAACCATAGAAAGAGGCCTCTTTCTTTGGAAAACCCTAAAGAACTGTATTTAAGCCACGACCACTAAACCATAGAAACTATTATTAAAACCTCAATTAGCACGCAACACCAAACTATTACATGCAAATAGTAGCAGACACACAGAGAGACGGTTGAAAAATGAAATAGTTATTGATGAGTAGCAAACACACAGAGTTACTGATCTTTTCTCTCTCTTTAGTGTCTCACACAGTCACTCTCATCTCCTCTCCCTCTCTCCAGAACGTTCCAAGCTCCTCTCTCTCACACCTCTCTCTAGCTTCTCAACAATGCACAGTACCGGATCTCTATCACCACCACTCCCACATGGCAACCTCAAAAAAGCTTTGCGCAAGTTCACGTACCGAATCTCTGGCTTCTACGTTGGTACCGTTGCGCGAGTTCACTTGCGTTATGGAGAAGCTTGAGGTGAGGATCGTTGAATTGCTTTGTATGCAGTGGGGTTAGAGAATCCTATAAGGGAGGATCCGACCCGGTTTTTTTCACTTATGTGGATTACTGAAGGTGTACCCAGTAATAAACCGGTGTTATTGGGTGGGTTTTACCAATATATTGTAGGGCTACAGCATCAAATCAGGTGCTGGATTTGCTGGGTATTTTAATGGGTTTGCTGGGTATGTTTAATGGATTTGCTGGGTTTTTTTTTTTTTTTTTTTATATGTAATTTGGGTTTTTGGTTCCTGTTGGATTTTGGTGGGCATGGTGGTGGTAATTGGGTTGTGTGGTTGTTGAGAGAGTGACAGAGAGGTAGGACAAAAATGAGAGAGAGAGAGAGAGAGAGAGAGAGAGAGAGAGAGAGAGAGAGAGAGAGAGAGAGAGAGAGAGAGAGAGAGAGAGAGAGAGAGAGAGAGAGAATTTTTTATTATTTTATTGTATAATTTTATGGGTGGCAAATGGGCGGGTTTGGAGTGGACATAATTGGGTTGGGTATATAAACTCATTTAACTAATTTCTTCTAACCCAAATCCAACCCAACCCAATTATTATAGGTAAACCCTAACCCACCCAATTACCCAATTATCAAAATTACTAAAATGCCATTAAAGTGAAAACCCAACACTTTCTCAGCAAAATTATTAAAATTACCAAAATGCCAAATAGGATTCATGGGTTTGTCCCTAAACCAATAAAAACTGTGATTTTCCTTCATTTTCTCAGCAACCAAACACAACCCAACCTCTAATTATTAACCCCAAAAACAAAAACACTAATCAAAGCCAGAAATTTCGATCTCAAAGCCAACCCACAACCACAACAATAAAACCCACAACAACCTAAGCCAAGAAAATCAACAAACAGCCACAAAAGAAAAACTCAGGCAAGATCGGCAAAAGAAAGAAAAAACTCAGGCGAGATCGGTGAGGAGTGGAGGAAGAAAGAAAAAAATTGAAAGGGAGAAGAGAGATCGGCGCTGGGTAGTCGAGATCGGCGCTGGGTAGTCGAGATCAGTGAGGTGGGCACTCAACTCCATAGCCTCCAACCCCATTCTCTCCGCCTTCGTTCTCCTCCGCCGCCCTTTCCTCCATAGCGTCATGGTGGTTTCGAATGGAGAAGGCTGATATGGTTCCTAAGAAGCGAGACTCGATGGTCTCAGTGCTGTGTTTGTTGTGCCTCATTATTCTCTGAGAGAGAGAGAGAGAGAGAGAGAGAGAAGTGTTTAGAGGCCGAGAAAGTGAAGGAAACTTAAATGTCTGAGGGATTTTTTTTTTCAATGTTTTTTTTTTGAAGCTTTTTTTTTTTAATGTTATGGGAAGGGTTGAGTTAAATTTTGGGTTTTTTTTTTTTTTTTTTTGGTTAAATGGGATTCAATGGGTTTTTAGTTAAACCCAATAATTATTGGGTTTAATTGGGTTGATATCCATTTAACCCAACTAATAATTTGGTGGGTTTGGATTCAATTAGAATTAGTGGGTTTGGGTGGGCAAATGGGTTTGGGCTTATTTTGTCACCCCTATATAATTTATATTATTTTAAATAAAAGTTGGGATGTTAGGTGTATTGTAAAATTGTATGATATAATAGATAAAGTAACTTTTGTGATGGTAAAATAGAATAGTTTGAAGATATGGGATGTAAATGCTCTAATGAATTGTTTAGAAGGCAACGAAAAGTTTCGAAGTTTTGCAATTTCTGACATATGTGTTATTATTTATTAATTATCCATATTAATTGTTTGGTTATGTTACAGTCAAGGGTGAAAGGTTTTTATTTGAATACTTTGTCTTGGTTTTTGGATCCTTTGGGCATAGTTTGATATGATTAGGCAAAGTGGCTGTGCATAATCCACTATGCCATTTAGAGTACTTAATATGTACATTTTTTATTGCATAGAGTGTATTTGATTTATGCATAGGAACTAAAGGTAGCAGCATCGAATATTGAGCTAAAGCAATAGAAGGAGGTCATAGCATTGATGAATAGCTACAAGATTTGAAAGCGATTGAAGGCGCTCCCTTTCTCAAGCTTTCTTGCTTCTATAAATTGTGTTTGGAGGTTGCCTTGGACCTAGCCAATGCACCACTCAAAAATTTCTTTAAGATTTTTTGCATAATTTCTAATACCTTTTAAAAATTAGGAAGGATTAGGATCTTTATAGACTAATCTCAAAATCCCAAATTTTTGTTAGGTAAATCAATTGATTGACTAGAGGTTTTGTGTAGATTACCGTGTAGAAGTTTATGAAATGACAGTTGGATTTGGGGAAAATAGAGAGATTGCATAGAAATGGTGAATTAGTTTTTTTTTTTTTTTTTTTTGATTGATTGTATTGAAGTTTTTCTGTTGATGTATGAGTTATGCTAATGAGTACCTTTAGAGCACTGATTAAAAATCCAGTTAAATAAAATTTTTATGGGAAAAGAAAAAAAAAAAAAAAAGCAATTAATGTTTTTAACAGCTTTTTTCATTTTCCATAAAAGTGATGTCAAAACTTTCTTTAACTGGATTCTTAACCAATACCCTAAGAGCACTCATAAGCATTTCCGTTAATGTATTTGATTCAATTCGTGGACCTAAATTTCAGTTTGGATTGTATATTTGTAATACATACATGTATGTGATTATAGTTTGTCAACGAGAGCATGAGCTCACCCTTGCCCAACAAGCACAGCTTTATGGACTTTCTTCTACACCTGAGCTCTTGGAATGAAAGTAACAATCCTGAATCAAATTGACTGTATAGCTGATTTGATATCTGGAGTGTATATTCACAGCATTACACCTGTTATATTGTTGTCTCCTTTAGTTCTATCAATATACCAAGCATGTGGGCACCAACTTTCTATACTTTTGTGTTTTTACTTTTGAGAATTAATAATAACATTCTATCTTTTATAAATACTAATAATAATAAAAATGTAATGGTTAATGGATAATTACAATATTTTTTTATAGTATTATATATTATGTTTAAACTGATAAATTTTTTCGTGCATTTCACAAATTAATAATGCTAAGTGCTAACTATCAAAATAAATAATGAGAATTAATTTTAGAAATCTTTTCATAAGAAAATGATAAAGTAATTAATTTTGTTGACAATTTTTTATATTTTTCATAAACCTCGTATCAAAACTTTTTTATTATAATTTATTAACAATAGCCCTAAGGTATCCATTAACATAACTCATAACTAATAGTATCTATTTTTCTCTTTTTTATTATTATTTTAAACCTTTTTTTAATCACTTTATTACTCACATCTCAACCTCCTCAGTTTTCACATTATCTCTTTATATATATTATTATTTTCTTTTCCTTTTCTCTTTGCTACTTTTTTCCAGACAAAATTGTCTTTGCTACTTTATGTATCTGAGTTTTTTTTTTTTTTTTTAATAACTTTAAATTCTCTTTATTTGATTTTTTATATTTAAGTTTCTTAATCACCAAGCTCCATTCACCTCCCTCACTGAATTAAAGAATCGGAAGAATTGGAAAATTCATTAGAAGAAGATCTTAGACAGGAAGTTTATAGGCAAATTTACATGTTTGCGATAAATCAAATACTCAGTTCCCCGTTAACCATTTTTCATTTTTACTGCGCATCAATGGCGAACCAAGACGCAATCCTAAACTCTACCGCAACCAGCACGATGAAGATAACGCTGAAATCCGCTGACGACAAGCTATTCATGGTGAAGGAAGCCATAGCGATGGAGTTCGGCGTAGTGAAGTTCTTCCTCGAAGACAGCACCGATTTGGAGAGCACCGTGATCCCTCTGTTAAACGTGTCCGGCTCCGTTCTTGGCCGTGTCATCCACTACTGCGAAAAAAGCCTGAGTCTCCACTCGATACTCCCTCCGTCGACTGTACTTCATTCATTTGAACGAGTAGCAGAGTTGATTTTGGATGACGAGAACGACAAGAGCATCGTTGAGCTGGTTAAGGCAGCCGATTACTTGGACATCAAGGTACTGCTGGCATTCTTGATGCCGAGCTTCAAGAGGAGGTTTGGACCCGGAGACGATAAGGGTGTGGAATATGTTTATACGGAGGATGCAGAGGCACAGCTTCTCGAGTAGGTTGCGTAGGCTTCTGAAGCTGCTGGCTTCTGAAACTTTCTTCTAGTTTTATATATATACATTCTTTTTTTTTTTTAATGTGTGAATCTCTTGATTCCTTGAATAACGGGTTAAGTTCGCTTGACTGAACTGCTGAATTGTAATTAATATAGTCTTTAGATTGCTCTCTTCAATTCATTCTTCAATCTTTATAGTGATGCATTGGTTGCTAGAGTCATAGAGTCGCACTGCCTTTCATACCATTTTCATAATTCTTCAATCTTTATAGTGATGCATTGGTTGCTAGAGTCATAGGGTCGCACTGCCTTTCATGCCATTTTCATAATTCATACATGGTTTTGTTGAAATTTATTTGTTTTGATGAAGAATCTTAAAGATTACATTTTGGTGTTACATTACAGTTAGCTTACCTTAGAGTCGGCTTGAGTTAATGATATACAGTTCAATCGACAATTAATAGAATTTGAGTCTTGCAGAATTGGGATTGAAGTAGCAAAATCAAGATGTCGTGGACGTCCTCTTTTGTGTATCGAAATCTGAACTGTGTTCACTTGGTAGTGCTCTTTTGTGTCATAATGTAGTTCCATTTCGTGATGGCATAATATTCTTTGCTTTTGGAAAACTGGGTTGGCATAATTCTTTGGCCTCACACTTCACATATTGATGATTTGGGCTCTCATCAACAGCCTCTTTCTTCTCACTACCAGGCATCTAACATTAATATGAGAAATTTGTTTGCTTCACATGTGTTGTATTACTTTTTTTTTTAATTTGTTCATTGTTTACAGCCAAGTCAGGTATGGTATATTTATCTGGATAATGATTGCGTAATCTGTTCCAATTGTTGATTTCATGGATATTAGAACATTTAAATCTGTTGTTGATGTAGTGCACCCATTTATGAAGACATTATCTGAAGATTCCGATAGACATTCTAATTTGCTTATAAAAGGATACCCGCTAGGACAGGGCAGGGGTAAAAAAGATACGTTTGGGAAGAATTTCTAACTAGTCTTCTCTCACCATCTAATAAGCAAAGAGAAGAAATTCGAGAGTTGAGGGATGAAAAGGTCACTGAGAGACTTGGCCAAGTTCAGCACAAGAACAGGTGCTTGAATAGGTGATTCTAGATTGAAAGTTCAATTAGTATATAAAACACTATAAACGTTTAGACCCCTAATTTACAAATTATCAATTCAAGTTTAATGTCAAACAATTAATGTGCGGAATATGAACACAAGCTTAACACAGAATTGATAAACAATCTAAACCAAATAAAATCACATCTACAACAGAAATTAAATGGTAAAAATTAAGAGAAGAGAGATGCAAACACAAGGACAACACACGATGTGTTATCGAAGAGGAAATCGAAACCCTCGGCATAAAACCTCTTTGTCGCCCTCCAAGCGGTAAATAATCCACTAAAGAATGTAGTTGGGATACATGAACAGCAGAAGACCCTCCAAACCTAATCTACCCAATGTAACTAACCCCTCCAAGCTCCTACTCCAACGAAGTTCCGCCGAATCTATTTCTTCTTTAACTTACCGGATTTCGCTACTTGACCATAGCATCTACCAATATGAAATTGGTCCCTTCTTAACTGCTTCCCAAAGCACCAAACAGCATTCTCACAGATATGGGTATGGTGAGAAAATGATTTGGTAATGTACCTCTCAAGGATTTAACAATGGAGATGAAGAGAGTAGAGGAATTTGAAGAGTCTTCATGTGAAGATTGTAGATGAATCAATCTTGTTTTTCTCTAGGGTTTCTCTCTCAAAATTCTCTCTGGAAGCTCTCTACATTTTGTGGGTATAAGGATTTATATATAGTAGGGTGAGAAGGAATGTAAAAAGTCAGTTTTTCCCAAACATGGTGGTCTAGCGACTTGGCCTCGCGACTGGGCTGAGTCGCGAGTTCAAGCCGCAAGCTAACGGCCTAGCCAGCCTAGGACTTTTGTCCTGTAGTGCAATAGCTGGCATGACTCTTCAGTTCCCCTGCATGCTTCACGCGTGTGCCAACTTTGGCGGCTTATCAGTCGCGAGTCACCCACGAGTCCAGCCACGAGTCTCTGCATCCTTGCACAATCTTGAGCATTTCTTCACACTCTCTTACTCACTACCTTTACATGATTCCCACCTAAATACAGGGTTACTAATTGCTAAAATACAAGCAAATTTGGCACGGAATAAAGCCAACAAGATGGTTGATAAAATTCAACCTTACATAGATGATATTTGGAACATGAGACTTGGAACAAAACCATGTGCTGCCTTCTTAATGATGGATACCAACAACAAATATGTTGCTTCCCTCTAGCGACAAGGATGTGTCTTTTGCATGTAAGAAACTGAAAATTATACAATAATCAACTAACCAATCTGCAGCTATTAATGGAAAAACAGCACAAAGAGTCAAAAACAGTTATGCGACAAGCCATTACAAATGAAACAGACCCCTACAACTATACAACCATAAAGATGACTGAGGATACTACTCTAAAATGCTGAGTGCAGCAACTATTCTAGCAAATTAGGAATGAAATAGTAAAGCAAGTACTGAGTGTTCTTTAGCAACAGTTCCAACAAGAGTAGATACCCCAACTCCTATGGTTGCTCCAACTCCTGACCAAAAGAAAGTCCAAATATTATCATTATAAATGTAAATTTACAACTATCTGAATGAAAAGATCTATCTATGTTTTAGCACTTGGACATACTGGAATTTGTTTGAAAAGTTAAAATCACAAGAATGAGGTGCTCCCACCCCCTCCCGAGTATTAAAATTTCAGATTCTATTACAATGAGGAGGCTCCTGATCGATTTGATAGAAAAAAGTTGGAGAAAATTCAGAAGAATGTCAATTTCGATCAATTTTGTTAAAAGTGTACACTTGCTTGGTACCAAAGTGCACTCTCCAACACCATGTGAGATATTATAATGGCCTGAGCTTAATAAACCATACCATTTTCTGTTAAAGACTCTTTGGCTAACTAGGGAATTCATATTGGAAAATGAAAGTTTGATCATATTAAACTTCTAAATTAGAAGTAAACACAATCAGGGTTATACCTCTGAATCTCACAATTTGAAAGCTCGAATGTGTGTTAAAAAACACAAGAGTTTGTTTAGACCCCCAATTTAAAGTTACGACTTGGTTGATTTTACACTAACTTAATACTAAATGCGGAATAGTGTAAACACAAGCAAGAGAGCTACTCTAATCCATATTTAAAGCAACACAGCAGTAAAATAAAATAAACAAGAATAGGAAAGAGAAATACAAACACAGATAATATGCTGATGTGTTATCGAAGAGAAAACCAAAGAACTCGGCGAAAAACCTCTTCGCCACCCTCCAAGCGGAAATCGATCCACTAGACAATCAGTTAAGATACATGGGTTAGCAAGAGACCCTCCAAGTCTAATCTACCAGATGTACCTAAGCCCTCTAAGCTCCTACTCCAACAAGGTTTCTCAAAACCGTGTCTTGTCTAGTTCTCAGGATCCCACAACAAGCTCCATGTTGCATCTGCCATCCTTGGCTTCTTCCAATACTTCCCAGCAGCACCAAACGATCACTTGACACTCTGAAAGGGTGTGGTAAGTGTTTGGGCTATCAACCTCTCAATGGTATGGAAATGGAGAGGGAGGAAATGAGGAAATTCTACAAACAAATATGTAGAGAATTATTGGTATAACAATTTCTAACCTCAAGTGTTTTTGCTAGGGTTTTCTCTCAAAGGCTCTCCTTATCATTTGTGAGTAATGTGGGTACATATAGTGTAAGTATAGAAAGTGTGTATCAGATAGTACAGTCTGGTAGAACAGAATATCTCGCGGGTGTCTCGTAAAAAGGCCTTACACGTGAGATACTCGCGAGACACAGCTGTCTCCATCTGTACTGACTCTTCGCATTCCAGTCATGTGCAAGGCACATGCATCTTTTTGCAGGATGCTTACTCGCAAGATACCCGCGAAAACCCTCATTACTTCAATTGCTTGAGTCTTCACACTCTCTCTCACTATCACACAACCCTTACAATAAATTCCCACAACAAATACAGGGTACATAAAATTGAATAAAATTACAATCAAATTTGGCACAAAATAAAAGCAAATAAAATACATATTTGAAAATCACAACTTTACACAATTCATATTGAAAAACAAAGTACCATACTACATCTGCTAGGTCCTTTTGTCCAACATTATCTCTTTATTGCAACTTGTCTTCACCTGCTTCAACTGTAACTCCATTTCCAACATTTTTTTCTTCGTCAATTCCAACTCCATCTTCAACCTATCAAAATGAGATCTCAATTTATCACTATTTAACAAAAATTGTAAAATTATGTTTAACAAATTATATTGAAGTTAAATTATAAGATAAATTATTAGATGGTTTGGAATTAAAGAAACACCAATTCTATGTGAAATTCTAATCAATAGAGTGTATTTTTTTCTAAAATTCTTTTTTATCTATAATTTTTAATTTTAAATAAAATACTAATGGTTACACAATCCTAATCTAAGTAAATTAGTTATCTTATCCATGTTTCCAAGGTTTTTTTTTTTTATCTATTTCTTTTTATGAATCATTTCTTCCTTGAATTTTGAATTCAAGAACAATTAATAGTTAAAATTTAAAAAATATATATTAAATTGAAGTGATCGAACTGAAAACCATATTATTTATGCCGGACAAAAGTTTAGCTCCAAATTAGTTTAGACCAGAGGTAACTAGGCAGTTGTGGCTACTGCCCTCTCTTTTCCCCCCAATGGCCTTGTTCTCTACCTACTAAACGATGGATAAAATTGGTCTGTTTGGATATTACTTATTACTAAAAAACTGAAAATATTGTAACAAAATAATTTTTAAATATGTGAATACCTAGATTTTAAAAAAAATGCTAAATTAAACAATATATAAATCCGGCCAAAATGGCCAAATACCACAATTTTTGGAAATTTTAGCAAAAAAACACTGTTTCAGAAATAAATGGCAAAGTACCACTTTTTCTAGAACTCGAGTTTCAGAAACTCGAGTTCCTCATTAGTTTTGCCATCGTGGCACTGCTGAGTTGGATTTGTGCGATTAAAAAAAATTATGCGGTACTCGAGCTTGGTAAACTTGAGCACCATGCAACGCAGTACTCGAGTATACCAGGCTCGAGTACCATTTAAAAAAAAAATTTACACAGTACTCGAGCTTGGTAAACTCAAGTACTGTGTAATTTTTTTTTTTTTTCTTTTCTTGTTTGGGGATAATCAACAAATAAACATAAAGATAAAAATAAGTAGCTTTTTTTATGGTTTTATTTATTTAAATAGAAGCATTGTAAAATATAGAGATTTTACTTTCGAAATATGAATTTAATTTCTACATTAATTAAAACTAGTGTATGACACGCACAATGTGCGGGTTAATTAGTTTTATTTATTTATTTTGAATTAGGATACTCCTATTTGTTATTTATGGTAAAATAAATAAAACTCTCTAATTTATAGGTATGGTATCTTAAAATTTTAAAGAAGCTCTATTAATATGGTATTACAATTTTCACTTATTTTATGAAGCTAACAAAATGAAAATGAAGTGACGATAATTATTTTAGAATACCTGTCATCACTCACTTGAAGTGTCAATGCTAGGTTTGTAATGCCCTTGATAATAATAGCCTTCAATCTTCTATATGATCCAATCCTTAATACATATTGGGTTACACATCACCCACATAAGTAATAACCACTAACCTTATACTTAATAACTGCTAACCATATACAAAGTATATGGTAAACTTCATTCTCAAAAAAAAGAAAGTAAACTTAATAAATTTAATATTGTGTTTTAATTTTAGGACCCAATATATAATGATTGTTAATTTTTTAAGTGAAAGAAAAAATAAAAAGAGTGATTAGATTCTTATTAAAAATAAAAGCAAAAAAATTGTCCTAGTGTAAATAAAGATACATATTGGGTATTTTGTGAAGCATGAATCTTCGAAGAATGTTCCTATTAAATGACTTTTACTGTTCTCAATCCCATCCATGATTGAGATTTATCTCACCTCTACTATTCCTATAAAGTTACTATTCCTATAAAGTTACTTTTCCTTTCCGCCATATTCTTCTTCAATTCTTTACTTCTTCCTCGTTAGTGAGCCTCTGTGAACTCCCATCACATCTTTTTTTTTTTTTTTTTCCTTTTCACCATGCTTTTCTGCTAACATTTTTAAGTTTCAGTTTTTTCTTTTTTTAGTAATCATTCAGTCTCATGAAAAATAGCACATGAAAATATTCTCACCTTTCAATTGGCTGCAATAAATCCAACAACTTTCTTACCATAGTAAATTATTCTTGCAAAGCGAACATTAATTTGAAACTTCTATCACTTTTTGTAGGGAAAAAATGGTTCAAAAGGTAAATATAAATTGAGAGAGGTTTTGAATGGAAGATGGCCGTTGTAGTTAATTTCGCAACTACCTAAGATCACATTGTTTCGGATTTCTATTAATTGGCTGAAAGAGTTATGGGCGGTGTTTATTGATAAAAGTTGGCAGACAATAGTCCGCTTAAGCATTTTTTAAATCTAACGGTTCCTAAAGCATTTTTCTTTCAATGGCAAAGGAATGCAATGCTTGATTTTTTAAATCCTGAAGACATGAAAGGCACAACGTTTCGCTTTTTATTCCATGCATTTGACTAGTAGCGTGGCAGATTTTTAAGTGGGGTTTTTTCCTACTTGTCACAACCTCCTCCTTAATTGCAGGGAAAGGTTTCTGCTATTATATATAGTAGCTAGTCGCTAACCCGGGATTATATAACTCTATCTATACATGCTTGGGGAGGATCCAAACGGCCAGAATGAGATTTTTTTTCATTGCCATTAGCATTGAAGTACTTAAAGATACACTCACAGGTACCTTTTGCATTTAATAAAATTCTTATTTTTTTTTCAATAGAGGCTCATCAAAAGAGGAAGTGACACAATTTTTGATTCAGAGCCGTTTACAAAGCAACAATTTCGTATAAAAATGTGCAATATATATGAAACAATGAAAACTCAATTTCGTATCAAAATCCCAATTCTAACAAAATCACATATGAAACAACAATGAACTCAATTCAAAACAAAGCAAACAATGAAACAATATAATAAAAACTCCTTTGAGGCACTGTTCTATTTAAACTAATTTCAATTTGAATTTTAATCCATATCAATAAAAGGAAATTGAAATTTGAAAAAGACCATATCTATAAATGTAGAAGATGCAATCCCTTGTCATATACTGTCTTCCAAATCAACTTTCTTGTAGCTTCATGTAGATCTAAAACACAAAGAGAACTAAAATATCCTTAATTTTCATGGGTCAAATAATTTGGTTAAGAATTAGAACACAATCACTTATTTAACAAATAAGGGCAAAACATCACATCACTGTGAATAAGGTATTATTTTTCTAAATTTGAAAATTAATTAATTGGTGGCATGCATGTTATGTCATAGGCAAATAGTTACCATGATTTAGAATTCTTAAGCAAATCTAAATATCCCCAAAAAGCATATATTAATCTCCAAAAGACATAAGCATATCATTTACCAGGTTGGACAACTATATTAATAGACAAAAGTATTCAATTTCTTGTGACGTCTGAGTATGCCTATGGTTGTAATCATCGGCATGGCAAAGTATGCAATTTCTTGTGCTTCTTTTCCATTGTATCATAACTTGATTCTTAAAAGAAGAAAGGACCTTAATACCTCTTGCTCATAAAAAATTTCCACTAATTTTGTGCCAAGATGTTAGGTAGTAGTAGTGCAAATTAAGTGACTAATATGTTCACTATTTAACACCACACCACACTTAGGGGTATTGTGGAGCTTACTCCTAATCAGATCGTCAATTCTTCTTCTTCTTCTTCTTCTTCTTCTTCTTCTTTTTTTTTTTGTGGTATTCATTAAAAAAAAATTCATTAAAATGAGACACCTATTCAGCAATCTTGAACAACCATACTAACCAACCAAAACCTTCAAAACAAAAATAAAATCGCCACAAAATCCAAATAAACATAAAGATAAAAATAAGTAACTTTTTTTATGTTTTTATTTATTTAAATAGAAGCATTGTAAAATATAGAGATTTTAATTTCGAAATGTGAATTTAATTTATATATTAATTAAAATTGTTCATTGTTTTCTCATAAAAATTGTTTATTGTTTTCTGTATAAACAACTTCTACGATTTTGCATAAAATTATTTTCTGTTCAACATTATTTAAGAAATTGTTCACTCTCTTTTTCGCATAAATTATTTTCTGTTCACTATTTAAAAAATTATTCACTATTTTCTCATAAAACACCTAGTGAAATCATGTTTTCTAAATTTAAACGCCAAATCTGAATGCTTTTTCATGTTTAAATTTCACAATAATCGAATTTGTTTTTCTGCATTGATAAAATCTGTTTCTACGTTAATAAAATTTGCTCTCCACACATCATGTTTACTGTATATTCGAATTTGCTTACTACATTCATAAAATCTGTTTTTTGTATTAAGTAAAACTGTTCACTGTTTTCTCATAAAAATTGTTTACTGTTTACTGTATATTCGAATTTGTTTCTTTTGTTACAATTTTATATAGTGCTGAGGTTAAGGTGTACGTGACCATATCTACATTACAGCTAATTTCACATCATGTTTTCCTGGCTTACAGAGGGCTGAGACCTTGGGAATTGTTGAATTCCCAATACTAGGTCGCATCAATTAACTTGCTATTTCCCTGGATTCTTTGATTCGGTTTTGATTATGGGTATGTTGTTTTGGTTTTTTATATGGTTTTTTTTTTTTGTTGTATTTATTTTGCATTTGTTTTCCTTCTCTATATTTATTATATGGGCATTGTAAACTTTAGTTAGTTTTGTACATTAAGAAACAATAAACAAGTTCAATGGGCAATATAATCTTTGGGTTTTTATATGATCAACTGTGAAATGTCATGTTGGGGCTGCTGCTATTGTGGATTTTTTGGCGATTTTATTTTTGTTTTGAAGGTTTTGGTTGGTTAGTATGGTTGTTCAAGATTGCTGAACATGTGTCTCATTTTAATTAAATTTTTTTTTTAATGAATACCACAAAAAAAAAAAAAAAAAAAAAGAAGAAGAAGAATTGATGATCTGATTAGGAGTAAGCTCCACAATACCCCTGAGTGTGGTGTGGTGTTAAATAGTGAACATATTAGTCACTAAATTTGCACTACTACTACCTAACATCTTGGCACAAAATTAGTGGAAATTTTTTATGAGCAAGAGGTATTAAGGTCCTTTCTTCTTTTAAGAATCAAGTTATGATACAATGGAAAAGAAGCACAAGAAATTGCATACTTTGCTATGCCGATGATTACAACCATAGGCATACTCAAATGTCACAAGAAATTGAATACTTTTGTCTATTAATATAGTTTTCCAACCTGGTAAATGATATGCTTATGTCTTTGGGAGATTAATATATGCTTTTTGGGGATATTTAGATTTGCTTAAGAATTCTAAATCATGGTAACTATTTTCCTATGACATAACATGCATGCCACCAATTAATTAATTTTCAAATTTAGAAAAATAATACCTTATTCACAGTGATGTGATGTTTTGCCCTTATTTGTTAAATAAGTGATTGTGTTCTAATTCTTAACCAAATTATTTGACCCATGAAAATTAAGGATATTTTAGTTCTCTTTGTGTTTTAGATCTACATGAAGCTACAAGAAAGTTGATTTGGAAGACAGTATATGACAAGGGATTGCATCTTCTACATTTATAGATATGGTCTTTTTCAAATTTCAATTTCCTTTTATTGATATGGATTAAAATTCAAATTGAAATTAGTTTAAATAGAACAGTGCCTCAAAGGAGTTTTTATTATATTGTTTCATTGTTTGCTTTGTTTTGAATTGAGTTCATTGTTGTTTCATATGTGATTTTGTTAGAATTGAGATTTTGATACGAAATTGAGTTTTCATTGTTTCATATATATTGCACATTTTTATACGAAATTGTTGCTTTGTGAACGGCTCTGAATCAAAAATTGTGTCACTTCCTCTTTTGATGAGCCTCTATTGAAAAAAATAAGAATTTTATTAAATACAAAAGGTACCTGTGAGTGTATCTTTAACTACTTCAATGCTAATGGCAATGAAAAAAATCTCATTCTGGCCATTTGGATCCTCCCCAAGCATGTATAGATAGAGTTATATAATCCCGGGTTAGCGACTAGCTACTATATATAATAGCAGAAACCTTTCCCTGCAATTAAGGAGGAGGTTGTGACATGTAGGACAAAATCCCACTTGAAAATCTGCCACGCTACCAGTCAAAAGCATGGAATAAAAAGCGAAACGTTGTGCCTTTCATGTATTCAGGATTTAAAAAATCAAGCATTGCACTCCTTCGCCATTGAAAGAAAAATGCTTTAGGAACCGTTAGATTTAAAAAATGCTTAAGCGAACTATTGTCTGCCAACTTTTATCAATAAACACCGCCCATAACTCTTTCAGCCAATTAATAGAAATCCGAAACAACGTGATCTTAGGTAGTTGCGAAATTAACTATAACGGCCATCTTCCATTTAGAACCTCTCTCAATTTATATTTATCTTTTGAACCATTTTTTTCCCTACAAAAAGTGATAGAAGTTTCAAATTAATGTTCGCTCTGCAAGAATAATTTACTATGGCAAGAAAGTTGTTGGATTTACTGCAGCCAGTTGAAATGTGAGAATATTTTCATGTGCTATTTTTCGTGAGACTGAATGATTATTAAAAAAAGAAAAAACTGAAACTTAAAAATGTTAGCAGAAAAGCATGGTGAAAAGGAAAAAAAAAAGATGTGATGGGAGTTCACAGAGGCTCACTAACGAGGAAGAAGTAAAGAATTGAAGAAGAATATGGCGGAAAGGAAAAGTAACTTTATAGGAATAGTAGAGGTGAGATAAATCTCAATCATGGATGGGATTGGGAACAGTAAAAGTAATTTAATAGGAACATTCTTCGAAAGTTCATACTTCACAAAATACCCAATATGTATCTTTATTTACACTAGGACAATTTTTTTGCTTTTATTTTTAATAAGAATCTAATCACTCTTTTTATTTTTTCTTTCACTTAAAAAATTAACAATCATTATATATTGGGTCCTAAAAATAAAACACAATATTAAATTTATTAAGTTTACTTTCTTTTTTTTGAGAATGAAGTTTACCATATACTTTGTATATGGTTAGCGGTTATTAAGTATAAGGTTAGTGGTTAATACTTATGCGAGTGAGGTGTAACCCAATATGTACTAAGGATTGGATCATATAGAAGATTGAAGGCTATTATTATCAAGGGCATTACAAACCTAGCATTGACACTTCAAGTGAGTGATGACAGGTATTCTAAAATAATTATCGTCACTTCATTTTCATTTTGTTAGCTTCATAAAATAAATGAAAATTGTAATATCATATTAATAGAGCTTCTTTAAAATTTTAAGATACCATACCTATAAATTAGAGAATTTTATTTATTTTACCATAAATTACAAATAAGAGTTTCCTAATTCAAAATAAATAAATAAAACTAATTAACCCGCATATTGTGCGGATCATACACTAGTTTTAATTAATGTAAAAATTAAATTCATATTTTGAAATTAAAATCTCTATATTTTACAATGCTTCTATTTAAATAAATAAAAACATTAAAAAAAAAAACTACTTATTTTTATCTTTATGTTTATTTGTTGATTATCCCCAAACAAGAAAATAAATAAATAAATAAATTTACACAGTACTTGACTTTACCAAGCTCGAGTACTGTGTAATTTTTTTTTTTTAAATGTACTCAAGGCTGGTATACTCGACTACTGTGTTGCATTGTACTCGAGTTTACCAAGCTCGAGTACCACATAATTTTTTTTAATCGCACAAATTCAACTCAACAATGTCACGGTGGCAAAACTAATGAGGAACTCGAGTTTCTGAAACTCGAGTTATAGAAAAATGGCACTTTATCATTTATTTTCGAAACAGCATTTTTTTGCTAAAAATTTTCAAAAATTATGGTATTTGGCATTTTGGCCATATAAGACCGGTAAGTAAACAGTACCCAAAACCCACGGACGGAAAACGCTGAAATGAAATTTCAACGCAATCCGAACGGAGGACTCTGGCACAATCCAAAAGGAGGCGTAGTTAAGACGCAAACACGCTTAAATGTAATTTCAGCAAATCCAAACCACGTTTTATTAGCAAGCAACCGTTAATTTCCCAATAAATAGTATTCCACCACTAGCTCAAGCTCACAAACCATTATTCTATTTCAGTAACCCCACGAGGATGGTAACGTCTATAACCTCAGACGGCGAGGAAGTCCAGGTGCCAGTAGCGATTGCGACGGAGATCGGCATAGTGAGTGAATACTACGATGGCGACCTTAATCGCCCTGAAGTGGAGAACGCCGACCTTTTCCCTCTCCCAAACGAGAACAGCCACATTCTCCTCAGTGTCAGACAACTCCTGAGTTCAAAGCTCGAGTTCGACTCGAAATTCGTAGCGTTGGAGAGAGAGGAGAAGGAGTTCAAGGCGGAGTTTTTAGGCCGGCAGACCGACGAGACGATCGTTGAGCTGGTTAAAGCAGCGGACTACTTGAGGATCGAAAAACTGCTGGATTTCATGATGCCGAGCGTTAGGAAGAGGTTTGGACTTGGAGACGACAAGGGCGTTGACTTTGTTTATAAGGCTGAGTTGGAGACAATCCTTCTAAGGAGGGCCGCGTCGGTTTCTGAGGGGCCGGATCTTGAAGGCGTCGATGAGGATCAACAGATCGAGACAACATGGTGAGAAGAAAAAAAAAATCATGTTGTTTAGTTTTGTTTGATCATGTAGTGTTTAAATTAGTTAGGTTATCAAAGAAAAAGAAAAAGAAAAAAAAAATCATGTTGTTTAGTTTTTTTGATCGTGTAGTGTTTAAATTAGTTAGCTTATCAAAGGAAAAGAAAAAGAAAAAAAAAATCATGTTGTGTAGTACTGCATTATTTTTTTTAATTACACAAATTTCAAGTCAGTAATGCGACGCTAGCGACTATTTAGAACTAGATTTTGTAGAACTCAAGTACTAAAAAGATCGTACATTGCTAAATATTTCCGAATCAATACTAGTTTGTCACAAATTTTGTCAAAACGTGGTATTTAGCTATTTTCACCCAATATATCATGTTGAACCTCTCATCCACAGTTTTTTGCATTTACAAAAAACACTCTTCAAGCAAAGAAAAAGAGTTTGCTATCTCTGCCAAACCATATCGGATTTGATCCTTCAGTAATTCGTTCTCTCCTTTCAAACGTATTGATGAGTTGTGCAGCTTCTTCAATCAAGCTTGCTCTCTCTTACCACCAACTCCTCACCACTTTGCTTCCACATACCAACCAATTGTTTTGCACTCTCATTTGCAATAATATTAACATATGGTTTAGGCCTGGCTTTCAAGAGGATTGGTTATTTTAATTTTATGAATTGGCTTGAAGAATTACATGGAGGTTGGTTTAAAAAGATGGACAAAGCAATTCTAAGGAATTAAGCCTTTATGTTTTGTATTTGATTGTAACTCTCACTATTAACTGTTAGTATCCTAGCCGTTGTGTTCAAAATCAAAATTTTAGATTGTAATTTATATTGTATTTATGGGCTACATGTCGTTTTGACCTTGTAGTAGTAGTAGTACTATTGTTTCAGGTAGATGCATTCGTGGGCTTTTTTGCGTAGGCAGATTGATGCACACCACAGGGAAGGCAATTTGGGTTTCGAACAGAGGAAGGAATTTCAGGCCCAATAACTTCTTCCGCCACAATTACTCAATTGCAAACCCATTCCAGCAGCTATAACATATGCGGGGCAACTCTTTTATTGGAATTGGAATGATATGAATGACTTGCAACTCTTTAATTTGGGGCCAGGATGGTTTTTTTTTTTTTTTTTTTAAATTAAAAACTAAAAAAAATGTGAGTTAGTGTACATATTTTTCCCGTGCTCTTAAAAGTAAAAATGCCTAAAATATTAGAATTATGCTAGTATATTTAAATTTTTATTACATAGAACTTATAAATTGATGTCAACAATCACCAAAAGTGATTCATTACTCATTTATTCTTTTGTTAAAATATCATTTTATTGTCATATCAGTTTGTAAGTTTTTTGCTATAAAATTTTTAATAATATTAACACTTTCTCCACCCAAAAAAAAAAAAAATTATGAATTAATAAAAATAAAACCCAATTACTATTAAGGGAATAAAAAAGATGCTAAAAATAATACAAATTTTACAACACTAGCTCACTCTGGATGAATTAGTCATAATAAATAAGAATTAATAATAGATTTGAAATTTAAAAAATTATAATATAAAAAATAAACTAAATATTATTTAAATGATATTTAAATATAAAAATATCCCTTTAAAATTTTCACCTTAGGCTCTCAAACTATATTGGACCTGCCGTTATTAATCTTTTTTCTCAAAATAATTTTTAAACCCCACCACTACCAGCTCTTTAATTGATGGCATCTTTACTGACTGAAGAAAAGAAGAGAAAAACTATAGAGTTGTTTCCGTACGTGGAATGAGTGGTCTGGGAAAAAACACTCTTGCCAAGATGTTATATGATCACCAACAGCAAGTCAAGGATCATTTTAAGTGTAAGAGAGAGAGAAATGAATAAATAAATAAATAGTGTTGAATTTGATGTGATAAATAAGAAATGAGATGTAGTGAGAGATGTAAAATAATGTGTTGAAGCAGTAACCTTTTGTGTTAAATTATGTACTTATTTAGAATCATGATGCTAATGATCCTATGAATCTTCATGGTTACACTTGCATTGTAGTTTAGTTTATAGTGTTTCTGAGATTTTGGTCTGTCCTTTTATGAGAAAGAAACATTTAAGTGCTTTATTTGGTACAAGTTGCAACATTGGTAACGGAAAGAAGAGGGAAGTGAGAATATACGAATCTCCTTTTACAACATGCGGAGTCGCCCAGGCCATAGGAAAAAAAAAAAAGCAACGTTACTGCCTAGGGCAACTTGAAGAAGTTTTCTTGTCAATCAAGGCAGCTTGAAGAAGTTTTCTTGTCCAAAAAGAATAAAAATAAAGGCAGCGTGAAAAAAATAAATAAATAAAGAACGTTACTACCCAGGGAATTTTTGGCAATCAATAAAAATTTCATTTCCACTCAATTCTCTCCCCATTTTGGGGAGAAAACATTTTCGCGGGCTCAGGAAGAAAACACTTGACCTCACTATTTATTTTCTTTTCTCCCTACCTAACCAAACACACTCTAAAAAAAATCTTCCTTCCCATTTTCTCTCCAAAATTTTCTATCCACCTTGTTTCACCTCCAAATAAATACGTCCTAAGCAGGGGGGGAGGGAGCCCCCCCCTGAAACTTCAAATGTCCCCCCCCACACACACACGAAAGACAAAAAAAAAAAAAAACCAATTAATTGTATTTACGTTACCTTTCCAGTTTTCCCAGTTTTCCTAGTAGAAGTAGACTTCTACTCTTAGTACATTTCTATATATAAAATTAATGGATCTCACTTAGTAAACTTGATGGACTAGACTAAACTGCCTATAGAATTTTTTTATGTCTCAAGTTTCTTTCTTGGATAACCAACTTGAGACATACATCCAAGACATGCAATCCACTAAAAAGTTTTCAACATTTAGAGAAATTGGACAACTTGTTGAAAAGATGGTAGAAATGAAAAAGAATGTTTCATATCCATTGGTTTACTCATTAGTAACTTTGGCATTGATCTTACTAGTTACAACAGCTACTGTTGAAAGAGATTTTTCAGCAATGAACATAATTAAAAATCGATTACGCAATCAAATAGGAGATCAGTGGATGAATGATTGCTTAGTCACATATATTGAGAAATATATATTCAAGACTATTAAGTGTAAAGAAATCATGCAACGGTTTCAAAATATGAAAAATCGTTGAGGGCAATTGAGTAAAATAAGTTAGGTGTGAAAAAATAAATTAAAGTTTACATTTTATGTTAGATTCTGTATGACAATTACATTATCATATAGTTGTTTACTTATTTTGTTATTAATATTGATTAATTTTTTTAGATTAATTTTTTATTTCCAATCTTGTCTTTTAATCTTGTCCCCCCTAATCTAAATTCCTGCCTCCGCCACTGGTCCTAAGTGTCCATTTGGGACAAGTTGAAAATTTCAGCTTATTTTTCTACTATTCATATGTCTAACTGTACTTTTTAATACTATTCATGGGTTCCACCGTACTATCAATTAACTTTTACCTACTTTCAGCAAAAAAAAATTAATTTCAACTAAATAAGTTATTCTCAAATAGACACTAAGTGAACATTTGGATCCCACATCTAGCATTCATGTTTTGTGTTTCTTTTTTTTTTCTTTTTTCTTTTTTTTACCAGTGCATTAAGGCAAATGAACAGTGTTTTATGAGTGTGAACAATAATCGGAAATTTTTTATTATTATTTTCAGCAAAATAAGTAATATCCAAACACACATAAGTCATGCCTACGGCGGTGAAGACTAGGGTTGTCCAACCCACCTGACCACCCGCCCAACCCGACCATACCTGACCGGCGTTCACCCGATCCAACTACTCCAACGGTCAGCCACGGGTCCTGAGCTCTAAAACCCGACACCGGCGGGTTGGTTTCGAGTCCCCTCATTCAAAACTTGTGAAACCCGACCTGCCCAAAGACATCAAATTCTCACGAATTCTCCAGGGATTCCGACGAGTTTTCAGCTTGATTTGGCAGATTTCGGTGACCAAAACAATTAGATCCGGCATAGATACACTAGATCCGACGATTCTCGGCACAATTTGGGGGAAAAATCATTGGATTTGATGAAATCCTCATCGGATCTTGGCCAAATCAGGCGAGATCTCGCTGATTTTGGACATTTTTCTGTGTTTTCCATCGGGTTTTGACCTCACTCGAAACCGATGCCACCCGTCGGCAAACCGACCCTCTTAACGGGTTGGTTGCAAGTTAAGAATCTGCCCACCCGATCTCTTATGGGTTGGTTGCGGGTTGGGCACAAACCCAACCCGTCCGACCCGTGGACACCCCTAATGAATACAAGTTATTTTTTTTTGTATAAATAGTAAAATCTATTGATTTCTAATAGTATTATATGTGTACGATCGGATTGTGCCGAAGTGTCAAGATAACATTGCCTATGGGCACAAAAAACTAATTTAGAAAATACTAGCCAGCAGACTTATAAGTCATAACTCGATGATAGGGACACACTTTTTTTCTTTTTTCTTTTTTCTTTTTTCTTTTTTTTTTTTTTTTTTTTTTTTTTTTTTTTGAGGAAGATGATAGGGACACTTGGCTTCGCCTACACCTGTAAAAGCTCATGCAATGACCATTTGTTGGGGGAGAAAAAAAAAAAAAGACTCGGTTACTAATCTAGGAGCTTGGAATTTAAAGGCAGCTAAATTATAAGGGAACAATAAAGAGTAACTCTACATACAAGAGATGGTCAAATAGGGAAATATACATATATGTGTGTATAAGACGTTTCTATCATTCAAACATTTTTTCTCAGCAAAAATTATGCACACTTTTTTGTTAATGTCCATTCATCCAATAATGAACCTAGTATAACATAGTTATTTAGGAAGCAAACAATAATGCGCACACTTTTTTTTTTGTTAATGTCCATTCACAAAAAAAAAAAGAAAAAAAAAAGAAAAGAAAAAAAGAAAGAATATATGTTCATATGTAGCAAAGATAAATACATACTCATAAAATATATAAATTTTTTTATATAAATAAATCTCTTTAATAAAAACAGGTTGCTGTGCAGAGCAACCCAGCAACAAGAAAACAAAGTTAAATAGATAAGCCAAAAAAACATTTGCTAATAATATTTTTATCAGTAACTTTTCATTATTATTATCTATATATATATATATAACCGAAACCTCTGCTGGCACCACAATTTTCCACATCAGCATCATTTAAAAAAAAAAACAAAAATTCTGATTTTTTTTTTCTCTAAAACCCGATAATACATAAAGTGATAAAACCCAATAATACAACCCCGATTCTCTTCAAGCCGACTCCAAGTTTCTAAAAAACCTAAAAAAACACATGGCTGACTCCAAGTTTCTGAAAAACCTAAAAAAACACACGGTGAAACCTTCAACTACCTCCTTCCTTCTCTCTCACTCCAATCTCTATCTATCTCTATCTCCAATGAGACCCAGAAAACTTATAAATCAACCTATTGAAGAGTGAAAAAAAGTTTGCAGAGCTGTGATCCTTGAACAAATAACATTCTTTAATGACAAAGCGGTCTTTTTATTCAATTGGTGATAAGAACACATATTTCTCTCATAAAAATTTATCTGCAGTTTCTGTCCGTGCTTTATGCATAAAGTCTATGATCTGCTACTGGTATGTATTTTCTGTCCATACCAATTTATATATCTTCTTTTGCCGCAACACAATGTTATCTTTACAACTTCTTTCTCTTCAAAATTTATGAGGGTTCTACTATATTCCAAAACATCTTGGATGAAGGTGGCCCATGCGTGGCCTAGAAAGTAGGGACACGTCTAATTCTATCGTTCTATGGCTACACAATTTATTTATTTGATTTTAACCAAATTTTAGCAACGTGTTTCTCTATAATAAAAAAAAAAAGCACTATATTTTACCACAATGCACCTTCTGTTATATATTTTTCTATTATGAGTGTGTGGAAGAAGATTGCGATGACCATTAAGGAGCTCTTTGAGATGGATTTGCTGGACTAACAGTGGTGTTCATCGGTTGCAATAAGGTTATATCCTCATGCCCAATTCTTTTGTTGTATGTATTGAATATAAATTGGATTTTTTGGCTTAAGCGTATATCAAATTTAGGGATTAGGTTTGCACGACATAATTAGGGGAATGATCGAATCAATTTTACTGTGAATTAAATTACATATTTTCATTCATTTTTAAGCCATTATACCATCAATCAAAATAAATATATGTCATTTTTTTCGTTCTTTGCTTTCTTTGCTTTCTTTTTATTTTTATTTTTATTTTTATATCTTTCATCCTAATATGTCAATAAGTTTTTAATTTCTAGAATACATTATTCTTTTTTTTTTTAAGTTCCTCTATTTTAGCACCTGTACATCAATCAAGTTCTATTTCTTGGCTATATCTATTAGGTATTTGACAAAAGGCCTACAAGAGAACTGTTGTACATGTATTGGAATAATAGAATAAATGAACTAGCATAAACTATTTGATGATGGCCCATGGTCATTAAGCTGCATCTTGCTGTTCAATGTGTCATTAAGTCATGTATTTCTATTTTATAACTTATATTCATGGGTGTATATTTTTGCTATATGAAAAATGGGGTGTGCTGATGGGGTGAACTGACTTGATTGTATTTTTGAAGACTAGGTTTGATTACTAATGTGTGGATTTTTGTTACCTGATTGTTTGATTCTCTGCTGGTAGATGGGTGCTTTAATAAAAATATGTTGGATTGCTTTAATTGGAAATACATACCTATGAAAATATTTATGTGTGCTGTTTCAAGTCCACCTTTTATTATTTATAAGGCTTAACCCTGACAAACTTTAGTAGTTTTGGAAATCCTTTAACATTTTTGGCAATTATAAATAAGCAGTTAAGTTATTTCTCAATCTAACATTTTAATCTATTTAGATTTTTATCATTTTGGGAGTGTTATTGATGGTTGATATACGGGATGATTTGTTTGGTTTGTTATCCGCTCATCTTGTAACTCCCTTGATATCCCTGCTCCAGGAGGTATAAAACAATGCAAGAAAGCTTGGCGAGCTAAAACTTTCAGAGTTACTTTCTTTCCAATCAAGTCTAAAATTCTACTTCCAACAATCTCCCTCTATGTTCTTGATATTTGGTTCTTCATTTTGTGAATTTTAATTATTTTTATTTTGCTTCATAAAAATTATTATTATTATTATTATTATTATCTATATATATATATATATATATATATATATATAACTGAATCCTTTAAAGCTCCCACAATTTTCCACGTCAGCACAATATTAAAATAAAATTGTTATTTTATTTAAATAAAATTATTTTTGTTTAGTCTGAACTTAACAAGGAATGAAACTCTATCTTTATAACAAGTCCAACTTAAACTCAAATTTATCATTATTATTTTATTTAAATAAAATTATTTTTTTCCCTAGAACTCTTCCCTATGCAAGTCATCTTTGTTTTCCCATTCCCAATCCGTAGGCTAACCTACACAAGCCATCTTTGTTTTCCTATTTGACTTTGAAGACCTTTGCTTTATTTTCCTATTTGACCTTGCAAATCTTTGCTTTATTCCTCTGAGCTAAGGATGAGGAGCAAAAGAAGAAGATCAATGCCGACGCATAACACAGTACCAAAGATTGTGTTTTACAACCATTGATCTTTGTACATCCATTTTTGTTTTTTTAATCTGGCTTTTCTAATTCTTTTACTTTATAAATATATAACGATTAACGATTGTGTTTTACAACCATTGATCTTTGTACAGCTCTTTGTATTTTTTTAATCTGGGTTTTCTAATTGTTTTGCTTTATAAATATATAACAATTAACCATATATCCTGCACCTATGATTGTTTATGATTATTTTTTGTTTATTGTTTAAAGTTTAGACCCATTAAAAAATTTTGTTAATGGTTTTCCATGGATTTTTTTTCCCTTTTCCTTTCGTTTTTGTAGGGTTGCTAGGAGCACAAAGTAACCGGTGAGAAAAAAAAAATTATTTTACGGTTTTTCATGTATTTTTTAAAAAGTGATCTTGGTACGACCTTTTATACAACTATGAATCACCAAACCCTATACCTATAATTATTTATGATTCCATTTTTTTCATTGTTTAAAGTTTAGACCAATTAAAACTTATTTTCTTTTTATGGGAACATGTATTTCTCTTTTGAATAGTCATATATATATATATATATATATATATTTGATTGTTTCAATAACTTCTAAGCTCTAAATCTTCTAATTCTTTAATTGTGTGTGTGTTGCATTTTATATATTTGATTGTTTCAATAACTTCTAAGCTCTAAATCTTCTAATTCCTTAATTGTGTGTGTGTGGCATTTTAGAAGTTGTACCATCTGAATTTTGCTTTAGTTTTTGCAATATTTGAACATGATTGGTAGATTTCGACAATCAATTTTTCTCTTATACTTGTGTATTATGTAGTCATATATATATATATATATTTCAATAATCTATAGGAAGTGAATCTTATGATTCTTTGGCCTTTCAAAAGTTTTAACATCTAGATTTTTTTAGTTATTTTTTTGCAATATCTAAAATTAGTTGACAAATTTCAATAACTATAGCCATGAATTATTCTTTTGAGGATAACACATCTTTTTCTTATATTTTCCTATTGTGTAGTCACATAGTACTTTTTTTTTTTGGTCTATAATTTGTAAGCTCTAAATTTTTTTAATTTTTTTGATTTATACCTTTTGGAATTCTTTTGGAATTTGTAAGCTCTAAGTTATAGTCATGGATTATTCTTTTGAATTGAACCATTCTTTCTCTTATATTTCTTTATCGTGTAATCATATTTTTTTTTTTTTGTTTAAATAATTTCTATGATGTCCTTTCAGAAGTTTTAATATTTGAATTTTTGAGTTATTTTTTGTAAGTCATTACATGTTCAAGCAATGACTTCTTCATCAAATTACAACACAAATTGAAGTCAGATTAGTCTACCACACAAACAAGCAGGTTCCCGTGCATAGCACGGGTTTGCGACTAGTTATTATTATTATTATAATTTTTTTGTGTTAGAGAGTCAATTTATTAATGTGATTTAAACTCTACTAAATCTTGGAAGGATTTGCTAATATATATATATATATATATATATATATATATGTGTGTGTGTGTGTGTGTGTGTGTGTGTATAACCGAAGGTTTTGACTTTTTGTTAACCTCTCTAGCCACATTATTATCATTTTTTTAAAACAATTTTCCATACCATTATTCATTTAAAATTCTTTTCACCAATATTTTTTTATTAATTCATCTCCTAAACCTTAAAGCTCACGCAAGTCCTCTCTCGATCTCTTTCTCCGATTTCTTTCTAATAAAACCCTAAACAGCTAAACTGATTAGCTCACCACCACAATCAGTGTCTTCCGCGGTCTCTCTTAACTTTCAATCTCTCTGTATTTGAACCAAAATCACCAAACCATAGAAAGGCCTCTTTCTTTGGAAAACCCCAAAGAACTGTATCTGAGTCACGACCACTAAACCATAGAAACTATTATTAAAACCTCAACTAGCACGCAACGCCAAACTATTACGTGCAAATAGTGGTAGATACACAAAGAGACCATTGAAAAATGAAATGGTTATTGATGAGTTGTTTGAAGGCAAGGTATCTAAGGAGATAATGAATTGTTTATAAGGCAACAAAAAGCTTTGAAGTTTTGCAATTTGTGACATGTGTTTTATTATTTTTTATTTATCCATATTGATTGTTTGACTGTGTTACGGTCAAGGGTGAAAGGTTTTTATTTAAATACTTTGTCTTAGCTTTTGGATCCTTTGGTCTTATTTTGATATGATTAGGCACGGTGGCTGTGCAGAATCCACTATGCCATTTAGAGTACTTAATATGTACATTTTTTTTTTTTAAGAGAGAGTTTCAACCTATGGCGTCCGCTCCTGATGATAGCTATTTATCAACAAATCAAGACACAATCAGTTTTTGGTGTAGGCGAGAATTGAACTCCAGATCTTTTATTCAATCGTCTGAGACTTTACCATGAACGCACTTAATATGTATATTTTTTATTGCATAGAGTGTATTTGATTTATGTATAGGAACTAAAGGTAGCAGCATCTAATATTGGGCTAAAGCACTAGGAGGTCATAGCATTGATGAATAGTTACAAGATTTGAAAGCGCTTGAAGGTACTTCCTTTCTCTATCTTTCTTGCTTCTATAAATTGTATTTGAAGGTTGCCTTGGACTTGGCCAATGCACCACTCAAAAATTTCTTTAAGATTTTTTACATTATTTCTAATACCTTTTAAAAATTAGGATGGATTAGGATCTTTATAAACTAATCTCAAAATCCCAAATTTTTGTTAGGTAAATCAATTGATTGACTAGAGGTTTTTGTGTAGATTACCGTGTAGAAAAGTTTATGAAATGGCCGTGGATACAGGGAAAACAGAGAGATTGCATAGAAATGGTGAATTAGTTTTTTTGATTTGATTGATTGTATTGAAATTTGTCTATTTATGTATTTGATTCAATTCGTGGACCTAAATTTGAGTTTGGATTGTATATTTGTAATACATACATGTATGTGATAATAGTTTGTCAAAGAGAGCATGAGTCACCCTTGCCCAACAAGCACAGCTTTAAGGACTTTCTTCTACACCTGAACTCTTGGAATGAAAGTAACAATCCTGAATCAAATTGACTGTATAGCTGATTTGATATCTGGAGTGTATATTCATAGCATTACACCTGTTATATTGTTGTCTCCTTTAGTTCTATCAATATAGTAAGCATGTGGGCACCAACTTTCTATACTTTTGTATTATTACTTTTGAGAATTAATAATAACATTCTATCTTTTATAAATACTAATAATAAAATAAAATGTAATGGTTCAATGGATAATTACAATATCTTTTTGATAATATTATATTTTACGTATAAACTAATAAATTTTTTTGTGCATTGCACGTGTTAATATTGCTATGTGCTAACTACCAAAATAAATAATGAAAACTATTTTTAGAAATCTTTTTGTAGGAAAATGATAGATTAATTAATTTTGTTGACAATTTTTTATATTTCTCATAAATAGTATCTGACATCAAAAAATTATATATTATATATATATATATAGTATCAAAACTTTCTTTTTATAATTTATTAACAATTGTCTTGAGGCATCTATTAACCTAACCCATAATTAGTAGTATCTATTTTTCTCTTTTTTATTATCATTTTAAGCCATTTTTTTACTTCATTACTCACGTCTCAACCTTCTCAGCTTTCACACTATCTCTTTATCTGTTATTATTTTCTTTTTCTTTTGTCTTTGCTACTTTATTTTTTTTGACAAAACTGTCTTTGCTACTTTATGTATCTGAGTTTTTTTTTTCCTTTTAACTTTAAAAATTCTCTTTATTTGATTTTTTATATTCAAGTTTCTTAATCACCAAGCTCCATTCACCTTCCTCACTGAATTAAAGAATCGGAAGAATTGGAAAATTCATTAGAATAACATCTTAGACAGGAAGTTTATAGGCAAATTTATATGTTTGCGATAAATCAAAATACCCAGTTCCCCGTTAACCATTTTTCATTTTTACTGTGCAGCAATGGCGAACCAAGACGCAATCCTAAACTCTACCGCAACCAGCACGATGAAGATAACGCTGAAATCCGCTGACGACAAGCTATTCGTGGTGAAGGAAGCCATAGCGATGGAGTTCGGCGTACTGAAGTTCTTCCTCGAAGACATGACCGATTTGGAGAGCACCGTGATCCCTCTGCTAAACGTGTCCGGCTCCGTTCTTGGCCGTGTCATCCACTACTGCGAGAAAAGCCTGAGTCTCCACTCGATACTCCCTCCGTCGACTGTGCTTCATTCATTTGAACGAGTAGCGGAGTTGATTTTGGATGACGAGAACGACGAGAGCATCGTTGAGCTGGTTAAGGCGGCCGATTACTTGGACATCAAGGTACTGCTAGCATTCTTGATGCCGAGTTTCAAGAGGAGGTTTGAACTTGGAGACGATAAGGGCGTAGAATATGTTTATACGGAGGATGTAGAGGCATAGCTTCTCTAGAAGGCTGCGTTGGGTTCTAAGGCTGCTGGCTTCTGAAACTTTCTTCTAGTTTTTTACAGACTTTAATCTCTTGATTCCTTGAACAACGGTTAAGTTGTAAATAACTAAATTGTGCTTGACATGTTGGTTAGTCTTTCGATTGCTCTCTTCAATTCATTCTTCAATCATGCATTGGTTGCTAGAGTCATAGTGTTGCACTGCCTTTCATGCCATTTTCATAATTCATACACGATTTTGTTGAAATTTATTTGTTTTGATGAAGAATCTTGGGAATGAAGTAGCAAAATCAAAATGTCGTGGACGTCCTCTTTTGTGTATTGAAATCTGAACTGTGTTCACTTGGTAGTGTTTTTTGTGTCATAATGTAGTTCCATTTCGTAGTGGCATGATATTCTTTGCTTTTGGAAAACTGGGTTGGATAGTTCTTTGGCCTCATGTTTCACATATTGATGATTTTGGGCTCTGATCAACAGCCTCTTTCTTCCCACTACCAGACATCTAACATTAATATGAGAAATTTGTTTGCTTTTTTTTTTCCTTATATTATATATGTGGTTGCATGTGTTGTATTACTTTTTTTTTGGTTCATTGTTTACAGCCAAGTACGGTATATTTATCTGGATGATGATCATGTCTGTTCCAATTTTTGATTTCATGGATATTAGAACACTTAAATCTGTTATTGATATTGTGCACACATTTACAAAGACATTAGATCTTAAGATTCTGATAGACATTCTAATTTGCTTATAAAAGGATACCCGCTAGGACAGGGCAGGGATAAAAAAATCCACCCCAAAGCAGAGCGGGGCTGAGAAATAGGAAATCCACCCCATTGCCATCCCTAATGAGAGTGAGGGGAAAATGGAGATGATAAAGGAGCCCAGAAACTACCCGGTCGAATGGTGCCATCAATTTCTTTTTCGTTGGTTTGCCCAGGTAATTTTCTTTGAAACACCCTAATTTGCCCCATTAATATGCGTTAGCTGGTACTGATATAAACACTGTATTGCTGCGTTGCAAAACCAAGTCAATTACGAAAATTTCCCCAAGAGTCTATAGGTTAGGCTGTTTGTTACTTTCTACCTTATTTTAATAGGGAACTTAGCGTCTTCCTTTAGTTATCTCTTGTGCTAGTCATATCTTTAAAATTCTAATATTTAATATGAACTATAAATTAATCCATTTCAAAAGGAAATGCCTCAAACCATGCAAGAGACATTACTAGAGATTGGAAAGTAATTATACAGATAATCTATGAGCTAGATTAGGAGAAAACTAAATGAAAATTCCAAAAACTCATCATATCATTGATCAAGTTTAGGGACTAGATGCATATACAGTTTATTCATTTAAGCTTTAACCACGCAGTTAGTACAATTAGTATACATGCATCTTCTTATGGACCTATGGTATCTTGTTTGTTATAAGAGCCATTATTTGTGTCCCAATAAGCTTAGAGGCACAATATTTTTCACAACTATTGACGTGTTCTGTAATTAGTTAATAATAAAAGTGATGTCAGTGATAGGCTCGGTGAAAGAAAAGTTACTCCTATTATATCAGGCTATGTCAATAATTGTGAAAAAAAATTGTATAAATGTTTTGTCCCTAGCATTGCTGTTTCTTGTCAACCACATTAGCAAAGACTTACTTTTCGCTTAATTTGATACATAAAAAACACAGAAGTTAGTTATTTGAGACACTAAATTGCAAACTGAGTTTTGAATTTTTTCTTCTGAGCCATTGTCTTGATGTACAGTGGTAGCAGGGGTGACTTTGGCTCATGAAATGATGCATGCTTGGTTATTTCTTAATGGTGGATAAAGGTTTTACCATCGTGTATGTTTGAAATAGATATTCTTACTTTCAATTATTTCAAGGCCCATTGTTTTACCACTTGTTCCACGAATGCTCTGTTACAAGGGCCTTGTGGCTTGGGAGTTCATGGGGAGTTAGAATGGACAGATTGTGGTTTGATTCTCCAGCTGATTTGGCGAAGTTTATCATGCAGCCTACAAATCTCTGGCATATGAGAAAGGAGCTGAAGGAGGACTTCAGAGTGTTTGGAGCTTTGATTATGGATGCCGCATGGAAGATAAGGAACCGAGTTATTCATGAGGGTCTTTCTTTGTCACTGGAAGTTCTATCAAAGATCCTATTCAAATTGACCTGTGAGAATTGGAGAGTGAAGGAACCTTCCATGAAGGCGTCAAAGTTCAAGGGGAATCACAAGTGGGTCAAGCCGGCTTAGGACTGTTACAAAATCAATTGTGATGCTGCTGTTGTTAGAAATTACTTTGTGATATTCGTTTGGTATAGACGTATAAGTGAAGTTTTACATTGAATAATGATGAGAAGAATGAATAGTTAATATAATATAATTGAGCACATACCCATTGGGTTTAGGCCTTTTAGGTTAAAGTGTGTCTTTATATGTTATATTAATTACTCAAAGAAGCTCCCCAATATGTTTATCTCTCCAACAAGTGGTATCAAAGCCTGTGATAGTGTGGGGCAAAAGAGGCAAGGTTAACGAGATTCCTTTTGCAATTGGAGCGGGAACGAAGTGTGTGTACTTAAACCCTTTTGCAAATGGAGTAGGGCGGGTCCCTTTCACAGTTGGAGTGGGAACGGTATATTGAGACAACGATGAGGTGCGAGATTCCCATAAAGGATAAAAGACGTGCGGGATTGACATGTGGAGACCCATGGATGATGCACAAGTGAAGGGAAATGCCCATTAATAAAAGCAAAGTGAGTACGACTTGTTTATGGCCCGTAGAAAGGCAGAGACTTACACGTGAGTGTGAGATTGTTAGGTATACATGTGTGAATGAAATCCCACATTGAATAATGATGAGAAAAATAAATAGTTAATATAACATAATTGAGCACATACTCATTGGGCTTAGACCTTTTATGTTAAAGTGTGTCTTTATATGTTATATTAATTATTCAAAGAAGCTCTCCAATGTGTTTATCTCCCCAACAAATGGTATCAAAGTTAAGGCTAGAGTGAAAGCAACGGCCAGAGAAGAATGCAAGGCTTCAGAAATTGAGAAGTTTGATGGAACAAACTTTGGGTATTAGAGGGTGTAGATTAAAGATTATCTTTATGGGAAGAAATTGCATTTCCCTCTTTTGAGAAAGAAACCCAATACTATGAAGGATGAAGAATGGAACTTTCTTGATAGAAATGTATTGGGAGTTATTCGATTAATTCTATCAAAACCAATTACGCACAATGTTGTGAAAGAAAAAACCAACAGTGGTATTAGAGCTTGGTTGATTTAGTAGATGACTCTTTGTATGAATTAAGATGGAAGAGAAGGGATTGCTTTAATTGAGATGGAGCTATTCCAAGAGGAAAAGAGGACTACTTGATTAAGGTGGAGCTATCCCAAGAGGAAAGAAGATAGTTTAGGACAATTGATGGAATTTGAGTCAATGTGGAGATTGTTAGGAAATTGCCTCAAATTCCAATTGTGACTTGGAAAGTCAATCAGATTTCCTAGTTGAGGAAGGAAAAATTAATATGGGTTTCCTTGTTGTAGAAGAAAAGACTATTCATTGGTGTGAAAGGAAGTCTATTCCTTATTAAAGAGGTAATATATTTGTAGTCCAAAAGGATATAGATTCCTTGTTAAAGAGATAATGTATCCCTAGTCCAAGAGGGAATAGCAAAAGAGTTTTATAAATAGACAATACTACAAAGAATTTAATGGCTTTTGGTTTTGGCTTTGGCCCAAGGGTCCTCCCTATGGGGAAAGGGCAAATAGAGTGTGAAACCAAGAGAGAGAAAAGGGATTTTCACTTGGGAGGAACGTAAGAGGAAGGAGAGAGTAAGATATCGCTGCCTTCGAGAAGACACAAAGAGAGTATGTGCAAAAGCAAAGAAAGAGGAAGCCGCACAAGAAAAAAGAGAGAAAGTAGTCAAGAGTGGGCCGTTTAGAGAAAAGTAGACAGCCAAGAGAAAGCTGTGCGTGGAGAAAGAAAATAAAAAGGAGAGAGCAAAATGTTGCTGCCTTTGAAAAAGATAATTAGTATGTGTGTGTGAGAGAGAGAGAGAGAGAGAGAGTAAAGAAAAAAAAGAGGGATTTTTTCTTAGTCGTGAGACATACATAAGAATTATTGTAATTGATTTGATAATAGTAAAATTATTCGGAGTTTATCCCATGGTTTTTCCCTTCAAGAAAAAAGGGTTTTTTCACATAAATTTTGTATTCTTGTGTGTGATTGTTATTTTGGATTGCTAATATTGTTGATAATATTATTTGGACATGTGGAGGCCCATGGATGATGCACTAGTGAAGGGAAATGTCCATTAGGCAAGGAGGAGTGAATAGGACTTGTTTATGGCCCACAAAGAGGTAGAGACTCACACGTGAGGGGGGAGATTGTTAGATATACACATATGAGTGGAGTCCCACATTGAATAATGATGAGAAAAATGGGTAATTAATATAACATAATTGAGCATATACCCATTGGGCTTAGACCTTTTGGGTTAAAGTGTGTCTTTACATGTTATAGTTATATTAATTACTCAAAGAAGCTCTCCAATATGTTTATCTCCCCCAACAATAGCGATTGTGGCAAGGGATTGGAGAGGGTTATTGATAATTGCCAAAGCCAAAAGGGTGAACACCAATACCCCATCCAAGAGCTGAGTCTCTTAAATGTGCTAATCCTCTCATCAAATGAACTTAATATGAGTAATGTCATCATAGATGGAGACAACCAAACTTGTATCCAAACAATATTAGGCTAGTACTTTGATTCCTTACAGAATAGCTAATCTAGTTGAAGATATTTAGCTCCTCTTAGTGCAACTGTTAAATATCTCTTTCAACTTGGTTCCAACTCCAAGAGAAGCTAATACAGCCTCTGATCACGCTCTAGCAGGCTATCTTATTATCTTTCCATCCCTTTAATGTAACTTCAACTGGCCCTCCCTATTATAAGGAGATTTTATCTATGGAGGGCCATTAGTATGTATTGATGTAGTTTGTTTTACTTAAAATAAAATCTTTCCTAGAAGGTATTTGTGAAGTGACATCTGATATTCGGATGGAATGGGTTGGTTCTAAAGAGATTGCCTCTTTTTCAGAACTTTTTATTTATTTATATATACGATATAAATTAGCCTTTGCCTCCCTCCCCCTTCCCTTCCCCCCCCCCCCCCCCCCCACAAAAACATTATGCCAAAGGTGCATGGTGGTAAAATTAGTGAATACCACCCCCCACAAAAACATTATGCCAAAAGTGCATGGTGGTAAAATTAGTGAATACTTTGAGAAATTTAGGCATAAATTAAGGCCTGCAATGTTTATGGTGAAGGATTCATAGAGGCAAAATGGGTGGTTTAGCAGATATGGCCTAAAAGCTACCCTAAATCATATGATCATATCACTACAAAAAGAGAACTTCCAAAATAACGTTGTTGACTAACTAGTTAGTAGTTACCAATAACAATATAAACAATTGCATTTTTTTTTTTTTTTTTGAGAAAGACCAATATTACTTGTACTTATTCAAAAGATATGATGAGTGAAATTGCTAGAAAATAAATGGACAAGGTTTTTCAAAAATTCTCTTCATAATTAGATTTCTCTAGATACAAAGAGTGTTAGGCTTTGTGGAGTTTAGTTGTGTTTGATCCGAATTATAACCAAACCCAAAATAATGTTGTTACAGTTTTTTAATGGAAGATTTTCTGAGGCTTAGTCCATAGAGCGGAGGCTTGGGCTAATAGGTCCAAGCCGTAGCGCTCATGGACAAGCCTCCTTGGGGTTCTGGGGGCAACACCCCTGGGAAAAAAAATTTTGGCCCGTTTTTGTTGCCCATTGTGAATTTTGTGTGTAAGATATAAAAACTGTTGTTTTGAAGATTAGGTTTTTTATGTCGTTTTTTTAGAGATAAAAAAACTGTACTGCCGCACTTTGTATTTTTTTCTTGAAAATAGTGAAATCTCTGTAACTCCGTGGACATAGGCAAATTGCCGAACCATGTAATTATTGTCTTGAATGTGATTATTTTTCTTTGGTGTATATTTTTCTCTATTTTTGCATCTCACAGGTCTAAGAATTTCGTACATATTCCCATCAAAGAGGACCCAAAAACTAAACTCTATGAACTTTACGATAGTTAGGGCCTGTTTGGTAGCTGATCCCAACTTCCATCAAATAACCATAAATAAATAAATAAATAAAAATTAACTGTGGTGTTTTTTATTTGTAAATGTTAGTTTTTAATTCGAAAAATATAATAGGTGTTATTAAACGGTAGGATTCCATTGCTCAATTGAAGTTTGTATCTATGTTACAATAACAAATAAAAAAATATTTCAATTGTTGATGATCTCCTTCTTCTTTGTTGACTCCACCTTTAATTACATGCTCTTTCTTATAGTTATTTTCCCAAATAATCAGTGAATAGTTTTAAACGCAAAGGCAAATACATGCTGTAGTAATTTCTATATAAATTATTAAAAACATACACAAATGCACAAAAGACAAATGATGAATAAACATGCTTAAGTAATTTCTATATAAATTATTAAAAACACACACATATGCACAAAAGACAAATGATGAATAAATGGTTGAAAGCATTTTAATTACAAATTTCCTTGCTATTTTTTAATTTAGGAGAAGCATTCAAGTCCCTTAAAAGAATTACATATTCTACATTCTCATAGTACTCTATGATTATTTTTTTGCATTATCTAGATTTTTATATTATGCAATTATAATTTTTTTAGAAGGCTATAATTATAATATGGTAAAAAAATATAATTCTTCGCCACAATTATATTATAGTAGAAAATGAGGAAATTACAACTTATCCACTTGTGATTTGGCCAAAATTTAAGTTGCCTATTTGTTGTTTGAAATTTAACACTTTACCCACATAAGGTTAACTCAATTAGGGTTCCATAACCCACCTCTATTAAAAATATGGTTAAATATGTAATTTTGCTTTACTTTTATGTCTCTCTCTTCCAAAAACACAAAAAATATAAAAATATAAAATCAAAAAATGTTGGTAAAGTTAAAAAAAAAAAAAAAAAATTATATACGACTACCCAATTCGGGTTGAAACGAGCATAATTTAAAGGATTGAGATCAGGTGCAATACCTAGGATATTGCACCTGATGTAATTGGTATGGATGGTTAAGATTTATAATTGCAAAAAGCAACTTTAAATTTCAACCATTAAAAAAATAATATATATAAATATAAATATATATATATATATATGTGTGTGTGTGTGTGTGTGTGTGTGTGTGCGTGCGAATTGCACCTGATGTAATTGGTATGGATGGTTAAGATTTATAATTGCAAAATGCAACTTTAAATTTCAACCATTAAAAAAATAATATATATAAATATAAATATAAATATATATATATATGTGTGTGTGTGCGCGCGCGCGCGCGCACCGGATCCCAATCCTAATTTAACCAAGGAAATTTATAGCTACCACAATCCCAATAAAAATGCATAATTTAACATCATCTTCATGCGTACCAAATTAAGAGCATTAACATGAAGAACACCAACCTGGTGAGGAAGAGTGACACATGGGTGATACTCGCGCATAACCCAGTTGATCCTGACCCCACCATGAACACAACCTTTATAGAACACTAAAGTCTTCTTTGTACCAATCACATTGTTGGTGCATTTAGCTTTGATCTTTCTATCTTTTCCAGTGACATTCCAGTACCCAGATTGATCGGGTAGCCTTGTTCGTTCTACTCGGATTGGGTAGCCGTATATAATATTTTTTTAAACTTTACCAACATCTTTTTGATCTTAATTGATCTTATATTTTTAATGTATTTTGCGGTTTTAGAGGAGAGAGACATAAAAGTAAAGCAAAATTATATATTTAGTCCTGTTTTTAATAAATATGGGTTACGAAACTATAACTAAGCTAACTTCAGATAGGTAGAGTGTCAAATTTTAAATTACAGATAAGTAATTTAAATTTCGGTCAAACCACAAATAAGTAAGTTGAAATTTGCCCGTAGAAAATTGTACTCCCAAGAATTATTAGAAAATGGTAACTAACTACGTTTGCAAGCCTATTGTGTAAGATTTGTTTCCTATAAACTCACTATAATTTTTCATCCATTCTTAATGATTAAACATTCAAATAAGGTCTTCTACAAATATAACTTCAAATAAGGGATTCCTAATAACCTTTTTTTTTTTTTTCTTTTAGCAGGATTCCTTATTAAGTTGTTTGGTCTTTGTCTATGTTCTTTTGAGAAAGTTTTAACTTTTTTTTTTTTTTTTTTAGTTTTTTATTATCAGGTTAAGACACCAATCAGTTTTTGGTGTATGCAGGGATTGAACCCCAGATCTCTTATTTAACTATCAGAAACTTTACCAGTTGAGATAACTAGAACCCACTAATTAGATGTTGGTATGTTGGTCTTATCTATATAATTAAAGTTGGTTTCTCAAAATATATATATATATATATATATCATATCATATCATATCATATACTATATGATAAAAGTTAGGCAGGGGTGTCAATTCAGGTTAGCATGTCGGGTTCGTGTCATGTCGAGGTAGGGGTTTTAGACTAAACGGCTCAACCCTAACCCGACTCATTTAATAATCGTGTCATGATCCTTCAACCCTAACCCGATCTGTTAATTAAGTGGGTTGACCTGACCCAACCCATTTGACACGCTTAATAAACAAGTCGTGTTGGATTGACATGAATGTAACACAACCCATTTCAACCTGTATAATATTAAATATAACATCCATCTAGAAATAATTTTTTTTACATCCCAAAAAGCAGTGCTTATACTTCAAGTCTTCAACCCACATTCAAAATAATATAGTTCAACAAAAATATAACATTCATCTAGAAAATAATTTCTTTACACTCCAAAAGAAGTGCATACACTTCAACCCAAATTCAAAATAACAAATTTTAACAAAAATAAAATAACATAGTTCAACAAAAATATAATATACTTGGAACTCTTTAATTGCTAAGTATCGATATTGAAAGAATTTGAGCAAACAGTAGATTGATCCTGACTATGACCACGATTATCATCCACAGATTCTTTGTTGATGTCCAAATTCATAACATCTTCCACAAGCTCATCCAATTTCATTTGTGCAAGTTCTATGCCAAAAAAAAAAAAAAGTATTAGTAGTTCTAGGGTCTGTAAAGTTTCAATTTCCAATTATATCCCCTGTAAATTTTTGTAATTACTCACTTTTCTTTTTAAATTTAAAATATATGTTGGATATAAAAGATATTTGGCAAATCTAAAATAAAATAAATATTTATTTGTTATACGAGTTAAACAAGTTGTGATAAGTAGGTCATTTCGGGTTGACACAAATAAATTGGCGTGTCAAACGTGTCTATTGCGGGTTACGCGGGTTGACCCGCTTATGACACGTTTCTTATCGTATCGCTTTCGGGTTGACCCGTTTATAACCCAAACCCATTAAGGCCCAACCCTAACCTGAAAAAACCCGTGTCAGGTTCGTGTCGTGTTCGCAGGCTGGGTCGAACATTGACACCCCTAGGCTTAGTCACTGTTGTTGCGCCAAGTGGCTTCACCATATTGCAGAATTTTTTTTTAGATTTTTGGATTTAAAAATTGTGGTTGCGCCAAGTGGCTTCACCAAATTATATAATTTTTTTTAGATTTTTAGATTTAAAAATTATATATAATTTTTCTTCTCCTATAATCTCTAAGTTGATAAAAATCTTAATTTGATTACAATCCAAATTCTTCATATAATTCATCTAATCCTTATTTTTTATGTGTAGTGTATTATAAAAAAAGCAACAACTTTTTTTTTTTTAATTACTACACTACATGCTCTAATGCATCTTTAATTGCATAAATTTTTTTAGATTTTTTAAAAATATATATAATTTTTCTTCTTCTATAATTTCTAAGTTGATAAAAATTTTAATTTGATTACAATCAAAATTCTTCATCTAATCCATCTAATTCTTATTCAATTTTAATTTGATTAATTACAATCCAAATTCTTCATCTAATCCATTTAACAAATAAGTTTAAGTTTAAGTAAAACTCTTATTCTATTTGTTCTTATCGACTTATTTGGAAAAAGTAACAATAAGTATTGTATCAATTTTTTTTTTTATAAAGTAACAATTTTACTTTTAGCCTAATTTATACGTTAATTGTTGTTTTTTTGTGCGTAGATAAAGTATCAAATGATAGCTAATATGTATTAACATTAACGTAAACTTAATTTAAAAAATCTAATTTAGGTCAAAACAAAAAAAATAAGGATAAAGTAACCCAAAAAAAAAAAAACTTATATTTTTTTTTAAATAATGACAAATTTAGATTTTAAATATATATATATATATATATATAATTTTTCTTCTCCTATAATTTCTAAGTTGATAAAAATTTTAATTTGATTACAATACAAATTCTTTATCTAATTCATCTAATTCTTATTCAATCTTAATTTCATTTTAATCCAAATTCTTCATCTAATCCATTTAACAAACAAGTTTAAGTTTAAGTAAGACTCTTATTCTATTTGTTCTTATCAACTTATTTGAATAAAGTAACAATAAGTATTGTATCAATTTTATTATAAAGTAACAATTTTACTTTTAGCCTAATTTAAGTGTTAATTTGTGTGTGTGTGTGTGTGTGTGTGTGTGTATCAAATGATAGCTAATATGTATTAACATTAACATAAACTTGATTAAAAATCTAATTTAGGTAAAAAAAAATTAGGATAAAGTAACCCAAAAAAAACTAATATATATATTAATAATGATAAATTTTGTAGAAAAGTAAATGACAAATTCAAATCCACGTAAGTTTGAAGAAAAGCATACAAATTTTGTTTCATGACATTGACAAAAAATAATATACAAAAAAAAAAAAGAATAAATCATCTTATACATTCTGAAAATAAACATATTTATTCCACTCTTTTAATAAATTATTACTTATATATATATATATATATATATATATATATATATATATATATATATATATATATATATAATATATATATGCATTTCATAATACCTTAGTTTCACACAATATGAATTTATTATATAAATTTAAGGAAAATATTTAAATATTTTTATTATCTATTCTATTATCTAATTTTAAGTAAATGAATAATAAAAAAACTATTTACATATGAATTTTGATTAAACCGTGCATCGCAAGGGCATATATATATATACTAGCCTCTGAACACATGCTCACGCATGTGCTCAGAGACTTTTCTATTTTTTAGGATAAAGGTTAATAATTTGTATCTATTATAATTTAAATATATATATATATATATATATATATATATATATATATATTTTCAAACAAATAAAAAGAATAAACTTTAGAGATAAACAGTAACTGTAATTTCTTTTTTGAACGTAAAGAGAAAAAATCCTAAATTTTAAAAATTCTCTTTTTGAATTCAAAATAAAATTTGTTATTTGACATTTATGACCCTATTTCTAAATGAAATTACCTTTCATTAATGAGAATATTTTTGAACCACATAAAAGTCTAATTGAAAGAGGGAAATCCTCTTATATATAGTATAGATATAATAAAAGTTGGGTTAAAAAGCCGTGGTTATGCCAAATGACTGCACCAAATTGCAAAAAAAAATTTGGATAATATAGAAACTTAACTGTTATTATCAACTTAAACTCTAATATTTCCTCAAAAAAAAAAAAAAAAAACCCTTAAACTCTAATACTTTATCAATTTTTTTAACGTGCACAAAATCTTAATAATTGTTATCAATGTTTTGGATAAAATAGAAGCTTAATTGTTATTATCAACTTAAACTCTAATACATTATCAATTTTTAGGATGTACACAAAATCTTAATAATTGTTATCAACTTTTTTGTTCTTCACTTTTTTTTTTCTTTTTAATCTATTATTGATGTTTATCAATTTTATTTAAATCTCCATTCATTTGTACTTTAATCCAATAATCAAGATGTTTTATGATCACCAGCAGCAAGCGTCAAGGATCATTTTAAGTGCCCCACTTGAGTATATGTCTAGTAACAATGTCAAAAAAGATACGTTTGGGAAGAATTTCTAATTAGTCTTCTCTCATCATCTAATAAGCAAAAGGAAGAAATTCGAGGGTTGAGAGATGAACAGGTCACTGAGAGACTTGGTCGAGTTCAGCACAAGAACAAGTGCTTGAGTAGGTGATTCTAGATGATATTTGGAACATGAGACTTGGAACAAAACCATGTGCTGCCTTCTTATTGATGGATATCAACAGCAAATATGTTGCTTACCTCTAGCAACAAGGATGTGTCTTTTGCATGTAAAAAAACTGAAAATAATTAACAAACCAATCATGTATTTGTCTAATCTACTGTTAGTTCAGTGACTGAACATAAAGCTATAGGTGGTATAGTTGTATCCTTAACATTGTTCTCTAGCTGGAACTGTTCAATTGATCTTCAAAACTGAAGATAAAAAGAGTCATGTATGATGTATGACTATTTGGAATTTTTGTATCATTTATTAAGATCCTTTTTTTATTTTTTTTTTGGGTAATTCAATAAATCTTATTAATGAAAGAACAACACCACAAAGAGTCAAAGCAATTATCAGTTATGCGACAGCCGACAAGCCATTTCAGATGAACAGACCCCTACAACTATACAACCATAAAGATATCTGAAGAAATTGTTCATTTTCTCTAAAATGCTGAGTGCAGCAGCTATTCTAGCTATTGGGAACGAAATAGTAAGAGCAAGTCCGGAGTGTTCTTTAGCAACAGTTCCAAGTTCCAACAAGAGTAGACACCCCAGCTCCTATGGTTGCTCCAAATCCTGACCAAAAGAAAGTCCAAATATTATCATTATAAATGTAAATTTACAACTATCTGAATGAAAAGATCTACCTATGTTTTAGGAGCACTTGGACATAATGGAATTTGATTGAAAAGTTAAAATCACAAGAATAAGGTGCCCCTACCCCCCTCCCCCACAATAATATAGAGTATTAAAATTTCAGATTCTATTACAATGAGGAGGCTCCTGATCGATTTGATAGAAAAAAGTTGGAAAAAATTCAGAAGACTGTCAATTTCAATTAATTTTGTTAAAAGTGTACACTTGCTTGGTACCTAAGTGCACTCTCCAACACCAAGTGAGATATTATAATGGTCTGACCTCAATAACCATACCATTTTCTGTTACGGACTCTTTGGCTAACTAGGAAATTCATGTTGGAAAATGAAAGTTTGTTCATATTAAACTTCTAAATAAGAAGCAAACACAAACGGGGTTATACCTCTGTCTCTCTCTCAACCACATAACTGCAAAACTTAAACCCATATAAACAAAACCTCAAGAATCATAAGCAATGGTCAAATCACCACTACATCCAGATGAATTGTGCCATTTAAAGCAAGACACGGCTAGGATTATAAAATGGTGCACAACATTCATAACAAATTGAATACAATCATTGTTGGCAAGGCATTCAGCCTATTTACAAACCCAGCACTAAAATCACTTGTGCTGTTTAAACAAACCACATTAGTGACACAAACCCTTTAGCATGTCATGAACCATCCAAAGTCCTTTTCTTTTTCTTGAAAGAATTAACATCAAATTTTCTTAGGCCTGATTTTTTTTTTCTTGTTGAAAAAAGTTTCTTACAACCTGACATATAATGAAGTAATAAACTAAGACAGATTAATCAGGAGAACACTAATAAAAGGTAACAAAAACTCATAATCAAAATTCTACACAATCACCCAAAAAGAACCAAATCAAGGTAACTGAATTAAAAACTATTAATGTTAAAATTAATATTACCTACTGTCTCTCTTCCTCTGACTCACTCTCACTCTCACTCCCACTCCCACTCCCACTCCCACTCTCAGTGTCGTCTTGCTCTTCCTCTCTGTCCTTCCCCTTTGTGCAGTGAGCAAAGACTAAAAGGAATATGACACTGGCTTTGAGGGTCAAAATTCCCAAGCTCACATAAATCACAGGTTGGGAAGGTGGTGGTGGTGGTGATGAACTGAATGAGAGGAATGGTGGGAGTGGAGGTAGTGATGGTGGTGGTGATGATCTGACTGTGGTAAATGGAGGGAAAGGTGGTGTTGGAAGCTGAGGGATTGCCATAACCGGTGGTGTGGTGGTAAGCAAAATGAGGAATAAAACAGCAGCAGCCATGATAGAGGAAATGTAGGATGAGGTTGGTGGTGAGAGGATGAACTTCCATACTGTTTGGTTTTATAGTAGGTTTACAAAACTTGAACACCATTTTTGGGTTGTTCTGGGTTGCAGAAGGAAGAATCAGCAGTTCTGTTTTTGGGATTTTTTGAACTCTGTTCTCTGTTTTCTCTTCCATCTTTGAATTTGGTCAGATTTCATTATATCCTACTGCTAACAGCACATGGTCTGATTCATTAGTTTGTTTTTTAACTTTTTATAAAATAAAAGTTAACTTTAGTAAAGATTGTATCCAAAATTAATAAGTTCTGTATTTACATAACAGGTTGTAAATGTTGATGCAAAAAAAAAAAAAAAAAAAAAAATTGGAAGGCCCAACAAAAGACATTGAATAGTAATTTTCTTGTCATACACTCATCGATATGAATGGATAGAATTTTTAAAATGTATTTTTATTAGTCACCGAAAGATTTATCCATAAGTGTCCGTTTTATAAAGATTATTTTTGTTTACTTATTTTATTATTTAGCTTATTTTTACTGCTATTTATGGGTCCTATTACATTTTTTGGTACTATTTATGGTCCTCACTGTACTATTTCAGCTAACTTTTTCAGCAAAATAAGCGAATCTCAAACAGACCATAATTATAAGTTTAAAAAATAAATCGATTAAAAGTTACATTTGAAGCAACATATTGAATAGATGATATTTATGCAATACTAGACTCATTGCTATTTTGAACATATGAACACATCAATACACCAACATATGACTTCAATGCTATTTTAATGTTTGATTTTTGGAGATAGGCTCATAACATTCTGGTTATATCAATAGTTAAAAAATGAATAATATTATTGAAAATACATAAAACTTAAATTGAGATGAATGTACAATTATTCACTAAATTCAAAAAGAAAAATAAGCCTCATAGGATATTAATGGTTATATAATTCTCAATATATTATATATGTATATAGGTGTGAATTATGAGTTTTATTCTCCTTGGAGTCAAATTCATACTCCACCCAAGATTATTTTTCCGTTCAAGTGTATGAGTTAACAGGGATATTAATACAAACATTTGATGCAGGAGGAAACCTATTCATATCCTAGGATGCGTTTGTTTCTCTTGATAATATTTTTCGACCCTAGGTGAAAATAGTTTATGGAAAATAAAATATTTTTAAGTGCTTGCTGCTTGGTTGCATTTTTGAAAATGTTTAAGAAAATATTTTCAAGTATTTAGTTGCATTTCTAAAATTCTATTAAAAACTCTCTTTTTTTCCACATTTTCTTAGCTTTCAAACACAAATATAATAAGCAAAAATTACAACCCATAAAAGTTTATTAAAAAATTTGAGAGAGAGGTTCTTATAATGGTTTTCTTTTCTCAAAATGGCCATGGGGTTTTATTTGATTTGACGATGTTGACCTTGGTTGCGTAGAAATGCTAGCACTCCATTTGTTAATTAAATTTTGTATGTTAAATTGTTTTTCACTAAAGTACTACTACTATTTTCTTTTCTTTCTCTTTTATTTTTTTAATTTTATTTTATACCATACTATTTTTGTTTTTAAACTTTAAAGTAACTTTTCCAATTCATTATCATCTATTATAAACTATAATACTAATGAGTTTCAGTTAGCTCAACTAGTAAAGTTCTGATGATTGAATAAGAAATATAAAGTTCAACTACTGCTTATACCAAAAACCAATTAGTATTCTGGTTTTGTGATAAAGAGCTATCATTAGAAGCGGACATCATGAAATTAAAACTTTCTCAAAAAAAAATTTATTATACTAAAATGATAATGCAAAATATCAACTAAAATAAAGAATCGGCCTAGTTCATTTCAGTCTATTTGGTCAAATTTGGTCATTTTCAGTACCTTTGGCCCAGTTGTGAATTTTCATTATATTGTTGAAAATAGAAATTTTTTATATTATATTTTACTTTTCACTTTACGGTCCATTAATTGCAATAATAATATGCCATACATATATGGCATATTAATTTATATTTATTTTAAAATTTATAAGACAAGTAAAAAATTTAGTTATTTTATAAGAAAAATAACAAATAGGTTATATGTCATAATTAATAAAGTATAAGGTGAAAATAAAAGTGTTATCTTTTTTTTTTTTTTTTTTGAGAAAGAAGTGTTAGCTTATTTTAATAGCAACAAAAAAAATTTCTTACCTTATATTAAATTTTTATCTCAAAAAAAAAAAATACTCTTCTCCAAACCTTTTTTTTTTCCTTAAAAAAAATGAAAAATCTAAATTATAAACAAGCTGCACAGATAATTGGATAAACCCCAAAACCCCAAAAACAGTACTAAAATCCACTACTTCACAGTCTTCGGCAAAACACTACACTTTGACACACTGCTGCTTTCTTTGAACAAACACTCTCTTCTTCAATCTATCAAATTCCACCAATCCAAACCGAAAATGGAGCTTACAGTCCCATACAAACCAAACCCACTTTTATTTTCTTCAGCTCCACTCACACACAACTCTCAAACTCTCATTCTTTTCAAGCTTCCTAAGAACCCCAGGTCCAAAAATTCCCACCACAGACCCAATTTTCGTGTTCTAGCTTCTGCAAGCCCAAATGGGTCTGATGGGTTTTCATGGCTGAGGCTGACTCAGTCTGTCCGGCGTGGCTCGGAGCGGTTATGGTCGAAACTTGGCGAGTCGGTGAAGAAGGAAACTGGGTTTGACTTGGAAGATGCCAATGTGAAGGTGGGTGAGTTTGTGGGGCGAGCTAAGGAAGGGGTCAGCAAAGGTCGGGGTGAGTTGGAACGGTTTAGGACTGAGTTAGTGCCTGAATTTGTGAGTTGGAATCGGTGGGAGCGTTGGAAGGTAATTCTGCACTTTGAGACCCTTTTGTTTTAATTTCTGTTTGGTAGATAAGAAATTGCAGGAAAAGGATAGAAAAGGGACAAGTTTGAGTATTTTCTTCTGAACTGTTGGGGCATTGTATATTAGCTGTTTGTTAGTGTACACACTAATACAGATAAGGATAGCATATATGAACTTGGTGCAAATGGAAAATTTTGAGCATTGCATGTAATTATTAAGTATATGCAAGGATGCAACAATACATGGCTCCTAGGAAGAACAAACGCTTTATTTGGGGTGTCATACCCGCCATGTCCTTGTTATAATTTTTCAGAAATTGCTCGTATCACCGTGTTGTACCCATACCAGTGTCCATGCTTCCTAGTATGGCACATATGATGAAAAAATTTCCCTTTTCAAAGAAATTTAGTTAAGTTTGGATATTTTGGGACATATATGTCAGCTACCATTTTTCTTTCTTCTTTACCTTTTGTTCCCTCACTTGTTTCTTGAAATTGGAAGGCATGTAATGCAAAGTTTGACAACAGAACTGACACTGCTTCATAAACCTTTCTATAAGCGAATTGGAACAACTCCAAATTGAATTAAAGTTTGTGGTTTCTTCAGTGTTATCATGTTTTAAAGGTTTTAAAAAAAATTTGCTTTGCGCTTGTGTATTCATCCTTGAATCTTGGTCACCTTATGAAGATCCTCAAATGTTTCAAGACGAGGAAAATTTGTCTTTTGAGATTGTAATGGTGGGAAATGCCTGTCCTAGTTTACCTTATGAGAAGTTTTATCCAATCTGTATATAATTTTTATGAAGTGGATAATGATATGGCTGTTCTCCTTTCTCTAGGATATCAAAACATGGGAGCCTAAACGAATTGGTGCCTTAATTCTCTATATATTTGTTGCAATAGTTTCCTACAAAGGAATATATATGGCAATTCAAGCTCCTATCTTAAATCGCCAAAGAAAAGAGTTAACAGAGGCTTACATGGAGGCATTGATTCCTGAGCCATCTCCTAGCAATATTAGAAAGTAAGTGAATTTTTTACTTTATCCACAGATGCAATCAATTTCTTTGTATTCTAATGACATGACAAGATGCTAATAGCTTGGTGAAGTTATTATTATTTTGTGATTAGACAATAAGAAACTACTCCACTACTCCATCTTGATTACATGAGGATTAGAATTCAAGTTTAAATTTTCCTCCTTAGATCTTAGAATACTTTTGCATACATCCTGTATAACTAAGTGAATCCATCTGTTCTTTCATTAATGAAGTTATCTTCACTTGATGAAAAATTTTAAATTTGCTTCCTTTATGAATTTTAACACTATTGCAATCTCAATTCAATATATGGATTTATGACTCAACCCAGAGACCAGCTAAATGAACATAGAGTTTCTAATCAAACCCAACTCATCCTAGGAAAGCTTAAATACACCTGATTACTCTGGGTAGTTTGCTTACACCTAATAGATAGATGGCAGATGGCTTGGGATTTGAGAGTAACATTAGATTAAGCAATACAACTCAGGAAAAAGCTATTTCTCCAAAAAATTTGTCCAACAAAAGATAACAAGAAAATAAAGCCAATCCATCAAGGCGTTTTCAAGTCCTCCCTCATCCCTCATTCTCCTCCCTTTGATTGAGATTAACAACTGCTAACATTTAGAAAGAGGTGGATCTTTGTCCTATTATAAATGGTAGAATGTGATGGCTCAGATTGCAAATGATGAGAATGAAAAGGAATAAGAACAAAGAAAATTAGGATGTTTGTCACTTGTGCTTGTTTAATTTCAGTGCCTCAGATTCTCCTTATAATTTTGCAGGTTTAGGAAGAGTGAATGGAGGAAGGCAATGCCGAAGGGCCTGAAAATGAAGAGGTTTATTGAAGGACCTGATGGAACACTTGTTCATGATAGTTCTTATGTTGGAGAGGATGCATGGGATGATGATCTGGAGCGTCCTCAGGACAGTGTCAAGCAAATTATTGACAGTGATGTCAAACTGAATGCAGAAGAAAAGAAGGAACTGAAGGAAGACTTGAGCATTTCGGGTTAGTCAAGTATCCAAGTGCATGTGTGTGCATAACATGATGTATACTTTGGGATAAGGTCACATTATATGTTCTCTCTTTTCCTTTTTTTTTCATGCTCAATATTTTTTGATTCTACATTCAGTATGTTAGAATAACATTTAAGTGATTGAATTCAACATTCCTATCATCTGAGAAGAACTTCCTGATGAATAGGAAGGAAGCTTAATCGGAATGAAACAGAAATTTTCTTCTATGATCGATTGGTATAAACTTCAAAAACTTCGAATTGGATCAATTTCTACTCAACAAATAAGTGCTTGGGCCAATAAAATCCTACATAATGGGGAGATAGTTGGAGAGGTGACAAAACCATGTACTTTTAATTACAAAACCAATAAACATTGAATTTAACATTTCTATCGTCTTAAGCTTTTGGGACAAATGATAATTTATCTAAGTATATTCTTAATTTGTTCTGATTACAAATTTTGGGTTAGTTAAGTATCTTAGTGCATGTGTGTGCTTAAAGTGTTGTATACTTTGGGATAAGGTCACATTACATATTCTCTCTTTTCTTTCTTGCTCATACATTTTGACTTTTGCATTTGGTATGTTAGAATAATATTTAAGTGATTAGATTCACCATTTGCTATCATTTTAAGCTTTTGGGACTAGTGCTGTATATAATATTCTTCTTATGTTGATATCCATAAGGATTTGATTAGAAATTAAAATGCATGAGCTTTTTGATATATTGAGAAAGATTATAGTGAAAAAAGGCCATACCCTGTGTGCAAAGGTTCCACTTCTATGGGTTAGGCAGCCTTACCCCCAAAATTTTCTTTTGGGAGGCTGATTCCAAAACTCAAATGTACGACATGTGGCTTTGGCTGGCAGGCACTTAGCATCACATAAAGGTTCAAGCTTTATTGAGAAAGATAATATGGAACAATGATTTTACATACAAAGGGAATAATGTCCACATTTTTTGTGATGCATTTCATATTCTGTTGTTTATTTTAAATTTATTTGTTGCAAAGTAGATAGAGACATTTAAAGGAATCACTTAGTTCCATGATTGTAAAATCCCATTATGGATGGTAGGATCTTAAGATCCTTCCATCCTAGAATTGTTAAATGCTCTGGATTGCACTAGAATATTTAATTAGTAAGATCAAGATCCAAATCATGGGATTGGTAAGATCATGATTGTTTGACATATTTATAACTAATTGTTTGGACATTTAAGCTAAACTTAAAAAAATCAGCTATTGAAACAAATTCATCTCTTCTCTAAGATAAATCTTTAGCTCTAATTGACATCTTAGATATTAAAATTTCTTATTAAATCTAATTGTCATCTTCTGTTGTATCAGTTATCAAGACAAGAAACTCTTTTCTCTCCATTTGACATATCAAAAGCACATAAGAGAATGAAGGCAATACAATTGAATGATTAGATAACTTATATTTAATTGATTCTCTTAAAAATAAAACACATGTAGATACTATTGTTGTAATATTCTATAGTTAAAAACTTATTTATATTTAATGATATCTACTTTTATCTTTTTAAAATTTATTTCATTTAGTGTAGATTATCATCAATGTGTTATAGTTAAAACTTATTTATATTTTAAGATAAATTTAATTAATTACAGATTATCATTCTCATTTTCTACTAAAAGAAGATTTTATTACCTATGTTGATGATTATTAAAATCTTTTGATTCTTGATCCAATCTGAAAGACCCTCCTACCATTCCTTGTAAGATTTTGATTTTAACAACCATGCTTAGTGCTTGAGATACATATATAGACTGACATTGGTGATCTAAATTGAGTGCATAATATAGATGAAGAAGAAGAAAGGGGAAATATAAGACTTTGTGTCGGGCCATTGTTGAACCCAGTTAATTTTTTAGACTTTTAGCTCATCCACCTAGTTCAGTGAGCAGCTATGATTCTTTTGAAACTTCTCCACAAAATTAATGGATCTATCATTATTTGTGCATGTCTCTATTAGGCTGCCTTCATGATAAACTTAACATTGTTATTATTGTAAAATCATTAAAGTTGATTGTTAGTTTCCATGAGATTGTACCTCTGTATAGTGTTTTGATATATGGACTGTTTGATTCCTAACAGCCAATTCATTCTCGTGCTTGCTTGGCAGAGGAAAGTAAAGGAACATGGCGTGAAAGACTTAATACATGGAAGGAGATCCTCAAAAAAGAAAAGTTAGCTGAGCAATTAGATTCCATAAATGCCAAGTATGTGGTAGAGTTTGACATGAAAGAGGTTGAAAAAAGTCTTCGCAAGGATGTGGTGGAAAAGGTCACGGAAACACAAGGAACCAGAGCACTGTGGATATCCAAGAGATGGTGGCGGTATCGTCCTGAACTTCCTTATACTTACTTTCTTCACAAACTCGATTGCTCTGAGGTAAAAGTGTTATTTTCGTTCACTTTTTTCTTTCTCTCTTCTTTGTGGGTTCATTGCTGTCTTGTTGCTGGGTATTGCATGAAATTTCAGTTCTTTTTATTCACCAGTTGGTTTAGATGAGATTTTATGATCCATGTACATATGTGCATATTAAACCCCATTCCCCCCCCCCCCCCCCCTTTTTGTCCGCACCCTTGGTAGTCAGATTGTATAGACAATTGATGCAGAATCATATATTGAAATACCATCTGCATTACTGTACAAGCAATGATAATCGTGTGGAATTGAGCCTTAGGAACTACACTGATCCTGGTCAAGCTTTTGACTTCAAATGCTAATGTTGTAAAATAAAGTCAATTCAAATGTTAATTTGACACCTTTCAAAAACTTCATTCTCTAGTGCAGTTCAAACATTTAATAATGTAAGTAGGTATGCCGTTTCTGATCCAGTGGACTCTTTTTGGACAGGTTGCTGCTGTTGTTTTTACCGAGGACCTAAAGAGATTGTATGTGACAATGAAAGAAGGTTTCCCATTAGAATATGTTGTAAGTCCACCATCTAATGGTTGCTGCTGTTGTTTTTACTACCAGATCTGAAACATATCATTCCTACTTTTATAATTACTGATCATTATACTTGATAGGTCGATATTCCACTAGATCCTCATTTATTTGAGATTATATCCAGTTCTGGAGTTGAAGTAGATCTCCTTCAAAAGCGTCAGATCCATTACTTTCTAAAAGTTGTGATGGCATTACTGCCTGGAATATTGATTCTGTGGCTTATAAGGGAGTCTGTGATGCTTCTAAGCATCACTTCTAAGCGTTTCCTATATAAAAAGTATAACCAGCTCTTTGACATGGCTTATGCAGAAAATTTCATACTGGTATATCTTTAACTCTGCATTTATTGTTTCCCTGCTTATCTCTTATAAAAATCCTCGAATTCTCATACTTTTTTTACTCAACCAGCCAGTTGGGGATGTTGGTGACACAAATTCAATGTATAAGGAAGTGGTATTAGGGGGTGATGTTTGGGACCTTCTCGATGAGTTAATGATTTATATGGGAAATCCCATGCAGTATTATGAAAAAGGCGTGAAATTTGTTCGGGTAACTATTTCTAGTATTATAAAGATAGAGACTTCTTTTATTTGATCTGTCCTATAATTTATAGAAGTGTAATAGTAAGATAGTTTATGATGACTGTGCTCTCAACAGGGTGTTCTTCTTTCTGGACCTCCTGGAACGGGGAAAACTCTCTTTGCAAGGACACTGGCAAAGGAAAGTGGGTTGCCCTTTGTTTTTGCTTCTGGAGCAGAGTTTACAGATAGTGAAAAAAGTGGTGCAGCAAGGATCAATGAGATGTTTTCTATTGCCAGGAGAAATGTAAGCATTCTCTCATTTGTAATTTGCAAAAGCATTATTTTGTGTCATTTATTACTATGAGTAAAATTATATTTTTATCAAAAATCGTCACGCTAGAAGTTGGGGATTTTTCACATCTTAAGCCCTAAAGCCTTAAAGCTCTTGCTACTTAATGATAAAAAGTAGCCAATTTTCTTGATTTTGATTAAACTTTAGAGTAATTTTTTAGGAGGACATCTTGTATGCTTCCTGTATACTTGAGTTACTCCTCTTCTTTTTGACTAAAATTATTCTTTGCTTATAGAAAAAGGGTAGATAGTCAGATAATTTTGACTCCTTTATTAGTTTAATTTACTGGGCATACAGTCCTAGCATCTTCATGCTTTGAATGAGATTTAACATTTTTTGGTTTGTTGCAATTGTGTCAAATAGTTGGAATCACCCAAAATCAATAGTCATTTCTCCTGTTCTTCTGTAGTTTGTGGAATTTGTTATATTTTCCTTTTCTATAATTTATACACTATTTTGTTATTTTGTTAAGAGCTTGCAAACTTCTGATGAGGGCTTGCATCTGCTCACATTAAAGTTTGCAAGTTTGAGAATCTAAATAATTAGTTTCTGTTTATGAAGACATGAATACCCCTGGCGCAATCATAACTATGTTCTATTAGCATGGGATAGTGTTTAAATATTGCAATTTTACACTGTAGCTGCGCTAGAGCACTTAGTCCCATGGGGTGCTCATTTATGGACTTAGGGTGATTTCTCTACTGGTAATGAGATAGGGTCAGCTAACTTGGAAGCGGACTTGTAAGCCAAAATGAGTGTTACTTCTGAGCATCAATTAGAAAATACTTCAATGGCTTAAAGCTTTGTATCTTTTATCGTCTTTATTCTCCTTTTCCATTTCTTCTCTTCAACTCTAAAGGATGCCTCATCCTTCTCTTTGTATTCTTTTTGTTCCTATATTTCATGTTTCTTTCTTCTAATTTTGTTTTGTCTTTTATATTCCACTTCACTATTGTTAATTACTGTATCATATGCCCACATAATGATAAGTTTCAATTCATAATACTGAGTAGTGAGCATTTGTCTTTGACTCCCTGTAGTTCACTGTCTCCTACCATCCCTTATATGGAGATGCTGGTTTCCAAGCTAAAGAGTAGATGCATGGAATGACTTAGAAATCTGGGACATTTTGTAATTCAACAACTACTTCATAGGAAACTGCATCTCTATATTGGTTTACCAATATCTAGCACTACATGGGAGTCATGTCCATATTGTAGCTGTATCAGATATGATACCTCTCAGATATGTTAATGACTACGTTTTACCGTAACTGTTGGTAAATCCTCTGTACAGGCTCCTTCATTCATATTTGTCGATGAAATTGATGCTATTGCTGGAAGGCATGCAAGAAAGGATCCTCGAAGAAGGGCAACGTTTGAGGCTCTGATTGGACAGCTTGATGGGGAGTAAGTGTATTAATTTAGCCTGTTTGCAGTCTTCTCTTTTCCTGAAAAATACTTCTGAAGGCTATTCAGAAACTTATATTATGACAGATTTTTGTGGTAACTCTTGTCAGATGGATCTTTAGACGGATCACTAGGGAAGGTTGTGCTTGCTCTTTCTATGCAGCCAGTATATTGTGCTAATACAATTTCTAGCCCTTCTTGAAGCCTATAAAGGAGGCTTCCAGCATGGGTTTGGCCTCAGTGATGGTTGCAGTTGACTCTGCTATTATAGCAGGTCTAGAAGTTTTCTTTAAGGGTGTATGCTTATCTATATCCTTTGGGTGGGAGTTTAGGTGGCTAGGTCAGCTAATGAAAATTGAAATTTTCATGACTAAGAGAGGAGATGCCATATAACATTCAGAGGTCTTTTTTTTTTTGTTGGGGGGGGGGGGGGGGGGGGGGGGGGTGGGGTGGTCATTTTTTGGATGGGGTCTATTTGTTTTGATTACCGTTGTGTAACACCTCTTTTTGTAGCTGTCTTGTCTTGTCTTGAAGAATGTGGTGTTCCTTGTATTTCTTCTTCTTTTAAGGATTCATTGTCTTTTTTTACGAAAGACATGCCAACACTGTAGTTTGGATAATCCTTGTATGTCAAGTGACCTTGAAAATCCATGACATTTGTTATTGGTTTATTATTGTGGGAGGTAAAGACTCATAGGTTGTGGGGTATTCTAAAGATTCGATGGCTAGTTTTTTTTTTTTTTTTTTGGTAATGGCTAGTTTATGTTGATATAAGTATGTAACAATTACTAAGCCTAAAGCACGTTGGGACCATTAGTTTCTCATATAGTGGAATTAATTATAACCTGCTCTTTTTGCCTTTATTTGTTGGCTTTGTGGAAGTCAGTTAATTGTTCTTAATTCTGTATTTTACCTTTCTTGTGTTGTTTACCTTGTATTTTAATCTATGCTACCCTTTTAGGTTTTCTTTTTTCCCTGTAAAATTAATTTTCACATTTAGCTCTTTATCATGTCTAGGAAGGAAAGAACTGGTGTTGATCGGTTCTCACTTAGACAAGCTGTGATTTTCATCTGTGCTACCAATAGGCCAGATGAATTGGACCTTGAGTTTGTTCGGCCTGGACGTATTGACCGTCGTTTGTATATTGGTCTGCCTGATGCAAAGCAACGAGTGCAAATTTTTGGTGTTCACAGTGCAGGAAAGCAACTTGCAGAAGATGTGGACTTTGAAAAAGTAAGTGTTTGGTGTTTCTTGGTTACAAGTTAACACATTTAACAAGGAGCATATTACTGTCCCCCCCCCCCCCCCCCCCTTCCCAAAAAAAAACCCAACATTACCTAACTGACCATTTTGTCATGTTCTTCTTTATTGGCTTGATCAATTTGTGGTAATTTTACAAGCTGATACAAATTTTTCTTCTTTTTTTTTCCTTACTAGATTCTTGGTAAACCAGATTTAAACAGTAATATAAGTCAATGTAGACAGCAGGGGCTAGGGCTAAGATTTTAAAGGAAAAGGAGACCAAATAGAAGAATCTTAGCAGTTGTCTGCACCTCAGTGCAGTGAAGTGAACTCTGCTCTCACATGAAAACTGTTAACTTGCAACTACAGCTTGCTTGAGGACATGCAATTACTTACTGTATGTGCATGGGAGTTATTTTTTTATGGTTTAAAAAATGCCTGTTGACAACACAATGGGTCAGAGAAAGATACTTCCCAAGCACTAGGATTGCACCCTTCTATTGTGTCTTTCTTTTTAATGAGTTACTCATAAAAGAAAGGAGTCTGAGAAAGAACATGAAGTAGCATAAAAAAAACGCTGCTGATTCTATTGGTATTTTGTCACTGTGGGTTAATGAGCACTGAGCTCAGTAGGCATAAGATACTTATGCATGGTATTGAATCCTAGGTTGCACCGACACGCCATTTTTGGCAAAGTACCGGTGTCCTACACATGTCGGACACCGATACGTGTAAGACTCGCGGGACTCCGGTGTCCAAGAAGTAGTTTTTTTTTTTTTTTTTTTTTTTTGACACTGCGCCGACAAGGCGTGTTTGATTTATACCACAACTATAACAGAATACCACATGGCTCTGACCATCACTGTGAGTTCGTGATCGTCCGCTCCATTCTAGGCTCTGGCTCCGGCTCCAGTCCAAGCTAGCAACCACCGCCACTAGTACATGTCTGTTTCTTTCTGTGTTTAAGTCTTTAATGCTACAGACTAAACAATTAGTTTCTGGCTTTCTATTCTTCTTTTGTACTACTGTGTGCTGTACAGCTGTACTGCATTAATCTTAATCTAACTTTGTCTTTGCTGAGTTTCAAAATTTTGAGGCTGTCAAATTTTTTTTTTTTTATTTGATGGACTGTGGGCCTGTGTCTGTCAGTCCATGAGGTAAGAAAATGGGCCCAAAAGCAAAATGTTAATGGCCCTGTATTTTTTGTTTGCATGGACCGAAGGGTTAGGGATATTATTTTTGAAGAATCCATACATGTTTACAATTTTAAACACATTCATAAAAAAATAAATAAATAAATAAAACTTTTGGTTTTTACTCTAAACATTTTATGTGCATTATTGTACTACTTTGGGTGTTAGTTTACTTATTTGTAGTTCTTACATAATTTAAATTCTAGACATAAACGTATTTTATGTCTAAAAATATGCCTAAATATAAAATTTAATTAATAATTTAATTGTCATACCCACGCCATGTCGTACCCTTATTTTTCAAAAATTGCCATACTCCCGTATCTGTACCCATGTCCATGTCGGTGCAACTTTGATTGAATCAGCTCAATTGCCCTGTGCATAGAAAGTCCATATGACCATTTTGGGGTGCACTGGTGGTTCTCAAATATTAATGTCATTAGCAAGCGCTTCAAATAATGTGTTGTTTTTTGCAGTTTTCATCGGGAAGCTATGCATGTGGTGGGTTTTGAACTAATAAGCTCACCCTCCGCCCTATAATTTTAAAGGGGTGAGGTGCCATTTAAGTTAGAGCTCAATAGAAAAATTAGCTTTTGTATATTAATGTTGACAAAAATGAGGTCCTATACCAGTGATCATGTTAGAAGTCAATACCTTTCATCAACACATAAGCTAGTTTCTTTGCCAGCAAAGCTGCTGTCATATTCACCACTTGATTCTTACAAAAGCTACTTCATGTTCTTTCTCCATTCTTCCTATTTTGCTATGTCCCCTAAATCATGGGATAGTTACAAATCAGTATTGAATTCCTTCTAAATATCACCATCTTCCTCAGGGGAGATTGTATCACCTTTTCAATCTAGCAAGGAGCTGGGGAGATTGTCATTGTAGTAGCTTTGAATTGTTGGGCCACCACTACCTATACCATAATTTTGTGATGTTATCTATTTGATTCAGGTTGCTTTGTATTACAAAATTTGAATTATAAAACAGTCTAGGCTAACAGATTAAGCATATAGGTTGTGTACTCAAGAGAAGAATTAAGAGTACGATGTATTCAAAACATGACGCAAATTAGGCAGTCAGGACTCATCTAGCATCAGCCAAGAAAACAAAGTGCTGATAACTGCAGCCTTCTATTTCCTTTCAATAGAAATCTCATGTCCCTCAAATGTTCCCCAATTTCTTTCCTTCCCAATTGTCCACACTAGGCACAGTGAAATCACATTCCAAAACCTATTTCAAAATGAATTTGGTTTCCTCCTGCAACACTGAAGCATAGTATGTACCAATGTCATCATTACCCAACTCACCCCGAACACCACAGATACCAAAGTCAATAATCAACATGAATTTGTTTATAGATATAGGGGAAACGAGTTGTAATTGAAATATAGGGTCAAGATTGAGTTATAAGTTGTGTAACACTTTATCAACATTACGCCACTTGATAATGTTTATTGTATTAATATTTTGAAAATCCTATTTTTAGATTATATGCTCTCTTTGTTTTTAACATGTATGCTGAATTTTGTAATAATTAAATTTTAAGTTGGTAGGAAAGTGTGAATTAATTACTGAGATCATTGTTCAAAATTCCCAGCTTTCTTTCCTTTTATATTTTTCCCAATCCATTTTGTTGGTCCTCTTTTTCTTTTTGGGTTGTCCCAAAATTTAGTCATCTTTGAATAGTCAATGAACACAATAATGACAAACTTCCTTACTTTATTTAGAAAGTCAATACCCCTATTAAATTAAAGTTTAAATTAGCTAGGGTAGTTTTGAAAACTTGTAACTTTTTATTTAAAAGACAAAGCATTAAACAATGTTCGCTTAAAAAGTTGGATTCTCTAAATCTGACCAACAAAATGGGATGAAATGTTTTTATGTTTGCTATTTCCTTAAATAGCAATGTAGTTGATGCTAAATTGCCAAAAATAGTGGTTATCATGGTTTTTTCCTCTTCTTACCCTCTCCTGCTTCTTCCTCATTTTCTCTCTAGTTTTCATTTTGTTGATTCTCAAGCTGGTTTAGAGAGAATTGGGCTTTCAGTAGGCCCTATGTCTGTAATTAGCCTTCAGATTTAACTTGGAACAAAGGCCTATCTGTTCTTAAAAGCTTTATCTTTTAGAATTTCATGGATTGTGAATTCAAATACTTAAAGAGTTAGAGGTTATATTATTATTCTAAAAAAAAGGGTAAAGAGTCTGTAATGGGATTATTAAGGAATTGGATGCACATGAATCAAGATTATGGTGGATGTTTAATAAATTAATGGTGACAAAAGGAATATAGGGAGCTGTGTAGGTATATTTCCCAAAAGGTAAAAAATTTATAGAAAATTTCTGATATCCACTCGACATCTTTAGTGGAGTTCAATATTATGGCTGCATTAATATTCACCTATGGAGTAAAGGAGCCATTGTTTCAACATTGTGTCATCATTTTGAAAAACAGTGTTTTATTCTAACACAGGAAAACATATCAAGATTTGATTGGGCAGCTTTATCAGCGTGCAGTTTCTTTTGAATATAGCTTATTGATGTCATTGTTTTAAGAGTTTTTATTGATTGGGTTTTTCTTGTCATTTTTGTTGTTTTGTTTGATGGTAGTCTCATTCAGGTTTTTTTTGTGAGGTAGTATTTTGTAAATATGTAGGTGTTCCCAGATGTCTAAAATGAACTGATTGCTCAGTCTCTTACATGCGATGCTCATTTATGTAGTTCTCATTGTATGTAAAGATTTAATTTAGTTTTCGGATTTATATAATCTCTTTTTTTTCCTCTCTACAGCTTGTCTTCCGTACTGTTGGTTTCTCTGGGGCAGATATTCGAAATCTTGTCAATGAAGCAGCAATAATGTCGGTAAGTTAAACCCTTGAACTTCATATTATTAATTGCAATAGGTATTCTCTTATACCACTATGTCATGGGAAGTCTTTTAGTAGACTTCATGTTTCTTTGACTTTGCAATTCAAAGAGCAGAAATTATCCCTCTTTAGAGTTATGTCATTACAAAAGATGAAAATATCTTATGCATGCAATAGATCAAATGGCTTTGATTATGGTATGAATACATGTGTATAATCTTTCCCCCTTAAAATTTAATTGGTTGGGGCTTACACCAAGTGAGCTTTACCTGCTCCTATCCTCCTAATTAGTTCAATTTTAATATTCAAGCTATTACCTTGATTTGTGTGCACACCCACGTAAATACATTTTCATCATATGTGCTGATGCTCTGACATTTTCATTCTCAATCCGGTTTCACAATCTCAACCCTTTAGACACCAATAGCTTCTTGGCTTAGTGGCACTTCTGGTTCTCTCGATGGAGAGTCCCTCAACTTACTGTAGCAAAAAAAGAAGACACCTTTGCTGTAGAGTATGTTTGGTGAACATCTTATCATCTTGAAAGGTTCATTGTTGGAGGGAATTTGATACATGACTCTCTAAAAAGTGTTGTTTCTCATGCTTATGATTTTTGTGACTATCTGGGTCTTTTAGATTGAACTGTAACTTTGGAGCATCCTTTAATAATCTTTCATGCATTTAGTAACAATTATGAGTTGAATGGTAGGCTACCTTCTATCTTGGTTGAACAAATTTCATTGTTTGTTGCAGGTGAGGAAAGGACACTCCAAGATCTCTCAGGAAGACATTGTTGATGTGCTAGATAAACAATTGCTTGAGGGTATGGGTGTACTTCTTACCGAGGAAGAGCAGCAGAAATCCGAAGAAAGTGTAAGTCTGTTGGCATTGGGTTTGTTTTTTATTTTGTATTTGCTCTTATCAATGTCACGTTGTACTTTTTTGATCATTGGACTTGCATAATTTGTAATAGGTGTCTTTCGAGAAGAAAAGACTGCTGGCTGTACATGAAGCTGGTCACATAGTATTGGCCCATTTATTTCCTCGATTTGATTGGCATGCATTTTCTCAGCTCCTGCCTGGTGGCAAGGTAAGATTTCTGGCTACAGAAATGGACTTTAGTCGTGCCATGAGATTAGGTTGGAGGATTTGCCTTCTGATAGGGTTTCATTAACATGAGCAGGAAACTGCAATCTCTGTGTTCTATCCCCGAGAAGATATGGTAGACCAAGGTTATACAACCTTTGGCTACATGCAGATGCAAATGGTGGTGGCTCATGGTGGACGTTGTGCGGAACGTGTTGTGTTTGGAGATGATGTAACCGATGGAGGAAGGGATGATCTAGAGAAAATAACAAAGGTAACCATTGTTACTTGTGTGTAACTTAGGAGAATCAATCCTGAGTAACTGTACTACCACGGCCATGTCTATCTGTCATGATTTTTGGGTGATAGCTTGTTTAGCAACATACTTCTTGCTCCTTTCTTTGCTCTTTTTATTTTATTTTAATGCCGGATTTGGGCTGAAAGATGAACTATATGGATTAGGAACCAAAGGGACGGAGGATTTCTAGCTAGTTAAATTGCAAGTCTTAGAATAGAGTGGCTAGTGCAAGAACTATAAATGGCTTAAAGATTTTTCTGTCAGTATATATTATTACCATCCCTTTGCATTCATTTTCATGTCCATTAAATTTCTAACAATTTTAAATTACCTTGGTCCTTCCTGCCATCTACAAAAAAAGAAGTTATCATTCTACTTTTAAATGTTTCATTTGTTGAATCATACTTTTGAGTGAAGCCTATCTTTTCACGTATTAGAAAAATGCATCATGACTAATAAGTCTCAAGTTGGCCATTAACTGGACTCAAGACCAAGAGTGTCAAAAGATGCAGTGGGAAAGGTGACCCAAGTATTTTTCATATCTAGGGTCATACTATATTAACATTCTCTTTGCACTGGAAACTCCTTTATCAGTCAACTCTATCTATGATACTTTAATCATGTAGAAGTTATTTTTTGTACATCTGTAGGCCTGGTTGCTGCATAAACACAGCAAAGTGGTCTCACCTTGATGATTGATACTTCCTACTTTCTAGTTTCTTAGACATTTTCTTCTTTACAGATGAAGTGTTGACAATGGAAAAAAAAAGGCCAATGCACTTTATGGCCAGAAGATTATCCTTTTTGCAAATAATTAACAAAACTAGGTGCAATGAGCATTTTGTGATATGTAGATAATCGTTAATCTCCTCACATGCAACTTTTCTTTGCAATAGCTTTTAGCTAAATTTGTCTCAAATATTGGTTTTTAGTTATTTTTTAATTATCATTGAGTAATAATGAATAAAAATTTTGGTTTCAATCTCCTAATCCCTTCTCTAACTCAAGTTGTTTATTAGATTGCTCGAGAGATGGTAATAAGTCCTCAAAATTCTAGATTGGGGCTTACTGCTTTAACAAAAAGAGTTGGATTGATGGATCGGCCAGATAGTCCAGATGCCGAGTTGATAAGATACAGGGTATGTACTTCATTCTCCAAAGTTGCAAATGAAATAGCTTATAGTTGCATACCATCTCATGAAATTTTTGACAATGCTTTTTGTCAGTTAATTTTCTTCTTATTCTTTTTTTTTTTTTGTGATGTCAGTGGGATGACCCTCAAGTGATTCCAGCCAATATGACTCTTGAAGTTTCTGAACTATTTAGTAGAGAGTTAACAAGGGTAATTGTGCTTGTTTCCTTTTGCATCATTGTTTTGAGCTTCATACAAAGAAATTGGCAGGTGGCAGTGCATTGATGCAAGTTCACTGTTTTGCTTAACCTCCTTCTGTATGTAACTCTGAGGGCTGCCAATTATACATTGATTCCCACACGTGCTAATGCATATTTTGATGTCAAAAGAATTAAAGAAAAAGTGTGAATTCCTTGTGCAGAAGTAATTCTATAGAAAAATGACAACTTTGTCTAGATCTCAAATGCTTTTGCATTCTTGGTTTGATTACTAGTTTAAAAATACAACCATAAAACTTAGTAGTAATTTAGTGCAGGATGACATTAGGAAAGACCAGCCTCTGTATTGCTATCTGAGAGCTGACTTTTTGGAAAGAAAACAAAACAGTTAATAATCTGATTTTTGAAGCAATGCATATGAAATGCTTATTCATTTCTTATTTCTATGTGATCCTTTTACCCTTATATTTTATTATAAATTTATTTAGTGGATTTGATGATGGTTGCAGTACATTGAAGAAACAGAAGAACTTGCTATGCGTGGCTTGAGGGATAACATTCACATTCTGGACCTGATCACAAATGAACTACTGGAAAAGTCGAGGATAACTGGATTGGTATCCTAACTAATACCCTTAAATATTTCACTGTGAATGCAATGTGATCTAAGAACAAATTTTGGGGCTTTGGATAGTATAATGGAGTAGACCTCCTTCCCTTTCAGTTTTTTTTAATCACTTAACCTATCAGACTATTACTACGCAAAATGATTACTAGAGGATAAAAAAATGTTATGTCTAAATATACCTGTTGAAAACAGTATGTTAGAGTGCAGGGATCTTTTCTATGTAATGACAAAAGCCACGAAAGTATAAAAAGGGCGGGGAGAAGATATTCAAATTCATAATGGTTCAAAAAGATGGCAGGGTTGAATCTTACATTGAAGTACATCTATTGAATTTGGTTCAAAATTTTATTTATTAGTAGAATCCCAGACAACATGGCATCTTTTGAAGCCTAAGAGCTTATTTATGTCAATGATAGATAAAGACAAGCTCCTGCATTCTCACCTTTTCCAATTGTTTTTCATTACCTTCCCTCCTAATTGAAACCTCATGAATGAACTTGATATTATTTCTTGCAACTAATTAAACATCTTGTATACTTTCCCAATAAAATAACCATTTTGTGTTGTTTCTTTCTCTAGGAAGTTGAAGAGAAATTGAAGACCCTATCTCCAGTAATGTTTGAGGACTTTGTAAAGCCATTCCAGATAAACTTGGAACAGGTACTTTTCTTTTTATTCTGGCAACAGACATGATAACACTTCCCCCACTTTCCAAAAAAAAGAAACGAATGAAAACACCACTCACACTTCCCATAAAAGTTCCAAATGATCTTAAATGCTAAATATCCTCCCCATGCTGATCAGTTATTATCTGGACATCGTTAATAGAAAATGTCTCTGTTGCTTATACTCGTTCAAGTTGCTTGATGCATAATTTAAATTGATTGGCAAGGTGAAGAGTATTTAAGAGTTTTACAGAAGATCAATATGCATCTTACTCTTTAAAGGTTGAATTGGATGTTGGAGTCTGTTTTATTTTCCTTGACTTTCCAATTTTTACCAATTCCTCAACAAAGTGATGATTCCTCAATGTCTTTGTTCCAGACCATTGCTTTCTTCTTTTTCCCCAACACATACACATTCAGAATCTCATTTATATTGAAGTCAGTTTTGAATGCTTAGCAATATACTATTTCATTGTATAAATTTTTAGGAGGGACCATTGCCACACAAAGATCGGTTGCGATATCAACCATTGGACATATATCCTGCACCACTCCACAGATGTTGAAATACTTCCAGTCCATCATAATTACAGTTCCTTGCATGTAAAAATGATGGTCTTTTGGAAAGATATTAGTTGCTCCCTTGTGAAAGCCAAGCCACCTGGGATGTGCACGGCTGCATGCATTGGAGTATCTTGTTGAATTGACTGAAGGCCAATAAGGGGCAAGTGTCAAATCTGCCGGTGGATTACCCAGGTGTAATCAATCAACTGAGGATGCTAACTGCTGCATTCAAATCGAATTTGCTGAGGTTTGGATGTCTGTCAGCTGGTGAGCCGTGAATAGAGCTAGCAACTGTTGACAGAAGCCTCATATCATGCATGGTTTTGTAGTTTGAGAGAAAGTGCCCAGTTTTGTATCTGATTATATTTTTTTATATTTTAAAAAGAAATACTATATTTATATTGGGAGATTGTAAACTGGCTGGGAATCAGCCTTTCCAAAACAAATTAAGGGTAAGATTGCCTACCATAAAGTGGGAGGTTTGTGTATTTGATACAACCTTTTTTTTGGGAGGTGCGGGGGTTTAAATTATTGGGAGTTTTTCAAATCCGCTTTTTGTTTTGTATTTGTAAACTCCTTCCATATATTTATAAAGGGAAAATTTATTTTCTTCAGTTTCATTAGCACTAATTTTGTAGTTCTTAGTTGGATATTCATGTTTGGTATCCATTTTCTAAGCTTTAGTTCCATATGCAAAAATCATATAATTGCTCAAATTCTGCAGATAATATGATGTATCAGTTAAAGAGTCCTTTCTGAATCAAAATAAGGTCTTTCTCCCATAAGATGCAAATCCAATAGCTTTCCCAAACCCATCAATGGACCAACTGGAAAAATGTATATACCATTTGAAACTATGGTGACCTCATTACCCATATAGTCACAATTGAGCGATACCATCTTGTAATAAACAAGGGTGCAGTAAACTTCCTGATTACGTTTATATTTTGTCTTTATGATTTTGTTTTCATCACTGAAAACTACGGCACTAAAGTTACCGTTGCAATTTTATTCCGGCATTCTGGGTAAAGGCAGGATTTGCTCTTAGATCTGTAGTACAGTGTTAAGAGACTTTATTAGCTGGATGTCTATTGATTTTAGCAGCTAAACTGGCTTACAACTTATCTATCCAATTAACTGGATTTAGTGCACATAAGATGATCATACATCCAATTCACATAACTAGTCTTGCACTGCCATTAAACGTGAGGGGTTTCTGGTTTCAGTGAATTAAGCATCCCTAGCTGATGCAGCGTAGGCGTGTAGAAGCAGAATCTGTAACACACAATTACTACAACTCTTCCACGAAACCTAAGTTCTACAAGAACACTAGGCTAGCAGACAAAATAATAGAGAAAACATCTCTAACAAACTTTTATTAATCAACACATAACAATAATAATCAACCCCTCTATAAAGAGTATTTATAGGAATAGAATTTCTCCTACTCCTTTTAGGAAAAGAAATAATAAACCTACTTCTACTTGAGAAAGGAAAAACAATTTAACTAGGAAAAGAAAAACAATTAAAATCCCAATTCAACTAGGAAAAGGATTTTACTTCAAAGTACTAGAGTAAATAAATCCTAATTCAACAAGGAAAAAGAAAACAATATAAAATATTAAAATATTTTATTCTTCCTTAATCAATCTGCATCATTCTCTCGGGGTTGGGGAAAACTCGTCCTCGAGTTTTGTGGCAATCTTCCACGATCAATTGGAACCCCGAATAATCCTCTCCATCCTATTCTTCTGTGCAAGACAAGACGAATTAGTATGCTACTTATCAATCTTTTCTCACTCATAATAAATCTTGATGTACGGATTTTTATTCTTGACCTCTTTTGCCACGGCGGGATATATGAAGCAAGTACTAAAAAAGAATCCATGCACACATTCAAAAACTTCATATTTCCTCCTCGACAAAGATTACTTAAAATCGCTCGTTCACGCCTCTTGTTGACCCCTATCAATTCTTGTTCAATAAAATCCTCCCAAAAGGAATCAATAACCTTTTGTTTCTGAATGTCGGAAGTCTCATCAACGATGTGAGTTATAGGCTCATCTCGTATGTATATGACTTTATTTTTATCAGGCTCAATTTTTTCTCCTTGACTAAAATCTTCAGGATAGTCATCATAAATTGGTGGAGAATCCCAATTTACTAGACAAACTCTTTCAATATATTCATCATCCTCTTTGATATCGCAGCCCTCCTGCTCGATATCAAGATCCTCCTCCTCCTCCACAAAATATGGATTTGGATGGTAGTTTTGAGGTTGACTTCCAACGGCTAAGGCGGTGAGCTGCTTTGAAAGCGCATCAAACCACTCCTCTATTCGTTGAAAGAACGCCTCTAATTGCGCATTGCGTGCAACCTCATCGCATTCATACTCACCATCTACAGCAGCATACCTTCCCCCATGTGATCCTCATGCCATGGTAGGAACCTAACCGTGCTCTGATACCAACTGATGCAGCGTAGGCGTATAGAAGCAGAATCTGTAACACACAATTACTACAACTCTTCCACGAAACCTAAGTTCTACAAGAACACTAGGCTAGCAGACAAAATAATAGAGAAAACATCTCTAACAAACTTTTATTAATCAACACATAACAATAATAATCAACCCCTCTATAAAGAGTATTTATAGGAATAGAATTTCTCCTACTCTTTTTAGGAAAAGAAATAATAAACCTACTTCTACTTGAGAAAGGAAAAAACAATTTAACTAGGAAAAGAAAAACAATTAAAATCCCAATTCAACTAGGAAAAGGATTTTACTTCAAAGTACTAGAGTAAATAAATCCTAATTCAACAAGGAAAAAGAAAACAACATAAAATATTAAAATATTTTATTCTTCCTTAATCAATCTGCATCACTAGCTGCTTCACCAAGCTCAGGTTGTTTTGAGCTTATGAAAGACAGCAATCCTTGCTTTCATTGCAGTTACACACACCAAAGTATTCGGTATTCACCCCCATTTTGACCCTCAACCCACTGCCGCTCCATCAGGCGAGCAGACATAGGAGATACCGTCTTCCCCAATAATCAGTCCTCACCACTATAATGTCATCCACCAAAAAAGAAAAGAAAAAATTATATTAACCTCATTGTATTTGTTATGATAATCTTAAAGCTCAAAGAGGGATCGTGTCATTTCCATGAAAATTTTGGGGATCACTGTTTCCACATAAAGGTCAGTGTGCTATTTGTTCCAGAAAAAGAAGAAGAAAAAAGACTGAAACACAACCAGCATGATCTGGAATAAGTAGTGCCTAAGTCATAGCTTCTGAAGTTCTTAAAATCAACTAATAGTTGCCACATGGGAATCCCCATGCTTGTGTTTATCGGAGTTTTCTGTTCCTTCGAATCCAAATGTAATTGTGCAGGCCTGGTTCAGCGTTACTTTCACCAATTCCAGTTTGTTGCGCCACCCACTAATAAACTCTTCAAGCACATCCACTCACTCACACCTACTTTCTTCACCTTAAGGCATATAAGCACCACTGTTTTGTCATTTTGTAATTTCCATAGTTCTATCATGGGACTACATTAAAGAAGGTGGGCTGGAGCCGCTCTGCAAGTGTCTGTTTCGTGCCTTCCAAGCAACAATATATATATATATATATATATATATATATATATATATATATTCTCCTTCTCATAGTATGTAGATTGTACAATTGTGTGAAGTCTGCTTATCAGGAGAGAGAATATGCATTTGTTTGATGCATGAAATATCATCTCTTTTGAACAAGGCTTGTTTAGGAGGAAAATAGTGGTCATTACACTAACTGGAGTGTTGGGTTCATTTGACAATACTTTTAAAAGACTAAGTCTTAAAATCAACTAGTCGCGAACTAGCATGACAAGCAGAAAAATTTAATGATTTTTTTTTTCTTGTTAATGAAAAATGAAAATAGTAAATGAAACTTATTGGTGTTAATCCCGAATCCAAACACATTCTTAAAATGATGTGATTATTTTCTAACAAAGTATAGTCAACCCAACCCAAACCTTCTTGTTAAGTGTTTTTTTTCCAAGGAAATATATACATTTTCCATTCAATTATTATATAAAACGAGATATTTTGTAAATCCATCAATTATATTAAAAAAAATACAAGACTTTAATAATATATATAAGAAAAATATAATTATATAAAGAACCTACCAACGCTACGATGATAATGTGATATAATTGGTAATAAATAAGTTTCTCTTTCTTCATAAACTTCTACTCCCAAAGCATCACCGAAGTGGATTGAACTAACCAAAGGACTAAAGTGGACCAAAAAGAATCGAATTGAACTAAATAGACTGAAATACTGAGTCTTTTGACTAAATATTGTTATAAAATGAAGTTTATTTGTGATATAGTCATTGTTCAAAGTTATCAGAAGAAATGGAGAGAGATGTGAATTTTGGCAATGGTATTGCCAAAATACCTACCCAATTTTTTCCACCAATTGACCTGATCGAAACACATGAACGAATCTAGGTGGGGGGCTAAAAGGGCTGGGACCCTAGGGAAAAAAAATTTGAAATTTGTTTTTTATTATTTTATATTTGGCTTCCTCTTCAAAAAATCTTGCCTCCTTTTAAATTAATTTTATTGTAAGAGCACTTGCATTAGTTGTGAAATAGCATTACGTCCCAAATTTGTCCAATCAACCCCCAAATACACCCATGTCATTCTATGTATCATTGTACAAAAATACAATTTTACAGTGAGGGGAGTGTTTTTTGGTTTAGGAAGAGGGAGATATGATTTGAGGTGATAATAAAAAATTGATAAGGAAATAGATTTTAATAAAACATAGTGTAAAATAGATAGTCTAATGTGGGGTGTTTTGAAAAGTGGATATGTAAAATAGAAAAGTAGATTCCTATACTAAAATAGACAAGAATTTTTGCATGAACTAATGCAAATGCTTTTTATAGTAAGAAACAAAACATTTGTCTTTGTTAGTAGATGATTGCATTGTAATGTATTATAAAACATTGTTTTTATATCTTTGTCTTTGTTGGTACTTTGTCAATACTAAATGAATGCTTATTTGAAATTTTATGATTTTTATTTTCGCTTATACTTTGCCCCTCTCCCACCTCCCCCCAACTCAAAATCTTGGATCCTTCTTTGTCGAAACACCAACTTGACTGAAATAGAAGGAGAGAGGAGAGAGAAAATTTTGAATTGTGGCAATGACATTGTCAAAATAGGAGGAGAGAGGAGAGAGGGAAAAAATTGAATTGTGGCGAAGGAATTGCTGAAATAGGAGAGAGGGGAGAGAAAAAAAGTTGAATTGTGGCATTCAACTTTTTGAATAATAGTTAATATTAATTATTGTGTATTTTTTTTCTCAAAAAAAAATTATTGTGTGTATGATTATTTTTATTAATACTATTACTATTATTCAAAATATGTGTGTGTGTGGTTCTATTATAATTAATAATGATTATTTTGTGTATGATTATTTTTGTTAATATTAATATTAAAATTTTAGCTTGAATTGTGGTAATGCCATTGCCACAATTCCACTTTTTTTCTCTTCTCTCTCCTCCTATTTCGGCAATTCTATTGCCACAATTCAAATTCTCTCTCTCTCTCTCTCTCTCTCTCTCTCTCTCTCTCTCTCTCTCTCTCTCTCTCTCTCTCTCTCTCTCTCTCTCTCTCTCTCTCTCTCAATTAGTTGGTGTTTCAGTTTGGTTAGTTGGTAGAAAAAGTTGGGCAATTATTTCGGCAATACTATTGCTAAATTACTTTTGTTCTCCCTCCCTTCCATCACATCATTTCTCTCTCCTCTCTCTTACTTTTTTCTCACAATTTCGGCAATACCAATGTCGAAATTCACATCTCTCCTCATTTTCCCAATTAACTTTGAACAATGCCTATATTGCAAATAAACTCCATTTTATACAATGTTCAACCAAAAGACTCCCAAAATGCTACTATAATGTGGCTCGAACTCAATAGAAGGATAGTAATAATAAATATTTTGTTTCAGTTTTTAGATATTATTATTATTATTATTATTATTTTTACAACTTACTAAAGTGGCCAGTTGTATTTGAAACAAGGTCAATTTCACAAGGACTAAAGGACCCAACACAAATCGACTTCTATTATGCACTTATGAACTAGGTACAACACGACGTCTCACTAATTGGGAAAAAAAATTGAGAATTTTGTGTCACAACACTTTTATGTTTAAGTTTTTTGTGTTACCTATATATAATTATATACTGATAGTTACAAAAATGGGAGATTTAAACTAAGAATGCTTCCATAAAATATACTAAAGAGTGTCAATCAAGCTCTTGGTGTTGTCACTACACTTATGGAGTTTTAATTTGTATATCACATTTTGGTGCATTGGAATTATGATCCAGCCATTTAAGGGCTACATATTTGACCAGAGATGTACTTTTATTGGTCATAAATAGGAATCAAGAGAACTTGCAAGTAAATGTTATCGTTTATTGTGGAAGAAAGTCTGAAACTGTTGACCGAATATCACAAGAGCCAACTAGATGAGAATTATTCATGTTCCATAAGGCATCCAGTAGACAATATATATATTTTTTAATAATTTGATAGTTACAACATGAGATGTTGGATTTAAATCCTAGATGTCATGAACATACTAAGAGAAGTCAACCAATTGAATTACAAGACTCTTGGCAAAGCATCCAATGAACACTTGAAATATTCAAAATGTAATTCATTATAGTTTTTCCAAGTAAAGGGGAAGGCCACAAGGGACCATATTCTTATACGGTTGGATTACAGCTTGCTAGTTGGAACTCCAATTGGTTTATCTCTAGACCTCTTTTCAACTGCTCGTGAAAGCTGCTTAACTTCCTCCTTTGGTAGATGGCGAGGCCGGCTCAGCCAGAGTCCTCCATCAACAATAAGAATGGTTCCATTGATAAATTTACCTTCAAAAATTATAAGGATAATTAGGTGATTCAAGAAAGAACTAAGATGGATAGCAAATAATGATAAAAACTAGTACGATGAAAATAATAAGAAATCTCAATAGCTTGCTACTTATTCAGTCATTTGGAGGTAATTCTCATTCTATACACACAGATCTTCACTACATTGAAGGGCAATGTAAAAGAAACTAATAATTGGTTTTCTTGATAACCAAATAATTTCAAAAGTTAATTTCAAAAGATTTGGTTCCATCAAAATATCAAAAATCAAATTACTGCCTTCTCCTCCATTCTTAGCAATCATTACAAATACTAACTTGATTTCAGAAAATTTGTAATGCAGGCCAGTCTGTAAAACAGCAATAATTGAACAATTTACCAATTCTAAACCAATACTTTCAAAGACACAGGTCATTATCTCCATGTAAGCTTTTTAGCTATCAAAGTAGTCAAGCTACATTCACTCAGAACAGTTTAGAAGTTAAAAACAAAAAACTTTTGGGCCCAAAAAACCTGCATAAATCAGTTCACACTCACATGAAGTTCAGTAGACGTTCTTTTGAGCCCCAAAACTAAATAAAGATCCACCAAGATGTAAAGCATCAATGAATAATGATCAAGCTGCATGCCATACCAACAGCAGACCATCACATTAAAATAAGTTATTTGAGTCACATTAAAATAAGTTATTTGAGACCGTCCATTCTACTGTGCTTTTTTTTTTTTTTGGTCACATATGCCTAGTTGTTTTAAAATGTCAATGCAGATGCGCATGATGACTCATATGAGTTCTTTCCAAGAAAAATACCGAGTCAGGACTTCAAGCATTTTGCATGGTCAATATCACTTAAATGAGGTAGCGTGCCAAACAGGGCAATCTGTTTTCATTAACAACTTTGTCCAGTCATCTTATTTTATATAAAAGAGGAAATCTCAAACAAGCCATACAAATTAAGAATTTATTTGGTAAAGTAAATATATGCTTCCAAATTGTTATGCAGTCAATAAATCAGAATCAAAGGAATACTTATTAAAAAGTCAGAATTAGGGTAATGGTCTGAGGAGCAAAATATAGGAATTGCATATTTTTAACAAATTGGAGAATATCACCGAATGTGACAATGAAACCATAACCTCAAGGCAGAAGGACAGACTCTGAAGCTCTAAATATCAGGATAACCAATAGGAGGTGTGGGTGGTGAGGAAGGAGGCCACGTTATTATATGATACATGGACTATAATGCATGAAACAATCATAGTTCTCCATAAATTATCTATTGACTTATCCAGCGAAATTTACCAGAGTCTTCAAGATATAATGATATCGATATAACAAAATAGAGATATAAATGTATGAGTGGGCAAGGTTACAGACCAGCATCTGAAGCAAGGTAGAGAGCAGACATAGCAATATCCCATTTCTCTCCTAGTTTATACAAAGGCATGTAGTCTTTAGATCTGCTATTAATCTCGTCCGGTACAAGTTTACTCATTCCAGGAGTATCACTAATGGGGCCTGGTGCAATCCCATTGACTCTAATATCATAGTCAGTCCCCCACTCCAGGGCCAAGTTCCTTGTAGTGGCATCAACAGCTGCCTGTTGAGAGAGAGAGAGAGATTTGAAAAGAAGTTAAGCACCAGATTCAGATATGTGCAACATTTAGAAACTTATGTGACAAACCTTGGCTGCAGATACATGGATTTGATACCAAGAAGCTGTGTAATGCAGAGTAGCACTAATGTTCAAAATTGTTCCACCACCAGATGAGCTCCTTCCTGGTCCACCTTTCTTAAGATACTTAAGTGCTTCGTGGCACATTGTAAAAGTACCAACAGAATCAATATCCATAACTGTAGGGAAAGGTTATAACCAATTACACCTTGTCCAAAACTCCCAACAGAGCCTATCTTTAAAAGTTGTTTAAAGGGTTAATTACTATGTAAAGAAAAAGCAAATCATTTTTCTAAACTATTTAATGATTTAGGGAAAAATAAATAAATAATAAAAAAGCTCACGATGCACTGCGACACAAGTAACCATGACTTGTATCAGGGCAATGATTTTTATTTAATAACAGAATTAATTTCCTCATTGTCATCCTTCTTTTTGGGAGTTAAAAGAGTAAAATCACTGAATCAATATTTTTTTTGAGTTATTCGTCTACATAAATCTATAAAGTTATCTAGAAAGACTCAATTCAAGCTAGATAACCAAATTTAACCTCAATAACTCCCAAGCTAAACGAATTATCATGTCATTAAGCAAAATAAAAAGTCCAGGAAAAGAAGCACCCTCCTATAAAAAATAAACTCCAAAATTTAAGCATTTATAGAATAAGGTGAAATTAGCTCTAAATCATTTATTTTAAAAAATTGCATAACTTGATACGGGAAGAAATTTAACGAACATGTCTATGATGAAGTCACCTAAAAAAGAAAACAAAGATCAGACAGAAACCCATTATTTTCACAAGATACAACACACAACCTGTTCGAAATCCATTAGGAGACAAATCCTCTGCTGACACAAGAAAATTTCCAGCTGCAGCATTAACAAGAATATCAAGCCTGCCAAAATGCTTGAAAGTTGATTCTACAATTCTTTTTGCATCTTCCTGCTTCCGAACATCCCCCTCAAAGCCAACAGCCTCCATAAAACAGAAAAAAGTATAAGATTGTGATCTATACAATCAACTAATTTTGTTATTAAATTACATAATATGCCTACCTATCAAATATATATATATATATATATATCAAAGACATGAACATTGCTTTAAACAAAACAACTAATTGGAATCGACTAGTTAGCCCAATGAACATAGTTATGGACCTTTAGCAGATCTAGTTGAACTGCATGTTTAGGTTGTCCGGAAACTTGGTGGGACCTTAGCAGACCGAGCCACCCATTTCAATTTAACCGATTGATTGGTCACATCTTGTGTTTTAATTTTTTTCTTTCCCAGTTGAAAAACAAACTAAGAAAGAACTGACATCTCTAAATAATAGTGTGTATGATAAACTACCGATTGTCCCAAATGTTTAAATTTTTCTAACACTTCACCTCACACGTTAGTAAGTGAGGCCCAGCAGGTGGGATTTAAATTCTTTAAATGGGAGGTAGAGTGGAGAGTACAGGGTTTGTAGTTCGAACTCAGGAAGACATGTATAGATATAATGATAAATTATTGATTGTCTTGAAATCTTAAGGTTTTTTCTTTTTTCTTTTATGGTAATGAAAGCTTTTAAGTTATTAGGAAATAGTGAATAGATAAATTTTAGGTACAGTAACTTAAGTGTTGTGCATTAGTTTCCCCAACTAAATTCAAACACACGGTTGCCTTGACCAATGAAATACAAAAAGTACTATCTTTTCCAAGGATACTTAGGGGCAATGAAACTATGTGTTTAAATTTAATTGGGAACCTGAAGGCCTACATCTAAGGTATCATACTTAAGTTATACCCATACTGAATTCAGTCACATTATTTTAACAATTTTAAAGACCAGTTTATATCACATAAGCTCACTGTTTCTAAAGAACAATAAGCAATAAATAGGAGATCAGCACATGGATCCAATTTATCCTACCAAGCAAACTGATGATTACAAGAAAGCATGGACAGTTGGACACTTTCCTCGGTGACCAAGCAAACCATTCAACATGATGTGTCAAACAAAAAAGCAGAAATTATTTTATTAAATAAAATAAAATAAAATAAAAACCAGATGGAAATCTAGCAAAAGGAACAAAAAACTCATTTTCCTTTTCCTTTCCTAACTTTTCTTATCAACCAAACAGATCCTATATAGCCGATAAACATACAAAATGAACCTGAATTCCTACTCAATAAGGGGTAAGAGTCAAAAACCAATCTTTTTCCTCATATGATCGATTTTTTCAGCAAACAAACAACCCCACGAGGAAAAAACAAAGAACTAAAAGAACCCAGATGAAAATTTTGAAAAAGAAAAAAACTTTGATGAGAAAATAGAAGAGTACCTGAATTCCTTGAGAATGAAGAGCTGAGACGGCTAAATCGAGGACTTCCTTGCGTCGACCCATGATAGCAATAGAAGCTCCATGTTTACCAAACTGAGTGGAAATCTCGAACCCAATTCCAGAACCACCTCCTGTTATCAGAGCCACCTTCCCTTTCAATACCTCTGCCTTGAACGGTGACTCCATCTCTCTCTCTCTCTGATGGTCTGGCTTCGTTTGTCAGTGTCACAAGGCCACAAGTTTGTGGAATCGTGTCAGACTTTTGGAACCAAGGAAAGACAAGACAGAAACTATAAAAGCATCCGTTTGAATATGAAAAATACAAATTATTTTACTTATCAGCCTATTTCAGCCTTGCATTTTTTTGGTATTATATATAGGTTTTATGTCACTATTTTAATTAATTTTTATTTTTATTTATCGTACTTGTATTAAGTTTTCAGTTTCAACAAAATAAGTGGTATTCAAACAGACCTAAGTGTTAAGTTACAAGAGTGTGACTACCAATATTAAGCGGGATCCGCTTATTTTGCTGAAATTGAATTTTTTTTTCTAAAAATATCTTAAATAAAAGTAAACTGAAATAATACAATAAATCTGATCTATAAAATACTAAAATGTCAATACAACCTTCCAAAAATAATATCATAAATCACAAAGAAAAAAAAAACTATTTGTAATTATCGCCGTGTGAAACTGCATGGTGTTGTTTGTGTATAAAAGAGCATTGGCATGAATGAGTGCTAAAATTTCTATCTAATTTTTCTTTTTTCACACGGCAACAATTATCTTTCGCTCACTTTTTTCATACTAAAAAAAAATGTAAAATGAATAGTATAAGTGTAAATTTATATCGTTACTATAACAATTATGTATTTTTACATAATTCTGCATGACCTGATGTGAGTGAATTTTGAGCTTGATTGGCTAAAATATGGTTTTTTTCCGGACGAAATGGGAAATTAGTCATAATTTCCCAACTATCTAGTTAGTAGTTAAGGTTTCAAAACTATTTTTTTTACTAGCATCTCGAGTCTTTGAGGCTCGATTTTGGCCTATAAATCGAGCATCAAATGCTCGATTTTTATGATCTAATTACATCCGATGTGGCATATTTTTCTACGTGGCAATTACATGGAAATCGAGTATCTAAGACTTGATTTATAACCCTTATAAATAAGATGAAATCAGACCAGAACATCAGAGGACAACCAGAGAAAAAAAAAAAACCCAGAAACAGAAAAGAGAGAGAAGATGAGATCGGAGAGAAAAAAAACCACCAGAACATCGAAGAAGATGGAGATCGGAGAAAAAAAATCGCCAGAACCTAGGCCGGCGCGCGAGCCCAGGCCGCGCGCCAGTGAGGTGAGCTCTCTCTCCCTCTGATCTGAGTCTCTCAGTTTGGGATTGTTGTGTTTGGGATTTCTGAAATTTGTTTATGGGTATTTTGGCTGGTACATGATACTTCAAATTTTTTTTAAATTTTTTTTGGTTATAAATCGATTTTTAGAGGCTCGATTTCGAGGTGGTTACCACGTGGCAATAAAATGCCACATCAGATGTGGTTAGACCAAAATCGAGCCTCAAAGACTTGAGATGCTAGTAAAAAAAAATAGTTTTGAAACCTTGACTACTAACTAGATAGTTAGAAAAATTAAATTAGTTAACTAGATTCCCCTTTTTTTCCTATTATACCGATGCCAATGTTCTAACTATACAAGCCAATATTGTAATTTTTTTTAATGGCTGGATAGAAACAATGGAGTGGAGATTTGAATATTGGATATTTATATTAAAAATTAAAAATATTAGAAGTGTTTGGTTGAATTGCTTTATCCCGATCCGGTTTTTAAAACTGTAGCTATAAAGCTATTAGCAAACCAAAAGCTTCTTTAGAGCAATCCTATAGTAAATGAAAAAAAAAAATTTAATTTTTTTCTTCAAGAAATTAAGGTAAGAAATGATATAACATCAATTTCACATAAACACACAACTACCACTATTTTTATTGTAATAGGTTATAGTTAATTCAACTGGTAAAGATTTTTGTTATTGAATAAAAGATATGAGATTCTATGATCAAAAAACTCACACTCGAATTTCAATATGTTTTGAGTTTAGTCTATGATCAAATCATGGTTTTTCACTTTTTCTTGCTCCCCACTGCAGCCGAAAAGGAAGCACCTTTATCTTTGTTGTAGGAAAATCACGTCATTTAAGTAGTTACAAGAAAAAAAAAATGTGAAAATTTATTGTTAAATTACAAACCAAAACCACAAGGGAAAAAAAAAATTCTTTAATGTAAAACTCTATCCCACATTCCTATAAATGCTATCTGAATGTTCGCAATATTAGGCGAACCAAACACCCTTTTAGAAAAATATATGAATGAAAACTTTTTTAAAAAAAAAATATTTAGGTAATAAGTTGTAAATTGTATTACTTCTAATTACATGAGTCTAACACTGTACTATTTTTGTTGTAATTTAATTTAATTTCAACTCCCAAAGTTTTTTTAGTGTTGGGTCTAGTCAATTATCCAACTGTGATTTTTTTCCCTCCTCGTCATAATTAGACAAAAAAGAGGAGGGACTTTATCCTTGAAGTAGGAAAATCATGTCATACAGGTAGTAAAAAAAAACTTATGTCATTAATTTTTTTTTAATTTACTAATTATATTTATGTGAAATATTGCAGAAAAAGACGAAAGAGGAGGAAAAAATAAATATAAGTAACATTTTTAATCAATAAAATTTCTATATAGATTTTTATTAATTTAATAGAACAAATGAGGCATATCAAGTGTATTCGGGATTTACTTAAAAAAGGTTTCACTTATGATATTTGTCTTAGTTTTTATTATATTATAAAATAATCTAACTTTTAACTTTTTGTAACACACATAATACAAAAGTTACTAAAAATTCACATCTTTTAACAAAACATGACAAAAATAAGCTATGGGAAATAAACAAAAGCCAAACACATATTAATTTGAAAATTAGTTAAAACTTTTGTTTTAACTAATGGAATTACCTATTCTTTTTTATAAAAAATTTAAAAACTCATAAAAATTTTAATAATTAAAAAAATATGAATCACATTGTAATAAGAAGATGATATAGAAGTTTTTCTAAACTTTTACCCAAAAAAAGGAAAAAAGAAAAAGAAAAAAGGATGATATGTAATGTTGATACTAGTCATAAGGCATAAATATCTTATGTAAAATTTTATTACATTACTAGTAACAATTTGTCAACTAATATTTGTTGTAAAATTATTATGAATATGTTGTGGATGCATTTTTCTTTTAAAAATGTAAAATATAAGAAATAAATAAATAAATGTAATGCCTAATAGTTTAGGTGACATAAAGTAAAGCATATAAAACTGAAATTTCATTATATTTAATTTAATATGATATACATATATAAATTATTAAATAGAAATAGAAATAGAAAAAAATCTGGTAAAAAAAAATAGAAGAAAAATATAAATTATTAAATCGGGTCGAATCACGGGTTTAACGACCTAGAATCCACCGCCTTCAAATCTCTTTCTCTCTCAAGTAAAACCCCAATCTCTCTCCTCAAAAACCCTAGTATCTGAAACTCGTGGCCTCTATACCCAATTTACCAAGGTGAGCTCTCTCATCAACTTTCTTCAATTCCCGTTTGGTTCCCGCGAAAATTTAAAAAGAAAAGGCTAAGTTACATATTGAACCAGTTGCAGTTTTAGACACTGAATTTGTGAAGTTGGTATCATCAGGGGCGGCCCTATACATTTTAGGGCCTAAGGTGAAAACTAAAAATGTGTGTATATGTGTATGTGTATGTGTATGTGTATGTGTGTATATGTGTATGTTTATGTTTATGTTTATGTTTATGTTTATGTGCATGTGCGTTTATGTTATTTATGTTTATATATATGTCTGTATGTTTATGTATGTGTATATATATGAGTGTGTATTTATGTATGTTTATGTTTATGTGCATTTATGTGTATGTGTGTTTATGTTTATATATATAAACATAAATATAAACATAAACACACATACACATAAACACACATGAACACAAATACAAACAAACATACACAAAAACATAAACACACATACACATAAAACACGCAGAAACAAAAAAAAACATAAACACACACATAAACATAAACATAAACATATATAGACATAAACACACATACAGAATGAGAAAAATTAAACCCTCAAATAGACTGGAAAAAATTGCAAACTAACACCAATCTTCAAATAATTTCATTAATTACTTTGGTATGCTAAATCGAGCTTTTATGTGTGTTTATGTTTATATTTAAGTTTATGTGGGTGTATGTTTACGTTTATGTGAGTTTATACGTGTATGTGTGTTTATGTTTATGTTTATGTTTATGTATATTTGCGTATGTGTTTGTATGTTTATGTGTATTTGTATGTGTATGTGTATGTATATGTTTATGTATGTGTGTATGTGTGCTTATATATGTGTATATGTATGTGTACTTGTGTATGTGTATGTTTACGTTTATGTGTATGTGTTTATATGTGCTCATGTATGTGTATGTGTATGTGTATGTGTATATGTATGTTTGCTTATGTATGTGCATGTGTATGTGTATTTGTATGTATAGTTTTCTTTGTCTTTTTCAGATTCAGGTGAAATACTCTGATGCAATTGTAATTAATGGTTGAGATTAAAAGTTGAAAAAACAACTTTCAATTTCAACCATTAAATAAAATATATTAAAGGAGAGTTAAAAAGTAAAAATGTAAAAAATACTTACAACAGTGCACTTGATCTCAGTCCGTCTTTCTTCTCTCACCAAATTTTTTTTTTTTACACGGTTTTTTGTTCTTCTTCCTTTTATTTCTCTTTATACGTCACCTACGCTGACAAGAGAGGAGCGAGCGAAAGTCATGTCAAGAAAGGAAATCGAAAATTGTGCTGCCGAGCCAAAGACTATGAAAATCTTTTTCTTTCAACTCAGACGATCATCTTAAGTGAAATTGTGGCTCACGAGGTTTCACTGGATTATGGTGTGTGATTTTTGGTTATTTATTTATTTATTTGAGATTATGAAGTAAATAGTTTTTATATTTTACTTACCCCTTCTATTTTCTGAAAACACTTTTATGGGAAATACCATTTTTTTTGCTTTACTTTGCTTTCAGTCTATCATTCTTGCTTGTGGTATGTGTTTAATTAATTTGGATCTAAAATTAGTTCAACAAGATGATTCTTTTTCTAAAATATAATAATAAAACCAATATATGTTTTTTTAATGGTGGGTTCACTTTCAGTGTTTTCATTTTGTGATTTTGGTTGTTTTGTAGGTTTTGTGCTTTGATTTTGGTGGGTGTGATTTAATTTGTGATTTGGTGGGCTTCTGGGTTTTTGTTGCGATTTGATTTTGGCTGAGTTTTGGCTATGGTGGTAGTCGTGATTTGATTTTGGCTGGGTTTTGGCAGTGGTGCGTGGTTGGAGGTGATGAGCTTGAAAAGCTCCGGCAATTGAGGTTTAGAAGGAGAGCTTGGTGGTCAGCCATGGAGCACGGTGTGACGTAGGTTGAGGTAGAGAGAGGATGAAAAGGAAACATGGGCAGCCCTAGACATTTTGAGGCCTAAGGTAAGAACTAAAAATGCGGCATTTTTTTTTATACTTACATATTAATTAAATTAATGTTTATTTAATATTTTTATATTATATTTTTCATCATTATTTTCATTTTCTTCTAAATTATTTTAAAGTTCATTATCAAAATTTGTTGTATTGCAAAATTGAACATCATTTTATTCTAAATTATTTTGGTGAATTTCTTGCTCATTTGTAATATTTTCATCTAAATTTTGTGTTATATTTTGTTTATTATTAATAACAAATTTATCCATTGATCTTTTTTGAGACTCAATTAATTTTTTTTTCTTTTTTTAAGTTTTCCATATCCAGATGTATATTTTCTAGTAGACATTTCTAATCAAACAATATATTTATAAAGACTAAAATAAAAAATAACTTTTAAATATAGAGCAAATGAGAAATAGAACCTGATTTATATAAAAAATATTGTTATAATTTCACTGAAAAATAATAATTTTTTAACAACCTTAACCTGCATAAATTAAAAAAAATTAAGCACAGCCATAATACTAGCACAAGACTTATTAATATGACTCACTCCCGGGAAAAAAAAAAAAAACATAAAACAAATCCTATCTATAACCAAAAAAAAAAAAACTTGAAGGCCCAAACTTAACGCCCAGTCCAGGGAGGGCCCAAATAAACAAAGTTATCTTGAGTTCTTAACAAATAGAATGGCCCAAATATTTATAATTTTATACCTGATTCCTGAGGTGAGGTGAGCAGTTGAGACTTGAGAGAGGCGGAGAGCAGAGAACAGAGAGAGGCTGAGGCCAGAGTGAACAGTGGAGACTCGAGACTAGAGAGAGGCGAAGAGCGGAGATTAGAGAGAAAGGTTAAATTTTTAGGGTTTAGAGTGGATTTATTTGTTTTGATTTGTGATTGCCTAACTCGCCTAAGGGAAGGGCCGGCCCTGGGTATCATTCAAGTTGTTCTTAAGACTGTTCTGTTTTTGTTGAAATCTTTGTTCATTTTTTTTGAACTTTTTTTGGATTCTAGCAATGGGTAGTTCTTAGTTTTTTTTTTTCTTTTCTGAAATACATTAAAAATGCTGCTATTAGTTGTATACATTGTTTGTGGTTGATGAAATCTTTGGTCATTGTATGAATTTTTTGGATTCTGGAAATGGGTTTGTCTTAGTTTTTTCTGAAATACATTGAAAATGCTGCTATTAGTTGTATGCATAATTTTTGGTTGTAATTAAAGTGATGGGTAGATAAAATCTTTGGTCATTTTTTGAACTTTTTGGATTCATTCTAGCAATGGGGAGGTCTTAGTTTTTTCTGAAATACATTGAAAATGCTGCTGCTATTATTTGTATTCATAATTTATGGTTGTATTTAAAGTGATGGGTAGATGGAATCTTTGGTCATTTTTTGTACTTTTTGGATTCATTTTAGCAATGGGTAGGTCTTAGTTTTTCTTAAATACATGAAAATGCTGCTGTTGCATGCATAATTTATGGTTCTAATTAAAATGGCACTTTCCACCTAGACCTGGTTCATAAAACTAGCAAGGCTCAATCTCTAAACAATCGTGTTTCCTGGGTGTAATTATTATATTAGATATTTTTTCCGTTTATTTGGTGTGCCCAACGATATGTTTGGCTTGTGCTGAAACTGGTTGGACATTGGAGCTTCCATCTTTTTCCCTGACTTTTATTTTCGTGCTGATCTGGTAGGAGGACGGAGCAAACTGTCTTTGGAACTAAAACAAAAACTAGATTTTGGAGGGGCTGTTAACTTAAACTGTCGAAGTGAATCCCTGATTTGTTCTGGTAGCTACTTTACCTCACACAGTTGAAAGAACTCCAATTAATTTTTTTGGAGAAGTTTGTAAAGGATAGTTTCATGTGAATGTAATTTTCTGGTCCCAAACTGTTGAATTTTCACTCCTAGTAAACAGAATGGATCAAGTTGCTTTAGTTGACAAGGACTTCCCCCTATTTTCGAAACCCACTAAATGCTCTAAACCAACTGCCACAACCAGCACCACTTTCCAAATCATTGAGGCAAACACCCCACATATCGAAAAATCAACAAACCTTGACCATGATACTACCACCACCATCACCACCAAATTTGCCAACCTTGGCCTTGCTGAGTGGGCAGTGCAGACTTGCAAAGAGCTCGGAATGCACAAACCCACACCGGTGCAAACCCACTGCATACCAAAAATCCTTGCAGGCCGTGATGTACTCGGTCTTGCACAGACTGGCAGTGGCAAGACTGCTGCATTTGCATTGCCTATCCTGCATCGCCTCGCTGAAGATCCCTTTGGCATCTTTGGGCTGGTGGTGACACCAACGAGGGAGCTTGCATACCAGTTGGCTGAGCAGTTTAGGGCGCTTGGGTCGTGCTTGCATTTGCGGTGTACTGTGGTGGTTGGAGGAATGGACATGCTGAACCAGGCAAAGACTTTGATGACGAGGCCACATTTGGTGATCGCAACTCCAGGAAGGATCAAGGTCTTGCTGGAAGAAAATCCTGATATTCCTCCTTTGTTCTCCAATGCTAGGGTAATCATTTTTTTTATAAAAATAATCTAACCTTTTTGTTTTGTTTTGGTTTTGTTAACCCAACTCAACAGCGATGGATCTTGTTTCAAATAATTTTTGTCGGCCAAATTAATTGATTTTAGATGCTTTAATATGTAATGTGGTGCTACCTATAGAACTTTCTTGGAGTGACTATTTTTAATTAATCTATCCTTTCATTTTTCAATATTTTAAGTTCATTGATCAACAATTCTAAGAATTTTTCAGAAGCATGTTCACCATGTTTTTAAACCACAGTCCACAAATTAATCATCATCATCATTATTGCCATGTTGTGCTTGTCAACTTGCACTAGAATGGGGTCAGCAAACTCCATTGGAGTTGATTATGCAGCCTCATTGTCTTTTTCTCTGAGGTTGATTTGCTTGCAACTGAGTTTTGCACAGCATCAATTCTAAATTTACACTCAAGGTGAAACATTTAGTGATTCTTCGTTTTTTTAATCGAAGTCTTATTTAAATGTTCTTTTTATTTTGTTTAGTTCTTAGTTTTAGATGAAGCAGATAGAGTTTTGGATGTTGGATTTGAAGAGGAATTGAGGGTGGTCTTTAAGTGTTTGCCAAAAAATCGGCAAACTCTATTATTTTCTGCAACAATGACAAGTGAACTGGAAGCACTGCTTGAGCTTTCTGCAAATAAGGCATACTTCTACGAGGCATATGAAGGCTTTAAGACAGTTGCCACTCTAAAACAGCAGTATATTTTTATTCCTAAAAATGTGAAGGACGTTTATCTAATGCACATTTTGTCTAAAATGGAAGATATGGGTGTTCGGTCTGCCATCATATTTGTCTCCACCTGCAGGTACTATTTCCTTGAACAATACAGTCTGAATTTTTTTTTTTTTTTTTTTTTTTGATAAGTAATAAGATTTTATTGAAAAGAAAAAAGAGACACCCATGCACACAGGGAGTATACAAGGGAGAGCAAATCAAGAACGAAAATTACAAAAGTCAAGAAAATCCAAAAGAGAAAAAGAAAGGTTTCTCCAAATAGAGAACCATTCAAGTAAGGTTCGGAAAAAGAGAAGCTTGATGTCGGGGATAGCACGCTCAGAGTCTTCAAAGCATCTATTATTCCTCTCCTTCCAGATGCACCACATCAAGCAAGGAGGAACAATCTTCCAAATAACTCCGTTGCGAAGACGACCAAAGTGACCTTGCCAGCAAGCAAGGAGACCAACCACTGACGAAGGCATGACCCAACTTACTCCAAATAACCCAAACACCATATCCCAAACCTCCGCAGCAACCGGACAATGAAGGAAAAGATGGCTAACACTCTCACTACTACACTTGCACATATAACACCAATCCAAAATGCAAACCTTTTTTTTCCTAAGATTGTCGATAGTCAAACATTTCCCTAAGGCTGCGGTCCAGACAAAAAAAGCCACTCTAGAGGGAATTTTCTGTTTCCAAATGATTTTCCAAGGGAAAGAATGCTCCTTTTGGCCAATAAGAAGATGGTAGTAAGCACTAACCGTAAACCCCTTTCTCCTACAAGGCAACCAATGCCTCTTATCCTCCTCAGTTCCCCTAACCGGGGTGCCATATATGGAATGGATAAAACTCCTGAGAGCTTCCATTTCTCGATTGTGAACCTCCCTGCAGAACTGAATCTCCCAATGTAGGACTCCATTGGTAAACCTCATAAGATCCGCCACACTTGCCTCTTTGTTGCAACTCAACCTATATAATTCAGGATAGCGGGCAGCGAGAGAAGATGACCCACACCAACAATCAAGCCAAAACAACACTTTAGAACCATCTCCAATGTCATACATAATGAACCTAGATAATGAGTGCCACCCCTTCCTAATATGTTTCCATAAGCTGACTCCATGCGGACCAGAGGACGATCTAGAACACCAGCCCCCCCACTCACTACCATACTTGGCCTCAATCACTTGACGCCAAAAAGCATCCCTTTCTTGCCCAAATCTCCAAAGCCATTTCCCTAGAAGAGCAAAATTGAAAGTTCTCAAATTCCTAATCCCTAAACCACCTGATGCGAGCGGAGTGCACACCCGCGACCAATCAACCAGATGAAATTTGGGCTCATCTCCTAGGCCCCCCCAGAGAAAGTCCCGCTGAAGCCTAGCAATACGATTGGCCACATAGGCAGGAATAGGGAAAAGAGAAAGAAAATAAGTAGGAAGGTTAGAGAGAGTGCTTTTAATCAAAGTAACCCTTCCTCCCTTGGATAAGTATAATTTTTTCCAGCTTGCTAATTTTCTTTCCATCTTCTCCAGAATAGGATTCCAGATGGACTTATCTTTAAATTTTGCCCCCAAGGGGAGCCCCAGATATTTCATTGGGAGGGCCCCTTGATTGCAGCCTAAAATAGCCACCAAAACCTCCATGTTGCGAACATCCCCCACAGCCACAAGCTTAGACTTACCCAAGTTGATTTTCAAGCCAGACACAGCCTCAAACCAAATGAGAACCATACGGAGAGTCAACATGTGATCAATATTAGCATCACAAAAAACAAGAGCATCATTCGCGAAAAGAAGATGAGAGACCAACAAAGATCTAGCATTCGAAGTTCCAGCATTGAAGCCTGACAAGCGACCTTGAAGGGCGGCCTTATCCAACATTCTACTGAAAGCCTCCATAACAAGAATAAATAAGAAGGGAGACAAAGGGTCACCTTGCCGCAAACCCCTATGGCTTCCAAAGAAACCATGAGAAGAACCATTAATAAGGATAGAAAAGAGGACACTAGACAGACAAAAAGAGATCCAGCGCCGCCACTTCTCAGGAAAGCCACACCTCTCAAGCAAGAGAGTAAGAAAATCCCAGTTCACATGATCAAAGGCTTTCTCAATGTCTAGTTTGCATAACAGCCCAGGAATACCAGACTTCAATCTACTATCAAGGCATTCATTGGCAATGAGAACAGAATCTAGAATTTGCCTATTAAGAATAAAGGCATTCTGAGGAGCAGAAATGATCTCGCCTAAAACCACGCGAAGACGAGAAGCCAAAACTTTAGCAAGAACTTTATAAACTCCCCCAACAAGGCTAATGGGCCGAAAGTCTTTTATTTCCACTGCTGCAGCTTTTTTAGGAATGAGAGCTATGAATGTTGCATTTAAGCTTTTCTCAAACTGACAAGAGACATGGAAATGGTGAAACACAACCATGATATCAGATTTGAGAATCCCCCAACAAGCTTGAAAGAAGGCCATCGTGAACCCATCGGGACCAGGAGACTTGTCCCCATTAAACTCCATGATGACACTAAGAACCTCTTCTTCCTCAAAAGGTTTCTCTAACCAAGCTGCATTGTCCCCAGAAATACAAGGGAAGTCCAAACTCTCCGGAAAGGGGTGCTGCACTAGCTGCTCAGAGAAGAGAGTCTTAAAAAATTGTACAATGTGATCGACGATCCTATCCTGGTTGGTAGACAAATCCCCATCAATCATAAGGGAGTCAATACCATTGTTTTTTCTATTAGAATTGGCCATTCTATGGAAAAATCTTGTATTCGAGTCACCCTCCTTTAGAAACAACATTTTGGACTTTTGCCTCCAACTAATCTCCTCAAGTAAGGCTGCCTTCTCCAAATCGGCTCTAAGAGTGGATTGCTCCCTTTTTTCCTCTTCGGATAAGGAATGAGAGTCTTCTTTTACATCTAAAACATTCAACTTGCACCACAGCTGCTGCTTCTTAACAGAAATATTGCCGAACTCTGACTCATTCCACTTCTTGAGGTCGGTTTTTAGCGCAGCCAGGTTCTTGGCAAGAATAAAGCTGGGGGACCCTTGGAAAAGGTAATTTTCCCACCAAGATTTGACCTTATCTAAGAAACCGTCCACCTTCAACCACATATTCTCAAAACGAAAAGGAGTACTACCTCTTTTATGCCTCCCACTCTCCAAAAGAATAGGAAAGTGATCGGATAATACTCTAGGAAGCCTTTTTTGGGATAAGTGAGTGAAATGATCTACTAAAGCAGGAGAAAAAAGGAACCGATCAATTCTAGACGCCGAGGAGGAGTTAGACCAAGTGAAAAGACCACCCTCTAACGGGGCATCCATAAGCCCATGCATAGAAACAAAATCCGAGAAATCAAACATGCAGCGAGAGAATCTTCCCTCCCCTAATCTCTCTGAAGGAAAGCGGATAACATTAAAATCTCCTCCCAAGCACCAAGGCAAATCCCACCAACTATTCAAGCCAGCCAGCTCTTCCCACATAAAATGACGATTTCGGCTCAGATTAGGACCATAAATACCCGTGAAGGCCCACTCAAAATGATCGCTTACGTTCTTGAATTTACAAGAGATCGAGAAATTCCCCACTGCCTCTTCTAACTTCTCCACCACCCTTCTATCCCACATGAGAAGAATACCACCGGAAGCACCCTCAGAGCCCAAATATAACCAATCTAAGAAAGGGCAGCTCCAAATGCTTCTAACTATACCTCTAGTTACCCATTCCATCTTAGTCTCTTGAAAACAGATAATATCAGCCTTCCATGAACGTAAGAAATTACGAATCAAGAGACGCTTTTTTCTGTCATTCAAGCCTCTAACATTCCAAGATAAAATTTTCAAATTCATTGGAAAGCAATCAGAGCCCTATCCTTCCCATAACTAGAGCGCCTAGAGGGCGTAGCACCATAATTAACAGAGCTGAATAAGCCCCTTAATTCCCTAATACCTTTCCTGCCTGAGCTTTTCTCGGAATTGTTTTTTTTCTCCTTAAAAGTCCTCTGCTGAATCTCATTTTCCACTGCCAACAGAAAATCCGCTGCTGGCTCTTCTAATCCTTTAAGTGAAGTCCCAAGAAAATCATGAAAGCCACTGAATTTGTCCTTGAACCATTCCGAGTAAGTGCCCTTACCCAGAAATGAATCAACTATCATAGGAACTGGCTGGTCAGAAATAATAGTGGCATCCGTCGGTAAAGAAAAAGCCAGAGGATCAATATTGAGAGGGGTTGAGGAATCCATGTATTGGGTATCTTTCTCGGGACTGAAATCAGAGGACCAATCCTCCACAAAAACATTCATCTCTTTAACTAACTCGGCATTATTTTCCTTAGATTTCGTAGGACTCCCCGTAACTATCGCTAAAGGGTTAGAGTCAACCACTTCTACGATGTCCTCTCCCGGCGGCAAGGATATTTGAATCGGGACAGCCACTCTTTTCCCATTACGAAGTTCGAGAACCCATTGCTCGAATTTCCCCATTTTCTGACTATCTCGTCTATGTGTTGATGTATGATTTGTTGGATGCTACTTTGTAACTCCCCGTCATCTTCAGAGTTCATAGAAATCTCTGAGGAATAATCGGAAGAATCGGAAGCAGCAGAAGCATCGTCGGAGATTGAAGTCACACTGGCGGAGGCGTCGGAGGTGGCGGGGACAGAGGAAAGCTGGCCGGATGACATCGGCAACTCGAGGGTCGAAGAGAGCTCCACATCCGAGCTCATCGGCAGCTGGGTGGTCGAAGAGAGCTCCACGTCGGAGTTCTCTTCGCGCAGGACAGAAAAGTAAGAAGAGGAAGGGAGCGAGGGAGAGAGTTGCGAAACTGGAAACTGAGACTGGGAAAGTAAATTGTTGGGTTGAAGGGGCTTGGGTTTCCAGATCAGGTTGTTGGGCTTTGGGTTAGGGGCACTGATGGGCTTAGCGGCGTGAGAGAAACCGGTATTTGGGCAAGATTTAAGGTTGACAGAGTGTTTAGGCTTAACTGTGGGTATCGAGTTAGTGTTAGAGTAGGGAATGGGTTTTGGGTTAGTGGTGGGTTTGGGCTTTGGGCTTTGGGTTTCTAAGATGGGTTGAGAGGACCGAGATGTGGGTCTCGGCTTAGTGTAAGAGTTGGGTTTCGGATTCGTGTTGGGTTTGAGCTTTGGGCTTTGGGTTTCAAATATGGGCCGAGAGTCAGAAATGGGCTTGGGTGTAAATGAAAGGCTGGTTGAGGGGGATTTGGGCTTGAAGGTATCTGCTGGGCTTGCAGGAAAATTGGGCTTAAGTGGTTGGTTGCCAGAGGAGCCTACCTCAGAAGCCTTGGACCAGCTGACCTCCCACTTGCCACTAGGTCCACGCAACAGTCTTAATTGGAGGTCTACTGCTAACACTCCTTCAGTCCCATCCGAGGCAGCAATAGAAAATTTCAGACCAGTCACATCCTTCTCCTTCCCAAGGCAGCTGTTGCGTGAAACCATGTCCAGAGGAGCCGGTTTAGCAGAACTATGATTACCAAAATTCAAAAATGGGAGGTGTGAGTTAGCTAGAACGCCAGAGCCCTGGGCCACCTCCGCTGCCAACCTGCGATCGTTAGGCTCTCTCCGATGGTCAAGAGTCACCGCTGCAGCATAGGAAACATCAGCTCTCACTTCAGCCCCCGGTAAGTATAACGGAGACCGGTTAGATGCCAGAATCCCCGAAACTAAGACTTTCTTTAGATGCCACATAAAACCCCTCCAACCATATCCCAATCTTCCTTCCGGTATAACCAAGAACCCTTTCCGATGGCCATGAAGCAACTCCGAAATCATCAGGTAATACCCATGCGCATTGGACCCTGTTTGCAAAATGAACACTGTCTCACCTTCTCTAATCGTACGTGCAAAGTGATCATGATGCTCAGCGTGAATGAATTGCTCCATAATGGACAATATTCTCTTAGCACATTCTTTACCCATGAACACTGATCGGAGAAAGTTTCTGCCTCTCTCAAAGATACGCAATAAGAAAAAGGAACCCCCTTCTTCAACAGAGAATTCGAAAGTTTTTGATTCAACAAAGCAGAAGAGCGAGCCACCCATGATGAGAGTTATAACTACTATAAAAACAATGCTACAAAATCTAAGCAGCAATCAAAAGCACAATACATTCATGCCAAAGACTAACTGTAGAAGCCCTTAACTATTTAGGACCCTAACATCCACCATGACTATTTAGGACCCTAACAAAAACTTGATCACGTTCAGGACAATATACAATACAGTCTGAATTTTTGAAACTGTTTTCTGATGTTTGTTGTAGTTTATTGTCTTTCCTACTTGCACTTGCACATATAATCACAATAAACATTTGGTTGTTGTGAACCTTTCAATAGCAATATATGCATATGCAATGAAAGTACTTATTATATATCCTTGCTCCAGACTTGCTTTCTGCCTCAACAATAGGAAAAAAAGTGTAATTTACATTTTTTTTAAAAAATTTGTTTGATAAGTATAATTTGCTACTTATCCAAAAAAAAAAAAAAGTAAATTACACTTTAATATGAGTGTGTTTATGAAATAATCTGCACGTATATGGTCCAAATCAATAAGACTTTTGAGTATTTATTCAAGTGAGAACTAGAGTAGGGGTGTTAGTTGCTGGTTTGCCTTTGTTGTTTAAAACTTCAAGCTTTGAAGTTTGAAGTCACCAACCTGTTGTATTGATACCACTGATAGTGAGTTGAATTATGTATCATATATATAGGCTTCTATATGATTTGAATTCTTAGGACCAAGCTTTCTCATGCAAATTTAGTTTGTTAGTTGAACCATTTCCACTTGCCATACAAATAGAGCACCTTTTCATAAGATATCAACAACAATAGCTAAATCAACAATGCTTTGTGTTTGTGCCTTCTGCACTAAATCCATCTTAAAATCTGCTCCTACTCTTATTTGATTGGAGGAATGAGGAAAACCATTACTCTGTTAGAGCATTAGCATCAGGCTCAACAAACCAAATTTTTACAACAAATATAGCTAAACTAACTTAAAACTGGTTTGCATCAACAGTGTTTAGACAAAATGTCATTCTTGAACAGCAACTCAATGCCTCTATTGAGTTATTGTTCATCAACAGACTGCCACAAATTACCCATTAAAAAAAAAATCAGACCACCACAAATGACTTAATATTTGTTTTTTGTGTGCGTGTGTGCACATCTGAAAATTCTCACTCTCACTCTCTCTATCTCTCTTTCTCCTACTCATTGTCTTGATCCATATGGTGGAGAACAAGAACCTCTTCGCTGGGTCCAAGCCCCTCTCACCCATCGATCTTCTCAAGTTTCAATTTGAGGGCCCCAACAGCTGGCACTTGATCATCAAATGCGGTGTTGAGGTTGGATCAGATGCTCGCCTCCACTTCTTGACCTCTCTCAAAGGATTTTTGCTTTATTTTCCATTTAATTTCTCAATAATTGGTTTTGTGTGTATGAGTGCTTGAGTGACTATAGGTGGCTGAATTGGAGATTCTAATCATCTTGTTGTTGTTGTTGTTGGCTGTGTGCACTTTAATTGGGGCGTGAAGATTGGGGAAGATTTTGACTGAAAATTGTGAAAGAGTGGAAGAGATTGGAGAGAAACAATATTATCATTTACTTCTACTTATCAAAAAAAAAAAAAGATTGGAGAGAGGAGAAATAATATTTATATAAATAGACAAATAAATATTAAGCTTGATGCAGGTCTATGTGAATTTAAGTTTGCTGAAATAGTAAAAGTAGGGTTTTCAGACCAGATTTGGCTAAATCTGTATTGAGCTTGGTGGGAATGCTCTTATACATAAGCTAATTGGCTACTTTTTATTGAAATAATGTTTGATGTTGAACCTTGAATCCTTGATCTTAATGTAAATGATTAAATGCTTTCATATCCTGAGGGATTTTGGTGCTTTATAATTTGGGAATAGCCCAATGCCTACCAATTTGGGAATAGCCCAATGCCTACCAAGACTAAGATAGGGCCTCATTACCCAATACCCAACTTCCCTGAGGGAATAAAAGAAGAAAAAAAGGAAGGGGGAAGAAACGAATTAGAAAACGAGGAAAAATCGGGGCCTCCTGTACCTTGTAAGTTTGGCCTATAGCATGTAGCTAGAGATATTTAGCAACAATTTTCCTATTTGACATTTAGTTTGATGGCTTGTTGAATTATGAAATATGATCCTCTAACATACAACTTGATACATACCTGTTTTCATTTTGAAAGACTTCAATAAAATTAGGTGGGACATAGGTGTGTGTTTTCTAGTCATCCTGGTTTGCTTTGGCCCACCTCGTCCATTAATAGCTAGCTGCATTATATTATCTCTGCTACCACTAATTTCTTGCCTGCTTTTTTAGATATATGTGTTGGCCAGTCAACTATTGCTTGAACTTCCAGTTAGGTCAAGTTTGATTGCAAAAACATTGTGCCAAAATAAGAAGTCTGTCACTGGTATATACAATTTAGGATTGGCTAATTCTTTTTTTTTTTTTGGATAAGTTAGGATTGGCTAATTCTGATTCAGCTCTGAACAATTTTAGCTAATTTTGCACTTGTGGTTTTTATTACAACTTATTTTGTTACTTCTTTTTTCCCAAATTGTATCCTTATTCGAGTGTGATCATAAATTTCTTACCTGTTCTCAACAAGGAAATTATTCAAAATATCATAACCAAACCTTCTTATGTCAGGGTATGATATGAATTACAACCTTAAATCTTTCGTCATGATACAAAGTTGTTCATGGTTACATTCTAGTTTTTTTATTTTATTGGAGTGAGGTGTTCCAATATAGTTTCCATTATCAAAGTTTCAGGGCTATAATAAAAGTCAATTGATATAGCTGTGATGTAATTCCTCTCTCTAAATATTGGAGTCTCATGAGTAATGTCATTTTCTATTTACTAATAATAATAAAAAAAGAGTAATGTCGTTTCCCCTTGTGCCTTTGGGAACTTAAAGTCTGACTCATGTCACCCAATGGCTATAGATATTTCCCTTTGGCTTTTTGGCTTTATCATTTGTTTTTTCTTCTTTAGATCATAATCAATAGCATCTTCACTTCCACCCAGCATTATCTTAGTATTTTTCTAAATGATGTAACGAGCTTTAACATTTGGTCTACTTATTTAAAAACAAAAATGATGTAATGAGTTGGATATTTCAACCATCATCTTAGTATCTGGTGTTCATAATTGTGAACAAAAAGTATTTTTTATCATTAATAAAACTCATTACTTATTAAAAAATTAAGCATTATCTTAATATTAAAAAAATGATGTAATGAGTTGGATATTTCAAGCATTATCTTAGTATTTGGTGTTCATCATTGTGAATATGAAGTCTTTTTATCTTTAGTAAAACTCATTACTCACTAAAAAAAAAATTAAGCATTATCTTAGTTGTTCATTTCAGTGAAGAAAGTTTATAATATAAAAATGTGCATTGATTTCTCATCCATAGTATGAGCAATACTAGTATGACTCATCAAAAAAAAAAAAAAACATTGTGGATGCAGAAGCTGTCACCTTTTGAGTTTATTACTGGAAGAGCTTGATCAGGAAGTAGCAGCATTACATTCTTTTAAATCTCAGTCTCTAAGGCTTGCTGCTCTACATCGATTCAAATCTGGACAAGTTCCTGTATTGCTCGCAACTGATGTTGCCAGCCGTGGTTTGGATATTCCTACAGTTGATCTTGTTATAAATTATGATATTCCTAGGTAACATCTCTTGACTAATTTTAGTTATTGTCAATTTCCCTATAAGACATCTGTATGTTGGGACTTAACTGCCAGCCCACTGCAGGTACACTAGAGATTATACTCATCGTGTGGGGCGTACGGCCAGAGCAGGCAGAGGAGGGCTGGCTGTGAGCTTTGTTACCGAGGTAAGTAGTGAAAATATTGCTAGAATATAGAGATCTATATAGAACTCTTTATGTTTCTCAGAGCATCATTTGATCCTGCATCAAAGCTGAAAGTATCTTTGGTAAAGATTTTAATGCTAACAATTATGTCATGAATGATTTCTTTCTATGAATGTCTAAACTCCTATATGTCATTATTTTTTTTGATAAATAAAAAGAAAGTCATTATGAATTTGGGATGCTTTCTTTTTTGTCTTACCACAAATGCCACTTGCAGTGCTTTTGTGCTACACACACGCCCACACACAAACATACAGTAGCAGTAAGACCCAAAATCCTCTTTTTTCCAGGTGTGTCGTTTTGCATTCCCCTTGTGTATGTGGGTTGAGCCCTCTAGCACTTCTTTATAAATATATTTATAGAAAAAAAGTCTTATATAAACAATGGTGGATGCTAGGTTCCATCCTTGTCTACAGATTTCAAGAGAATATATAGATACTATTTAAAGACATTCCTCAGCATTTCTCCTTGATTATTTGCTGAGTGCGGTTTAGGGGTGCTTTACTTTGGGATATTCTTACTATAATTTTTTATCTACAATGAAAAAAAATCCTATATAGCAAGGTGCTCGATACCTTACTAGTACCGGCCGGTATGTACCGTACCGGTACGTATATCAATATCAGAATGCCAACGTTTCGTACCGGTTTAGATACCGGCCAACGTTTCGTACCGGTTTAGATACCGGCCATATTGGTTGATTTCGGGCATTACCGGCCGATACTGGGTGTATCGGTCGGTATAGAAAAAAGCTTTTTATTTTTATTTATTTTTTTAGTTTTTTAATTTTTGAATTTTTGTAAGGGCAAATTGGTAACTTATTTGCATTAACTTATTAGTATTATTTGTTTTCTTACCGGGTGTATCGGTCGGTATAGAAAAAAGCTTTTTATTTTTATTTTTTTTTCAGTTTTTTAATTTTTGAATTTTTGTAAGGGTAAATTGGTAACTTATTTGCATTAACTTATTAGTATTATTTGTTTTCTTAGTATGTAATGAACAATTAAGCTTTCTATTTTTTTTTTTTCTTTTAATTGATGCTAAAGTCTAAAACCATGAATAATTTGTTTTGAATTGAGGTAATGTTTTATGGTAAACTTTTATATTTATTATAATATATACACACACACATACATATATATATATATTTATAAATATAAAAAATAACGGTAAACCCGAAACAGTACGTCGGTATTGACCGGTGCCGAAACATATCATTCCATTGGTCAAACCGGTACAGTCTCCGGTACGAGATTGACTCTATATAGACAAACTTCTTCCTTTTTTTATTTATTTATTTTTTAAGAAAAAGGGAAAAAAAAGAAAAGAAAATATTTTTGAATGTGATACCTTCAGCTTCTGTCCCTTCTGCTTTTAAGGATGATTTCATTATTAAACTCTAACTTCTCACCATTTATCTTAAGTTCTTAACATAAGCTTTTTGTACATTAGAAGCCGCACATAGTGATGTCGCATCCCTTTTTTTTTTTTTGATAAGTAAGAAGAAAATATTATTAATAAAAGCAAGTGATGTTGCATCCATAGCATGGTTAAAGAAGCAATATCCTTTTTGGAAGTCTAGGTTAAGGCAAGGCCCAAGAATAAGTGTCCATAGTAGTTACCTATGGTTTTATATTTATTTGGTTATTCTATAGTCAATGGTATTTTCGTAATTCTACAATAGATATGGGCCTTGGGTTTTTTAGTAATTCTATAAGTAGTTTTATTTAGTTCATGGTTTTTTTTTTTTTTTTTCCTGTTTGTGGAATTGGTTCAATTCAATTAGGGTTTGGTTTAATAGTCTAAGTATGGGTCATAGTTCTATTACGAGAAGACAAGGTTACGGTCTATATAAGTGTGTTATTGTACTCAAATAAATGGGAGTTGATTAATGATAATATTGAGTGTTTTGAGCATTGAGGCACGTCGACCTTTGCATGTTTCTTTTCTCCCGCTCTCTTCTTTCTTTTCTTCTTCTTCTTCTCTTTCTTTTGGTAATGACTGTTCACAAGTATTGTGCATATAGCCCATCGTTGCCATAAAATTCTCTCTTTGCTTCTTTCTTACGACACCTTTCTTTTTCCTATCAAAACCCTAAAATCCCACATAATTCTTCTACCGGATAGCCATAAAAAATTCATCAAACCATCTTTTAATTTCTAACACAACCTCACAACCCTTTCTTCAACATTTCTGAACCCTAGACCCACAAGTTCTCCTAACCCTGAACCCTCCACAAGCACACGTAGACAAATTCCCCAATTTGTCGTATGTCACATGGTAGGAAAAATCCAGGTTTTTTTTTTTTTTTTTTTCAGTAGATTAGCAACCATATTTTAAGTGGCAACTAAGAAAAAATGTGATTCAATTACTCCGAATTTCATGCATCTTGTTATATCTTTTACGTGGAGGACTCCAGCTTCAATGGGAAGTTTATCCAGTGTATACAATACTCCTTGAAACATTCTCATCAATTTTCTAGGTAGCTAGATAGATCACACCGGTATTTTCTCTATTTAAAATAAATAGAATTGAAATTTTCTGGACTTCTACTACTTCTTAAAACAAGGTCTCTATTACAAACCCATGGGTAGAACTCATCCTTGAAAATCGGCTTACAAGGAGAGGGTGCCCAAGAGCTTATAAACACATGGTTAAGCTTACACTTAACCAATGTGGTACACTAGGATCATAACATACCACCACGCTTTGCAGTTGACGTTCACAACAGCTCACTCTAGTGACATTGATTCGTTGGTAGCCCTTTCTCTTTTTGGTGGCTCCACTCAACTATCAGTAATTTTAATCTAGCCTCTAGGTTGCCCCTTCCGGGATCTGACCACAAAGCCGCAACTCATTTGATCCCATACTCAATGAGCTACACTTGATTAATCGGGGTGATGGTTGACTCTGATACCAAATGTTACAAACCCATGGGTAGAACTCACTCTTGAAAATTGGCTTGTAAGGGGAGGGTGTCCAAGAGCTTATAAACACATGGTTAAGCTTACACTTAACCAATGTGGGACGCTAGGATCATAGCAGTCTCTCACTCACCATTGCACAATGAAGATGCACAAGACCTTCCTTAGATTCAATGCCATAGAGTCTATTGCATTTCTATATTCCTGTCTAGATAGCTTTCAACTCTTGTCTGAATGTTGTTGCCGGACAACTGTCCCAAGAATAATCGGCTAACTGATTTTCGCTGAAAATTTGCATGCTATATATCTTAGCTAGTGAAGCCCTCATGGGTATATGAGACCAGTTCTAAATTGTTTTCTTTACTTCTAATGTTTGTTATGTGCAGAATGATGTTGCTCTCATTCATGAAATAGAAGCTGATATTGGAAAACAGTTGGAAGCATTTGAATGTAAAGAGAATGAGGTGCTTTCTGATATTACAAAGGTAAGATCTCTCAGAATGATTTTGGTGATTTTACTACATTAGTAACCGGATTGTCACATTAAAAATTCATTGCTACTGTTTCTAATTGGTTTGGTATAGCTTTTTTTAATAGGCTTATTTTGCTTAAATGATAAGCTGGGCAAAAATATAATTGTTCCTACTCCTAGAAAAAAAGTGTGGCTTTAACAAAATGTACATAAGCAAAAAAATGCCCAAGCAAAAACAGCCAAGCCAAACCAAGAGCTTTTTATAAGTGACTTTTATATGATGAATTTTTCTCTTACGCTACTCCAAAAAGAAGTCTCGTTGGCAATAAGCTGTACAATGAAGAAGAGTTTTTAATATCTAAGAAACTGTAGTTCTTCCAATTTATGCTAATCAGACCTTTCCAGTTTTCATCCATTTCAGTTACAAATAGATAGACGATGGATGTAATAATAATTTCATTTGATTTATATCACCATTCAAATTCATTTGAAAGCATTGATCTTCATTTTCAAACTTTTTAATTGTCATATAACTATCTATAAACTTGCTTGATGATTATGCATGCTCAGTGTTCCCACATGCATCCAAATTAATAGTTTTGTCATCCTCAAGGACCAAGGTTAAATACCTATAGATGTATGGTTGAAAAGTAGCATTCCAAGGCGGTGAGGTAGCTATGGAAAAAATATAAGTAACGGTTTTTTTTTTGAATGGATAAGACCAACCTTGTCCCATATTAGTTCAATACTTTAATGTCCCAAGTTCTGAGTTTCCTAAGATGCAATTGAATATTCTTATATTTATATAAGAATTTTCAGTTGCATCTTAGGTAACTCAGAACTTTAGACATTTGGAACTTGGTCCTGTTACTTTTAATTTAGAAATAAGAAAAGGATAAATATAATATAAGAATGTTTTTGGTCTTACTTATCAAAAAAAAAAGAGAATGTTTTTGGGATGATTTATGACTTATTTGGAAGGAAACTTATAAAAATAAGTATTTATAATTCTTTTCATAAGTGAAGTACAATGGATTGATCACCCTAGGTTCATTCACTGTTAGAAGTGCATGGGAAGGGTTAAAGACCAAAAAGCTGGGTTTAGCATGGGGCAGCATGCATTACTGGTCTTGTAAAGTATAAAAGCAGGCCTTTTTCCTTTTTTCTTTTTTATTTTTAAATCAATATTAGCCCTTTTATTGGAATATTTAGGCCTTACCCGTACCTTTTCTTTTAATATTTTGCAACTTTCAGTTTTCAAAAATCTCATTGATTTTGGATTCCATATCATTACCAGGATTTCTGTCAAGTGCAAGTAAATCTTTAAGATAATTAGACACTAGTAATGTGGTACACAACTTTTATATTAATCTAGCTTATCCTTATATTTGAATGATAAAGAAGGTATGCCTTACTTTTCCCTTACTCTTACACATCCCCAGAATCTATCAATGTGTACCAACATGTCTGAATCAAATCCTGAAATGAAAACCTTTTCAATGCTGAATTATTATGAAACCTTAGGCCCAAAATTGTCATAACGCTTCAACAAAATGTCTTTTGGAGAAAACTTATGTTTTCGTTTAGGCTGTGATGAAATAGATGCTTATTCTTATAATGATTTTATCAAGATGCTATTATTTTTAGCTTTTCTCATCATTTCAGATTAGTGGTATGTATTAAGTATGTCAACATGTCTAAAGCTGTTATGGCCTATTAGTTCTTCTCTTTTGCTTGGCCAAGAGCTTTTTAGCATTTATTTATAAGGATAATCATGTTTGAATTCTCCCTTCTTCATTATTGTAGCGATTGAATTATCCGAAAGAAAAAAAAAAAAATTTGTATGAGACGTTATATTTGTTTGTCAAAAATCAAACTATGTAGAGATCTCATTCCTGCCTGCTTAAGTATGTTCTACTTTAATATGCAGGTTTACAAGGCCAAACGCGTGGCAGTGATGAAGATGATGGATGACGGCTTTGACGAGAAAGAAAAAGAACGCAAGAAACAAAAATTGAAAACTCTAGCAGAGAAAGGATTGTTGAAGAAAAGGAGTAAAAAGAGAAAAAGAGATAAATCTACTAAATAGGTTGAAAATTGTAGTTTCTCCTTTGTATTTCTACTAAATCAGTGAGTGACAACTTATTCGGATGAGTAATAGATGAGAGTTTTATATATGAGCCCCCATTTTGAAAATGTCAATATATTACATTGTTCTCTATAGAACATTAGCTCAATTTTGATTATGACCAAAAAATGAAATATATTGTCTATATTTATTTTTTTATTAAGGAGAGCTTAAGGTGATTTTCCCTTCTAAGCTGACAGTATAAGATCTCTTTTTTTTTTTTCTTTTTTGGATAAACAAACAAATCATGAAGATATTTGTATACTTATACACTGAATAAAAAAAATCAATATATATTAATCTTCTAGTATTAAATAGTACAAGGAATCGAACCAAACCTTTTTCTAGTATGTCTTTAAGGGCTTTTGGACTCATTCACCCAAAGTTTTCAAAGAATCTTTAGTTATCCATATAATACCAAATGTTGGCCAATTTGTAGGGTAAAGTATCACTATTATACTATTTTTTATTATGGGTCGATTACAACAGATTATTTAAAAAATTGTAAAAAATATTGTGTCTCTTGGTATATCATTTTTAAATGGTGATTCTTGCAAAAATTAAGGAAAAGTTAAAATTTTTAGTTAAAATTTTCCTTTTCTTGAATTTATAACTTATACAAATGAAATCCTGAGAAGTTTACAATAAAACACCTTTTTAAAGTAATTCTCATTTCTTAAAAATTCTTTATTTTCAAAAGAGGGTTTAGAACATCTTGCATATCCACATGATTTTCCTTTCAAACCTCATTACATAGAATTTGTATAACTTGACATAAAACATGCATAATTCCTTTGAAATATAAGCAGAAGCATATTTATCTAAAGCATTGTTATAAAAACAAATCTTATAAAAACATGGGTTGCTAGACCCTCATGGCACATTACCTTAACCTTAGATATCAAATGTTAAAAAATAACTTTTTTTTTTTTTTTAATAAGTGTGTTTTTAGGGTCAATATCTATACCAAAAAGACCATAAATAGTTAAATGAAACTAAGAGATCAAAACCATAAATAGTTAAATGAAGCTAAGAGATCAAAATTGAAAAGCATGTCATTTGTCTTGGACAATAGTTTACTTTTAAATTGATTTAGAGGAAAGTTTTGTTAAACTCATTGTGCGGTGATTCAAACAACCATTCATATATAGTACTAATCACATGATTTATTAATAAGTTGCATAGATTTGTCAAAGTTATACTTTAATCACAACCATTCAAAAAAATCCATTTATATAGTTTATATTACTTGTAAGAAACCCTTTTTCTTATTAGGTAAGTTGCTTAGATTGAATATGTGAAAATGTCAAGTTGTACTTTATAAAAATAAAAAATAAAAAATTGGCAAGTTTCTCAATTTAATAATTTAGTATCCGTTTGATATCCAATAATTTTAAGATAATTTATTTACTAAATATGACACGAAAGATATAACTTTTGGTAGCTTTAATGTTTTAATTAACTCAATCGGGAAAATATCTTATTGTTGAATAAAAGATTTGGAGTTTAAACCTAAATTGATTAGTATCCTAACTTGAAGATAAGAGTAATCAAGACGGAGTGGATGCTATAAATTAAAATTCTATCCTAACCATTAAAATAAATGTTAATGGTGAGACAAAAAACTAAAAATGAACTTATTTTAGGAAAACTAATTTTATTAAACTAAAAAAAAAAAAAAAAAACCAAGATAATAAGCAAAATTCATTTCACTATAAATCAAAATTAGACCAGATAGTAATATCTTATCGTCAAATAAGAAATTCGGAATTCAAACCAAAATTTTACCAAAAAAAAAAAAAAAAAAAAACGCTGATGATAATGAATGATTATTATATTATAGAGGTGATAGATTGAAATTCTATTTTTATTTTTATTTTTTAAAAAGTCAATATCAAATTATTTTATTTATTTATATAATTTGTAAAGAAAAATGCATTTCACTATAAAATCAAAATTTTAGTGAATATTATGAATTTTAATTAGCTCAACAAGTCAAATATTTTATTATTGATTAAGAAACTAAGAATTTAGACCCAACTTACATTAAAAAAAGCTAATAATATTAAAATTCTATCCTAACCATTAAAATAAATGTTAATAGTGAGACAAAAAACTAAAAAGGAACTTATTTTAGGAAAACTAATTTTGTTTAACTTTAAAAAAAAAAAAAACCCAAGATAATAAGCAAAATTCACTTCACTATAAATCAAAATTTTAGTGAATATCATGAATTTTAATTAGACCAACTAGTAATATCTTATCATCGAACAAAAAATTCAGGATTCAAACTCAACTTTCACAAAAAAAAAAAAAACACAAATAATAATGAACGATTATTATATTACAGGCGTGATAGATTGGATTTTTTTTAAAAAAGTCAATATCATATTATTTTATTTATTTATATAAGTTGTAAAGAAAAATTCATTTCACTATAAATTAAAATTTTAGTGAATATTATAGATTTTAATTAGCTCAGCAAAAAAATATTTTATTCGTTGACTAAGAAACTCAAATTTATTTTTATATATTTTTAAAAAGGTCAATATCAAAATATTTTATTTTATTTAATTATTTTTTTAAAATAGTAGAAAATACAGTTTCGTAAATTAAATTATTGAATTGAAGTAAATAACTTCTTCACGAAGCAAACGCAACTCGCCCCCTATAAATATTTTTCACTCGTATCTCTCGTATTTACTCTCTCTCTCTCTCTCTCTCTCTCACACTACTCAACCATACACATCAGCAACCAACAATGGCGAACGGCGAAAACCAAAACCCTAACCCTAACCCTATGGAAGCCACTCCAGGAGCCGCTGCGAGGACGATCACGCTGAAGACCGCAGACGGGGAGATATTCGAGGTGGAGGAAGCGGTTGCCATGGAGTTCGCCACGGTGAAATCGTTCTTCGAAGACGACGCCGTCTCGGCCACCACGCCGATGCCGCTTCCCAACGTGTCCGGCTCGGCTCTCTCCCGCGTCATCACCTACTGCCGGAGGAGCCTGGAGATACGGTCGAAGCTTCCGTCGCCGTCGCCGGCGGCTTCGGCTGCGGAGGCGGTGGGAGAGGGAGATTTGGAGGCGGAGAAGACGGCGAAGCAAGAGAGGAAGGATTTCGAGGCGGAGTTCTTGAAAGACGAGAGCAACGAGGACGTGAAGGAGCTGATACTGGCTGCGAATTACCTGAACATCAAGGAACTGCTGGATTTCCTTTGCCGGAGCGTGGCGGTGAGGATTCAGAACAAGAGCGTGGAGTACGCGAGGAAGTTCTTCGCGATTGAGGGCGATTACACGCCGGAGGAAGAGGCGCGGATGCGCGAAGAAAACGCCTGGGCTTTCGAGGGCGTTGATGAAGATTGATTTGACTGAAAAATTCGCTTTGACACACAAAATGGTAACATAGAGAACATTAAAAAAAAAAGGAAGAGAAGATAAGAACATAGGAGAGAGAGAGAGAGAGAGTTATAACTGCGTTTATGTTTATTTTGGTGATTGGTAATTTGCTTAGATGCTAATGAAATTAGAGAGAATTTGTTTGTGTTTATATTGTTGATGGTAATTTTGCTTAATCATGGTTTTTAGAGATTCATGGTTGCTATTTTCTCTTTTGTCAAAATTTTTAGCTTAGACATGGGTTTTTGTTGAATTGTGTTTGGTTGGAGTGAAAAAGGGAAAGGAACATTAGCGAAAGAAAATAGGGTGGAAAGGGGTTTTCTTCCCAAATTGGATTGCAAATTGGAGAGAAATTATGGGAGACTAGCCTTTAAATATCTGCCATTTGCCATCTTCCCAATAAAATTTGCTCCAAGCTTATCTTAGAGCAAATTTTTTTACTATTTCTCTCCAATTTTTTTATCATCGGTAAGATCTTTTAGCAATAGTAAAAAAATTTAGGGATTGGGTTTTGAATCCCGATGATACGGCAAGTCTGTAACTAATTGATGTTTTGAACTGGTGATAGAGTGGGTGCTAGTTAGCTTAATCGGTAAGATCTTCTATTAGCAATAACGAAATTAAGGGTAACCGTTTAAGAACCAAGTTGGTCAATTTTAAAATCTGTAACATTTTTTTGTTAACTATATTTTATATTTTACCCAACACAAAAACTCTTTAACATTATTGGCTATGTATTATTTTATGTATAAACATCGAATTGAGTTGCTTACATTCAAAAGCTTTTTAGATTGGAACCTTTTGGTAAGTGTTAAAATTTTAAGAATTTTGAAATAGCTCGTGTATAAACTTACAAATTCAAACCCCCGTTCTCTCTTCTGGAAGGCGTATGGTTTGGTGAAGCCTTGTTGGTATATTTTAACATACAATTGAACCCAAATCTCACTCCCACCTTGCTTACTAGAGAAATATTCCATATGTTCCTCAAAGCTGCTGATGACCAATTTGTACACCAAAAAGGAAGGTCTTGAAAACTAATAAACACCTCAATCTAGATCATGTACTTCTGCTTTGCTTAAAAGATGAAAGCTTAGTTCTTTGTAAATGCCAAGTACGTAAGGAAGGAATACAATTTATAAAAACCTAGTTCTCATTCTAGATCTTTGATTTCTCAGTTTAGACTCTGTTCTGGGCAGTTTCATAATTGCTAACAGAAATTCCTCATAAACACCCAACTAAGCCCTAAATGAATCCCAATTTTAAAAAACAAGAACCAAATCCATCAAAGCTCATATTTCAAGTTCAAATTATGTATAACAACTAATTATCCCAATCCAGGTAACAAAATTGGAATCCAGTTAGGGCAAATTGGATCTGCAAATAGAGCACCAAACAAGAACTCTCATGATATAAACTCAAACAAACCAATAGAAAAATAATTGAAAAGAGAATAGCATGAAAGTTTAAAATTCATATTCGTCTATTCATGATTCACTTAAATCAACATCAATTAAGTCCAATTACAACAAAAACCCCTAATTTGAAACATAACCCAAATACTAAACCCTAACTCTAACTCTAACTCTAACCTCCTTCTTAGCCTCCAAAACCATAGAGAGTCCTGCCCTGCCTCTTCAGAGCATAAACAACATCCATGGCAGTAACAGTCTTGCGGCGAGCGTGCTCGGTGTAGGTCACGGCATCGCGAATCACGTTCTCCAAGAAGATCTTGAGGACGCCACGTGTCTCCTCGTAGATGAGCCCGCTGATACGCTTGACTCCGCCACGCCTGGCCAAACGCCGAATGGCAGGCTTCGTAATTCCCTGAATGTTATCCCTCAGAACCTTACGGTGCCGTTTCGCTCCTCCCTTTCCCAAACCCTTGCCTCCTTTTCCTCTTCCTGACATTTTCCCTCTCTCTCTGGTTCTTTGTTTTTGAAAGATAGTTTTGTTTTTGAAAGATAGTTTTGTTGCCGAAAATGTAAAAAAAAAAAAAAAATTGGCAATTGTGGCAATCCCATTGCCGATAATGTAAAAAAAAAAAAAAAAAAAAAAATTATTTTGCAATTGTGGCAATCCCATTGCCGATAATGGGATTGCCACAATTGCAAAATAATTTTTTTTTTTTTACATTATCGGCAATGGGATTGCCACAATTGCAAAATAAATTTTTTTTTTTTTTTTTTTTTTACATTATCGGCAATGGGATTGCCACAATTGCCAATTTTTTTTTTTTTTTTTTTACATTTTCGGCAATGGGATTGCCACAATTGCCAAAACAATTTTTTTTTTTTTTTTTTTTTTTTACATTTTCGGTAATGCCATTGCCACAATTAATTTGTCACAAATTTTTTGTACTAATAATAATTAATCACGTGTGATTTATTGTGAAAATATTGTAAAAATATTGTGGACGTGACAACCTTTTTTTTTACTCATTCACAGATTTCATAATTTTTTTTTTTTTTCCATTTTCGGCAATCGCATTGCCACAATTGCCAAAACATTTTTTTTTTTCCTTTTTCGGCAATGGCGTTGCCGCAATTGCTTTTTTTTTAACTGACCGGGTAGCATTTTGGGCAAAGGAATTTCGGTAACAGTGTTGCCGAAATTCCTCTGCTTTCTCTCTCCCCCTTTTTCTTTTTCTCTCTCCTATTTTTGTTGAATTTCGGCAACACTGTTGCCGAAATTCATTCTCTCTCCTCAATTTGCCAATTAAGTTGGAATAGTACCTATAAAGCTAATTAACATTGAAAATGGCAATATTAAGCCAAAAGACTCAATATTTTGTCTATTTTATCATTAAAAAAACTTAATTTTTTCATTTTACATATGCACTCTTTAAAATACCTCACATCAAACTATCTATTTGACACTGCATTTTATTAAATATCTTTTTTTTTAAATTTTTTTTAATTGTTTCTTTTTTTCATATATAAGCACAATACCATTATTCCACTATTTTCTTTTATCTTCGAGATACTACAACAAACAAACAAACAAACAAAAAAAAAAAAAAAAAAAAAATCTTAATGAAAAATGAATAGTGCCAATATAAATTTACACAAAATTTTTATGGCCGACTAGAAATTTTAATTACACTAGATATAGTCATAGAGGAGCCTTGTGAGGGGTTTTATTTTATTTCATTTATGTTTTATTTTATTTTATTTTTTATCTTTTCAAGATTTGCAGTTTAATCCCTACAAGAATGAAAATTTCACCATTTTGCCCCAAATTTGCAGTATAGCCCATTTCAAATTGGATTTTGATTGATTACTATAATACCCATGTAGTTTTACATAACTTTATATGACACAACTTTACATGACTTAATGTGAGTGAATTTTGGGCTTTGTTAGTTAAAATGTGGTCATGCGAGTGCTTTTAACATCTAGCTCCCACAGGTTTATCTTCCTTAAAGCATTCACATCTAAGTTTCTAAAAAAATACATATTTTACACTCTAAAAAACTATTTTATCTATTTTACCAAACTCATTTAATGATGCACCCAACATCTCATTTCTTATTTTTACATACAACATAATAAAATAAGAGAGAGAGAGAGAGACAGACAGAGAGACAGAGAGGTGAAAATAAAAATAAATAAAAAATACAATAGTTGCTATAAATATAAATTTACCATTTACAATTACTAAAAAAAATTAGTAATAAACACCGAGGTAAAGCTGAATTTGAGCGTGTGTTACTAAAATAGCCAAACCCACAATACTAATGCTCTTATTGGTCTATTAGTAGAGTACTCACTATTGTTGAAGTAGTTTGTTCACAATTTTTAAGATACCAATATGATAGCCTTGTATGCTAAACAACACCGATTTGATCTAATCATGCAAAAGGACTACTATTACTCCTATATATCATCTGCCATACATCACAATTAACGAATTGAATCTTGTAATCGATCTAAACAAAACTAAAAACCTATCCCAACATTGCTGATGTGAGCTTGAATCATGTCGAATTTCTTCCAAGTTGGTTGTGATATTCGTAATTAAAATATCAATATTATAAATCTGAATTTTACTTTATATAATTATTCTGATTTTTTTTTTTCCTTTTTGTAACCTAAGACTAGAAAATATTATTAGAAATAATAAACACAAATTTGTAAACATCAGCAGTGGACTCAACGCTACGTGACCATTAGTCCATTACCCAAACAACTGTCCTCTTACCACTAAGGTTTAAATCCCCGGATTGGCCCAAATTAGAGCTTTCCAAGTCAATTAAATTATCCAATTATACTTCCAAGTTCCAACTCATCCATGACTAATAAAAGCTAGCTAAATCTCACACCATCTTTTTAACTCTTCTTACCCCTCCTCCCTCTCCCCTCACTTTCCCTTATTTTCCTTTGTTTTTCTTGGCAACCAAACAAACTCCATTCTCATAAACTTTACAAGTAAGCATTAACTAAGAGCATCCACAGCAGTAGAGCTATTTTTTTAGCTATTTGACAACATAAAAAGTCACTTTATCTATTTTACCTATACATTTTACAAAACATCCAGCAGCGATCTATTTTAACTTTCAACACAATAAAATAATATATACATCACAATAAAATAATATATCTACTATAATAAAATAATACACCCCACTGCCAAAAAAAAAAAAAAAAAAAACACCACAAACCGATCATCTAAAGATTCTGAAGAACAATAAGCAAACTTAAAACCCCAGCCACCTCCATTGCTACCCACAACCACCTCCACTGTCCATAGGCCACCATTAACACAACCTAAATCCATCAAATTTGCAACAAAATCATCTCAAAAACAAACCAAAATCACACATAAAAACAACCAAAATTCAACAAACCCACAAATCCATCAACAAAAAAACCCAGGGGCAACCAAAAAAAAAAACCCACACCACTGCCACAGCCAACAACAACTGCCCACAGTAATGGCTTGGGACAACCCACCACCGCCACGAACACAGACCACAAACACAACCCACGAACACAACCCACCACCACCACAAACCCACCTCAACAACCACCACCCACAACTCTGATTAAAAAAAAAAAAAAACCCACCACCACCACCAGGCTTGGGTCACTGGCGGCTTGGGACTTGTGTCGGCAATGGCTTAGGACTTGGGTCGCTAGTGGCTTGGCGGGTAGTGGCTAAGGTGTAGTGAGGAGTTGGAGGAAGAAAGAAATAAAAAAATGAAGGTGGAGAAGAGAAGGGCTGGGTTCAATGAAGAAGAAAGGTGAAGTAGAAAGAAAAAATAGAGAAAAAATGGCTGGAGGAAGGAACAAAAAAAAAAAATTTGAAAGGGAGAAGTGCTGGGTTTGGTTCGGTGAAGAAGAAAGAATGAATGTGAAAAAGAAAGAGAAAAGAAACAAAGAGAGAGAAAAGCTTAATTTAATAAAAGAAGAGAGAGAAACCAATTAAAAAATATATATATATATATATATATATTTTTTTTTTGCCTTTGAGCTACAGTACACATTTATCTTTAGATGTGCACTATAGTTGAGAAGCTAAATTTTTTAGCTTTACTTCAGAGCCACCTCTCATTTCTCTCTTCAAATCACTCTCCTCTCCCACTCTCACTCACTCTCCTCTCATGTCTCTCGCCGTCAGCCTCTCTCATGCTCTCATGTCTCACGTCGTCAGCCTTTCTCATGCTCTCAGCCTCTTGGTCTCACTCTCTTTGGCGAAGAAGATGAAGATGAAATCCTAAGATTCTCGGTCTCACTCTCTCATCTCACTCTCTTTGCCGAAGAAGATGAAGACGAAATCCTAAGATTCTCGCCGCAAAGATTCTCGGTCTCACTCTCTCATGCTCTCATGTTCTTCTTCCATTTTTTCTTTATTTGATTAGTGGGTTTGGGGATTTAGATTCTCTTTGTTTAACCTGTGGGTTTGGGGATTTAGATTTTGTTGTTAAGATTTGATGTTCCTTGCATGTACTTGTTTTAGATTTTGATTTCAAATGTATTTGGTTTCCGTGAATAGTTTGATTTCAAATGTATTTGGTTTCTGTGAATAGGAAATTTTAATGGGTATGGTGGATTTGATTTGAGATTCATTTGGATTTGTTGTTTGTGCTGCACTGCTACTGTGATTCTTTTTTCTCAGGAAAACAAAATTTTTTTTTTAATTGATTGGGCTTCAAATTTTTTTTTTGGTTGGGCCACGAATTGGGCCCAATCCCTTAACGGGGCCCAACGGGGGCGCGTCCGGGCTCTGGGAAAAAAACCCGCTTAGTAAACGGGCCGGGTCCGAGCCACGGTTCTTGGCCCCTGGGTTGGGTCTGGGTATGGAAAAACCCGACCCGAACCTGACCCGTTACCATTCCTATTTAGCACCACTGCTGTGAGTGCTCTAAGCCACTCTCTCGGTATTAAACTCTAGTGATTCACCATCATATTTTCAAAGTGGGAAGGAAGGTTATGTACTTAAAATCTTTAGGTCAATTATTAGCCATCCTATGCAGACTCAATTCCTTATACTGTGGGTAGTAATGAGTAGTAAAGGTTATCATGATATTGAACAGATTAAGACATCAATCAGTTTGTGGTGTAGGTAGATATTGAACACCAGATCTCTTATACAATTATTAGAGATTTTACCAGTTGAACTATCATCAGGAGCGAACGCTATATGTTGAAACTCTCTCTATTTTGTACATAATTCTATTATGTAATTCTTTAGGCTTCTTCATGTCCTTTGTCCATGAAATAGTATTTTCTCAATAAAATACTTCTTATTTATATATAAAAAAGAAGAAGTTATTGCTGAATTATTTTCAAAAGTGAAAACTCCAAGGAAGATTAAAGCTTTTAAAACAAGTTAACACCGAGGAACTACAAAACCTTAACTCAATTTGGAACTAATAAGGTTTATGAAGTATTGTCTAGTCATTGGTGTCTAATTATGCATTAAATGACTTCCAATCAGAGAAAAAAATAAAAAAAAAAGAAAAAAAAAGAAAAAAAAAAAAAGAAAAATGGTAGCTGATGTATATATTTACTAAAGATTCAAACTTAGCTAAGTTTATTTGAAAAGGGCAAATTTTTCATGTTAATATGCTATGAATTGCTGCATGTACTTGATAGTTACATGCAATGCACAACATTCTTCCATTTCCATTCATAGAACTAGTTCATATATGTTACCTTTTCATATAAATTTTATAGAAGAAAATATATATTTTAAATGATCGTTTCTTGATTGTCCTGCATGCCTTCTGTTGAATTAAACGTCTCGTTATATGGTTGACATGGAAGTTCCCGTTATGTTTGTATTGTGTTAAGATAGGGGTATTCGACTAAATTAATGACTCAACACAAACCAGACTCATTTAATAATCGTATCATGACCGCTCAACCTTAACATGACCTGTTAAGGAAACGAATTTACACAACATGACTTAATAAATGAGTTGTGTTGAGTTGACACGAATGTAATATAACCCATTTTAATCTGATAAATATTAAACATGTTAGGTTAACACAAATTCAATCCATTTAACCCGCTTAAAAAAACACGTGAATAATATTGCTATAAATTTAATAAACATTTTTTTTTTTAAATTTTTGCAAACTAATAACATCAAAATACCTATTAAGCATACATTTTGAAAGTTAATAACAATATCAAATATTTAAAAAAAGTTCAAAATAATATCAAAGTACTTAAAAAATATTAAGTCCACAATGTGAAATTCAACTGTGTTCCTAGAGATCTGAAAATGGCTACTCATATTCTTGTAAAATGGTCTCTTAATAATTGCATAGCTAGTATTTTTTGTTTTAGGCTCTGCTCCTTCTGTTTTTGTTGATATAATTATTCTCGAGCAGAACCTTAATGTTGATATGTAGCTGTTATTTTTTTGTTTCTGTTTTGAATAAATGTTTTTGGCTATAAAAAAAAGTCAATAATGTAGTACCATCCAACTAGAAATAAGTTCTTTGCATCTGGTGGTGGAGCCAAATGAGGACCGAGGGGGCCTTGCCCCCCCCCCCCCCCCCCCCCCCACCCCCCCCAAACAAAAAAAAATTGAAAAAAATCAAGGAAATATATATATATATATATATGAAATTATCCTAATTAATTTGAAAAATTTTAAAGAACTTTATTAGTTTGGAACCCCTATACCTGATAATATACATATATATTTTTAAAAAGTCTAAAAATAAATATAATTTTTATTTAAATAAAATACAATCCAATTAGTGATAAATATATGTAAAAAAATTACAATAATTAGATATTTAGCATCTTTAAAATGAATACATAGGTATTTTAACAATTACCTCAATAAATGGAAAAGGAAAAAAATTCTAATTTTCATCCAACAAATTTAGGGCATACTTGTACCATAGCAACAGAAAAATTGAAAGGTCAGAGACTTTGTTGATTTGCTGCACCACCTAGTCCACCACACAGAAATGTATCATGATATGTAGAAGTAAGATGGAAATGTGTAATTTTGATATAATGAAAAAAATATATACTTCTGTTATTTTTCCAAGTAAAATAGCATTGTTGATTTCTAAAATATAATAAAAAACTTTCTAACTCATTGTTTAATGGATATCTATTGTAGCAGCATGCTCAAAAGGAAAAAGATAAAAGATAACTCATCTTCATGTTCCCCAAAACAAATATCACATATAGACCTTATCCCTTATCATAACATGCAAGATATATTATCATAACAGATCCAACCGATCATTTGCCAGTTGCCACATAGTATTTAGTCCCCACCAGCACCTCCAAGACCTTGTTAAGCTCTAATAATGAACCTACTCACATTTTTCTCATATTCCTTCTCTCTCATTCTCTCGAGATGTTTCTTGCAGTAGGTGATGAGCACGGCGAGCTAGCGCGCGGCTTTCCACGTTTAGGAGAGGGATAACGATGGTGGAGTTGCGTTTGGTGATGTCTTTGTCATTGCTTTCGTCATCATACTATCAAAGTACTGATTGGAAGCGCAGAACTTCATCGCCACAACTGCTTCGACTTTGAATAGTTCGTTGTCTGAGGTCTTTAGGGTTTGGTTCGACATTGTTGAAGATGAAGAGAGAGATTGATTTGTGAAAAAAAAAAAAAAATCTCAAGGGTTTATGTTGTAGTAGAAGTAGAACTGTAGAAGACTAATGAAAAGCTATGGTGAAGTCAGGGTTCTTAGGTTATTTATATAGTGGATTTTGGAGTAAAAACAGAACCTAGAGTTTTTTTTTTTCCTCTCTACGAACCAATCTCTCTCTTCAAAAATGTCGAACCAAAGCGAAAACCCAAACCCCACTTCATGTTCAACCAAGATAACCCTAAATATATACCTCAGACAATGAACTGTTTGAGTTCGAAGAAGCTGTGGCCATGAAGTTCTGCACTGTCAAGCAGTACTTCTATGACGAAAACAACAACAACGTCACCAATGGCATCGCCACCACCGTGATCCCTCTTCCAAACGTGGAAAGCCCACCTGCTAGCCATGCTCATCTCCTACTACAAGAAACATCTCAAGATCAAGGCCAATAACAAAGAGATGGAGCAGTACGAGCAAGAGTTGTTGAGGAACGTGATGCCTCAAGAACTCAACAAACTTATACTCGCCGCGAACTACCTCAACTTCAAGGAGGCCTTGGATTTCTTCTGCCGGACCGTGGCTAATGCAATTCAGAACAAGAGTGTCGATTATGTTCGCAAGTTCTTTGGTCTGGAGAGTGATTTCGAGCCGGGAGAGGAGGAGAAGCTTTGCAAGGAGTTTGCTTGGTCTTTTGAGGGTGTAGACGAGGATTGATTCATTAATTAATAATCTTTCTAATCAAAATCTTGTTAGAGTTCTACTAATTTGTTAAGAGATTCTGGATTTTTATTTTTTTTAATTTTTAATTTATGTCTTTTCTTGATGATTGTGTTTTGGACTTTTGGTCTTTGTTATGGTATGATTTTATGTTAGTCTAGTAGTTTTTGACTTGTGCTTGTTATTCACGATCTTTTTAATCATAACCTTGTTAAATTTCTACTATTTTGTTAACAGATTTCTGTTTTTTTTTTTTTTTTTTTTTTTGGTTCTTGATTTGTCTTTGTTTTTGGGTTTTAGGTTTATTAGTTACTCGTGAGGATACAGATTTAAATCTGATGGAGTGTTTTATGGAATGCTTTTAGGTTAGTTTAATTACATTGTGCTTCGCTAAGGATCTTTTAATCAAAATCTTATTAGATTTCCACTATTTTGATAAGGGATTTCCTAATTATTAGTTACTTTTTTTTTTAATAAATATATATATTTTTTTACTTATATCATGATACATTTTTTAGCATGTTTGATCTATTGACAGACTTATATCAATGATACTTTAAATGATTGCGAAAGTAACTTATCAAGTGAAAGGGATGATTCTACTAATTTACAAAGAATTGATGTTGCAATCAATGTACAACTCACACCAATATCTGCAATTATGGAGTACAAATGAAGTTATTCATTGATTATTATGGAGCAACAAAAGAAGAAGATACAAAAAATTTATTTAAATCCACAAGTCAAAAATCTTTGAAAATTAAAGTTGCAAAACAATCACATTAATTTTAGAAAAACAATTTTTGTACTTCAATTTATTACTATTGTTATTTATTTTTCTTAACTTAAATTTAATTATCATCATTGAATGGTATCTTGAATAATTGCTACATATAAAGTGCATTTGGGATTTGCTTAAATATATATATATATATATATATATATATATATATATATATATATATATATATATATATATATATATATATTTGCTTTTTGTTTCAATTACTTTTCAAATAATTTAACTTTTAGTTTTTTTTTGAAAGATTTTTGAAACATACTTAGCATAAAAATTACCAAAAAAAAAAAAAAAATCATATCTTTTAATATATACTATGCAAATAAGTACGCTCATACTACTTATATATAAAAGAAAAATAGCACACTCATGCTATGACACCAATATATATATATATATATATATATATATATAGAGAGAGAGAGAGAGAGAGAGAGAGAGAGAGAGAGAGAGAGAGAGAGAGAGAGGCGTTACGAATGCAACATAGAAAATAATGGCTACCCTTCTTCCCCATCTCTTTTAAAAAGAAACAATTAGCAAAACTTAATAATTATTTTTTTAAGAGATAATTACAATATATTGCTAACTCCGAAACTCAAACATATTCTCCCCTAGACTTTCAAGTACTTTGTATATAAGAGGATGTCAATTCAATTACAAAGTCCTTTGCAATGGTAAAACTTAATTAGGTATAATACATTAAGTTTATAAAATCAAATGCATGGTTACAACTGATAAAGTTTCTTATTATCATATGTTAAAACTTGAAACTATGCCTCAAAAAAAAAAAAAAAAAAACCATGAAATAGAAATATAGGGCCTGTTTGGTTTACTCCTAACTCAAAACTCAATTCTCAAATCCCATTTCTCATCACTTAAACTCGGTTTTCATATCTCATATCTATATCTCTACTTTTTCCTTAACTATATCTTATTTTTGTTTGGTTTCAAATTTAGGTGAGTTTAACTCAAAATTTTGACAAAGTGGTGGAGCCCATGTACTGTGCAGATCAGAACGGTAACATGTCTCTCTCCATCTCTTTCATTTTTTTTCCTCTCCTCTTTCACGAAGCCTGAAACATTGAAACCTCTCCTCCCATTTTCGGTCTCTACCACCTCCAACAATCACAAACCCACCAATTGCAATTCTCAAATATCCAACCCACCGCCATTGTTTTGCATCCACCACCGTACAAATCACCAAAAATAAAACCCATCCACCATAGCAAATCCACTAACACCTTCAACATCACATCAAATTCTTTTACATATATATAATGAAAATAAAAATAAAAAGAAACACCAGAAAAAATTACCTCACAAAATCCACAACTCGAAGCCCAAAAAGCACACCTTAACCCGATTAAAACGCAAATCACAACTAAAATTGAAGCCCTCTGCCATCTCTGCCATCATCGCGTGAAGAAAAAGAAGAAAAGAAACTAGAGTGAAGAAGAAAAAAAGAAAAGAAAAAAGAAAAAGAAAAAAGAGAAGAAGATGAAAGAACCTAGCCATGAAGAAGAAAAAAAAAAGATAAGAAAAAGAGAAGCAGCTGAAAGAACCCAGCTTGAAGAAGAAAAGAAAGAAAGAAAAGAGAAAAGAGGAGAGGGAGAGAAGAAATATCAGTACGGTGGAGAGAAAAAGTGAAGAAGAAAAAAATGTTTGAGCACATATGTGGTCTTGAGTGTCTAACCGTGGGTCCCATAAAGTCACAATATTTACCATCATGTCATTGAAACTCAGTTTTTAATTTCTGAAAACACCAATTTGGTGTTTTCGGTTTTCATCACTCTCACTCAAAATTTTTGAGTTTGAGTGATGAAAACAACATTAGGAAATCAAGCCAAACAAAAAAAATTGTGTGGGTCCCACATTTTTTAATAACTCAGTTATAAGTTTTGGATCATATTACTCAAAACTCCTCTAAACCAAATAGACTTATTGTATTTTATTTTTCAATGATTATGATTAAATTCAAGATAATTATGTATTCGAATTACAGTAATAAACAAACATAACGTAGGCATACATAAAATTTACCAATAAACCAAAAAAAAAAAAAAAAAAAAAAAAAACTAATCCTTTTCCAAGTAGACTTCCCTCTCAAAATATAAGTAAAAACAGAAAATCAGCAAGTAGTTTCCAAAATCCATAAGAACGTTCTACTTCTACTACAAATAACCCTAAAGTTTTTTTTTTCCTCTCTCCACGAACCAATCTCTCTCCCTTCAACAATGTTGAACCAAAGTGAAAACCCAAACCCCACTTCAAGTTCAACCAAGATAACCCTAAAAACCTCAGACAATGAACTATTCGAGGTCGAAGAAGCTGTGGCCATGAAGTTCTGCACTGTCAAGCAGTACTTCGATGATGAAAACAACAATAACGTCACCAGTTGCGCCTCCACCACCGTGATCCCTCTTCCAAACGTGGAAAGCCACCCGCTTGCCATACTCATCACCTACTGCAAGAAACATCTCAAGATCAAGGCCAATAACGCTGACAACAAGAAAGAGATGGAGCAGTACGAGCAAGAGTTGTTGAGGAAGGTGATGCCTCAAGAACTCACCGAACTTATACTCGCCGCGAACTACCTCAACTTCAAGGAGGCCTTGGATTTCTTTTGCCGGGCCGTGGCTAGTGCAATCCAGAACAAAAGTGTTGAGTATGTTCGCAAGTTCTTTGGTCTGGAGAGTGATTTCGAGCCAGGAGAGGAGGAGAAGCTTCGCGAGGAGTTTGCTTGGTCTTTCGAGGGTGTAGACGAGTATTGATTCATTGATTAATAATCTTTCTAATCAAAATCTTGTTAGAGTTCTTCTACTAATTTGTTAAGAGATTCTGGATATTTTTTTTGTCTTTTCTTGATTTTTGGGTTTTGGTCTTTTTTATGGTATGATTTTACGTTAGTTTAGTAGTTTTTGACTAAAACTTGTTATTCATAATTTTTTAATCATAACCTTGTTAGATTTCTACTATTTTGTTAAATTGATTTCTGGGTTTTGTTTTTTTTTTTTTTCTTGATTTTGTCTTTGTTTTTAGGTTTTAGGTTTATTAGTTACTTGTGAGGATAAGGATTTAAGTCTAATGGAGTGTTTTATGGTATGATTTTAGGTTAGTTTAATTACTTTGTGCTTTGCTAAGGATCTTTTAATCAAAATCTTAATAGATTTCCACTATTTTGATAAGAGATTTCCTAATTAGTTCTTTTTTGTGTGTGTGTGTTGGGTTCTGGGTTTAGTTACTCATGAGGAAAAGGATTTAATTGTGATGGAGAGATAGTTCATTGGGTTTTAATTTTTGCTTGTTAATGATCTTTTTAATCAAAATCTTATTATTAAATGTTCTACTATTTTGTTAAGAGATTTCTGGGATTTATATATATTTTCTTTTCTTAGTTCTTGTATTTGCGTTTAGGGTTTAGTTACTCGTGAGGATAAGGATTCAATTGTGATGGGGTTTATGGTTTAGTTGATTTTTCTGGTTTTTTAGCTTTTAAGATAATTCTTAATTAGGCCTTTTCCACGCCTCTTTGGAGCTACGCTTCAATTTTCACACGATAGTATTATAATAGTTTCAAACTATAAGGAGAAATACTACTTATGATTAATAAGTATAAAGAAATATTTGTGCAAGGAACTCATTGAAATTTGATGTTTTTGCTCTTTGATTTTGCTGTTGATATTCCAAGATTTATTTTCTACTGAAATCAGACACAGTGACAAGAATTGAATACTGTCTGTTGGTCCAAGTTCCTTTGTATTTACCACTTCAATGATATTTAAGCCCTTTTTCATGCAAGCCTACTTCTTGTTTCTTTCCCCATTTTTTCTTGAAAAAAACTAGGGAGGCCATGTTTCAAGTATCCATTACCGTGAGGGAAGCCATGGTCTTTCAGACCTCTTGCACCTCCTTCTGACTAAATCTCGGTTCCCCAAGACCATTTGCTAAGCACCAGACACTTTGTGAAGAATAATAAAGGCAGTCCTATCATAAGTTATTCGAATAGGCAATCATTATGTGAAGATGGCATAATATAAATAATTTCACCTTAATGAGAACTATTTTTCACGATGATGTTGAGTTAAAAACTGCACTTGTCAGTTCCTTTGTGAGTAGTTCAGCTTCTTATTTTATTTATTTATTTTTTGAAATTGAAAATGGATGTGATGGTTAAGAAACACTGCTCACTACTAGGCTGTACCAGTATGTCACAATAGTTCTAGTAAAATGTTTCACTAATGTGTTCAATGCATGGTTTTAAAAATATGCACGAACAAAGAACCGACTTTTGGTCACAGTTCTCAATTTTTGACCAGTTTTAGGGATTTTTACCAGGCCAAATTGGTGCTCAATTCCCAATTGAATCGGCCGGTCGAGTTTGTGAAACCAATGTCTTTCTTTGGTGCTGCAATGGGAGGCTAACCAGGTTAGGAAGATGATGTGGCCCCCGCCCTTTTTTTGCTGCTATGTTTCGGTTGTAAGGAAAAATTCTACTGCACACATGCATTTATGCGGCCAAATATAAAATCACATTTTCAAGTCTAAAAACTCGACTTAAAGTCATAATTTCAATTGTTTTGGATAATGTGTAAATGCACGCAAAGTGTGCAACAGAAACTGCCCTTTTTGGAGTAGGTGTCTAGGGGGCAGCAGTTGCTTATTTAATTTCTGGATCTGATATTATCTTAGCTGCAAATTTGTATTGCTGTGGGTTCATCATTTTCTGTATAAAACACTTTAAATAATACTTATTGTTCTTGTCTTATTGATATAGCAAGTGGTTACCATACATTTTATTTATTTTTTTTTTAAAAAACTAAATAAAATGATAAAAGGGGGAAAAAGGAACTATTATAAAAACAATTCCACCCTTTTCTGCACAGGGTGAAAAAAAATGTTTCACCAGCCTGAGACATCTTGAATGTTCAATTTAATCCAACCCCTAGTGGTTAGGGCAGCCAGTATACGGTTTCAAAATAAGATCCACCATAATAATTTACAGAATGAAATCACAGATATCAATAATACTAACATCAAAGCAGGGATGCATTGCAAATTGGTTTTAAAATCACTAACTGTTGAATATTGAAAACTCAACAGCTGATAGTCGTATCATGAGTATAATTCTTATGGTCTTGAACAATATATAAGCTTTCTTGAACTTCTGTTCAAGCAAATCAACCATCATTTCATCTACTACCCAAAGAGCTAAACACAAACACAGATTGAGACAAACTTCTTAAATTAGAGCAAATACAGGCCCATACATAATACAATCACTTCACATGCTTGGCATCATTCACTTAGTTTAGTATTACAGTTACCAACTAACACTACTGCTACACCACTCACTTAAAGACTACTGAAATTATCTCTACCAATCACAAGGAAGCCACTAAACACCTGTCACATTACCTTGAACATGGTCTTCAAGAGTCTGTTTGCTGCTGCTGGGATTGTTGCTGCTGTTGAGTTTGCGTCTGTGGCCATGGCATGAAAGCCATAGGTGGTCGAGGCTGTTGTGCAACATACATTGCAGCTTGGTCGACTGGCTTTCCCATGATCATTCCCGTAGGTCCAACAGGATGCTGTGGTGGGACATAGTAATATGGAATATCAGCAGAGGATCCTACCACTGGAATAGTAGCCTTGGTGACCCCAAGTCCCTCCTCTTTCAGTTCATCTCTTGGAATAATATCAACCAAGAAATCAAAGACGTCAGTCCTTGAAATGGCAGCTGCAATATCATTCTTTTGTAATGTCCTCCTTTTGTTCTCTTCTGTATGGATCCAAGAGCGCAAAGTCAGTTCCAAGATGAACATTTCACATGCCTTCGCAAATATGACTGGAGCCTCTGCTGAAATCATTCGGACATCCTCATCAGCTTTCATTATTTTCTTAATACGAGCAAGTGGGAGGCTGTGATTCTTGAAGTCATTTGTTTGCTCAATTTCTTGCATTTGGTTGGCCCAGAACATCTGAAGTTGCTGTTGCTGCTGCTGCTGCTGTTGGTGGTGGAAATGCTGGGCTTGCTGGTAGGCAAGCTGGTGTGAAGAATTGGAGAAAGTGTTGGGGGGCTGGGTTGGGGAGTGGACTGCTACAGCAGGAGTTCCAGAAGCCACCATGGCAGCAGTTTGATAGTTAGGAGCAGCATAAGCCATTTGGTTGGCACCTGTGGCAACTCCCACCACAGGCTGCTGTTGTTGCTGCTGCTGTTTTTGTGTCTGTTCTGATTGATCCATGGCAAATTACTTAGTATGTTTCACCTCTTGTAATTACCTCCTAATCAGAATGCTGAGAGAAACCACACAAGAAAAGCTCAGATACATGTCATTGAGAACTAATTATACAATGGAGTTCTGTGAGAAGAGAAAATTACATTGCATGGGCACAAATAGACCATTTAAGATTCTGCTTTAATGAGAAAAATTTTAATTCCCATTCACAAGTCAAAGTTCAAATTTCACAAGAATGAAGGAGGGAGAGGACCTGTGGACTCAGATTTAATCTTACAGGAAAATCTAATGACCAACAATACAGCATTTTTTATAATTCAAATTCCAGCATCCTTCTGCCTTTGAGAAGGAACTATGGTTACAAATCTGATGAGATTCTTCTACATCAGATTAAGGATAAAACTGTAGTTGTCTGGTGATTATTTTTTCTTTGGTAAGCTATGAACCCAGTGGGTCTTGAACCCACAACCTCAGCTTTACCTTGCTATTACAAGTAGAAGAGGTAACATTTGAGCTAGGGCTCATTGGTGTGGTTATTTGATGGAAGATAACCATTTCTATAACTTAACCATCACAGCATCCACACAAGGAAAGCTCAGATAATCATCTCCTAATTATCTCCAAGAGGGCAGTAGTTTGAAACACAAACCCTTCATTAACTTCCTAGCATCTGGTATGAGTGTTTGATTACATGTATATCCTCATGGGATTCCATGTCATACAACCCACAGACAAAAAGCAACCTTACCAATATGAATGTTTTCTTCTATTTTCTAAGAAAAATTGGACTGAAGCTCTGGCTAAGGTATGTTCTCTGAGTGTCACCAAACATGACAACTATGCCAGGATCTAGATCAAAAGCTAAGACACTTAATTTTCATCATCTATAATGATGCCTCTAAGAAAGTCAGAGTGACAATGGGTGCCGTGCGGGGGCGGCGGCGCGGGGCAAGTTCTAGCTTGACGATGGAACCCATCATGTGATTGTGATTTTTTCCCCTTATTATACAGAAGAGCATTAATTGCCACCCTATTGTCAGTCAAAAATGAATTCTAAAAATCCCTGAGAAAGCAAAAATCAAACCAATTGTCATAGAGAGGCAATCTTTCTGGCATAGAAGTTGTTCATTCAAGATTTTTCAGCTACATAATAAACACTTGCCCCAAAATAAAATAAGTTTGCCAAGGAGTGGTGGTGACATACTTGATACATAATACTTAACCCAAAATAAAAGCAAATCTTTTCTACTTAATTAAAGCATCAAATGACATACTTTATACATAAACAAACTTAATTCTCTCTATGAATTCTTACAACGGAGGAGAAACTTTTGGATAACAAGACAGAGCCAATGCCCTATCTCCACTTACTACCATATTCATGACTCAAATAAACGGGCAACCCCATCTTACATCCCCACCTACATCAAAATCTTTCAAACTTCAAAAGCACCAAAATAATGGAGATTTTCTGAGTTAGTTCAAATACTGTATGGGATACTAGTACCTGGTCTACCCATACATTGAGCACAATTTCTGTTCCTAGTAGGCAAGTTCAAATATCAAATATATTCTTCATATCCATATATCCATGTACATCAACTATCCAGGTATGTCAATTTAAATCAACTTAATAAATGATATTTATAGTTTCTTTTTTCAGATAATGTAGGTAACCTCTTTAAAGAATAGCCCATTGAACTCACCTGTAGCCAGTAAAACCTACGGGCCACACAACTCAGTTGCAGTGTGCATTAAGGATTTGTGCTAAATGCATGTAGGGGAGAGAATGCAAGCACTATGAAGTGCCTCAGTTTCATTCCTTGTGAGAAAAGCAGGAATACTATTGGCAGGAAGTTAAGCTGATGAAATTAAAACAAAAAAGGCAAATTCAAGACATTTTCTCCACTACAGAAGTTAAATAGTTAAACTATGACACTTTCAGAGCATATTCAGTGCCATTATAGGGGTAACCCCTTGAAAGTTGAAACTGAAACATGCTTCTAAAATATGAAAGGAATTATTGGAAATATAACATTTCCATTTCTCTTTCAAACAGTAGAAAGTAATAAACAAAAAACATTTTTCTCTATTTTCCTGCCAGTTTTTTTTAACTCTTGCTACACATCGCGAACAAGTATTTTCAGCTCTTTTTCATTGTTCATGCCACCAGATATGGAAACATCTTTTAAGAGCAAAACCAAACATGTACCATAGGCATATAGAAAAAAAAAAGATCAAGATTCATTTCCTCAAGAAAGTGAAAATAGCTACTTCTTTTTTTTTTTTTTTTTCTTTTTTTTTATACTTCTTTGATCATTTTTTCTATTTCATTTCATGAAAATTATTACTAGTTTCAACAAAATGAAAGTTTCCCTACAAGGGTTGCCTATTTTCACCGCAAGGGTTTTCTCCTTTCCAAGTCTAGCTATGGTCACTCAACCTTCAAAGCTTTGTCATTCTTACTTTATCTTATTCATCAGCATGAGCCCTAACTAAACCCCTACACTACACAACACAATGTGCCCCACTGATCCAAACAGAGTATAGGCTCCACCAGAATCAGAGAATTCAACCCTTTCTTACACATGCATGGGCATAATCACAAACATATACAGATATACTGTAACCAGGGTTCAATGAAATAAAAGTAGATTTAAAAAAAAAAAAAAAAAAAAAACTTTATAGAATCGAATCCCAACATCATGCAAAATTAACATCATAAAGGGGCCTCTAGGGAAAAATGTAAATGTAAAATCGATATCAATTCTGAAAACTCAATATGAAAAACTCAATTTTTATATATATTAGTACATGCTTTCATGATTCTAATTAGTAAAGGTAAAATAGAACTAAAACTAAATAGCACCAAAAGATGTACAGAATCAAACAAAATTATAACCACAACATAAAACAGTAACAGCTGAATCATTACTTGTCATGAATTTATAAACCCTAAAGCTCTGTTTGGTTACTCAGAAAACACAGGGAAAAAAGAAAGAAAAAAAAGAAAAGAAACACAGAGAAACTACCAAATCTTGAAAAATTTCACCATTTCTCTTCGCATCACTTTAAAACAAACCAAACCCACATACTATAAACACAAAAAGTTCAAAATTTTCAACTTTTTGACACACACACACTATATTTTCCCTTTACTTTTTTTCTCAGCAAACAAACAGAGGCCTAAACAGAACCTAACAAACCAAACCCAGATAACAAAAAAAAAAAAACAAAACAAAAACATAAAATTTAGTTACCCATCAAACTCCAGCTGAATCTTGTCACCCAGATCTTTGTGTCAAAACCAGAGAGAGAAAGAGAGAGAGAGAGAATTGTAGAGAGAGAAAAAAAATGAGAGCTCAAAAGGGAGGGACACAGAGAGTTTGAAATATGGTACTACTTTAGTCTACTTCGGAGAGAGAGAGAGAGAAAGAGAAAGAGAGAGTTCTGGGGGCTTCGGGACCTCGACACGTGTCAAGCACTGCGAGTTTTGACGATTGGAAAGGTTGTATTGTAGCTTCCACGTGGCGTTATATCAGTGGATGATGTGTAGAAAGGCCAAAAAAAAGGGGCGGTTTCTTCACCGTAAAACAGATTGACGTATGTGGAAATAGACAGCTCATGTCATGTGGTGGGGTGGGAGGGTATTTTCAGAAGAGTCATTTTTACGTATTCTACTAGGGTCGAGTATGGAGAATGATGCTCTTTTTTTCTTATATTTATGATATAATTTATTTATTAAATTCATGATAAGATTCATCATGTATGTGAGAAAATTGAGTATTATTTTTCTATACTCTAAAAGTATTTAAGAATTTGGTCAAAATGGTTATGTACCACTGTTCGGAAAAATATGTATAGATTTACCGCTGTTTACGAAATATTTAACAATCTATCATCCTTTTAAAACTCAAGTTTGTGAAACATGAGTTTGCCGTATAATTCGAGTTTGTGAAACTTGAGTTTGCCATGTAACTCGAGTTCTAGAAACTCGAATTTTTTGAAAAAGTAGCATTCAAATATGTCATGCTATTTTTTATGAAACTCGAGTATCATAGAAAACTTGAGTTTCCAATTAATGGTATATCTCTACATATTTTAAAAACAGTGGCAGATTGTAAAATATTTTTAAAAACAGTGGTATTTGGCCATTTTGGCCTAAGAATTTTCATTTTCAAAATAGGGATGGTTCATTCGTAAAATAAAAATAAACATTCAGTGCACAGGAACACCTGGACCCAAGCTAATTTCTTTAAATCCTGAATATTTTCATTTAAAACATTATAAGATGTCAATTGAGCCACAACGACTAGTCTAGGCTAACACGCAATAATACAAATTTTACTACATAATCTTTATAAATTAATGTGACTATTTTTTATTTTTTATTTTTATTTTTTTAAGTTTGATTACAAAAGATTAATTCAAACATCCGCTTATTATGTTGTTGATAAAGTTCATGGATACAACAAAATCTCATGACATTCTTGTTTATCTCATTTGAATTGTGATAGGTTTGGTGTAATTTTATTTTTATTTTGACCTATGATGGGTTGACACTTAGCTTATTTTTTAATGACATTAATCACATTTTTGTCACATCAATTTGTAATTTTAAAAAAAAATTGTAGATTTAACATTTATGGTGAGATGAGAAGTAAGAACTAAAGAAGGAAGGTTCTGGGGTCTTTGGGAAAAATAGGGGAAAATAAATTTTTTTTTAATAAAGTTATAATTTATGGCATCTACTTCTATAATTTTTTCTTTTTATTATTAAAAAAAGATATTAATTGATTTTTGGCGTAGAAGAGAATTGAACTCCAAATTTTTTATTTAACTATCAAAAATTTTATCCATTTTTAATGACATTAATCACATTTTTGTCACATCAATTTGTAATTTTAAAAAAAAATTGTAGATTTAACATTTATGGTGAGATGAGAAGTAAGAACTAAAGAAGGAAGGTTCTGGGGTCTTTGGGAAAAATAGGGGAAAATAAATTTTTTTTTAATAAAGTTATAATTTATGGCATCTACTTCTATAATTTTTTCTTTTTATTATTAAACAAAGATATTAATTGATTTTTGGCGTAGAAGAGAATTGAACTCCAAATTTTTTATTTAACTATCAAAAATTTTATCCATTGAGTTGACCGGAACAAAGGGGAAAAAAAAATTATAGATTTGCTTTTTTTTTTTTTTCTTCGGATAATCAAGTTTGCTTGCTTTTGTTAGTAAGGTCACGTTGTGAACTCTAACCGATGGATCCCACCATTCCAATGCAGTCTCCATGTGACTAACCTGTGCAATCATGAGGATTGGGGACAGTTGTTGGACTTCTACCCTAGCTTCAGCCCTCTTTCTCCGGCTCAACATACATATATTTTTTTAAAATTATATCTTTTACTCTTAAATTTTAGAATCATTATCATTTTGACTTTTATATTTAAGATTCTTTTTTCTATTGATCATTTTGTTCATGTTTATAACTAATATGGTTATTAAAAGAAGGGGAAAAAATACGTAGTTGTTTTGTTTGCACTTAGAGAGCAACTGTATCAATTAGTGTAAAATTTCCATCTATTTTGCAAAGAAAAAACCTACTTTTTCTATTTTATACACCAACTTTTACAAAACACCCATATGAGTTTATCTATTTTATACATTTATTCAATAAAATATTCATTTCTTTAACACTATCATCTCTCTCACAGACCCAACACAACCCACATAGCTACCATCATTAGCCACCATCATCAAGATCGACGCCTTCGGCTTCCCACTGTGCAACAAGATTGACACCAGCATCGACCAAAAAAAAAAAAAAAAAACCCTAAAGAACAAGCCGATCACACCGGAATCCACACAACACACTGACCCCCACCCACAATCACTATCATGGCAGCCTTAAGCTCAACTAGGGAAAAAAAAAAAAAAAAAACTAGCAACCAATAGGCCACGACCTCGCCGTCATCTCCACCGTCCTCCAATGCCGCCACTCAATGCCTTCATCGAGGGTATCCCCTGCTTCTCTGGTAGGATCTACGGCCCGTGCTATCCCTAGAGGAAAAAGCTCGTGGCGGCTAAGTCTATGCTTTTCCTTAACTCGATCCCTAACTTGGTCTAGGACTCGCCCAATTCGGTCATCGATTCGTTCAGTAATTACATTCTCCTCGCTCACTGAAATGGATTACTTCGATCCTTAGTCAAAGATTTTTCATGTTGTAGAGAGGGTTCTATATGCAGTTGTTTGTAGTCAAAGAGCATGGGAATGAAACAAGGAGAGACTATTGAGAGGCATTGGTGTTGCTCAGGTGAGAGGAAAAAGAGTGAAGATAATATTAAAATAATATATAGACAAGCTACAGTAACTATGTATATATGCACGGTTATTGTAGCAATTGTGTATAAATACGCAACTTTACACCCATTGATGTGGGTGTTTTTTTGGATCAAAATGTGTAAAATAGGTACATTTTCCTATTTTAGAAGACTATACATATGTAGATGAGATTGTTGTCAAAGCAATAACAAAAGATGTACTAAATGACTTTTTGTGAAAATGAAATCAAATTTGGTGTAGAAACAAAAATCTCAATAGTAAGGGACAAAAAAAAAAAAAAAACCCAAATTTTAAGGGTCAAATGTGTAATTTATTACATTTTTTATTATATATATATGTATAATTTTTTATATGAATTTTTTTAATATATCATATCACATTTATCATGCATGTAATGACATATGGATATACACCACTGTAAATTTCTTTAAAAAACCTTTTCCCCCACTCCCTCTGTGTGTGTTAAAAATACTTAGGGTATGTTTGGTAACTGTTTTTTTCCCTTATTTTCTGTTTTCAAAAACAATTTTCTATTTTTAAGACTAAAAAACTTGTTTGGCAACTCAAAATGGGCAGAAAATAAAAGCTGTTTTCAAAATTCAATTTATGAAGGAAACTGAAAACATGCAAAATGTTGTTTTCAGTTTCTAATTTTCAAAAGTCAATGAAAACATGCATTTAATTTAATGAATCTTTCTTATTTAATGAGTTAACATTAAATTTTAAATCTTAGTTACAACATATTTTAGCATTTTCTATTTTTTTCTTCAAAAAAACTATCTTTTTAATTTCAACTAACCAAACATGTTTTTGATTTCAAAAATACAAGAAAATTGTTTTTTCTTTATATTCCCAAAAACAAGTTTTTGAAAATAGAAAACAAAAACTGTTACCAAACATAACCTTAGTATTCTCAAAAGGAAAAAACAGTGGGTTAATCCCACATTGGAAAATAAATGTGAGTTAAAGATGTTTAAAGCCTGTGTTGTGTATCCAAGAGTTAGGCCCTTTTAGATATACACTACTATAAGTTTCTTTAAAAAACCTCTCCCCCTCTTTCCGTATGTGTGTGTTAAAAATACTTAGGGTACGTTTAGTACGCTGAATGTAGATTACATTAGGAACAGTAATATTTATTATTGAGAATAGAAAACATTGTAATGAAATAACTATTACTATTCATAAGTTTGGTTGTTACATATGGAGACCTTGTAAATGATGATGTATAAGGAAACTTTATATTTTTGGAAATATATTAATTTTAAAACCTATTGTATGCATTAAGGAATAACTATTACATCCATTTTAATGAGGAATAACTATTCTTCAATTTAAAGAATATTTATTCTAATGTAATAACTAATCCATGTAATAAACATGCAACCAAATGATTGAATTGCTATTACACATGAATAACTATTCCATTACAGGAGATATTACAGCATACCAAACATACCCTTATTAGTATTCTTAAAAAAAATGTAATGACACATGGATTTTACGCTATGGGACTAGTGTGGCATATACTCTAGTAGCAGGCACAGTCATGAAAAAAAAAGAAAAAAAAGAAGAAGTTTGGCAATATAAAACAACTGGTAAACAAATCCTAAGAGTGTGTAACAATTTCCTTCAGCATTTAACACATTTTTATGATGAATTGGAAATGAATTAAAATAAAACAAAATCTAGGTATGAATTATCTATGGTGAAAGAGGTCATTTCAGACCAGTCCCCAACAAAATTTTTTTTTGAGAGATTTTTAACCTATGACGTCCGCTTCCAATGATAACTCTTTATCATCAAACCAAGACACCAATTAGTTTTTGGTGTAGGCGGGGATTGAACCTCAAATCTCTTATACAATTATCAGAGATTTTACCAGTTGAGCTAAGTTGGGGTTGTCCCCAACAAAAGTTTGATATACAAAGTCTAGGTATGAATTATCTATTGATGGTAAATTATAATACATGGAGGCAAAAGTGAGGAAAAAATTAGATTGTTTATCCCATTTTTTTATTTATTTTTATTTTTGATAGGGATTGTTTATAAGAATTAGTTCTTCATTTGGTTTATTTTTGGGTTCTTTATAAGTTTATAATATATACCAAAGGGATAGAATAATATTGCTGAAAAAAAAAAAAAAAAAAAAACTACCTCTCGACTCGTCTTACCAATATCATAGCGGATTATTATAATTGTATTTAAGTTTTCAAATTCAATTGTAAAGATCTTATTTTTCAAAAACTTGTAGGAAACGTGTGAAAAAAAATACAGTATATTCTAAGGAATTAAAATAGTAACCGATGAAGCATTAGTTACGTTTGCACTAAACCAATCCTAATTGACCTAGAACATATTCGCTGTAATTAAATTTAACACGTCCTAGCAACATATTACTATTAGATTAGCTCTAATTCTATTTATTATAACCTAATTAAGGGTTAGTCACATCTTTGTCACACCCAAACTATAATTAAGAATTTTCCTAATTTTTTATATAACCAAAATTGATCTAAATATACTATGCAGTCAATGCATGCACATGTAATTCAATTTAATATTCGATCTACTTGAGGTTATCACATTTTCTTTATATACTCTTATTGTATAATTTGTTAATGGGTCTAGTTAACAGGAAGCTCTTAGTTCATTTGTTAATGAACCATTTTATGAAAAGTTTGATATCAGTTTTATTGGAAATAGAAAAGGCTATAAAAAAATCAATTGTTTTTATTTTTTATTTTTTTCTTTTTCCCATAAAAACTTTCCAAAATAGTTCATTAACAAATGCCCGTAGGGCATCCATTAAATTGTCCTTTTGTAAAATGTGTTGTTTGCTTTTACTAAGTGTCAATTAGATAAGAAATGACTTGCCGAATGAACTCTAAAGGTTGACTTAGTGCTGCATTTGGGGAATTGGTTTGGGCCTAGTGCTATTGTGCTTTGTACCCGTTAGGATGTGGACATGCGTCAAACATTTGTCATATGTTTACATTTCAATGGATCCTGTACACAAGAACATTAGATCCAATCTTTGTCCAACATTTATCCGAAGTTAAGAATCCCAATACGATGATAAATTACTTTTTAAAAGAATGTCTATGTATTTTATATGCATAGGTTCCCTTTAAAATTTTGATAAAAGATTCATATGCTAAATTTGTAATCAAATCATTGAGATAACTTCAGTTATTCGTTCTTCGAGTTGACATCATAATCTGCATTGCATCGTTTAGTATTTTATTTCATTTTCTGATTGATAATTTTTTGAGCTTATTCAAAGCCAAAACTTTTGACTACACATTCATCACCTTATTTTTATTGTAAAGGTCGGATTGTGAGTTGCCAAAAGCTGATAAATCAAGTTTTTCTGGTAGCCTAGCAATGCATTAAACCTGATGTGCTTTGAACTTTAAACCGTGGGGTCCTTTTATTTTGTCTAGCCACGTTTCATGATAGGATATGCTAGCTTTTGAACCCGGTTTTAAGGAGGAGAGTCAAGCTTAAAACAATTTCTGGCATATATACATATATATATATATATATATATATATATATATATATATATATATATATATATATATTTTTTTTTTTTAGAGTTTCAATCTATGACCAAAACACCAATTAGTTTTTGACTAATATTAAGAAGTCAATATCTTGTTTTTGCATAGGGTAAAGGGTGTGCACCATCTTCTAAGGTTGGCTTAGCAATGCCTCTTTCACATGTTTGGAAACAAAATTTGGCAAAGTGATTTTGTTTTAGCAATAGGGAAGGGGTTAGGCTTGCCAGTAATTGGTTGGCCTTCCTTGTTAGGGAACTTGCATCGGATTTTGTATCCCAACCATATTTTAACACAATATATATATATATATATATATATATATATATATATATATATATATATATATATATATTTTTTTTTTTTTTTTCTTTAATATAATATTGATCAAACACTCTCCATCAATTGTTTTATTTTCATGTGCCATTCTTTCTTTTTTATTTTTATTTTTTATTTTTTTATTCAAAACCCATCAACAATAACACCAAATCTAGCAAATCCAAACCGATCTCCACCGGCAAGAGATAAGAGATATTGAGTTTGATGTGAGAGAGGAGAGGTGATAGATATTAAGTTTAGAGACAAAAGAAAGAGAGATAGCAGAGAGAGTGAAAATTAATTTTTAGTTTTAACATTTGTTGTTGTACGCTTTTACTATTAAAAGCGTACTATAAAAAATACTATGATATGGTGATGTTATTGGTGTTTGGAGTACTAAATGCTAAAAGCATTTAGAACACCAATTCTAGTGCTCGATCCGGCCAAAATGGCCATAAAATTCTAACAATATATTTAGTAGTTCTAATTACCAAACTATATTATTTACTAGCATTTCGAGTCTAAAATACTCGATTTTGGCCTATAAATCGAGTTTCAGGGACTCGATTTTCATGGTTTAATCATTTCTGACGTGGCATATTTTTCCACGTGACCACATGAAAATCGAGTCTCTAAGACTCGATTTATAAACCTTATAAAGGTCAAAGAAGAACCCAGAAGAACCCAGAGGAAAAAAAAAAAAAAAAAACCAGAAACAGAGAGAGAAGAACCCAGGCCGCACGCCATGCGCGACCCAGGCCAGGCCGCACGGCGACCCAGGCCGACCAATCCAGGTTCTTCTCTCTTTCTGTTTCTGTTTTTTTTTTTTTTTTCTCTGGGTTCTTCTCTGATATGTTTTGGGCAGGTCGCCTCTCCTATCTGATCTGATTCTTTCTCCCTTTCATCTGATTGTTGTGTTTCTGGATTATTAATTTTTTTTTTTTTTTTTTTGTGTATTTTGACTTGTACGAGAGACTTGAGAGTTAAAATTGTTTGAAATTTTTTTTGGTTTATAAATCGAGCCTTAGACACTTGATTTTCAAGTAGGACAAAAATGTCACATTAGACCATGAAAATTGAGTCTTCAAGACTCGATTTCTAGGCCAAAATCGAGTCTTTTAAACTCGAAATGCTACTAAATAATATAGTTTAGTAACCAGAACAACTAATATATAGTTAAGATTTTATGACCATTTAGCCATTTTGGCCGCTCGATCTTATAGTAACGAAAGCAACGCATCTTGTCTTGAAAGAAAGAAGCTAGTTGGGCATTAAATGCTTGTTTTTTTGGGTAACAAAGTGAGAGTAAATTCAGTTACAAATCATTGAAAAAAGCATGCACCAAGGATAATGTCACCTGCCGTCATTGACTTTAGTGCCCCCAAGCTAACATATATAGGGGCGAAAATGGAGATGACACATAAGTAAGAGAAAGGCAGTAATGAAGAGAGAGAGAGAGAGAGGACTCTGTTGCCTTGTTCACATCAAACTCTTAATATTCTGCTGAGGGTTGGACCCAAGATTTCATGCTAAGGGTCGAAGTAAGAAAAAAAAAAAGAAAAAAAAAACTTCAAAATAAATATGCAATTTTTTTTAATACATTAAGATGCATTTGTTTCAATTATATATTTAATTTTAAATCCTTAAAATATTGAATATATTAATCTTACTCCTAAAATTTTGCTAGTGGGAAGAACTCGTAGGCTAGTGCCGCAAACGAGTCACATTAGTTTCCCAAAAAATGTATCATATTTTTCATAATCTTTTCATACAATGCACAAATTACTTACTAGTTTATTTATGAACGTTGAATATTATAACAGTACCATAAATCTTGTGATTTAATCTTGTGTGTTTACTAAAGAGAGAAGAAGAAGAAAAAAAAAAACTAAAAGCTAAAAAAAGAAAGAAGGATGATGAATAAATCAGACCGACACTCTCTAGGCAACTCTCCAACTACTCTATTAAAATTCTTGTGGCTATTCTTCTATATGACTATCATTTTCATCATGATGTGGTGTTTTCTACAGAGTATAGTTCTGATTTGTGGAGAAATTATAAGATTCACATGGTGGACAAGTGGTGTAGTCCACCATTTCACTAAAAAACTTCCATCTGTTTAAAATGGTTGGTTAGAAAATTTTTTTAAACAGAAATTAATTATTGACTCAGTAATTTTAAACAAATAGAAGGTTTTTAGTAGAATGATAAACAAGTGACGTGATCCACCAAAGAACTTTATAATTTCTGTTTCTCCTAGTTTCTAGTTGGCATGACACTTTGGAGTGGAGCTTTGGGCTTTAAAGTTGACTTAACTGACAGCTACAGGTCCTATGATAACTTCGTAGGCTTGCAAAGTAAAAAGAAACATTATTGTCTCAGTTGAGTTTGAAACACATTCATCTGAATCTAATTTCAGAATAAAATTAATTTTACTTACCTATTTGATAATTTGATATATAGAATACTAAAAAAAAACATCATTGAATTTCCTGGGCAATGGTGTTGTTTTACTGGATTGTGTATGTATTGCTACAATTGATAGTATATTGTACATCCCTTGTGTGATATAGTACAGGATTAAAATCCTATAATATGCTTCTCAAAAAAAAAAAAAAATCCTATAATATAAAATTATTAGGATAAATCTATTATGGGGTGTGTAAAATCTGACCGTTTCATTGTTAAATTAATGGATCAATTTTTGCCATGTTATCATCATATTAAATGGAAACTAAAAAAAAAAAAAATAGTCATTTTTGTTCCAATGTTGATAATTTGACAAATTCTAAACCATTCACCTAACTTAGAATTTTAAGAACTCGTGGAGGGCGTTTGGTTTGCTGTGATGTGCCTTTGATACGATACACATTACGATAATGTGACATTAAAATTTTTTGTTTATTTTATTTTTTCTAATATTATCATAATTTAAAATTACAAAATATATCACATCATCTTAATCACATCACCTTTCTAGACAATGTAATGTTATATTTTTGTATTGAGAATATATTAATGTAAGATTACAATATTGTAATATTACGGCGTAATGTAGAATTTTAGTGTTATCCTAAAATTCTAGAGGATGAAATTACTGACTCTGGTCCTCTCCTCTTAACCAATACACTTATCTATTGTGGTTTTTAATAACTAACAGACTAAGTGAACTCTTTAAATATGGAAGAATAATTTTCAAATTATTTTGTATTGATTCTACTCTAACATTTCTTCAACTTCCTAAGTCAAACTAATACAATTTATATCATATTCCATTGGTCTGTACTGATATCTTGTGTATCCAATATACAAAACATATGTATTTCCAACTTTATAATAATTCAGGACCCAAAATTTGGGTGAACATTAGATGTGTGCATTTAACTCACCAAACCTAGCTAGACAACTTAACTCAATATCTTAGGTTGGTTTTCATGGATTGTGAATTGGGTCAAGCCTTCAATTTTTTTTTTTTAAGTTCGGGTCAGGCTGAGTTTGGGTTGTTTGAATTTTCAACTAAATAGCCCAAGCCACACTATTAATAATTTGAAGAAAAAAAAATGATTTTTTTTTTTGGATTTTGAAACTTAGTTTAATTTGTGTGTGTGTGTGTGTGTGGATATTTTAAGAATTAGTGTTTTATATATATCGTGGGATTTCAACTATAGATATGGGGAACCACAAAAGATGTCATGTCATTATTATTGAACTATTACTTAAACCCCAAGACTTAGTTTTAATGAAGTTGGAATGTTAAGACTCAATTCTATAAATTGTAATTATTTATTAAATAATAAGCTTAAATAATTTAATAAATATCAAATACATTTTTTTAAAAAAGCCTAAGAAATGACCACAACCCCAACTGCCTAACCTAACCCATCCACTGCGGGTTGTGTTGGGTGGATTTGATTTTTAGAGTTGTCATAGATTGGGTTGGGTTGGAGATTTAAAGTCCGGTTGAATTATTACCCCCTCTCCCTCAAAAAAAAAAAAAAAAAAAAACTGCCTAATTAACTCAACTCAACTCATACACATCCCTAGTGAAGAGTTTAGTACCACACCTAAAGCATTTTGCTCAAGGAAACTTAACCATCAAAAGCCTTCTCCAATTGTTAAGTCGTACTCTTGTAGGTTAGTGATATTATTTTTTAGTTCTTCTCATAGTGAAAATCTGGTTTTGAATCCACTTCCCTATTTGCTAGAAAGTAAAAACTCTCTCCACTAATCTGGGGGGAAAAAAATAATGCAAGTGCAATCTTTAGAAAATTCATCAGAAAAATTAATGCACATCTTTAGAAAATAATAAATGTCGTTGAAAACTCAATTTGATTTGCAACCAAGTTCATGTCAAGTGTGACAAGTTTTGTACTTTAACTAGGTTTGATATAAAATAACAAGAGTAAGATTGATTGACGTTTGACGAACTGCAAGTCATTTGGAATAAAGTGGAAAATGTAACCCAAATTCTCTCCATAGAAGAGACGTTTTACCAAACCACAAGACTCATAACTTTTTTATTTTTTATTTTTGTCAAATGATTTTTAATTGAATGAAGAGTTCACTATAGTATCCAATGGGTTTTTATCTATTTAACCCAAATATTTAAATAAGTTACGTTAAGACTTATCTAAATTAAGTGGATAATGAGTAGGTTAATGGATATGAATATTAAATTGCCACCCCTACTTTCCATTAGACCACTCTTATCATGATTTCATCAATGTTTGCTTAATGGGGTGCCTGAATACTTCTTTATAATAGGTTGTCCTGACTTCTAAGTTATTAGAGCCATATCTTGGTGAGGTTTGCATCAAGTGGAACCACAATTTCACTTCACAAACTAACTTTGGAGCTATAGTGCGTTTGGGAAATGTTGAAAAAAGATTTGCTTTTTACTTTTCTCTTTTGGTCTCAAATAATTTTGGTAAATAATTTAGCTTTTAGATTTTTCCTGAAATAAACTAACTTTTAGTTTTATATATATATATATATATATATATATATATATATATATATATTTAACATAAAAGTTATACACACCTTGCTTATTAATTAATTACTTGTTCCTATTTTTGTACTATAGGGATTTAGTTCTTTAGTGGTTAATTATTATTCCTATTTATTAGGAGTATAATGGTGTAAACATTCTAGAGAATATATTCATAAAAAATAATTTTTTGATTTATTCAAGTTTTTCCTTGTACACTAATTCAAGTTAAGAAGATGATATGATTTCTTATATTCAGTAGTATATATGGTGCCACATCATTGAAAATTTAAAATAACCTAATATTAGATATACCTTTTGATTTGTAATATTTAATATCTATGAAATTGATCCATTTGAAATGAACAGAATCCTTTTCCACTTAGTTGCATGATGAAAAAAGTTTTCCTGAGTCATTCTCACAGTATCCTTGACAGGCTTTGTTGAAAATTCACGTGTAGAAATTTAAAACCTATGATATCCAAGGATAACATCTAATGATTTTAAATGATGTGAGCAACAATGAGAGTTAGTGGCCGTATCTTCCTTCACTGTACCTCTACAAGTAGCTGTTGTTTACTATTATCTGCTTGTATAGCATATTTGGGTATTCCTTCTTACTTTGTTATATTGGATCAAACTTAAGCTGTTAGGGAGTGGACAAACAATTAATGTATGAAGCTCACAAACACTAAAGTCTAAAGAATGAAATTGTGGTTACATTACATTTTAAACTCTATAGTTTAAGGGTGTTTTAAATTAAACCTCACACTTTCAGAAGTTTTAAATTTTGTGCTGTGCATTGGAATCTATGTCACTTAAATGTTCTTAATAAACAAAATTTTGTCTTGGACTTGAATACATCTGCTCTTATACAGGCAGAAGAGGCACAAAGAATGCGTAAGAAAAGAAGAGATGAAAGATGTTTGTTGGACATTCATAAGGGGCAAAAACAATGCGTGTAAGAAGTGAGAGAGACCCAAAAGAAGGTTTAAATTTAATACTATAGATGTATTATTGTAAAAACTGAATGCAGTAATTGTGTTACAAAATTGTACATGGGCCTTTGTGCAGGTATTAGTACAGAAATACAATACAAAAAATAGGTTAAGAGTATGCGCATTGTACTAGAACATTGAATCTAGCTAGGTAAGACAATGGGTTTGAACCCTTGGGATCATAATATATCCTAACAATTGTATCTTCATCTTGCAAGGCTACTTTCCCTTCATCCCTTGGTAGCTAGCTCTGCCTCCTCTGTGCTGTATTTGCTGTTTATATATTTCCTTCTGAAAGTTTAGCAAGACATATATAACTTAAAAGTTTCCATTATTACACAGAACTTATGTTTTCCCCATCAGTTAAATGATGCCAAATCAAAGATGTTACCCCCTCGGTTCAAAATAATGAGAAAAGCTCAAGGAGAGTGACGAATACAAACGAGCAATAGAAGAAGAGTGGGCTTCCAGGCTGCGACATTTACAAATTCAGGTTTTTTATGTACATTTCAAGCTAAGACTAAAGTTCTTGTATCTAACAGTGTAGATATTTAAAATTTTAAGCAACTTGACACTAGGTATATCTTAGATTTATAACATTTGATATAATTATGACATTGATCCATTTTAAAATGAAAATGGTCATTTTCAATCTGGTCACGGTTGAAAAATTCATTTTTCTTGAGTAAACATTTTCTTATTCTGTCCATTTAGTATGCTATAATATGTGTATATGAATGTTGATTAATGCCAGGGATTCTTAAAAGAAAAAACAGGCGGCCTTGCTTAGTAGAGACACAGATTGGCAGCTAGTTTTTCTTCTAATACGTCTCATACACAGTTCATATGGATTAACTTGTATGTGTCTATGCCTTAACAATATTCTCAACCCTTTTTTGTAGAAAATTGCTATCACTTGTTGAAATTTAAAAGGGATGATCCAAGGTAACATCTCTTGATTTTATATGATGTGAGGAGTCAGGAGCAATGACTGTTTGTGGCTGTATCTTTCTTCACTATATCTCTACAAGTAGCAGTGTGGGTATTACATAAATTTTAGTGTATAATCTTGGATTGCTTTATGTTCACATTCAGATTCAGAAGCAAGGTTGTGGATCTCTCTGTCTGTGTTTCATCAAATGGAAGGCAGTCCCAAAAGCTTAAACTGTTATGAAGTGAACTGACAATGTATCAAATTCACAAACACACTAAAGATATAAAATTGTGGTCATATTACACTTAAGAACTCTATAGCTTATAGTGATTTCCAAATTAAAGCTTAGACTTTCAGAAGTTTCAATCTTTTTTTTTTTTTTTTTTTTTTTTTAAATTTTTTGTCAGTGCATTGGAAAGATGTTATAGAATAAATGTTGATATGAACGAATGTCTTTAAATGTTCTTAATGAATAATTTTTTTCAGTGTAATATAAGGTGTAGTCTGCATGCTAATACAGTCGTATTAGAATACTGAATCAAAACATGCAAGACATGAATACAGTGGTAATATATACAATTGTATCTTTATTTTGCAAGCCAGGCTACTTTCCCATACTCATCTTTGGTGTAGCTCTTAATCATACATACATATACACACACATAAATATATATATATATATATATACACACACACAAAAAAGGCTTGTGTAAATACGTTTAATTTTCCAACGCAAAAAGGCATACGTAAATATGAAAGCTGATGTATTGCATGCGTACAAGTAAATGGAATTACATTTTTTATGGAACCTTTTACTCACCAAGTTTTTTTGTGCCTGTATTATAAAGTGAATATGATCCTAGGGCTTGTGGAATTTTACTAAATGAACATTCTAAGCAATAGGCACCACAAGGGAAATAGACAACCCAATAGTAATTTAATTTCCTTGACTAAAAGAGAAATTATCAAAAATAAAAGAAAATTACAACTACTTTAGAAAAATACTTATTTGCTACCAACACTGCACATGCATTCACTATTGGCTGACGCATTAGGACAAAAAGTCTTTTCTCACAACAACTAAACTTTAATTTAAGAGTAATGTTGGGACACCAACTTTGGTATAACTCACCGCATGGTGAGTTGTAATTTGTAAATACATGTTCCTATATGGCCCACTAATACACTATTTACCAATCACAACTTGCCATGTGATAAGTTGTGTCATAAAATTATGCCAAAGTTGGTATTCCTAACATTACTCTTAATTTCATAGTATTGAGGTCGGTTATGAATCCATAACGATCTAATGAAGACCAGTGACATATTTTTTTTAAGTTATTCTATAAGTTTCTTGATTTATACAACTTTTATTATTGTTATTTTTATGTCTTCCTCTATTTTTGAAAATTTGGGATAAAGAGGTTTTTGTTGCTGTTAGAAAATTTTGATAAATGATTACTAGGTGGATAACCATGGAGAATATGTAATGCGGCACGAAGTATGACCCACCAAGTTACAATAATAACAGGTGGGATACATTTGATAAGTAATAACTATAATTTTAAAAATTGGAGTGGTTAAAAAAACCATTTAACCACAAGTTTCGGTTCAACTCAATTTTTGGCTGGTTTTGTTAGATCGAATTGGTGTCTAGTTTTCAGTTGGACTAGTCGGTCTGGTCCGGTTTTTAAAACTGTGTAATAATAGGTTGGTTGTTACCTATTGGCTATGGCTAGCTAGTAGCTATTATTGCAATTTGCAAGCATAAATTGAATTTTCAACAAATATATATATATATATATATATATATATATATAAAATATATAAAAGTTAAAGCATAATATTTATTATTACTACACTTTTCTTGAACCACATCAACGTAGCATTTCAGTTCATTTCGATTCATTTGGTCTCTTTCGGTCTACTTCAGTTTACTTTGGTCTTGTTCAGTCCACTTTATTTCATTTTGGTTTGTTTGATCCACTTCAGTGATGTTTTGGGATGAAAGGTTTGTATAGAAAGAGGAGGTTCTTCATTGACAATTATGTCATATTCTTAGCGTAATATTAATAGGTTATAGATAAAATTACTTGTTTCTTATGTTATTAAAGTTTTATATTTTTTTTCTATGAGTGATAAATTTACTTATATCTACTTCCTTTTTAGGTTATTCAAGATGTATAGAAGATGAACCATTTGTAAGAAGTATTAGAAATAAATTCCAATCACACATTATATAATTCACAAAATATATCACCCTATATAATAATTGAATATACGCAAAATGCATTATGTTTTCTAAAAAAAAAAAAAATAGAAGCTTACAAATTTTAAAACACTTTCAAATAACAAATATAGAAAGATTAATTTAGAAAATCTAATATATTGTATCAACTATATTTTGTTAGAAAATAATCATATCATTTTAAGAAGGGTTTGAAACTAACACTTACAAATTTTGTCTACTATTTTTCATTTTTCAATAAACAAAAAAAAAAAAAAAAATTGTTAGATTTTTTCGAGCATCGCATAAGTCTGGTACTAGAGTACTTAAAATTGCTTGGCTAATTAAACAACAAAAGCATTGCATTCATTCATCTCTTTTCTCTAGAGTGCGAAAGAAAGAATATGTGATGTAACTTTTATAAAGCATGATGGAAAGAAAGCATTGAACATGGATAAAGGCACAGCTCGGTAATTCAGTTTGCACTGATATATAATTATATAGAAAAAAATCAATAAATTTAGGAAATTAAGCACATAAGGCTGTCACGCAGTTGAAAATCTATAAACACCATACATTATCATCAATTGGAAAGAATGTTGTTTCATATTCTAACTCATAATCCCACATTTGTATCTGTAAATGAAAAATTAACATTACTAAGATAATCAATCCTGTGCTCCAATTGCCATTCAACTTTGCAATAATTCCTCAGTGTCACACCCTTGAGTCGTCCTTGGTAGTAGATGTGCTGCTTTCTTTGCTTGTACAAGTGAACTGGATTTGGTCGGCAGTCATCGTTCCAGGGGCATAATAATACAATGGCATAGGCATTTTGGACTGAAGGGAAGGCTATGGTGCTTCATAATTAAGAACCTTTATTGCCTGCCTTATAGAAGGTCTTAAAGTATGATCTGGATGAGCACACCATAGCCCAATAATCATCAAACATTTCATCTCGTCCATGTCATAATCCCCATTTAGCGTCTCATCCACTGCTTCTAAAAGCCTTCCCTCTCCATATAGCTCCCACACCCAATTGAGTAAACTAATCTTTGATTCTTCTGCCTTTGGCTCCACTACTTTCCTCCCACATGCGATCTCTAATGTCACCACCCCAAAACTAAAAACATCTGATTCCTTACTAAACTTGCTTGTAATAAGACACTCTAGAGCAATGTAGCCCATGGTTCCGGCCAAATTTGTTGCTTGTGAGCCAAGTCCATGGTCCACAAACCTCGCTAGACCGAAGTCACCAAGTTTTGCGTTGAAGTTTGAATCTAACATCACGTTGCTTGATTTGATATCTCTATGTAATACACATTGCTCCCATTCATCATGGAGATAGAGTAATCCAGATGCTAACCCATGAACAATTTTGGACCTCCCTGGCCACAAGAGATGAATTTTCTTGCCAAATAAATGTGAATCTAGACTTCCATTTAGCATGTACTCATAAACCACTACGAACTCCTGTTCGTGGCTCCAACCAACGAGTTGAACCAAATTGCGGTGTCTCAAACGACTTAGTTATCACCTCAGAAATGTACTCCTTTTTTCCTTGGTTAGAGTTGCTTGATATCTTCTTCACTGCAATTTCCATGTTCAGTTTTGCCAAGAAACCTTTGTAGACACCTCCAAAACCTCCTTGTCCTAGCTTCCCTTCCTCTGAAAAGTTATTAGTTGCCACAACTAAGTCCTTGTAAGCGAACATTTTTGGCCCAGTTCCTTCTATTAGATCTTCATCCTCTTCTACTTTTTTTCTTTTGGAATTTCTCCACAAAATTGAAGTGCCAAAACTTACTCCAGCAATCAAAAGCACCAGTCCTATTATTAATCCTACCAACCACATCTTAGAGTTCCCTTTCCCTCCATTTTGGGTCGAACCCAGATCCAAAGTTGAACTGAAATTCCAACTTCTGATCGCTTGGACTGGGACTCCTCCTCCAGTTGCTGCAGAGAAGCCCATCATCACTTTTTCTGGGAGAACATCTCTCAACTTTACGTTATGAGTAAGATTCAAGGGTAAGTTTGGAAGATTCAAGTATTTCAAAAATACACTGAGAATCTCGGAGGTTCCATCATAGGAGACTGTTGCCACCAAAATGTCCCAGGCGGTCAAATTCCAAGCACCGCTCACCTTGGAGACAAGGGAATTCACATCGATACCAACGTGGTTGTCACTAGGATCATCCCGCCATCCTGTATCTAGCCATGTATCGAACTCCACCGCTACCATCTGACTTGATGACTTGTCATCAGTTGTGCGATTGAAGAGACCCATCCGACCTCCTCCGGAATTAATAGGAGCATCAACTGAATCTTTTGAAGTGATAAAGAATGCAATGCCACCACCAAATCTTGAGCGTGATGAAGACCCACGAGTTCTGATTACGAACTCAAAAGAGGTTGTGAAATTTGTTGTGACATTTGCAACGAGATCCCACAGTGGGATGGGTTTGTGATAGTATGCTCGGCCTACGGAACCACCAGAATTATCAACGTTATCGGTGAGTCGTATTGACCGGTGCCCATCAACTTGGGCTTTCGAGGCTGTACCAGAAACTGTGATGTTGTTGTCATTAGGTGAGAAGTTCGGGAAGGAAAAGCTTATCATGGAGGTGGTATAAGGGAAGCAACAAAAGAAGAAGACAAAAAGGAAGGGAGGAGAATATAAATATTGAGAATCCATAAGGTGAATCAATGAGGAAGAGGCAGTTCCTATCAGAAAATGAGGAAAAGGAAGATAGTTATAATAATTGTGATTGGAGGTATAAATATAGGAAAAAGCCGCAACGTGCATGCATGGTACGGTTTATATATATATATATATATATATATATATATATATATATATATATTACCTAATATTTTTTATTGGATAAATAATTGAAAATTACATTTGTTGAATTACATTATCTCTAAAATTTAAATGACCATGCAAAACTTCACACTAATCAAATTTTATTTATTATACTATCAAATAACTCATTTTTGATGCATAATTTTAAAGAGAAATGTTGACAGATGTCCTTAGAGTAATGATTAACAATCAATTTAAAAAAATTTTTTACGGGAAAAGAAAAAAAAAGTAATTAATATTTTGATAGTTTTTTCTATTTCCTATAAAAGTGGTGTCAAAATTTTTTTAAATGGATTATTAATCATTGCCCTAAGGGCACCGGTTAGCATTATCCAATTTTAAATTACAAAAACTTGAATTTTAAATATTTGATTATTAACATAATTATTAATATTTGATTTTCATGAAATTTTGCAAGCATAAAAAATATATGAAGATAATGTAATCTAATGATAGATTTGTTAAAATTAACATCTAATAAAAAAAATATTAAGTGGTGTAATATTCTTAAAATTACACCAAGTATTTTTTTTTTCTTTTATGAGTTTCAACTGTTCTTAATGATTACTTTTTGTCATTAGATTAAAATACTAATAAGTTTTTAGTGTAAATGGTGATGGAACTCTAAATTTTTTATTCAACTTAAAAAAAAAATTGTATCAATTGAACTAATTGGTGCTTATCAAAATAAAAAGAAAATGCAAAAGATATTTGGTGTTAGCCTGACAACTTTGTATCTCTTCTTTTTTCTAGCTAGTGTGATTTGCGCTTAGATCTTAGTTGTGTATACAGTAAACAAATTTATAATTAGAGGTTGCTATTCTTTGATCATCTGGTAATGCCTTCCACTGCCATTGCTTGCTGCTCTAATTGGTGCTGACACAGCTTCGCTGGTGGCAGCAAATGAGCAAGACGTTTCAAACACTCCAACCGTAAAAAATGGACATTTTACTAGATTCATAATAGTTCTGGAACTCTGGCGTGCTTGACTTGACTATGGTTGTGGTACCAATATTAGGTCAACTCGATGTTGAACAATCTACGACAACAAAACCATTGGCTTTTGTTTAAAGTGATGGGTCCTAGACTCCTGGTGATGAGTTGAAGAAGGTGATTAAGAAAGGATAGTGGGAGACCGTGAATATGAGGAGCAAATTACAACTTACTCATTTGTGATTTGGTTGAAACTTAAGTGGTCTGTTTGTCGTTTGAAATTTGATATTTTACTTACCTAATGTTAGCTCAGTTAGATTCTGTAACCGACTTCTATTAAAAAATATGGTTAAATATGTAATTTTGCTTCACCTTTATGTCTTTCTTCTTCAAAAACACATAAAACATAAAGGAAAAATTACACTTTACCCACCTGTAGTTTGCCCAAAAAACACTTTGCTTATTTGTGATTTAAAAATTAGCACTTTATCCACCTGAGGTTAGTTCCATTTGTCTCCCGTTACATATCTCTGTTAAAAATAGGAGTAAATTTGTATTTTTGTTACCCTTTTATGTCTCTCTCCTCTCAAAACATAAAAAACTAAAAAATCAAGGGAAAAGAAAATCTAATAGCTAGGTTTTGTAAAAATTAAAACCTTGCTTTTATGTTTTTATTTCTTTTCATGTATTAACTTTTAGATCTTCTATTTTAAAGTATTCCCCTCTTTCTATAGGACACACACATAGACAAAGCCATCTGTGTGTAAAAATAAACTTCGACTAGTCTGCTTTATTTAGAATAGCATGAAGAGACAATCAGATATAATTAAAAAGAAAGTAGGAGGAAAAATTCTGCCTCTAAAGTAGACCACTTATGGTCAGTGAGAAACCTGCAGTCTTAAGGAATAAATCAACTGTCACAGTGAATCTTGGCCGGTTCAATGTGTGCAACTCTACAGACTTAACTTGAAGGAAAACATAAGTGCAATTAGCCTTGACTGATTCAACTTACACAAACACAAGGGACGTGAAGAAGCTCTAATAAACATTGAATCCTTCTAACCAATCTAACCTCTTGGTAAGAACTGGAGACATATCCACACGAAAGTAAAGCAAACATAGTAACCAAGGACGGATTTCTTTTTGAGATCATTATGCTCATCCCAGTTCCCAGCTTCACAAGATAATTTTTACTTCCATCAACATCAATAGAAATTTAATAATGAATAAGAAGTTCACACAATGGAGGAGAAGAAATTAGTACATACTAACAGCACAACATAGGCTTTGTTTACATGTGTTCTATAGAAAGAGGTAAATGTGTTAAAATAGAAGATTTAAAAATTGATACATGAAAAGAAGATATAAAAGTTATGTTTTAATTTTTACAAAACTTAGCTCTTAGCTCTTATTTTCCCTTGATTTTTTAGTTTTTTATGTTTTGAGGAAAGAGATATGAAAGAATAAAAATAAAAATTTACTTATTTTTAACAAAGGTGAGTAACAAAAGACAAACGGAGCTAATCTCAAATGGGTAAAGTATTAATTTTTAAACTACAGGTAGGCAAAATGTTTTTCGGGAAAACCACAGGTGGACAAAGTGTAATTTCTATAAAAAAGAATTTAGCAGAACACTTATATCATGAGATTTCAAATTTCAGGTAGGCAATTTAAATTTCGGTTTAACCTCAGATGAGTAAAGTGTCAAATTTTAAACTATAGGTAGGCAACTTAAATTTTGATCAAACCATATGTGAGTAAGTTGTAATTTGCCTAAGAATTTAATTTAAGTAAAATTTGGTGTTGTGGAAAATAATAAGTCTGTATTAATGACTTTTTATGCGATGATATGCTCATCCATCCTTAAGAGTGTAACTTTTTTCTATGGTTTAACAAGAGTGTAACTTTTTTCTAATTATATAGGTTTAACTTTTCTCTAATTAATGACTTATTAATTTTTCTAATAGTTGAATAAGAGATATGAGGTTCAATCTCCGTCTACACCAAAAATTGATTGGTGTCTTGGTTTAATAATAAAGATTTATCATCAAGAATGAACATCATAGATTGAAACTATTTAAAAATACAAAAAAAAAAAACCTTGAATTCACCTCCTAATTAACTATTTTTATAATTTTTTGTAATATGCTTATAATTTTAATTAATTATTTCCTATTAGATATATTATTATATTTTCTTTAAATATCTTTTTTATTTATTTAATTCTTTTTTGTATGTAAACACTAACCCGTTGACTTGGCCAATTTGTTAAGTCAAGCCCTACCCCCCCCCCCCCCCCCACCTTTTTTTTTTCTTTTCACAAATCTCTGTCCTAGCCTCCTCTCTCTTTCCCTATATTTCCTCTCCCTCTTTTGCTCATCTCTCCCCTTTCAAAATTATTAGGTATTTTTGAAGTATAACAAAATTGTACTCCATTTTCTCACATTCATGTGAACTCTATTATGAATTTAATTTGTAGATCTTATCATAAATGTGAAAAGAGAGTACAACCTCGCTATGCTCCAAAAGTATCTAAGAATTATTTCTCTAAATCTACGTTTTCCTATCTTTTTCTCTACTTCTTGGCGGGGTCTTAACAAAAATTCTGGAACCAAGCCACAACTATTTCAATTAGGCACAACACATCTATCCCTTGGAGCACTTTGTTTTTATTTGCGGTTTGGTGTTTGTGGAAGAATAGAAATAAAGTGGTGTTTGAAAACACCATTCTAAATCCCAAGTTGGACAAAGACTGCATTGTTCAAACAAGGGAATATTTTTTCTGTGTGAGTAAAAGCTGCCAAGTCTCTTCCAGATTTGCTATTCTAGTAAGATAGACTAAGCCGTTAGGTGGTTGTTTGGGGGCATTTTTCGGATTCCCAGCCACGTGTGGTCTGTTGGTACTAGGCTTGGGTTCTTTTTGGGGAGTTGCGTTTGGAACTCAACATTGGGCCACGTGGTCCAACGGCTACAGACGTATTTTTTTAAGCCTATAAAATCATTAAAGCCAAAGTCTACGAATCGCGATAATGGTCAAATAAATATATAATATGTGTTTGATATAATAACTTTGATTAGTAGTTGTAATAGTAGTTGAAATAAAGTATTTATTCAGAAGATAGTAGTTGAAATAAAGTATTTATTCAGAAGTAAAGTAATCATTTACTTAATGATGTAAATTTAAAGATATGGAAGCAAAGTCACTTATTTATGATGGTTTGTAACCCAGCTGTGGAGCATTAGTAAGCTGATGGGATTCCAGCGGAATGCCAACGATAGAGGCTAGTTAAGTTTGCCCCTCTTATCATGCATTTAAATGAGTTTAAGTATTGGTTAATAGTTATAATAGTAGTTGGAATAAAGTAATATGTATTTAAATGTGAAATAATCATATACTTAATGATATAAATTTAAAGATAAGGAAGGAAGGTCACTTATCTTTGTATGGTTTGTAGCCTAACTGTACAACTTATATGAGTTGATAATATCCCAGCAGAGTGACTCCAGCGGTAAAGAGGCAGTTTGCCATGATAACTTCGTGATTAAAGGGGAAAAATGGGTGCAACTGGAGGGAGAGAGAGTATGTCCAGCTGTGTGTAGGGGCTGCTTAAGCTTGCCCTTCTTATCATGCACTTAAATGAGTTTCTCCTTTGACAATGCTCTTTTAATTGTTGTGAAGTTATGAATAGATTTGCCTTCAATGAGAAGAGCTTTTGTATGAAGTATATGTGCCTTCTAAGAGAAGGGTTTTATGTAAGAAGTAGTTGTGCCTTCTAAGAGAAGGGCTTTTGTAAGAAATAGTTGTGCCTTCTAAGAGAAGGGTTTTGATATAAGATCTTGGTGCCTTATAGGAGAAGGGTTTTAGCAATAGAAGTTTATGCCTTCCATGAGAAGGGCATCTCTTGAGAAGTGTGGAGATAGTAAAGACATAGATGTTTTGTTAGATGTAGTATTTGTAATATGTATGATATATAGAGATTATAACTGCTGGAGAAGTTGTAGAGATTGCTTTCCAAGAGGAAAGATTTTGTAAGAGAAGTGTATGGAAATGTGTTTAGGCATTTGGAGATAGGAGCCGTAAGATAGATGTAGAAGAGTATTGAGATGTATTTATGGGTAGCAAAACAGTAGAATTTCAGAGTGAGAGAGCATGAGAGTGGAGCTTAGAAGAGTTGTGATATGTTATATGTAATGATGTAGTAAGTATGTATGAGATTGTGTAAGAGAGGTGAAGAAAGAGATGTTTAGAGATATGGGCAGTAAGATATATGTATTTTCAGAATATGGAGAGTGAGATAATAAGTATAAGAGTGTAATAGTATTGTAGTGTGTTTAGTAAAGTGCTGGGATTTTTTGCTTGGATTGTATGAAGGCTTATGAATGACATTTATGAGCTAAGGTCTGAAGAGTTTAGTTCCTCATTTAGAAACTAAAAACCTCAGAAGCTCCAGACTTCATTAAGAGCTTCAGAAGATTATTAGAGGGAGAAAGAATAGGGAAGTGTATGAGAAAGTTGTTCTCCATTAGTGTCCCCCTTTAAGGTGTTGATGAAGGGTCCTCTTTTAGAGCTGAGTTTAAAGGGGTATTTTAGCAAAGAATATTAGCCAAAATATGTCCTAAACAACACTGAATTTTCAGAGAATCCATCTTAAGATTTTGGCCAAAAATGGTATGTTTAGCTTTAAGGTATTTTTGCTATTTCGGGTAAGAGCTACTGGGGAAAGAGTAACATAAAAGGAAGGTATTTTAGCAAGAGAAAGGTAGTTCCAATAGTTGGTTTTGGTTTTATCAAAATGTGGAAAAATTAGTAATGCTCAGGCTGCTGAGTTAGCTATCACAGCTGTTCTGAAAAGGCTGTCCTAGCTATTAGGAAAAGTTATGACAACTATCATGAAAAAGCTGTCCCAGCTGTTAGGAAAAGTTGTGACAACTATCATGAGACAACTGTTGTAAGACAGCTGTTTGCTTTGGGCAGAAGACAATGAGGTTAGATGGGTGATTTCAGACTGTTGGAGAGGACATTCAGCATTTATTGGACGGATTTGGATGAAAATTGTAAGATCTCTTTGAAGGGTATCTTGCTATTTTTGGTATAATAGCTGGTTGCTAGGATTCTAGCATTAAATGGTTGATGATATCACTTCCAGCCAGATGTCAAGTGCTGAATGCACTGCTGGGGTTCAGTTGGAAATGTTTCCTTTTTGGGTGTTTGTGTTTTTGGTTCAAGGTTCCATTACAACACATTTCTAGCAAGTAATAGAAGGATTGGTTGAAGGCTAAGGAAACTTTAGAGATTCAGTCAAGGCCTCATTGGGTTGTGACATAATCTTGGTGAGCAAGAAGAGTATTTAATGGCCTGCTTTGTCAGCTGGCAGAGAAATATATGGTTAGATTGTGGCAGACATTAGCTGGATATCAAAGATATCATGAATATTTTGTATATAGTTGGAGATAAAAGATAGCTAATCATATTAGGCCATGTGTTTGAGTTGGATTTTAGCTGAAAGTAGTAATTAGATTTATGTAGAATAATATAATGAATTTTTTGAATTTGTATAGCAACGGCTGGGGATTGAATTAACAGTTATCTTCCCAGTAGTAAGATAGTTGGAGAATTGAGTATTTGTCATATGATAAATATTAAGCTTTCGGAAAAGTGCAATGAGAAATTTTATCATTTTAAGTGCTACATGATAAGAGATGCTTACCATATGTTACCCGCTACACACGAATTCGTTAGAGTTTAGGGAGTTGGAGAAGACACGCCAAGCAACATGTTTCTTTTATTAACTTTAAATTGCTAGAGTTTTACTGAACATACCTTTTGGCCCTCCAAACCACGACTCCCAAAATTTCCCAAAGTAGACTTATTTGCTTGGATCATAAGCCGAAGATGAGATGACATATCTCGGGTTTTGTTGTCATTTTGTGTAAATATGGGCCCTTGTTGAAGAAGCCGCTTGTCATGAGTGTAAGAGAGGTAATATGGGCCGTGAGTTTTGATTTATTGCTTAAACCCGGTCCATATGTTGATGTTGATGATATCATGGGTTATGATCCCAATTGATGAAAAAGAAATTGGACCATGAATCCACCTCTTGAAGTAAGGATCTTGAGGGCCATGTGAGCCCAATCCATGTAGTTGAATGAGATATGAGCTTATTTTGGGTTTTAAATGGATTTACCAAAAAAATCAATAATATGTTGATGTGGCATAGGTTGCCAATGAAGTAATGCCACATGGGCCGAAAAATAGTCCTCAACAGTTGTTGGCATAAACTTAACACGGATGGAGCTTCATGTGGAAATCTAGGTAAGGTCGGTGGTGGAGGAGTTATCAAGGACTGCCATGGAGGTTGGGTTAAGGGATTTTCGAGATCAATTGAACACACTACTAGTGTCATGGTTGAGTGGTGGGCATGGCGTGATGGTTTGATTTTGGCCATTCAATTGGGAATAAACTAGTTAGAAGTGGAGCTTGATGCCAAGGTGATTGTGGAGATTCTCAATAGGGCAAACTGCCCTAATAGAAGTTATGCTACTTTACTGTGTGATTGTAGGTCTCTCATGGTCAGGCTCAGGCAGGTTCAGGTGGGGCATGTGTTTAAAGAGGCGAATAAATGCGCTGATTTTTTGGCTAAGAGGGGTTGTTCCATGATAGAAAATTTTGTTGTTTTTGATACCTTTCTCTCTGATGATTTAAATGTTTTGCTTGATGCTGATATGAATGGGTTGTATTATTTATCATAGGCGTGTTGCCAATACTTTGGCATCTGTGGCCAGTTTGTAATTGTTGTTTGTTGTTTATGTATGCACCTGATTAACCCAAAAAAAAAAAAAAAAATCAAACTATTTCAATTACTAATAATTGAGAAAAGGTAATTGGTACATATTTAAATGACAAAAAATTTATTATAATATGTCACGTTAAATAGTTGTAAAAAATTATGGGACTAAAGTCCTAGAATAAGTGGGGTCTTACCTCTTTTTTTTTTCTCTCTCTCTCTCTCTCTCTCTCTCTCCCCTAAAATTGACCTCTAATTTTCAACTTTGTCACTTTTTTGACCGACCCCCAATAGAAGGCGGAAATTCCGGACCATATATATATATATATATACATATATATATATTTTTTTGAGAATCAAATTCCGGACCATATTTGTAAAGAAGAATGTAAAAAGATGGAAAATATTTTAATTTAAGAAAGAGAAAAGATGGTCCAGGTCCTATTATTGGAATACAATGGTTAATAGCTTAATACATTCACCAAAATATGTTCTAAATGTGGGCTATGCGAGTATCTTGGGCCTGTTTGGTAATATTATTTTAGTAACGTTGTTTAAGTGTTGTGAAAATATATGTGGGTAAAAAAGTGTTGTGAAAATACGTATTGTGTTATTTAAACAACACAACCAAACACCCCCTTAATATCTTTTTCTTAAGCAGAGAACCCATAGTGTGGATACAAATGCAAGACGTAGGAGAGGAGTCCCTTTTTGACCCAATGCTACAGGGGAATTTTTTTTTTTGAATTGAAGAAAACAAGGAATGGGACTTACACACAAGTATAATAAGATCACCACACCACCTAGTAAAAATCCAATGGGATACAAGTCACAAAAAGATCACCACCTAAAAGGAATCACCAAAGATACATGGTTCAACACACTCACCACTCAATGGAATCTACCCAAAGAGATACAAAGTATAAAACAAGTATTTCTGAATAATCAGTCTAGTTCCTCATTCCAATTACATTAACATCTATACATAGTGTTTAGAGCAACCTTCTTTTTGTAGCTACAAGAATCAGGTTAATTGGACATTTGCGCAAAGAGTTACAGCAAAAATATTGAGACTGTGTAGGATTTTTCCAATTTTGGCTTGAATGAATTTCTTTCTTACTTTTTTTTTTAAAATTTTTTATTTTTACACATCTTTGACTTGTTGAATGCTTAAAAAAAAACATGCCTCAATTGATCTTAACCCATGAATTCTCTTGGTTGTAGGGCCGGCTCTATGGTATAGGCAAATGAGGCGGTCACCTAAGGCCCCCAAATAGAAAAAGACCTCCAAATTTTAACCAATAAAGTTATTTCTTTCATTATAATAGTATTAATTAAATCAAAATATTAGTCAATAAATAAAATAATATTTTTTATCAAATGAAAATCAAGAAAAAAAGAGAGATAGAAATATGTCCACAAAATTTTTCACAATAAATCCCAAGTGTCAAATTGTTAATGGTTGTTATTGGTAGGTAAAACCAATAACAACTTAACACCTAGGATTTGCTGTGACAATGTTATGAATGTAACATTTTTTAGAGGGGGGAAAAAAGGCAATACACAAAATTTCACAACAGTTGATTGGCAGATTTTTACTATGGCAAACTTTTACTAGTTCTCATAGATCTATTATTAACATCACATTTTTATTTACCATTATCAATTTGCCACATCAAGTGTGAACGATTTTGTCAAATTTTTTGTGTCTATAGACTTTCTCAAAAACAAATTCTACCGTGATTAATTAATAATTTTACATCTTAGTATATCATATCACATTTATCATGCATGTAAAAAGTTCTTTAATGAGTTATGAATTTTACGCTATATAGAACTAGTGTGGCTTACTCTAATAGCAAGCACCATCATGAACAAGAACATAGAGGTGTGGTTGGCAACATATATAAAACAGCTAGCCGGTAAACTAATCCGAAATGTATGTAACAATAAATTTAACACATTTTTATAATGAAATTGAAAGAGGTCATTTCCGACTAGTCCCCAACAAAAGTTTGATATACAAAGTCTAGGTATGAATTATCTGCTGATGGTAAATTATAATGCATGGAGGTAAAACGGAGGACAATTAGTAATAATTTGGTAACAATGATTGTAGAAAGGGAAAAATAAGATTGTTTATCAGAATTAGTTCTTCATTTGGTTTTTAGGGTTCTTAATTCTTTTAATATATACCAAAGGGATAGAATGTTACTGCTGCAAAATGATCTAAGAAATATGATTGTATTATTATACATTGTTGTTCTCCTAAAACAAATTCTATTCATAAAGCTACCTCTCGATTCGTCTTATCATATTACATTATTATAATTGCATTTAAGTTTTCAAATTCAATAGTAAAGATCTTATTTTTTAAAAGCTTGTAGGGAACATGTGTGTGAAAAAAAAAAAAAAAAAAAAAAAAAAAAAAAAAAAAAAAAATATATATATATATATATATATATATATATATATATATATATATATATATATATATATATTCTAAGGAAAATCCAATGAAGCATTAGTCATGTTTGCACTATACTAATCCTAATTGACCTAGTATATATTTGCTGTAAATTCAACACCTCCTAGCAACATATTATTATTAAATTGGATGTAATACCATTTATTATAACCTAATTAAGGATTAGCCACATCTTTGCCGCACCCAAAATGACTAATCAAACTATAATTAGGACTTTTCTTAATTTTTTATATAACCAAACTTGACCTAATATACTGTGTAATTCACTTCAATATTCAATCTAGCTAGTTGGGGTTATCACATTTTCTTTATATACCCCTTATTGTATAATTTGTCGATTAGTATGTACTGTTTGCTTTTAAGTGCTAATTATGTAAGAGTGACTTGTCTGATGAACGCTGAAGATTGACTTAGTGCATTATTTGGAGAATTGGTTTGGATCTAGTGTTCTTGTTCATTGCACCCACTGAGATGCGGACATGTGTCAAACATTTGTCACATGTCTAGCTGTCTACATTTCAACAAGTCCAATGCATAAGAGTACTAAACCCAATTCTTGCCCAGAATTATCTAAAGTTAAGAAAATATGATGAAAATTATTATTTTTTGTAGAATATCTCTGTATTTTATATTCATAGGTTCTTTTCATTTAAAAAATAAATGAAAATCATATGCTAAATTTGTCATCTAATTATTGAGATAACTTTAATTTAGTTATCCATTCTTCTAGTTGGCATCATAATCTGCATTGCATCTTTAGTATTTTATTTCATTTTCTAATTGATATTTCTTTGGGGTTATTCAAAGCCACAACTTTTGACTGCACATTCATCACTCTTTAGTGTAAAGGGCAATTGTGAGTTGCCAAAAGCTGATAAATCAAGTTTTACTGGTAACCTAGCAAATAGTAATACATACAGGACAAATTTTATTACAAAATTGATTGTTTCTTAAAACTACCACCTTACTCAATATCTTTTTATTGAAAGTAAATTTTGACAAATCTACCATTGAATTACATTTTCTTCTTATATCCTCCATACTTGTAAAATTTCTAGAAAATTAAAGATTAATAACTATATCATCAATAAATTGTTTAAATTGCAAGATTTTGTAGTTTAAAATTATGCATAAAATATAATCTTATAGATTATAAAGCAAATAATATTCAATTGGTACAAAATTAGACATGTGTACTAAGAGTATAAAGAACATGCAATCCAACGGTTAAATTTTCGAAATATGTAGTAATATTAATGATATTAAGTAAGGTTGCAACCTTAGGTTACAACCAATTTTGTAGCTAATCGTTGTCCATACATTAAACCTGATGTGTTTTAAATTGTGGGATCCTTTTATTTTTTTTCTACCCACGTTTCATGATAGGATATGCTAGCTTTTCAACCCAGTTTTGAGGAGGAGAGTCAAGTTTGAAACAATTTTTAATGTGTTTTACTTAAATCTACACATTTGATTACATTTAAGGGTTAAGTCCAAATTACCGCTTTTCTATTAAAAAAAAGGGGTTAAGTTCAAATTAGTGAAGGAATAGTATTAGGAAAAAAAAGGGTTAAGTTCAAAAAAGGGTTAAGAGAGAATTTTATATTTAGTAATGAAAATAAGAGAGAGAGAGTTTTATATTTAGTAATGAAAATCTTCGCCCTGAGAATCTTGTTTTGCGGTAGGAAATATCATTCATTATGCCATACAAAATTTCTTAATTCAAATGTGAAAGGATTTTTTTTTTTTTTTTTTTCGTGAGTAATCGGGCATTAACCCAAGGATGAGATATAATGCTAAGGTCGACTCTAGACCATCAGACCATACAGTCCCAATCAAATCATTTTTACCATATTTTCAACAACTTTAATACCTCGTTTGGTTCACTTTGTTACTAATGTCGGTGAAAAGATTCCCTATTCAACTATAGCAAAATTTTGTATTTTGCCGCAATGAGTGACCTATAATAGACTAGATTTGCAATGAAGGGAATGGACGATCTTAAAGCAGGGAAAAAAAAAAAAAAAAAGAGAAAAAAAGAGGGAAGGTTAGGAAATAAGAGAATACGAGTAGTACGTGCATGCTACAAATGATTCGTTATAAGACACTAGGTTGTTGTTTGGGCAATGAAATAGTTTTGAGATGATAATAGAACGGGGAAAATGGGCAAATTGCCTTTTTCGCACAAAAATTTCAGTGTTTTGTCATATTTTCCAAATTAAGTAGGTAAATGCCCCTTTTTTTAAACTTGATTTTTGGACAATCGAGTTATAACAAATTGAAAATTAAAAAAAAAAAAAAAAATACTGGAACTCGAGCTCCATGAACTCAAGTTCCATGCAATTTTTTAAAGCCTTATAGTGGTGTTTTAAAACCCTATAGTGGCATTTTAAAACATGCAAGTTTTTTTCTTAAGTCTGATTGCTCCATAGGGAGCCCTATAGTGACGTTTTAACATGCAAGTTTTTTTCTTAAGTCTTATCGCTCCATAAGGAGCCCTATAGTGGCGTTTTAAATATCTATAGTGGCGTTTTTTTATGGAACTCGAGCTCCATGAACTTGAGTTCCATGCAAATTTTTTTTTTATTTTTTATTTTTAAGTTTGATCACCCCATACTCGATTTTCTACAAATCGAGTTTTGCATTGAAACTCGATTTTGAGAAAATTGAGTTACAAAAGAGAGGCATTTCCCTAATTAATTTGGGAAATGGGGCAAAAACTTGAAATTTTTGCGCAAAAAGGGCATTTGCCCATTTTGGCCTGATAGAATGGTATATGATGGATCTTTTGGGTATGATGAGTGTCTTGATGATTTTTTGTGTAGGTTTCTCCCCCTATTTTATATGAGTTATGTTGGTGTCATAACTTGTTGAACAATTTGTGCCAGCCACAACTCGTCCTCGTGGTGAGATGTGAGTGGTGGAGGGGTGATGATGGGTCCACGTGAAGACACCCTTCCACCACTCACAACTCGCCACGTGGGCGAGTTGTGGTACAAGTTGTGCAACAAATTGTGGCATTGACATAGCTCATTTTATATTGGAGATTAGCTTGATTAGGTTAGAAATTGCCAAGATTCCAATACTGAGAAGTGTGAGAAGTCAATATCTTGTCTTCGCAAATGGCAAAGGGTGCGCACCATCTTCAAGGGTTGGCTATGCCTATTTCACATCTTTGGAAACAAAGTTTGGCAAATTGATTTTGTTTTAGCCATAAGGAGAAAGGGGTTAACCTCGTCATCCCCACTACAGGGCCGGCCCAATATAATTTAAGGTTTAAGACAACAAATTTATGTGGGGATTTTTATATTTAAACATTAATTAAATAAAATTAATGTTAGAACTCATTTCCCCCTCCCTTGTGTGAGTGTTTGTTTCTTAAAAAAAATTATTTAATACAAATTAAATTAAGACTAATTTGATATATTAAATATAAAAATTGATGAATAATATTAACTAAACTAAGGTTAATTGATTAAATATCATAGTTGAAGCATAAATTTTAACAAAAGGAACTAAAAATATATTATTTTTTAAAAAAGAAACTTACTTTAACTTGGATACATGACTATGCATAGTTAACTAAAGTTGTAATCTAAATTTTAATTTTGTATCTTCTTTTTAAGAGGAAGAGATAGATAGATATTATTTGGTGTGTGTCGGGGGCAGTTTTTTTGCGTGTAGCCATGTGCCTTTGGAGGTGTGACTTTGCTATGTCCGGATTTGTTTTGGGGAGGTCAACCTGGAACTCGACATTGGGCCGCATAGACCAATGGCTACCGGTGTATTTTTGAGCCTACAAAATAGATAAAACTCAAAGTCTTAGAATCATGATAATGGTTGAAATAAATAAATAATATGCTTAGTATAATAGCTTTGATTAAATGGTAAGATAATGCGTTATTATTATGTATATTGAGTGATGTCCAATATTAGAAAATAATTAATTAGGTGTCAAATGTCCAACAATAAGATGAGTCCAATAGTCCATGTCTAGTTGCGGTTCATGGTTCATGTTCATCATAATAAGGTATGTCTAGCAATGGTCTATGTCCAAAAAATATGTCCAATGGTAGATCATGTCCAAAAAATATGTGTCAAAGGGTGGTTCATGTCCAAATAATATATGTGCAACGGTGGTAGATCGATTTATTAGTATGTATGTTCATTAATGAAGTACTAGTGAGATGATGTTCATTAAATAGTGAGATAACATTAAAATAGCTTGCATCCAACAGTAAAATGGTAATGAATAAAATGTATTTAATAATATAAATTTAAAGATAAAATATAATGACTTATCTTCATATTTTAGGGCTCCAGCCGTAGAATAGCAGCGAACTTAGCATTTTAGCAACATGAGAAAAGGATTCTAGCAGCAAAATAACATTAGTCAAGTGGTATGATGATAATGAATAAAATATACTCAATAATATAAGTTTGAAGGGAAAACATAATGACTTATCTTCATGGTTTGGGGCTCCAGCCGTAGGACAGCAGTGGACTTAGACATTTTAGCAACATGAGAAAATGATTCTAGCAGCAAAATAACATTAGTCAAGTGGTATGATGACAATGAAAAAAATATACTTAATAATATAAGTTTGAAAGGAAAACATAATGACTTATCTTCATGGTTTGGGGCTTCAGCCGTAGGATAGCAGTGGATTTAGACATTTTAGCAGCGTGATAGAATTAGTCCAGCGGTACAATATGATATTATGAGTCCTTCCATGGTGACTTCATGATTATATAGGTTGGTTAAGTTTATCCCATTTCATCATACACTTAAATGACTTTCCCCATATAATACTCTTTTAGTTTTTAATCAAATATGAGTGATATTGCCTTCCACAAGAAGGACTTTTGATTTTATAAGTTTTTCCTTTTCATAAGAAAGGGCTTTTAGTAATAAGTTCTTGAAAGAGTGTTTGATATATTTTAAGATGTGTGGAGATGATAAGAAATATGTATATATTGTGAGATATGGTGTTTGTAATATGTATGGGAATTATATGTAGATACTTTGCTGGACATGGATCTTATATATATATATATATATATATATATATACTTTGAGAGACATGGAATTTAAAGGTGCATGAGAGGTATGTATGACAATTTTGTGGGGAATGTGTATGGAAAATATATGGAAGTGTGAGATGAATAATATGAAGGTCAAATGTAGCAAGAGCTGTTGCTGGAGTTGTTTTTTGTGTCATGACATTGATTATGTTGCTTTCTAAAAAGGGAGATTTTGTATGAGAAACAAAGAATGAGATGGAGATGTGTTTTGAGTAGCAAAAATGATGAAGTTTCAGAATAATGGAGTGTGGGAAAGATGGGCAATGGATTATGGTATGTTGTAATATGTGTGTTGTGTTGTTATATATAAAGATGGATTTTGTAAGAGGGATGAAAAAATATATGGAGATCCTTTAGAGATATGGTAGCAAGATGATTGGAGTTTCAGAATCTTTGGGATGAGAGAGGGATGAAGAAAGACATGGAGATCTTTTAGAGATAAGGCAGCAAGATGAATGGATTTTCAGAATTATTGAAGATCAGAGAGAGGGTTGGATCAGAGAGAGCAGAGATTAGAAAGGGAGAGTAGAGATCAGTTAAGAGGGGATCAGAGAGGGAGCCCCTTAGTGTGTAGCTTGGTTCTCTTTATATAGAGCCAAGCTATGTAACTAGATCAGAACTTAGTTGAGGGGAAAAATAGCAAATAAGGAAAAAACTTTGAAAATGTAAGTGGTCCTTTGTTTTTTGGCCAAAAGAAGAAAGTTTGAGACTTAATAGTGCTGATGTTATAGCTATTACAGCTGGATGATGTCATCCGAATGACATCATTTGCTTGGAGGAAAGTATTTGGCATTAAACTCATGATTTAGGTAAAAATGGTAAGATAATATTTATGAGATCCTTTTATTTCTTTGGGTATGACAGCAAGCTGCTGAGATTAGGCATTAATGAGTAAGTAATGTCATTTTTAGGACATGTGTCAACCTGCTGGAGCTTCTGCAGCTTAGCTGGAGCTGTTGCAGCTTCTGCAGAAGCTGTTGCAGCTTCCGCTGGAGCCATTTTTGGTGTTTTCGGCTAAGTTTTCTCTTTTAGAAAAAATATTTGATGAAGTTTTAGAGATGTAATTATGGTCTTTTTGTATTTTAACAAAATCTTGGAGAGTAAAGAGAGCATTTAATGCTAGATATGAGATGTTAATATATATTTAGCCATGTACTTGGAATTGATTTATATGAAAATAATAATATAAGTAATATGGAAGGATATAATTATATTTTAAAACTTATATTATATGATGGACATTAATTTTTATGTAAAGAGTATGGGGAGTTTTACCATTTTAAGTGTTATGTGATATGAGAGGCTTACCCAAATGTTACCTATTGCACACTGACCCGTCAAAATTCAGGGAATTGGGGAAGACATGCTAAGTAACATGCTTTCCTTTATCAACTTTGAATCACTAGAGCTTTACTGAACATACTTCTTGGCCCTCCAAATCACGACTCCCAAAATTCCCCCGATGAGACTCATGAGCTTGGATCATGAGCCAAAAATGAGATGTCGTGCCATGAGCTCGAACTATGGGCCTTGATGAGATTATATCGCCATGAGTTTTGGACCATGGGCTTTGGTATCATTTTTGTGAATAAGGACTCTTTTGGGCTTTAAAATAGATTCTCCCAAAATCCATGATAATATTGATGTGGTGCGGGTTGCCAATGAAATGAAGCCATGTGGTGTGAAAAATTTGCACTTAACAGTGTGTAGCTTTATAGGTAATTAGCTTACAAAAATTAAAGTCTCAAACTATTAGGGAAAATCATCTAACACATTTGCAACATTTTTTTTTCAAACATTTTAGAGTTTTAATTGGGTTAAATTTCTATTGATCTCCTACAAAATGTTAGATATATATGAAAAAAAAAAAATACTAAAGATACTATAAAATGTTCACAATATAATGTGATAATGACTGTGATTGTTGAACTTCAACAACCTAATTTATAACTGTCTGAATTACTTTTTTAAGTTATTGGTGACATGCCAGTTTGTATGCTTATAGTAAAATTTGTAGTGTCTTTAGCATCATTTATTAAAAAAAAAAAGTGCCTAATCATTTCCCTTGAAAAAAAAAAAGTGCCCAATCATATAAAAATTTGTATATTTTTATAAAAAATTTATAAGGGAGAAAAGGAACTCTATTATGCTGCCACGTACACACTAGACCCCTAATATTCTGCTGCTTAGTGACTCATAAATTTTGAGTGAAATATGGTTTGTTGAGGTGTAATGAGAGTTTTTAATGCAAGACTTGATGAAGAGGTTTTATACAGCTTTGGAATTGGGACACCCACAGGGCCCAAATTTGAATAGGATTGGAAGCTATATTCCACGAATTTAGCAACATAGAGCAGAGCAGACATAGTTCCATAATTTGGGTGAAAGTGGTCAACACGTGATTTTTTCATGGATCCTCAAATTTTGCAAGTAGCCTAATTATACTTAGCAAAACTCATTAAAAAGCCAAAATATGGCTAATATTACTCTCCAGACCACACTCCTTTAAATCCCCATTAAGATTGCATGAACTTGCGCCATATAGAAAAGAACTAATATTGCAAAATATGTGTAATAGTCCCAGAAATAATTGGGCTTCACTTGCGCTAAGCTTGTAGAATTTTTTGTCAAATGGTCATCAACAAATATATTTAGAGATATGGATCCAGACATATATCTTATTCCATAACCCTCTATTTTTTTTACTACTCAATACTCGTTGAGTTATTCTACATCTAATAGAATTTATTTAGTAGGGACAAAGCTACGATTTTGGTTTTTCAATTATGGGTTAATTTTAATTTAATCCTTAAAACATTAATTATATTAATCTAACTCCTAAAATTTAGACAATGATTCAATTTTAGTTTACCCAAAAAAAAAAAAAATAATATTTTATTAAAAATTTTCGAGCATTATACAGATTGCAAACTAATTTATTTATGAACCTAGAATACTATAAGAATACCATAAATTTTGTGATTTAACATTGCATGTTTACTGGAGAAGGAAAAAAAAGAAAAAAAAATGGTGAAAATTTTGTGGCTATATTTTTAAATGAATTGTCGGTAACGTGTAGTGAATAGTGATGCGATTTGTGGATATATTTTTTATATAGTTTTTATTTTTATTTTTTTATTTGTTTATTTTTATTTTTATGGTTCTGATTTGTGAGCTTATTCTTTCTTCTAATCTCTTGTCGGCAATAGTTAGCATAACTCTTTCGGTGGAACTTTGGGCTTTTAAAAGTTGAGTTACAGAATCTCTATTAAATTCGTGGGCTTGCAAAGTAAAAGAAACAGAAAAAATTCAAATTTCAAATTTCAATCCATATTCATAATTATATGATGTGAATGTGATTCACTCTAAGCAGTAAAAAATTAAAATGAGTGTAAAAATAAGTGAAAAATTAATTGTGATCCTAAAATTACTCAAAGAAACATGCATATTTTGGTAGAGTTGAAACAATTCTTATATAAACACGTCTGCCTACACACTTTGACACAAAAGTGTATGCGCATGCCAGTACAGTTGTACCAGAACGTTGGATCTAACTAGGTAAGACAATGGGTTTGAACTTTGAACCCTTGGGATCATAATATATCCTAACAATTGTATCTTCATCTTGCAAGGCTACTTTCCCATCATTCCTTGGTAGCTCTGCCTCCTCTGTGCTGAATTTGCTGTTTATATATTTTCTTCTGAAAGTTTAGCAAGACATATATAACTTAAAAGTTTCCATTATTACACGGAACTTATGTTTTTTCCCATCAGTTAAATGATGCCAAATCAAGAATGTTACTCCCTCGGTTCAAAGAGATTTTATTAGTGAACGAGAAAAGCTCACGGAGAGTGACGAATACAAGCGAGCAATATAAGAAGAGTGGGCTTCCAGGCTGCGACAGTTACAAATTCAGGTTTTTCATGTACATCATAATCTGCATTGCATCGTTTAGTATTTTATTTCATTTTCTGATTGATATTTTTTTGAGCTTATTCAAAGCCAGAACTTTTGACTCCACATTCATCACCTTATTTTTATTGTAAAGGTGGGATTGTGAGTTGCCAAAAGCTGATAAATCAAGTTTTACTGGGTAGCCTAACAGTACATTAAACCTGATGTGTTTTGAACTTTAAACCGTGGGATCCTTTTATTTTGTCTAGCCACGTTTCGTGATAGGATATGCTAGCCTTTGAACCTGGTTTAAAGGAGGAGATTCAAGCTTAAAACAATTTCTGGCATACCATTTTTTTTTTCTTTTTCTTTTATAAAGTTTCCACCTATGGTCAAAACACCAATCAGTTTTTGGCCAATTTTGAAAAATTAATATCTTGTTTTTGCATAGGGTAAAGAGCGTGCACCATCTTCTAGGGTTGACTTAGCCATGCCTCTTGCACATGTATGGAAACAAAGTTTGGCAAAGTGATTTTGTTTTAGTAATAGGAAAGGAGTTAGGCTTGCCAGTAATTGGTTGGCCTTCCTTGTTAGAGAACTAGTATCGGGTTTTGCACCAATACACTCTATTGGTGCAAATACAATAATAATGGAAATAATATAATGAGAGGTTGATTCATTTCCATTTTTTATACCTCCACCCTTCACCTCCCCATTGCGCACGTATTTAGCCCAATATTTAAGATAATTCATGTTAACTCATTAATCACCACAATTAAAAAGAATAAAATAATCTTTCTCCTTTTGAATGTGGGATTAAACATTTTCACTAACTCATTATCTTCCATATTTACTCCCACATCTTTACATTTATGTTATAACATTTATTCATTTTAATTATTTAATATTAAAATGCTCCAACACACTCTACCTCAATTGTTTTATTTTCATGTGCCATTCTTTTTTTATTTTTTTATATATAAAACCCATCAACAATAATACCAGATCTAGCAAATCCAAACCGATCTCCACCGGCAAGAGATAAGAGATATTGAGTTTGATGTGAGAGAGGAGAGAGGAGAGATGATAGATATTGAGTTTGAGCGACAAAAAGAAAGAGAGACAGCAGAGAGATTAAAAATTAATTTTTAGTTTTAGCATTTGTGGTCAATGAATGATAAAAAATACTAAATTTTTGACATTTGAAACATTTGATATAGTGATGTTATTGGCGTTTGGAGTGCTAAATGCTAAAAATTTGAACAATATTACACGTATTTTTACACATTTTTTCACTCACACATATTTTCAAAAAATACAAATAACGTTACTAAAACAAAATTACCAAATGACATTATCATGTAAAACACAAATGCTAGTGGCCTTAGGGATGAAAGCAAGGCATCTTGTCTTGAAAGAAACAAGGTGGTTGGGCATTAAAAGCTTGTTTTTTCAGTTACAAATCATTGAAAGAAGCATGCACCAAGGATAATGTCACCTGCCATCTTTGACTTAAGTGCCCCCAAGCTAACATATATAGCGGCAAAAATGGAGATGAAGAAAGGCAGTAATGGAGAGAGAGAGGACTCTGTTGCCATGTTCACATCAAACTCTCAATATTCCGCGTAGGATCAGATCCAAGATTTCAAGTTACAGGGCCAAAGTTTAAAAAAAAAAAAAAAAAACCTCAAAATAAGTCTCTATATATCATTAACAAACTATCAACCAAAATAAATATGCAAAATTATTGTTTTTTAATATATTAAGATACATTTGTTTCAATTATGTGCTTAATTTTAAATCCTTAAAATATTGAATATATTAATCTTACTCCTAAAATTTTACTAGTGGAAAGAACCCATAGGCTAGTGCCGGAAACGAGTCACATATTGGAATGTCAGAATGACAATGATTCAATATTAGTTTACCTGAAAAATGTATCATATTTTTCTTAATCTTTTCATGCAATGCACAAATTACTTACTAGTTTATTTATGAACGTCGAATATTATAACAATACCATAAATTTTGTGATTTAATCTTGCGTGTTTACTAAAAACTAGAAAAAGATAGAATGATGATGAATAAATCAGACCGACACTCTCTAGGCAACTCTCCAACTACTCTGTTAAAATTCTTGTGGCTATTCTTCCATATGACTATCGTTTTCATCATGATGCATGTGGTGTTTTCTACGGAGTATAGTTCTGATTTGTGGGCCTGTTTCTCCTAGTTTCTAGTCGGCATGACACTTTGGAGTGGAGCTTTGGGCTTTAAAGTTGACTTCACTTACAGCTACAGGTCCTATGATAACTTCGTAGGCTTGCAAAGTAAAAAGAAACATTCTTGTCTCCGTTGATTTGATACACATTCATCTGAATCTGATTTCAGAATAAAATTAATTTTTCTTACCTATTTGATAATTTGATATATAGAATACTAAAAAAACAAACATCATTGAATTTCCTGGGCGATGGTGTTGTTTTACTGTATTGTGTATATATTGCTACAATTGATAGTATATTGTACATTCCCTGGTGTGATATAGTACAGTATTAAAATCCTATAATATAAAATTATTGGGATAAATCTATTATGGAGTGTCTAAATCTTAACAATTCAATGTTAAATTAATGGATCAATTTTTGCCATGTTATCATCATATTAAATGGAAACTAAAATAAAATTAGTAATTTTTGTTTCAATGTTGATAATATGACAAAATCTAAGCCATTCACCTAACCATAAATGGTTAGAATTTTAAGTACTCGTAATGTTATCCTAAAATTCTAGAGGATAAAATTATTGACTTTGCTTCTCTCAGAAAAAAAGAAAAAAGAAAAAAATACATTCATCTATTGTGGCTTTTAATAACTGACAGACTAAGTGAACTCTTTAAATATGGAAGAATAATTTTCAAATTATTTTGTATCTATTGATTCTACTCTTAAGATTTTTTCTGCTTCCTAAGTCAAACTAATACACTTTATATCAAGTTCCATTGGTTTGTACCGATATCTTGGGAGTCCAATATACAAAACAGATGTATTTCCAACTTTTAGAAATTCAGGACCCAAAATTTGGGTGAACATGTGTGCATTCAACTTACCAAATCGATAAACACGACTAGATAACTTAACCCAATATCTTAGGTTGGTTTTCATGGATTGTGAATTGGGTCAAGCCTTCAATTTTTTTAAAGTTCGGGTTAGGTTGAGTTCGGATTGTCTGAACTTTCAACTTAGGGTCTGTTTGGGATCCGCTTAGTAAAATAAACTAGTTTTTTAATTTTTGCCAAACACACACTTAAATAGCCCAACCCACACTATTAATAATTTGAATATATATATATATATATATATATTTTTTTTTTTGGATTTTGAAACTAAGTTTAATTTGTTAATTTTTTTGTGTGTGGATATTTTAAGAATTAGTGTTTTATATATATTTTGGGGGGGGGGGGGGGGGAGGTCAAGATGGGATTTCAACCATAGATATGGGAAACCACAAAAGATGTCATTATTACTGAACTATCATTTGAACCCCAAGACTTAGTTTTAATTAAGTTGGAGTGTTAGACTTAATTCTATAAATTGTAATTATTTATTAAATAATAAGCTTAAAAAATTTAATGAATATCAAATATATATTTTTTTAATAAGCCTAAGAAATGACCACAACCCCAACTGCCTAACCTAACCCATCCACTGTGGGTTGTGTTGGGTAGATTTGATTTTTAGAGTTGTCATAGATTGGGTTGGGTTAGAGACTTAAAGTCAAGTTGAATTAATACCCCCTCTCCCTCAAAAATAAATAAAAAATAAAAAAGAGAACTGCCTAACATAACTCAACTCATACACATCCCTAGTGGAGCATTTTGTTCAAGGAAACTTAACCATCAAAAGCCTTCTCCAATTGTTAAGACGTACTCTTGTAGTTCAATGATATTATTTAGCTCTTATCATATTGAAAATCTGGTTTTGAATCCACTTCCCTATTTGTTAGAAGGTAAAAATATATATATATTTTTTTTGAGTAAGGGAAAAAAAAAATTAATGCAAGTGCAATCTTTAGAAAATCCATCAGAAAAATTAATGCACATCTTTAGAAAATAATTAATGTCGTTGAAACTCAATCTGATTTGCAATCAAGTTCATGTCAAGTGTGACAAGTTTTGTACTTTAACTAAGTTTGACAAAAATTAACAAGAGTCGACATTTGACGAACTGCAAGTCATTTGGAATAAAGTGGAAAAGTGGAAAATTTAATCCAAATTATCTCCATAGAAGAGACATTTTACCAAACCACAGGACATAACTTTTTTTTTTTTGCCAAATGATTTTCAATTGAATGAAGAGTTCACTACAGTATCCAATGGATCTTTATCTATTTAACCCAAATATTTAGATGAGTTGCGTTAAGACTTATTTAAATTAAGTGGATAATGAGTAGGTTAATGGATATGGATATTAAATTGCCACCCCTACTCTCCATTTGACCACTCTTATCATGATTTCATCAATGTTTACTTCTTCTTCTTTTTTTCTTCTTTTTTTCTTTTTTTGATAGGGAATGCATAAACTTTTCATTACTAAGAAAACATAAATTTTACATCATGGATGAGGGCTTGCTTAGCAAAGCAAGGATCCTCTTCAACCCATACAATGTCATTAACAATGTTGTAAGCATTTTTTGCTACCAAGTGGGCCAGCATATTCCCTTGCCTCTTTATATGGGAGATTGAATTTGTGTAAACCCCCTACATAGCTCTAGGAGGCCTTGAATAATAGAAGCCACAATAGAGGGAGGGGGAGAAGAACCTGCCAGAGCATTTACCACTACCTGTGAATCTCCCTCTAACACTACAGCCACAGCATAAGGCAAACAGAATTCTTGCTTCAAATGCCTTTGATTCAGCCTCAAGTGGACCGAGAGGAGCTTCCAGTTTTCTGCACAAAGCCTCTGCAACCTTCCCTAAGCTATCACAGATTAAACCCCAATCCCCGTTGATCTTATATCCTTGAAAGTGGCTGCATTAACATTCACTTTGTATAATCCCGGTGGAGGAGGAGACCAATACATCGGCTGGACAGCAAAGCTGGAATGCACATCACCCTCCTTATCTGCAAGGAACTCAGCCTAGTGCTGCATTGCCCTAAACGCCAGCTGTTTACCAGAACGCATCACACCATTGAGGCGCCATTCATTTTGACTGTGCCATACCTTCCAAGCTATCATAACCAGCCAAGAAACACAATCCAAATTCACATTTTCACCCAACAGCAACTACCACAGGATGTCCATAAAAGAGATATCATATCTTCTATCTAAGCTTAGGGCCAATTTAGAACACTCCCACACCTCTTGAGCTTTCGGACAACCCACAAAACGTGACCAGCAGTTTCGAGCTTCACTTTACACCATTCACATGAATCATCTGCCAACACCTTCCTTCTCTTTAGGTTTACTTTTGTAGGTAAAGCTTCTCTACAGGCTCTCCATGCAAAATGCTTAACCTTATGGGGAATAGGAAGCCTCTAGAGACTTCTCCAAAACCTTCTCAACAGGCTACAATCCGAGACACTCCCTCTAATACTCGAGGAAGATATTCTCACAGCCAAGTGATAAGCACTTTTAATAGTGAACTTACCATTAGCCGTTTCAACCCACACCAATTTATTTGGAGGGGAGCAGACACTTAAAGGGATACTTTTGACTGCTTTAGCCTCATGTGGCATAAAAATAGAGTCCACCACCGAAGATTTCCAACACCTGACCTCAGTATCTATCAACTTACCCACCCAAGTATCCTCATACAAGAACAATCAAAGAGAAATTACCCCATAAGAGGAAGAACAAGGCAGCAACCTATCACCCCAAACCTTCACATCTTTCCCATTACCCACTCTCCACATAACTCCTTCCTTCACCAGTTCTTGCGCCGCCATGATGCTTCTTCAAGTATAAGACGGATTATTGCCTAGAGAAGCCTGAATAAAGTCACATCTGGGAAAATATTTAGCTTTCAAACCTCATAATACCAATGAGTCTTGAGCTAATTGCAATCTCCACCCTTGTTTGGAAAGTAAAGCCAAGTTAAAACATTTCAAATTTTAAACCCTAAACCACCACCAACTTTGGGCACACACATCTTTTCCCACGACACCCATGGAATTTTCTTTTCCTCGACCTTTTGGCCCCACCAAAAATTCCTAATCATACTTGTTAAATCATCACATAGTGATTCCGGGATTTTGAAGCAACTCATTGCGCATGTTGGTATTGCCAAAGCCACATCTTTGATGAGGATTTCTTTGCCCACTTTAGATAATAGCTTCTCCTTCCATCCCGCCAGTTTTTTACCAAGCTTCTCCTTGATGTCATTAAAAGTATTCCGCTTATTTTTCCCCACAAGTCATGGTAAGCCAAGATACTTCTCATGTTGTTTTATGACTTGAGCTCCAAACCTTCCTTGGATTTCTCCTTGAATTTCCCTTGGAGTGTTTTTGCTAAAGAAGAGAGAAGTTTTTGTCCGGTTTAGCTGCTGACCAAAGGCTCTCTCATAGACTCCCAACACCCTTTGAAGCTCATCACAATCCTCCATTGAAGCTCTACAAAAAATATATGGGATAGTTTGGGTCCTTCTCTGCAAATAGAAATCCCTTTTAAAACACCGTTAGCCACAGATGCCTTAATAAGAGATGATAAACCCTCTGCACATAGAAGAAATAAATAAGGCGACAAAGGGTCCCCTTGGTGAATACCCCTAGAGGGGGTAATGCTTCCCATGCGACACCTATTGACCTTAATTGCATAGTTTACAGAGGTAACACATTTCATCACAAGACATCTCCACCTTTCAGCAAAACCAAGCTTCTCCATAATTTTTTCCAACCAAACCCACTCCACCCTATCATATGCTTTACTCATGTCAATCTTTAGAGCCATGACCCCCACTTTCCCCCCCTTCTTTTTACTAATATGATGCATAGTTTCAAAAGCTACCAACACGTTATCAGTAATAAGTCTACCATGCACAAAAGCACTTTGAGAATCACTAATAATAGATGGCAATATTCTTTTAAATCTATTAGCTATAGCCTTCGAGGCAATCTTATAGATTACGTTCCATAAACTAATAGGTCTAAAATCAGTCACATGTTTTGGCTCTTTAATTTAGGAACAAGCACGACATGAGTTTGATTAAAGTTAGGAGGAGAGATACCATGGTTCAGGAAATCCAAGACTATTTTGCACACTACACGTCCGCATGTACTCCAAAAATGTTTATAGAATAAAGGTGGCATACCATTTGGGCTCGGTGCCTTCAGATGATACATTTGCTTTAGAGCTTGATGGACCTCACCCTTGTGAAACACACGAGCCAAATTAGCATTCATCTCCCCTAAAACTTTCGGCCTAACTGCATGGAGAATCTCCTCAAAGTCCGTGGGAAGAGAGGATGAGAAAAGACCCGTGTAGTACTACACAAAAATTCCAGCTATCTCGGCCTCTTCCTCGTGCCACATCCCATTCCCATCAAAAATACCGTCAATATGGTTCTTGCTTTGACGATCCGAAGCTTTTGCATGAAAAAACTTCGTGTTCCTATCACCACTTTGAAACCAATTTTGCCTAGCCCTTTGCCTCCACATCTCATCCTCCCTATCCAACCAAAGTTAAGTTCAATCCTTGTTTTTCTCAAAGCATGAATTTGGTTAGGAGAAGTAGGTTGGATCTCCAACAAAGCTAGCTTAGCTTGTAGGTCGGCCACCTTAGCCCCTACATTACCGAACTCCTCTTTGTTCCATCTCAGTAATTCAGCTTTGCACCTATCCAAGCAGTTCGATATAGCCCAATTTGAACCCAACAGTTCCCCTTCCTCCCAAGCCTCCTTTACTACTTCCTCACACCAAGCATCTTTGAGCCATATGGATTCAAATCGAAACAACCTTCTTTTACTTCTCTTACAAGGCCTATTTTTTAAGTGTAAGGATAGAGGAGAATGGTTAGAAACCAAGGACGATAGATGATGTAGCGTTGCCCTTAGGAAAAGATCCATCCAATCCGTACTCCCTAAGGCTTTATTCAATCTCTCTCTAATCTGAAAACCATATCTTTGTTGATATAACCAAGTAAATTTAGGCCCCACAAACCCCAAATCTCTAAGAGCACAAAAATTAATCACCTTTAAAAACAGCTCCATTTGTCTTTTTGGCCTTATACGTCCCCTTTCCTTTTCCAATAACCCAATGATTTCGTTGAAATCCCCAATCACCAACCAAGGGAGAGAAGAGGAGTTCTTCAAGAACTTCAATTTAGCCCAAGCCTCCGATCTCCTTTTCGTTTCCGGGCTGCCATAGAACCCCGTAAGGTGCCACTGACCAATACCCGAACCACCATCAATCCAAGCATTAATATGGTCATAAGCAAAAGATTGCACATCAAGAGTCACCCCATCTTTCCAAAATAATGCCAGACCACCACTATTACCATTGCTCGAAACGAACACTCCATGCTTTTAACTTACACCTTTCTTTAACTTTATCAATCCACTCCTTTTTATCAACCTTAGTCTCCATTAGGAAAACTATGTGGGGCTCTTCTTTATTCACCACCTTTTCCAAGGCACGAACTGTTCGGAGGTTTCCAAGCTCCCAGCAGTTCCAACTTATAATATTCATTGTGTTCGGCGGGGTTGCCTAGCAACCTCCGCTGTTGGAATAATTTCAAGCATGTCAATAGTCTTACCTCTCTTTAGACCCGATTCAGTACCATCAGGCCCCTCAAAGTTTATTTTACATTTCTGCCCAACATCAATGTCCATACAAGAGTTTAATGTCTCCTCTACGGGTCTCCCATCCTTTCTTTTCCAGGTACCCTGTTTAAACTTGCCCATGCTTGGACTACTATCCTTCCCCACGTTAGGAGTCTTAGTAGTTAACTTACCACTCTTATTCCCATTCCCTTTGCATGAAATTCTATTGGTCCTTTTTTGTTTACTGACATCAGTTGGATCACCCCCTAATTTAAAGCCCAACTTAGGCGAGCCCAGATCAAGCCCGGTCCTTGCATCTTGCGTGGAATGCACTATATTAAATTAGGAGTAACCCCAGCTTCCTGCGCAGCCACGTCTAACAGTCCCTTCCCACAGAAAGCTCCTTGAAATTTCGCCTTACCTGTGTCAAGGATAATAACTCCTGCCCCCTCAATTGCCGCATCAATCTCCTCCAAAAGCTTCTTAAAATCTGCCTCAGCCTGCGCCCCATGGCTAACCCTCTAATCACTTTCCTTATCCCTAGACCCGGTATCTTCTCTTGGGATAATCTCCGGAAAAACAGGGATCGTGACATGAAGTCCAGAGTTATACTGCGCAGCCAGCTTACTCGTCCCACCTGCTTCTCTCTGCACCGCTCTGTTCTGTGTAGCCAACTCGCTGGAACCTCCCTCTTCTCTCTGCACTGCCCTATTTTGGGAGTCCGTCATTGTCTTTCCCTCAGCCCTTGACGTTGTTTTCTGTTGTCCATCAACTGCCTTTAGCCAGTCCCCATACTGGAGTTCCATTGTTTCACCATTCTTTTCTGTAGCAAAGAAACCCGCACAGTGCTTCAAATCGTGCCCAACAAATCCACAAAAGTAGCAGAACATCGCCAATCTCTCATACTTAAAATTTAACCATGTACGGTTACCATCGAAGTCTGAGACAAAACATCCCCTTCTTAATGGTTTAGAAACAGAGACAGAAACTCTCACTTGCATGAACAGGCTTTGTGAACCATTAGACCTTCGTTTTTCCACTTCCTCCACCGTGCCAATCCGACCACCAATATCTGTTGCTACTTGTGGAGAAACCATATCAAAGGGTGCTCTCCAAACTTGCACCCACAACGAAACACGATCAAGAACAACATTGGCTGCAGACATCCCTCGTTGCCATCTCTTGAGTAACAACATTTGATTATCAAAAGACCAAGGACCATCTTTAAGAATCTGAGCCATCTGAAATTCAGTCTTAAACTTAAACTGAAACAAGTTTGCACCAACTTCCACAATCTGTAACTCAGAATCCAACCCCCAAACCCTCCTTAAGGTACTCAAAGCAGCTCTCTTATTATACGGTTTACATGTTAAAAACTTGCCTACCAAACTAAGCACACAGCTTTCAATCTCACTGATCCTCCTTTCATCAACAATCTCAATGACTTCCTCCTCCTCGGACGTGAGTTTTAGCTTATCTAAAATTTCAGAGACACCCTCAGCCATGATGCACCAAGATACTATTAAAGGGGATGAGAGAGAGAGAGAGAGAAAGGGAAAAAATAAAACTCAGCCCCTTAGGACAACCTAAGGGAGATAGGGCTCGTTTTGAAAACGAGAGGGAGAGACTCCTACTAGGAGGAGATGTTTACTTAAATGTTTACTTAACGGGGTGCCCGAATAATACTTCTTTATAATAGTTTGTCTTGACTTCTAAGTTATTAGAGCCATATCTTTTGCATCAAGTGGAACCACAATTTTTTCACTTCACAAACTAACTTTGGAGCTTTAGTGCGTTTGGGAAATATTGAAAAAAGATTTGCTTTTTACTTTTCTCTTTTGGTCTCAAATATTTTTGGTAAATAATTTAGCTTTTAGATTTTTCCCGAAATAAACTGATTTTTAGTTTTGAAAAATATATATATATATATATATATATATATATATATATATATATATATATATATATATATTTAACATAAAAGTTATACACACCTTGCTTATTAACTAATTACTTATTCCTTTTTTTTTTTCACTATAGTGATTTAGTTCTTTAGTGGTTAATTATTATTCCTATTTATTAGGAGTATAATGGTGTAAATATTCTAGAGAATATATTCATAAAAAATAATTTTTGATTTATTCAATTTTTTCCTCACACATTAATTCAAGTTAAGAAGATGATATGATTTCTTATATCTACTAGTGTATATAGAGCCATATCATTGAAAATTTTAAATAACCTAATATTAGATATACCTTTTGATTTGTAATATTTAATATCTATGAAATTGATCCATTTGAAATGTACAGAATCCTTTTCCACTTAGTTGCATGATGAAAAAAGTTTTCTTGAGTCATTCTCATAGTATCCTTGACAGGCTTTGTAGAAAATTCACATATGTAGAAATTTAAAACCTATGATCCAAGGATAACATCTAATGATTTTAAATGATGTGAGCAACAATGGGAGTTAGTGGCTATATCTTCCTTCACTGTACCTCTACAAGTAGCTGTTCTTTACTATTATCTGCTTGTATAGCATATTTGGGGATTCCTTCTTACTTTGTTATCTTGGATTGCTTCATGTACACATTCATATTTATTGTATCAAACTTAAGCTGTTAGGGAGTGGACAAACAATGTATGAAGCACACAAACACTAAAGTTTAAAGAATAAAATTGTGGTTACATTACATTTTAAACTCTATAATTTAAGGATGTTTTAAATTAAACCTCACACTTTCAGACGTTTTTAATTTTGTGCTGTGCATTGGAAAGATGTTAATACTTAATAGTCTGAATGTTGTTAGGACTCTATGTCATTAAATGTTCTTAATAAACAAAATTTTGTCTTGGACTTGAATACATCTGCTCTTATACAGGCAGAAGAGGCACAAAGAGTGCGTAAGAGAAGAAGAGATGAAAGATGTTTGTTGGACATTCATAAAAGGCAAAAACAATATGTAAGAAGTGAGAGAGACCCCAAAGAAGGTTTGGATTTAATACTATAGATGTATTATTGTAAAAACTGAATGCATTAATTGTGTTACAAAATTGTACATGGGGCCTTTGTGCAGGTATTAGTAGAGAAATACAATAATATGAATGTTGATTATGCCAGAGATTCTTAAAGAAAAAAAAAAAAAAGGCCTTGCTTAGTAGAGACAAAGATTGGCAGCTAGTTTTTCTTCTAATACATCTCATACACAGTTCATATGGATTAACTTGCATGTGTTTATGCAACCATTTTTCCTGGAAGTGAAATTCCAAAGTGGTTTAGGCATCAAAGTATTGAGGCTAAAGTTAGTATTCAAGAACCTTATTCTCTTTTGTGTAATGAGTGGATCGGGATTGCTGTTTGCATTGTATTTTGTTCTCAACAAATCCTCAAAGACTATTATGTTGGCTATAGAAGTGTGAACCTAGTGAATGGAAAATCTTTTATGCCTATAGCTTGCTTAATTGGGGAAATTGTTCATTCATTAGACACTACAAGAAATCTGGGTCTAGGCAACATTTATAAAATGTCACTAAAAACCCAAAAACATAGCTATTGACACAAATGGTCTACAACGATGTTTTTTTTGCGACGTTCAAAAATGTCGCAATAAAGTGGTTGCTATATATCTATTGCGACATTTTGAAAAAACATCGCCATATGTGATTCTTTGATGGCCTTCAAAAAATTTTAGTGACGTTTGGACTGATTATTTGCGACATTTAAAGGTGTTGCTAACAATGATTCCCTCTTACTTTTTAGTGACGTTTTTAAAATGTCAGAAAAACCTACTTGTTTTTAAAAAAAATATAAAAAATGCTATATAAATCCGCTTAAAATTCAACAATAACTAACATAAGCTTGTAATAAATTAAATATACCTATCATCAATATTCCTCAATAACAAATGTCCAAACTAACACACTAACACATTAACCATAGATTCAATATATATATATATATATATATATATATATATATATATATATATATATATGTTTAATACCAATATATGTATCATCTTGAATTGAACAAAACACTTGTCTACCTACACCAAAAAAAAAAAAAAAAAAAAAGAACCTCCTAAACTATGACAATATTAAACAAAGTACAATACTTCCAAAATAAATGTGGTTATAACAAAACACTTGTCTACCTATACCAAAAAAAAAAAAAAAAAACAACTACCCAAACTATGACAATATTATAAACAAAGTACAATAGTTCCAAAATAATTGTGGTTGTTCAAAATAATTATGTAATAGCCCATGGAGTCCTTAAAACACTGCATGTACCGCTATATGCTAGTTTCTTGATGGGATGAAACCTGTGATCTATAAGGAGTTGGAGATCGATGATCTAAACTGTAACCACCCTGAATACAAATTAAGAGTATCTAATAAGTTCATAAAGAAATCATTTCAAGTAACAAAATAGTAGTTGCTATACTTAAAAAATTTAAACACCAAATATATTCTAAAAACATTAAAATTTTGTACTCGACTAGCTTCTAAAGAATGATTTTGCTGATTTTGCACTAGTTGCATCAATTGGGTCACTCACTCTTCCAAGTTTTCATAACGATTCACTTTCTCCGTCCAAAAAGCCACTTGATTCTTCAACTGAGTCACTTCAGCATCACTTTCTTGGCTTCTAACTTGAGCAATTGCAGGAGTGTTCTTGGCAGGATGCATACTTGGGGTTGGGCCAAATCCCACACCTCGAACATGACCATTGTGCTCATTACCAAACACTTGAGCATATACATCATCTAGTGCCCATGTAATACTACCAGTAAGGTCGAATAACTTCACATGATTTGAGGACTCACTCAACAATTCGTTGATTTTTTCCTAATATTCAAAATTTGAAAACAATAACACATTAGAAATTAACAATGTTAATAGATTTTGTGGGGTATAGGAATTGAAATAAGGTAATTGTACCACGTGTCATACCCATGGCCGAGGGGGCCATTATCGTGTCAAGGAGGTCACATCCTTAGACAGTAAGGCCACGTCAGTAGCATGTTACCAGAGGAGGTCATACTATAAAGAAAGAGATTCAGAGAAGGGGTTAGCCCTGACATGACTAAAGGGATGGTGGTTGCCACCACATTTTATGCATCCCACCAAACCTCCTGGCTGCATTTATGTGGAGAAGACTCCTGAACAATGCTACCTTGGCTGCCACAACTTACAAGGGATTTGGAAAGGTATCTGATGGGACAAGCACTCAAGTATTGGCCTAGACTATCAACAAGTGGAAGGCCAAGATCATCTAAAGGGAGCTATATAATATAAGAAACCCTCCAGGGAGAGGGGACCGGAAAATCGATAGAGAAAATACTGTAGCAACAAGAACTGTAATTGTATCCAAGTTTAAAAGAAATATACATAAGGATCACTTTCCTCGGATTTTCCCGTGGAAGGTTTTCTTTGCACAGAGCTTGTCTTCCCTTACTTTCTTACTATCTTTGATTCACTATGTATGTTGTTTGATCCATTGAAGCCTAGCTTTTAAGTCCACTCTCTACAAATTCATTGTATTAGGCTTTTTGGGTCTTAACCCATTCATCTTTTGGGCTTAGGAACCAAAACCCACCCCTACAGATTCAATATTACACTTAGCAACTACCACTTCTCTTTCTTTCCTTTTGGCAGCTAAAGCCATATTTCATTATTCCTTCTTTTTTTTGTTCCCTTTAACTCTTTGTCTCTCTTTGTAGCAGATTTGAAGATTATGAATCAATGAAGCTAAAGTACCTTAAAAAATTATTAGATCCTTGTTCCTTCAATTTTTCTTTTCCTTTTTTCACTTCTTCTAGCTTTATTCATAACTTCGTACTGGTGTATTAGACGAACACAAAATCTCAAATGTACTATTACCAACTAGTAACTAACTAACCAGTTGCCTTGACATTACATTACTCCAGTATGTATATTAAAAACCAAACACAAAATCTCAAAGGTACTATTACCCACAAACACAAAACCAAACACAATGTAGATGATGAACAACACTATTACCCAATAAACAAATAAGAGAAAATGAAGCATTGGAAGAGTAAATGAAGCATTAAACATGAGGAGCAAAGTGGGAAAGGTACCTTTACCGACGAAAGTGGTGGAAGAGAGAGCGAGATGGGTTGAGTTGACTCGGCAGCTTTGAGGACGAAACGATGCGTTTTGGGAGGAATGTTTTCAAGATAGTGATGATGATAAGAGCTCTAGATTGGTGGATGTCGACGACGGCCGTGGTGGCTTTGGGGGTGGCGGTGGGTGATGGCTAGAATAGGTCGGCGATCTACGGAAGAGCATCATCGGCGATCTAGGGAAGAGAGATCCTAGGAGACTAGACTAGGGCAGAGGCTAGGTGGCGACTAGGCTTGGGTGGAGGGCTGTGGCAGCATGGGGGGAAATTGAGAAGAGGAGTTATGAGGGAGAGAGAAAAGTGGGTACATGAATGGACTAAGAAAAGAAAAAAAAAAAGGGAAATGAAAAAATGGGGGTAACTTTGTGTGAGAATACCAAAAATTTTCAAAACGTCGCTATAGAGGTTTAGTTCTTTCTGTCTTTCTTTTCTTTTCATTTTTTTTTCTAGCTACAAGGTTATATAGAATTTTGTTAATAACTACAGCTGCGTTTTACAAAAACGTCGCTATAAGCCAAATAAATGCTGTTGAAACTGTACTTTTTGCGACGTTTTAATAAACACCGCTATTGTTTTGGGTTACAGCAACGTTTCGTAAAAAACATCGCAAAAGGCACATGTTTTAGTGACGCTAGTCAGAAACGTTGCAATATACCACTTATAGTGGCGGATTTAAAAACGTCGCTAAAAAAAATGCTACCTAAACCCAGGTTTCTTGTAGTGAGATCACATTTGGCTAAATTAATTGCTTCCTCCATACTATGGGAAGGAACACTTAAAATTATTGTTGGAATGCGATGCAAGTGGATTCAATCAGATTGGAATTAAAATTGAAACTATAGTCTACTTGAGAAGAAAGTCGTCCCATTGATGGTAAAGAAGTGTGGGTTGCTAATGGCATAAAAGAAAGACATCAATGATCTTAACTGAACTCTGGCTCATAGAAGTGTTGGGAAATTTAGACCACAGTTGATAGAATTAACAGGTTTTAAATCCAAGTTGTTAATTAGATTTATTATGGATAAACTTTGTTAAAACAAATAAACATCAATATCATGTCAAAAATAAATGCAATGGAAAAGTAAATAAGACAAGATATAATGACTTAGGAAAACTAATGAAACAAACTAGTTTCATAGTAAAAAACCTGGGGGGAAACCTTCCCGAAAAGCAATCCACTATAATAAAGAGAAGTTTCAGATTTAGTACAAAACCTTTATCCCTAGACTCTACAATCCTCATAGATGAACTTACAATAGAAACCTTCTACTGCTTCAGAACCTCTGAACTCTTCAATATATGAACACCACCCTTTTTGTACGGATCCTAGTACGTGACTAACCAATGATGCACGGCTCCTAGTACGTGACTAACACACCAACTTGAGAAGGATGTTAGCTGCAAAGTTCTTCACTTCATCAACAATGAAGATCAAGAAGCACTTGGGTACAAAACCCTACAGTGTACAAACACAACAACTTCTTGAATAGAAAGATGAACTAGGGCATATGTCTTCTGTTCACAATATGCTTGTGAAAAACTTTTGCATTGAGTTGCATTCATTGTGATGGCCCTTAAAACAATCCTTATATATGTTTAGGATTGTGAGAAAAGAAAGCCCAAACATCTATTCACGGATTGGAGTGAAATCAGCTCTAAAAAACTGATTTTCATAAACCTCGATAGATACATTATCTGTCGAGAAGTTGTTGAGCATCGGGCTGAAATAGCTCTTTAAACCTCGATAGATATTAGCTGTCGAGTTTTAAAATCCAGCACTTCTTCACTTGTTTCTTAGACAGACTTGCATGGTTTTAACACTTGAACTTGAAAACTTATTCTTTGAAGCATTAAACACATCCTAGATCTACCCAATTACAAGTAAAGTGCGTTTTGTCAAAGGATTAGCCAATTCTAAATGACATATGTTCTTAACGTGTTCCACATATGTCCTAACAATCTCTCTCTTTGGCAATCCGTGACAAAACCACAACAAACAAATGAACATATGAGAGAAGTCAAAAATCACTCAACTCATACTCACTTGTTGAATACAGTAAAATCTATCCTAACACAAACTCTTGAAAAACTTTGCAATAAGAGTCCATGGCAAGAAGACTTTGACAACTTGTATTTCTGAAACATTTTAAACAAAACTCATCACGACATCTTAGTGTGAAATAGAAATAAAAGATTGCATACAAAAAAGAAACATGTGTATAAAGATAGAAAAGAAACAACACATGTAGAGATAGGTGAAGAAGACATACATCATCATCATCATATATATATATGTATGTATGTATCAAAGATAAGCAAAATGTATGTAAACATGGTCACAAGATCGATGTACAAGAAGGAGGTAAGCACTCCTTCTAACAAGATGAAACACATCTCCTCCTTACAAAGGCATGTATTTCTCCCCCTAACATGTAGAATCTTAAAAAGAAACTACATTTTCTCCACAATTTCTCCTCCTTTTTGTCATGATTGACAAAGGGTACAAGAAACTAGAAAACTTCACCCAAGAAACATAAAGATGATCAAGGATGATCAAGGGGGTACAAGGAATCCATATAAATGCATGAATGTAATGAAACAAGTTTCTATGGATGACAAGATAAAAGAAAGATGCAAAACATGTGAAAAACAATGCATGCAAGAGGATCTCGACAAATTGAGAAGCTATCGAGCAGAAGCCAACCTCGATGGATCGAGAATCTATCTAGGATCTCTCGACCAGATAGAAAGTTTAGATAAGAAGAAAAAGGGGCTCGATACATAGCAATCTGTCTAAAGGTATCGAGAAGCTGTTGAGATGTGCAAAAACAGTTTTTCAAAGAAGAGAAAAACACAGACATGAATGCAATCAAACATGCTACTCAACCAAAGATCCAAACAATATTTTAAGCTCTCAAAAACATCTCTCATCAAGAAAAATGTCAAGCATATAGATCCAAAACACACACACACACACACACACACACACTAAACAAGTCTAACCAATTTTTAAAAAACAAGTCAAGATAGTTTAGTAAGTATACATTAACACATGTATTCCTTGTTATAGCCAAATCACATTGTACCTGCACATGTATCAAGAGTAGCAAAGAATATTACGTGTTGTGTGTAAAAAATATCGCAAGATTGCATAAGTGTCTACATGTTGTAATGATTTAAGATATGAGAAAATCACTTTAACTCACACACAATCATAACTACTTGATGGGGACTATCACCTTCGAAGTACATCCTATAACTCCCACATCTCCTAAAAGACACGCTTGCAATCATATATAATGCATTTTGATTTTTTTTTTGCTTTTTTATTTTTCTTTGCATATTTTTCTTTTAAGCAAACCATGCATGGATATATAAGAGAGAGAAAAGAAATACCCAATTATGTTAAACTTTTGACATTGCACTTTTGCTGTACTGAAGCATATAAATGTCATTTCATGATTGGCGAGCAACAGTTGTGAGATAGTTATTTATGCCTTTCTCTTAGGATTTTCTAGTCATTCCCGTCAAAAAGAGTGATACGAGTGTTAAGTACAAGATGATAGGCCACAAACTGAATGACCCCTTATGATAAAAATTAATTAATTAGTTAGCCAAGTTATTAATTAATCAATTTATCATGCAAACACATGGTAACACAAACAAATCACCAATAAACTAATTATGCAGCGGAAAATAAATAACATGGTGATTTGTTTACGAATGGGGAAAACCTAACGACAAAAACCCCACTGGATGATTTTCAGGTCACCACTTCCGAAACTCCACTATTATCACAACAAGCGGTTACAAGTAAAGGAATCACAAGTACCTTACCAACCTACAGTTGAACCCTTACCTCAATACCCAATTGGACTTGTTATGTAGTGACAGTTCCCCTTTTCAATGCACGGCTCCCAAGTACGTGACTAACTAATTGCGCGAATCCCAGTACGCGACTTCAAACACCAACTAAAAGGGTAGTTGGTTGCAAAGTTCTTCAGTTTATCCACATGATGAAGATCAAGAAGATGCTTGGTCACAAAACCTTACGGTGCAAAAACACAACAACTTCTTCAAGAGAGAGATGAACTAGGGCAAGAACTTTGTCTCCGATCACAATTTGCTTGAACAGAGTTTGCTTAATGCTTGTGCAACTTGTGAACACTTTGACGGCCCTTAAAACAATCCTTTTATATGTTTAGGGTTAGGAGAAAAGAAAGCCCAAACAAATAATCACGGATCCCAAGAAAATCAGATCAAAATTTTGAAATTCATAAACCTCGACAGATAGAAGGTGTCGAGCAGCTGTCGAGCAGGTGTCGAGCACAAGGGCATGGGACAGCTTCTAAACCTTGACACATGCTAGTTGTCAAGATTTAATTAATGTGCACTTTTTTAGCTTGTTTCTTGGACAGACTTGATGACTTCAATACTTGATCTTGAAACCTTGTTTTTTGAAGTATTAAAAACACCTAGAACTACCCAATTACAAGTAAAGTGCGTTTTCTCAAAGGATTAGCCAACTACAATAAAAAATGACATATGTTCTTAACATGTAAACCATATATGTCCTAACACAAGAGATTACTTAATCTTACTCATCACAAACACGAGCCACAAAGCTCACTTGCTTAGTTGTACATTGAGATGCTCATCTAAGCTACAAAAGATACAAAGTTTAAAAACTTTGTTTCAATGGTCATCCAAGGTATACAAGTACCAATGTACACAAAACACACGCTATTTTTGTATTTTTCTGATTTTTTTTTTTGAAAACAAAATAAAATAAAAACTAAACAACCAAACAAAACAAACAAACAACATGAAAGCATGAAAGAAAGATGCAGATGCATAAAATCATGATTCCAAAAGCAGATAAGAAATCAAGTAAAGAGGGTCCTACTTTAGATAGAAAGAATTAAAGTAGAGGACAAACAGAAAAGACAATTAAGTCTTAGGCTCCCTTCTCACCACACAACACGAGTCTTTGGCCGTGAAGATGAAAAGGCACGTGTCTTAGTATGTCTACTAAAGGACATAGAATAATTAAAATTCTCTTGAAATTGAGTTAAAAAACTCAAAACTTTTAGTAACTCTCCAAACAAAGATGTAGGTCCTTGAGAGGAAACCTATGACCGTTTGGATGCTTGCTTTTGAGGATACAACTTAAAGAAATTAGGAAGAATGTGTCCAGAAACACCACAATTGTGACAAACATGAGGTCTAACAAAGGATTTAGAATTAGACAAATGAGTTATGGATTTCATACCTTTATCACCTTTCTTAGATTAGGGCACAAAGACAATGCTTGATCTAGAAGCCTTGGAAGAGGAGGGGCCGAAGGAAACAACATATCCTAAGCCAGTCTTATCAAAAATAGGCTTTTTAGCACTCAATACATCATCAAGCTTTGCACTAAACATCCTCTCTATTTGAGTTCTAGCTAAACTAAGCTCTACCTCAAGATTCTTGACCTTCTCTTCTAATGAGGTGTTCTCCACAATAAGAGTCACAACTAACCTTGTAGTCTTATCTAGTTTCACTAACAAATCAGCTTTTTCAATTTTTACCTCATTAAGCTCTTTTCTACAATGATGAGAAATCTTTTCAGATTTTATGAATTCAGTGCATAGCTTATCATAGGCTTCTTGAAGGGTCATCTTCTTGGGTACTTCATTATTAGAAGAATCCTCATTGTCACTAGTACTCTCCATAATCACCTTACCGGTTGTGGTAGCAAAAGCTATAAAGTGACCACATTCATCCACACACTCATCAAAAGAGTCATCCTCAGTATCACTTTAGGTAGCAACCAACCCTTTATCTTTTGACTTCTTGGTCTTTTCCTTCATAAGGTAGTTTGGGCACTCTATCCTTATATGACCAAAACCTTTGCACTCATGGCACTAGATAAGGGGTTTCTCACTTTTACCTTTCCTAGAGGATTTTGATTTCCTAGAAGGTCCGTCCTTATCCTTTTTCCTAAATTGAAGAAGCTTGATAATCTCATCAGCTATGAAGATTAGATCTTCATCCACATCATCATCTTCATTTTTGCTTTCATCTTCATCTTCAAAGTCATCAATCTCTTTTTTTATACCCGTAAGAGCCAAGTTTCTACTCTTTCCACATTTTCCCATTAAACCTAATCCCATCTCATAGGTTTAAAGGATCCCTACAAGCTCAGTCAAAGGAATTTGATCAATGTCCTTCACTTATTCAATGACAATGATCTTGGCATGGAATCTTTCAGGTAAGGATCTAAGGATTTTCCTAACAATTTTGGATTATGCTATGGATTCTCCAAGGTTAAAGGTAGAATTTAGAATATCCTTGAGTCTAGCATAGAACTCATCAAAGGTCTCATCCTCCTCCATCCTTATTTCTTCAAAACTACTAGTGAGTCTTTGAAGCTTCACAGTATTTACTGCCTTGCTACCTTCATAGGTGGTCTCAAGAATAGTCTATACTTCCTTGGCAGTTTCAGTAGAGGATATCTTCTTGAACTTCTCATTTGTGAGCCCATAAAACAAAGCATTCAAGGCCCTACTATTGAAATTTGCTGCTTTGATTGCTGCTTCAACCCAATCCACCGACACTTCCTCTGGCTTTATTCAGCCAACTTCAATCGCTTGCCATACCTGTTCACCTAGAGCCTGTAAAAAACTTTCATATGAACTTTCCAGTACGCATAATTAGTGCCATCAATAAAGGAGGAATCAAAAGAGATTGTTCACGATCCATGACAATGGGGGGGTCAAGGATCACACTCAGGAAATTAATCCAATCAGAGTGTACCCGCTCTGATACCACTTGTTGGGAAATTTAGACCCTAGTTGATAGAATTAACAAGTTTTAAACCCAAGTTGTTAAGTAGATGAGAATCCCGCTAGGTTGAGAATCTAGGTAAAATTTAGGGATTGTACCTGAAAAAGAAGAGGACTTCCCGCAAAGAAGCTTGCTTCCTTCCTCTAAAAGGCATCCAAACCATTGAGGGTTTCAAGCAAGATCAAGCCCACTGGATTACCTTTCTTTAGCTTATAAGCCACCATGCACATCTGAAGGTCCACAAAATATGACTTTTGGATCAAGAAATACCTTGCAAAGGCACATAAGCAAAAGGCATGGAGGTAGTATGATCGTGGCCTTTCACCCTCAAGAAGGCTCGAACCGAAAAAGTAATCAAAGACCAGCCTAAGGTTGAGTTTGCAAAAGACACACCACCTATTAGCTGTGGTTTCGGGGACACCCAACACAACTCGTAGCAAGGAAGGGAGATCCCCACCCATGGTAGGAAAGATGAGATCATCAATCTCTGATTCACCCATGATGGCAGCAAATTCCTAGATAGTGGGGCATAATTCTATTCCATTGAAGCAGTGTACATTCTAAGAAGGAACCCAATAGTTGGTAGTAGCACGAATAAGAGGCTCATCCACCCTAATTTGATAGTAAAGGAAGATGCAAGAAAGGCCATAGGGAGTAATAGAATCCTTGAAATTAGGACCAATTCTCCTAATCCAAGCCGAGACATCAAGTGGAGAGTTTTCTGCCATTGGGGGACCTCTGAAAAGGGCTCTCTAGATTGAAAATATGTTGGTGAGGGTTTTGGACTCAAACAACTACTTTTATACTTAAGTAGGGCGTTTAGGGTTTCCTCTGATTCGCAGCCCACATACGCAAGGTCAACCATGCATACACAAAGTCAAAGCTGCGTATGTAGGCTCATCTCCACGTATGCACAACGCTTGGTAAAAGCCCATGTTCCCCTGTTTTGAGCAGAGCTTTTCTACACCCAAGCATTCCTAGGGTTCTCGTGGCCTAATGAATCATTCAAGACATATTCCAAGTACAAGATTGCAAACATCAAAGGAGCAAAGTTGTATAGAAACATACAATTTATCATTATCTTGTAAATTAAGTTCCAATCAAGAGCATAAATGTAGAAATAAGTTCTTAAATACAGTCCTTTGTCTCCAACCAAACCCAAATGTCTGCTAAAGGGAATAAAAAAACATTAAAAGCAAAAAAGAAAAGAAAAAGCGGTGTGTTGTGTATATGCTGTAATTGTAGGTAATCAATAGTGCTGCCTCTTCCTTGGCTGGTAGCTAGGAGTCGCCTCCGAGTCATCCTCCTCATCACCATCACCATCATCATCATCATTATCACCGCCTGGGTGGGCTGCTCCTCTAGGACCATATAGCTCCCTCAAGTAGTTGGTCACTTCTAACTTGAGATTCCCGGCCAGCCATACCAACTCGTCATGCTCTTGGATAGTGGGCTGTAATTCAAGGAAAGAAGGGTTAGTGATTGAAACAATAAGAGAAATGGAAAAAAGAGAAAGAACAAAGGGAAGGAAGAACTTACTGCTCGAGTGTTGGGAGGGAAATGATAGCCCATGACATTAGAGTTACAGGGCACGACACATTCCCAAGCAAAGCCATTCATGCCATAAGCATAGACTGTCCAAGGGATATGTGGAGGATCAATGGGCTCACTGGCAGTAGGTCCCCCCTATTACAATTTCCCACATTAGGAGCCATGACAAAGAAAAAGAGAGAGAAGAAGAAGAAGAAGAAGAAGAAGAAGAAGAAGAACAAAAGTTTAAGCATATACTTGAATAGTAAGAGAAAGCATGAGGCGAGTGATGTTGAATCCTCATAGTCCAACCCCTCAAGAAGCCGCTTGGCATAGGAAACACCACTCCCCCTCAAGTTGTATTCAACATCAGTCATGGAGTGTGGGGCAAGCACGAACTTAGGAGGGTCCCTCAGAATCTATGGGTCATCCTTACCCACTAATTGGTACCTCACCCTCTCTGTTAAATATAGAGCCCTCAAGCTTGCTCATTCAAGGGGTCGGGTAATCTTCAAAGCAATGAGAGGGGCAGGCTCCGAGTCTCAAGTAGTAGGAAGTCGGCCTATGGGGCCTAGTTTACCTATAAAGGCATAAGGTTAGGAGGAGAGTATTCTAAGGGTAGTACATGAAAAAGCTAGAACTCTTAAATTTACCTCATTTGAAGTCAACCTCGCAAGATACGCCCTCACTTGGTGAAAATCCCTTAGAACTAGGTCAGTGCTCGGAGTTATAAGGCCATACCTAGCCACCCACTAGTACAAAAAAGAAACACTAGTCACAGGTCAAACGCGATATGACAATTTGCAAGAAAACAGTATGCAATATGATAGTTTGCAAGATGACAATATACAAACTGACAGATGCAAGATGGTAATTTTCAAGATAGTATAGTTTGCAAAAGTATAAGCTACAAATGAAGGTGTAAAGAATGAAAAGAGAACTGACCTCAAGGAGCTTCCAATGCCCCACAAGCTGCCGCAAAGTGCCCTAGCTGAGAGTTGAGCCCTTGAAAACTTGTGGAGATTGGGCTCCCTTTTTGATACAAATTCCTTGAAGACCACATATCAAAGTTAAAAATCTGTAGAGGTAAATCATATTGTACATTTTCTCAATATTTAGCCATTTAATGATCTTTGTTTGTTCATGATTTTTGGCTTGAGATGTCAATTTATTTTGATTAAGACACAAACTTGGAAGTTGGAACCAAATCTGAAATATTCATTTAAAATTGGAAGTAATCTATTGATTACTAAAAGAGGAAGACAACTAATTTTTATGCTGGTGATAAGAACTTGATTTCCAATTTTCATTGGTTGTCTTTGGGGTAAACTCTTACTAGCTAGATTTTTCAAATGCAATAAGCGGAAAAGCTGAAATCAATGTGCCTACTGAGGAAGATAGGTAAGATGCATTTCGTGCTTATTTATTTTTTATGGTTTTTTTTCAATTTCTAGTTGCACTTTGGATATTTCATTGTGGTAAACTAACAATTTTTGTAGTTAGTGGAAAATAACTTATTTTCAATTGATGTCTACTAACAGTTGGTTGAATTGCTCCAGAACTATATTGGATCTACTGTAATTGCTAGGGGACCAAGGAGGACACTTTACAGTTCTATCTATCTGCCTACATGTCGATGACATCATTTGTTTGCACACTTGATTAATGTCATATTTTTCTGTGGAAAATAATTAATAATACTTTTCCTATGAAGTTATAACTAATTAGAAGAAAAGTTGTTGTTTCTGATTCACATTTGATGTGTGGTGAATATGAGGAAATTGTGGATCATTTGTTTCTTTATTGTCCAATTGCAAGAGAAATTTGGTTTGCTTTAGTGTGAGGTATAAGAATGGATTCTTATCAACCCCAATCAGAGAGGTTTGATTAGAATGATGATTGTATGTTCTCTCTAAAAATAAATCTCATAATGCAATTATTGTATCTGTGGTAGTGGGTATTTTATGATTTATATGGTTTTTAGGAGCAAAGTTTATTTTGAAGGATGTATGTTCAAGTTCAACCTATAGTCATAGTAGAATTTAGCTTAAAGTGAATGTTTAACTGCATGGAAGTATGAGAATTTTAATGATGAATTGCAGAGTTCAATGAAAATTTGTGATTAGTAAAAGAGATTTTAGAAATTTTGGTCACTGTGTAGGATGGCAAGTAATTTTTTTATCTGGCAGGTGTCAATTCTAAAAGGAAAAAGTTTGGTGTATGTGCTTTTAGGTGCAGGCTCAGGTCTGGGAATAAGCGGATTATGGGTTGCTATAGCAGAAGTGTGTCATCTAAAAGGGAATCAACTTTCATTTCACTAAGAGAAAGATGGAAGTCAAGAGAAAGGGATTCATGGTGTAATTGTGCTGATCGAGAATAAAAACTTCTTGCAAAAGCTCCTCAAAGATGGTTGCATATACTAGAGATTGAAACCTATTTTTGAACATATAAGGGTATTAAGGAGGGATTTTGGTAATGTACTTAAATATGTAGATAGAGAATACTAGAATGGATGGTTAAATTAGCTTCAAATGCTTTCGATTAAGTAAATATAGCTTGATCAGGGCATATTTTGTTTGCAATTGTTAGGTTTTAAAATATTAGAAAAATTGGCAAACCGTGAGCACAAACTTGTCTAGATATAGATTCCTAGATCTATAGGTTTGATTAAGAAATGCTCAAGGTGTTACAATTTAAAATACAAGAACATTCCAGCTGCAGAAAGGAAAATTCAAATTCAGTGAAATCCGAACAATCAAAAATTAGATCCAACCGATCGAAAATCTTAGACATGAAATTTCTGCAGAATTCTATTTCAACCCAAACTCTGCTGATAGGCCACAAACTGAATAACCCATTGTGATAGAAATTAATTAATTAATTAGCCAAGTTATTAATTAATCAATTTATCATGCAAACGCGTGGTAGCACAAACAAATCACCAATAAACTAATTACGCAGCGAAAAATAAATAACACAGTGATTTGTTTACGAATGGGGAAAAACCTAACGGCAAAAACCCCACCGAGTGATTTTCAGGTCACCACTCCTGAAACTCCACTATTATCACAATAAGCGGTTACAAGTAAAGGAATCCCAAGTACTTTACCAACCGACAGTTGAACCCTTACCCCAATACCCAATTGGACTTGTTGTGTAGTGACAGTTCCCCTTTCTAATGCACGGCTCCCAAGTACGTGACTAACAGTTGCGCGGATCCCAGTACGCGACTTCAAAACACCAACTAAGAAGATTGCCGGCTTCAAAGTTCTTTAGTTCATCTCCATGTTGAAGATCAAGAAGATGTTTGGTCACAAAACCCTACGGTACAAATACACAGCAACTTCTTCAAGAGAAAGAGATGAACTAGGTCAAGAACCTTGTCTCTGGTCATAATTTGCTTGAACAGAGTTTGCTCAATGCTTGTGCAACTTGTGCACCGTTTGAAGGCTCTTAAAACAATCCTTTTATATGTCTAGGGTTAGGAGTTGAATTCTGAAATTCGTAAACCTCGACAGATAGGAGGTGTCGAGAAGCTACCGAGCAGGTGTCGAGCTTTAATGAATTTGCACTCTTTGCTTGATTTCTTGAACAGACTTGAAGGCTTCAACACTTGATCTTGAAACGTAGTTTCTTGAAGTATTTAAACACATCCTAAGTCTACCCAAATACAAGTAAAGTGCGTTTTGTCAAAGGATAAGCAAATTACATAATATCATGACATATGTTCTTAACATGTGAAACACATATGTCCTAACAATCTCCCCTTTGGCAATTCGTGACAAAACCACAACAAACAAATGAACATATGAGAGAAGTCATAAATCACTCAACTCATATTCACTTGTTGAATACAATAAAATCTATTCTAACACAAACTCTTAAAAAACTTTGCAAGAAGAGAGTTTATGCCAAATAGACTTTGTCAACCTGTATTTCTGAAACACTTTAAACAAAACTCATCAAAGCATCTTTGTGTGAAGTAGAAATAATAGATCGCATACAAATAATAAGAAGTATGTGTATAAAGAGAGAAAAGAAACAACACATGGAAGGGTAGGTCAAAGAAAAACATACATCAACAATATAGAAGAGAAAATAAGTACAATGTATATCTATAAATGGTCACAAGACCTCATGTACAAGAACAATGTATCTAAGAAAGAAAGAAAAGAAAAGATACATAATATCCTTACTACATCCCTCAAAAGAAAAACAACAACACTCCCCCTAACACAATGATCCAAAAATTAACTAACTCTCCCCATAAGAGTGACTACTCTCATATCCAAAACTACTCCCCCTTTTTGTTACGAGTGACAAAGAGTAGAGTGTTAAGTAGACATCTCATCGATAGAGCTAGTATCTCCATCATCATCTGAAGCGTCATCGTCATCACCATCATTATCATCATCATCATCATCATCATCATCCTCAGCATCAGAATCAGAAGCCACTAGATGAGGTGGTGAAGAAGTAGGCTTAGGAGCAAAACCGCCCATAGTTGCCTGCCGTCGTGCAATACGATCGACACGAATGTTCACCTGATACAACTCCGTAGAGAGTATATCTTGGCGAGCATCCATGTGCTGTAGCTGCGCCATGACATCTCCTAAAGACATATCACCTGAAGAAGAAGAAGCGAATGCAAATGGAGTAGAACGGGATGGTGTAGAACGAAAGGAAGGTGTTGTTGAATCTGACTACCGCGATCGAAACTGGGCCTCGCTACGTTTAACGGTAGCGTAATCTATGGCACATATGACGGTAAAATGGTCGGAAGAGGGAAAAGGAACGGAAAAATGGCGTAAGATCCTTATGATAGTGGAAGCAAAGATGAGCTTATCACGGGACGCTGAATCTAGATGAACATTTATAATAGAAAGAATGAAGTGAGAAGGAAAATCTATAGTAAGATGCTTAAGAAGAGATAGCAAAAATTGAGCACAAGGATCTGTAATGGAGTTATAGTGAGAAAGTGGATGCAAAATAAAAGTCATCACCATGTTCATGAATCTAGGACCTTTAGCAAAAGGTCGACATGGTGTAAACAGACGCTCACCCCAAGCAGTAGGATGCTCACAAAAAGCAGACATGAGCTCATCTCTGGACACAGTCCTCAGACGCTCACAACCAGGATAGTCAAGAAACTCTATCTTAGGGACCCGAAGCACATCCGCAACCAGTTGCGGTGTGACAGGAATGCGCGTACCTCGAACGCGAGTGAAGAAGAGAGGTACTGAATGATCAATCCTGTGAATGTTGGAGTAGAACTCCTTGATAAGCACGAGAGGACATGTGACCGGGACGTCACACAGTGACTCCCATCCTTTACTATGAATGACAGAAGGAAAGTCGATGTCGGCAAAGTCCGACAGGACGACTTGGCATTCCGAATGACTGCCTTGTCCAGAGAAGTTCTCCAAAAATGCCTTAAAAGCATCATCATCACAGAACCAAACATTAGAAGGTGAAGGACTAGAAGATGAAGAAGCACCGGAACAAAGAAGGTTTCGGGCTAGAGTGGATTTACATTTAGGTGCCATAGACATGACTAACGTAAACAGAAATAGATGGAGAAAAAGAGAAGAACAATCAGAAAAGTCCCAAGCAACATCAATAATATCAAATATATTGAAAAGAAGGTATGTATGCATGGGAAATGTATGAACATGTGACATGCAAAACAAAATGCATCATGGGCTCAGCCCAATCCAAACCTATCGGCACACAAACACATAGCACACATCTAAATGAATGTCAATACTGTTATAATGCTAATGTGATGCAATATATGAGGTTTTAAACTCATTTAAGTGAAAACCTATCCCAAAATTTCAAAAATAACTCAACAATTTTGAAAAACCCCAAAACCTAGGTTTCAAAACATGAAATGCATGAAGAATGAGAGATTAGAAGCTTACCAAGAGAAGAAAATATTGAAAAAGCTTGAAGAAACCTTTGAGGATTGAGATGAGAGAGTTTGGGAGAGAAAACAGAGAGCAATCGAGAGGGATATCGAGTGAAATGAGGTTTGGATCGCATGAGGAGGCTTAAATAGAACACTTAGTAAAGCTCGACAAATGAGGTGTCGAGAAAATACTTGTCGACAACTGAGGTATCAAGCAAGTATCGAGCAATAATTCATCAGATCCAAGAATAGAAGCTCGATCAATCCACCAGGTGTCAAGAAGCTATCGAGGAGGCAAGAGCTTTCTCGATCGATCCACCAGGTATCGAGGAGCTGTCGGGATTACGATATGAAAAGGCTTGAGAAGCTCGACAGATAGCAAGGTGTCGAGGAGGTATCGAGGAGATGTCGAGCCACATTTTAAAACCAGTTTTTCGAGAGGAGAAAAACACGGACATGAATGCAATCCAACGTGCAACTTAACCAATGATCCAATCAACACAATAATCTCTCAAAATTGTCTCTCAATTTAAAATTTTGAGCACATGGATCTCAAAAACACACACACACACACACACGAAACAAGTCTAACCAATTTTATATTTCAAAAATCAAGTTAAGACAGTTTAGTGAGCATACATTAACACATGTAAAACTTGTGATGGCTAAATCACATTGTATCTGCACATGTATCAAGAGTAGCAAAGAATATTGCATGTTGTGTGTGAAAAACATCGCAAGATTGCATAAGTGTATGCATGTTATGATGATTTGAGATATGAGAAAATCGCTTTAACTCACACACAATCATAATTGCTTGATGGAGACTATCACCTTCAACTTCAAGGTACATCCTATAACTCCCACATCTCCTAGAATACACGTTTGCAATCATATTTAAAAGCATTTTTGATCTTTTTGCTTTTGATTTTTTTTTTCTTTGCACATTTTTCTTTTAAACATATCATACTTGGGCATATTAGAGAGAGAAAAGAAATACCCAATGATATTTGACATTCCAATTTTGCTATGCCTAAGCACACAAATGTCATTGACATCACACTTTTGGTATGCCGAAACATACAGATGTCATACATGATTGGCGGGCAACAGTGGTGAGATGGTTATTAATGCCTTTTTCTTAGGATTTTTTAGTCCTTCCTGTCAAAAAGAGTGATACGAGTGTTAAGTATAAGAGACAACTCAATCTTACTCATCACAAACAAGAGCCACAAAGTTCACTTGCTTAGTTGTGCATAGAGCTACAAGAGATACAAAGTTTAGAAAACTTTATTTCAATGGCCATCCAAGGTACACAAGTACCAATGTACACAAAACACACACTATTTTTGTATTTTTCTGATTTTTTTTTCAATTTTTTTTTATTTTTATAAAAAAAAAAAGAAAAAAAAAAAAAACTAAAAATGAACAAACGAAAACATGGTAAACAAAGCAAAGCATAAAACTAGACTAACTCAAAATAAAAACAAAACACACAAGTAATGCAACAAACAAAAACAAGAAGATAGAAGAAGGTGATAAAATCACTTAGAGTCCTTTTTCTTCCATACTTTGGAAGAACCTTTCCTTTGATTAAACCCTTGAATCGGTGGTGAGGGGGAAGAATTGAAACCGTTCAAGTTCGAAAGGAACATGAAGGCCTTGAGAAGATCACCGAGAGGAGCGAGAGAAGATTGAAGCTGATTCTGGCTTCCAGATGCTATTATGCCGTTGCTCTGTTGAGTGACTAACCACTTATAGCAATTTGGTTGAGTATGACTGGCAGTTCCACAGTGATGACAAAGATACTGCTTCTTCTGCTTTTGAGAGTTAGCCTTCTTAGCCTTAGGGTTTTTAATATCTTTCTTATCTAGTTTAGGGGGTACTCCTAAGATAGATTTACCTTTGTCTAAGTTCTCACTAGCTAGACCATTTTTAACATCAATGTTCTCAATTTTAGTATTATTAGCAAGAGGAACAAAAACAGTAGTACTAGTAGAAGCAATACTAGAGGAAGAAAGACCATATCCTAAACCTGTTCGATCTGAAGCAGATTTCTGAATGCTGAGCATCTTGTCTAGCTTAGCGCTTGAAGTCCTCTCCAATTGAGCTCTGACTTGAGACAGCTCTGCCTCAAGCTTCTTGGTCTTCTCGGCCAAGAAATTGTTCTCGAACCTCAGTGATCCAATAGTCTGATTAGCCTCATCAAACTTTGTGGATAATTCTTCATGGTCAAGTTCCACATCACTGAATTTCTTGGTGGCTAGCCTATAAAGTTTCTCATGCTTTCCAGAAACTTTGTACAATTTCTCATAGGCTGTATGGATGTCATCTTGATCATCAATCTTCTCAAATTTGGACTCCACCAATTCTTCTTCTTCGTCCACATCTTCAACAATCCCATCAGTAGGATTGACAGTGGCAGTGAAGGAATTCAAGATTCCGTCATCCTCATTGTCGGAATCTTCCTCAGGCTCAGTGTCACTCAAGGTAGTAGTAAGTGCCTTACTCTTCCCAATGCTCTTGAGATACGTAGGACACTCATGTTTCATGTGCCTGAAACCTTGACACCCAAAACACTTAGGTCCTATGGGAACAATGTACTAACCACCTTCCTTAGTATCCTTTTTCCCTTTGTCTTGCCTTTTAAATTGAGAAGAACTGGATTGCCTGCGGTCCTTGTCGAAGTTCCTCCCGCTGGCATTCTTCATAAACTTCTTGAACTGCCTTGTATTGTAGGACTTCATCTTAGAATCTTCATCATTGGAAGACTCATCTGTCTCACTGCTCTTGGCCTTCAGTGCCATACTCTTGCCTTTACCCGTCTTGCCAATCCTTGTCAACCTTAACTCATAAGTCTGCAAGTTACCAACTAGCTCTGTCAAAGGATTTTTGTCAATATCCTTTGATTCTTCTATCGCCGTAATCTTGGTATGGAATCTCTCGGGTAGAGATCTGAGCACTTTTCTTACAATCTTGAGTTCAGGGATGGTTTCCCCAAGATTGAAGGCTGAGTTTACTATGTCCTTGAGCTTGGCATAGAACTCATTGAACGACTCATCCTCCTCCATCTTTATTTCTTCAAATCTTGTAGTGAGCCTCTGAAGCTTTGAATCCTTAACAGCCTTTGTAACCTCATAGGTTGTCTGGAGGATGGTCCATGCTTCCTTAGCAATCTCTGCTGTTGAAGTTTGCCACCTTAATCTTTGCTTCATCCCAATCAGCCGGCACTTCCTTTGGCTTGGTCCAGCCAATCTCTACAGCTTACCACACCTTTTCATCTAAGGATTGCAAGAAAGCTCTCATGCGTACTTTACAGTATGCATAGTTAGTGCCATCAAATAAAGGAGGTATGATTAATGACTATCCTTTATCCATGACAAACAGGGGTCAATGGATCAATACAACAAAGATTAAACCCTAATTAGAGTGTGCCTGCTCTGATACCATTTGATAGGCCACAAACTGAATGACCCCTTATGATAGAAATTAATTAATTAATTAGCCAAGTTATTAATTAATCAATTTATCATGCAAACGTGTGGTAGCACAAATAAATCACTAATAAACTAATTACGCAGCGAAAAATAAATAACACGGTGATTTGTTTACGAATGGGGAAAAACCTAACGGCAAAGACCCCACCGGGTGATTTTCAGGTTACCACTCCCGAAACTCCACTATTATCACAACAAGCGGTTAACGTAAAGGAATCCCAAGTACCTTACCAACCTACAGTTGAACCCTTACCCCAATACCCAATTGGACATGTTCTGCAGTGACAGTTCCCCTTTCTGATGCACAGCTCCCAAGTACGTGACTCACAGTTGTGTGGACCCCAATACGCGACTTGAAAACACCAGCTGAGAAGATTGTCGGTTGCAAAGTTCTTCAGTTCATCCCGACGATGAAGATCAAGAAGATGCTTGGTCACAAAACCTTACGATGCAAATACACAACAGCTTCTTTAAGAGAAAGAGATGAACTAGGTCAAGAACCTTGTCTCCGATCATAATTTGCTTGAACAGAGTTTGCTCAATGCTTGTGCAACTTGTGTACCGTTTGACGGCTCTTAAAACAATCCTTTTATATGTCTAGGGTTAGGAGAAAAGAAGGCCCAAGGACATATTCACGGAAGCTATCGAGTAAGTGTCAAGCTTTAATGAATTTGCACTCTTTGCTTGATTTCTTGAACATACTTGAAGGTTTCAACACTTGATCTTGAAACGTAGTTTCTTAAAGTATTTAAACACATCATAAGTCTACCCAAATACAAGTAAAGTGCGTTTTGTCAAAGAATAAGTCAATTACATAAAATCATGACATATGTTCTTAACATGTGAAACACATATGTCCTAACATCTGCTGCTTCAACGGTTTGGGTTTCAAGTGAAACACTTCTAGTATATAAAGGGAAAACATAACTACGTTTTTAGAGCTCTTAGAGAGAAAATAGTGCATCATGTGCCTCAAATTGTAGATCTAGGGTTTTTGTACCAAAACCTCTCTAAAGTCTTCTATCGGCAATATTCCTTGAAGAATCTCAAGATCCGGTGTTGTAGAAGTTGCTACATACAAGATTAACAAGTGAAGGTGATCTGAAACCTTTGAGTGGGATCTCAAAGTCACAAGCAGGGCGGCTTTTGTTGGTGTAAATCCAAGAAGAGAAGGAGTTTGTGAATTCGGAGTTTGCATGTGATCGGAGTTTGCACGTAAGTTACTACTAGAGGTAGCAATAGATTTAGAGTTAAATTTTATTGTAAAAACTTCAATTCTCTTATAGTGGATTTACTTTACCTTGAGGATAGCTAGGTCAAATCCTCTCCAGGTTTTTACCTTGAAATGATTCATTTTATTGGTTTTCCTGGGTCATCATATCGTGTGTTATTTACTTTTCCGCATCTTTGCATGATATTATAAATTTGTGTTTAACCTAGATCTGAATAATTAATCTAAGTAATCACTTGGTTAATATATTAGGTTAAACAATTTGGTTTAAGGGGTCTAAATGAACAAGTAGTAATTTTTATGTATATACCTTGTATAATACAATAATTACTTTTCTAAAGGACTCCCTTATTTATAAAATATTGTTCTTGCCTTACCCCTTAATAACCTAACATGTACAAGATTTTCCACCCACTTTACCTTCTAACTTTTTCTAGATAGCTTAGCTATATCAGATTATAAAAAAATTTGTAACTATTTGGTATACATGGAACACAGCGATATCAATGCAGATGTCCCAACCATGTTACCATTGGCACCTAGGCCTAGTGATTGAGAGCTATGAGCATATGGTTAAAAAATAGAATTCACAACAGAGGAATTGGTCTGGCAAGCAATCCCACATGTACAAGGAGTTGTTAGTGCTAGAAAATGTAAATTCTTACCAAAATAGGAGGGACTTTTTTTTTTATAGGCTCATTGATGGAGAAGTAAAATGTTGCATGACTCTAAGAGCTTTCTTTAACTTGTTCATCCAGTCATTCCTGTAAGACTTATTTTTTGTAGTTTTCATCGTATATTGGATTATTAGTTTTTAATAAATTACGGCCTCGATTCTAATTCATATAAGGTTTGAGGTCTCATGCAAAATAGTTCAAATGAGAGAAAGGTGCTAAAGAGAGAGACTAAATGTTAGCTAATTTCATAGTGAGCCTATTGATGACTTTGTTCCTCAACTAAATGTTGAGTTCTATCCAAACTTTTAAATTTTTTCTTATATTCACTTGATTGATCATAAGTTCATTTGATCAAAATTTGTAAATGTGTAAAGTTGAGTGAACAACATACTTTTAACTTCTTCGTTAATTACACCAAGCGATTACAAATAAAAGTTCTTGAACAAAATACAATGAAACTTTTCATTACAAAGAAATTTCTATCTTGGAATTTAGGTTTCACAAAAAACCCAAACAGATCGCTTAAGGCTTTAACAACTTGTGGCCGGAGTATGGATTTGGATCTGGACTTTGGATTGCTTGTGTGGTGGTTTGTCATGAAGCATCAAGTTATTACTAATACTACATGCAGAGTATGACCAAAATTGTAACGCTACTTTCTGGTACAATCTGCAACAAAACTACTATTATCATCAATTAAGAATTTTAGGTTATTGGTAAGATTAAGATTGCTCCCTGATGAGTATTTGGTTCAACTTTGGTGGCCTTTCTCTGAAGGTACTTGAAATCCCCCTTTTAATTCCAAATGTGAATTTTCTCCTCTACTCATGATATGAATTATGGAGAGTTAACTATCCACTTAAAATGGATTTAGGCCAATTGCTTATTGTTATGTAAATATATCATGATTAGCAAAGACTTCGTGTTTTTTTTTTTTTAGAGGAAATCAATTTCATTAAACCAGAAAAGGGTTACAACAAAGAGCCACTAGCATGAGACACAGAGAAAGGCTCTAAATTTGATACAACCAAATGAGATACAAAAGGTGTGGTAACACCTTTCCAGACTTGAGTACAAAGATTGACCTTGGCGAACTGAGCAAGCTCGTGCGCAACCTTGTTGAAGTCCCTTTTCAAGTTGGCAAAAGAGCAGGAAGAGAAAAAAGCTTTGGCCCATAGAATACCTTCCACCAAATGACCAGCTTTACCCCCAGAATTGCCTTGATTAATAGCAAGAATAGTGGCAAGAGCATCTGATTCCATCATGACTTGAGGGAGTTCCATTTCTTGCACCAACAAAAGGCCTTCCTCAATAGCATATAATTCCATCCACTCAGTCGGGAAATTAGCAGGCAGTAACTTACTTAGAGCTGCTATAACCGTGCTGGTTCCATCTCTAATAACTGCACCAACCCTCGAACACACTCCAGAATCTAAAGAGCACGCCCCATCTACATTTATCTTAAACACACCAGGAGGAGGGACAAACCAGCTCATAGAATTGGACTGCATAGGGGGAAATTCCATCTTAATGGCACCATGGTAGTCTTCAATTAATTTGTGAGCCATCTCCCAAGTTTAGAGGGGTGAAAGACAACCTTCATCATGGACACGGAGGTTCCTATTGTGCCAAATCGCCCAGGAAATGGCAAAGAAAAACAACAAGTGTCGAGGAGGAGAATTTGTTAAAAAATGGAAAGCAAGGTCCTTAAACTCACGGGATTCCAGCAGCAAACCAAGTGGGAAGTCTTGATAGAGGGCCCAAATAGAGAGGGCAAAGTCACAAGAGATTAAGCAATGAGATAAGCATTCAACACCTTCATCACAGACTTGGCAAGATAAGTTGGTGCACAGACCTCTCAAATACATATTGGCTAATGTTGGCAGGCCATTTAAGCAAGCTCTCCAAGCAAATATTTTGACTTTTTCTGGGAGATCAGGCTTCCAAAGATTCTTCCAAAGTGGCGAAAAGGGGTCACCCAAAGAGCACTCCACAACCTCAGACGAATTCCAGGAGATTGACAGCAATAAAATAAGCACTTTTAACAGAAAACTCTCCTTTGTTATTCCCTATCCAAATGATTCTATCTTCAGGTAGATTGAAGCTCAAGGGAATCTTAAGAATAGCGTCTGCATCTACCGAGAGGAAGATAGCTCTAACGGAGTCAATTTTCCACCACCTAGTATTCGGGTCAATGAGAGAGGAGACCATGGGGTAGTCTTCAGTGATCCCGGGGGGGGGGGGGGGGGGGGGGGGTGGTAATGACTTTAAAGGTCGAGGGGGTTGGAAGCCACTTATCATCCCAAATATGAATCCTTCGACCATTCCCAACTCTTCAATGTGTGCCCCTTTTAAGAATCTCAAGGCTATTATAAATACTCCGCCAAGTGTAGGAGGGGTTGCTACCCAAGCTAGCATTAAGCACATCACAATAGGGAAAATATTTTGCTTTGAGAATGCGAGCTGCCAAAGAATGAGGATTTGTGAGAATTCTTCGAGCTTGCTTAGCTAGAAGGGCAAGATTGAAAGCTTGAAGATTTCGGAACCCCAAACCCCCAAGAGATTTTGGCTTACACATCTTTTTCCATCCAATCCAAGAAATTTTAGGTTCTTGGTTTTTTTGCCCCAACCCAAAAATTCCTCATCATTCTTTCAAGCTCATCACAAAGGCTTTTTGGAAGCTGAAAGTAACTCATTATGTAGGTGGGGATAGCTTGGGCCACTGCCTTGATGAGAATTTCCTTCCCCCCCCCCCCCCCCCCCAAAAAAAAGCAACTTCCCTTTTCCAGCCCACCAACTTCAAACCCACCCTTTCTTTAATCTCCGCAAAGACTTACTTCTTGGATCTGCCAATGATGGAAGGGAGGCCCAGATATTTATTATGCCTCGAGTCTTGCATGGGCCCCAAAATGTTAAAGATTGCCTCCTTTAGCTCTAGGGTTGTATTTGGGCTAAAATAAATAGAGGATTTATTTGAGTTGACCTTTTGCCCAGAAGCTGCCTTATATTTCTCCAGAATCTCCTTAAGCTTCTCACATTCTTCACTGTTGGCTTTACAAAAGAGGAGGCTGTCATCGGCAAAGAAAAGATGAGCGATCTTAGGGCACCCCCTACATAAAGAAATGCCATTCAATAGCTGATTTCATGTTGCTTCATGGAGGAGGGTCGAGAGACCCTCAGCACAGAGAAGAAAAAGGTAAGGCGATAGGGGGTCTCCTTGCCTGAGGCCTCTAAAGGGGATAATATTTCCAAAGGTTTCACCATTGATAATAACAGAATATGAAACGGAGGAGATACATCTCATAACTAAGCTAATCCACCCCTCATTGAACCCCATTTTTCTCATGACCCCTTCAATAAAGCCCCATTCAACCCTATCAAAGGCTTTGCTCATATCAAGCTTTGTTGCCATAAAGCAGTCCTTCCCCTCTTTTTTATGCTTTAGGTAGTGCACTAACTCATAAGCTATAAGAACGTTATCTGTAATGAGTCTATCTGCAATAAACGCACTCTGATTTTCTGTGATAATAAGAGGAAGAAAAACTTTAAGACAATTAGCTAAAGTTTTAGAAATGAGCTTGTAAATCACATTACATAGGCTGATAGGTCTGAAGTCAGTCATTCTTTTGGGGTTGTTTGTTTTAGGGATGAGGGCAATATTGGTTTTGTTGATAACATCAAATGACATGCCAGAATTAAGGGCATTTAGAACCATGTTTGATACATTAGAACCAACAATATCCCAATATTTTTGAAAGAATAAAGCGGACATACCATCAGGCCCTGGAGATTTTGTGGGGTGGATTTGTTTAAGAGTAGTCACAATTTCCTCCTTGGTGAAGTTTTTAGATAGCTCCATGTTCATTTCATCAGTTACAATGGTTGGAATTGTTGCTGTAACCTCATCAATCAGATTTGGATTAGAAGTGGAGTAGATGTCTTCAATTTAAGTGACTCAAGCATTGGCAATACTATCCTTGTCTTCACACCACCGCCCATGCTTATCCCAAATCCCAGTGATCATGTTCAGCTTCCTTCTTTCAGATGCCCAAGCATGAAAAAATTCCGCGTTTCTGTCACCCTTTTTGAGCCAATGAACCCTAGAACGTTGCGCCCAGTAAATTTCTTCATCATCCAAAAGCCCATTTAGCTCTCTTCTAACAATGTTGATTTCCACCCCAAGAGAACCATCTTTGTCTTGCACTATCAAGTTGGAGAGCATTTTCCGCTTTTCCCGAATCAGCTTCGGAATCTGTCCAATGGTAGAAGAATTCCATGAAGCAAGCTTAGAAGCACAAAGCTTTAGGCCACAAGCCATACCCTCAGGAGTGTTCATATCACTAATGGAGCCCCACACCGAATTAATTACTCCTCTGCAATCCTCTCTCTTCGTCCATAAGGCCTCAAAGTGGAAACATCGTGACCTAAGTCTTTTAATAACTTGGGGGTTAGAGATGAAAAGAGCGCAGTGATCCAAAGTAGAGTCAACCAGGTGATGGACTTTAACTTCACCAAATTTCTCTATCCAATCACACGTAGCCAAAACTCTAACCTTAAGTAAACTCTTCCATCCCCTTCTTGCATATTACACCAAGTATAGTCAGGTCCACTGTAACCCAAATCTTTGAATCCACATGAGTTGATTGCATTACGAAACCCTTCCATCTGATTTTGCGTTCTATTTGCACCCCCCAATTTTTCTTCCATAGAAACAATCTCGTTAAAATCTCTAAAATAGAACCAAGGGAGTTGCATTTGACTACAGAGGAGAGAAAGTAAATTCCATGATTCATGACACAAGTGTGTTTGAGGATGACCATAAAAACCAGTAATTCTCCATTCTAGACTAGTATTTACCTCAGCAACAATTGCATCTATATGGAAATTGTTGAAGCTCTTTATGTTCAGGTTTACTTCCCTTTTCCATAGAAGGGCCAGACCTCCACTACGGCCCCGACTTGGCACAACAAGACCATTAGCAAATCCAAATTTTTCTCTAACTCTCTCCATACGTCTTTTCCTAAGTTTAGTCTCCAAAAGAAACACTATTATGGGATCCCAACGTCGCACCATATCATGCAATGCACGAACTGACCGGGGGTTCCCAAGCCACCAGCAGTTCCAGCATAACGAATTCATGACTCCCTGCCGTGCTACCTAGCAGCCACCGCCGACAAAATCAATTCATTCAAAATAATAGAGAAGCCACCATATTGCTTCATGAGAAATATATTCTTAATATACTCATAAATCAGCTTCCTTAAACACCTTACATCCTAGATCACTTAATCACCGTACTTCAAAGATTCAATAATCCAACACAAAAACGCCTAAAACAGAGACCCTCTAAGAGGCAGATTTACCTGCAGTCAAGAAAAGGTGCTGCCGAGATGATATGGAAGCTCACTCCATTGCAAAGACCCAATCACAAAGTGTTTGTTATTGTCGTTAATTCAGCCCTTTCACACCAAGAAATGGGTTTGTTCACGAAGCAAAGAGCTCACCCAACAGCAAACAAGTCTTCGGAGCTATAGTGAGAAGATTGGCGCCTTGAGACTTAGCGGCAACGACCTCAATCAGCAACGATGACCCATTTTGAGATGATTGGTGCCTTGAGACTTTGAGGCAGCGGCCTCAATCAAAGACAAAGACCCTCAAAATGGGTATGGGAAACCCACACAAGAAAGCCCACACACTGGGCAAGGACTGACGATGGAAGAGCTCGAACGTACACTAGCGGAGAGGTCGAAACGTGCGCCAAGAGAGAGTGAGAGCTGGAACCCAATCCAGAAAGAGAGAGAGACAAAACTCTCTGGAAAGAACTGGAACGTTGCGGTCCAGAGAAAAGCTCCTACTGGGGAGAGTGGTTCTAGTTTATTTTAGAGGTAATTTTAGTTAAAAGATACATATGCTAACTATACTATTATTTGTTGATGTAGGTTAAGATTCTCCTAAAGACTCTCTTACTATAGGTTATAAGTCTCTGGAATAGCATAATAGGGATGATAAAAGGTAAGAAAATCTTAATGTATTTTAATTCCAAATTAACAAAAATATCAAGAAACTATTCCACTATCTTTATGTTTTTTTTTTTTTGGTGGAGATTATTTACTCTTTGATTTGTATAGAAGAAATCTGAGATGGAATATATGAATTGATAGTCACTTGTTCAATGATTCTATTGACAGAGAAGAAAATCAAGATATAGAAAGCAATGCAGGTATTTAAGGCCAAAGAAGAGTACTTCATCGGCAATGGAGCAATCTTACTTGAGAAGCAAATCTCCTGCAACCAAGGTAGAGATATAGAGACGATCAGGGTTTTCTCTGCCAAGGACATCCAACAAGCTACAAATAACTATGATCCTGATCTAATACTTGGTACTGAAATTGCAACTGTCTACAAAGGAAATCTAGATAATAGGCAAGTTGCTATTAAAGTTAAAGGCCCTCTTAGCCTTTGGTCCTTTGAGAAGACAATAGATTTCTTCTTAAATCAAGTCACAATAAAACAATTGATCAGCCACAAGAATGTTTTGAGACTCTATGGTTGCTGCCTAGAAACTGAAATTCCTATCCTGGTTTTTGAGCTCATCTTCAATAGCACTCTCCTATATAATCTCCATGGTAAAGGCAAATGGGTTTCTCGCCTGATCTTGGGACTTAACCGCGTGAGAATTTTTGTGGAGACATCCTATGCTATTTGTTACATGCACTGTGGTAGGTCAAGACCAATAATACATTTGAATATCAAATCTTCAAGTATATTTTTGGATGAGTCTTTCACTGCCAATTCTAATTTTGGTTTTGTGTTTCAGTTGCACCTGGGGAAGACATTTTTCAAGGTAATTCAGTTGAGGGAACCTTTGGATATGTTTGAATATTAAGAGACATTATGAGTTACAAAAATGTGTGATGTTTATAGTTTTGGAGTTGTACTTAAGGAAGTCTTAACTGGTCAAAATCCCTCAGAAATGTTAATAAGGCATATGAATTTGGTTGATGACTTTGTTTTGTCAATGGAAGAGAATTGTGTATTGCAAATTGTTGATGATGTGGTGCTAAGCGAAGGAAGCAATGAAGACATTCAAGTATTCGTAGATCTTGCGTTGAGATGTGTCAAGAATAAGGGAGATGAGAGACCGACTGTAAAAGAAGTAACACTAAAGCTTATGCAAATACAACATCTTGTAAGGTCAAAAGCAGAATAATGGAACAGTTACAACAATATGTCAGTATCAGTAATGTAAAGTTAAGTAGTTACTAAATTGTCGTTGGTGGCATAAAGAACCCAACATGTGAGAATTTCCACTTTGAAAGCTCAATTAGTGTGAAAATATTAATGCTTGTTTAGATTCCCAATTTTAAATTATGGCTTATTTGCTTTTACTCTAACTTATCTAAGTGCAGAATAAGAGTAAAGCACACGTAATAAACCGGTAACACTACTCTAAGCCATAAGTAAACACAATGAGCAATAAATGTAAAGCTTAAAGAGTGGGGAAGAGAGATGCAAATACAAGATAACATTGAGACATGTTATCAAAAAGGAAACCGAAGTACTCAGCAAAAAAGCCTCTTCGTGGCCCTCCAAGTCGAAATTGATTCACTAGTGAATAAGTTGGATTACACAAATATCAAAAAGACCCTCCAAGCCTAATCTACTCAATGTACTTGAGCCCTCCAAGCTCCTGCTACTAACGGACTTCTTGGAGTCTTGCCTTCCCTAGCTTTCTGGATCCTGCAATTCCGTTCGATTGCATCCGCCACTCAATGGCTTCTTCCAATACTTTCCAAATGCACCAAAACTTCTCTCAAAACTCCAAATGGGTGAGGTAAGTGTTTGGGCTAAGAACCTCTCAATGATGTATAGATGGAGAGGGAGGAGTAGAGGAAAACTAAGAGAATTTGTGTAGATGATTGTGGATATGACAATCTCTAACTCTTAAGTGTTTTGCTAGGGTTTTCTCTCTAAAAAGGACTCCTTACAATTTCATGGGTAATGAGGGGTATGTATAGTGTGTGTAAAGAATTTAGGAAAGCACTATTTATTTTTGCCAAATAGAGAGTTTTGTGGGTACCTCGCGAGATGACCTTTCTCGCAAAGTACTCACGAAATGACAGACTGGTATGACTCTTTAGCTTCTAGTCATGTGCTTTACACGTGGCCTTTTTGCGGGTTCCTTTACTCGCGAGCTAGTTGCAAAATTGCACTGATCTTCATAGGAAGCTTGATTTTTCACCAATCTCTCACACTCATCCCTTACAATTAATCCTACATAAATAAGGGAAATGATTGACTGAATTACTACCAAATTTGGTACAAAACTAAAGCCAACAAAGGCTAGTTGGAAATCACAACTTTACGCACTTAATTCACCTTCTAAGTTTTTTAAGTTAGCTATATCATATTATTAAATATTTTGGTACAAATTGTTTTACATGAAACAAAATCATATCAATGTAGATGTCCGAACCATGTTACCATTGGCACTTTAGCTAGGCCCAGTGAAAAGGTACACAAGGGGCTCAAGAGCATGCTAGATATCTTGAAAAGATGTTCGAGAGCTATAAGCATATATGCAGGGGCGGAGCTAGAAATTTTGGTTTGGGGGGGCCAAGTTGTGATGTTAGTATATTATTTAAGACAAACCTCTACACACACATATAAATTAATTTACTAAGAGAATTTATCATTTTCTAAATTTTAATGAGTATACATAAGTCATGTATTTCTTTTATTAGACATTTACAAAAATTTATCATTTTTTGCATAATTTAATTTGTTAAACCTCTTAAATTATATAATTTTAATATAATTTCTCTTTCTTTTAAGGGCACCATTGAAATGACTCAAAATTTGGGGGGGCCAACTTCAATTTTTACATGCTACATTTTTTAAAATGTAAATAATATAAATACTATAAAATAATTTTTTAAAATCTTCCCCCCCCCCCCCCCCCCCACCCATGTGTGTGGCTCCGCCACTGCATATATGGATTGAAAAAGAGAATTCACAATAGGGGAATTGGTCTGGCAAGCAATCCCACATGTACAGGGAATTGCTGGCATTAGAAAACGTAAAATTCTTGCCAAAATAGGAGGGACACTAATTCTATATAGGCTCATTGATGAAGAAGTAAAGTATTGCATGACCACTAGAGCTTTCTTTAATTTGCACAAAAAAGTAACACAAATCACCGAACCAAAATGAACCCAGTCGCAACCAAAGAAACTAAAAATAAGAAGAAAGACAATGAGTTACAGGTAATCAATATTTAAAAAATTTTAAAATATATATATATATATCGAGTACCATACGTTGAAAAAATTAAATGCCCCAATTTTCCCTTTTACCTAGACATGGCAAAACGGGTCAGACCCGTTTGACCCGACCCGTTTGACCCGCAACCCGTTTGACCCGTAACCCGATTGACCCGCAACCCGTTTGACCCGTAACCCGATTGACCCGTTTAAAAACGACCCGTTTTGACCCGTGACCCGTTTTGACCCGCGACCCAATTGACCCGACCCGAACCCGACCCGACCCGCCCGTTTTGCCATGTCTACCAATGATGAGTAGATTGAGATTAAGGTGTAATTTTTATAAAATATTTACTTATTATTCTTTACTTAATATGTTATGTACTCCATTATAGGTTGTCATTCTTTGCTTGCCACCTTCATTTTCTCTTCCTACTTTAAATAGATCGATACCAAGATTAGTTTCTAGAAAGCTGGAACAAGAGTTGCACTAAATTTGGGTATCAAGTCAAGTGTTTAGTGGTAATTGGTAACAATATCATCAGTGAAAATCTAATTATGGTTAAGGAACTCATAAACAATTGACAGATTGCATCTACTTCCAAAAAAAAAAAAAAAAAGTTTTGAAAAATACGGGTCAACTCGACCCGACTCGCAACCCGACTCAACCCGCGACCCGTTTGACCCGCAACCCGACTCAACCCGTGACCCGTTTGACCCGCAACCCGATTGACCCGTTTAAAAATGACCCGTTTTGACCCGTGACCCGTTTTGACCCGCGACCCGATTGACCCGACCCGAACCCGACCCGACCCGCCCGTTTTGCCATGTCTACTTTTACCCCTTTTAGTTACCACCTGGTCCTGTGCTATGATCCAGGGGCAGATTCGTCCATAAGAACGGCTCTAAACCATAATAGGCTCCACCACTTTAAACTCTCACTTCGGCCCATCAAAGGGTAGAGAGCCGGTAACCCATTGGACATGAAAATCGACCTAAACAAACTAGTATCTTCTCCTAAAAAAAAAAATAGTATTACTGTTGAAAAAATTATTTTCACCATCTAACTTACCTTTTTTTTTTAATGACAAAAGGTTTTATTTTTTATTTTTTATATTTTTTATATATAGAAAATTTAATAATAAAAGGTAGGTAATACATTTTATGTTATAACATTTTTTTTTTTTTTGATAGAATGTTATAACATTTTGATTAAATATAAATATTACAATATAAATTAATGAGAATTTTTAGTTACAAAATTAGTTATAGCCTAATGTTACAACTTTATTCCATATCTTTTTACTGGATGTGAATTTTGATAAATCCACTATTGGATTACATCTTCTTCTTATATCCTCTATCCTTACATAGTTTCTAGAAAATTAAAGATCAATAACTATGTCATCAATACATTGTTTAAATTGCAAGTTTTTATAGTTTAATATATAAGCTCATAGATCATATAGTAAATAATTATCCAATTAATACAAAATTTGACATGTGCATTAAGAGCATAAAGAATATGCAATTTAACAGCTAGATTTTTAAAATATGTAGTAACGTTTATTTCATTGAGTTACAACTAATTTTGTAACTAAACTTTATTCTTAAATAAATGTAATCATAAGTGTGTTTTAATCATATGACTTGCTATGAAACACATTAAAATCATTTTAAAATTTTGATCTAAAAAATATTTTCCAGATTTTTTTTTTTTTTTTAATTTAGCCAAAGTTGATGGAAATGTGTTAATTGATTAAATCTAAAACTTAGAAGATTAAAATGAACAAAAGCAAACGTAGATGACTGAAATGAAATCTGGAGAAACTTAAAGGATGAGTTTTGCATTTTAGCATTTTTTTATAAATTAAAAAAAATAAAAAATACAGGAAAAAAAAAGAAAAAAGAAAGAGAAAATCAATTTGGTATAGTAAAAATAAGAAAAAGCCATGCACATAGGTTTTTTTAGTCAATCTCTTTCTCCTCGGTATTCATTCGGTAAAAACATTTAGGATGATCTAGGTCCCACCAATATTCCCTCATTTACTCTTTCCAACCAACTACTAAAAAAAATACTACATTCTTTTCACTTTTTTTCTTTTCCTTTTAATTTTCCATTCCCTTTAAATATGACTGTAAAGTGTAGCTTTCTATTGGTGAGTTTTAGTCTAGTTGTCGGGTAATTATCATGCTCTGCTTTTGTTTAAATAATTAAGAAGAAGTTTCTTAATTGGACTTTCTAGTCCACTTGTTGTGTAATTATAAAGTTTAGCTTTTGCTTAAATAATTAAGACAAGAAGACCTCGTAGTCCACTACGGAACTTTCTCTTTCTTCTCTTTTATTTTGTTAATATAACGCTAATTAAGTTCTACCCCGGTAACACGTTTAAAGAAACCAAGAAAGCAAAGTCAAGAGTCTATTTGCTGTGTACATACTTGGTTTGGCATTTGTTCAAAAGGTCAAAGATAAATGCAATTGTGTACATACTTTGAAAAGAACCAAATCCAATATAATCCGATCTGTTCACTTTTTAATTCATAAAAAATCCAGAAGTTTAGATCTAAAGATTCAGAAATCAACTATTGATCACGGGTGAAGAATTAGCAGATTTGGAATCATAAAATTATTACTTATTAAGAAGGTAAGGTACCAATTAAGTTGGTACTACAAGAGTCTAAATGCTGAACACGCATAAGTTGGCTTGTTCAATATTTTTAAGAAAAAAAGGGTGTTTGGAGATTGATCCCCTTTGCTTCATCTGATTCCTACAATTAAAAAAGCATAGTTGTTAGTTTGAATTGGTAAAAATACATTGTATAATTGATCTCACAAAGAGACTTTCTATGAATGTGTTTTTCTTCAAGCTCTTATTTTCAGTGGTTTTTCTTAGAAGATGCCAAAAAAAGAGAAATAATCACTTGTATACTTACTCTATTAAAAATTTTCTTGGTTCTTTGTTCTTTCCTTTTTCTTTTTATAAATAAATTTGATTACTTCCGGGCTTACTTTTGAGTTTTTTTTTTTTTTAAAAAAAAAAACAATTTATTGACTTGACTCATAACAGTTAGACAACCAATTATTGTTTTGTGTCTATAAGCTTTCTCAAGAACAAATTCTACGTGATTAATTAGTCATTTTGCATCTTAATATATCATATCACATTTATCAAAGGGTAGAGAGCCGGTAGCCCATTGGACATGAAAATCGACCTAAACAAACTAGTATCTTCTCCTTAAAAAAAAATTAGTATTACTATTGAAAAAATTATTTTCATCATCTAACTTACCTTTTTTTTTAATGACAAAAGTTTTTTTTTTTTTTTTAATATATAGAAAATTTAATAATAAAAGGTAGGTAATACATTTTATGTTATAACAAATTTTTTTTTTTTTTTGATAGAATGTTATAACATTTTGATTAAATGTAAATATTACAATATAAATTAATGAGTTACAAAATTAGTTATAGCCTAATGTTACAACTTTATTCCATATCTTTTTACTGGATGTGAATTTTGATAAATCCACTATTGGATTACATCTTCTTCTTATATCCTCTATGCTTGCATAGTTTCTAGAAAATTAAAGATCAATAACTATGTAATTAATATATCATTTAAATTGCAAGTTTTTGTAGTTTAAAATATAAGCTCATAAATCATATAGTAAATAAGTATCTAATTAACACAAAAATTTGACATGTGCATTAAGAGCATAGAGAACATGCAATTTAACAGCTAGATTTTTAAAATATGTAGTAATGTTTATTTTATTGAGTTACAGCAAGTTTTGTAACTAACTTTATTCTTAAATAAATGTAATCATAAGTGTGTTTTCATCGTATAACTTGCTATGAAACACATTAAAATCATTTTAAAATTTTGATCTAAAAAATATTTTTTAGATTTTTTTTTAATTTAGTAAAAGTTGATGGAAATGCGTTAATTGATTAAATCTAAAACTTAAAAGATTAAAATAACAAAAGCAAATTTAGAGGACTAAAATGAATTTTGGAAAAATTTAAAGGATGAGTTTTGCATTTTAGCATTTTTTTATAAATTAAAAAAAAATACAGAAAAAATAAAGAAAAAATAAAGAGAAAATCAATTGGCTATAATAAAAATAAGAAAAAGCCATGCACACAGGTTTTTTTAGTCAGTCTCGTTCTCCTCGGTATTCTTTCGGTAAAAACATTTCGGATGATCTAGGTCCCACCAATATTCCCTCATTTACTCTTTCCAACCAACTACTAAAAAAAAATACTACATTCTTTTCACTTTTTTTTCTTTTCCTTTTCATTTTCCATCCCCTTTAAATATGACTGTAAAGTGTAGCTTTCTATTGGTCAGTTTTAGTCTAGTTGTCGGGTAATTATCATGTTCTGCTTTTGCTTAAATAAATAAGAAGTTTCTTAATTGGACTTTCTAGTCCACTTGTTGTGTAATTATAAAGTTTAGCTTTTGCTTAAATAATTAAGACAAGAAGACCTCGTAGTCCACTACCGAACTTTCTCTTTCTTCTCTTTTATTTTGTTAATATAACACTAACTAAGTTCTTCCCCTGTAACACGTTTAAAGAAACCAAGAAAGCAAAGTCAAGAGTCTATTTGCTGTGTACATACTTGGTTTTGCATTTGTTCAAAAGGTCAAATATAAATGCAATTGTGTACATACTTTGAAAAGAACCAAATCCAATATAATCCGATCTGTTCACTTTTTAATTCATAAAAAATCTAGAAGTTTAGCTCTAAAGATTCAGAAACCAGCTATTGATCATGGGTGAAGAATTAGCAGATTTGGAATCATAAACTTATTACTTATTAAGAAGGTAAGGTACCAATTAAGTTGGTACTACAATAGTCTATATGCTGAACACGCATAAGTTGGCTTGTTTAATTTTTTTTAAGAAAACAAGGGTATTTGGAGATTGATCCCCTTTTGCTTCATCTGATTCCTACAATTAAAAAAGCATAGTTGTTAGTTTGAATTGGTAAAAATACATTGTATAATTGAACTCACAAAGAGACTTTCTATGAATGTGTTTTTCTTCCGACTCTTATTTTTAGTGGTTTTTCCTAGAAAATGTCAAGAAGAGAGAGATGGTCACTTGCATACCTACTCTATTAAAAATTTTCTTGGTTATTTGTTCTTTCCTTTTTCTTTTTATAAATAAATTTGATTACTTCCAGTTTTACTTTTGAGTTTAAAAAAAAAACAATTTATTAACTTAACTCATAACAGTTAATCAACCAATTATTGTTTTGTGCCTATAATCTTTCTCAAAAACAAATTCTACATGATTAATTAGTCATTTTGCATCTTAATATATCATATCACATTTATCGTGGCCCATTCAGGAACAAGAAAATGGCATCGTTATTTGGATTCGATCTCGATGAAACAATACATCAATGAGAAGTTCATTCGATAAGTTTAGTAAATTATTTATATATATATATATATATATATATATATATATATATATATTTTATTTATATATAGGTAACGTAAACAGGCCAAAACAAATCCTTCATAGAACTAGTGTTGCTTACTCTAGTAGCATGCACCATCATGAACAAGAATAGAGGTGTGGTTCGCAACATAAAAATGCAAACCACAGATTTTGGTAGATCTGGTAATTGGTTCGGATTATCAATTACCATATACATAACTTTCTCACCAAAAAAAAAAAAACCCCATATACATAATGCTTATTTTGATAGATCGTTGAAAAGTAGCACAAATTTTTCTAATGAGTCATTTGGTAATAAAAGACTGGCCATATATAAGTCTAGAGGTACTACAAGAGTCTATATGCTGAACAAGCATAAGTTGGCTTGTTCAATTTTTTTAAGAAAAAAGGGGTATTTGGAGATTGATCCCCTTTTGCTTCATTGGATTCCTATAATTAAAAAAGCATAGTTGTTAGTTTGAATTGGTAAAAATACATTGTATAATTGATCTCACAAAGAGACTTTCTATGAATGTGTTTTTCTTCTAGCTCTTATTTTTAGTGGTTTTTTCTAGAAGATGCCAAAAAAGCATAGTTGTTAGTTTGAATTGGTAAAAATACATTGTATAATTGATCTCACAAAGAGGCTTTCTATGAATGTGTTTTTCTTCCAGCTCTTATATTTAGTAGTTTTTCCTAGAAGATGCCAAGAAGAGAGAGATGGTCACTTGCATACCTACTCTATTAAAAATTTTCTTGGTTCTTTGTTCTTTCCTTTTTCTTTTTATAAATAAATTTGATTACTTCCAGTCTTACTTTTGAGTTAAAAAAAAAAACAATTTATTAACTTGACTCATAACAATTAATCAACCAATTATTGTTTTGTGTCTATAAGCTTTCTCAAAAACAAATGCTATGTGATTAATTAGTCATTTTGCATCTTAATATATCATATCACATTTATCATGCATGTAAAAAGTTCTTCAACGAGGTATGAATTTTACGCTATATAGAACTACTGTGGCTTACTCTAGTTGCAAGCACCATCATGAACAAGAACAGAGGTGTGGTTTGCAACATAAAAATGCAAACCACAGATTTTGATAGATCTGGTAATTGGTTCGGATTATCGATTACCATATACATAACTTTCTCCCAAAAAAAAAAAAAAAAAAAAACCCATATACATAATGCTTATTTTGATAGATCGTTGAAAAGTAGCAGACATTTTTCTAATGAGTCTTGTGGTAATAAAAGACTGGCCATATATAAGTCTAGAGGCACTACAAGAGTCTATATGCTGAACACGCATAAGTTGGCTTGTTCAATTTTTTTAAGAAAAAAAGGTATTTGGAGATTGATCCCCTTTTGCTTCATTTGATTCCTATAATTAAAAAAGCATAGTTATTAGTTTGAATTGGTAAAAATACATTAATTGTATAATTGATCTCACAAAGAGACTTTCTATAAATATGTTTTTCTTCCAGCTCTTATTTTTAGTGGTTTTTCCTAGAAGATGCCAAAAAGAGAGAGATGGTCACTTGCATACCTACTCTATTAAAAATTTTCTTGGTTATTTGTTCTTTCCTTTTTCTTTTTATAAATAAATTTGATTACTTCCAATCTTACTTTTGAGTTAAAAAAAACAATTTATTAACTTGACTCATAACAGTTAATCAACCAATTATTGTTTTGTGTCTATAAGCTTTCTCAAAAACAAATTCTACGTGATTAATTAGTCATTTTGCATCTTAAAATATCATATCACATTTATCATGCATGTAAAAAGTTCTTCAACGAGGTATGAATTTTACGCTATATAGAACTACTGTGGCTTACTCTAGTTGCAAGCACCACCATGAACAAGAACAGAGGTGTGGTTTGCAGCATAAAAATGCAATCCAAAGATTTTGATAGATCTGGTAATTGGTTCGGATTATCAATTACCATATACATAACTTTCTCCCCCCCCCCCCCCCCCCAAAAAAAAAAAAAAAAAACCACATACATAATGCTTATTTTGATAGATCGTTGAAAAGTTGCACACATTTTTCTAATGAGTCATTTGGTAATAAAAGACTGGCCATATATAAGTCTAGAGATGGTTAAATAGTGCAACAACTCTGTTGGTTATTATAGCTCAAGAATTAGTGTAAACTACAGCAACCTTTTTTTTTTTTTTTAAGATACTGAACTGAATGAAATCAGTTAATCAAGTCTAGAAAAACTTGATTAAACTATAGCCCCCAAAATGAAAGCACAAGCTAACTTCAACTATTCTGAAAAGCTACCGATTTTATTTTCTCAACTGGTATTCCTTAATTTCGCCACAAACATGGTATTAGTGTGACTTCAAGAACAATTTTCTAACTTGGTTTCCTAATATGTAAGCCAGCAGTAGCCCAAGAAATAAGCATCAGTTTAATTGTAGAGATCAACCAAGCTGTAAAGAAACTTGTTATAGTTTTGTATCGCTCAATATTTGTGCATTGATTTATTACCACCAAAGAAATAGCATTTTCATTGGAATATGAGATACTACTAGCATTTTAAGATTGCCAGTATTAACATAATGTGAGAGGACTAAGGAGTAAAAAGGAAGCAAGATGACGGGTGTATTGTAATGATACTTCCTAAGGTATAATAATTTTGAGAGTGGTAAGGCATAACATATGCATATTACTAAGACAATCATCCTGTGCTCCAATTGCCATTCAACTTTGCAATAATCCCTCGGTGTCACACCCTTGAGTCGTCCCTGGCAGCAGATGTGCTCCCTCCTTTGCTTGTACAAGTGAACTCGGCAGTCATCGCTTCAAAGGCATTATAATACGATGGCAGAGGCATTTTGGACGGAAGGGAAGGCAATGATGCTTCATCATTAAGAACCCTAATTGCTTGCCTCATAGAAGGTCTTAAAGTGTGATCTGGATGAGCACACCATAGCCCAATAATCATCAAACATTTCATCTCGTCCATGTCATAATCCCCATTTAGCGTCTCATCCACTGCTTCTAAAAGCCTTCCCTCTCCATATAGCACCCACACCCAATTGAGTAAACTAATCTTTGATTCTTCTACCTCTGGCTCCACTACTTTCCTCCCACATGCAATCTCTAATGCCACCATCCCAAAACTAAAAACATCTGATTCCTTACTAAACTTGCTTGTAATAAAACACTCTGGAGCAATGTAGCCCCTGGTTCCGGCCAAATCCGTTGTTTGTGAGCCAAGTCCGTGGTCCACAAACCTCGCTAGACCGAAGTCACCAAGTTTTGCGTTGAAGTTTGAATCTAACATCACGTTGCTTGATTTGATATCTCTATGCACTACACATTGCTCCCATTCCTCATGGAGATAGAGTAATCCAGATGCTAACCCGCGAACAATTTTGGACCTACTTGGCCACAAGAGATGACTTTTCTTGCCAAATAAATGTGAATCTAGACTTCCATTGGGCATGTACTCATAAACCACTACAAACTCCTGTTCGTGGCTCCAACCAACGAGTTGAACCAAATTGCGGTGTCTCAAACGACTTATAGTTATCACCTCAGAAGTGTACTCCTTTTTTCCTTGGTTAGAGTTGCTTGATATCTTCTTCACTGCAATTTCCATGTCCGGTTTTGCCAAGAAACCTTTGTAGACGCTTCCAAAACCTCCTTGCCCTAGCTTCCCTTCCTCTGAAAAGTTATTAGTTGCCACAACTAAGTCCTTGTAGGCAAACATTTTTGGTCCAGTTCCTTCTATTAGATTTTCATCTTCTGCTACTACTTTTCTTTTGGAATTTCTCCCCAAAATGTAAGAGCCAAAACTTAACCCAACAACCAAAAGCACCAGTCCTATTATTAATCCTATCAACCACATCTTGGAGCTCCCTTTCCCTCCATTTTGGGTCGAACCCAAATCCAAAGTTGAACTGAAATTCCAACTTCTGATCGCTTGGACTGGAACTCCTCCTCCAGTTGCTGCAGAGAAACCCATCATCACTTTTTCTGGGAGAACATCTCTCAACTTTACATTATGAGTAAGATTCAAGGGTAGGTTTGGAAGATTCAAGTATTTCAAAAATACACTGAGAATCTCGGAGGTTCCATCATAGGAGACTGTTGCTACCAAAATGTCCCCGGAGGTTAGATTCCAAGTACTGTTAGCGATGGAGACAAGGGAGTTCACATCAATACCAACATGGTTGTCACTAGGAGCATCCCCCCACGCTTTATCTTGCCAGGTATCAAACTCCACCGCTACCATCTTGCTTGATGATTTGCCCACAGTTGTGCCATTGAAGAGACCCATGTAACTTCCATCGGAATTCGTAGGAATATCAGCGGAATCTTCTGAAGTGATAAAGAACGCAATTCCACCACCAAAGTGACCCCATGATGACTCATTATTACGAGTTCTGATTACAAACTCAAAAGTAGTTGTGAAATTTGTTGTGACATTTGCAACGGGATCCCACAGTGGGATGGGTTTGTAATAGTATGCTCGGCCTGTGGCAAGATATTTATTGTCACCAAAGTTATCCACGTTATCGGTGAGTCGTATTGATGGGTGCTCATCAACTTGGGCTTTTGTGGCTGTACCAGAAACTGTGATGTTGTTGTCATTGGGTGAGAAGTTCGGGAAGGAAAAGCTTATCATGGAGGTGGTGTAAGGGAAGCAACAAAAGAAGAAACAAAGGAAGAGAGGAAAATGTAAGGATTGAGAATCCATAAGGTGCATCAATGAGGAAGAGGCAGGTCTTATCATAAAATGAGGAAAAGCAAGATAGTTAAAATAACTGCGTTTGGAGGTATAAATATAGAAAAAAGCTCAACGTGCATGGTACGGTTTATATATATATATATATATATATATATAAACCGTACCATGCACGTTGGATAAATAATTTGAAATTTTTATTGTTAAATTACATGATTTTTTTAATTTTAACAAACATGCCGAATTTCACACCTGTCCGAACTTTATTTACTACATGATCTAAAAATTCATCTTTAATGTATAATTTAAATTGAAAAAAATTGAATTTTAAATATTTAATTGATAACATAATTATTAATAAATGATCTTCATGAAGTTTCGCTAGTATAAAAAATATAGGAAGATAATGTAAGTTAAAATTCACATTTAATAAAAAAAATATTGAATGATGTAATATTCTTAAAGTTACAGAAAGTATTTAATTTTTCATTTATGAGTTCCCACCACTCTTAATGATAGCTCTTTGTTATTAGATTAAAACATCAATAAATTTTTGATGTAAACAGTAATTGAATTCCAAATTTTTTTATTCAACTACTAAAAAAAAGAATGGTATCAATTGAACTAATTAGTGCTTATCAAAATAAAAAGAAAATGTGAAAGACATTAGGTGTTAGCTTGACAAGTGATAACTTTGTATTTCTTCTTTCTAGAGTGATTTGTGCTTAGATCTTAGTTGGGTATACAATAAACAAATTTATAATTAGAGGTTGCTATTCTTTGATCCATTGCCATTGCTTGCTGCTCGTAATTGGTGGTGACACAGCTTCGCTGGTGGCAGCAAATAAGCAAGACGTATCAAACACTCCAACCGTAAAAGATGGACCTTTTACTTGATTCATACTAGTTCTGGAGCTCTGGCGTGCTTGGCTATGGCTGTGTTGATCCAAAGAACAATAATTAATAATTAATCTACGTCCTAGCCTCTTCTCTCTTTCTCTCTATTTCCTCTCCCTTTTATCTCCTCTCCCCTTTCAAAAATTATTAGATATTTTTGGAGTATAACGGCATTGGACTCCCTTCTCTCACATTTATGTGAACTCTACTATAAATTTAAATTATAAATCTTATCATAAATGTGAAAAGAGAGCACCATTTTGCTGCATTTCAAAAATATTTAAGAATTACTCTTCAAAATCTACATTTTCTTATATTTTTTTCTACTTCTTGGTGGGATTTTAACAAAAATTCTAAGATCACATATATAGCTACAACTATTTCAATTATTAATAATTGACAAAAAGTAGTTAGTACATATGAAAATAACAAAAAATTAATTATAATATGCCATGTTAAATAGTTATAAAAAATTGTGCCACTAAAGTCCTAGAATAATTGAGGTCTTACCTCTTTTATTTATTTTTTTTTTTTCTTTTTTCTCTTTCCTCCCCCGTCTAACCTTTTCTCTCTCTCCTAGAATTGACCTCTAGTTTTCAACTCTGTCACTTTTTTGATCGACCCCCAACAGAAGGCGGAAAATCCGGACCATATTTGTAAATAAGAATGTAAAAAGATGGGAAATATTTTAATTTAAGACAGAGAAAAGATGGTCCGGGTCCTATTATTAGAATACAAGGGTTAATAGTTTAATACATTCGCCAGATGTACAATTGTCTCCTGGCCTTGAGCAAAACGCGTGAAGTGATAATTGTCCCTGGCCTTAAAAAACGCGTGAAGTGAGAAAAAAAAAAAAAAAAAAAAGTGGAAAAACGCAACGCATGATTCAATGGAAAATGCTGAATCCAAACGGACACAATATGTTTTAAATGTGAGCTATGCAAGTATCTTAGGCCCCATTTGATAATGTTATTCTAGTAATAATATTATTTAAGTACTGTGAAAATACGTGTTGATGAAAAAGTGTTATAAAAATACGTATTGTATTATTTAAACAACGAAAACTGTTGTTTAAACAATACAACCAAATACTTCCTTAATATCTTATTCTTAAGCAGAGCAGCCATAATGTGGAGACAAATGCAAGAAGCAGGAAAGGAGTCCCTTTTTGACCCAGTGCTACCGGGGAAAAAAATTTTGAATTGAAGAAAACAAGAAATGGGACTCACGCACAAGTATAATACGATCACCACACCACCTAGTAAAAATCCAATGGGATACAAAAAGATCACCACCTAAAAGAAATCACCAAAGATACATGGTTCAACACACTCACCACTCAATGGAATCTACCCAAAGAGATACAAAGTATAAAACTAAGTATTTCTGAATAATCATTGTCTAATTCCTCATTCCAATTACATTAACATCTATACATAGTGTTTAGAGCAACCTTCTTTTTGTAGCCGCAAGAATCAGGTTAATTGGACATTTGATAAAGAGTTATAACAAAAATATTGAGACAGTGTAGGATTTTTCCAATTTTGGCTTGAATGAATTTCTTTCTTGCTTTTTTTTTTTTTTTTTTTTTTTTTTTAATTTTTTTTTACACATCTTTGACTTGTTTAATGCTTCAAAAAACATGCCTCAATTGATCTTAACCCTTGAATTCTCTTGGTTGCAAGGTCGGCTCTATGGTATAGGCAAATGAGGCGGTCGCCTAAGGCCCCCAAATAGAAAAGGACCTCCAAATTTTAACCAATAGAATTATTTCTTTCATTGTAATAGTATTAATTAAATCAAAATATTAGTCAATAAATAAAATAATATTTTTTATCAAATGAAAATCAAGAAAAAAAGAGAGAGAGAGAAATAAGTTTACAATATTTTTCAGAATAAATCCTAAGTGTCAAATTGTTAATAGTTGCTATTGGTGGGCAAAAAAATAATTTCAATGGTGGGTTCAAATTAGAATCCATAACAACTTAACACCTAGAATTTGTTGTGACAATATTGTAAATGTAGAGAGGGGAAAAAAAGGCAATACACAAAATTTCACAACAGTTGATTGGCAAATTTTTACTATGGCAAACTTTTACTAGTTATGATAGATCTACTACTAACATCATATTTTTACTTACCACTATCAATTTACCACATCAAGTGTGAAAAATTTTGTCAAATGTTTTGTGTCTATAAGATTTCTCAAAAACAAATTCTACGTGATTAATTAGTAATTTTGCATCTTAATATATCATATCACATTTATCATGCATGTAAAAAGTTCTTTAATGAGGTATGAATTTTTCGCTATATAGAACTAGTGTGGCTTACTCCAATAGCAAGCACCATCATGAACAAGAACATAGAGGTGTGGTTTGCAACATAAAAATGCTAGGTAGTAAACTAATCCTAAATGTATGTAACAATATCCTTCAGCATGAAATTTAACACATTTTTATAATGAAATTGGAAAGAGGTCATTTCCGACTAGTCCCCAACAAAAGTTTGATATACTAAGTCTAGGTATGAATTATCTGCTGAAGGTAAACTATAATGCATGGAGGCAAAACTGAGGGAAATTAGTAATAATTTGGTAACAATGATTGTAGCAAGGGAAAAATAAGATTGTTTATCCGAACTAATTCTTTTAATATATGCCAAAGGGATAGAATGTTACTGCTGCAAAATGATCGATGAAGCATTAGTCATGTTTGCACTATACTAATCCTAATTGACCTAGTACATATTTGCTATGAATTCAACACGTCCTAGCAACATATTATTATTAAATTGGATGTACCATTTATTATAACCTAATTAAGGATTAGTCACATCTTTAACACACCCATAATGACTAATCAAACTATAATTAGGACTTTTCTTAATTGTTTATATAACCAAACTTGACCTAATATACTGTGTAATTCAATTCAATATTCAATCTAGCTAGTTGGGGTTACCACATTTTCTCTATATACCCCGTATTGTATAATTTGTTGATTAGTATGTGCTGTTTGCTTTTAAGTGCTAATTATGTAAGAGTGAATTGTCTAATGAACGCTGAAGGTTGATTTAGTGCATTATTTGGGGAATTGGTTTGGATGTAGTGCTCTTATTCAGTACGCCCACTGAGATACGGACATCTGTCAAACACTTGTTAAATGTTTAGTTATATACATTTCAACAAATCTAATGCATCATAGTACTATTGTCCAGAATTTTCCAAAGTTAAGAATATATGATTATAATAATGATTTTTTGTAGAATATCTGTATTTTATATTCATAGGTTCCTTTTCATTTAAAAAATAAATAAAAATCATATGCTAAATTTGTCATCTAATTATTGAGATAACTTTAATTTAGTTATCCATTCTTCGAGTTGGCATCATAATCTGCATCGCATCTTTAGTATTTTATTCCATTTTCAAATTGATATTTCTTTGGGCTTATCCAAAGCCATAACTTTTGACTGCACATTCATCACCCTTTAGTGTAAAGGGGGGATTGTGAGTTGCCAAAAGCTGACAAATCAAGTTGTACTGGTTACCTAGCAAATAGTAATACATTAAACCCGATGTGTTTTGTTAAAATATTAGCAACGCGATGTGATATATCATGTTGTGTATGCTAGAGTGGATGCGAAAGGGGAAGCATAGAATAGGAACACTGTGAACACGAGGGTTACGTGGTTCAGCCTTGACGGCCTACATCCACGGAGGAATCCCTTAAAGGCTACATCTTTATTATGTATAAGAGTGTATTACAATAACCTGTGTTACAATGAGTCATAACATGAGTATATATAGGCGACTAAACCCTAGACTACTAGTGCAAGCAAGATTGGGCTTGGGCCTATTACATTGGGCTAATATGTCTAATATATATCTCTAACACCCTCCCTCAAACTCAAGGCGGAAGCTCGATGAAGGCTTGAGGTTGGATAAGCATGAGAAGATCATTTGAAGATGCCTTGAAAAATGCCTTTGAAGAAACCACAATGAAGAATGTGCCAATTGACCAATTTTGGAGTTTCAAATGAAGAAACGAAGTTCAAAATTGGAATCTACGCGAAAAACTGAGCAAGATAGGCCCTGTCGGAAATTTTGACTTTTGGTCAAAGGTCAACGCAAAAAGTCAAAGTCAAAGTCAAAGTCAACTGGTCCAGGGTCAAAGTCAACGGATACTGATCCGGGTCGGTTCCGGGTTTCCGGGTCGGGTCACGAGTCGAACAGTGGATCCGCTGACGTCATCCTATGACGTGTCGCTGACGTGGACTAGGGCTGACGTGGACATGCTTGCGTGGCTGCTGACGTGGACTGATGACGACATCAGGTGACGTCAGATGACATCAGCAGCTGATTTCGGCACGTGGCAGGTGCGTGCTCAGTCCACCGGCGCGTGGAGGAGCAGCCAGAAGTCCAGGTGGCGCGTGGAGGCGTGTGCGACATCGTTTGAAAGCCATATTTCTTCAGTAGGCAGATCGGTGGTCGACGAGGCCGTCATGGCGGCGCGTGTACATGAAAACGATCTAGAAGTCAGGGAACCTGAGGCGGCGCGTGGGAGTTTTCCGGAGACAATTGAGGCGCGTGGAGGCGCGTGGAACGGCTTCCGGTGACCGGATTTCTGGGTTTTCCTTACGGGAGACCGAGAAGCACGCCTGTGTGGTTGGTTTCTTTAGGCGAAGGCTTGATTTGCACAGATTTGTAAGGTGAGTGGTTCGACTTGCTTGAGAGATCAGAGATGTAGCAGCGAGGCAGCAACAGAGTTTCCGTGGGAGCTGCGTGATGCTGTAGACCCAGATCTGAAAGAAGGCATGGGCACTGTTGTGGATCTGTGTTACGCACATGAGAATCTTCTTTGCTTGCTAGAGATTTTGTTTGATGCCAAGAACGAAGTTTGGCTCTGATACCATGTTAAAATATTAGCAACGCGATGTGATATATCATGTTGTGTATGCTAGAGTGGATGCGGAAGGGGAAGCATAGAATAGGAACACTGTGAACACGAGGGTTACGTGGTTCAGCCTTGACGGCCTACATCCACGGAGGAATCCCTTAAGGGCTACATCTTTATTATGTATAAGAGTGTATTACAATAACCTGTATTACAATGAGTCATAACATGAGTATATATAGGCGACTAAACCCTAGACTACTAGTACAAGCAGGATTGGGCTTGAGCCTATTACATTGGGCTAATATGTCTAATATATATCTCTAACATGTTTTAAACTTTTAAACCGTGGGATCCTTTTATTTTGTCTCTAGCCATGTTTCATGATAGGATATGCTAGCTGTTGAACCCGGTTTTAAGGAGGGTCAAAGCTTGAAAAAAAATTTAATTTGTTTTACTTTTTTTTTTTTTTTTTAGAGATAATTACAATATGCTACTTATCCCGCAATTCGAACTATTTTCCTCTAATCTCTCAAGCACTTTGTACACAGAAAAATGTCAATCCAGTTACGAGACTTTTAGCTAATTTGTTTTACTTAAATCTACACATTTGATTACATTTAAGGGCAAAGTCCAAATTAGTGAAGGAATAGTATTAGGAAAATGATTAATAAGAGAGAGTTTTATACTGAGAATTTTGTTTTGTGTTAGGAAATATCATACATTATGCCATGCAAAATTTCTTTCTTTCTTTTTTTCTTTTTTTTTTTCTTTTTGTGTGTGTGTAAGTAATCGGACATTAACCCAAGGATAAGATATGCTAAGGTCGACTGACTCGACTCTAGACCATCAGACCATACAGTCCCAAACAAATTATTTTTACCATATTTTCAACAACATTAATACCTCGCTTGGTTTACTTGGTTACTAATCTCGGTGAAAAGATTCCCTATTCAACTATAGGAAAATTTTGTATTTTGCCGCAGTGAGTGACCTATGCTGAAAGGTAAATGATGGATCTTTTGGGTATGATGAGTGTCTTGATGATTTTTGGTGTAGGTTTGAAGGTTTCTCCCCCTATTTTATATTGGAGATTAGCTTTGATTAGGTTGGAAATTGCCAAGATTCCAATACTGAGAAGTGTGAGAAGTCAATATCTTGTCTTCGCAAATGGCAAAGGGTGTGCACCATCGTCAAGGGTTGGCTATGCCTATTTCACATCTTTGGAAACAAAGGTTGGCAAAGTGATTTTGTTTTAGCTATAAGGAGAAAGGGGTTAACCTTGCCACTATAGTGCGGCCCAATATAATTTAAGGTTTAAGGAAAAATTTATGAGGGAATTTTTATATTTAAACATTAATTAAATAAAATTATTTTTTTTCAAAAAAAAAAATTTAAAACAAATTAAATTAAGATTTGTGGGGGTAAGGGCCCAAAATAATATGTTGGGCCATGGGCCTGTCCGAGGACAATAAACTGTCCGAGGAGATTGCTAGTACATGGTAAAGGCCCAACATAGGGCTCCATAGGTAAGAAGCACATGGAGGGATGCCCGAGGATGAAAATCCTCTTGGACATGGCTAGCACCTCAAATTTGCTTTCCAACAGCTAGAGTAACCTTCCAAGAAGCTCAAAAGAGGACGACATGTCCTATGGATTTGAAAGGAAGCTGGGAAAGCCCAAAAGATCTAAGGAAAAACTGCTGCCATCGCATTAAATGCACTGTAACCACTTTCCTGGCCGTATTTATGTGGAGAAGACATCTGAACAGTGATACTTTGGTTACTACAACTCACAAAGAACCAGAAGAGATGACTGATGGGATAGATACTCAAGTGAAGTATCAAATGAACGACAAGTGTAAGGTTAAGATGATCTGAAAAGAGCTATATAATGTAAAGAATCCTTTATGAAAAGGGGAGTGGAAAAAATCATAGAAAAAGAGGAAAAGAAGCTTATCAACAATGGCATATGAAAAAGATAGAGTAATATAAAAATAAAACTCCTCGGATTGAGAATCTTTTCCCATTTATTTCAGTAGTTTCATTAGAACTGTCTTTGAACTTGTGATGATAGTAGCCCGAATTCACTAAAACCCAGTTTTCCAACCCATTCTCTACAAATTTATTGTCTTGGGCTCATTGAGCTAGTGCACTATCAATTTGGATCACAAACTGAGTCCACGCAATTGGCGCCATCTGTGAGAAAGACTTATGCATTAGTGAGTGTATTAGTAAGTATAACGATAAAGTATGGAAGGATCAGGTGAATTCGCCCTAGGCAGAGCCCGCCAACTCTCAACGACAAGATGACTTTCTCAATCTTGAACGTGAACGAGATCGGGCAGAATATCGAGAGGGTAGTGTGCATACTACTCATACAAGTAAAAGCTATTCTCGAAGGGGAAGTCATATATCCCAGAGGCGAGATGATAATAAAGCCATGCAGAAAGAAATTGATAATTCAAAGAAGAAACGACGTCATGCACAACGAAAGCGATCCCCTTCTAGTTTTGACAGCTCCTCTAAAGGTGAAGATGATGCTAGTTACAGGCGAAGGTCAAGAACTCCACTGAGTGAATCTTTCTCCTGTGATGAAGAACCTCATCATCGACAAAAATACAGCATGAACAAGGCGCTCGGTTAAGTTTCTAAATCCCCCTTTACGCGCAGGATCGAAGGGGCTAAACTCCCTCAGCGTTTCCATCAACCTACGTTCCTCCTTTACAATGGTCGATCAGACCCTGTAGAACATGTGAGCCAGTTCAACCAAAGGATGATTGTCCATTCGAAGGATGAGGCCTTGTTGTGCAAAATATTTCCTTCCAGCCTAGGACCTGTGGTGATGAGATGGTTTAACAAATTGAGGGCTAATTCCATAAACTCCTTTAGGGAGCTCACTCAAGCTTTCAGTTCTTGTTTTGTCACGTGTAGTAGGGTACCTAGACCTTTGGATTCGCTACTATCCCTATCCATGTGAGAGGGTGAAACCCTAAAGGCATATTCGGATAGGTATTGGGAGATGTACAAAGAAATAGATGGCGATTTTGAAGACATAGCCATCAGCAGTTTCAAGGTCGGCCTTCCTAACGAGCATGGACTGAGGAAATCCTTAACTGGTAAACTTGTTACCAGTGTGCGCCAACTTATGGATCAGATTGATAAATACAAGAAGGTTATGGAAGATCAGCAACAAGGAAAAGGTAAAGCGAAGGTTATCCCTCAAGAGAGGAGGGATTTCAGGTCGGACCTATTCAATACTGTTCGACCTCGGAAAGATTATGTCGGACTAACAGGATCTACCAACGCCTATGTGGGTAACGCTGTGTTTCGAGAACCGGTGCATCGAGTTCTTGAGAAGATAAAAAACGAACCATTCTTTAAATGGCCGAATAAGAGCCGGAAACCTTGCGAGGCGAAACCTGAGCCTATATTGTTATTACCATCAAGACCAAGGACATACTACGGAAGAATGTAGGAATTTGTGGGATCATTTAGAACAGCTAGTCCAGGAGGTGAAATTGAAGGAACTCTTGCACCATTCTAGTGGTCGGACAGAGCAAATTGATTTAGACCTCCAAAGGGATGCTTCCTCAAGACCTCCTTTGGGGACGATCAATGTCATCTTTGCTGCTCCAGGAAGGACTGGACCCTCTCCGTCCAAAGTAATGTCCGTGGCTCAGCTACCCACCAAGGACTTTAGTGTGGGGCTGAAAAGGGCCAAGATGGATATCCAACCGATCTTAGGGTTCTCGGACGAGGATAAGGTTAGAACCATCCAGCTCCATGACGACGCCCTAGTAGTCACTCTCAGAATAGGGGGATATGATGTGAAGAGAGTACTGGTAGATCAAGGCAGTGTCGTCGAGATTATGTATCCCAACCTGTACAAGGGTCTGAATTTAAAATCCGAGGACCTAACGACCTATGATTCCCTCCTGGTGAGCTTCGAAGGAAAGACAGTCATTCCCAAATGCCAGATCAGACTACCCATATAAACTGACTTAGACATAGTAGAGGTGGATTTTATTGTGGGGACGATCAATGTCATCTTTGCTACTCCAGGAAGGATTAGATCCTCTCCGTCCAGAGTAATGTCCGTGGCTCGGCTACCCGCCAAGGACTCCAGTGCGGGGCTGAAAAGGACCAAGATGGATATCCAGCCGATCTTAGGGTTCTCGGACGAGAATAAGGTTAGAACCAACCAGCCCCATGACGACGCCTTGATAGTCACTCTCAGAATAGGTGGATATGATGTGAAGAGAGTACTAGTAGACCAAAGCAGTGCCGTCAAGATTATGTATCCAGACCTGTAGAAGGGTCTAAATTTGAGATCCGAGGACTTAACGACCTACGATTCCCCCCTGGTGAGCTTCGAAGGAAAGACAGTCATTCCCAAATGCCAGATCAGACTACCCATACAAACTGACTTAGACATAGTGGAGGTGGATTTTATTGTGGTGGACTCCTATTCACCCTACACAGCTATTGTGGTCAGGCCTTGGCTCCACGCTTTAGGAGCCGTTTCTTCCACACTCCACCAGAAGGTGAAGTACCCATCCCATGGCCAAGTCAAAGAGATCATAGGGAGCCAATCTATGGCTAGGCAGTGCATGGTGGCCGCCATATTACATAGACTAAACATGGACTCCTCAGCTTCTTTTGAAAAGAATTTATTGCAATCAAAAAATCAGACGCCAACCAACGATGAGTCAATTGAGAAGGCTGAATGCGAAGATCTAGAAAAAATTACTGTTGGAGATGATCAGGAGAAGTTTTTTTAGGTCGAATCCTAATTGCCTCCCCAAGAAAGACAAAAGCTAATCGAATTCTTGAAAAGAAACGTGGACGTATTCGCGTGGAGCGCATACGAAGCCCCTGGGGTGGATCTGAGCTTCATTTGCCACCATTTGAATGTCAACCCATCTATTACCCCCAGAAAACAACCTCCTTAGTGCTCATCTAAAGAACATTTTGATGCTGTCAAAGATGAAGTGACAAGGCTTAAACAAGCGAGGGCTATCAAAGAAGTTTTCTACCCTGAATGGTTGGCCAATATTATGGTAGTAAAGAAAAAGAGCAGAAAGTGGCGAGTTTGCGTGGACTTCAGAGATTTAAACAAGGCTTGTCTGAAAGATCCATTCCCCATGCCTCGCATAAACCAACTGGTTAACGCAACCGCAGGCCATCCTCGAATGAGTTTTTTGGATGCCTTTCAAGGGTACCATCAAATACCGCTAGCACCATAGGATCAGGAGAAAACAACTTTTGTCACTTCCATTGGAAATTACCATTACAAGGTGATGTCATTTGGCCTGAAAAATGCAGGATCCACTTATCAAAGGATGATGACTAAGATGTTTGAACCTCAATTGGGGAAGAATATTGAAGTTTATATAGATGACATGGTAGTAAAGAGCAAGGAAGTATCCGATTATGTGGATGATCTAGGAAACATTTTCGGAACACTAAGAAAACATAAGTTACGCCTTAATACCTCTAAATGTTCCTTTGGGGTAGAGTCAGGAAAGTTCCTAGGCTACATGGTGACTCACTGAGGAATTGAAGTTAATCCTGATCAAGTTAAGGCAATAAACAATTTACAGCCAACTCGGAATTAGAAGGAAGTCCAGAAACTCACTGGAATTACAGCAGCTTTAAATCAGTTTATTTCTTAATCTGCAGATAGATGCAGGCCTTTTTTCTTATTGATGAATAAATGGAAAGGATTTGAATGGATTGAAGAATGTGCTCTGGCATTTCAGCAACTTAAAGAATACCTGTCTCAACCACCTATCATGTCCAGTCTCCTAACTGACGAGGTGTTGTTCTCTTATATCGCAGTTGCCCCCCACATTGTGAGTCTAGTATTGATACTAATTGACAATGGGATACAACGGCTAGTCTATAATGTAAGCAAATCACTGCATGAGGCTGAAATTCGCTATCTACCATTGGAAAAGGCCATCCTAGCGGTAGTATATGGTACAAGAAAGCTTCCCCATTACTTCCAAGCCCATACAGTCGTCGTCCTAACTCAACTTCCACTCAGGACTGTACTTCGAAGCGCTGATTATACGGGAAGAATTGCGAAATGGGGCACCATTCTGGGGGCTTTTGACATCAAATACATGCCTCGCACCTCTATCAAGGGTCAGATACTGGCAGACCTTGTGACCAAGTTTGCTGAACCTACATTAGAGGAAATGTCAACAACATATAACATGGATGGAAAATCGATTGGTACAATCTCCTTGCAAGAACCTCCCTTCTAGAAAGTATATGTTGATGGAGCAGCAAATCAAAGGGGCTTGGGAGTGGGGCTAGTTTTAATCTTACCTGAGGGGCTCACCATCGAGAAATCACTAAGACTAGGGTTCTCGACCACGAATAACGAGGTTGAATATGAGACTTTATTGGAAGGAGTATCCATGGTTTAAAGAATAGGGGGAAAGGCCATAAAGGTATTTTCGGATTCAAGACTCTTCGTTGGTCAAGTAGGCGGGGAGCTGAAAGCCAGGGATGAGAGGATGCAAGGATACTTAAATCAAGTCAAATTCCTACAGTCGAAATTTGAGTCATTTAGCCTACACCACATTCCTAGAAGTGGAAACACACATGCTGATTCCCTAACTACGCTGGCATTCTCCTCGACTCAAAGCCTACCTCGGGTCATCCTTGTCGAGGATTTATATAGACCCACAGAGATAAACGAGGTGGCAGCTCATGTTCACCAAATCCGGGTAGGACCTAGTTGGATGGATCCCATAATATCATTCTTAAAAGAAGATACTTTGCCATCGGATAAACTAGAAGCTGAGAAAATATGGCGAAAAGCGCCCCGATTTTGGCTATCAGAGGATCAGAAGCTGTATAAGTGCTCTTTCTCTGGACCATTCCTATTGCGCGTTCATCTTGAAACATCAGAGCTACTCCTTGAAGAGTTACATGAGGGAATTTGCGAAAGTCACACAGGAGGAAGATCTTTATCTCATAGAGCTATCACGCAAGGCTATTGGTGACTGAACATGCAGAAAGAAGCACAAGAGTATGTAAAGAAGTGTGATCAATGCCAAAGATTCACACCTAATATACACCAACTGGGGGGAGTCCTTAATCCCCTATCTAGTCCTTGGCCTTTTGCACAGTGAGGTTTGGATATTGTTGGTCCCTTTCCCAAAGTAACAGGTAACAAGAAATATTTGCTAGTCGGCACAGACTATTTCACCAAGTGGGTTGAAGCTAAACCTTTGGCGAACATCAGAGATGTGGACGCTAAGAAATTTGTCTGGAAAAACATTGTCACTCAATTCGGGGTCCCTCACTCCCTCATCTCGAACAATGGCCTTCAGTTTGACAGCAAATCGTTTAGACTATATTGTAGTGAATTGGGAATTACAAACAGATATTCTACCCCAGCCTATCCTCGAAGAAATGGATAAGTCGAAGCTATTAATAAGGTCATAGTTAATGGAATCAAGAAAAGGCTAGATGATGCGAAAGGAAAATGGGTGGAAGAACTACCACACGTCTTGTGGACATATAGAACCACGCCTCGCAGATCAACAGGGGAAACTCCCTTTTCAATGACTTATGGAGCCGAAGCTGTTATTCCCCTAGAGACAGGCTTCCTGACATTAAAGACCAGCTCGTTCAGTCCGAATAGTAATGATAACTTGCTAGGAAGGGGCTTAGATCTTATCGAAGAAAGAAGAGAAAATGCAATGGTTCAGCTGGCATACTATCAACACAAACTCAAGCAAGGCTATGACGCCAAAGTAAAGTTTAGGCCACTAGAGCCTGGTGACTTGGTATTAAGGAAGGTCCTGGGTACTGCAAAGAACCCAACATGGGGGAAACTAGGACCCAATTGGGAAGGACCGTATCGCATCACATCTGTGGCTGGTATAGAAGCCTATTTCCTTGAAGACTTAGATAAGCGTGTAATACCACGCCCTTGGAATGTAAACAATTTGAAGATGTATTATTATTAATAAAGATTTTCCTTTGTCAAATGAATTCTCCCATTGTATAAAAACATTGTATTTCATATTGCTCGAACTTTCCAAATATTAAATAGAACCTAAGTCCTGCATGGCTCCTTGGACCACTGGCTTGGGAGAAATTAATAACTTGTGGTAGATTTTTTAGTGTTAAACAGAACCTAAGTCCTGCATAGCTCCTCAGACCACTGGCTTGAGGGAAATTAATAACTTGTGGCAAATTTTTGAGTGTTAAACAGAACCTAAGTCCTGCATGGCTCCTCGAACCACTAGCTTGGGGGAAATTAATAACTTGTGGCAAATTTTTGAGTGTTAAACAGAACCTAAGTCCTGCATGGCTCCTCAGACCACTGGCTTGGGGGAAATTAATAACTTGTGGCAAATTTTTAAGTGTTAAACAAAACCTAAGTCCTGCATGGCTCCTCAGACCACTAGCTTGGGGGAAATTAATAACTTATGGCAAATTTCCAAATATTAAACAGAACCTAAGTCCTACATGGCTTCTCAGACCACTAGCTTGGGGGAAATTAATAACTTATGGCAAATTTCTAGATATTAAACAAAACCTAAGTCCTGCATGGCTCCTCGGAACACTAGCTTGGGGGAAATTAATAACTTATGGTAAATTTTTGAGTGTTAAACAAAACCTAAGTCCTGCATGGCTCCTCGGACAACTGGCTTAAGGGAAATTAATAACTTATGGAAATCTCTTAACTGTTAAACAGGATCTAAGTCCTGCATGGCTCCTCGGACCATTGGCTTAGAGGAAATCAATAGGTCATGGTAACTTTGCAAATATTTGACAGATCTTAAAACATGTCACATCTTACAAGCCAAATATTAGGATGGAAATTAATAGTTAAGGGCATGTTCTTGTATTTTAACTTGTATACACGAAATATCTACATATAACGCATGGTTGCTTGCCTTTATCACTCAAGTTTAAACTTATACTTTTATCTTATCTAGTACTTTTATCGTTGACACTTTATCCAATTATAAGTGATAGATGATTTTTGGATTTGATTGAGATTACAACAACATCAAAAATACAAGAGCAAAAAGAACAAAGGATGCCTAGAAGCATATTCTCATTAAACGATAAAATAAAATGTACATTGAACACACTGACATAATGTTTAAAAAAAAAAACAAAAAACAAAAAACAAAACAATCTTCTTTAAAACTGCTACAAAAACAAAGAAGATAAAATCCTAGGGCTATGCTTTCGTAGAAGGGTCCTCCTTTTGGCTTAACTGAGAGCAAAGAGCATCCTTGGCCTTGGGATCAATCTCCTGATTTCCGGCCTCTGCTTCCTTCATCTTTGCAACATCTTTGGCCTTGGCTGATGGCTTCTTCTCTTTGTCCTTGCCCTCTTCTCCCTCGACCACCCGGCCTTGATCACCAGCTTGGTTGGATTCCATTGGAGTTTTAAGAGGAGAGAGGACATCTGGAACAACTAAAGGTTGCCTAGAAGGCTCAGGAACAAGAGTAGGAGGAGAGGAGGCGGAAGGGATCTCCAAAATTTGAGGATGGTAATAAACACTCCCTGGCAGCCCCAGAGCAGAGTCAGGAAGGACTCCTGCAATGGTAAGGGCTTTGTCCCATGTTGTGTTACAATAGTCATGACATACCTCTGATAGCTTCTCAGCCAGCCTTATTTCAGTCTCCTCCACACCGAGCTGATAAGAAGCTTTCTTCTCAGCCTCGGTTGCCTCCTTGGCCAGCTGGAATTCTTCCTTTGCCTTCTTCAATTCAGCCTGTAGTTCTATGACCATCTGCTTCTGCGTGGCCAAGTCTATCTCAATTGAATGGATTTTTTGACGCTGCTCCTCAGCCTACCTTTCTGACACTTTCAGACCGGCCTCAACACTAGAGCATGCCTGGTCTGCCGATTTCAGCTTCTCGGACAGTTCCAGTTGCTCTTGTTTAACAGCCCCCAATGATTTCTCAACCTCTGCACGAGTGAAGGCCTCAGCTTCGGCACGATTATCGGCTTCACGGTACCACTCCTTGGCCACAAAAACTTGTTGAGTAATCTGCCCAAAAATTCACAAAGATAGAATAAATCAGTAACAAAAATACAATTTGGTATGCAAATTCATAAGTGGATGAGCAATTTACCATGGCAAGGTCCCTCTTTAGAGACAGGAAGAGGTCGTTTTGTTTGAAACGCCTGTAGCCGTCCATGTCCTTGGGAAGGAGTAGAGGCTAATCCAGGGCTTCAGCTATATGACCCGCTCGCCCCTTTTGAAATTCACGAATTGGTGCACCTCAAGGGATAGGAGCCCTATCTACTTCTAGCCGAGGGCTCCATATGCGTTGTGTTATATGCACATCAACCCGATACTGCTCTTCTCGACTTTCCACAGATTGGGAACTTCTACTCCTAGCCTCGGGAGCCATTTTTTGTTGCTTCGTCCCCTTCTGAGGGCCCATTTCGCCTTCCTCGAGCGTATCAACTGGCCTTTTCTTTTTCAGATCAAGGTTAGCCTTTAAGCCGAGGTCAAGGGGGATTTGTGGTGAAGGAAAAAGAGCGACTTAGGACGTATGGGCTGTTTTTGATGTGGACTCTTTATCCCTGGTGGCCATGAGATCCCTTAAGCTTCTATTGCCCTTGTTTAACGCCATACTATCTTCCTCTTCGTCCGAATCGTCTAGGCGTGCAAGTATCAAGTATGGGTTATGAACACCGAAGCTTCTGTCTGATTCACCCTCAGCGTCCGAAATGCAAATTAGAGGTGCTCTCGGACTTTGCTCTTCCTCGAAGTGAAACTTGTCTATCTCCACCTCTAGCGATAGACGAGATGAAGCCACCCCCTCTGCAGGTATTATTGCAACAATTGGAGGAGCTTACGGAAGTGGGAGTGCAACTGGGAGGGGATTCTGTGGAATTAGCCGCGGAACTGGAGGAAGATCCCTCCGAGCCAAAAATCCTGGCTTTGAAATGTCAATCCGGCCTAATCTTGGACTCCCAGCTTTTATAGCTTGGCCTACGTCTTGGAATGTACGGGACAAAGGTTCGTAGTCCAAGATTAAAGGAGCCACTCGTAACTGCCCGTCCTTGCTCACAAATATCTCTAACCTCAAGAGATAGTTGAGAGGTTGAACGTTAGTATGACTGAGCTTAGGAGAGACGTGATCGTTATCTGCAAAAATGTCCAAGAAGAAGATCAAGGTCAGGTTGACAAAAATCATCGCCGAGAAAGAATGAAGTAAAAATATATATGTATATGTTAATGCTGAAATGCTAAGTCCTTTTTCGAAGAAACTAGACCTAATGGTACCCTACCTGGATCTCCTGCCCGAGTTGGACAATGAAGACCGTTGGTCCACTCCCCTAAAGCAATCAGGTAGTCATCCTTCATACCCTTATTGGATTTGGGGAGACAGGATATCGGCCTTACGACCTCGGACAGGGACTTAAGATAGTATCCCACGCCGGAGAGTTGGCGGCATTCGTACATGTGGACCACATCATGCCACGTGAGCCCTAAACCTAACTACTCGTTCAGAACATCTGCGCTACCCAAAACCCTAAATAGGTTAGGAGCGCATTGGTGAGGGGTTAACCTATGGTTAAGCAAGTAATCCTTGGTTATTCTACCCATGGGAAGCGTCATTCCTCCCTCTATAAAAGCAATCATAGGAATGACAACTTAACCCATTTCCCTATCGATATGTACTTGGTCTAGAGAACAATATTCTAAGACTACCCCTAGTGGGATATGATATTTCTCTCTAAAACCCTCCATACCGGCCAATGAGTCTACTAGGTGCTTGAACCTACCCATCTAAACAAACAGAAAGGTCCAGAAGAGATGCCGAGAAGAAAAAGGAAAGTATAAGAAGATGAAGACTTATGAGAATACGTATAGTAGTCTTTGGGAATTTTAGAGATCTTTAGTAAAGCTCTTACTGGAAATATCTATGAAAACTTAGAAGTTAGAGAGGTTTGTGAGATGGTGTGCTGGGATTCTCTGAAGCTCTTGAAGGTTTTCTGAGGAAAAATAGAAAATGGTACCCCTCGGGGCCTTATATAATGGGAAAAGATGAGTGGGAATACTTCTGCTCAAAATACTAGGTGAAATGTCAACCGTCAGATTGGCAGATCACCGTTGGATATGAGGGACATAAAACCACCTAGAGTAATTAGTAACGCCTCGTGGACTGCAAAACGTTAGTAACATTAATGGGGCGTGTAAAACCATGTTCTCACACGTGTAAGTCAAAAGTCATTTGAATTTATCCTTTAAAAAAGGTCAAAACCCGCTTTCTCTCCTCGGATGGTAAGGAGAAATCGGAGTTTTGAGGGGCTATTGTGGGGGTAAGGGCCTAAAATAATATGTTGGGCCATGGGCCTGTCCTAGGACAATAAACTATCAAAGGAGATTGCCAGTACATAGTAAAGGCCCAGCATAGGGCCCCGTAGGTAAGAAGCACATGGAGGGATGCTCGAGGATGAAAATGCTCTCAGACATGGCTAGCATACCTCAAATTTACATCCTAACAGCTAGAGGAACCTTCCAAGAAGCTCAAAAGAGGAGGTATTGTCCTATGGATTTGAAAGGAAGGTGGGAAAGTCCAAAAGATCTAAGGAAAACCTGCTGCCACCGCATTAAATGCATTGTAACCACTTTCTTGACTGCATTTATGTGGAGAAAACATCAGAACAATGATACTTTGGTTACTACAACTCACAAAGAACCAGAAGAGGTGGCTGATGGGACAAACACTCATGTGAAGTATCAAATGAACGACAAGTGTAAGGTTAAGATGATCTAAAAAGAGCTATACAATATAAAGAATCCTTTATGAAAAGGGGGGTGGAAAAAATCATAGAAAAAGAGGAGAAGAAGCTTATCAACAATGGCATATGAAAAAGATAGAGTAATATAAAAATAAAACTCCTCGAATTGAGAATCTTTTCCCATTTGTTTCAGTAGTTTCATTAAAACTGTCTTTGAACTTGTGATGACAGTAGCCCGAATTCACTAAAACCCAATTTTCCAACCCACTCTCTACAAATTTATTGTCTTGAGCTCATTAGGTCAGTGCACTATCAGTTTGGACCACAAACTGAGTACGCACAAGACTAATTTGATATATTAAATATAAAAATTGATGAATAATATTAACTAAACTAAGGTTAATTTCATATAGAGGATTAAATATCATATTTGAAGCATAAATTTTAACCCAAAAAAAACTAAAAATATATATTTTTTTTAAAGAAACTTACTTCAATTTGGATACATAACTATGCATGGTTAACTAAAGTTGTAATCTAAATTTTAATTTTATATTCTTTTCAAGAGGAAAAGATAGATAGATATTATTTGGTGTGTAGCTTTGTAGGTGATTAGTTTACAAAAATTAAAGTCTCAAACTATTAAGGTAGATTAGTCATCATTGATGATCTAACACATTTGCAACATTTTTTTTTTTTTTGGGAAACATTTTAGGGTTTCAATTGGGTTAAATTTCTATTGGTCTCCTACAAAATGTTAGATATGAAAAAGAAAATTACTAAGGATACTAAAAAATGTTCACAATATAATGTGATAATGACTGTGATTGATGAATTTGAACAACCTAATTAATAAGTGCTTGAATTACTTTTTTAAGTAATTGGTGACATGTTAGTTTGTAAGTTTATAATAAAATTTATAGTATTTTTAGCATCACTCATTTAAAAATAAAGTGCTCAATCATTCAAAAATTTGTATATTTTTGTAAAAAATTTACAAGGGAGAAAAGGAACTCTATTATGCTGCCACGTACACACTAGACCCTAATATTCTGCTACTTAGTGACTCATAAATTTTGAGTGAAATATGGTTAGTTGAGGTGTAACGAGAGTTTTTAACGCAAGACTTGATGAAGAGGTTTTATATAGCTTTGGAATTGGGACATCCATATGGCCCAAATTTGAATAGGATTGGAAGCTATTCCACGAATTTAGCAGCACACATAGTTCCGTTTGAGTGAAAGTGGTCAACACGTGATTTTTTCATGGATTCTCAAATTTTGCAAGTAGCGTAATTATATTTAGCAAAATTCATTAAAAAGCCAAAATATGGCTGATATTACTCTCCAAACCACACTCCCTTAAATCCCGATTAAGATTGCATGAACTAATTGCGCCATATAGAAAAGAACAAATATTGCAAAATATGTGTCTAGTCCCAGAAATAATTGGGCTTCACTTGCGCTAAGCTTGTAGAATTTTTTGTCAAAATGGTCATCAACAAATATATTTAGATATATGGATCCAGACATATATCCTATTCCATAACCCTCTATTTTTTTTACTACTCAATACTCATTGGGTTATTCTACATCTAATAGAATTTATTTAGTAGGGGCAAAGCTATTTGGTTTTTCAATTATGGGTTAATTTTAATTTAATCCTTAAAACATTAATTATATTAATCTAACTCCTAAAATTTAGACAATGATTCAATTTTAGTTTACCCAAAACAAATATCATATTTTATTAAAAAAATTCGAGCATTATGCAGATCATTGCAAACTAATTCATTTATGAACCTTGAATACTATAAGAATACCATAAATTTTGTGATTTAATATTGCATGTTTATTGGGGAAGGGAAAAAAAAAGAAAAAAAATTATGAAAATTTTGTGGCTATATTTTTAAATGAATTGTCGGTAATGTGTAGTGAAAAGTGATGCATGCGATTTGTGGCTATATTTTTTATTTTTTTATTTATAGTTCTAATTTGTGAGCCTATTTCTTCTAATCACTTGTCGGCAATAGTTAGCATAACACTTTTGGTGGAACTCTAGGCTTTTAAAGTTGAGTTCACTACAAAAAAAGAGGGCTATAGCCGCGTTTAAAAAACGCAGCTATAGCCAATACAAAACGCAGCTATAGGCTATAGTTGCGTTTTTATAACCACATTTCCAAACACAGCCTATACTGTGCGGCTATAGCCCCCTGCGGGGACCTAGAGCTGTGTTTCTAAAAACGCGGCTCTAGATCGTATTTCTAACTGTGTTCTTTTAGCCCTAGAGCCACGTTTAATAATACGTTATAGAACCTATATTAAATTTGTGGGCTTGCAAAGTAAAAGAAACAGAAAAAAATTCAAATTTCAATCCATTTTCACAATTATATGATGTGAATGTGATTCACTATTAGTAGTAGAAAAAAAAAAAAAAAAAAAAAAGGACAAGAAATTAATCACAATTTGCCACATAAGATAAATGTAAAAATGAGTGTGGAATTACTTGTGATCCTAAAATTACTCAAAGAAACATGCATATCTTAGTAAAATTGAAACAATTCTTATATAGACACACACTTGCCTACACACTTTGACACAAAATTGTAGATGGGCCTTTGTGCAAGTATTAGTAAAGAAATACAATACAAAAAATAGGTTAATAGTACGCGCATGCTAGTACAGTTGTACTAGAACGTTGAATCTAGTTTAGATAAGACAATGGGTTTGAACCCTTGGGATCATAATATATCCTAACAATTGTATCTTCATCTTGCAAGGCTACTTTCCCTTCATCCCTTGGCAGCTAGTTTTTCTTCTAATACAACTCATACACCGTTCATATGGATTAACTTGCATGTGTCTATGCCTTCACAATATTCACAACCCTTTTTTTTTGTAGAAAATTGGTATCACATATTGATATTTAAAAGGGATAATCCAAGGTAACATCTCTTGATTTTATATGATGTGAGGAGCAATGAATGTTTGTGGCTGTATCTTTCTTCACTATATCTCCACAAGCGGCTATATGGGTATTACATAATGAAAGCTTGGATTTGTGCAAAAACACAAGAACCATTATCACTATCCTAAGCCATATTCATCAATTATCAACAATAAAAGGAAAACTTAAAGAGTAGGGAAGAGAGATGCAAATACAAGATAATATCAAGACATGTTATTGAAGAGGAAATTGAAAAACTCAGCAAAAAACATCTCCACAACCCTCCAAGTCGAAATCGATCCACTAGAGAATAAAGTTGGAGTACACGAATAAAAAAAGACCCTCCAAGTCTAGTCTACCCAATGTACGTACTTGAGCCCTCCAAGCTCCTACAACCAATAGACTTCTCGAAGTCTTGTCTTCTCTAACTTTTTGGATCCCGCAATACACCCGATTACATCTGCCAAGTCTCACCAGTTTCTTTTGGAAAATTCCCAAAGCATCCTAAGCTCCAAAACATTCTCTACACTCTGAAAATGTGTGGGTTGTGTTTGGGTACAAATCTCCTCTCAAGGTATGACAATGGGAGAGGGAAGGAGAAGAGGCTAGAATAATTTCTCACTAAGGATGAGTAGCACTTTCTCTAAAAGATGGTTGTGTTGTGTTGTAGAATACCTATCTAGGGTTTTTATCTTTGAATGATATCTCTTACTTTTGTGGGTAATGAGGGTATATATAGTATGGGTGAAGGATAAGGAAGTCACTTAAAATCCTCTAGGCAAAGAGTTTCGCGGGTACCTCGTGAGTTGGCCCTATTCGTGAGACAGTCATGAAATTAACAACCTAGCATGACTCTTCAACTTCCAGCATGTGCTTCTTACGTGGCCTTTTTACGAATTCCTTTCCTCACGAACTTCTTGTGAGTTAGTCATGAAACTGCACCGATTCTTCAATTCATGCTCGATTCTTCACCAACTTAATACTAAACCAATACAATAAAATCCCACAAAATACAATGAACAAAATTAATGTAATTACAACATTTTTTGTCATGGAATAAAGCCAACATAAAATATAGTTGTAAATTACAACTTTACACATAAATTTTAGTGTATTATCTTCGATTGCTTTATGTTCTGGTGGCGGAGTTAGGAATTTTTGCTTGGGGGGGCCAAGCTAATTATAATAAAGCTCTCTTGTCTAACCCTTAACTATATAAAGTTGTATCATACATTCTTTCATAGTTCCAAATTAGTAATAATTAATTTTTTTAGCGATCTTTTATGTTATTAAAATTTTCTCAGAAATTATTATTAATACTTTGAAAACATAAATATTAAATTTTAATCTAAGTATATATCTTTTTTATTTTTTTTATTAAAGAGTATAGTGTATATTATCAAACAATTTATGTCAATATCTTTATTGTTTACACATTAAACTATTGTGAAATATAAATAAAATTTTTCTATTACTAAAACATTTGCTACAACTTGATGAAGTAGTTGACAATAAGTGATAAATCATTACTTTTACATGAACTAACTACATTTTTTCTAGTACTCACAACCAATAAATTTAAAGATGTAACAAAAACTATGACACAAAAATTGTATCCCAAGACTTTTAATATTATTATATATATACGAAACCACTATTATCATATTAGAATATAAAATAAAATAGAATAAAATAAAATAATCTAAGTTACTAGTGCAATCAAGCTGTAAACAATCAGATGCTTTTAATCAAAGAAAAGAAGATGTTGGAAACTACCAGAGTGTAAAAGTAAAACATATAACACAAACACATAGAAGAAATACCAAAGGAGCCCAACGGAGGCTAGATTCGCATCCTCATTTGCAAATTGCCTGTCGTTGACTGGAGCTCATTGGATTGCAAGGAACATCGGCAGAATTGAGCTAACGATAAGGGTTTTTTTTTTTTTTTTTTCTCTCTAGTACACAGCAGCTATGAGAGGTATGTAAGGATTTTCTTATGTGTATTTGGAAATTTTTAAAGTTCTCTCTTTGTTTGTTTTGGAGAGGTTGTGGGCTAAAAATGTGGGTCAAATTGCATTTTTTCGGAAACAATTTTCAAAATTTTCATGTGTTTTTTCTAAATCAGTTTTAAAATTTGAAATTTAGGAGTAATAATCTAGTATTTATTTGGGAGGAGGGAATGGAATGGAATGGAATGGAATAAAAGGAATATTTTTAGAATATTATTCCCTCCTCTTGTTTGGGAGTTTTAACAGAGGGAATGGAAAGTCCACTCCCTTGTTTGGGAGTTTAAGTAGGAGGGAATGGAATGGTTAGGAGGGAAGGCTCATTCCTTCCTTTTCCCTCCAAACTTTAAATTTTTGTTCCCCTCAAAATTAGGAGGAATGAGAGGGAATGAATTTAGGTTTAATGAAATTTTTGTTAAAACCCCTAAATACCCCTTTAATATCAGCCATTCTTTTCTCAATCAGCTGTAAGAAAAAAAACATAGCTACACGTTATTGCCTATTTGCTACAAAAGTGAAGCTATTGCTGTTTCATGAGACACCATTGAAGCTACTGCTATTCATCAATATAGTTACACGTTATTCTCTGCTGCAAGTTTTGTTTACTGCTCATAAGTAAGTCTTTCTTTTTATTATGTTTCTACAGGTTCTGTTATGTTTGACTCCTATTTCATGCCTTGTCATATATTTTCTATCTTTGTTTCTTGAACAATTATCATTGCTTCTACGGGTTATATTGCTTTGGCAAGGAGAGTTCTACACGTTATCTAATTTTGTTCTCTAGTTGCATACTTCATAATTATGACAAGGTTGTTCTACACATTAAAGAATGTGGTGTGGATTTGTGTGAGGAACTAGTTTTATATATTTTGGGCTGAAATACATTGATGTCTTGGGATTGTGGATTGAGATTGATTCATTAAAAAAAAAAAATATCAAAACCAAAACCAAAAAAGAAAAGAGAGAAAGAGAGTGTTGGGATTTAGTTTGAGTTGAGCGTGTAAGGTTTGTTTATAAGCATTGGTAGTGTTTATAAATCATGTCATTAATATTGCAATGGGATGAATATGGCCACGTTGAAATGGTTCTTACTAATTCATATACTTATTGTACTGTTATTTTTAAGTTATCTATTAAAAAACTAAAACAGTTTTTTGTATATAAGATAACATATACATAAAAAATGACTCACTACACTTGATCTTTCACAATAATTGAAATTGATTTTTCTCATACCACTACATTTCTTAAGTCTTTTTTTATTATTAAAACAATCTTCTACCAAACCAAGTTTAAAATTTTCTCACCACTTCAGCTCAAAGCAGTAGGTCCGTAGCCATTGGCCCAACGAGTCATTATACAACTTTTCAAATATGTTGTTATATTTTTTACACTTTTTCATGCAGCTTTGGGCGTATTGGACTTAGATCCAATATCAAAGACTGAAGCCTACATATTTTTGATGGAAAATCCAACATATAAAGAAATGTTCTTTGGTTGCCCAGATCATGAGCGCAAATGTGTCTTATTGACACTAATGTCAAGGCCTAAAAATTAAAAAAGTGTAGGATTTTTTGGCCAACCTTAGTTTTGAAATGGATTATGTTATTTTGTTTTGTTTTGGCAAGACTCATTATCGGAGTTTTTTTTTTTTTTAAGATATTTGTTTGCATTGTTAGACAATATTATTTTGTTGAGAATAAATATGTGATGCGTGAATTGCTTTACAACAGAAAAATATGCATAACTTGTTTTTTAGCTACAATAAAATTTTATTTTTTCCTTTAAAGAAATTGGGAGATGGAGATGTATTAAATTATCAAATCCATTGTAAAGCACACCAGCCAAAAAAGATCCAATCTAAAACTAGCAGCCCCTAAAAAAAATTTGCAAATTGAAATTAAGAAATTGTACTATTGTCAATTTTTCATGCCATTATCTTTATCTGTTAAATTATTGATTAGCGTGATGCAATCTATTCACCTTGACAAAACTATATTGTAATTCAATAATCTAACACAGACCCAATTGTGGCTAACTAGTTTCACATCATCCACTAAATACTAAACATTTCAAAGCCATTATAAGTTCTCATTGATTATTTTTTATGTTCTTTAAAATGAGGGGTATAATAGTAATGTTATTATAAAATGATTTCATTCCATTCCTTCCAATGTCACTTCCAAACGGTGCTACTTACTTTCCATTCAATTCCATTCCATTCTATTCCTTTATTTTATAACATCCAAACAAGATTTTTAAATTCCATTCCATTCCATTCCTTTCCCTACTAAATCCATTCCATTCCATTCTATTCCATTCCATTCCTTTAATGATCATTCCATTCCATTCTATTCTATTCCTTTATAAACTCCCAAACGGACCCTTATCATTTTTTTGGCCACTATTAATGGAAATTTTCAAAATTCATGGCCCCCCCTGGCCCCTCCCTAGCTCCGCCCAGTTCACATTCAAATGCAGAAGCAAGGTTGTGGATCTCTGTCCGTGTTTCAGCAAATGGAAGGCATTCCCAAAAGCTTAAACCATTATGAAGTGAAACGATCGACAATGTATCAAGTTCACAAGCGCACTAAAGATATAAAATTGTGGTCATATTACATCTTAAACTCTATTGCTTATTAAGTGTGATTTCAAATTAAAGCTTAGACTTTCAGAAGTTTCAATCTTTTTTATTTTTTGTCAGTGCATTGGAAAGATGTTAATAGACTAAATGTTAATATGAACAAATGTCATTAAATGTTAATGAATAATTTTTTTTCAGTGTAATACAAGGTGTAGTCTGCATGCTAATACAGTCGTATTAGAATACTGAATCAAGACATGCAAGACATGAATACAGTGGTAATATATATATATATATATATATATATATATATATCTTAACAATCGTATCTTTATTTTGCAAGCTAGACTACTTTCCCATAGTCATCTTTGGTTTAGCTCTTAATCCAATTTTGTGTCTTTGTGCTGTGTTTGCCAGTTTATTTATTTCCTTCTCAAAGTTTAGCAAGACATGACTTAAAAACCTCCAATATTACTCGTACACTAATTACTCTGTGTTTTTTCCTCCATCTACAAAATGATGGCAAATCAAGGATGTGGAAAATAAGAGCAACTTAGTGTTGAAATAAGGAAGGAGCTTGATAAATTGGAAACAAGGAATAGAACTTGGAGGCGATTCTATATGATCCCCTGCCACATGAGGTTAGTTTGGAAATATATACATGTATACATACATATATAGATATATAGATAGAATATAATGAATGTTCAAATTTTGTTTGTGTAAAATATGTGTGTGATATTTTGTAACGAGTGTCCAATGAACAATACTTATAACAATGCTCTTTAGTTAATAAGTAAATCCTCTGTTTTATTAAAATATATATATATACACACACAAAGACTTATGTAAATATGTTTAATTTTCCAATGCAAAAAGGCATATGTAAATATGCAAGTTGAAATACTGCATACAAGTTAATGAAATTACATATTTTTGCCATAAAAAATGAAATTACGTATTTTATGGAACCTTTTACTCACCAAGTTTTTTGTACTCATTTGCCACCAAAACTGCACATGCATTCACTATTGGCTAACGTATTGAGATAAAGAGGCTTTTCTTACAATAACCAAACTTTAATTTAATAGTTTTGAGGTCGGTTATGAATTCATAAGGATCTAATCAAAGACCGATCATATATATTCTTTTTAGTTATTCTATAAGTTTCTTAATTTTATTACTTTATTTATTTTACTACAATAATTTATACTACTCTTACTAAAGTTATTTTTATGTCTTCCTCTATTTTTGAAAATTTGGGAAAAAGAGGCTTTTGTTGCTGGTAGAAGATTTTGATAAATGATTACTAGGTGGATAACCATGGAGAATATGTACTGGGGCACGAAGTATGACCCACCAAGTTACCATAATAACAAGAGGGATACTTCGGTTATTTTGGTTTGTTTGATCCACTTCGGTAATGTTTTGGGAGGAAAGCTTTGTGTAGAAAGAGGAGTTGTTTTATTGACAATTATGTTATATTCTCAACATAATGTTGATAGGTTATTGATAAAATTACATGTTTCTTATGTTATTAAAGTTTTATATATATATATATATATATATATATATATATATATATATATATATATATATATATATATATATTCTAATATAAGTGATAGATTTACTTATATCTACTTCCTTTTTAGGTAATTCAAGATATATAGAAGATGAATCATTTGTAAGAAGTACTAGAAACAAATTCCAACCATACGTTATATTATTCAAAAAATATATCACATTATATAAAAATTGAATATAAGCAAAATGCATTACGTTTCCCAAAAAAAAAAACAAAACAAAAAAAACCAAAAACTTACCTATTTTAAACACTTTTAAATAACAAATATAGTGACGGTTTGGATACAAGTCTGCGTTTCCCCCTTCTTTTTTTTCTTCTTTTTTTTTGCTTCGGCTGCAATTGTTGACCAAGTCAGCAGTGAATAGTGCATCCATGCACTATTCATGATCCCACAAACTTCACTTTTCAACAACTTTTTCATTAAAAATGGATCTCACGGCATTATTCACACATTTAAAAATTATTCTACTACAGTGTTTTTAGTTTTCAGTTTCAGCAAAATAAGTTATATCCAAACGAACCTATAGAAAGTCTAATATATTGAATCAATTATACTTCATTAGAAAATAATCACATCATTTTAAAAATAGTTTGAGACTAATGCTTATAAGTCTCATTTACTATTTTTCATTTTTTACTAAATAAATTGTTAAATTTTTCCAAGCATTGTGTAAGTTAGCGACTAGTTTATTTAAAATTGCTTGGCTAAACAACAACAAAATTGAATTCATTCATCTCTTTTCTCTAGAGTGCGAAAGAAAGAATATGTGAGGTAACTTTTATAAAGCATGATGAAAAGAAAGCAATGCACATGGATAAAGGCAATAGCACAGAAATTCAATTTGCACTTACATATAATTATATAGAAAAAAAGTGGTAAATTTAGGAAATTAAGCACATACGATGAAACAAGATAACTAAACAATTTATGGCACTTGAAATACCAATAACAAAGCTATAGAGCTAAATCACACAATTCATCTAGTATACTTAAGAGCATATAAACATATGGTTAACCTTATACTTAATTCATATGGTACACTAAGATTATAACATGAAGTTTGTCACGCAGTTGAAAATCTATAAATACCATACATTATCATCAATCGGAAAGAAAGTTACTTCATATTCTAATTCATAATCCCACATTTGCATTAAGAAAAACATTACTAAGACAATCAATCCTGTGCTCCAATTGCCATTCAACTTTGCAATAATCCCTCAGTGTCACACCCTTGAGTCGTCCTTTCGGTTGCAGATGTGCTCCTTCCTTTGCTTGTACAAGCGAACTGGATTTGGTCGGCAGTCATCGCTCCAGGGGCATTATAATACAATGGCTGAGGCATTTTGGACGGAAGGGAAGGCAATGGTGCTTCATCATTAAGAACCTTAATTGCTTGCCTTATAGAAGGTCTTAAAGTATGATCTGGAATAGCACACCATAGCCCAATAATCATCAAACATTTCATCTCGTCCATGTCATAATCCCCATTTAGCGTCTCATCCACCGCTTCTAAAAGCCTTCCCTCTCCATATAACTCCCACACCCAATTGAGTAAACTAATCTTTGATTCTTCTTCCTTTGGCTCCACTACTTTCCTCCCACATGCAATCTCTAATACCACTATCCCAAAACTAAAAACATCTGATTCCTTACTGAACTTGCTTGTAATAAGACACTCTGGAGCAATGTAGCCCATGGTTCCGGCCAAATTTGTTGTTTGTGAACCAAGTCCATGGTCCACAAACCTCGCTAGACCGAAGTCACCAAGTTTTGCATTGAAGTTTGAATCTAACATCACATTGCTTGATTTGATATCTCTATGCACTACACATTGCTCCCATTCCTCATGGAGATAGAGTAATCCAGATGCTATTCCGTGAACAATTTTGGACCTCTTTGGCCACAAGAGATGACTTTTCTTGCCAAATAAATGCGAATCTAGACTTCCATTGGGCATGTACTCATAAACCACTACAAACTCCTGTTCGTGGCTCCAACCAACGAGTTGAACCAAATTGCGGTGTCTCAAACGACTTACAGTTTTCACCTCAGAAATGTACTCCCTTTTTCCCTGTTTAGAGTTGCTTGATATCTTCTTCACTGCAACTTCCATGTTCATTTTTGCCAAGAAACCTTTGTAGAGGCCTCCAAAACCTCCTTGCCCTAGCTTCCCTTCCTCTGAAAAGTTATTAGTTGCCACAACTAAGTCCTTGTAGGCAAACATTTTTGGTCCAGTTCCTTCTATCAGATCTTCATCTTCTTCTACTTCTTTTCTTTTGGAATTTCTCCACAAAATGTAAGTGCCAAAACTTATCCCAGCAACCAAAAGCACCAGTCCTGTTATTAATCCTACCAACCACATCTTAGAGTTCCCTTTCCCTCCATTTTGGGTTGAACCCAGATCCAAAGTTGAATTGAAATCCCAACTTCTGATCGCTTGGACTGGGACTCCATTTACAGTTGCCGCAGAGAAGCCCATCATCACTTTTTCTGGGAGAACATCTCTCAACTTTACATTACAATTAAGATTCAAGGGTTCGTATGGAGGATTCAAGTGTTTCAAAAATACACTGAGAATCTCGGAGGTTCCATCATAGGAGACTGTTGCCATCAAAACGTTTTTCCCATCATAGGATCCTGTTCCCGTCATATTCCAAGCATTTTTCACCTTGGAGACAATGGAGTTCACATCAATACCAACATGGTCACGACGACCATCAACCCAAATTGAATCTGGCCAGGTATCAAACTCCACCGCTACCATCTTGCTTGATGATTTGCCCTCAGTTGTGCTATTGAAGAGACCCATCCAACCTCCTGTGGAATCCGTAGGAGCATCGACGGAATCTTCTGAAGTGATAAAGAACGCAATTCCACTACCAGTGCCTGATAAATCCTCATAACGAGTTCTGAGTACGAACTCAAAAGTAGTTGTAAAATTTGTTGTGACATTTGCAACGGGATCCCACAGTGGGATGGGTTTGTAATAGTATGCTCGGCCTATGGCTTGACCTGGCTTGACCTGGCTTGTTATTCACGTTATCGGTGAGTCGTATTGATGGGTGCTCATCAACTTGAGCTTTCGTGGCTGTACCAGAAACTTTGATTTTGTTATCATTGGGTAAGAATTCCGGGAAGGAAAAGCTTATCATGGAGGTGGTGTAAGGGAAGCAACAAAAGAAGAAGACACAAAGGAAGGGAAGAGAATATAAGGATTGAGAATCCATGCGGTGAATCAGTGAGGAAGAGGCAGGTCCGATCAACAAATGAGGAAAAGGAAGATTGCTATAATAATTGTGATTGGAGGTATTATATATAGGAAAAAGCTCAACGTGCATGGTACGGTTTAAATAATTTGAAATTTTCATTGTTATTTTAAATCATCTATATAATTTTAACAAGTATATCAAATTTCTTCGAACTTTATTTATTTTATAATCCAAAAACTCATTTTTAATGCGGATTTTAAATTATAAAAACTTGAATTTCAAATATTTGATTGATAAAATAATTATTAATATTTAATCTTGAAATTTTTACAAGCATAAAAAACATATAAAAATAATGTAATTCAGTAATATTTATCAAAAATCTACCTCTAATAAAACAATATTGAATAGTATAATATTCTTAGAGTTACACAAATATTGTTTTTTTTTTTTCCCTTCTGTTAAAGATTATTTTTTATTATTAGGCTAAAACTCTGATCAATTTTGTTGCTCCGACGTGCCTGACTATAATTTTGTTGCTCTAGCGTGCTTGACTAGTTCGTGGACCTTTTACTTGATTCATAATAGTTCTGTTGCTCTGGCGTGCTTGACTAGTTCGTGGACCTTTTACTTGATTCATAATAGTTCTTTAAATCTCTTTTTTATTTATTTAATTTTTTTTGTATGTGAACACGAACCCACTGACTTAGCCAATTTGTTAAGTCAAGTCCTATCCCACTTAATTTTTTCCCCTTTTTTGGGATAAAGAGATACTTAAAAAATAAAATAATAATAAAAAAGAAACTGGGAGATACTTATTTTAAATCACTTCGAAAATCTGTCCTTCCCTCTATTTCCTCTCTCTCTTTTGCTCTTCTCTCCCCTTTCCAAAAATGATTAGGTATTTTGGGAATACATTGACATTGTGCTCTCTTCACTCACATTCATGTGAACTCCATTATGAATTTAATTTGTAAATCCCATAATAAATGTGAAAAGAGAGAGTATCATGTCGCTGTGCTCCTAGAATATCTAAGAATCACTTCTAAAAATCTACATTTTTCCTTTTTTTTTCTACTTCTTGGTGGGGTCTTACCAAAAATTCTAAAACTGCATATTTAGCCACAAGGCCCACAACTATTTCACGTTGTTTTTTTTTTTTTTTAGGAACTATATTACGTGTTTTTTTTTTTTAGAAAGAGTTTCAACCTATGACGTCTGCTTTTAATAATACTCTTTATTATCAGACCAATACACCAATCAGCTTTTTTTAAAAAAAACTGCATAATTAGCCACAAGGCTCACAACTATTTCACTTTTTTTTTTTTTTTTTATAGGAACTATATTACGTTTTTTTTTTTTTTTTTAAGAGAGAGTTTCAACCTATGACGTCCACTCTTAATAATACTCTTTATTATCAGACCAAGACACCAATCGGCTTTTGGTATAAGCGGGAATTGAACTCCAGAACTCTTATTCAATTATTAAAGACTTTACGAGTTGAGCTAACTGGAATCCACAACTATATTATGTGTTGATCGGGAGTATTGGAGGAAAGTGGTTAGTAAGTGTGAAAATGACAAACAATTCATCATAGGCAAAGAGTTACAACAAAAATACTGAGACCGTGCAGGATTTTTCCAATTTTGGCTTGAGCAAATTTCTTTCTTGTCTTTTTTATTTTTACACATCTTTGACTTGTTTAATGCTTCAAAAAATATGCCTCAATTGATCTTATCTCTTGAATTCTCTTGGTTGCGGGTCTGGCTCTATGATATAAACAAATGATGCAGTCGCCTAAGACCCCAAGTAGAAAACGAAGGTGAGGAAATCCTGACCATATATGTAAAAGAGAATGTGAAAGATGGGAAATAATTTAACTTTAAGAAAGAGAAAAGATGGTCCGGCCCTAAATGTGGGCTATGCCAGTGTCTTATTCTTAAGCAAAGCAGCCATATTGTAGAGACAGATGCAAGAGACAGGAAAGCAGTCCCTTTTTGACCCAATGCTACGGGGAAAAAAATTTGAATTGAAGAAAACAAGAAATGGGACTTACACACAAGTATAATAAGATCACCACATACCACCTACAAAAATCCAATGGGATACAAAAAGATCACTACCAAAAAGAAATCACCCAAGATACAAGGTTCAACACACTCACCACTCAATGGAATCTACACAAAGTGATACAAAGTATAAAACAAGTATTTCTGAATAATCATTCTCTAATTCCTCATTCTAATTATATTAACATCTATTCATAGTGTTTAGAATAACCTTCTTTCTGTAGGCGCAAGAATTAGGTTAATCGGACATCTAGGCAAAGAGTTACAACAAAAATACTGAGACAGTGAAGGATTTTTTCCAATTTTGGCTTGAACAAATTTCTTTCTTGTCTTTCTTACTTTTACACATCTTTGACTTGTTTAATGCTTCAAAAAATATGCCTCAATTGATCTTATCCCTTGAATTCTCTTCGTTGTAGGGCTGGCTCTATGATATAAACAAATGATGCGGTTGCCTAAGACTCCCAAGTAGAAAAAGACCTCTAAATTTTAACCAATAGAGTTATTTCTTTAATTGTAATGGTATCAATTAAATCCAAATATTAGCCAAAAATAAAATAATATTTTTTATCAAATGAAAATCAAGAGAGAGAGAGAGAGAGAAATACATCGCCTAAAACCCTCAAATGCATCAAGCCGGCCTTATTTAATTGTATGTTTCGATCAGTTTTAATATCTTACAAGAGAAAAGAGAAAGAAAAAAAAAAAAAACATGTAATGAGTATATTTTAGAGAAAACTTTTAACCCACATATTTACATGTAATTGCAAGAATAAATACAAATAGATATGATAATGCCTAACAAAATTAAGACAATAGTGTAATTTCAAGCAATTATCAATAGTTGGTGAAGAAGGTACGTGTTGCATCTTCACATAATAGGCTAATGGAACTGATTAGTTGTATTTAAGGATCCAGAACAACTAGCATTAAATGTTGATTGCATCTAAAGCTTTGAAATGGGCAGTGTCGCTAGCTCCATCCCTCCCTTGTGAAGAAAGTATAATAGAAGGGGACTCACAAGGATGCATCCAAGCAATCCAAAATAATGGTATTAACTTTCACCGGAGAGTTAAAAATGTATTAGCAAAAACTGTTTTTCTGGCTAGAGCAATCCCTAATTTCTCTTTTAGTTGTATATAAGTCCAAAATTAATTAAATGGAAGATGATAGATAACTGTTAGGTTAAAATGAATTGACCCCTTGCAAATTAATTAATTAAATCAATTTAACATGTAAAGCGTGGTTGCACAAACAAATCACCAATAATACTTAGTGCAGCGGAAAATAAATTTGACACAGGTGATTTATTTACAAATGGAGAAAACGACCAAGGCAAAACCCCATCAGGTGAACTTAAGGTCACCACTCCTAAGAATCCACTATTATCAATCACAAGCCGTTACAAATATAATAAATCTTACCAAACCCTTTGGCCTATCCTGAAATACCAATCTACAGTTGAGCTTGTATTGTAGCGGCAATCTCTCCATTCAATGCACAAATCCCAGTACGTGACTAACTCCACCAACTTGAAGAAGATGTTGGCTGCAAAGTTCTTCATTTCATCAACAATGAAGATCAAGAAGCTCCTTGGTCACTGACAGTTTTTAGACCCCTTAAACAATTGATTAAACCTAGGGAATTAGCCAAGTTGTTACTTAGTCCAATTAAACAAGTCTAGGTTATCACAATAATAAAGATCAAATCATGCAAAGCAGCGGAACATAAATAACACACGATATGATCACCTAGGAAACCAAACCGGTAAAAACCTGGGGAGGATTTGACCTAGCTATCCTCAAGGTAAACCTGAATCCACTATCTTGAAAGAATCGAAGTTCATACAAAAGGACTTACAAGCACCCCCACTCGACTTCCTAATGCTACCAACCAGCAGAACTTACTGACACGACCACGTGCAAGCTCCGAATCCACGGACTCCTTCTTTCTTGGATTCTCCACCAAATACAAGCACACCTGCTTGTGTTTTCTTTAAACTTCAATAGTAGCAACTGAATTGATCATCAAGGCATAGATAAATCTTCTCCTTGAAAACCCTAAGTTTGTGTAAAGGAAAGTTCCTCTAGATCTCACAAGAGATTTACACAAACCGCAAATATGAGCCACACTAAAACGTGGCTAGGGTTTACCTTTTATACTTAGGACAAATAAGAAACCCTAAAAACGTTTTAAAACAAATAGGGCTGAGTTGGACGAATCTGCAGAAAAGCTTTCTACCCGAGCTTCGATCAGTCGAGCCTATTGTCGATCGATCGAGCCAGGCCGAAAGGCATAAAGCCTCCTTGCTTTAACTCGATTCCAACTTTACATTGACACACAACTTTAAGCTAGCTTTAAACACTTCTAAACACATTGTTTTGATCATGGTTTGCCAACAATACACATTAGAGTTCTAAATACATAAAATCCTAAATTTTAGAACCTAACAAACTCCCCCTTTGGCAATCCGTGACAAAACACAACTTAGAAGCTCAAAGTTTACAAAATAAAAAGTCCTTTACAAAATAATGCTCATAAAACAAATTCAATCATAACTACTATCCATCAATTACAAGTATAGACAGCAGCTCAACTGAATCAACCTGTATATTTCCTGAAACACTAAACAAAAAGCATAACCGCATGTGTGGAAATAATACAAGTAAACAAAATAACTTCTTGATTTCAAACAACACACAAATAAAGACATATATCAATGAATAACTCATAAATATAAATCAATAAGCAGTTTGAAACAAGAAACAAATAAAGTACCAATCAAACATAAAACTCCCCCTAACAAGAATATCCCATCAAAAACAAGGTAAGAGCTAAAAAAGCATAAGTACAAGGTGAAGCACCTAGATACAATCTAAAACTCCACAAGCTCCAGCCAAAAACAAATAAACTCCCCCTGAAAAACAAAAAACTACAAAGTACAAAGAACTAACTCCAAAGTACTCCCCCTTTTTGTGACAGAATGACAAAGGGCAAACAAGCCATCCATCATCAAAAGGGAGGTGGTCTAAACTGCGCCAACTCCGCACGCAAGGCACGGATCTCATCAAGCACGTCCACCAAAATCTATCCTTGAGCCGCTTGAACGGTCAAGACATGATCCAACGTGCAACGAATGTTGGAACCATCCGAAGCAGTTGGTGGAGGAACATCAGCATCAGCAGCAGCACCTGAAGTCTCAGCAGCAGCAGTACCTGTAGAAGAGGGAGGAGGGGGAACACCACTAGATGACGCACCTCTAGGACGAGAAGGAGCAACTCTCAATTGAGCAGCCCTCTGACGAAGAATGGTGGCACCTATGGGAACAATCACATGAACAGGCTCACCAGACGGAAAACCATCTAGACCTAAGTAAAGCAAAATCCTATGTATGAAAATAGGATGAATCAGTGCATGCCCTACGGCAGAACTCCTATGAACCTCGTTCAAAGAACGAAGGAACAAGTGAGGAAAACTGATAGACGCTCCAGAAACAAAGGCGTACAAAAACACACATCGCTCTAAAGGGATGGTGTGGAAGTGAGAGATAGGCCACAAGGAATGACACGCAATCCGAAAGAGGAGATAGGCAGTCTCGGTAAGCTCAGCGGACGTGATCCAAGGATCAGAACCCCACTGGATAGATGACCCAGTGATGTAAGACATGACAACGTCTAATGAGGGTGACTTATCATAGGGATAGACAGCATCCCGAACAACCGGCACCCCAAGAGCCTCAGCCACTACCCGAGGGGTAATGGTGAACTCTACACCTCATATCCAACTCCGAACTGGGGTGTTGGAATCATAGATATGGCAAGAGAGATTCAAATAGAACTCTCCAATCAGAGCGGTCGGAGGAGGATGATCTATCTCTAAGAGAGACAACCAACCTCTAGACTCAAAATTGGCCCTAATGGCCGGATCAAGCGCATCTAACACAACAGCTCGCACAGACCAGATCTTACGCCTACAGTTCAAAGTGTCATAGGCTTCTCTACACTTATCATTCTTAAACAGCTCAACTCTAGTGGGAGACTCAGAGGAAGTGAAAGTGGTCCTATGAGCTCTAGTTTTCCTAGGCATGGTGCTAAGATAAGAATCAAAACACAGATCGAAAGAACAAAAAAACACAAAACCAGAACCAAGGGCAGACTGCAAATTAGCACAAAAACAAAATATAGAATAAAAATCTATATGATGCATGAACAAGTTTAAATGTCATGATGCATGTTTTAATGCAGTGAATTAAGTCCAAAAGGTTCAAATTACAAAATTGGCTTGAACATTAAGAGTTTTAACACAAAAAACCCAAATTTGAAAACCACTTGATCAATTTAAAAAATATTGATGAATTGATCATTACACATGATAGAATAACAAAAATAATGACCAAGTACATCAATTTGATAAGCCAATTTCATCAATTTAAGCCAATTTGACAAAATCCCCAATTCGGATCAAATTCAAAACCCTAGAATTTTCAATTTTTCAAAAACCACAAAATTGATCAAATTAAACTATAGGGAACATCATTATAGCATTATAGCACAAAAACCCATTGATCAATTTCACAAGAATAGGTTCGAATCATCAAAAACCCCAATATAATGAAAGTTCCGAACATACCCATGATAATGCATGAAAAATGCATGAAATCAAGAAATAAACTTGAAAAAGAAGGGCAAAAGGGACTTACCGGCCTCCAAGGACAAAAACCTTGCAAAAATCTCGAAGGAAAACGACAAAAATTGGATGGTGGAGCCTAGAGCCAACGCGGAGAGAGAGAAAAGAAGAGAACTATTTGAAAAGTACCTTTGAAAAAGTCCAAATCTGTCTTTTTTTAAAAAGCTGATTCACGAGTTTCGATCGGTTGAAAATCATCCTCAATCGGTTGAAACAGACAGAGACTCCCTCTCTTCAAATTTTAAAAATTTCGATCGGTCAAAAAACAGAATGGACCGATCGAATTAGGCAGAGGCTCACCATATTTTTGAGGAAAAACACAATTTTTGAAAAACAAAATGATTTAACTCAAAGTTTTGAAATTTACAAACAAAAATGCACGAGTATGAGATGATATGATTTTCAAATCAAGAATATTAAGCCCAAAATTCTCAAAAACAAAATTTCTTGCAATCTCCACAAATTTTCAAGCAACAAATTAAGTTTACACATAATTCAAAGTATTTGCAATAACTTGGTTGGTCAGACCATAAACACACACAATAACATGTACAATGTTTAGCAAAGAGTAACTCATGTAGTGTGTGCAACTAGCAAAAACTTGAGATACATGTGAGGTGATATGTGAATAGCAATCAATCACAAAGTCTACAAAATTCATCACAAAGAATTTAAAAGAGACTATCACCTAAAGAGTTACATAATATAACTCCCACATCTCCTAGATCATAAGCTTGCAATCATGTAAGTTTCTTGTATTTATGCCTCATAATATACATTCCAATTTTAAGTTATGTGAGTTTGGCATCAAGCCTAATAGTACACACCAATTTTAAGCATTTAGCAATTAAACCGAGGCTTCACCTTATGTTCTTTTCGTGCATGTGCTACACTTTCTCGAGCACAAAATCTTATGATATGCATCAAGGTGTTCATGATTGGCTAGTGAACAGTGGTGAGATGGTTATTTATGTCTTTCTCTAAAAGTTCAAGTCCAACATTTAAAAACATGTGACTTCAAGATTAAGACATAGTAATCAAAAAACCATAAACATCTTTCCCACATAACATGCACTACAAATCTTCAACTAGTAAAGTGTAATAAATAAGCTCATCAAAGCTAAACAAGGTACAAAAGACATGTTATGTGAAAATAGATTGACCAACCTTGTTCTCAAAAACCAAGAAGAATAATGCAAAACAAAATGTGTTTCCTTTTTCTTCCTTTTTTTTTTTTTTTTTTATATATATATCTAAAAAAAACACCTAGAATGAAATGCATTAATGTTATGCTATGCAAATACTAGAAACAAAAAAAACAAAACCAAAGAACAATGGTCATAAGGGTAGAGCAATGAAGCACAAGGACCATGTCAGAAAGACTCAGTTAGGTCGAGTCTTTTGCATCCAAAACCTTTTAGATGCACCACGAGCATTGGAGTTCTTATTCACTTGAGAATGATTACCAACTCCAGAATTGGAATAAAGGTTCAAAGCCTTTACCAAATCACCAATAAGTACCCTAGGATCAAGTACTTGAGGTACAGGTACTTTTGGTTTGTTTGCTCTCTTAGTAGCTTGCAGCTTGTAGCAATTTGGACGGATGTGTCTAGTCTTTCCACAAAAGTGACAAACTCATGCAGGCTTATCATGTGTCTTATCCTTAGATAAGGTAGGCTTCTTAGCCTTAGATTTTTTCAGATCAACCCTAATCTTCCTAGAAGATGAACCTTCTAAGGGTTTAGCTACCTCACTCATAGAGGGTTTGAAAATTTCACTCACTATCTCACACACCGAAGGTTCAAAAGAAGAAGATGAAGGAACAAATTTAGTGGAATGGGGAGCGGACACAGAGATGCTATCAACGTAACCTAATCCAGTTTTGTCAGAAGACGACTTTTGAACACTCAGCATTTGATCAAGTTTAGAACTAGCAGATCTAGCAACAAATAAATCAAGTTCCAAAGATTTAACCTTATCAAGCAAAAGCATGTTTTCAGTTTTTACATTGTTCAAAAGATCATTAGCATCAAACAATTTAACAAGCAAATTTTTCTTTTCAAGCTCAAGAGATTCAATTTTCTTCAGGCCAAGTTCAACATTCATAGCATCCTTTGCAGCAACTTTGCAAAGTTTGTTATAGGCCTCTTGAAGATCTGCATCTTCAGAGAGTTCCCCATCAGAAGGGTTCTCTTCAACAGATATGCTCTCATCAACTACAGCAGTATTAGTGAAAGCAATGAAGTTTCCATCCTCATCACAATCAGACTCATGATCAGAAACTTCACCATCACTAAGGGTTACAGCCATAGCCTTACCCTTAGACTTCAAATAGGTTGGACATTCAGACTTCATGTGTCCATACCCTTAACATCTAAAACACTGAGAGCCCAAGGAATTGTTGGAAGATTGACCTACTCTTTCTCTAGGCTTATCATTGTTGTTAACCTTAGTGGGATCATGCTTCCTAAAATTTCTAAGTCCAGCAGTGTTTGTGCCTCTTGCCTTTCTATTGCTATTTCTGAGAAAGTTTCTAAAGTTCTTAGCAAGATAGGCAATCTCTGTAGCAGAGAGCTCATCATCAAATCCACCACCTTCAACATCATCAACTGACTTAAGAGCCATTGATTTGGATTTGGTAGTTTTGGGTAGATCCAACTCATAGGATTGAAGAGATCCTACAAGTTCATCAACAGGGATGGAGTCCACATCCTTGCTTTCAGTAATGGCAGTCACTTTGGGTCTAAAGTCTTCAGTCAAAGATCTAAGAATCTTCCTAACAATTTTAGGTTGATCATAGATTTCACCAAAATTATTAGCAGAATTAACAATATCATTCAGTTTAGCATAGAATTCATCAAAGGATTTATCATCGGACATCCTAATGCTTTCAAATTTGGAAGTTAATTGCTGCAATTTATTAATTTTGACAGCCTTTGTGCCTTCATGCATAGTTTGAAGGATATTCCAAGCAGTATGAGCAATCTCAACATTTGAGATTCTCTTAAATTCCTCCATAGAAACAGCGTTAAAGATTGCATTCATAGCCTTGCTATTAAACGCAGCTGCTTCTTTTTGAGAAGTTTGCCACTCACTAACAGGAGTAGTGGGCTTCTCCCATCCGTATTCAACGGAGTTCCAGACTCTCTCATCAATGGATTTCAGGAATGCTTTCATCCTTACTTTCCAATAAGCATAATTATTCCCATCAAAGTGAGGAGGAATAACCAGAGAGTGTCCGTGTTCCACGACAGCAGGGGTCAAGGATCAGCTCAAAAATCAAAGGATCAAAAACAAAAGAGCTACCCGCTCTGATACCACTTGACAGTTTTTAGACCCCTTAAACAATTGATTAAACCTAGACAGTTTTTAGACCCCTTAAACAATTGATTAAACCTAGGGAATTAGCCAAGTTGTTACTTAGTCCAATTAAACAAGTCTAGGTTATCACAATAATAAAGATCAAATCATGCAAAGCAGCGGAAAATAAATAACACATAATATGATCACCTAGGAAACCAAACCGATAAAAACCTGGGGAGGATTTGACCTAGCTATCCTCAAGGTAAACCTGAATCCACTATCTTGAAAGAATCGAAGTTCATACAAAAGGACTTACAAACACCCCTGCTCGACTTCCTAATGCTACCAACCAGTAGAACTTACTGACACAACCACATGCAAGCTCCGAATCCACGGAATCCTTCTTTCTTGGATTCTCCACCAAATACAAGCACACCCGCTTGTGTTTTCTTTAAGCTTCAATGGTAGCAACTGAATTGATCATCAAGGCGTAGATAAATCTTCTCCTTGAAAACCCTAAGTTTGTATAAAGGAAAACTCCTCTAGATCTCACAAGAGATTTACACAAACCGCAAATATAAGCCACACTAAAACGTGGCTAGGGTTTACCTTTTATACTTAGAACAAATAAGAAACCCTAAAAACATTTTAAAACAAATAGGGCTGAGTTGGACGAATCTGCAGAAAAGCTTTCTGCCCGAGCTTCGATCGGTCGAGCCTATCGTTCGATCGATTGAGCCAGGCCGAAAGGCACAAAGCCTCCTTGCTTTAACTCGATTCCAACTTTACATTGACACACAACTTTAAGCTAGCTTTAAACACTTCTAAACACATTGTTTTGATCATGGTTTGCCAACAATACACATTAGAGTTCTAAATACATAAAATCCTAAACTTTAGAACCTAACAGTCACAAAACCCTCGGCGCAAAGACAAAGTAACTTCTACAGAGAGAATAATGAACTAGGCCACTTTTTGCATTCGGTCACACAATGCATGCGTGACGGCCTTTAAAATAATCTTTATATATGTCTAGGGTTGTGAGAAAAGAAACCCTATGCAAATATATAGGAATATGCGTGTAATCAGATCTGAAAAGTTTGATTTCGTAATTCTCAACAGATACAACTTATGTCAAGCTTCAACATTAAATCTCGATAGAAAGGATTCTGTCGATACATTTGTCGAGCTTTAATGAATAGCTCTTCTTGTTAGGGACGGCTCCAGATAAGCAGAAAGATGAAGACAGCCCTAGTCTTATTAACAAATTGATCTCTCCAAAATGGTTTTCAAAAGTTAAAATTGTTATTTGTCATAAAAATGAATATAATGTTATTGCTATGATTGACTCTGGTGCTAATATGAATTGCATTCAAGAAGGAATAATTCCTTCCAAATATTATGAAAAATCCACTAAGAAACAATTTTCTGCTAATGGTACTTAAATGAAAATCAAATATGAATTAAATGATGTTCATGTTTGCCACGGCAATGTTTATTTTAAAATCCTTTCTGTTCTTGTTAAAAACATGCTTGATAAAGCGATTCTTGGCATCCCTTTCATAAACTCTTTATATCCTTTTCTTATGAAACATGACGGTATCACTACTGACCACTTTGGGCAGAAAGTGAAATTTAAATTTGCTTCAAAATTTGAAATCAACACTAATGATTCTTTAAACCTGATTCATGCTAAAACCGAACATCTAAATTTTCTTAAACAAGAAGTTAGATATAAGAAGATTGCTGAACAACTTTCCAATAAATTATCACAATCCAAAATTAATAATTTTCATAAAATATTAATTAATGACTTGAGGAAACAGTGCAAACCTCTCTTTGATCAACTACAGAATAATCCTCCTCCTTGGTCTGATACTTATACTACTCTTGTTAAACAAATAAAGTTTCATGTTAAAACTTTGCCTTGTCTAGGTATCCCTACTGTTAATGCTTTCAAAATTGTTGAAACTGATGCCTCTGACATTGGTTATGGAGGTATTCTGAAACAACTTGTTTCACCAGACTCATCCGAACAAATTGTTTGTTTCCATTTAAGAGTTTGGAATACTGCACATATAAATTATAGTACTATATAAAAAAATAAAAATAAAAATAAAAAAATCTGTAGTACTATGTATTTCCAAATTTCAAAGTGATTTGCTAAATCAAAAATTTTTATTGCGCATTGATTGCAAAAAATACTAAAAATATTATAGAAAAAGATGTTGAAAATATTGCTTCAAAACATATTTTTGCCCGATGGCAAGCTATTTTAAGTGTTTTTGATTTTGATATTGAATATATTAAAAGTTCTCAAAAATGCTATCTCTAATTTCCTTTCCCATGAATTCTTACAGTGTTGCAATGGCAGGTAAATGGTCTAAAGACAAACACCCTACTACAGATACTACTAAACAACTTATTAAACAAGAACCTGCTTCTCCTGCTACCATTGCTAACTGTTTTACTGCCCTAGGTACTATCCCCAAACCAAACTTCTCCACTATCTTAGCATCCTCTTATGATCCATATGCTATGGTCCTTGCCAACCAACCTATTAAAGCCATTTTCTCCAAAAACCCCCAATGCTTCTCAATATGTTAAAAAACAATACTTCCAAAACCTGTTTTCCATTGAACCCAATAGAGCTATGATCAAAGGCTAGGGGTGGCAATTTTTATCCATATCGATGAACCCGCCCATTATCCACCTTATTTGGATAAGTCTTAACCCAACCCATTTGAACATTTGGGTTAAATGGGTAAAGACCCATTTAGTTATTTAATTAGATGGGTCTAAATGGATAAATCCACTAATACCCATTAAACCCATCTAAAATTTAAAATTAAATAAACCTGCAAAATTTCCTCAAAAAAAAAAAAAAAACCCCACAAATACCCAACGCCGCATTCCATGAAGACCTTAGCAAGGAAGAGATCATTAGCCAACAGCTTCTCCTTGAGCCCACCAAACTACATCAACCACCGCAACACCGACGACTTCTCTAGCTAAAAAAAACCTCGATCGCCGCCGCCAAGTCCTTGGGAAAATTCTTCAACGACCTCCCAGCCTTCGCCAGCACCATCAGAGCCTCCTCTCTGTTCTTGTCCTCTGCCGACGACCCCTCATCGCCTCCTTCTCCTCCTCCGCCACCTCCGCCGCTGTTTCCATTGTTGTTGTTGTTGTTGTTGTCGTTGTTGTCGTCTCCGCCGGGGAATGATACAGCATCATTTACAATAGAGAAAGCAATGAGTAGGTGGCGGTAAGGGTTGTTGTTATTGTGGTGGAGAGAGAGACGTTGGTGGAGGGAAGTGGGCGGCGGTGATGAGGAAGAGAGAAATGGACGGTGAGGATTGGGTTTGGAGAAAGAAGCATTAGATCAAAACTCTCTAAAAGTATTTGGGTCATTTTGAGTATTTAAGGGTATTTTGGTAATTTTGGAAGTCAATAGGGTATTCAACTAATTTTAGAGGTATTTTGGTTAAATGGGCGGGTTACTAATTAAATGGGTTGGACGGGTAATAAATAATTAATTTATATATAAACGGGTCATAAATTGATAATTACACACCCAACCTATTTATGACCCAACCCATTTATGACACAACCCGCCCATTTGCCACCCCTATCAAAGACCCCCTGAAATTTGCTACAGATTACTTTCCCCTAAACTTCCACTAGATACCCGAACACAATGGTAAAAATTTAAATTATTACTCTGCTATTCTGTTTCATGAAAAATCGGTCTTTTTCAAATCCATACTTGATAAGATTGATAAATCAAAAATTATTTATCATAGTGTTTTCATCCTCAACATTGTTACTGAAGAAAAATGGGGACTCCGTCCTACTAAACGGAAATTGCAAAATTTCACATGTTTACATGTTTTTATATAATTAGATCTTGTATAATTTAAATTTTTTTAATGACTATCCTAAGAAAAAAATTTGTAAATTTTTTTTGAAGAGAACCGATGAGTTCTTGGACCTTTATCTCATCAAGATCCTTACTCTCTTCGATGGCGGTCAGCTTGGTACGGAAGCTCCTCGGCAATGATCGTAGGATCTTCCTAACAATTTTGGAGTCCTCCGTCTTCTCACCCAAGTTAAATTTTCCAATTACTACTTCATTCAACTTTCCATAGAAGGAGTCGAATGATTCATCTTCGCTCATCTTTAATTCTTCAAAGCGAGTGGTAAGCATTTGTAGATTTGTATCTTTCACCTTCTTGACGCCTTCATAGGTGGTCTCCAAAACTTGCCAAACCTCCTTGGCAATCGACACATGAGAGATCATATGTCACTTTATCTCCTATTAACACATGGTTGAATAAATTCAACCTTACACTTATTAATTTTCACTTTATCTCCTATTAGTAACTCTTTGCATTTTCATTTTGTTAGTAAAAAGAAATTGTAAAATTTCATGTGTTTACAAGTTTTTTATTTTTATTTTTTTTTTATGTCAAAATATTCAAGTTTCTTTTAGTAAATTATGTATAATTTAAGTTTCTTAATTACTATTTTTAGAAAAATAAAATAAAATAAAATAAAAAATAAAAAATCCTAAAGCCACTACTATAAATAACAAATATTTAACAACGACGGACAATGGGAATTTAGATCTTTAAATCGTTGATATTCATAAGCACTCACAAAGGATTGCAAATTGTAAAATGAATTTGAATTAATCTTTGTCAAGCATAATATCTAACAAAAATTTACGAACAAAACAAATTAAACATTGGGATGTAAGTTAAAAGTTAAAATGACAAATAAATTATCACCAATTGTCTTTCTTATGTTTAGTTGTTTGTAGTTGGAAGTTCAATCTGTTTTAGTCGAATAGTTTGTTTCGTGGTTGTAGTTGGTAGTTTGCTTCCAGTGTTTTGTTGTAATGACTCTGTTTAACCTGTGTACTTTTTCCTTTATTTCAATAAATTTAGCTTCTCATGCAAAAAAAAAAAAAAAAAAAGTTAAAACGACAAAATACCCAAATCTGGGGCCTGTTTAGTTTGAGCAAAAAATGGGTGTATTTTATATTCATTTTCAGTTTTTCATGAGACTCATCACTATAAAAATTATTTGACTTTATATTTATATTCAGTTTTTAATTTCAGTATCCCAAAAAATAGGATTTGAATACAAAAACTAAATACAACATTTTGGTGTTTTCATTTTCTCTTTCAATTGTGTTGAATTTTTAATTGAAAAAAAAAAAAAAAGCAAAAACTAGACTAAAAAATAATGCCAAACATGAAATGGGTTAGGTAGAGAAAATGAATATAAAATTTGAGAAACAAAAAATGAGTTTAAAAAATAAAAAGATAAAATGAATCCACCCTCAATGATAACCAAACAGGGCCCTAGTGATTGGGTTCTCACAAGTCACAAGTGCGCACTATCTTATATAATGGGAGTCAAATTATTAGTCCAGTCATGAACATCATGAAGTAAAGTGGCTACCAACATTTGTTATTTTGCAAGAGAAAATATGAGACTTGACATAGCCATAATACAAATCTCTTTTTCTAGAATTGACTTGCAATATATCTCATTCTGGAAACAGCCATCGTCCTCCAAATAAAAGAAGGCTCCCTCTTTTGACTAATATAATATAATATTTTATATTTACTTTTTATTAAGACTTTTTATAATCCATAACATAGGAGATGAAGAAGGTAAAGAGACAAGATTACCTTTATATAGACTGTACTTTTATTAAATACAATAAATATCATAATCTGTAGACTCTATTTGTTACTTTATTAGAAGATTTTTATACTCTAACTAGTTTGATTTTTCCCATTTCCATTGATACCAATTTTTTCTAATATCTCAAGTAATTTAATTTATCTATATCGTTTAGGTATATTTTCAATTGTTATCCTTTAAGAATACTTTACTTTTTATATTTTTATTAATTTATTAAATTATATGGTAAATAATTTTTATTTGTGCAAGTTTAGAGTATAGAGTGAGCACATCATTTAGTAAATTTGCAATTTTACTTTTGATAAATTAGGTCTTTTGTTCTATACTATAAATTATGTTTTTCTATTATAAAACATTTTTCACTTATTTATAAAAAATTTAATTAAAAAAAAAAGACGAAGAGAAAGCTAAAAAACAAATTGAATTTCAAAAGGCATCTATTGATAAATTTGTTACTATTATTAAGCTATTCACAATAGAAAATTTGGGTGAAAATATAACAAATGAACAAGAAATCCATTAGAAAGAGTTAGATGGCAATAAAATTATACAAAAATATTACTTAATTATAAAAAATTAAATTAAAAGATCCACTTAAAGTTTTCGCCTTGCCCCAAAATTAGTTAAGCCAGCCGTATTAAATTGACTTTGATAAGTTAATTTAATGCACGGGGCACATGAAACTTAGATCCATTATCGAGACAGTATCTAATGCGCCAAGCACATGAAACTTATGTATCATTGTCATGTGGGCCCCACACACGCATGAGAGGGTGTGGGCCACATATTAGTGAGACATAAGTCTCATGCGCCCGAAGTATACAAGACTTTTGCACTTCTATGTCCAAGATATTGAGTCTTTCTTGAAAGCTTCTACAATATCAATTTTTTATTTATTTTTATTTTTAGAATGAACACTATCAATATATTGATAATGCACCTAGACATAACTCTAAAAATTAGTCAAAATAACAATAGAAATATTTCAAACGACAACAAGATTAGACTAAAAAGAATAAATAAACAAAATATTCTATAAAACTCATTGATAATCCATTAAACCCATTGTATTAAAATAATCTATAATTTCATTTTTTTTCCTTAAAAAAATTGTTACTAAGAGAGAGATACTATGGTAGTGAGTTCTCCTTCCTTCTATTTCCTCTCTCTCTTTTGCTCTTCTCTCCCCTTTCCAAAAATGATTAGGTATTTCTGGAGTACAATGACGTTGTACTCTCTTCACACACATTCATGTGAACTCCATTATGAATTTAATTTGTAGATCCTATCATAAATGTGAAAAGAGTATCACGCTGTTGTGCTCCTGGAATATCTAAGAATCACTTCTCAAAATCTACATTTTTCCTCTTTTTCTCTACTTCTTGGCGGGGTCTTACCAAAAATTCTAAAACCGCATTTTTTATTTTTTCGAGAGTTTTAAATTATGACGTCCGCTCTTGATAATACCCTTTATCATCAGACCAAAACACCAATCGGCTTTTGGTATAAACGGAAATTGAATCTCAAATCTCTTACTCAACCATTAGAGACTTTACGAGTTGAGCTAATTGGAATCCGCAACTATATTATGTGTTGATCGTGAGTATTGGAGAAAAGTGGTTAGTAAGTGTGAAAATGACAAACAATTCATCATAGGCAAAGAGTTACAACAAAAATACTGAGACAGTGCAGGATTTTTCCAATTTTTTCTTGAGCAAATTTCTTTCTTGTCTTTTTTTATTTTTACACATCCTTGACTTGTTTAATGCTTCAAAAAATATGCCTCAATTGATCTTATCCCTTGAATTCTCTTGGTTGCAGGGCTGGCTTTATGATACAAACAAATGATATGGCCACCTAAGACCCCAAGTAGAAAAAGACCTTCTAAAATTAACCTCTACTTTTCCACTTTGTCACTCTTTTGAGCGACCCGAAAAAGAAGGTGGAAAATCCTGACCATATTTGTAAACGAGAATGTAAAAGATGGGAAATAATTTAACTTTAAGAAAGAGAAAAGATGGTCCGGCCCTAAATGTGGGCTATGCCAGTGTCTTATTCTTAAGCAAAGCAGCCATAGTGTAGAGACAGATGCAAGAGACAGGAAAGCAGTCCCTTTTTGACCCAATGCTACGGGGAAAAAAATTGAATTGAAGAAAACAAGAAATGGGACTTACACACAAGTATAATAAGATCACCACATACCACCTACAAAAATCCAATGGGATACAAAAAAATCACTACCAAAAAGAAATCACCCAAGATACAAGGTTCAACACACTCACCACTTCAATGGAATCTACACAAAGTGATACAAAGTATAAAACAAGTATTTCTGAATAATCATTCTCTAATTCCTCATTCTAATTACATTAACATCTATTCATAGTGTTTAGAATGACCTTCTTTCTGTAGGCGCAAGAATCAGGTTAATCGGACATCTAGGCAAAGAGTTACAACAAAAATATTGAGACTGTGCAGGATTTTTCCAATTTTGGCTTGAACAAATTTCTTTCTTGTCTTTTTTTATTTTTACACACCTTTGACTTGTTTAATGCTTCAAAAAATATGCCTCAATTGATCTTATCCCTTGAATTCTCTTGGTTGCAGGGCTGGCTCTATGATATAAACAAATGATGTGGTTGCCTAAGACCCCCAAGTAGAAAAAGACCTCTAAATTTTAACCAATAGAGTTATTTCTTTCATTGTAATGGTATCAATTAAATCCAAATATTAGCCAAAAATAAAATAATATTTTTTATCAAATGAAAATCAAGAGAGAGAGAGAGAGAGAGAGAGAAATACGTCGACAATATTTTTTACAACAAATTCTAAGTGTCAAGTTGTTTATGGTTGTTATTAGTGGGTAAAAAAATAATATCGATAGTGGATTCAAATACAAATAACAACTTAACACCTAAGATTTGTTATAACAATGTTGTAAATGTAGCATTTCTCATGAGGATAAAAAAAAAAAACAAAAAAAAAACAAAAAAAAAAAAAAAAAAACAATACACAAAATTTCACAACAGTTGATTGACAAATTTTTACTATGGCAAACTTTTACTAATTCTCATAGATCCACCACTAATATCACATTTTTACTTACCACTATCAATCTGTCACATCAAGTGTGAAACGTTTTGTTTAATGTTTTGTGTTAGTAAGCTTTCTCAAAAAACAAATTTTACGTGGTTAATTATTAATTTTGCATCTAAAACAAGAGAATAGAATTTAAGTGATCATATTTACTTTTAAAAAAAAAAAAAAAGTCATATATATATATAAGGTCTCAATTTAGTTTTCACCTAAAACCCTCAAATGCATCAAGCCACCCTTATTTAATTGTATGTTTCGATCAATTTTAATATCTTACAAGAGAAAAAAAAATGTAATGAGTATATTTTAGAGAAAAATTAACCCACATATTTACATGTAATTGCAAGAACAAATACAAATAGATGTGATAATGCCTAACAAAATTAAGACAATTGTGTAATTTCAAGCAATTATCAATAGTTGGTGAAGAAGGTACGTGTTGCGTCTTCACATAATAGGCTAATGGAACTAATTAGTTGTATTTAAGGATCCAGAACAACTAGCATTAAATGTTGATTGTTGGAAATATTTTAGTGAATAAACAAGTTTGATACATAAATAATATCCCAAATAATTAGCAAGAACATAAAATAAAAAAGAGTTTAGAACAATCTCACAATGCTATAGAATCACACTGCGAAAGCATTGTCCTTAAAGGTTGATTCATGCCACCCAAAGTAAAACTTGGTGCGATTGGTTCTCTTAGCCAAACAACCCCCCAGGATTAGACTATAGCGTCGATCGTTGTGATGTACGCACTTCCACTCACAAAAGGGTTAAGAACAACCCTCTATTGCCTTTCCTTAGAACAAATATTCTTGTAGAAAAAATATGTGGGAGAGAAAGATAGTAGACTTGTCTATATCTAAAATATAGAGTAGTAAAAATACCCCTTTAGAAAATGTGTTATGATGAGTATTATATAGGCTACTTATGAAGATAATAGTCTATAGTTATTGGTTACTAATAACCCTTAAAAGCCCAACGGCTATATTATCAATTATTACCTAACGGCTATTTTTCTCATAATTGCCCAACGGCTATTTTACTCATAAATTTCCAATGGATAGAAAATAAGTAAGAATAAAAGTGTTTGGAACACACACCCACATCGACATTAATTGCATCTAAGGCTTTGAAATGGGCAGTGTCCCTAGCTCCATCCCTCCCTTGTGAAGAAAGTATAATAGAAGGGGACTCACAAGGATGCATCCAAGCAATCCAAAATAATGATATTGACTGTCACCGAAAAGTTAAAAATGTATTAGCAAAAATTGTTTTTCTGGCTAGAGCAATCCCTAATCTCTCTTTTAGTTGTATATAAGTCCAAAATTAAGTAAATGGAAGATGATAGATAACTATTAGGTTAAAATGAATTGACCCCTTGCAAATTAATTAATTACCCAAGTTAATTGATTAGATCAATTTGACATGTAAAGCATGGTAGCACAAACAAATCACTAGTAATACTAAGTGCAACGGAAAATAAATTTGACACTGGTAATTGTTTACGAATGAGAAAAACCACTGAGACAAAACCCCACCAGGTGAATTTAAAATCACCACTCCCGAGAATCCACTATTATCAATCACAAGGGGTTACAAGTATAAGGAATCTTACCAAACCCTTTGGCCTATTCCAAAATACCAACTTACAGTTGAACCCTTACCCCAATATCTAATTGGACTTGTATTATAGCGACAATCTCTCCGTTCAATGCATGAATCCCAGTACGTGACTAACTCTACCAACTTGAAGAAGATGTTGGCTGCAAAGTTTTTCAGTTCATCAACAATGAAGATCAGGAAGCTCCTTAGTCACAAAACTCTCGACACAAAGATGCAGTAGCTTATACAGAGAGAATAATGAACTAGGCCACTTTTTGCATTTGATCACACAATGCATGTGTGACGGCCTTTAAAATAATTCTTATATATGTCTAGGATTGTGTGAAAAGAAACCCTGCACAAATACTTAGGAATATGCGTGTAATCAGATCTGAAAAGTTCGATTTCGTAATTCTCAACAGATACAACTTGTGTCGAGCTTCTGTTAAGCTTCAACATTAAATCTCAATAAAAAGGATTCTGTCGAGACATCTGTCGAGTTTTAATGAACAGCTCCTCTTCACTTGTTAGGGACAACCCCAGATGAGCAAAAAGATGAAGACGGCCCCAGTCAACAAGCTCCTTTTTCTAATATTGCCCCTATTGATATTAATAGACTTAGTCTTATTAATAGATGGATCCGTCCAAAATGGTTTTCAAAAGTTAAAATTGTTGTTTGTCATGAATATGAATATAATATTATTGCTATGATTGACTCTGGTGCTGATATGAATTGCATTCAAGAATGAATAATTCCTTCCAAATATTATGAAATATCCACTGAGAAACGATTTTCTGCTAATGGTACTTAAATGAAAATCAAATATGAATTAAGTAATGCTCATGTTTGCCATGACAAGGTTTGTTTTAAAATCCCTTCTATGCTTGTTAAAAACATGCCTGATAAAGTGATTCCATCCCTTTCATAAACTCTTTATATCCTTTTCTTACGGAACATGACAATATCACTACTGACCACTTTAGGTAGAAAGTGAAATTTAAATTTGCTACAAAATTTGAAATCGACACTAATGATTCTTTAAACCCGATTCATGCTAAAACCAAACATCTAAATTTTCCTAAACAAGAAGTTAGATATAAGAAGATTGTTGAACAACTTTCCAATAAATTATTACAATCCAAAATTAATAATTTTCATAAAATATTAATTAATGATATTTGTTCTAATATTCCCAATGCTTTTTGGCATAAAAAAAAGCATGTTGTTAATTTACCTTATGTTAAAGATTTTAATGAGAAGAACATTTATTCTAAAGCTCGTCCCATTCAAAAGAATGTTGAAACTATTGAATTTTGTAAAAAGGAAATTCATGATTTGCTTGGTAAAAAATTGATTAGGAATAGCAAATCTCCCTGGTCTTGTGCTGCCTTCTATGTTCAAAAAAATGCTAAAATTGAAAGAAGGGCTGCTTGTCTAGTTATCAATTACAAACCTTTAAACAAAGTTTTAGAATGGATTAGGTATCCTATCCCCAATAAGAATGACCTAGTACATAGATTAAGTGATGTTGTCATCTTTTCTAAATTAGATATGAAATCTGGGTTTTGGCAAGTCCAAATATGTGATACTGATAAGTATAATACTGCTTTCACCACTTGTGAATGTTTAGACCCCAAATTCAAATTTTACTTCACAAGCTTATATTCAAACAATATATGTGCAGAAAGATAAATATAAGCTATACCTAAATATGCAAACTACTTTGAGCCATATTTTAATCACAACTTAGAAGTAATTAAAAGCAAAGAGAAAGGGATAGAGAGAAGCAAACTCAAGATAACACCGGCACGTATTATTGAAGAGGAAACTGAAAAACTCGACGAAAAACCTCTCTGCCGCCCTCCAAGTGGTAAAATGATCTACTAGAAAATCAGTTGGGATACATGAAAAGCAATAGACCCTCCAAGCCTAATCTACCCGATGCACTTAAGCCCTCCGAGCTTCTTGCTCCAACAGAGTTAAGCCTAACCTTGTCTTCTCTAGCTTACCGGATCCTGTAATAAGCCCATTGCATCAACCAAATGAATTGATTCTCTCTTGAACTGCTTCCCAGGCACTAAATAACCTTATCACTGATGTGAATATGGTGAGATAAGGATTTGGTTAAAGATCTTCTCAAGGGTATGACAATGGAGAGGGTGAGAGTAGAGGAATTTGGAGAATCAAATGTGTAAGATTGTGGATGAGTCAATCTTGTTTTTCTCTAGGGTTTCTCTCTCAAAATTATCTCTGGAAGCTCTCTACATTTCGTAGGTATAAGGGTATATATAGGAGGGTACGAGAAGGAATGTGAAAAGTCATTTTTCTGTAAAACAGGGTGTTCTAGCAAGTCACTCGCAACTAGGATGAATCGCGAGTTCCAGTTGCCAGAAACAGAATGGCCAAACTGTAGTGATCCAGCTGTCCTGACCCTACTTTTTGTCCAATAGTGATCTAGCTGTCCTGACCCTTCAACTTCCTGCATGCTCCCACACGTGTGCCTGATTCTTGCGGGTGGCTAGTCGCGAGTCAATTGCGAGTTGCCTCTTTGATGCACACTTTTTGATCAATTCTTCACACTCCCTCACATACAAACCCTTACATAATTCCCACCTAATACAAGGTTTCTAAATGCTGAATTATAAGTAAATTTGGTACGGAATAAAGCCAACACATGGTTGAATAAATTCAACCTTACACTTATTCATTTTCACTTTATCTCCTATTAGTAACTTTTTGCATTTTCACTTTGTTAGTAAAAAAAAATTGTAAAATTTCATGTGTTTACAAGTTTTTTTTTTTTTTTTTTAATGTCAAAATGTTCAAGTTTTTTTTAGTAAATTTTGTATAATTTAAGTTTCTTAATTACTATTTTCAAAAAAAAAAAAAATCCTATAGCCACTACTATAAATAACAAATATTTAACAATGACGGACAATGGGAATTTAGATCTTGAAATCATTGAAATTCATAAGCACTCACAAAGGATTGCAAATTGTAAAATGAATTTGAATTAATCTTTGTCAAGCATAATATCTAACAAAAATTTACGAACAAAACAAATTAAACGTTGGGATGTAAGTTAAAAGTTAAAATGACAAATAAATTATCTCCAGTTGTCTTTCTTACGTTTAGTTGTTTGTAGTTGGAAGTTCAATCTGTTTTAGTCGAATAGTTTGTTTCATGGTTGTAGTTGGTAGTCTGGCTCCAATGTTTTGTTGTAATGACTCTGTTTAACCTGTGTACTTTTTCCTTTATTTTAATAAATTTAGCTTCTCATGCAAAAAAGAAAAAAAAAAAAAAAAAAAAAAGTAAAAACGACAAAAATACCCAAATCTGGGGCCTGTTTGGTTTAAGCAAAAAATGGGTGTATTTTATATTCATTTTTAGTTTTTCGTGAGACTCATCACTATAATACTTATTTGACTTTATATTTATATTCAATTTTCAATTTTAGTATTCCAAAAAATAGGATTTGAATACAAAAACTAAATACAACATTTTGGTGTTTTCATTTTCTATCTCAATTGTGTTGAATTTTTAATTGAAAAATATAAAGTGAAAAAAAAAAAAAAAAAAAAAAAAAAGCTAGCAAAGCCTAGACTAGAAAATATTGCCAAACATGAAATGGGTTAGGTAGAGAAAATGAATATAAAATTTGAGAAACAAAAAATGAGTTTAAAAAATAAAAAGAGAAAATGAATCCACCCTCAATGATAACCAAACAAGGCCCTAGTGATTGGGTTCTCACAAGTGCGCACTATCTTATAAAATGGGAGTCAAATTATTAGTCAGGTCATCAACTCCATGAAGTAAAGTGGCTATCAACATTTGTTATTTTGCAAGAGAAAAGATGAGACTTGACATAGCCATAATACGAATCTCTTTTTCTAGAATTGACTTGCAATATATCGCATTCTAGAAACGGCCATCGTCCTCCAAATAAAAGAAGGATCCCTCTTTTGACTAACTGAAAAAGAGGGGAGCTATGTATTTCTAATTTGCGCTTGATTATTGTAGAAGGGGAGATGAGCCTGTAAATAGGCGTGTCTGATATTTAAAGAAGAGCAGAAGGTTTAATTCAGCCCAAAAAAAATAAAAAAATAAAAAGAGCACAACGTTTAAATGTAAAACGCAAAATTCTAGAAGGGGAGGTGAACCTAACATTTTATTCAAAAAAAAAAAATATAGAGAGAGGAGGACAGCGTTTTTTTCAATGAGAGTGGGCGGTGGATTATTATAACATGGCCCCACTTAAATTTAGATAGATAGAGCAAAATTGGACTCCAACTTTAGATTTGAATTGAACAATTAGAAGGATAATTATGATATGGTCTTCACATAAATCTAGACACATGGCACAAAATTAGAACTCTAATTGGAAATTCTAATTTGAATTTCTCTCAACTTCACCTATTATTATCATTATTATTATTATTATTATTATATAGATATAGATATATAGATTGCATTTAAGTTTTCAAAAGTTTTTTAGAAATTCTACTAAAAAAGATCTTAATTTTCAAAAGCTTGTAGGGAACATGTGTGTGAAAAAATAATTTATCTATTCTAAGGAAAATAATACCCAATGAAGCATTAGTCAAGTTTACACTATACTAATATTAATTGACCTAGAATATATTTGCTGTAAATTCAACACATGTTCTAGCAACATATTAATATTAGATTGGATGTAGTACCATTTATTATAACCTTTTTTTTTAATAGAGTTTCACAAATTATGGCGCCCGCTTCTAATAATTGTGCTCTTTATCATCAGACCAAGACACCAATTGGTTTTTTAGTGTAGATTAGAATTGAACCTCAGATTTATTATTCTACCATCAATGATTTCACCAATTAAGCTAACTGAAACCCACAATTATAACCTAATTAAGGATTAGTCACATCTTTACCGCACCCAAAATGACTAATCAAACAATAGGTAAGACTTTTTCTAATTGTTTGTATAACCAAACTTGAGCTAATATACTGTGTAATTCAATTTAATATTCAATCTAGTTGGGGTTATCACATTTTCTTTATATACCTTTATTGTATAATTGTCAATAGTATGCGTTGTTTTCTTTTACTTGAGTTCTAAATTATATAAGAAGTGACTTGTCTAATGAACTCTGAAGGTTGATGTAGTGCAACATTTGGGGAACTGGTTTGGAACTACTACTCATAAGCATTGTACCTATTGAGATGCAGACATATGTTAAACACTTGTTATATGTCCACGTCTCAACGAGTTTAGTGCATAGAAGTACTAAACCCAATCCTTGCCCAGCATTGTCTAAAGTTAAGAATCCCAATATGATGATAATAATTACATTTTTTTGTGTAGAATTTCTTTGTATTTTATATTCATAGGTTCCTTTAATTTTTTTTGTTTTTTTAAGATTCATATGCTAAATTTGTCATCTAATTATTGAGATAACTTTAATTTAGTTATCCATTCTTCAAGTTGGCATCATACTCTGCATTGCATCTTTAGTATTTTATTTCATTTTCTATTTAAATGTTTTTTTTTTTGGGTTTATTCAAAGCCACAACTTTTGACTGCACATTCATCACCCTTTTGTGTAAAGGGGGGGATTGTGAGTTGCCAAAAGCTGATAAATCAAGTAGATAGGATATCCTAGCTTTTGAACCCATTTTTAAGCTTGAAACAATTTCTAATTTGTTTTACTTTTTTTGAGATATTAATTTTTTTTAATTAAATCTACACATTTGATTACATTTAAGGGTAAAGTCCAATTAGTGAAGGAATAGCATTAGGAAATCTTGGTAATGAAAATCTTCGCCGTGAGAATCTTGTTTTACGGTAGGAAATATCATTCATTATGCCACACAAAAATTTTTAATTCAAATGTGAAAATATTTCCTTTTTATTTTTTTCATAATTGGACATTAACCCAAAGACGAGGTATCGACTCTAGACCGCCAGCAGACCATATAGTCTCAATCAAATCAATTTTTCCATATTTTCAATCACTTAACACCTCACTTGGTTCACTTGGTTACTAATCTCGATGAAAAGATTCCCTATTCAACTATAGCAAAATTTGTATTTTGCTGCAGTGAGTGACGATCTTAGAGCAGAAGAAAAAAACTTAAAAGGAGGGAAGATTATGAAATAAGAGAATATGAGTAGTACGTGCATGCTACAAATGATTTATTATAAGACACTGGGTTGTTCCGTTGTTGTTTGGGAAATGAAATGGTTTTGAGATGATAACAGAATGGTATATGATGGATCTGTTGGGTATGATGAGTGCTTTGATGATTTTTGGTGTAGGTTTCTCGCCTTATTTTATATTGGAGATTAGTTTGATTAGGTTGGAAATGGCCAAGATTCCAATACTGAGTAGTCAAGTCTTTGCAAAAGGCAAAGGGAGTGCACCATCTTCAAGGTTCGCTATGCCTCTTTCACATCTTTGGAAGCAAAGTTTGGCAAAGTGATTTTGATTTAGCCATAAGGAACAAGGGGTTAACCTTCCCATTACAGGGTGGCCCAATATAATTTGTGGTCTAAGGTGAAAATTTTATGTGGGATTTTTTATATGTAAACATTAATTAAATAAAATTTTTAATACAAATTAAATTAAGACTAACTTGATGTATTATATACAGAAATTGATGAATAATATTAACTAAACTAAGGTTAATTTCATAAAAAGAATTAAATATCATAGTTGAAGCATAAATTTTAACAAAAAGAACTATTTTTAAAAAAAAATAAATAAACTTACTTTAACTTGGATACATGACATATAGTTAACTAAAGTTGTAACCTAAATTCTTCTATAAAAAAAAAAAGTTGTAACCTAAATTCTTCTATAAAAAAAAAAAGTTGTAACCTAAATTTTAATTTTATATATTCTTTTTAAAAGAAATAGATAGATAGATATTATTTGATGTGTAGCTTTGTACGTGATTAGCTTACAAAAATTAAAGTCTCGAACTATTAGGGAAAATTAGTTATCATTGATGATATAACACATTTGCAACTTTTTTTTTTTTTTTCTAAAAAATGGTTTCAATTGGGTTAAATTTCTATGGTCTCTCACAAAATATTAGATATGAAAAAGAAAAATACTAAAGATACTACAAAATGTTCACAATATAATGTGATAATGATTGTGATTGATGAACTTCAACAACCTAATTAATAAGTGTTTGAATTAATTTTTTATGTAATTAGTAACATATCAGTTTATAAGTTTATAGTAAAATTTGTGGTATCTTTAGTATCACTCATTTTAAAATAAAGTGCTCAATCATTTAAAAATTTGTATATTTTTATAAAAATTTTATAAGGGAGAAAGATGACTCTATTATGCTGCCACATGTTTACACCAAACCCTTAGGGTACGTTTGGTACACTGAATGTAGATTACATTAGAAATAGTAATCTTTATTACTAGGAATAAAAGACATTGTAATGGAATAACTATTACTATTCATAAGTTTGGTTATTACATAAGGAAAGGAAAGCTTGTAAAAGATGATTTATAAAGAAACTTTATATTTTTGGAAATATATTAATTTTAAAACCTATTATATGCCTAAGGAATAGTTATTACATCCATTTTAAAAAGGAATAGCTATTCTTCAATTTAAAGAATAGTTATTCCAATGTAATAACTAATCCATGTAATAAAGATGCAACCAAATGACCGAATTGATATTACACATGAATAACTATTCCATTAAATGAGCTATTACAGCGTACCAAACGTACCCTTAATATTCTGCAGCTTAGTTACTCATAAATTTGAGTGAAGTATGGTTAGTTGAGGTGTAATGAGAGTTTTTAATACAAGACTTGATGAAGAGGTTTTATATAGCTTTGGAATTGGGACATCCATAGGGCCCAAATTTGAATAGGATTAGCTTATGATTTGTTGTTAAACAAAGGGTTAGCTTATGATTTGTTTTTGCTTAGGTAAAAAATAGGAACTGGTTAAGTCATGGTTAAGGAAATATGCTGACTAAACTTAATTAGCTGAGCTTTCTATGCTAAAACATCACCTAGGGCAGCTGCTAAATGTGACAAAGCTCGTGAGAAGTAAATAAATGAAGTAGCATGCATTTGTGGGCTAAACATGAGTTCAACGACGGATAATGTGACAAAGCTCGTGAGAAGTAAATAAATGAAGTAGCATGCATTTGTGGGCAATACATGGGTTCAACCACGGATTTAGTAACATAGAGAAGAGTAGACATGGTTCCATTTGTGTGAAAGTGGTCAACACGTGACTTCTTCATTGATCTTCAAATTTTGCAAGTAGCCTAATTATACTTACCAAAATCCATGAAAAAGCCAAAATATGACTAATATTACTCTCCAAACTACACTTCCTTAAATCCCCGTTAAGATTGCAGGAACTTGCGCCATGTAGAGAAGAACATATATGTGTAATAGTCCCAGAAATAATTGGGCTTCACTTGCACTACGGTTGTAGAATTTTTTGTCAAAATGGACATCAACAAATATATTTAGAGATATGGATCCAGACGTATATCCTATTCCATAACCCTCTATTTTTTTCACTACTCATTGGGTTATTCTACAACTAATAGAATTTATTTAGAAGGGGCAAATTTGGTTTTTCAATAATGGGTTAATTTTAATTTAATCCTTAAACATTAATTATATTAATCTAACTCCTAAAATTTAGACAATGATTCAGTTTTAGTTTACCCAAAACAAATTTCATATTTTATTAAATTTTTTCGTGCATTGTACATATTACAAACTAATTTATTTATGAACCTTTTTTTTTAGAAAGAATTTATTTATGAACCTTGAATACTATAAGAATACCATAAATTTTGTGATTTAATATTGCATGTTTACTGGAGAAGAAAAAAAAAAAGGATGAAAAATTTTGTGGCTATATTTTAAATGACTTGTCGGTAACGTGTAGTGAATAGTGATGCGATTTGTGGCTCTATATATATATATAAATATATATATATATATATATATATATATATATATATATATATATATATATATATATATATATATATATATTAATGGTTCTGATTTGTGGGCATATTTCTTCTAATTTCTTGTCAGCAATAGTTAGGACTTAGGAGTGTCAATGTTCGACCTAACCCGCAAACACGACACGAACTCAACATGGGTTTTTTCGGGTTAGGGTTGGGTCTTAATGAGTTTGGGTCATAAACGGGTCAACCCGAAAGTAACATAATAAGAAACGTGTCATAAGTGGGTCAACCCGCGTAACCCGCAATAGACATGTTTGACACGCCAATTTATTTATATCAGCCCAAAATGACCCACTTAACACAACTCATTTAACTCGTATAAAAAATAAATATTTATTTTATTATAAATTTGTCAAATACTTTTTATATCCAACATATATTATAAATTTAAAAAGAAAAGTGAGTAATTACAAAAATTTACAATGAATATAATTGGAAATTGAAACTTTACAAACCCTAGAACTACTAATTGGGTCAGATCAACCCGCCTTATTAACAGGTTGGGTTAGAGTTGAAGAATCATGACACGATTATTAAATGGGTCGGATTAGGGTTAAGATATTTAGTCGAATACTCCTACCTCAACACGACACGAACCCGACACGCTAACCTGAATTGTCACCCCTAGCAATAGTTAGCATAACACATTTTTTGGTGGAACTTTGGGCTTTTAAAGTTGATCAGTTACACCACCGCACACCCTTGGTGCGATGGCCACTCCATAAGTATAAGTATTTGTAGGGTGTGGGGGGTAAGGGCCGGGGTTCAAATCTCCAAAAAGGAGTTTCACACACATATACACTTAGATTATGCTAGAGTAGAATTCTATCTTGTATCAAAAAAAAAAAAGTTGAGTTACAAAACCTATATTAAGTTCGTGGGCTTGCAAAGTAAAAGAAATAGAAAAAAGAATTCAAATTTCAATCCATTTTCACAATTATATGATGTAAAGTGAATGTGATTGATTATAAGTAGTAAAAAAAAAATTATAAAAAAAAAAAAAAAAAAAAAGACAGGTTGACATGAAGTGACAAGTAATTCCTATATTTTTTTTTTTTTTTAAAAGTGACAAATAATTAGTCATAGTTTGCCAAATAAGATAGATATGAAAATGGGTGTAGAATTAGTTGTGATCCTAAAATTACTTGAAAAAACATGCATATCTCAATTGAGTTGAAACAATGCTTATATAGACACACACTTACCTACACACTTTGACACAAATACTTATGGTTATAACATAAAGAGCTTAAATAATTGAATGAAATTAAATACATTTTTTAATAAGCCTAACAAAATGACCACAACCCAATTGCCTAACCCAACCCAATCACTATAGGGTTCTATTGGGTTGGTTTAATTTTTAGAGTTATCATAGGTTGGGTTGGGTTGGGTTGAAGATTCATCAATCTGACGAAATTGAATTGAATTAAAAATTAAAAATAAATAAATAATTATAAATTAGAAAGAAAGGGGGAAAAAAACTAATCTAACCCAACTCAACTCATGCACATCCCTAATGAAAAGTTTGGCACCTTGCTTAAAAGCAATTTTTTCAAGGAAAAGGTTATAATAGAAGCTCCAATTTAATTGTTCTCTAAATTATTCTCCAAGAATTACTTATGAGTCTTATGGTTTAGTGGTATTATTCCATTCTTCTTATATTGAAATCTAGTTTCGAATTCACTTCCCTATTTGCTAAAGAATGAAAATCTCTCCAATAATAATAATAATAATAGAAGGTGGGAAATTTACTAAAATTCTCTCCATAGAATATAAGAGGTTCCACCAAACAACATGACTCATAACTGTGTGCATTACTTATTTGCCAAATGATTTTCAATTGAATGATTTCATCAATGCTTGCTTAATGGGGTGCCTGAAAATACTTCTTTATAATAGGTTGTCCTGACTCTTGACAATCAATCTTGTCTAGACCCCATTACATTAGAGCCATATCTTGGTAAGAGTCACATCAAATTGGAACCACAATTTCACATCACAAACTAACTTTGAGGCTAGTCTTTGTTACCACTTTCTTGCACCGTTTTGGTCTTAAATAGGACATCAAATCATTGAAGAAGTATGTTTTTTTATCTTAAACTAGTGTGGCCAGTGGTTCAACCGCACATCTATTGCATGAATTTTGGTGGAAGTTTCAACCACAATAGAGAAAATTCAGGAAGATTACACTGTTTAAAACTAAGTAAATCCTGATAACATGGTCTAGGTGAGAATTTGTTTGTGCATGTACAACTTTACAAGTTTTTAGTTATAAATTCAGTCCAATTATTTTCTTTTCTTTTTCTTCTAGTACAGACTAGGCCACCTGCAATGTCTCATTGCTTGTTGGCCGACTATGGGACTGAGAATGACTTGTGTGACAAACACATGGAACCAATAAAGAATTTGTACACAGATTGGTTGAGGTAACCGGCCAAAGCTTTTGTCTTTAAGGCCGGCTATTTTTACAGTTAAGACTTTCTAATATTTTCATGTATAAAATAATGAATGTAAGAACAAATTGAAATTCTTTTTACCCACCTTCATGTAATTCTATATGATTCTTCAATAGTTTGATAATGAAGGCACCAAAACATAGGACAAATGACCGCCTACTTTCCCTAAAGATGTATGAATTACATTCTTTTTCTTCTCAAGTTACAAAATTATTATCCTTTTTGGTGCATTGCATTTGAAAGTATGAGTAATAATGTTAATTATAAACCAAAATATATGACATTTGACATGCCTAATTAAAGCAACCACTGAAGATAGTCACAAGAATTATGGTCTTATTCTAAAAACCGTGACAATATTTACACCCTCTAAATTAATTTGAAGTTACTTTTAAACTGATTCATTGATTACAAAAACTTACAATTTACACCCTCAAGTTTTACAATAATGTCAATATATCCCTTCCAAAAATTTGTCATTAACTGACCCGAAAGTTACTTTGTTTTGAACAATAAATGTGATGAACAGGTTTTTTTTAAATGACGTGTTGACATCATTATAACTGTCGATGATGTAGATTGAAAGTTTTAAAAGTTGAAGAATTCGTTTAGAAATGACTTCAAACTTAAAAGGTGTAAAATAACATTTAATGATATTGACCTTGGCTCAACTAGCACATTTGGTTCACTAACCCTCCCAATTCTTCCTTCACAAATTATGTCGCGGGCCACTACTGTCTATGGTCCTTTCACTTCAAACAAACTACCTAACCCTTTGCCATTAATATATCAAGCAACATTGTCAATTCAAGAGCAAGATTTCAATATCAAATTCATGTGACTTCTCTTCAAATGGAACTACTTCTATATCACTATAAATATGAAAATTTTAGGAAAAAATTCAATAACTAGGTGCAATTTTCAAAAATAAATAATACATTGTCAATGTTTTACTAGTTTTTTTTTTTTTCTTGACAAAGAAGAGCATTCAAACCTCTTCAAATATCTGATTATTCCTTCAGGTGTATGTAGTCCACCATCCTATATGCACTAGTTTATCACAAGGAGAAATCTCATAGGAGTAACCCCAAGATGCTAACAAGAGATTTTGAACCCAAAATCTCATGAATATCATGAGGTTTTAGGAACCACTAAGGCAACCCCTTGGAATTTAATTTACCAGTTAATGATGCAAAAAATCAAGATAAAAGTTAAACAATAGAGTATGAAATGCACCTTCTTTCTGTCCTTAATGAACTCTTCAATAAAATCTGTTTGTTTTTATAGTAATACATATGTCCCCCCCTTGAAACAAGGAGAATATTCTTACTCAATATACTAAATAAATGTATTAGCCAAAAATAAATATAAAATAGTGGATCTGTACACTACATATTAAAAAGTTTTGTATTGTGACCAAGGCTCATAATAGTTAAGTCTGAAACTCTTAGCCATATTTCATTCCTCCCCCCAAACAATGGCAGCCTTGAATGGTTGGTCGTCCTTCCCCATGCATGATAATCTCGACCATGATCTGGCCATTCGAAGGTTTTGTCCGGCACGAGTTGAGCAAGAACATGGAGAGTGTGAGTGGGAGGATGAGCTACTGAATGAGCTTGAACTATGTTCTCCCTCTAATACCACTACCATACCCTGTTTGCCAGCTCCAGAGGTAGATGAATTTGTTGATAGTTGTATTAACATGGATCATTATGAAAAAGAATGTAGTAACTTGCAACACGATTTCGATCTGTTCCAAGAAGAGATGGAAACATTTTCTTTGGTGAATGATGTTTATGGTGATGCTTCAATGATGATAGAAGGAGATGGATTGGAAATGAGTGGCTCATTTGAGGATTTTGGAGTACTTGATCCTGAAATGGTGCCTAGTGTGCAAGAAGAGGTGAGCCATGGTGATTTGAACCAAGGGCTTCACTTGGTGCACTTGTTGTTGGCTTGTGCTGAGGCTGTTGGGTGCAGGGATACTCAACTTGCAGACTCAATACTCAAACAAATATGGGTTTCAGCAAGTCCTTGGGGTGATTCACTGCAAAGAGTCTCCTACTGCTTTGCAACAGGATTGAAGTCTAGGCTATCACTTCTCCACAATGTCAATGCAAACGGGACATTCACGAATGGTGCTAAGGAGAAACCTTTGATCACAAGGGAGGAGAAATCAGAAGCCTTCAAACTCCTTTATCAAACAACTCCATACATTGCTTTTGGCTTTATGGCTGCTAATGAAGCTATATGTCAAGCAGCAAAAGGGAAGGATTCCTTGCACATCATGGATATAGGAATGGAGAATACCCTTCAATGGCCTTCTTTAATTAGAACCCTTGCATCAAGGCCTGAGGGTCCTCCAAATCTCAGAATCACTGGATTAATCAGTGAGCACTATCTCTCAGAACTTGAGGTAAGCATGAAAATTCTTGTGGATGATGCTAGCACACTAGGACTAACACTAGAATTCAACATGATATCAGGGCCAGTGACACCATCAGTTCTAACCAAAGAGAACCTAAACTTGAGAGAAGGGGAAACACTATTTGTCAATAGCATCATGCACTTGCACGAGTTTGTTAAAGAGAGTAGAGGGTCTCTTAAAGCAATCCTACAAGCAATCAAGAAATTACGCCCGACTGTGCTTACAGTTGTAGAGCAAGATGCAAACCATAACGGACCCTTTTTTCTTGGGAGATTCCTTGAGTCTCTACACTATTATTCTGCAATTTTCGATTCCCTCGAGGCCAGCCTCCCAAGAAATAGTGCGCAGAGGATGAAGATAGAGTTTCTCTTTGCGGAGGAAATTCGCAACATTGTTGCTTTTGAAGGCACGAATAGGGTTGAGAGGCACGAAAGGATAGATCAATGGCGAAGACAATTAGGCCGAGCCGGATTTCAGGTAATGGGAATGAAGTGCATGAGTCAAGCTAAGATGTTGATATCAGTTTATGGCTGTGATGGCTATACTCTGTCTAGTGAGAAAGGTTGCCTTCTCCTTGGATGGAAAGGGAGGCCTATAATACTTGCATCTGCATGGCAAGTGCACAATGTTTTGTCCACCTAGTTTCCTGGAAGACATTGCATCTAATCTGGCTAGGCCATTAGTTAATTAGGAAATAATATGGTGGAGCATCTTGTGATCGAAGGTCTCCATATTCCTAATGATTGTTGGAAATTTAATAGTCCATGATTCTTTAAGAGAAAATGCTTTTCCTTAGGCTCCATATTTTTTCATTATATACAACCAACACTTTGTACATCGCCATGCTATATATTAGATAATTCATGCGTGAAAAGTAATTGATTTTTTTTTTTTTTTTTGGGGGGGGGGGGGGGGGGGGGGGTGTTTAAACATTTAAATCCAAGTAGGCGTAACAGTGCAAAAACACATCATTCATACACTCATATATTGAGACCAATTGAAGCAAAGCTGAGCTTAATTTACAGGTTCCTTTTTGCAAATTGTTAGGTTCACACTTCAAAGAGCAACGTTGATGTTACTGATGATCATTCCTAACCCTTCAGCTTTGGATCATCAATAGAAAATAAAAAATAATCCCAAGACTAACAAAAAATGGGGGCACACTTTCTTTCTTTTTTTTTACTGAATAAAAAATGAGGTCTCCAGTGTGGGCTCATTGACTCTACGCCACGTGACGGCAATAGATAATACCACATGTACCACATAGGCCTTACTGGAGCTATCGCTCGAACTACTCCTCTCTAGGTGCAGAACAAAGACTCCTACCATCAAACCACACCCCATGTGGTTACTTTTTTCTTTTTTGATAAGAATGGGGCACACTTTGATGTATATGACTGCAACTTATTTCATAATTGTCAGAGTATTTGCAGGATGTAGTTTCTTTTGACAACATTAATCCAATTGTGCGGCCCTGCTGTGAGCTATTGTACACTTCTGAAATTTATAGGTCCTAGTGATTTTGAAACCAAAAAGCTGATGGTAGGAAACATGATTAAATTGCATTATGTTAGCTCAAGAAAATTAATAGGTAAACATCTAATTAGTTATCTTGATCTAGATGTGACCTTTCATCGTCCGCATAACAGCTGAGATGAATATTCAAAAGTCTAATCTCTCCAGTCAAACTCCCATAGTTCTTTTTATTATTATTATTATTATTATTATTGTATGGGTTTTACTAGCGGCCTTAGAAAACTTTAGAAAACCTTTTTATGGGTTTTTATTATTATTATTATTATTATTATTATTATTTTAGAAAATTTTTTATGGAAACCATATTCTCGCCCACCGCACCCACCGTCCCATGATTATGGGATAAGGAAGTGCTAGTTGACCTCATCCTCCATCAAACATTCTTGATAAAATCATTCTATATCTCAGTTAGGTACCTCAAAATCTAACCTTGACCAACCAAACTGTAATGACTAGGGAGAAGGTGCTACCTTACATCCCGAAGGACGGTCAAGTTAGAATTAGGACTTATAATCACTTATATACTCAAGATTTATTTTTCACACGCTAAACACCTAATGTGAATTTTAACAATCACGCAACACATTTATACAATGCAATCCAATCAAATCACACAATTTGGGATATAACACAATGACACAAACACTGCTTCCAGAAAATACAGAGACATTAACAACTGGTTAAAAAATGCCTGTCCAGCAACAGCAGAGAGATGTAAACTTTGCAATTCCATTAAGGAATTGTAACATCTATTAAAAAAAAATTGTGAATTTCGTGGAAAACAAAAATGATTATAAGGGATTTCCTTGAAAAGAGAGGCTATTCCATATTGAGAAAAAAAAAAATATGGGAGCCAATTATTCCTGTGACTAATGTAATATACAATCTCTCTAGTGTGTAAAATTAAATTAATAAATTTATCGTATAATAGCTCACAGTGGAAATGGCATAAGAAGCCATTGAACCATTACTTAGATGACTTTTGACCGTGTGATTTGGCTTGGCTAGCTGCTGCAGACATGACGCGTAAACGACTAGTAATTTCTGTGAAGGATGGCCTGGTTGCAGGATTAGGGGCCCAACACTGCTCCATTAGCATTCTCCATTGAGGATCACAGTAACTTGGAATGGTTGGCCTCAACGTGTTACTCACAATACCTCCTACATGTACAGAATATTCAAAATAACTTTAGCCTTGCAGTTTGGAATGACTTTGGGGGTAAGAGAGATGGGGTAAATGATTTGTAAGCATTGACAAGTGATAGCAATGTTGATACTTGATGAACAAAATGTAAAGAAAAGGTGGATTACTATTTATGGTGGCTTACGTACAACAATAAATTATATTAGTTAATAGAGGTAAAGGTTATCTGCTAATAATATGAACCATTGCTGTTCAAGTCCTAATCTGCATTTTTTTATTGGTTTGTTACACGTGTACCCCAGGGTCTTAAATCATGACCTCAATCTTGCTCTTACAAGGGAAACCTTTGAGCTCATTGGCTCCTAATCTGCATCTCAAATCCCATAGTTCTCAATAGAACACCACATATTTTAAGTTTTAACCCAGTGTTTTTCTAGGATCCTCATCAACATAACCATGATAAATAATTAGGGTAAGCCTAGAGTTACCATAGTTCAATATTAACTTGGTGAACCACATTCATGATCACATTAAAAAAAATAAATAAATCTTTTTCTTCTGTTATTTGAACTTTTGAACAGCCAGTATTCTAGGCATGACTAAAATGCTCCTCCTCCATTCGTTGATGCAAGGAATCCATCAGTTCTTAACATTGATGGAGGAGTAAGGTCATTTAACCAACTGAAGGCACCCCCACCCAATGGAAACCATTGAATCTGAGCACAGAAATGAAACTTGAAAATCCATCGGCATAGAAAACCAATCGTGTCCAAGTAACTCACAAGGAAACTGAACAATAAAATCCCCTCCTACCATGGTGCCTCTCAAATAGAAACAACTCCCACCAATTATTCCCATGATTTTCCCCTCCTCTCTATTTTCTATGGGACCTTAAACTCCAAAGGGAGCCCAAATGAATCCAACCTCTTGTGAAATTTACAATTTCTAGAGAAGTCCTCAATAGCTTCCTCTTCCTTACACAGCATTGACATTCCCATGCTCCACATCACTAAAACACTCCTTACCAAGCCCAATGCTCCCAAATGCACCCAATCCACAAATGGGCTTCCCATAAAGTTCTAACAATCCTCTTATTGATAAGCTCCATTTTAGTTTCCTGTATGCATACTATGTCAGACCTCCATTCATGCAACATATTCTTGAGTCTTGACCAGTGCTCTCTTCCTTTCATCAAAAATCCCCTAACATTCCAGGATAAAGTTCTAACTTCTAAGCTTAAATTGCAGCCAGTCATCAGGCCACTCCTACTGCTACTTTGAGTTCCCATGCCAGGACCTCTCCTACCATCATAATTTATGGAACAAGGTAACCCCTCTTAACTTCCTACTACCCTTTTTTGATTAAACAGCCCACCATGCACTAGTGCAAGTGCAGCTTATGGCTAAATGGTTGTTATGGGAAATAAAATAACAAGTGCACTTATCAAGTTTTGATAAATGGGCTGCATTGTAAATTAAAATAACAATAACCAATTTCAGTGTCTAAATCCATTAATTTTTTTTGGCTTGATGGAACAATCATTAACTCTAGGATGCAAACTGAGCCGAACTTCCAACTACTTGAGCTTTAGCCCATTCAAATAGCAGATTCTGCCCAAGCATGACTCAAGCCTAAATTAATTGGAGCTCAGCTAAGTGGCTGCTCAATGAGCTTAAAAGCTGTTCGTGAGCCATACCAACCTCAACAGAGTACCACATGAGGGCGCTCACTTTCTAACAAAAATAAAAAAATTTAACCAAAGGACAGAGTTCCATATAAGGGTCTTATTCTGTGAAAATATAACTTCTGAATGAAATAGAATATCCTACCCCAAGGGAGAAATCAATCCAACCAGCATGGAAGGACTGAGATCCAAAGAGAAGTGATTGCCAAGTACCTACCCTTCAATTTGCACTGAGTGGTCTATCCAAAGAGGCAGACCTCCACTCTCATATTTTGAATGCAATAAAATAGTCTTCTAAAGCTTACATTGTCATTGACATCATATTCATGATGAATGCAATCAATGGACAAAATGGCACCCCACTTAGAAATAGTTAAGCTTCACATAGTCTTTATAACTATTTTTCCTCATTTGAGAGTTAGAGTCATTTGTGGACCCTTATCAACCAGGGTAGGAGCCCCATGACACAAACCCAGGTTTGTCAGCTTGCTCATTTACATTTTTTTTTTTTTTTTTGAGAGAAAGCTTGCTCATTTACTTATTGAGGCCTCAAACAGGTCTACTTGTTTGCAGAGCTCTAGTTGACTCATGCAGAACCTTATAACTGACATTTCTCTGTGTGGACAAACTGTTGTGGAATGGTTCCAATTTCTTATTGCTGTTTTAGCATGCAGACTAACAGGACCATAAAGGTGGTGTAACAACAAAAAGGTAAAGAACAAAAAAGTTAAGTTATACCTATGATTGCACCATAGTGCATGTTGGCATATGGCTCCTCGCCAGTGAGAATCTCCCACAAGACGATACCAAAGGAGAACACATCAACCTGTAATTCAACAAAGTTAATTGCAAGGCACAAAAGTTCAAGAGGTAGAGATCAGGAAAAAGAAATAAAGAAGATAAAACCATAAACCAAGTTATGCTTCTTTTTTTAAGGAAAAGATGATGTACAGATTAAAAACTCCTCAAAGTCCTCTACTGTAAATGAAAGGATTCTGGTTTTGAGTTTCTCAATAAACTAGAAGAAGCAAAACATAGAGATTCAAAGCATTTTTTTCTCCAGATGACAATGAAGAATACTTCTGAAGTCCAAGAGAAAATCAGTAAGAGATTTCCATCACATCAGATACAGACTTCTGTAAATCTAAATGCGATAAACATTAGTACAATTGTAGAAAAAATTCAGTTAAATTCTCTCATGCCGTCATAGAAATATCATCATTTGTATCTTACCTTCTCAGATACCTTATTGCTGCTGCCATTCAACAGCTCTGGGGCCATCCATGGTAAGGTTCCCCGTACACCACCAGAAACCAGCGTATTTCGCTTGATTTTTGACAGGCCAAAATCACCAACCTGGTTAACAATACATTTCATAGAAACATTCACAGTTATCATTAAATCCAGACTGGGATGAACTGTAACCTGAAATGTGTAAAGCCATAATTCTTACCTTGCAAATTGGTCGTAAAGGATCTTTCAAGTTCACTAGCAAGTTGTCACATTTTAAGTCAAAATGCACAATATTCTTTGAGTGTAAATATTCCATTCCAAATGCTGCATCCATAGCAATTATTAGCCGCTTGCGACGATCAAGATACCTGCAAGATAGATCATGTTAAAGAGGATGCAGGAAATTAATAAAGTAACTGCTTCAATTTGAAAACAGCAAACATGAGAAGACGAACAAATGCCTAGCTTTCTTAACAAATGAAAAAACTCTAGATTCGTTTAGAGTAATCACCATTGCAAAAATTTAACCTACATTTCTCTTTGCCCTGTTTAGCAACAATACGTGTAGAAATTTTAACATACAATTCATAATTGGGACATGACCCAGAAGATACCAAACTGAAATTCAGGAATTATATAAGTGGATGCATTACCTATCCTTGCGAAGTAAAACATGCCTAAGAGAACCATCAACCATGAACTCTGCCACAGTTGCTAATGTCCCCCCTGGTCCATCTTGCACTACACCATAGAATGCCACCACATTTGGATGGTGAAGCTTTGAGAGAATGTCAGCTTCTCGCCAGAACTCTGCAGTCTGAAAATAATGGTAAGAATTATCTAATATGACACTATAGCAATACAGAGTGCTGGTTTTAATCTTATGATTTGCTTTTATGATATATGCAAGGTTCATTACGATACAGAGGGAGAATAATTGACTAATACATCACAAAATTATGAACATGAATATGTTCCACATATTGAACAAGAGTTACCAGTCTCTCTTGCTCTGATGATCGGCCCATGAAGCAACTCTTCTTTATTCTCTTAATAGCGACATCTGATCCTCTCCATTTGCCATGATACACTGTCCCAAAGGTACCAGAACCCAGTTCCCTCAGCTCTTCAAGATCTTCGTTCTTTATGATCTATATGCATATCCAGAATAAATAATCAAACAGTAGTAGAAGGACAAATCAATGTTGTAAAAAACAGAGTTTGAGCAATCTCAAACTAACAAAACCACAATATAAGGCAACTTTGCAGGCCAATGCATGTTAAGTTGTTTGTATATTTCTAGAAAAAAGGAAAAAAGCACTAATGACTGGGAAGGCAAATGCTATTACAAATTTGAAAGAATTAAATCCAGTAAGGAAATCCAAATCTCAGTATCCATAAATTATAATTTATAAGTATGATCAATTAATTTTCTTTAATAACAAACATATCACTATATCAGTAGTTATTTTACCAAACAGTACTAAAAATGCCTATATTTTCTGATTAAAAAACTATGGCTCCGTTTGGTTGGAATTATGGAAAAGTGGAAGGATGGAAGATGACAGAAAAGTAGAATAGAAAACATTTTAGTTTTCCACCATGTATGTTTGGTTGGGAGGATGGAAAAAAATATATAAATTTCTTTTGTTTGGTTGAGAAGAAAAATGAGAGATGAAAAATATAGTTTGTGTGAATTTACTAAAAAGGGGCTGGAATAGGAAAAAAATGATAGTTGGTGGGTAGGAGAAAAAAACAAGAGTGGTGGAAGGGCAGTTAAGTCATTTTGATTTAACTACCCATTTTCACCCAAGTTTTCTCCACAATTTGGGGGGAAACGATTTGGAGGGCCCAAGTGGAGAATGCCTGGGAACCACCATTTCCCCCCTTATTTTCCCTAGTTAAACAAACAATGGAAAGCTGAGTTTTCCACCCACCCTCCCCTTTCTCACCCGGACCAAACAGAGCCTCAGAGAAGTCAGTTGTCCATGGGTTTTAGCTAGAGGCTAGTCCAAAGGGCTCTTCTTTAGAAAGGTTCCCTATGTTATCAGAATCAGAAACAGGAGGAAGACCCAAAAAAAAAAAACCCCAATGTGAAGGCCGGTCTTTAATTATGTTTACAGAACTTTGTAGTACAGATTCATACATATTCCAAGATGGGGTAAAAACTAGCTTTTATGAGGACATGAACATCTTCATTCCGCTTAATGTTTTACAACACCCCATTAAATAGGTTTTTTTGGAGAGGGGAAGACTACAAAGGTTGGTTGTCCCAAAGAAAAGAATTGTATACTGCCCAGGATATCCATTATTTGGTCTTGCATGCACCAACAAACCAAATACCAAAAAAAAATTGGGGGCTAATTCCTCCGCAAGAGCAATTAATTAAGTTGAATTACCACTTGCAGCAGAACATTCATACTTTCTTGGTTTCTCCAAACAATGCTCAATAAAAGATGAAACTCACAAAGAGAGAGATGTGATCTACCCTCTATTACTCTCATGTACACTAATTTTTCCTCCCTTTGTTTTTCTTTCTAGGGCAATTTTACCCTAAACCCTACCTTGACACCATCCAACCTAACCATGTGGAGGAAATACCATTTGAGCTAGAGCCTATTAGCACAATATAAACAACTATTTAAAGTTGACCCACCCCCCCCCCCCCAAAAAAAAAACCTTTAATGATAATCTTATTTGTCTTGCCATCATGAGAGAACCCAAAAAATTAAGTGCAATCAAGTTCACTAGTTCAACCAGAAAAGGAGGATATTTGGCACATAGAGACAATAGTCCATTTTCTCATTGGAAACCTAAACTGTCCTAAACACACTATAAGAAAAGTATGAATTAATTACAAAAATTCTCAAATTTGTTAACAGTTCAAAATGGTGCCATGTGTATAGAGGTGTTGCAAACAGGATTCAAAGATGCTCTCATGAGACATCAATAAATAGTGCATACTAATTTACTGTTTAACTTGAATGCTTAAATGAAATAAATAAGCCCTTAGCACACCATACAATACAAGATAACTAAACAGATAATTACTGGTGTATTTCAGTAGCAGGCATGCACCATTTGAGGGTTCTAGACATTTAAGACTAGGTTTCATTGATTGGCTCAATCAACCAAGTACCTAATATTTATAAGATATCAATATGACAATAAAGTCACACCATGATCTATTTCCAAAAAGTCTTGACAATAGTATAAATTAGTTCATATTTCTCATGAAGTAGGTTAGTCCATAAATTTGCAAGTTGAGACACCATGACTTCAATGTTGAGGAAGATAGATGCTTCAGAAACAGCACCTCACTTTTCAAAAAAAATCAAGGACTGATTTCTATGATACCAATTGAACCTCAAGTAAATCATTTACATCATTCAAGAAGGGCAGATCTTACGCAAATGTACTCATAACAAAACACATGTATATGTTGCACGAACACAAATCATACCTGCAAAGTGCTGATATCAAAATCTCCAAGTGAATGATTTAGAGGAGGTAGACCACTATTTCCAGATTCAAGCTTGCCCTCCTACATCGAAGTAATATGAATTCAGCATAAGAGTGTAGATGTTTAGAAGAAGGAATTCTCAACCAAATAACCGATCAAAAGAATACCTCATACTCTGACTCTGGTATTCTTAGGTTTTCCATCATAATACCAAACTGCACACTTTCAGTGTCCTTCTCTTGGGAATGATCATAATTTGGATGCAGAATATTGTTGTCAGCTCCAGGTATTCCAGGTAATTCTTTCTGATTGTCTTCACCAAAATTGTGCTGAGACTGGCCATCTAAAACTCCTTCCACTTCTCTAACCGCAGATGAAAAAGCAAAATGATCCTGGTCTATAAGAGAAACGTCTTTTTGAACAAATCCTTCTTGTGCCAATTTCTGAAAATAAGACCAACGCTTAGGTTCATGATTCTCCATGTTTATACTCAGGCCAGCTCCATCTTTATGCAGTGGACTAATGCCAGGGGAATCTTCAGAAATAACTGCTTTGGAGAATATATCAGAAAGGAAATCACGAGAGAATCTGTCTTCAATATCAATAACAATCTCTCCATGTACTGGTGCGGAATCACCACCAGAGGCAAGTTCTTTAGAAACATCTTCAGTTGAGCTTCCCATCCAAGAAAATGGCTGTGCATATCCCTTTGCATCATCATTACTGGAACCCTTGCCACTGGCCTCACCCCAATGAGCCTCCAAAAGATTAGATGCCATATCCTCATCATGCTTAAAGGTTACTGGTCTCACAGCAGGAAGTTCTGATCCAGCTTCTGCAGGTTCATCAGTCCAAGGTCTCTCATGCCCATCTTTAGAGAAGTTTGTAGCATTCACAGCATCTTTATTATCCTTAAGTTTTGGCGATTCATGATTTGACTCATAATCCACATCTTGTGGAAGCTTTGAAGTCATCTGACAAAGTGCATCAGCAAACTCTTTGTACTTCTGAAGTTGGGCAAGTCCATCATCAATAGTATGAGTATCTGTAAACAATGGCTTTGATGTTGAAGTAGACTGTTCAATCTGGGGAGTAGACTGTTCAATTTGGGGAGCTGGATTTCTGTCACGCAATTTGTCAACGCATTCTGTAATAGAATCCTGCTGATCAATATTAGTACGTGACTGAGATATGAGAAACTGAGAACCATGTGAATCATCAGACTTTGACAATCGATTCAGCAACTCTGCCTGCTCCCTGGGAATTCTTTCTGAATAATAGAATCTCTGAGGAGGCATAGGCAGCTCAAGGTTATTCAGATCAATTGCACTGGACTCAGAATCAGCATAACCAGGAGCAAATGCACTACTTGATGTGGAATAATGGTCATCGTCACTAGATTTAGCCAACTGTGTGGAATTCACAGCACCAACAGATGAAGAGACATGTTCAACTTCCTGGTGCTTTCCCTCATTTTTTGAAGACAATAAAGGTAGATCTCCATCAGGTGCAGCGATGGTGGCCCCTGCTTCTTCAACAGAATGATTATCTATCAAGTTACCATCATAAGGCTGTGAAGGAACAGTATAATCTTTCTCCAATGAGCAAATTGTATTGGTGTCAATCTTTTGCTGAACAGAACCATCACATTTTGGTTTCACCTGCTTTCCTGCCAACTCTGAATTCAGTACCAGTAAGCCACCATATGGCAGCCCTTCAGTCAAACCTCCCTGTTGATTCATAAGCTCATGAAGAGGTACCAAAGTAGGAATTGCCCTAAAAGGGGAGTGATGAGAAGGATCCTGGCCATGGTGCAAAGGATACTGCCTAGATTCTACATGATGCATCATCTGGCCAGGGTAAACCTGTGGATAGGTTTCATAAGCATCTGAGGAACTCAGTAGAATTGGCTGTGAAGATGGAATAGTTGATGATGAGACAATAGTACCAGTCAAAGGAAAAGTGCTAACCCCTAATGAGTCCGTCACAAGCCTACTTTCCCTCTCACTCTCCTGTCCGTCTAACATTGCTAAATTATTTGTTGAAGAGCTCACCAGACCATGCAGTGTAGAGTTGTTTCTAGATCCCACGTCCATACCATTGACAGCAACCACATACTGAACCTCAGAGTCACCATCCACACTGCCCATACCAAACTGAGCATCATCCAAATCACTCATGGAGAACAGAAATATCCTAAGCTTCTGTGATCCTTCTCTATCCTCTAGTTCATTACACTCCTCCATCATATTCACCAGATCCTCATCACCAGAAACAGAAACCAAGGCATCAAGATCTTCCCCAGGAAGCTGATATTTGATAACATGAGCTTGGCTATAAATTGATAAAGTTTTCTGCATAAGCTCAAGCCAGGAAATGTCCTTTCTTATGCGGACAATGTGTGTTTCACCACCAACATACCTCAGCTTTCCATCACTTGGCCGGGGCAGGATTTTTCCACCAAAGCTGCAGAGAACCTTCATTTTCATTGATGAGCTATCTGAGGCTCCAGAAGAGGCATAGCCAAGAACTCCTCTACCACTTTCATAACCTGACAAAGGTGGTGGCACTGATTGAAATGATCCATAGTTACTTCTGTCTTCATATAAAGAAGAGTTATTTCTCTCAACCCCTTTTTGACCTTTTTCAACTGTGTTGAGCATTGAAATATCTGATCCACTTTCAGACCCTGTACGACTGATACCTAAAATTCCTTTTAGTTCCATATAGCCTGTTGCATAATTGAGATCAATATTTGGAAGCAAAGGCTTCCTTGGATTCACCCGATCACGCATAAACTCAAGAGAAAACTCCTCACCTGTCTGTATGGAGTAATTAAGAACCGGTTTAAATTCTGATATGTTGAGGTCGGGTGATCTAATATTAGTGTGGATAGAACTCAGAGGGTCCTGCACAAATGATTGAGGTGCAGAATAGAATTCCTCATCTTGAGGATCCATGGAATTGTACTGAAACTGTTTTTGTGCACTTGATCGTTCCATCAAACCATTGTCTGGTTTTCTTTCCATTTAACTGAACTTTACTGTGATTAACCCCAATGCCAAAATACCACGAAGAACACAGTAAATAAATTTACAAACGACCCATCTAACATGCCAAGTTAAAAACTTCACTTATGGCCTTGCTTATCAACTATAATTAGACTTCAGAGAAACCCGGAATTCTCAGAAACAGATACTGAAACAGGAATCAAGCTTCAGTTTGATTCCAGTTTCAGTTTCCCAACAGAGATCAGAAGCTTCACTAATCCTGAAAATAGTGGAAATGAAAAGTAACTTAAACCTTCTTCAATAACTTAGGGAGCTTTAAAGCATATTATGCTGCATGCGTAACATAATTCAGGAAAGAAGTAAATCTAACATTTAAGTGAATCCAGAAACACAAACTTTAAAGTAACCTGAAAGACTGAAAGTAAATTTAAAATTTGAGCCTTAGAAAAATAAAAATGAAATTCAAACCCAATAAATAAATGGAAAATAAATGAGGCACTTCCAATATTCAGCAAAAAGTAAACAGAGTCACATTTTGGCCCTTTTTTGATAGTCAAAACCTTGTCATTAATACCTATTAAAAAAAAAAAATCTTGTCATTAACTCATGCAGAAATAAAAGATACACGAGGCTAAACTACATATATCCTCATTACTTACTACTTAGCAAGCTGCAATCAACATTGCCCCAGGAAATGGAAATTTAGCATTCAATGTTTAGCTGTTCTTTCAAAGTTTCCATCATATTCTAGAACACAAGAGCAGGTGAATTGCCCCATTATGGACCACATAATTTTTTGATATGTAATAAAATTTATTTAAAAATAGCTTCATGCTCAAAATGATGAGCACTCAGTAACTGAAAAGAATTACAAAAAATTATGCACAAAATAGAAGTGATTCAGTGAAATTTAGAAGAGTGCTAAAATTTGTAAGACCCTAGACACAAGACCAATCAAACAGAGTTCTAATTAACAACTCTTCCAACTGACTCTTTGTTTTGTTGGAATCTTCAAAAGGTGTGTTTATTTCTCTTCTTCCACAATATCCACATCATACATAACAGTACCACATTCCAAATCCCTGAAGAGTGCCTCCCAAACCAATTCTTCCACCTGAAAAAATGGTTCACCACCCTCCTCAATAACACCTATCCCAAAAGTTCTAAAACTCAAGCTCCATAAATCGCAGACTACATCACAATGTATGTAGAAATGATCGATTGTCTCTCCATTACATTGGCACATGCAACACCATCCTACTAAGGTAAATCCTCGCTTGATAAGATTATCACAAGTAAGATCTTCTTCCAAGCCGCTTTCCAAACAAAGATCGAGACCTCTTAGGAGCCTTGACACTCCAAACACTTACAGGGGAAAGAGTTAGCCAGTCCACCACAGATAGGATCATAATAAGATCGAACCATAAAGATGCCACCCCCTTTCAATTTCCATATCATCCTTTCACATCCCTCTATCCCAGGGTTATTGGGGGGTTGGTTGTGTTGTGTTTCAAATTTATTTTAATTTCTTTAAAGAAGATCATCTCCAATGTCAAATTAGTGTTTAAATGGGCAAACAAATTTCCAAAATGAAAATATTTCCCTCTTCTTTGACGTTAATAATTTTTTTTTTTTTTAACTTTAGTTTGTTATTATTGTTGTTACATATTTGTGATATATCTATGAAAGCCTTTGGCCTGTGTATGTCATATTATTACAGCATGATTTCTTGTTAGGTTAGCTATCATCTCTTTTGTTACTCAAATCCGAAAGATTTCAGCATTGATTTTGATGGTGTATCCACAAGAAAAAAATTGGATTCCTCAAGTGAAACTTCAGCTCAATCAAGGTCTAACAGAAAAAAGGGGTCATGCTAGTGTGAAGGAAGATGCCACTTGTAAGGAATTGTCTAACCAAACTGGAAGAGTTGTAGCAGAATTGAAAAGATTTACTAAAAATCCAAAAAAAATTAGGATAGATACAACTTAATTGGAGTAATCAATATGAAGAAGTCACGAAGATTGAAGGGTTTAATGAGACTGTGCTTGTATCAACATTTGACCATCAAATACAGGATGAACAAATAGTTGACTCATTCATGTTGAAGCAGACTAGATTTTCATAGATAGTGATTAGAGAGTTTCTTCAACCAAAATAGTTGAAAGTAATGGCATATTTGTACTAGGATATGAAGACATTGTATTATTAGGTTGAAGTATTTTGACCAAGTGGATTGTTTGATTTGTTGAATTTGGGTTTGAAACAATTGGAAATGTTGACATGTTAAACTATTTTGAATGGGTAGATTATTAAAATTTTGAATTATTTGGATGGCAATATCCTGAATTGCGTTGGATGGTTGATTTTAGTACTTTTTTTTTATAATGGTTGTGAACTAAATTGATTTTGTAGTTGGTCTACTTTATTCATGTTATGAATAAAAGTTATGATTCATGAGTCATGACACACCAAAGCTACTAATTTAGCTAATTCAATGGAAGAATACATACACAATGAAATCCCAAATCAGCCGAAATAAGGTTCATACATTTTAACCTTTAAACTAGCCTTCATCAACTTAAATCTACAAAATCATCCCTCTATGACAATTAACAAGTACAAGCTAGTCCCAATTTTACCTAAGCAATAAAAACACATTCTTGATCTTTTATTTTATTTATATATAAAAATAAAATAAAATAAACCATTTGAAAACAAATTGAATTGAGCACAAAACAAGTACCAACATCTATCTTGAGCTACTTGATGTTTCTATATCCTCTCATTCCAATAATCTAGCATCACATTCAAATATCACATACATAAACACATACCCACATGCATACACACATAGATGCATGTTCCAAGAACCCTAGCTTGACAAAAATAAATCACTCACAGGTCAAAAATCAGAAAAAGTACAAAACTTTACAAAAAAAATAAGATTAAAATAAACCAAAAAAAAACAAAATAAAAAGTGGAATCTAAAAAAATACCTTATAAAAAAGAGAGTAAAGCAATGCTTTTGTTTCACTTGTTCTCAGCTCAGCTCTTGACTTCAAGAGGGTTTGAGTGAAGCAGCCATTACTGTATCAGAAAAAGCATCTCTGTCAAAGCTCAAAGAACCCATCTTTCTTTTTTCTTTTTTTCAAAAATTTTCCTTCACTTTCCCTCACTTTCTCTCACTTTCTTTTGGTTTCTATTTCCAAAAAAAATAAAACCCAATAGAAAAGGAAACAAGCTCAGTATTGAGCTTACTTCAAAACGGTTTTTGAAACACAACAAAACGACGACGAGTCTCAGACATCTCTCTCTCTCTCTCTCTCGGAAAAAGCTTTTGTTTATGTTTTGTTGAGAGAGAGAGACAGAGTCAAACGAGAAGGCGACAACTACTGTTCCGACATTGGCCTTCATATGCTGTTTTTATTACTAAAATGCCATGATGTTTAAATTTACTCGTTGACTATTATAATAATTGCGCGAAATTCCTTTTTGTGTTTTATTATTAGGAAAGAGGAAGATTGACATGAGGTTGTGTTTATTTTGTCTTGCCATGAGCTCTCTTTTTTTTATCACATGATTTGAGATCAAGAAGTCATAGAAACTAAGTGTTTTTTTTTTCTTTTTTTTTTAAGATGGATTAATTTTAATAAATTCAACTAGTGTAAATATAGTTTTTGGCTAAATAAGATGTAAAAATGTTATGAAAATCTAGCCAAGCAAATTATCTAACTTGATAATATATACACACAATATTTAAGAGGCTTTCTGTCTTTGAGATGGACAATTATGTGGTTCAAAAATACCTCACACCCTAAATTTAAGCAAAGACAAAATTTGAGGACAACTCGATAAAAATACATCGCTAACTTCGCATAAAACAGTGCCTAAAAAATAGGACCACATTGTATTTAAGGATTTAAATAGAAAAGAGATTTGAAAAAATAAAAACAAACACAAAAGAAAAAAAGTGAGATTAGGGGTAAGGAAATCACAAATTCAAAAAATAAAATAAAAATAAAGAAACACTTAACTCTTGATAAAGGGGGAAAAAAACGCTCCTACTATAAATTTAGGCACTACCACATATCTTTATTCTTTCAAAATTGCAACCCAATTGTTGAAACAAAGCATAAATAAATTTCTTCTCTTCTCCTCCCTCTCTTTCTCTCTAAGGCATAAGTAGAGGTAATTTCTTAATACTCAATAATTTTTTTCTTTTCTTGCGCACATATTTGTATGTTTATCTTTATTTTACACAAGATTATAATTCCGCAAAGATTTTCTTTAACTTTCTTTAGGTGTTCAAACTTGAAACACTCTTCTACACTAAATTAGTGTATATTTCAAATGGTCCTTTTGTACATAGAAATATAAAGAAAGAACAGTCAACGCAATATAGAAATTAAAAAAGAAAATTAATTAAAAAAAAATCCTTGAACACACGATTAGCGCATATTCAGAGGCTAGAATGTGTATATATTCCATCCTTCTATTTTGATTTTAAAAACATTTTCTAAATTCATCAAATCTGTGAGTACTAATCTAGCCTTTTAACTCAATTGATAACTTTAGGCAGCCATCCCCTTCAGGGAGGGAACTAATTTTAATGCCTGCTAGTGCTTGTCCCCATGATCACTATAGAAAAAGGGGTCCACCCAAGACTTTTGGAAATTTTTATTACATTTAGTGTTATTGAATTAACTTTTTTATAGCTAAAGTATAATGTATGCTTTTAAATTAAAGTATATACTTGTCCAAATTATTTTTAGAATTTCAAAATGAATAAATTTAGGTACACAATATTTTTTTACCATTCTTAAATATTAATTTATTGTAATTATTGCATAGTTAAATTAGTATTAATAGCAAATTAAAACAAAAGTAATATTGTCCAAGTCATAATAGACTATATCAACAATTGTGAAAAAATGATTAAAAAAAATATTATATCTCTAGCATTACTCAAATCGGTTCTACTAGAGTATAGCGAGCTAGAAAATCTACCCAACACCAACCCACTCAAAAATTCAAATTCTAATCCCTACTTAGGTAAATTTTGTATCCATTGATTACTTACTAACTATTTATTAAGTGATGATAGGATGCCACATGGCATTTAATTGCTGTGAGGCATAGGATAATCTCTCAGTACATATAGTACACTATTTTTCCTCATTATTCATCTTTTTTTAAGGAAGATTCTCATTGTTCATTTTATATGAGATATGGCCATCTGGAAATCATGTAATAAATGTTGCCAAGAAAGCGATGCAAATAGCTTGCAATGTTAACGAGTGCTAACCCACAAAGCAAGCTTACTTTAAAGTGTGTGATTCATTAATAAAATATAATGAACCCTCAGCCACACTATACACATGGCTGAACAAGAGCCATCTGCTTTGCCTCTAATTATTCTATCGGATAGAGTCATCAATATTTTTCTTGACTGAGTGATAACCTTCTAATTTACTATTAGTTTTATTTGAGACTAAAATTCTATAATAAGAAACATGCTTATTTGTAAAGTTATGGGAATAATCCCCATCTCTTTAGTTTTCCAAGATCTGTTTTGGATATGCTTGGGAAGCAGATGAGACTAGTTCTCTTTTTCTGTTCATATGTTTCTAATCCCCACCTCCCCCCCCCCCCCCCCCCCCCCCCCCCAAAAAAAAAACAAAACAAAAAACAAAAGAGAAAGAAGGTTTATAATAGGCAACATCAACCATAATTGCAAGAATAACCCAACCCTTTTTTTTCCAAAGAAAAAGAGATAATCACCATTTAGTTTTGAAATTTTATGTTCACAACATTTTTACAATACTTTCACAATAAATTTTATGTCGCAAGTTGTTACAAATTGTTATTAGTGGGGCAAAAAAATAATTTCAGTGATAAGATCAAATTAAAACCATTAACAACTAACCATCTATAATTTGTTGTGAATGAAGGTTTAATATCTCAATAATTTAAAAGTGAAGATGGTATTAAGCCATTCAAAATCAGTTATTAAATAAAGGTTTAACTTACCTCAAATACTTTTTTAACTAAAATCTCTTTTTATTTTAATGAAAAACTATCACATCACCTACTAATTAAATAAAAAGTAAAGATTAAAATTCACTACCTTTTGTCATTGTTATTTAAAACAAAAGGAGATGTATAGTTAAAAAAAGTACTGAAGATAAGCCAAATCCATTAAAAAAAATGGAATGAGATTTTAAATTGTTTGACATGTAACTCTAAGTTCATTAAAAAATAAACAAATAAATGGTCACCATTTCAAAGCAAATAAATAGGATCCTAAAAAAGAAATCTTTAAGATAGACTTGATTCATCGAATGTTGTTTGTGGGGCCGAAGGATTTGGCAACCCTAGCCCATTTCATACCAAGCCCAAGTCTCACGCTGAGGATGAAGAAATGTCTGAAGATGAACAAAGAAGGTCCGAGCTGCCAGGAAACGTTGCCGAGGATAACCCTGTCCTCAGCAAACCAAGATCACGGAAGAGGAAAGTGGCACACCCTTAAAGACAGCCTCCCCGAGCGTCCCAAGCAAAAAGGACCAACACAGTAGGCCAGTCATGGGAGCATGGTGGAGGAGCAATTCCAGGAGAGGCTGTCACCTATGCATTAAATACCCACAGCTGATGATCTGGCCGCATTAATGAGGAAATAACCCCTGAGCAGTATCACTTTGGTTGCTGCAACTCACAGCAAGTTGAAGAAGGCAACAAATAGGACAAGCACTCAAGTAGCAACTTGCATGATCAACAAATAGATGGCCAAGATCAATGGAAAGGAGATATATAAAATAAGAGGCCCTCCAGGAATTGGGGATCGGAGGAAGAGAGGGAAAAAAGACGGTTGTTGTTCTGACCACCCTAGAAAGTTTCTGTAACTAAGCACTGAAGAACCAAGAAGAAGAATCAGTCCTCAAATCAAGCCCGAGGATAAACTTTCGCCCCTCCCCCCACGTGTTTGATCATTCCACCTACTTACAATCATGTCCAGTTGTTGCAACCCTCACTAAAGCCTAGTTCTTGAGCCCATTCTCTACCAATTTATTGTATCGGGCCCGTTGGGTTTGAGCTTATTTACGTAACAGTAGAAGCACCCAAACGCAGACCCTATACTGATAATTATCCACAATAAAAAGATAAGATTATGACAAGTGAAAAGAAAAATTAAAATCTCTATGTAAAATTATACTCTGTTTTGGAAAAGTTGTAAGTCTTTTAAATTTTTTTCCCTTTGGTAAATAGGAGAAAAAATATGTGAGATTCACATCCTAGACACCAAATACCACAAAGACTTGTTAAAGTATGAAAAAATATAAGACCATATAAATTGGCACAACTTATGTTACAATTGTTTAGGTGGAAAATTGTGAATAGTAAAAAAAAATTGTAAATCCATGTGAAAATAACGGGCATATATCCAATCACAATCTAACACGTAATATAATTGTGGTAAAAATTGTAACATTTTATATAATAGTAAAACTAGATGGAACCATGTCCGTGTATCCATTTCATCTTCCGTTCTCATTGGCCGCAATCTACGATTTACATTTTCTTAAAACACCTAAGCATTTATCAACCACAGAATCAGAGAAAATTATAAAAAAATACTTTTTTCTTTAATAATTGAATTATAAAATAACTTACTTTCAAAGAGAAGCAATAAAGTACTGAAAACAAGGGTAGTAAGGGAATCCACGATTGAATGGAGATACGGACTTTTTTTATTTTTTATTTTTTATTTTTTTTGGAGAATGAAGATAAAGACATTTTTTTGAAAACGAAGATAAAGACATTTGTTTGACCTTGCTATAATGGATTTTTTTTTTTTTTTTTAATACTTTTGTTATAAGATCAATCTGATCTAATAAGAAATATGGTCATTCTTGCAAATCAATCAATCCTACATATTCTAGAATGATGAAGTTTTTGAAAAGGCCAAATATGGCCGGTGAAGGTGGCTTAAGAAAACAAAATCATTTTGCAAAATCCAAGCAACCAATAAAGTCATTGAATTATCAACCAAAAAAAAAAAAAGTCAATTTTCATATGAACCCAATAAGAAAAATTAGGTCGGTTCCGGCCCTTAGATAGTGACAATAGTCTTTTTGTTGAATAGGTTGGTGGAATTGCCACATCCTTTTTCTTTCTGTCTTTTTTTTTCCCTCAGTTTTTTAATATTTTGGATAATTTTTTTTCCCTAAGACGTGCATCCAAAACAGAATGTCATTTTAAATGAAAATTTGCTATGGAAAATTCCATTTCCTATCGCACAATTTGAATTGTGGGAATGCTTCTTGAACACTTGCGAATGAGTTAGTTGAATATTTTTATCAAGGTTTTCAGACCCGGACCGTTCATTAAACTGTAAAAGAGAGAGGTTCAAGGTTTTTGAGGTCGAACCGAAGTCGAACTGGAGTCGAACCGTGATAACATCATAATTAATTTAATAATTAATTAAAGTCTAAATATAGATATTAAATTTATAAAACTAGCAAAATTGACAATATATCTATATATGTGAGAGAAATTTAATGATTTTCAAACATATATTTAATAATTAAATAAGAAAGTTAATAAAATAAAATAATAACCATTAAAACATTAAAATTTATTATTAATTTTTGAATAAAGTCGAATATCTTTGAAGGATTTTAATTATAATTTTTTTTATTCCTTGTAAGAGATGGATAATTTAATTAAGTAAAATAAAATTATGTTAAGTTGTTTTTGTTTTTTTTTTTTTTTTTTAAATTGCTAAGGGGTTGGACCACACGGTTCTCACCGGTTCGTGCGGTCCAACCCCGGTTTTAACAGTTCACAGAATTAACAAAAAATCAAGTTCTTTAAACTTAAAAAACCGGTTTTCATCCCAGTTCCCGGTTTTCATGGTCTGATCTTCCGGTCCGATCTAGTTCTGAAAACCATGATTTTTATGACAATTATGATTCATTCTCTTATCACATTTGTAAGGGAATGACCTTTGTGAAAAAACTTATCTAAAAAGGTAGACAAAACCCAAAGCCTATATTATGGTTTTTATTTTTTTCATATTGTCATGCTCAATATTATGATTCTTATCAAATCCTTTCTATGAGGGAGGGTCTTTTAGAAAAAGCTATCAAATCCTTTGTAGACCTATCTGTTATCTAGCTAATTATAAGACTTTAATTCCTACATTTTGGTGTATAACAAGTACATTACTTTTTTTTGACAAAATAAGGATTTTTTTTTTTTAAGAAATATAGTTTTCTTCCAGAATTACTCTTCTTCTGTACCAAAAAAACCCAAAATTAACAAAATTAATTTTACTTCTTTATTAAGAAAACCCCAAATAGTTAACCAATTCATAATAAGAATTTGTGGCAATTTTGAAAAAAGTGTCCACTCGACTCAAATTCTATTAAGCAGTTTTCTTTAATTTCTTGTGATATTTCCACCTTAATCAAAGCAAACTTCCCTTAAATATGATAATCAACGTTTCCACTGTTGAGGCCATACTCTTAGGGGTGTCAATGTTTGACCCAACCCGTGAACACGACACGAACCCGACATGGGTTTTTTCGGGTTAGGGTTGGGGCTTAATGGGTTTGGGTCATAAACAGGTCGACCCGAAAGCGATACGATAAGAAACAGGTCATAAACGGGTCAACCCGCGTAACCCTCAATAGACACGTTTGACACGCCAATTTATTTGTATCAACCCAAAATGACCCACTTAACATAACTCGTTTAACTCATATAACAAATAAATATTTATTTTATTTTAGATTTGTCAAATACCTTTTATATCCAACATATATTTTAAATTTAAAAAGAAAAGTAAGTAATTACAAAAATTTACAAGGGATATAATTGAAAATTGAAACTTTACAGACCCTAGAATTACTAATATTTTTTGTTTTTTTGGCATAGAACTTACAAAAATGAAATTGGATGAGCTTGTGGAAGATGTTATGAATTTGGACATCAACAAAAAATCTATGGATGATAATCGTGGTCATAGTCAGGATTAGTCTACTGCTTGCTCAAATTCTTTCAATATTGATACTTAGCATTTGGCGAGTTTCAAGAATATTATATTTTTGTTAAACTATATTATTTTATTTTTGTTAAACTTTGTTATTTTGAATTTGAGTTGAAATGTATGCACTTCTTTTAGAGTGTAAAGAACTTATTTCTAGATGAATGTTATATTTTTGTTGAACTATATTATTTTGAATATGGGTTGAAAACTTGAAGTATATGCACTACTTTTTGGGATAAAAAAAAAATTATTTCTAGATGGATGTTATATTTAATATTATGCAGGTTAAAATGGGTTGTGTTACATTCATGTCAACCCAACACGACTCATTTATGAAGCATGTCAAATGGGTTGGGTCAGGTCAACCCGCCTTATCAACAAGTCGGGTTAGGGTTGAAATATCATGACACGATTATTAAATGGGTCGGGTTAGGGTTGAGCCATTTAGTCGAATACCCCTATCTCGACACGACACGAACCCGACACGAACCCGACACGCTAACCCGAATTGACACCCCTACATACTCTCGCGCACTTCAATAAAACTAATTATAAATTTTACCAAGTATAATCTTTTCTCAAACTCCATCGAGGCCCGCAAATTTAATCATCAAACTCAAATATCATTCATGTTAATTCACACAATAAAACACTTGCTAAATCAACCAAACTTGCTATCATTTGTTAAGCCATAATCTGTAATTTACATGAATTAAGGAAATTAAACAAATAATTTCTCCTTGAAGGGAAAACCCTCAAAGATGGACTCAATTTAGTTGTGTTTGCTTGAGTATGGGGGTGGGGGAACCATTATAGATGTAAAAAATTCAAGAGTTTTCTTTCAACAGTCATTCTCCTTCCCTTCATGGAGAGGGAGGAAGCTGTGACAATCATATCAATACAGCACAGTGTACTCTGCTTCAGACTTTCCACCAACACCATGCTGAACACCCCAATGGATCTCATAACCTTCCGCCTCACTCTGAACTCTGAACACACAACCTCGCAACCTCTTGGCCCCTCTGCCAACAGAATGGATGACCGGTCATGCCCACATGATCAATCCTTTTAACTTCCTCTCAATGAAGATACTAGTTTGGAATTGTACGGGTGCTGGCAACCCAGACTTTTCTAGAAATTTCACTGATATGGTCTGCTCCCACCGTCCCTCCATTGCCATTATTTTGTAGACCCGCATTTCTAGCCAAAGGGCAGACTCTATTAGCTCTTCTCTTGGCTTTGACAATGTCTGTCGCTTGGATGCTGATGGCTCTAGAGGCTGCATCTGGATTTTGTGGAATGCTCGCGACATCACCCTTGTCATTCTCTCTGTAAATGACCAATCAATCCACGTCTTTGTGCAGGTAAATGACTCCAATCCTTCTTCTAATTGGTTATTTACTGCCATTTATCTATCTTGAACAATCGGATATCCCTATTGAATGGACTCTCCTCCTTTGCCCCCTCTCACTCCCTCCCCATCTTGAACACCCCCCCCCCCAAAAAAAAAAACCATAGACGTTCAACAACTTCCTCAATAATTGCAATCTTTTGGACCCGGGCTTCAATGGACCTCGTTTTACTTGGTCAAATAAAGAGACTCCAACCTTGTCATGCCCTTGATAGAGTCCTCTATAAACCTCTTTGGAAAACCCTTTTTGAAGAGGCCAATGTCCTTCATCTCCCATAAACTTCCTCTGACCATCCCCCATCCTCATTAACAACTCCCCTTCCTCTCACTCCTTCAATCAAATATCCTACTGCAAAGGAAATCATTGCGTTGATCTTTTGGCAAAGGAAGGGAATTTACCAAATTATTTTATTGTATTTCACTCCAATCCCCCTTCTTCTATCTTGTACAATGAGGTCTGCATTGTGTAATAAATATAATTTCAGCCACTCTCCATAGGACACGTGGAAATGTCGCCGCCGTTGTTTACCCCAGATTTTAGTTGATGCTTGGGGCATTGTTTACCCTAGATTTTGTAATTCTTAGTTTTTTTTAATAAAAGTTCCAGTTAACCAAAACAATAAAAATTTGATACTAATGTTTCGTTGTTCTTGATTTTAGAAAACCCTAACTTTTTTTATCATAATTTATATTTGTTATGAATTGATGACGTAGGTAACAAAGCTGTAACTAAGCTGACCTTAGGAGGAGGGTAATGTGACATTTTTTAAAACGCAAATGGAAAAATGATAACAGGCCTAACATAGGTGAGTAAATTGTTATTATCCTATTAATCTATCAAAGTCTTCTATGTTATCTCTTTCAATCTTAAATTTTTGTTTATGATAACAGACCTAACATAGGTGAGTAAATTGTTATTACCCTATTAATCTATCAAAGTCCTCTATCAAAGTCCTCTTTCAATCTTAAATTTTCATTTATGTAAACAGGGAAATATATGTCTAAATCAAGCAATAAGTTTGTGAAAAAAAGAAAGGTTAAGCTCCAACGTTGATGATCTCTCATTATCTTCGATTGCCTCAATTAACCTCTTAAACACCACATCAAGCAATTAATCACAAGAAGAATAACTTGATTAAGACATTCACCAAAGAAAAATATAGCACCAAAGAAGAAAACCAACATGTGTGGCTCTCCTCCATTGATCATACCTACCATGGATCTTCTTCTTAGAGTGGGTAGAGAAGATTTAAAGTTTGAAATCAGATATGGGTACACTTGCATTAGATTATCTCATGAAGCTCTTGGTTATTTACCTCTAACAAGTAACACCTTGAACTTCATCCACAAAATCATGTTTCCATACCTTCACAGTTGAACTTCAACTTGAAGCTCATCCCAAAAAAATCATATCACTTGCTGTCAACTGATTTCTTAAAGATATGGAGTGAGAGAGAATACTTTATTGTAATAAACTTGTAAATTTACACAATTGTACATGAATTGATATAGGATATTTTTAGGCAAAGCCATATAACATCCTAGGTGGCAGAAAAAGATTTTTTATTTTTTTTATTTTGGCTATTAACTAGCACTTTTCATCCAACTCTATAAAGACTGTTTTGACATAGAACTAAACTGATAAACGTTACTAATCAAATTGACATAGTATAAATGTTAGGGATCAAAATTGTGATTTACTTATTACGATTTTATTTTTTGGATATAATTTGGCGTCATTGAAAATCTTATAATGATGGGACACTATGAATTTTAGATTTGTAAAATTTTTAATTTAAATCATAAAATTGATCAATTTCAAATGTTTTTTTTTACTTACGTAATAGCACACTACATAATTTAAAATACTATTCTTTCTCATCACATTCATAATCATTCATCATGTCCTACTAATACAAATCTTTTGTCTCACCTTTTGTATTTCGCTTTGTGTTCCACAAATCACAACTTGCCATATGTTTTATTATTTTTCATTCTTAAATTTGTTTATTTTATAAGGAAAGTAAATCAAATACATTGGCAAGTTATAAATGGTGGAGCATAAAATGAAACACAAAATATCTCCAAAATACAAATCCGTGTTACTATCATCATTGTGATCTTGCAAAATTCCAACTAACAGGCTATATTGATAGTTGTTGCACTCACCAAGACCGTGCACAATCTCATATATTTGTACAAACACAGTAAATTTACATGTTTATACACTGGACGATATACACTTGGACAACAATTCAATACAATTCATATGATACACACACGTACAATAACTCATTCGAAAATTCCATACAAGATGACATATCATCTTATACTAAAAACTACAATCCTGAATCAATGCCCATTTCCTTGAAATTGCAATAAGATGTAAGCACATACACCATAAACGTATAAAAAAATATTCAAACTACCCTTTTCCAGATGGTATCCCTTCTTTTTTATCTTTTCGCCACCTTTTTTGCTATTTCATGTCAAAAAAATGTTCACAACATAAGAAATGATCCCATATCAATCTCAGGCGGTCTTTAAGCATCTCAGAAACCAAACTAACCTCAACCTCCTGTTCCTGCAACTTGAAACAGTTCATAACACATAATGAGGAAATAAAGGAAAGATAACAAAAAAAATACTCATCACAATTTGGATCCATATGCTGTAGTAAGCAACAAAAAACTAGAAGCATAAGCAATATTGAAGTATAGATAATTGCCAAATTTAACAAAAAAGATGCACAGCATAGGCAGTCTTTACCAGCAAATTAAATCATCACATTAGGCAGTAGTAAAATCATATGTATATTAATCTATCCAGATTAAACCCCATATTATGACACAATAGGCAATAGTCAATATGTAAATGCCAATAATCCTTTGATGTACAAAAAATGGTAACATTTTCCAGCTATTTTTATTGTTTATATATTTTGGAGAAATGAAAACTATTTACAAAGCCATTTAATTCCAATTAATGTCATTGCAAATGCAAGGGTAGATGCTCAAGCGAAATAAAGTCTTCATCATTTGAGTCTAAACCGGAGACCCCATTTTTTTTTAGCAAAAAAAAAAAAAAAGGAAAAAAAAAGTCTTCATCAACATTAAATTGTTTAGGGTTTGAAGAGGGTTTTTATTATTTTTATTTTTTATAATTATTTTGTAGATAAACTATGTTGGGGTTTATGGTTTCAAAATGGGGTTGTAAGGAAAAAGGAGAAAAAGAGAAATATATGTTGTCTAGTTGCTGTGTCAACAGTATCCATGAAAGTAATAAGAGACATAGAAGAACGAAAAAAGGAGAGGGGAGGAATAACAATAAGCCAATGTGCCTTAGCACTTAATAATAATGATGATGATGATAATTAAAATAATAAATAAATAAATCATTCAATAATTTTATTAATCAACTCTATGTATTCTTCAAATATATTGAGCATAAATATATGTTAGGGGCTCTTTCTTGTACCAATAAAATTAGGACTCCTAGTTTGACTAGTAAACTAAAAATCTAATAAGATGATAACTAATAAAACACTAACTTGGAATCAAAGAAAATAAAACCTAAAATGCTTAGGATCTCCTATAAAATGCTAGTAAATTTAACTAAATCACAAAAACATTAAATGTATGAATTTATGGATTTGATAGCAAATGACATCTGAGTCATATGAAATAGAACACATAATCTAATGATGTTATGGATCGGTCCTTATAGGAAAGAATGTAACAAATATAATTAGACATTTGTTACTCAATTAGATTACATGGACTAAGTTCCTTATTCACTTATAATAAGCATCCAATTATATAAGTTACTTACTTGTAATAATGAGACAATGTTTTTCAACTTCATAGTTATCTCCCTTGTAGTTTCCCTAGTTGAAGTTCTAAAATCATATCGATCAGCATGTCTCACTTTCAGCCTCAATGATGAACTTTTATAATCTTTAGCAATTGTGTGCGAAACTCCCACCACACAATATCTACCTCCAGAAGATGTCCTCCCCAAGGGCCATCTCAACCCACCCTTCACATCTGGATCTAGAATTGCAGAATTAATAAGACTTCTAATGCTTTGCATCTCATCATCCTAGAGAGCACATAAATAAGTTTAGTCACAAATTTAAGTCTTAGACTCTCAGGAGAAAGAAATACCATGCTAAAACTATCTCATATGATAGTTTTAAGCCTTTTATAGACAGCAAATATAGACAAGAAACTTACCGTGAGAGTTGTTAAGATCCGCTTGGTGGATAGCATTAGCCTTAGGTCTAAGTTTTTATCAAGGCACGATATGTCTACGACCATATGACGCACTTGTTGTAGTTCAATCTACAATAACAGTGTGACATTTGAACATAAGTCTCAAATCACACATAATAAAAAATTGGAAGGAAAGTCACATACTTAGAAAAAAGAGAAAAAAAAAAAATCCCCTCCCCCCCCCCCCCCGCCTCTCTCTCTCTCTCTCCATAATGAATCAAATCCCAAACCTTAAATAGTAAGAAAAATTCCATTTGTCCAAAACAAAAAAGGCAGCAACTAGGAGATGCTAAACCTCATCATCTTTTTTACTCTATACTTTTCATGTTAAATTGATGTATTTGTCAAGTAAAATTAATAAAACAGGAAGAAAACAAATCATCAGCACCCCAGGTAACAAGTTCAGACCTAAGCATGATTTGAATGCAATGTGCATCAATATTAAGCAGAAAACTTGCCTTATAAAGCTGAAGCCTTTTATCTTCTTTTATCACACTGCATTTGCAAGAAATATTTGAATCTGGTAGTGTGGCATCACACAACTATACAAAATGAGAGTAAATTGAGGAAGTCAGTGGCCAACTAGATCAAAAGGCATAATTGTGAATATAATAAGCAGAGGTATTCAGCAAAAGAAATACCTTTACACGGTATAAATCTTTCTCCTCTTCAGAATCAAATTTAATCTTTTGGGCAGCTTCTCCCTTAATGTTTTCCATATACGAATTTGGAATATTCGTGTAAAATGATCTCCTCAATTGACTCAATGTAGTTTCTGTAGCCAAACCTACTCTCGTAGTTTCTTTGCTGATTGAAGGGCTCCTACATGAGAAAGTTGTATCTACTTAACTCTTCCAAGTATATTAAGGGGTTCTCTTATTACAAATCTGATATGTGAAATCTTCAAAGTTACAACAAATCAATATCAATACATTCATTACTTTAAAAAATTTAGTACATTTTATTAAATGGGATATGAAATGATCAGCATGTTGTTGCCAAAACAAATGAATCGTTTCATCAGTCAATCTAGTGACACTCAGATGGAGGTAATTTGCAGGCTAGCATGCATTTGGGAGACAATAGCATTAGTTAGCATGCGTTAGAAACAATTCAGTAAAGTAGCATCTCGAGTTTTATTGGCTCGAGTTCAATATAAACTCGAGTCTCAAAGACTTGAGTTCCACTTGTTGATCTGGGGATTTTTTGCCACATAGATCTCGAGTCTTATAGACTCGAGTTTGTAAAAAGTAAACCCGAGTCTATAGGACTCAATTTCTATAGAGGAACAGATCAGATCCAGAACAGAGGACCAGATCAAGTAGGAAGAAGAAGAATCAGATCTGGAAAAGAAGAAGAAAGAGGTCCGTTTGTGGGACGACTTTTAAATACTCGATTTCCACATCAAACTGTCACCACATGCAATTCGAGTCTTAGAAACTCAAGTTCAACCTTTGAACTTGAGTTTTAGAGTCTCGAGATGCTAGTTTGCTATATAGTTTTGTAAACATGACAACTAATTAAAATATTTCAAAAATAATTTTAAATGCAAAAAAACATTCCACTTAAACGTGACATTGGATTAATTTGTGCAAGCACATGGATTCTAGTAGAAGGCTGAAACCAAAGGGCTTAAATTGCTACTTTGCCAAACTCTAGGGCATCAAATCTATTAGAGAAGTTGCCAATGAGCTTTGGCTTAGATGCTTTTGCCATAAGAATCGGGAGAAGGGACAAGTTCATGGGTTCAAGATCCGTTAAGTGCTCATGTTCACTTACCAATAAGAAACCAAAAAACAAATAAAGGAAGTCAATACGCCCATTTATCGCTAACTACAAATAAAGGAAGTCAATATGCCTATTTATCACTCAGATGTGAAATTGGATTAATTTGTGCAAGCACATGGATTCTAGTAGAAGGCTGAAACCGAAGGGCTCAAATTGCTACTTAGCCAAAATCTGGGGCATCAAATCTATTAGAGAAGTTGCCAATGAGATTTGGCTAAGATGCTCTTGCAATAAGAATCAGGTGAAGGGACAAGTTCATGGGTTCAAGATCCATTAAGTGCTTATGTTCACTTACCAATAAGAAACCAAAAAACAAATAAAGGAAGTCAATACACCTATTTATTACTAACTGCTAGCAAATACACCTACTAAATAATGGCATTTACAAATCACTAGCATTGCATTTATCACTATCATTTACAAATCACTAGAGATAAAGCTCTACGCCAGGATGCCTTCACTAAGGCATATTTCCAAGATTTTCGGGAATTGTGGAGAAGGAAGGATTTTTTAGATTTTTTGCAGGAAGTTCATGCCTCTTTACTGTTTTAAAAACCTTTCAATGCTAAAACTCAAGCACCAAAGAAAACGGGATTTAGAAGTATAAGAGATTCTCATTGAAATGGTTTGCTCGATCATGCGTATAAACTTTTGGCAAATGTATTTGCCAATACAGTAAAAACAACATTGGGAAACCTCTCAATGCTAAAACTCTAATGCCGAAGAAAATGGGAGTTAGAAGTATAAGATATTTTCAACCAATTAATTTGATCAGTAGTATTTACAAAATTTTGGCAAAGGTATTAGCCAAATGATTAAAAACATTGTTAGGAAAAATAATGCCCAAGTACCAAATTGCTTTTGTGGAAAGGGAGATAAAGATTAGACTCAATTCTCATAGCCAATGAATGTTTTGATATTGAGAAAGCCTATGATCATGTGAATTAGAATTGTCTTCTATACATACTGGACCATTTTGGTTATCTTGAGAAATGGAAGAAATGAATAGCTATCTGTATCACTGCTATTAGATTTTTAGTGCTACCTACAAGCCTCTTTCACAAATCTAGGGGGTTGAGACAAGGGGTTCTACTTTCTTCATTGTTATTTAACAAATTATAAAGGTTCTTAGTCATATGCTATCGACAACTATGGAGGAATGTTTCTTTTCTTTACTTTCTCTCTGACTGCTTTTAGAGTGGTGGAAGGCTCTAATGAAACTCTTAACAATTTCATCTCTCTTATTTGTTGAGGAAGGCTCTATCTTGATTTGTAAATATTTCGTCTAAAATTTTGTGTTTTAAAGTAGTCTGGGGGTTAAAGTGCAACTTGAGTAAGAGTAAGCTAGCCCCAATGGGGGTCTTTGAAGATGTGGAGTTGGCTACTTTGTTGTTTAGTAAGGGAACTCTACCTATGAACTATCATGCTATGCCAATGGGTTGTCCTCATAAAGCTACTATAGCATGGAATTGTTTTAGAAAGGATGAGAAACAATTGACTTGATCAAAAAATCTGTATTTATCAACGGGTTGCAATGGCAAGTGCCCTCTGTTTAAGTGATGTGTCAAGGGTTGGAATCAGGGAATTAGCCTCACCAAAATTGGAGGTAAGGCTATCTACCAATTACCTCTCAAACCTTCTGTTATCAAAGGGTGGTTGCTTTACTAAAAAGTACGTTACTCATATGGCTACTGCAATGAACATCCAGGTAATTCTTTCTATGGGGTGAGTTCAATTTAAGTTCCATTTGGTAGATTGCAACTTGGTGTGCATCCCTACAGAATTATGGTGGATTAGGAGCAAGGAAATTGACCATATTTAACCAAGCTCTGTTGGGGTAATTGCTATGACTGCTTCGTAAGAAGCATGACCATTTTTGGAAACTTTTATGGGTGCAAATTATGGGATGCGTAGGGTGACTAGGTGTGAACTTTAGGGCTGCGTAGGGTGACTGGATTTCTGGATTCGTGTGTCATCATTAGAAAGCTTTGAGGATCATATTTTGGCATGATGGGTGTAGGAGAAATTTCTGCTTATAAATCCTTTATAGTAAGGGATGGTTCAAGGATCAGATTTTGGCATGATGTGGGTGTGGTGAACAGGCCTCAAAAGAATTGTTTTCAAATTGCATTTGATTGCATAGAACAAAGATGTATCTGTTCTCTCTTTGTTGAGGTCAAGAGAGAAAAATAGGCTGGCTTCATTAATGGAATCTAAGTTTCATTTAAGATTTTCATGATTGGAATCCTTAAGCCTATTCAACGTTAGAATTAGTACTGAACACCAATCATAACCCCATTGTAATTCAAACATGGAGGGCATTTTAAATGACATGGTAAGACTAGAAATCTCATGTCTATTTAGGCTAAAATGGTAAAACCAGAAATCTAAGGTCTACTTAATTTAGAAAAACCTTAACCTGAAGTTCTGAACCACTAGGATCAGATATGAGAAACCCAGGATAATATATGTTTGTAAAAAGCACACCAGGGGAAAGAGGCAACCACTAGACAGAGAACCAGATAGAAAGAGTAAACTATAATTGATAAATAATGGTGAAGGGCACATATTTGCAAAAGCAAGTTTGCTGCACAATTGCATTAGAAACAAATTGACCGTGTTTTACTGACAACTTCCCTATGTGACCTTGTGCTTTTGCAGTAATAACTTTATAGGACAAGATTCAGTAATGTTGAGACAAATGTTTAGTAATAGATGACACCAGACAGACCTTTCTTTTTTTTATTCAAAAGTTACATAGGCATCCAGTATGTCTTAAACCCATGACCTCACCCTTTACCTAGAACTAGTATGGGGAGGAGATGCTAATTGAGCTAGAGCTTAGTAGCAACATCAGCAATAGACTTCATATCATATTCTTACTCTATATGGCTGAGTGTATCATTAAAGTTTTGGATTAATGAAGTTTAAGTTATTTTCTTGGTCAGAAGAAAAGGATGAATTGACAGTTGACAACCTTGCTTAGGTTTGAGTTAGTAAAGTACATAACAAATAAGTGTCATCCTAATACTAATGCTTTTGGATTTATCTCACTCACTTCTTCGTGCCAACCTCATAATTTCACATTTTTTCATTACACTGAATTAGATTTTCATAGGGTGTCCCAAAAAAAAAAAACTATTAACCAAAAACAATGACTCATAGAGTAGAATAGAAGCATGACTTACTCATGAAAAAGAATTTTCCCAAATCTAGCAACCAACTTTGGCTTGACATCTTCCAAGTCCAAATTTTTATTCCTGACATTCTCGAAAGAAGAAAGCAACTTTGACACAACATTTTCTGCTATATACACCCATGGACTCCTCATTTGCTCAACTAGCCAAAATCAGCAAACCCATTATTAATAATTAGTTACAAACAAAAAATCTGAGCCAAAACACAGTAACATTTACCTGGATGATTGTTGTTGTTGAACAAAACTAGTGGATTTGTTCCTGTTGTTCTCTCGAAAAGCTGCAAGGGAACAGGGACAACACGGACAGAAGATGGAAACTGGTGATTGTGATCCAAACCAACAGGAAACCATGTGTAAATAGCCTGCTCTGCATAATTATAAACGATCTTTCTACTTCTTTGTGAAAAGGGTTTGGGTGGCAACCTCAAATTAAGATTTCTCCTGAATTGAGGAACAAGAGATTGTGGGATTGGTGAGGGCCTATCACTACTACTAGCAGCTTCGTATGAGTGACGCTTGTGTGGAGGAATGTAAGCCATCAATACCTATGAACTTCTACTATTGCTACTACAAACAAATGATCACTTCAATATTAGTACAATATATGCTTCTCTTATATATGATGAAGACCGATATAAGCCATGGAGATAAACTTGTTTGTTAAGTTCCAACTTTTTGTTTTCTAACCTTTATCCCAAAAAAATAAATAAATAAATAAAATTTATGATCATTCATGGGCGTTACTTTTTGTTTTATAGTCCAGAATTTAGCCAATCAAAGATTGGCATGCAGCTTAAAGTATAAAGTACAAACTTCATAGGATTCTCCAAAAAAAAAAAGTGCAAACTTCATAGAGATAAAAAAGTACATAAACTTCTCCATTAAGACTTAAGAGTCATTCGTTTCTCCCAAAAAAAAAAAAGAGGTCATTCATAGGGGAGAGAGAAAGTGAGTGTACGAGATAACCAAGTTTATTTTTGCATCTTGAGCTAGGTAATCAACAAGTCTATCTTTAGATGTCACTGTAGCAACGTGTGTTTTTATCTACCATGTTGGATTAGCAAATATAAAGGCAGTTTTGGTGTTTTTTGCTGCAAGGTAAATTTTGCTTTACCCATTGTAAATTTTCCACAATACTATGTTGTTGTTTTCTTCCATTTAAAATTATTCTTATTCCCTCTAATTTTCTTTGAGCATAGAAACTCCACAAACTGAAACAGAGACTCACACACACACACAGAGAACTCCTGTCCCCACTCTCGACTTTCCAATCCCATACTATGGGCCCATACACGCATATTGTTCATCTGTTACAGATGGGCATAACCAAAAAAGAAATTCGGTGGATCAAGGTCCCACCAAAATTCCCTCCTTTCCTCTTTCTATAAAAAAGAAAAATACCCGTCATGGAGCTTCTTCTTCTTCTTTTTCTTCTTCTTCTTCTTCTTCTTCTACTGCGACCTTCTTCTTCTTCTTTTGCTGTGGATTCTTCTTCTCTCATTTTTTTTTGTGTGTAATATATCTCTCTCGTCTTGTCTTTTGGGTGAAAGAAGAAAAACTGTCTTGTAGGTGAAGAAGAGACAAGATGGAGAGTGGAGGAAAAGAAAAGGTATTTGATGGGAATGGGGAAGAATCGGGTGGATGAGATAAAAAGCGAAGAAAAATAAAAGGTAAAGTTTTTTTATTTATTTTTTTTTATAGAGATTTAAAATAAAAAGTAAAGTTGAGGTGTCAAATATGTCCAAATAAAATAAAATAATATTATATTAGGCTTGACCAAAAAAGAAATATATTAAGAAAATATTGTGACATTTAATTATATTTTTATGCTTTTTAATTAGTGTGCTATTTTTTTTAAGAAAAAAAGTGTTACTGATACAATATATTCATAACTATTTCATAATAAAATTAGTTCTCATCTAGACTTATTAGTGAGGTTATATATATATATATATTTTTACTATTAACAATTTATCATATAGATTTTTTTTTTTTTTTGAGAAACTATCATATAGATTTTATTGTAAAATTTTTGTGAAAATATTGTGTTCATAACCTGCATTATTTTATTGTGATGTTCATATTAATTTATTGTGTTAAAACTTAAAATAGATCCACTAGTAATAAATTTTTTGTAAATTGAATAGGTAAAATAGATAAAATAAATTTTTTTTTTTTTTGTAGAATGGAATTATCATTTAAAAAAAAAAAAAAACTAACAAGCCAGCAACAGCTCAGGACAAGGTCTATTGAAAAACATCCCCTGGCGATCAGCCATAACAAGAGGCACCAAGTCCACAGGAGGACAAAAATAGGAAATGAAATCTAAAGATTGACAACTACCTAAGTTAGCTAAATGATCAACACACCTAATAGCTTCACAATAGATATGCTTGATGCTTAGATGGGGAATCTGAGCAGCTAGACGTCTACAGTCATCGAATAGCGAGGAGACTATAGTATTAGCATATGAAGGATTTTTGAGAGCATCAATTAGAGCTTTGGCATCAAGCTCAACCATAGCAGCATTCAAGTTTAGCTGGTTACACAAGAGGAGACCATCACGCAAAGCCCAAGTTTCAGCTAGGAAGCTATTAGTTTTACCAATTTTTCTAGAGTAGCCCACGATCCAATTAGCCCGATCATCTCTAATCAGCCCTCCACCTCCAGCAGCCCCTAAATAAGTATTCGCAGACCCATCGATATTGAGCTTAACCCAACCTGGGCTTGGCTTTTCCCATCTGACTTGTCTGATTGCCATGCGGTTGCTGCACCTTGGTTGAGTGGCACAGAGTACAAACTCCATTGCTTGCACAATTATCAAATTGGTTAGGTTCAGATTGACTCCTTTGTTATTGAAGACAACATGATTCCTTTGCTTCCATAAAGACTAGATGGCAAAAGAAAATAGGGTGTACCAAGGAACACCTTTGACAATGTGAGAAGACTTTGAACTAGCATTAGAAGTCAGCCAGATCTTAAAGTCTTGAGAAAAAAAATTAGCATTGAAGTTATGAGCACCTAGCTGATACCATACCGGTTTAACTAGGCGACAATCACGGAGGGCATGGGAAATAGACTTAGGTTGCTCAAGGCATAAGGGGCAAGAAGTGTCTAAAGGAATACCTCTTTTGGCTAAGCACTCCTTGACACAAATGCTGTTATGCATGCACCTCCAAATGAACATTTAGATTCTAGGCAAGGTCTAAAACTTCCAAATCCATGAACCCAGGAAAGAATTAGCTTCCATCTGATCTGTGGCTAAGAGATAAGCACTCTTCATATCAAAACTTCCCTTAAAAAAATACTTCCAAGCCAGTTTATCACAACTTCTAGCCATTACTGGCAGAGGAAACACTTGAATGTCAGCTTTAATTTCTGGGGGGAATTCAAAGGCTATGGCAGCCCAGTTCCAACCAAATGGAGCATGAAGGTCCTTCACAATGAGACTGGCCAAATCTTGGGGAAAGGGGCCTTGAATGCTTGATTTGATGGGACCACTATTTAACCAGGAATCCGACCAAAAATTAAGATTACTCTCATGTCTTGGCACCTATTTAATCCCTTTTTTGAAGACAGATTCGCCTTTTTTAAACTCTTCTAGGTAGAAGAACTTGGAAGCTTTGACTCATTTATGGAATTAATTCGCTGCCTCGAACAATACTTGAATCTGAGAACTTTGGCCCATTGAGATTCCTTCTCGATGTGGAATCTCCAATTGAGTTTAGCTAGGAGAGCCGTGTTTCTACCTCTTGCAAATTGGAGACCCAACCCACATGAATCTTTGGGCTTAGTTATAGTATCCTAGTTAACCCAGTGCATTTTTCTTGTATGATCATAGGACCCCCACAAAAAATTCCTATTGACTCTATCTATGACGTTGAGAATTTTTTTGGGAAAAAAATGAATCTGCATAACATAGCTAGGAATGGCTGAAGACGAAGCTTGAATGAGAACCATTCTACCCACCATGGATAGCAGATTGGCCTTCCAACCAGCAAGTTTCTTTTTAACCCTATCCAAAATGGAACCAAACTCATGCCACTGCCTCCTCAGGTGTTTTATAGGAAATCCCAAATACTTGATGAGATTGGTGGTTGAGTTGAAGCCCAATATGCTAGTTAAAGCTTCTCTTTCTTCAGGGTTGACATTAGGAGAAAAGAAAACACGATACTTTGCTTCACTAACTTTCTGCCCAAATTTAGCACAAAATTCTTGAAGGGTAGAACTGATGGCTACCCAGTTTTCAAAATTTGCACTGGCAAAGAGGGCCAAATCATCCGCAAAAAATAGGTGCGAAAAAGCTGGGCCACTTCGAGAAGCTTTAACAGGTGTCCATAACTTGGCAGCACATTTTTCCTCAACTAAATGGCCCAAGAACTCCATGCAAAGGATGAAAAGGTAAGGGGAAAGGGGACCGTCTTGTATGATACCTCTCGAGGGAAGGAAAGGATCAAGGCTGCCACCATTAAAGAGAAAGGAAGTGGACATAGAGGTGACACAGCTCATGATGAGCTTAATGAGGTTCTCCGGGAAATTAAAAAGGGTGAGCATCTCCCTAATAAAGCTCCACTTAATTCTGTCATAGGCTTTCTCTAGATCGATTTTGATAGCCATGAACCCTCTGTTTCCTTTAGCTCTCCCAATGGTGTGAATTAATTCTTGGACGATAATTGCATTGTCAACACCTTTCCTACCTAGGATGAAAGCAGTTTGGTGAGGAGAGACAAGAGTGTCCAAGTGCGGCCTGATCCTGGCTACAATAATCTTAGTAATGATCTTGTAGACTGAGTTGCATAAACTGATTGGTCTGTAGTTCCCAATAATTTCCGAACCTTGTATCTTAGGAATGAGGACAATGTGAGTATTATTGAGATACTCAAGAACTTTCCTTTCAATGAAGACTTTCTCAACTTCCTTCCTCACTGAATCGCCAACTAAGAGCCAAAATTTTTGGAAGAAACCAGCATGCAACCCATTCGGCCCCGGGGCCTTGTAAGGTTTCATGGACCATAGAACCTCCTTAATTTCTTCAATGGAAACCATGGTGTCTAAAGATTGCTTCTCCTCCTCTGAAAGCTGAACATGCCACTGAACCAAGCAAGAGGGCTACCAAGAGACTGTTTCTTGGGCAGTGGTATACAAGGTATGGAATCTTTTCCTAAAATGCTCCATAACCTCCATTTCCTCAGTGATCCACGACTCCCTATCATCTTTGATTGCTGCAATGTGATTTCTTTTCCTCTGGGCAAGGGTAGATACATGGTAAAATGAGGTATTTCTATCCCCTTGGATCATCCAGTTCAGCCTAGACTTCAACATTTAGAGATCACACTCTTGGTCCAGAATAGTCTCTAGCCCTTTTTGGAGTTGATTCTCAAGATTAATAAGAGAAGAGCTAGGATTGTTAGACAGAACCTTTTGGGTACCATAAATTCTAGCCATAATTCTCCTTTTTTTCTGGTGGATGTTACCAAAGTGGTTTCTATTCCACGCTGTTGCATCCTTCGAAAAACAATCAATAGACTCTGCTAGATCCCTATTCCCATTCCAAGCTTTAGAAACAATGGTGGGAAAGGAGATATTGGAAAGCCAAAACTCTTGAAACTTGAAAGGACTGGTGAGCTTGACTGATCTGACTAGTAGAGTTTCCATAGGAATAGGGCAATGATCAGAGTGGCACCTAAAGAGATGGGTTACTCTGGCATTCAGGTAAATAACACACCAATCTGGGTTCATGAAAAATCTGTCAATCTTTTCCAGAATCAAATTATTGAAATCTCTTTTGTTAGTCCAAGTATATCTAGGACCAGAAAATCCCATATCTACCATACTGCATCTATTAAGGCAATCCTTAAAAGCTAGAGATTGATTGATGTTAACACCTTTGCCTCCAAATTTATCCTCATCAATTAACGGTTTATTAAAGTCACCAGCCATAACCCACGACAACTTGTGTAATTTTGCAACTTTAGTTAGATTTTCCCACAAAATGCTTCTTTCTCACTCCTAGGACTAGCATAAATAGTAGAAAACAACCAAATGAGTCTAGAGTTTCGTACCTTAACTTCAACAAGAATTTCCTGTTTTGTCTTCGCAAGCAATTCCACCTCCACTAAGTCTGAATTCTAGAGAAGCCATAGTCCACTAGAGTATCCAATGGTATCTGTGTGAATGGCTCCATCCAACGGCAATTTGTCTGTAATTGCCTTAGCTCTATCACCTCCCAATTTAGTCTCCATAACCACAAGAATGGCCGGATTGTGCTCCTAGACTAGATTACGAATATGACCCTAAAAATTAGGCTTCAGGGCACCTCTACTATTCCAGATAATAAAATTCATGATGGATTGGAGGTATAAAGCCATACAACACACTTTAGAGGACAAGAGCGGCTCTGCTTCCCTCATCGGAAACCAGTTGATCTTCGGCCATACTCCTATCTTCGCTAGACATGGTAAAACAGGTCAGAATTTTCTGACCCACCCGTAACCTGTTTGACCCATTTAAAAATTACCCGTGACCCATTTAACCTGCGACCCAATTGACCCGACCCGACCTACTCGATTTGCCATGTCTACCAATGTTGAGTAGATTGAGATTAAGGTGTAATTTTTATAAAATATTTACTTATTCTTCTTTACTTAATATGTTATGTACTCCATTATAGTTTGTCATTCTTTATTTGCCACCTTCATTTTCTCCTCCTACTTTAAATAAATCAATGATCATACCAAGATTAGCTTTTAGAAAGCTGGAATAATTGTTGCACCAAATTTGGATCAAGTGTTTAGTGGTAATTGGTAACAGTATCACCAGTGAGAATTTAATTACAGTTAAGGAACTCATAAACAATTGACAGATTGCATCTATTTCAAAAAAAAAAGACTTGTTTGAAAAATACGAGTCAACTTGACCTAACTCGCGACCCGACTTGACCTGCGACCCGATTGACCCATTTAAAAAATGACTCATTTTGACCCACGACCCGATTGACTTGACCTAACCCGCCCGTTTTGCCACGTCTAATCTTTGCTATCGAAGCTCTGGGTTGAAAGTTGAACTCCTACACTTGATTGAAGGTTAATACCCAGGTTGCTATCCTTTGGCGTGTCATCCATGGAGTAGGACCTCTTCTCTCCAACATGATGAGCATACAAGCTCCAATCACTCTCACTTCCATCAAGACAACTGGTTTCAGCATTGGTCTTTTCCGAGAATTCGAAGGTGGTGCAACTGGGTTGGTTGGGGTCAGACCGAGGTAAATGAGGATAGGTGAAGGGAGTGATGGAGATATTTTCAGTTGAACCTTCTACACAATGAGTAGCGGTGCACTTGGTTGAAGTCTCAGAAGTAAGGTTCCTAGCCAAACTCTTTTTGCCTTTTACTGAGGATGGATAGGTTGTGGGCACGCGGAGAGATGGGCCGGGGTTGTTATCTTGTTTCAAATTAGTCATTGCCCTCTTAAAGTCATCCACATGAAGCCTGGTCCTACTTGGGCTTGAGGTGGCCTTTTCCTTATGAGTAAACAAGCCTGGGGCTTTTGAAGCCCATAATTTACCTCCATACTTTAAACTAGACCCAGTTTTAAGATTAACATTTCTATGTGGCATTTTTTGCTAGATGAAGGACCACCAATGGGCATATTCGTTCCCTTCGCAAACACAGGAGTCAGGTGGTTAGAGGAATTCCATGTTGTACTACCTACACTCCCCATACCATGACCTGTCCTTATCCCTTTTTGTCTGTTTCTTCTCCTACTCACAATCATCCACGGACCATATTGCCCCTCACCGTTCGTTGCCTCACATGCATTGTGCATGACACTGTCGTTCACTTTCTAGAGATCAGTGTTTTCGTCATCCTCATCGTTGGTTTGGCTACTAGAACTTCCACTGTCTGTGCTTGCAATTCCTTCTCCTTACGGATAGTGTATGGGCAAGCTTCAACCTTGTGCTCAATTCTGCCACACGAAAAACACAATTTTTGGATTCCCTTGTAAGTAACCACCTGCTCAAAATGGCCGATAAGAATGCTATTGACAAGCGGCCTGTTAATGTCAACCTGGATGCATAATCTATCATATCTGCCATATGCCTCCATGGTTGTATAAGAGTCAATCCTTAGCACCTTACCAATAGATTCACTAATTTCCTTGAGCACTTTAGTTTCATATAACTCGATAGGGAACTCATTAAGCCTGATCCAAACAGTGATAGGTGAAACATTTGCCGTCGATGGCTTGAAAAATGGCTCCCACGGCCTCAAAGAGAGGAAGTGGTCACCTATGAACCACGGGCCCCTTTTAATCACCCTTTCTAAGTCTTCCTTAGAGTAGAATTTGACTAAGAAGAAACCATAACTAAGGTCGATGCAATTCATCCTCCCTTCTGGTCTCCATAGTTGAGACAACTTGCTCTGCATGTAGTTGAGACCCATTGTTTTCCCAACTAGCTTCACTATGATAGCCTTAGACCAGGGACCATGAATGCGCCTTTTTGTATCTTTAGACAACTTGATTTTCACTTGCCCCTCACAGACGGGGTTGGAGGCCTGACCATTCTCATCATCGGAGTCCAAGTCCTCCTCCATGTGGTCGGTCAAGTCGAACGCTTGTGCAAAGGCACCTAGTATTTCCCCCACCAATTTTTCCTTGAAGGAAGTTCTGGTAGTGAAACTCGTAGCTTGGCTTTCTGACGAGGGCGAAGAAGCCCGAGACCCACCATTGAACTCTGCATGGGTGATATCTTTTACCTTCTTATTACTCCGGGCTAGTTCAGCTTCTTTCTCTCTAGAGAGCGTTCTTGGTTGCATTTTTTTCAAAACTCCTTTGGAAATCGTCCAAAAATGTATCATAAAATATAACTTTTTGTGGTGTTAAATGGTTAAAAAGAATAACTCTACCAATGCGGATGCTATTTTATATATATATATATATATATATATATCTTCTCTTTTACCCATTAAAAAAAAACACACAGGAAGTCCAGTCCACTTGTTGGGTGAAACGTTTCAGCATTGCCTAAATAATAGTAATAATATCTTTCTATCTTCTCTTTTACCCATTTAAAAAAAAAAAAAAAAAAAAAAAAAAAAAAAAAACAAACAAACAAACACAGGGAGTCCAATCCACTTGTTGGGTCAAATGTTTCAACTTTGCTTAAATAATAGTAATAATATCTTTCAACCTACTCCACTCCTACAATTATATCAACATTTCTCTACAATTATATCCCATCAACCATAGTTTTCCTCTTCCATCGACTCTCTCTCTCTCTCTCTCTCTCTCTCTCATCGACCTTGACAACGTGATCCATCCGTAGCATATCCTCAAGGTCCTCTCTCTTCTCTTATTCATTACTCTCTGTGAATTCTCTGTTTTTTTTAATATTTTATTTTAATACTCTCCACAATTTATATTTGTTTTTTGTTCAATTTCTGTTTGAATGATGGGAAACAGTGAAAAAGGGGAGAAACGTTAAATTTATATCTGGGCCTTTTTTGTTTTCCTGTTCCATCTGAATTTCTCCTCTTGTAGCTAGAAGTTGTGATTGTCAAATAAATTATTTTTCACTTTTAATACTATTATAATGTGAAAAGTGAAAAAAAAAAAAAAAAAAAGGTTAGTGTTTGGGTATCTGTAGCTTCTTTCTTGATTTCTGTGTGGTAATTATAATTTTTAGAGAGTGGGTTTTTCGAAAGACTCCAAATTTCAATTCTGTTTCTTTTTCTTTTGAAAGACTCCAAATTAAAATTGCGTGTTTGATCAAGTCCCACAGGCAATCTTGCAATCCCATTATCTCTAATTGTTTTGTTAATAATCCCATTATTCATGTTAAAGAGGCATAGTTGTTATTTTTGAAAGGGTATACTGGTTATTACGAACTTTCTCTTTCTTCTCTTTTATTTTGTTAATATAGCACTAATTAAGTTCATCCCATGTAATGTAACCGTTTAAAGAAACCTAAAAGGCAAAGTCAAGAGTCTATTTGATGTGTACATACCTGGTTTGGCATTTGTACAAAAGGTCAAAGATTAATGCAGTTGTATACATACTTTGAAAAGAACTAAATCCAATACAATCCCATGTGTTCACTTTTTAATTCATAATCTATAAAGATTGAGAAATCAACTAATGATCACGGTTGAAGAATTGGAAGATTTGGAATCATAAACTTATTACTAAAATTCCAAACTTTCAATTTTGTTTCTATATAAAAATTATAATTGATAAAGAGGCATAATTGTTAGTTTGAATTGGTAAAAACATTGTGTAATTGATGTCAAAAAGAGGCTTTTTATGAATATTCTTTTCTCTCAGCTATCATTTTTAGTGGTTTTTTCTAGAAGATGTTAGGAAGAGAGAGATGACCACTTGTATACTTGCTTTGTTTCACCGAAAGAATAAAATTTTTTTTGGGCCTTTGTTCTTTCCTTATTTATTATTAATTTTTTTATAAATAAATTTGATAACATCCAATCTTATTTTTGAGTTTTGAATTAAAAATAAAAAAAGATTTGTTGACTTGACCCATAACAGTTATATATATATATATATATATATATAATTATTACAGTTAAAATGTTTATTCATATTAATGGACCGAGAATCTGATTCTTTCTGGCTGAACTCATGAGTTCCTAGCTTAAGACTTCCTTGCTGTCTCTAGAACTGGTCAGTTTGGTTTCTGACTTTCTAGTAATGGACCAAGAACTTGAAGGTTGCAAGTTCAAGTTCAACCTAAAGATAGTAGAATCTAGCTGAAAGTGAACGTTTAACTGCATGGAAGTATTAGAAGAGATGGCAGTTGAGAGAAAGGGATTCATAGTGTCATTGTGCTGATGGAGAATAAAAACTCGTTGCAAAAGCTCCTCAAAGATGATTGCATATACTGGAAACTGGAACCTGTTCTTGAAGATATAAAGGTATTATTAAGGAGGGATTTTGGTAATGTACTTAAATATGAGGATGGAGAATATTGGAATGGATAGTTAAATAAGCCTTGAGAATGTTGTTGTTACCTTACTCCTCAATTACCCAACATGTCCTAGATTTTCCACCCACGTTCCCTTTTTAAGTTTTTCAAGATAGCTTATAGATTGAATGTTAGCTAATTTTCATAGTGAGCTAATTGATGACTCTGTACCTCAACTAAATGTTGAAATCTGTCCAAACCTCTAAATTTCTTCTTATATTTCCTTAACCGATCATAAGCTCACTTGACCAATATTTGTAGATGTGCACAGTGAACAACAAACTCAATTACACTGAACAGTTACAAATTTAAATTCTTATAAAACAATGAAACTTTTCACTACAAAGAAACTTCTATCTTGGAAATTTTTTATAGATGCTTCTATCTTGGAAATTAGTCAACATAAAAAATTAAAAATCCTAATAGATTGCTTAAGGTTTTTTATTTGATTTTTTAATAATTTTTGTGTGTTCGTGTGCTAATCATAGCCTGTGGCAGTATTGGGTGGGTTATAAGAGAATGGGTTTTGGTTAACATATTATTTTTCCCCTGGTCTGAGAAGGCAAAATGACAAAATTCCAATCAAACCAATGGCTTGGGTGGTTCTATTATAGCCCATAATATAGGCAAGCACAAAAAGTTGTCTAACTCTCAATGTTGAGAGATGGACTTCTAAACTTACCCAGGAGTTAGATGAATTCACTTAGGACACAAAAGTGATTTTGCATTTGCTTTTTTAGGATACAAAGTGGTGATGAACTACAATATAATGGAAAAACTGATATTTTTTTGCTTATTAGACGTAACAAATTTTACTAGCAATGTTTGACATGATTAATTTAAGGCTCCCAAAATATAACATTCAATTTTGGGATACTCATTTAAAAAAAAAAATGACTCAGATTCTATGAGGAAAAGGAACAAGAGTGTACTTCTTCAAAGTGTATTTGTCTTGATGTTGCTTCTTTGCTTTTTCTTGGTGAGTAGAAATGAATATGAAGCGATGGAAAGATTTCTTAAAGAGCATAGATTACTTTTTAAATTTTTTTTCCCTTTTCCTTTTTTGTTTTCTTAGTGTTTTTTAATACAAGAGATGGTAATTTCTTAAAGCACATAGATTCGTTCTTTTTTCTTTTGCTTTTTTTATTTATTTATTTTTTTTATTTCTTAATTTTTTCAACTACAACAATAATGATCTTATTATAATTTTATGAAAGAAACTCCAGTACCATTCCTCTTGCCTTTGAAATATTACTCAAGAAAGTACCTGTAATTTTGAAGAAAAAATTATTTAAAATACTAAAATGTTCAACGGGCCAATTAACTACTGCTACGAATCTAATTTTGAGAATGAAAATAGTTAAATTAACTAATAAAATTTTTTATCAACATTTATGAATTGTTAATATAAAAGATAATAAAAAGGTCAATTAATTATATCATATCTCTTAAGTAACAAAGCATAGTATAATCACAAATAAAATTATGTGAATTTTTTTATCGAACATATGATATTATTAAATTGATCTATGATTTGCTCAGTTACTCTCCTGGTGCAATTTTTCTCCAATGGGAGTCCACAAAGAAATGGATTTCCTTCATAGCTGCTTGCATCAAAAGTTTCAAATTGTGGTCTAATATCCGAGGTCCTACCTGATAAGTTGTTATAAGCGACACTAAACACCTCCAGAAAGGTAAGCTCAAGTAATTGTGGAGGGATTTTCCCCCTCAAACTATTGTGAGAAAGATCCAAGCTCTTTAATTCAGTCAAATTTTACAATGTCTTTGGAATGGATCCTGTCAACTGATTGTGAGACGAGTTTAGCGAATGAATTTAAGTGCTAAGCCTATGTTTCGTAACAAAGATAGCTTCATCTTGTTGGACTAAATTTTCCAACGGTTCATAAATATCTATATTGATGGAACCAAACCCAATTCCAAAAAATAAACAAAAATTCAGAGTCTACTTAGGGACAATGTGTGGAAAGCAGTGAGTTATTGTCCCAGAAATGAAGTTTCTAGAGAGATCCATTAAGCTCATTTTGATCAATTGACATAACTGTGTTGGAATAGTGCGACTCATACGATTTCCTCGCAATAACAAAATTCTTAAGTTGAGAGCTTTATCAATTGCACTAGGAATGTTGCCTCACAAACGGTTGTTACCGATATCCAAGGTCAAAAGCTTTGAAATATGGAGAAAAGCTTTTGGTGTTGATCCTGAAAACATGTTCTCTTCCAAATGTAAATATTGTAAAGTACTGCTTGACCGCAAAGATAACGATCCCGAAAGAAAGTTATGAGAAAGGTCCAATATTGTAATTGGAATTGCTTAATACTAAAAATTATAATATATATATTTTTTTAAAAAAATTGCTTAAGAAAAATAATAATGAAACATCTATTGAATTTCTTCAATAACTTTAAGTTGAACGAATCCAAAATAGCTTTTTAAATTAATTGGAACTTCTAGTAATAGAGTTTCACGAAGAAAAAATACGTGAAACATTTTAATTAATTCATATTTGAAGAGAAATTCTTTGGTATATATAGTATATATATGTATGAATTTCGAAAGGAAAAAAAGAAGATGAGAAACAAAATTATAGTAATCTATGTTACAGTGATGGATTTTTTTTTTTCTCTTTGTTTGAAGACACGGTGATAATTAAACATATGTAGTACATCTAATGAGATACATGGTTATCGCATGGGATATAATATAGTGCAATAAGTAGTTTTAATGATAGAGTCAATTGTAGAGAACTCAAAGACCCATTTTTAGTATATTACTTACGTTTTTTCCTGTTAGAAATATTGAATAAGTAATAGAATATACATAAGTGCCTTTATATAGGAGGTAGATTGTGTAGTACAAGAAAGTATGCTATACAAGTAAATAAGGTGGGCTTAAAGCCCACATATCCTAATACACATTAACAGCCCCCCTTAAACTCAAAGTGGATGTGAGACCAACTTGAGGTTGTCAACCAAAGTACGAAGGTGTCTCTTAGGATGTGACTTGGTGAAGATATCTGCAAGTTGATCTTTAGAGGAGAGTGAGATCAGCTTGAGAGCACTATGGACAAGATGATAATGGATAAAATAACAATCAATCTCGATGAGTTTAGTTCGTTCATGGAAGACATCATTGTGAGTAATATAAATGACACTCTGGTTGTCATAATAAAGAGGAGTAGCAGAGGATGTGGACACACCTAAGTCTTTGGGAAGCCATCATAGTCAAAGGAGCTTAGATGTGGTATCAGCAAGGGCACGATATTTTGCTTCAGTATTGGAGCGAGCCACGTGAGTTTGTTTCTTCCTTCGCTAAGAAATCAGAGAAGAATTAAGAAGAAAGCAATAACCAGTGGTGGACTTACGATCAGTGAGATCTCCAGCCCAATCAACATCAGAAAACGTACATAGAACAAGAGGAGGCTGGGCAAAGTAGAAAAGACCATCAAAGAAAGTGCCCTTTAGGTATCGAAGAATGCGCAAAATAACAGCATAGTGAGTCGATCATTGAGCAGACAGATACTGGCTCACCTGGTGAATAACATAGGAAATGTCTAGACGAGTGACAGTGAGATAAATTAGGCTGCCAACCAAGCGTTTGTAAAGAGAAGGATTAGATAATGGTTTCCCCTTGAGGGAGTCAAATGTGCATTAAGTTCAACTGAAGTGTCAACAGTCTTGCTATCAGTAAGTCCAGGTAGAGACAAGAGTTCAGAGGCATACTTGGCTTGAGTAATATAAAGTTCATCTGTAGAATGAGTGATTTCAAGACTCAAAAAGTAGCTAAGATATCCAAGATCTTTCATCTCAAATTACTAACTAAGAAAATCCTTAAGTTCTTGAATGCCACTGTGACTAGTTATGATCATATCATCCACATACAGGAAAAGTAAAATAGTGTCTTCATCAGTGCGACGAAGAAATAAGGCGAAATCATAATGCCTGGCCAGGTAACCTAAGTGAGAGATGGTAGAGCTGAATTTGACAAATCAAACTCATGAAGCTTGTTTAAGGCCATAAAATGCACATCGAATGTGACAAACCTTGTTTAATTCAATAGAGAGACCAAGAAGAGGTTGCATATAAATTTCTTCATTTAAATCCCCATTAAAGAATGCATTTTTGACATCCATCTAAAAAAAGTCCTATTTACTAGTAGTAGCACAGCTAAGAAGGCACGAACAGATGAGATATGAGCAATCGGAGCAAAGGTCTCTTCATAATCAATCCTATACTCTTGTGTAAAACCTTTTGTAACAAGACGAGTTTTGTAGCGCTCAATAAACCCATCAGAAGCGAGTCTTAATCTTATAGGTCCACTTACAACCAACCACAGATTTCCTAGGGAGGAGAGTCACCAAATCCCAAGTATGGTTTTTAAATAATGCATCAAGTTTCTCTTTCATTGCAATCTGCCATAAAAGGTCAATGGAAGCCTCACGATAGGTGTGAGGATTGTGCAGTGTAGCAAGGACAGTGTAACAATGATAGTTAAGTAAATGTGCAGGAATGAATTTTACCCGAGTTGAGTGACAAAGTGGAATGTCTTGTGCAAGATCTTTAGGCGAAGCAAGCTCAGGGTTGAGTGGCTCATCTTCGACCTGTTCATCTTCCACCTGTTCATTAAAGGGTGAACTACGAAAGGGATCAAAGATATTTGGTGGTTGGACAGAGAAGTCTATAGGAGAATCAAAAGCAACTACAAGAGGATTAGGAGTAGCTACAGAAGGAATATGTGCCTCATTTGGAAAAAAATCTAAGACAGAAGAGGAAGATAGGGAGGCACGGAAGTGAGAGAGCTCAACAAAGGAACGATGTTCCCCAAAGACAACATTGCGGGAGATACAAAGGCAATGAGAGACAGGATCATAACATCATTACCCCTTACGAGTTTCTCCATAGCCAAGAAAACAACAAAGCCTTGACCGAGGCTCAAGTTTGTTATGCTCATGTGGCTGAAGAAGAACGAAACAGGCAGAACTGAAGGAGCGAAGGTAATGATAGTCTGGAGGTGACCCAAAAAGGCGCTCATATGGAGTTTGATTTTGGATAACAGGACTTGGAATGCGATTAATGGCATGAACAACATGAAAAGCAGCTTCGCCCCAAAAAGGACCAGAAACTTTAGCAGAGAGAAGGAGAGCACAAACAGTGTCAAGAATATGATGAAGTTTTCATTCAACTCTACCATTTTGCTAAAAAGTACTTGGACAAGTTAATTGATGAACAGTGCCATAGGAATGCAAAATAGCTTGGAAAGCATATTGAGTGTATTAAATAGTATTATCAGATTGAAAGATTTTGATACGTTTGGAAAATTGAGTTTCAACCATTTTTGCAAAATTAGAATATACTTGCAATAATTTAGAATGATGTTTCATATGAAAAATCTAGCTATAGCGGGAAAAATCACCAACAAAGACAACAAAATATCGAGATCCACCAATACTAGAGACAGAAGAAGGCCTTTAGACATCATAATGAATTAGGTTAAAGATATCAGTGGACATTGATTCACTAGTATTGAAAGGCAAAGCTAGTTGTTTTCCTAACTGACATGAAACACAATCAAAATTTTCTGTGGACACTAAACCTAACAAACCTCTAGAAACCAAGTGTTGTACCTGAGAGGAAGATGCGTGACCAAGTCGGGCATGCCAAAGTGCAAGGGAAGGAATAAAATAAATTGCAGCAGCTACAGCAACAGAAATAGGAGCAACAAGTGGAAGACGAAGGTTGTCCACGGGAAACATTCGTCCAACTCTGGGACCAGTCCCAAGCTCCTGTCCAGTCCTCAGATCCTGCACAATACATCTAGAATAATCAAAGATAATGCAATAACTCAACTAATTATCCCACAGAAAATAAATTGTAAGAAAGGTCAAGAACATTAAACACCCTAGGAACCGAGAGATTAGAGTTCGAAAAAGAACCTATATTATGACTAGACATTGTGGAACCATTTGCTTTGCGAATATTAAGAGGGTGTGGTGCAAGTTTAAGGTCAGAAAGTAAGGACGAGTGAAGTGTCATGTGATTGCATAAGCAGAATCCATAAGTCAAGAGGAATGAGACATACCAGATAAAGCTGAGAGAGAAGAGAAATAAGATATATTACCAACCATACGAATGACATTAGTGGTGATGTTTTTAAGGTCATCTGTGGAAATGGTGAAAGTGTGTCCTAAAGACTTAGACTGTGCATAGATAGGAGCCATTGGTTGGATACTCTCAGTGTTAGCAATAGTAGCAGCAGAAATGGAAACAACTGATTTGTTGCAATGATAGCAAATCTCAATATTGTGGCCAAAACGTTTGCTGGATTGTTGGCGACGATTATTGCAACAAGTAGAAGACCTGTCCTTATTCTTCATTTAGAAAAAAAAAATAAGTAAAAATGAAATTTACGTGAAAAACTTGGTAAGGAGTACCTGGCCTACAAAAAGTCAACGGTTAAAGGCGACGGTCAATGGTCAACCGAGGCAGTCAAAGGTCAATGGTGATGTTAGTGCTTAATGGGTGCTGACGTAAGCAAATGATGTCAATGGATGGCGTGGCACTGACGTAAGCAGATGACGTGGTAGTGATGACGTCAAGGATGACATCAACAGGTAACCCAGCGGCGTGTAAGGCGCGTGAGGGGCGTGGATCAACTCGTTGAAACCTTAGGCGGTGTGTGAGGGTGCGTGGGAGCTCCGATGAAACTAATTCTTTTCCAAGCTGTAGATTGGAGAAAGACGATTCCAATGGTGGCAGCAGCAACAAGATCGAAGGAACCCTAGTGGCACGTGAAACGCGTGGAAGATTTTGCCGAAACTCTGACTGGAGCGTGGTGGCGCATGAATGGTCAGATGTGCTTGATTCTGGCGGGGTCGAGCAAATCGTTTGACGATCTACACGTTGATATGACTTGTGTCTTAATCGGAGGTCATAAGTGAGAGATCTGATGAAGTTAGTGGTCTTTGGCAGCAGGGATTGTGCTTCTGGCAGCAGAGATTCAACCCTGAGTGCCTCTGATAGCAATGGAGTAGTCGGGAGAAGGCACTGAAAAGGCTTACTGACCGGAGAAGTTGAGGCAGTGAAAAATAACTACAAAGACAAGACTACAAGACACCTAATACCATGTTAGAAATATTGAATAAGTGTATTGTATTTCTCAAGTAATAGAATATATATGAGTGCCTTTATATAGGAAGCAGAATGTGCAATACAAGTAAGTGTGCTATACAAGTAAACAAGGTGGGCCTAAAACCCACATATCCTAATACACGTTAACATTTTCATTTAATTTGATACATAAATTAAATGGAAAAAAAAAATCAACTTGCTTGAAGAAATGTGAAGTTAACATGTAAGCAAAAATCAATTGTTTTACGGAGAAAACGATCTAAAACAAACCACTTAATATTATGAACCATATGATGTACGAGTTAATTAATTAAAAATTGTTAAATAATAAGAAAGAACTTAAATATTAAAGCAAGTATAATTCATATGATAAAATGAAATCCTGTAATTCTCACACTAAATACATTAGTATAACACTAATTTAGTACCTTCTCAAAAAAAAAAAAAAAAAAAAAAACTAATTTAGCATCAAACCATCTTTTACTGTAATCTTTGAAAAATATAATAAGAAACAAATAAATAGAACACACCATTAACATACCTTAATTCTCAACCCAACCACCAATCCTATTTGAGGATAAATTAAGATTTCTTAGCTCCTTAAAAGTCTCAAATAGAAACGGCATTAGAAACCATATTTTCTCTTTATTCCTTTAAATCCCAAATTTTGTGGAGAGAGAGTGGGTCATGTGAGATGTGACCAGTGGTGGAGTTGTAGCTGGCTTGTTTCCACTCACAACACTCACTTTCATGGTTATCAACAAGGTTTTTAAACCTGGACCGGACTGTACGGTCTAACCAAGTTAACCATGAACCGTTCATGAAAACGGTTTTTTATGTACAAGAACCGGACATGTAAACAATATGAGAGAACCGCTTGAACTGAGGTCTAACCTGAAAAACCGTTCAAATCATAAGCCGGTTCAACTGTATTTCTGAAGAAATTTGCTTTCCGATCTGAAATTCTGGCATGGATCTAAAGTGAGAAAAAAAATAATAAAAAGAGAAAATGATGAAGAAGATCCGAAAATGAAGCAAAAAATATAAGAAGCACCGATGGTATGGTGAGATTTAAAAAAGAAGAAAAAGAAGAAGATGAGATGAGTTGCAGACGTGAGGAGGACAATGGATGGGAGTAAGAGCCGGTGCTGGGAAACTGTGTAAAGGAAGTAATGTAAAGCATCACAAAAGGAGAGTAATAGTGTGAAGAGATAAATATGAAATGAGGTGGGTGGGTGGGTGGGTGGGTGGGGGAGTTAGAATATAATAATGAGATTAAAATTGAAAATGAGTTTTGAAAAATGCAAATAGTCAAATACCCCATGGTTTTTTTTTTTTTTTTAATGAACTTCAATTACCCCCACTGTACTAGTAAAAAGAGTTTTTACTCATTTTTTTAATTTTTTTTAAAAAATCTCATCATCTATACTCTTATTTGGATTTTTTTTAAACATTATAGGTAATTCATTAATTTATATCATTTAGATATAATAAGAATAAGTAAAAATCTTTTATTTGAAAGTTTGTTTCAATTTTTAAAAATATTTTAGTCAAATTTGCTAATATTTACAAATTTAATATATTTATATTTATTTTATTTAATTATTAAATTAATTATGATGTCATCATGGCTCGACCTCGGTCGAACCTCGGTTGAACCTTTAAAATCTTGAACCTCTCACTTTAACGGTTCTTTAAGTAGTCCGGGTCTGAAAACCTTGGTTATCAACCCGTGAAGGGAGAAGATGATCTTTATCAACAAATTTGATATTTGTTGAACATCACAAACTCTTTGATTTCTAAAAGATCGATCCTCTCTTCTTCAAAGCAATCTCTATGCCCGTGAATTTGAACTAGAACTATCAAACCCCACAGTAAGCTCTTCACGGAGGACCATCCCATTTTGAAAATGTAGCAATAGTAATACTCCTCTATTCATTGCCCATGATCAGTTTTATACCAAGTTGGAAAATTGAGTCAACTCAATGGTTGAAAAAGAGAGTAAAAAATTATGGGTACAATTTACTCTTCGTATCCTCCAAAGGTTGTTGTTAGGAGAATTGAGTTAAGTCAACGGCCGAAAAAGAAAATTATAATTCAAAGCCATTCCGTTGGAGCATTTTTGTTCAATTTACTCTTCGTGTTACTGTTTTTTTATTTTTATTTTTATTATTTTTTATTTTTTTATTTTATTTTATTTTATTTTATTTTTTATTTGAGAATCTTTTGAGAAATTTTCACACGGCATTTGATAATAATATACTCTTTGTACAAGTCATGCTTGTCGCTTAAGCATAATTTTAAGGAATCTTTTGTTTTGTTCTTTTTTTTTTTTTTTGAAAGACAAAGGCATCTTTTGGAGCATTTTATAATTAAAAAATGATTTAAAT